>CM033390.1:28479698-29758337 GCA_019426215.1 Buddleja alternifolia | reverse complement strand
GGGAATCTGAACCATTCTCCGCACCTGAAGAGGATTTGGAATCATCAAATGAAAGCAGTGATGATGAGCCTACAAGCGACTCACGTTGATTTGTCTTATGCAAGAGAGGATGAAGCGTCTGACGATTCGCTACCAGAGGTAACCAATGAATTATCAATTCCTCTTTCTTATGATGAATTACTTGACAAGTCAAAGAATACTACAATGAATGTCAAGAAGCTACCAAAATATATCAAAATGATCTCGATATTATCTCATCACTCACAAGAGATAAAGTGACGCTCAGAGCAGAGTTGCGAGTTCAGCAACAAGTGCATTGAGAAGAACCAATCACTTGAGAGTGAAATTATTCAATTAAAAATGATCTTGATATAATAGTCAAAAGAGAAGCTGATCTGATCGCTAGACTTGCCAAATCAGAGCAGCTCGTCTCATCATTATCAAAAGCTTCTAGAAATTTGGAATGTGACTGAGGTAACTAGATTATTTGGTGAAAAGACCGGTTTAGGATGCAATAAATTCGGTAAACAACCAAATAAACCTAATGTTACGGCAAACACCAAAGGAAAGGGTGTTCGCTTTGTTGAAGAAAGTTCACAAAGTCAAACGCTGAATGAACCAAGCGACAAAGGTACGAGGCCAAATGAGAAAGCCAAAGCTGATTCAGGCAAGGGAAAGACAAAGGCAAATGATTCACAAAGGAAGATTCATCCAAACGCTCAAAAGGCTAAGGATAAACCTAACCACTATGAATCAAGCGCTAAGCGTCCAGCACCAAAAGTGCAACCCAAGCCAGCGCCAAGGAAATACCAGCGTCAATATCCGAGACTGTCAAGGTCATATTATCGATACTATGATGATTATGACTATGACTATGACTATGATTATGACTACTATTATAATCGAGGATATTATTACACTCCCAAAAAGCACACACAACACGATGTGGCACCCAAAAAGGCCAGTATTCCCACAATGAAGACTAGGCAAATATGGGTTCCTAAAGTTTTAATTCAAACCAAAGTTACTAACGTTGAAGGACCCAAGAAAACATGGGTACCTAAGAAGAATTAGAACTATCCTTAATGCAGGTACCTAGAGCCAACACCGATACTTCAGTTTGGTATTTCGATAGCGGGTCATCCAGACACATGACTGGATCAAAAGATCTCTTAGTCAACTATCGAGCTACTAATGGTCCTCAAGTTATATTCGGTGATAACTCCAAAGGTAAAACCAAAGGTATAGGTATCATGCATAGGGGGAACATCATGATCAGTGATGTATATTATGTTGAGGGTCTTAAGCATAATTTGTTAAGCATTAGTCAATTTTGTGATAAAGGCTTTGATGTTAAATTCTCAAGCGACTTCTGCTATGTCAACGACGCTAAGACTAAGTCTACTAAATTAAGAGGAAAAAGAACAAACAATGTGTATTTAGTGGATTGGGATTCTACTTTGATAACAACCCCACATGCTTTGTTGCTAAAAGTCAAAATGAATTGGGTTGGTTATGGCATAGAAAAATGAATCATCTCAACTTTAAGGCAATCTCTCAGTTAATATCGCTAAATCTTGTAGAGGGATTACCTAAAGGTTCCTTTCAAAAGAATCGCTTATGTGATGCATGTCAAATGGGTAAACAAGTTAAATCATCTTTCAAAAAGAAACCATGTCTATCTACTTCTAGAGTTCTTGAACTATTGCATTTAGATTTGTTTGGACCTATTCAAATCATGAGTGTTAGTGGTAGAAAGTACTCGCTAGTAATAGTTGATGATTTCTCTCGCTATACATGGGTAGAATTTCTAGCGACCAAAGATGAAACTAGTGTCAAGCTCACAGCGCTAATCCGTCAACTGCAAAATTCAAAAGATCTAACGGTGACGAGAATTAGAAGCGACAGAGGAACTGAATTTACTAACCAATTTGTTGAGAAGTTTTGTACAGATTTTGGAATACTCCATGAGTATTCTGCTCCTAGAACACCTCAACAAAATGGAGTTGCTGAGCGACGGAACAGAACGCTTAAAGAAACCGCTAGGACGATGCTAGCAGAATCCAAGCTGCCTCAAAGGTTTGGGCCGAAGCCATCAACACGCTTGCTACACTCAGAACCGGTGTATGATCAACAAGCAACATGAGAAGACTCCATATGAGTTGTGGAAGGGACGTAAGCCTAACGTTTCATATTTTCATGTTTTGGTTCAAAATGTTTCATTCATAACAATGGATCCCAAGCTAAAGACTTTTGATCCTAAAGCGGATGAGGGAATCTTTCTAGGCTATGCCAAGAATGGAAGAGTTTTCGCATCTTAAATAAGATTAAATCGAAGGTTGAAGAATCCATTCATGTTTGTTTTGATGATGCTAACCAAGAACCGAGTAAGGTTAATCCTGATGATGTAGGAATTGAAGATCTTGCCCACAAGCGTCACAAATTAATCTTGAAGATGATAGTGACAATGAGGATGATGAGATCTTTGTGCCTTTCCTAAGGTTACTCGTGAGGTTACAAATAATGATGAAGTCAGAATCGCTAATGATCATGAAGAGAATGATCATCAAGAGCAAATTGGAACTGTGAATGATGAAGCGACTGCGCAAGAGACAAATGAGAATCAAGCGATTGATAATCAAGAGTCTATCAACCCGTTCCAACCAGACCAAAATGGCTTAGAGATCATCCACCAGATTAGTGATTGGAGATATTGAGCACCTGTTAGAACTAGGTCCGCTACAATTAATGAGGCCATGTTCGCAAGCTTCCTATCTCAAATGGAACCAAGAAAGTGGATGAAGCGCTTAGTGATTCAAGTTGGGTAGAAGCGATGCAAGAAGAGCTTAACCAATTTGAGAGAAGCAAGGTTTGGACGCTAGTACCAAGACCAACTCACCAAGGAGTCATTGGAACTAGATGGGTTTTTAGGAACAAAATGGATGAAGATGGCATTGTTATAAGAAACAAAGCTAGATTAGTCGCTCAGGGTTATTGTCAAGAAGAGGGTATTGATTTTGATGAAACATATGCCCCAGTAGCCCGTCTTGAAGCGATTAGAATGTTCCTAGCGTTTGCCGCATTCAACAAGTTCACAGTATATCAAATGGACGTGAAGAGTGCATTCTTGAATGGTAAACTCCAAGAAGAAGTCTATGTGGAGCAACCTCCAGGATTCATCAACAACCATGGCAAAAGTATGGTCTACAAACTGGATAAGGCACTCTATGGCCTTAAACAAGCACCAAGAGCATGGTATGACACTCTCTCTATCTTCCTTATAGGTAAAGCTTTTCAAAAGGCAGCGTTGACACAACGTTATTTAAATTACCCATAATGAAGATATTCTCTTAGTCCAAATCTATGTTGATGATATTATATTTGGTTCTACTAATAAGCGATTGTGTGAGAAATTTTCGAAAATGATGCAAGAACAATTTGAAATGAGCATGATGGTGAATTAACTTTTTCTTAGGATTACAAGTTAAGCAACTCCTAATGGAATATTTATAAACCAAGCTAAGTATACTAGAGATATGATTAAGAAATTTGGTATGGAAAATGCATCATCTTCAAAAATTCCAATGAGCCAAACGCTTAAGTTAGATAAAGATGAAAGTGGGAAGAAAATTGATATCACTAACTATAGGGTATTATTGGATCACTTCTTTATCTTACCGCTAGTAGACCTGATATTATGTTTTCGGTATGCATGTGTGCACGTTTCAATCTGATCCTAGAGAATCACACTTAAGTGCTACAGAAAATCCTTAAGTACCTAAAAGGCACACAAAATGTGGGCTTATGGTATCCACAGGATTCTCCTTTTGAACTAATTGGTTATTCAGATGCAGATTTTGCAGGATGCAAAATAGATAGAAAAAGTACTAGTGGTACATGTCAATTTCTAGGTGATAGACTAGTTCGTGGCATAGTAACAAACAACAATCCATAGCGACTTCTACCGCTGAGGCAGAATATGTAGCCGTTGGAAGCTGTTGTGCACAAATCCTTTGGATGAGGCAACAACTTAGAGATTATGGAATAATCCTAGGTCCTACCCCAATCCATTGTGATAACCAAAGTGCTTTAGCTATGACCAAAATCCTGTCCTTCATTCTAGAACCAAACACATTGACATTAGATACCATTTCTTGCGTGACCATGTTCAAAAGAAAGATATCTCCATGCATTTCATTGGAACTGACAAACAACTGGCAGATATCTTCACCAAAGCGCTCAACGAACAACGCTTTCTCACTTGAGAAGTGAATTAGGTATGATCGATTTAAACGCTTAAATCATAAAGCATCATATTTAATAGGCATATAATTTAGGGGGAATCCACTTTATGATTATGACTAAAACTATATTTCCAAAAATGAAATGAGTTATCAATTTTAGGGGGAACTTTAAAATTGTACTTACTTCATTAAGTAAGCGACTATGATCAAAATGACCTTAACAAATCTTATGCACCGATCATTAGCGTTTACTTGTACTCATTACAATTTGATCGCTTATAAAATGAAAGGTTTAAAAATCCAACAAGCGATTGATATGTATCAAATTAAATTTACTTTATAAAAGAATCTTCAGCGTTGAAAGAATTCCCACTTCAACGCTAAAGTAACTCTTTTCACAAAAATTCATGCATAGTTTTCATCGCCACAAAGTAGCGTGTGGATGAGTCCAAAAGTCTAGATTTATTAACTACCCACACGTGCCTATCAAATCAAACTGACGGTTATGATTCCTATCTAAACCTAGGCAGTTTAGTAAAATGCATGAGTCTGAGTACGTGTCAATGTACTATCAGGCGCGTGTAATTTACGCTGAAAATTTCAAATTTTTTCAAACTTTTCAAAAAGTAACTGCGGATCCGAAAATGTTATAGTATCCTATTTTACCGCACTTTTGACATCCGAAGTTATGTGTACACGGTTCAGATTTCTTTCTCATTAACTTCTGTACACGTGTCATTCATCTACCATTGAGGAGTTACTTTTACCTTCTATTTAAACCTCTCAAAACTTTTACAGAAAACTTTATCACTTCCAATCTCTCTACTGTAAAAGTCATTCTCTCTAAAAGGCAAAAAACTTCTTTCTTTCTTCAAAGTCTCACCTTTCAGCAATGGCACCCAAAGCTTCAAAATCTTCCAAAACAGCAACTTCTGCTACCGGAAAACCTTCCCGTGCTGAAAAACCAGTGACGGTTAACGCCGGATTTTTGGTTAACTGGGATTATCTTTTGATAACCAGAACTTCCCTCTTCGAACGACTCTTCCACTCGTTCAAGAATCTGGTTTGAGAGACATGCTTACTACTACTTACAACTACTTTGAAGAAGAATCTCTCTACTTTTTCAATAATGGGTGAAATTTCTGAAGACGGCAATTCCATATCCTGGTCTTTCCTTCTGCTAAGAGACCTTTGTTCTCACTCCCTCTGATTTCTTCACTACTAAATCTCCCGAATCATGGCAGTGAGGTAGAACATGTAAATCTCGGAGATGCTACCAAAGTCTGGGCGTTGATCAAGAAAACGATGTTAACGCCGCGTATGAGCCGAACTTCAAGAAGAATGATATGAAGGGCGAATACGTCATCCTCGCTGACATTTGTTCAAAGATTATTGAATGCAGAAAAGGAACTTTCGATAAATCACCAACATTCAATACAAGATGATGGTAGCCATCCTAACCAAATTAAAAGTTAACTGGTCTCTCTGCGTTTTCAATCGCTTCAAAGCAGCGATGGCTAAGTCTGTTAATCCCAAGCCTTACGGGATTGTGCTAAGTCGTATTCTTTGCGCTTGCGGATATACGCAATCTTTTGGCAAAAAGATTCCAGCGACAAATTTTATGGCAAGAAAATGATAAGCGAGCTTCTTAACCCGCGAAAACCGGCGGAGCAGCGGTTCCTAAAGAACAGCGTGAGCGACTTCCAGCCGAAGGAGTTGTTCGCAGTGATGATGAAGATCAAGCGTCTTCTTCATCATCGTCCTCTTCATCAGAAGAAGAAGTGGTGGTCAAGCGACCTAAGAGAAAGATCACTCTCAGAGTCACTGAGCCTTCCAAGCCCGCAAAGAAACAAAAGCCTGATCTTAAGAAGAAGAAGCCGGACCCCAAAAAGAAACAAAAAATCCCTTCTCCTTCTCCCTCTCCTAAATCTCCATCTCCTCCTCCAGCGTTTGTCTTTCCCGTTCCCGAGGAAGAAGAAGAAGTACCGCTTGCACGAAGGCGTACTCCTCTTTCTACCCCCGCAGTATCCTCTAGCGCTCCATCAAAATCAGCGCTTAGAGAGTCAGCCAGTGCTTCTTTCTCTGACGCTGTTCCCGAAGTCAGCTCAGATCCTTAAGCCGCTACTCAATCTGAGAGGCTTTCAAATGTTCAGGGTAAGTATTTGCTAAGAAAATTCGTCTATCCTTTCCTCGTTAGTCTCTAAGTTTCTAACGCTAGGATAAAAAACTCTTTCAGCACCTTATGCAGCAGATATTCAATATGTTCTCAACACGCTTAGAACTAAATATCCCCATTCGTGCTGATCCGATAACTTCTTTTATCAATTTAGACCCTGAAGAAGAAGTCCAGGAGCCTGAGGAAATTGCTCAAGAAACAAATCAAGCGACTAAAAAAGTTGATGATATTCCTCAGGGTAAGCGATGTCGTCTTTTGTTTGTAATTTCTACTTAGTAGAAATTTTTGCTTGCTTTTCTCAATCGCTTACATGTATCAGCTCAAGATGTACCAATCGCTGATGCCCCTCCTCTCTCGGAGATTCCAGTTGAAATAGACGTGGACATGGCAACTGTTGTGGATATCGCTAAAAAGGCATCACAAGTTCTTCCTGACGCTGAAACTTCATCAGCAAGTGAAGCAACTTTAAACGCTGAGCGGTCGATAGAAGTGGCCCCTATCCCAACAGAAGCTATTGCTTTTGTTCCTACGCCAACAGGACCTCCTCCTCGTGTCATTGATTTCTTCCCGCGCGGATACTCTTCAGATCTGAATTTTATGCCGCCAGAGAACGTGACACTCAAACGCTTGCCGAGTTGGAAATCCAATTTCAAACAACTCTCCATCGGCCTGATCTTTCAGACTCACACAAGTTTGAGATCTTCGAGCGTTTTGCCAATCTTGGTCTGTACATTTTAGAGCGTCTTCATTCACGCCTTGAGTATATTCGTCGACCAGCGTTCAAACGATCAAAATTGACGTGCAGCGATTCAATTTCACCGGTCGCTCAGAAGAGTCCTTTATCCTCTGCGCCAAAACAAGATTGTTTTCAAAAACCCCCATGGGTGATTGGAACAAAGATCCAGATGAGGCAGATCTCAACAAGATAGGATATTCGGCTCTCCCTTCCGTCGTCAACTCTCCTCAAAACGCTTTATCTCCTAATCCTCTAAAGTTATGGAAAGGAAAAGGACCTATTGTTGCTGAGCGTCCAAATCCGGTCAACTCGTGGATAGAACATGAGGCTCGAGAATATCTAGCCAGATTATGGGCTGAGGACAATGAAGAAGAAATGGAACGCTTTGAGAAATTTCTTGCCGCTAGAAAAGATCAAGCTTAGCAAGAGATGGATGATGAATACAGTCAGCTGGGCTGAAGAATTTGTTCTGCATTTCTATAACCTAGAAGAACTTATAAGATACCCGTTTCTTTTCAAGTTTGGGATAGAATACAGACGCCGAGGATATGCAACCTTTTTGCTTCAACAGCCTCAGATTATTGCAGGGAATGTTAGCGCTTTGCCACGATACAGACAACCAATCAAAAGCTACATTCGCCAACAACTCGCCTTATACAGCCAGGGCGGACGCTACGTCTTGTATCCTCGTGCCGACTTTGTTCAAAGAATCTTTCCTGACCTAAACGAAGACGCTTCGTCAAGTAAACAACTAATTCTTCCCGGTCAGAGTCAGATTCGTGTTGATGTTTCAACAGAACAAGCTGAGTTTGTTGAGTTCCACAGAACTATGAGAGCAGTGTTTGAAAATGCCCAAGCGCTGGACAGCAGTTTCAATCACTTTTCCGAGTGTTACAATTTCAGAGGATATACTCTACACCCCGTGCTCTTTAGTGAATCCAACATTCAAGTGGCCAAGATGATCTCGCTGATTAGGCCAGTGGACCAAGACGCAGCTCAAGCGCTCATGCCGTTGATTTTAGACTTTTTCAACAATTATACTTCAGGGATTGCTTTACCGGAAGATGTGCAACTTGCACTAAGTACCGAAGAGCGAGAAGACGCTATATTCTTTATACCGCAATCCAGCCTGATCAGTCCCCAACATGTACTGGAAGCTCTTGGCCCCCTTAGCATTAGAGAACCTTCTCCTCCCCAAATCCAAACAATGGCAGAAGACTCTGCTCCTACTGCGGAAGCCGCTCAAAATTTTGAGGCTTCCTTGCCAGACTCTCCTAGCACCCCAGTAGTCGAGCCCCCAGTGATTGCAGATTCTATCTTGGATCATGCAATTGAAGAAGTGCACGCTGAAATTGCCCAAGCGCCTGTAGAACCTCTCATCAGAGATAAGAGCAAAGGCAAGGCTGCCGTTTCAAGTTCTTACGGACTTCTCCCGTCCCCAGAGCGTCCTTCTTCGGATTCAGATTCAGACAGTGATTTAGAGGCCAGAGATTTAAGAATAGCAGTACGGAACTCGCTTACCCACATCGAAGGTTCCTGTTCCAAGATTTATGAGGCTGATGATAGACAGATTCGCCTAGTGTCTAATACACGAAGCCGAGGCATTGCCAACGCTTCAAATACAAGCACTATTGCCATCATGAATAGCATGTCCCCTCTTATCGCTGAGCTCTCCTCTAAATTCAATAGTCACTTAGCTCAGAGCGCTTCGGCTGATGTGGAAAGACACGTTTCATCCGATGCCGTCGCTCAGAGTGTCGCCCAGCAAATTGCTCTTCTAGTCGATGAAGTTAGACTTTTGCGCCGCGATGTCGTTGATTTAAAGAACTCCCTTGATGAAGTCAAGAAGGGGGAAAGTAAAGAAAAGTCCAAAGTGATTTCCAAGACGGATAATAAACATTGGCGTTCAATGTTCGATGAACTAGCAAGCATTAAGAAAATTCTATCCAAGAAAAGAAAGCCAAGGTATTATCTCGGAAAGTACGCTCTTCCTCAATTGGACCCTGACTTCTTAGAAAGTATGGGTTTTCATGCTTATGCCGGACCGCTACAACGACCTGTAAATTGGAGACCGTCAAATGACCGTCAAAGAGATATATATTATGATCTGATTCGTGAACTTGGCATTCCACCAAGGGATTGGACGGAAAGGTTGTTAGAGCTAAATGAAAGCGCCAGACTACGCAGGCATGACTATGATGAAGTCCATCATACAACCATGATCGACATTGATCGACTCTTGAAATAGTTAGCGTTAGAAGTTCTGCAAGGCGAAGAAAGAGCTAAGCGACAGAAGAAATAATTGTTTTTTGTGTGTATTTTATCTCTCTCTTATTTTTTTTCAGCATAAATCATGTACGCTTTATTCATTCAATATATATGAATGATTTATCACTGAAACAACTTGTTGAAGCCAACCTAACTTTAACTAACTTTACTAACTTTTCAAACGATGACTTATATTCCTTTGGGCCTTTTCTTTTTAGGTAACTCTTAAAATTATAAAAGAGTTACAAGTCTTGACATCATCAAAAAGGGGGAAATTGTTAGGAAATTTCATTAGATGTTTTGATGATGACAAGATAGGATTCATTGTTAGACCCCAAATAAAATGTAAGTTTATGTTTTCCTTAGATCATTGTTTAAGCGTTTGAAAGTTTGTAATTTTGTTTAGGCTTGTAATTTTTATCTTTGTAAATTTTAGACTAAGTCTTAGTAACTGAATCGCTAGTAGAATTCTAGACGAGTCTATTCGAGAAGAAGTTGAAGACCAGCGTCTGAAGTCAACCAGAGATGAAGATTTATCTCTTAGCGTCCGTCAAACGCTAAAGGAACCTATTTCAGGATACATGGATCAAGCGCTCAAATTGTCTCAAGCGATGGATGTAAGATTCACCTGAAATAAATCCTCAAGTCATGAAGGACTTAAATGCAATCATTCAACGGACATTTATTTCCAAAGGGAAATAAATTCAAATGCATTAAATGCCTGATAAGAGCATTAAATGTGATAAGCTACTGTGACTTGTGGACAAGCCACCTTTTGACCAGACTGTCAGAAATTTCAGAGTTTTAGCTGCTCCCGTCCAATCGGATTCAGCGAATTTTCAGGAATGTCAGACTTTAGCTATGATCACGCGCCACGTGAAAGGCACGCTTCTACATGTGTCCAACGGACAGATCCCAAGAAATTGCCTATCAATACCTTGCTCCAGAAAATAAAAAAAAAACAACGAGAATATACGAGAAATTATTGCCAAAAATCTTACGTACATTCTTTCTGGAAAAATCTTAGAAACCCCATATCTAAAACCTTTCAAGCTTTCTATCTACATTCCAGACAGTCACAAATATCTGAAATATCTTCCAAAGAAGAAATTCAAACTCCAACTGAGATATTCCAAGTTGTTTGATCTTCTCTAAAACAAACAAACCCTAGTGACAAACCTCAACCTTTCATCTGAGTGAGAAAAGTTGTTGAAACCTTTCAGGCAGTATTTCTGAGTGAGAGAAGCTTGAAGAAGACGATCTTCATTGGTGCTGAAGTCTGTGTGATCAAGGAGCCCAAGATCATCTTCATCCATTACTATTTTGTAGAAGTTTCTGTGTGATTCTTTGATAATCATCATAGTAAATTTCTCCAAGTGAAATAGGAGAAGAAGGACGTAGCTGGGATTACATCACCCAGTGAACCTTACAAATTATTGTGTCATTTATATTTTATTGCCTTATATTCATCACATTATATTATTCTGAAAAAGACAAATAAAATTGCAAAGCGATTAATTTAACTAAAAGAACGCTAAAAATCATTTTCGCTGTGCTAACCCTGATTAAGCGATCTAAGCGTTGCCCTACTTTGGTAAACTGCTGAAATCACTAAGTCTAAGTTAACTACTTTGAAGCGTCTGACCCAAGCGCTCAACTTTCCAAGCGTTCAAATTTCTAAAGTGATACGAAAATTTGTGAAGTCGAAAAAGACTTCAGGGTCTATTCAACCCCACCCCCCTTCTAGACCCTTTCGTATGCCATTTGGGACCACCATCTTTTAAGAAAAAACCATGCCTATCTACTTCTAGAGTTCTTGAACTATTGCAGCTCGATTTGTTTGGTCCTATTCAAATCATGAGTGTTAGTGGTAAAAAGTACTCGTTAGTAATAGTTGATGATTTCTCTCGATATACATGGGTAGAATTCATAGCGACCAAAGATGAAACTAGTGTCAAGCTCACATCGTTAATTCGTCAATTGCAAACTTATAAGGATCTCAAGTTGACAAGAATTAGAAGTGATAGAGGAACTCAATTTACTAATCAATTTGTTGAGAAGTTTTTTGTAGACTTTAGAATACTCCATGAGTATTCTGCTCCAAGAACACCTCAACAGAATGGAGTTGCCGAACGACGGAACAGAACTCTTAAAGAAGCCGCTAAGACGATGCTTGCAGAGTCTAAGCTGCGTCAAAGGTTTTGGGACGAAGCTATCAATACCGCTTGCTACACTCAGAACCGGTGTATGATCAACAAGCAACATGAGAAGACTCTGATAAGCTCATAATTGTATTACATTTTATGCCCATATTTACTTAATTTTGAGTAAGTTTCAATCCATTTTGTCCTACATATTTCATATAATTGCATATATTTTGTGTTGGAGGGAACCAATGGTGATTTAAGTGAAAAAGAATCGAAAACGAAGTCAAAAAAAAAAAAAGCTGTCAGTCTGGCGCCACAGCGCCTGATATGGTGCCATGGCGCCAGACTCCATATGAGTTGTGAAAGGAATGTAAGCCTAACGTTTCACATTTTCATGCATTTGGTTCAAAATATTTCATTCATAACAATGGATCTCACAATCTAAGGACATTTGATCCTAAAGCAAATGAGGGAATATTTCTAGGCTATGCCAAAAATGGGAAGAGTTTCCACATCCTAAATAAGATCAAATCAAAGGTTGAAGAATCTATTCATGTTGTGTATGATGATGCTAACCAAGAACTGAGCAAGGTTAATTTTGATGATGTAGGAATTGAATATCTTGCCCAACAAGCGTCACAAATCAATCTTGGTGATGATAGTGATGATGATGAGGATGATGAGATCTTTTTGTACCTATTCCTAAGATTACTCGTGAGGTTATCAATGATGATACTGTAAGAATCGCAGATGATCACGAAGAGAATGATCATCAAGAGCAAATTGGAGTTGTGAATGATGCAGCGACTGCGCAAAAGACAAATGAGGGTCAAGTGATTGAGAATCGAGAGTCTCTCAACCCGTTCCAACCAGATCGTAAATAGCTTAGAGACCATCCACCAGAGCTAGTGATTGGAGATATTGAAGCACCTGTTAGAACTAGGTCCGCAACAATTCATAAGGCCATGTTCGCAAGCTTTCTATCTCAAATGGAACCAAAGAAAGTGGATGAAGCGGTCAGTGATTCAAGTTGGGTAGAAGTAATGCAAGAAGAGCTTAACCAGTTTGAGAGAAGCAAGGTTTGGACGCTAGTAGCAAGACCAACTCACCAAGGAGTCATTGGAACTAGATGGGTTTTTAGAAACAAGATGGATGAAGATGGCACTGTTATAAGAAACAAAGCCAGATTAGTCGCTCAAGGTTATTTTCAAGACAATGGTATTGATTTCGATGAGACGTATGCCCCAGTAGCCCGTCTTAAAGCGATTAGGATGTTCCTAGCGTTTGTCGCATTCAACAAGTTCACAGTGTACCAAATGGACGTGAAGAGTGCATTCTTGAATGGTAAACTCTAAGAAGAAGTATATGTGGACCAACCACCAGGATTCATCAGCAACCATGGGAAAAGTATGGTCTACAAATTAGATAAGGCATTCTATGGGCTTAAACAAGCACCAAGAGCATGGTATGACACTCTTTCTATCTTCCTTATACGAAAAGGCTTTTCAAAAGGCAGGGTTGATACAACGTTATTGAAAATTACCTATAATGAAGATATTCTCTTAGTCCAAATTTATGTTGATAATATTATATTTGGTTCTACTAATAAGCGATTGTGTGAGAAATTTTCAAAAATGATGCAAGATCAATTTGAAATGAGCATGATGGGTAAATTAACTTTCTTCTTAGGATTACAAGTTAAAGAACTCCCTAATGGCATATTTATAAACCAAGCTAAATATACAAGAGATATGATTAAGAAATTTGGTATGAAAAACGCATCATCTTCAAAATTTCCAATGAGCTAAACGCTTAAGTTAAATAAAGATGAAAGTGGGAAGAAAATTGATATCACTAACTATAGAGGTATCATTGGATCACTTCTTTATCTTACCGCTAGTAGACCCGATATCATGTTTTCGGTATGCATGTGTGCACGCTTTCAAGCTGATCCTAGAGAATCAAACTTAAATGCTACCAAGAGAATCCTTAAATACCTAAAAGGCACACAAAATGTGGGCTTATGGTATCCAAGGGACTCTCCTTTTGAACTAATTGGTTATTCAGACGCAGATTTTGCAGGATGCAAAATTGATAGAAAAAGTATTAGTGGTACATGTCAATTTCTAGGTGATAGATAGATTTCGTGGCATAGTAAGAAACAACAATCCATAGAGACTTCTACTGCTGAAGCAAAGTATGTAGCCGTTGGGAGCTGTTGTGAACAAATCCTTTAGATGAGGCAATAACTTAGAGATTATGGAACAATCTTAGGTCCTACCTCAATCCATTGTGATAACCAAAGCGCTTTAGTTATGACCCAAAACCCAGTCCTTCATTCTAGAACTAAACACATTGACATTCGATACCATTTCTTACGTGACCATGTTCAAAAGAAAGATATCTTCATGCACTTCATTGGAACTGACAAACAATTGGTAGATATCTTCACCAAAGCGCTCAACGAACAACGCTTTCTCACTTTGAGAAGTGAATTAGGTATGATCGACTTAAACGCTTAAATCATAAAGCATCATATTTTATAGGCATACAATTCAGGGGGAATCCACTTTATGTTTATGTATACAGTGTTTTTTAAAATTGAAATGAGTCATCAATTTTTGGGAACCTTAAAATTGTACTTGTCTCAATTCATAAGCGACTGTGATAAAAAAAGACTTTTAAAATTTATGCATTGCTCACTAGCGCTTATCTACGATGAATGACAAAATCAATCTCTAATAAAATTAAATAAAAATATCTTATCAAACGAGATTGAACTTATCAAAAGACTTCAGCGTTAAAAAGATTCCCACTTTAACGCTAAGTAAATTTCTCTGAAAATCATGCATAGTTTTCATCGCTAAAAAGGTAGCATGTAGACAAGTCCAAAGGATGAGATTTGACAACTGCCCACACGTGCGTATCAAATCAAACTGACGGTTAATGATTCCTATCTAAAAACTAGGCGATTCAATAACTGCACCTGTCTGAGTACGTGTCAGTGTACTATCAGGCGCGTGTACTACACACTGAAAATTTCAAAATTATTTAAACATTTTGAAAAAGTAACTGCGGATTTCAAACTTTTTTAATTCACAGGTGTTACCCTATTTTACTGCACTTTTTGACATCCGTATTTATGAGTAAACGACTCAAATTTAAATATTTCAATTTTCAAAATTCATAACTTAGAGGTATCCATTCTTATTTCAATTTGGAGTAGATTACAGACATAGAGGTTTCGCTCTGTTTCTACTCGAGCAACGTAAGAATCTGGTAGGCAATATTAGCACTTTGCCTTATTTTGGCAATCGATAGAACGCTATATTCGCCAGCATCTAAGCTTAATCGCTTAGGGAGGACGCTATATTTATCATCCGTCTCAAGACTTTGAGCAGGGACTTCTTCCTGATTTGAATGAAGATGCATCCACCAGTAAGCGACCTCTTTTTCCAGGGCAGAGTGAAATCCCCTTGAGTCTTCACAACGATCCCACTGAGTTTGTTGAACCCTACAGAGATAGGAGAGCGATCTTTGAGAATGCGCAATCGCTAGACATCTCCTTTATTGAATACTTTGGCCTGAATAACTTTAGAGGCTATAGTCTTCACCCAGTCTTTTTTTGTGAGCAGAACGTACAAGTGGCATGATTTCACTAATCAGGCCCATAGACCGAGAGGTTGCTCAAGCGTTTATGCCTTATTTATTGGACTTCTACAACTCTTACATTTCAGGAGTTGATCTGCCCGAAGATGTGCAATTTGCACTAAGCACTGAAGAGCGTGAATACGCTATATTCTTTATTCTGCAGACCAACCTGATAAGTCCAAGGCATGTCATGGAAGCGATTAGCCCCTTTGGGTCATTGCTGTTGAGAATCCTTCTCCTCCCATGAAGATTGTTGAGATAGTAGAAGATATTAATCCTACTGTGGAAGCCGCTGAAATTCCAGATGCTTCTTTGCCAGATATTTCTAGCGCCCCAGTAGTCGAGATCCCTACTCAAGAACCTGTTTGTCAACCAGCGTCTGCAGATCCATCCATGGATCAAGCAATTCAGGAAGTTCAGGAAGTCCTTGATGAGCCTGAAGAGCCTTTTGTAAGAGACAAATCTAAAGGCAAAGCACCAGTTTCCAGCTCACATGGCCCTGAGGATTCCTCTTCCGACTCGGACTCAGATTCAGAAAGTGATCTAGAGGCAAGAGATTTCAAGAAAGTCGTTCGCAATTCTCTTAGCGATCTAACGGGCACTTGTTCTCGTTTGGAAGAGCGCAACAACGCAATGATTCATAATGTAGAGAGACTGCTTAAGGCTGATATGAGTCACGCAAACAAGTTTTCAGTCACTATGATGAACAGTATCACTCCCCTCATCAAAGAACTTTTTGACGACTTCAACAAAAAACTTGTGCAAAATGCATCTGCTGATACTGAGCACCATAATACTTCCTATCTGGCCTCTTAGAGTATCGTTGAGCAAGTTGCTCTTTTGATAGATGAAGTCAAGCTTCTCCGTCAGGACATCGCTGAATTAAAGACCTCCCTTGATGATGCCAAGAAGGGGGAAGATATTAAAGAAAAGTCCCAGTCCAAGGCCATCTCTAAGACAGATAACAAGCACTGGCGATCTATGTTCGAGGAGATAGTGAGCATAAAGAAAATGCTTACTAAGAAACGTAAGCTTAGATATTATCAAGGCAGGCACTTACTTCCGGACTTAGATGTTGAGTTCTTAGAGAGTATGGGTTTCCATCCATATGTCAGACCGCTTAGAAGACCTATCAACTGGAAATCCACCAATGATCGAAGACAAGACATTTACCATGACTTGATCCGAGAACTTGGAATCCCTCCGAGGGATTGGGTGGAAAGGTTGTTGGAGATGGAAGAAAGCACTAGAAGAAGAAGACATGACTACAATGAAGTCCAGCATACAACCATGATAGATGTTGATAGACTTCTACTGGACTTAGCGACTGAAATCTATCAAGAAGAAGAAGGAAATAGGAAGCGACAGAAAAGATGAATGCTTATGTTCTTTTATATATTTCTGTTTGTCGCTTTCAAATTATCTTTCTTCAATGTAAATCATGTATGCTTAATTCTTCCATATGAATGAATGAATGATTTAAGCTAAAACAACTTGTTGAAGCTAATCTAACTTTAGCTAACTTTACTAACCTTCCAAACGCTAACCTATGATTTTTTTTTACTTGTCTTTGAACTCTTAATCTATAAAAGAGTTATAAGAGTTAAGGTCTTAACATCATCAAAAAGAGGGAAATTGTTAGGAAATTTAATGTTAGATGTTTTGATGATGGCAAGATAGGATTTTATGTTAGGCCCCAAAAAGAATGTAGGTTTATATTTTCATAGAACTTATGTATAAGTGTTTGAAAGTTTGTAATATTATTTAGGCTTGTAATTTCTATCTTTGTAGATTTTAGACTAAGTATTAGATACCGAATCGCTAATAGAATTCTAGGTGAGTTTATTCGAGATGAAGTTGAAGATCGGCGTCTGAAGTGAAATGAAGATGAAGATTTGTTCTTAGCATCTGTCAAACGCTAAAGGACTATTTCAGGATTCATAGATCAAGCACTCAAAGCACTCCAGCGATCAGTATCAGATTCACCTGAAATAAATCCTCAAGTCATGAAGGACTTAAATGCAATCATTCAACGGACATTTATTTCCAACGGGAAATAAATTCAAATGCACTAAATGCCTGATAAGTGCATTAAATGTGATAAGCTATTATGACTTGTGGACGAGCCACCTTTTGACTAGACTGTCAGGTTTTCAGAATTCAAAGTTGCTCCCATTCAATCGGAACCTGCAGGATTTCAAGAATGTCAGAGAAAAGGCTGATTCACGCAGCGCGTGAAGAACACGCGCTCACTTGTGTCAAACAGACAAATCCCAAAAATTGCCTATAAATACCTCATTCCAGCAAACCTTAAAAAAAAGAAGAGATACATATGTACATACACAAGAAAGTAAAAACTTTGCTGAAATATCTTTCTCAAGAAAAGCTTAGAAACTTCAGAGCCAAAAATCTTTCAAGCTTTTTACATACATTCCAGACAGTCAAAAATATCTCAAACATCTTCCAAAGAAGAAACCTAAACTATTACTGAGATATTTCAAGTTGTTTGATCTTTCCAAAAACAAACAAAACCTGTGTGACAAAACCCTCAACCTTTCATCTGAGTGAGAAAGTTGTTGAAACCCCTTACAGGAAGTATTTCTGAGTAAGAGAAGCTTGTAGAAGAAGATCTTCATTGGTGTTGAAATCTGTATGATCAAGGAGCCCGAGATCATTTTCACCTCTTTACTATCTTGTAGAAGATTATGTGTGATTCTTTGATAATCAACTTAGTAATTTCTCTCCAAGTGAAAAAGGAGAAGAAGGACGTTGCTGGGATTACATCACCCAGTGAACCTTACAATTTCTTGTGTTATTTACTATTATTATTGTCTTGCTTTACATTCTCTTACTTATTCTGCAAAAAACAAACTAAACTGCTCAGCGACTATTTAACCAAAACGAACGCTAAAACATTAAAATCATTTCAGCTGTGCTCCCTTATTAAGCAATCTAAGCGTTATCCTACTTTGGTAAATTGCTAAAATCACAAAGTCTAAGTTATTTTTACTGAAGAGCCTGACCCAAGCGCTCAGCTTCCTAAGCGTTCTAATCTTTAAAAGTGATACGAAATTTTTGAAGTCGAAAAAGACTTCAGGGTCTGTTGGTACCAAGTGGTATACGAAAGGGTCTAGAAGGGAGGGGGGGGGGTTGAATAGACCCTGAAGTCTTTTTCGACTTCTAAAAATTCGTATCACTTTGAAGTATTTGAATGCTCGGAAAGCTTTGAGCGCTGGGTGCGGCGCTTGAGAGATAAAGAATTAAGCGCTAGTTTCAGGCGCTTGGGAAAAGTTAACTTAGACTTGGTGATTTCAACGCTTACCAAAGTAGGGCAGAGTTTAGTCACTAACTCAGGGTTAGCACAGCGGAAGTATTTTATAGCTTAGCGTTCGGTTTGTTAATCAAAAGTAGTCGCTTAGTTGTTTTAAAACTTAGTCAGAATGTATGCAATATGAATAGTAAAGTAGTAAAACAATAAATGCTTAAAGAGGTAAATGACACAAGATATTTGTAAGGTTCACTGGGTGATGTAATCCCAGCTACGTCCTTCTTCTCCTTTTATCAGGGAGGTTTTCCACTATGATGATTATCGAAAAGTCACACAGAGACTTCTACAAGATAGAGGGAGATTGGATATGATCTCGGAACTCCTTGGTCACATAGATTTCAGCTCCACTAAAGACCTTCTATCCCCTTGCTTCTTTCACTCAGAAATGGTGCAAGTTACGCTTGATCTCGGAACTCCTTGGTCACACAGATTTCAGCTCCAATAGAGATCAACTTCAACAAACTTCTTTTACACAAAAATATTGCTTGTAAGTCAACAAGCTTTCTCACTCAGATGAAAGGTGTTGATGGTTTTCCTTTTTTTTGGTCACGGATTTGTTTGTTTTTGGAAAGTGACACGACAAAATCCTAGCAAGAAAACTAGGTCGCGTAAGTAGTAAAGTGGATTTCTAAGTCCGGGGTTATCGTATCCGCAGGGACAACTATAATCTAAGTACCAAGACTACTATATTACTCAATTCTAAGTTAAATCGGTCGATAGAAAGGTTGATTAACTAATTAATAAATACTAGAAAATAAACTAAGGCAACGTCACACCAAATAAAGGGAGGAAACAATAGAGAGAAGCGATCAAGGCACATGGTTCAACCGATTATGCATTTAGATTGTGATTTAGGTTCCTTTGGATTATTAGATTGATTTAGCTAAGGCGAAATTCCCTAACGTACGTACTACCCAATCTCTTGGCATAGCAACCCTACCCTTGGTAACGATTTCCTATATATCTCTATATGAAAACCCGATTAACGAGGATGCATTTAAGGTCTAGGAATTCCCCACGTGAATGGAAAGCCACCTAAAGAAACCGAGTCTATCTCTAGTCGGTTTAACTATAGGGTATTCAATGTTTATATCTTCCCTAGGTTATTATCTCTCGATCTCTAACCTAGGCATTTTATCAAACACTTGGTGATCAAGCAAATGTAGCATTGAGATCAAATATTGAATACATAGCTAAAACCAAAATTAATCCAATAAACACCAACAAAACAACAATCAAAATAACATAAATGGCCTATCCATGGCCTCAATCAAACAAGTTTAGCTCATATTCATGTCAAAAGTGCAAATATAAATCATACAAGTCATAGGAGATTTGAACTAATTCAAGAAACAAATATGTAAAAACTCCCTAATTCTTGTAGAGATGTGGATTCCTTGTTGAATTCTCCATGTTTTGACCTTCAATTTTCTCTTCTAAGCTCCCTCTCTCTCTATTTTCGTGTGGCAGCTGCTATCCAAGGTGAGTTAGGGTAATAAATGGCTAAAAGGGGTATTTATAGACCAACCCGCTGCCTCGAACGCCGCGGCGTTCGCTTGTTGAACGCCTCGGCGTTGGCTACTGCATGTGAACGCCGCGGCGTTCGTGGATGAACGCCTCGGCGTTCGTCCCCTGCTGCTCCAGCCAGTTTTGGTAAACTTCGCATAACTTTCTCTACCGATGTCGGAATTCACTGATTCAAGTTGCTGTAGAATCCTAAAACAAAGATCTACAACTCTCTAGAAGACACTAGGGCCGAAATCAAACGTTAAAGATGACAAAATTGTCTCACAAGTCACTGAATGAGAAAACTCCATCGTAAGACGTCTCTTCCGATGACGTTTTCACCTCCTTCCCTACATATCTGATCTTTGTCTTCAACATAAGAAATGTACCTTTGCCTCTTATCTTTCCATTGGTAAATCAAGTGTGTAATTTGGACATGGGTAGAGAACTCTATTCAATAAACTCTATCACTGCGCAGACAGTTTGTATCTTTATGCATGATTTACCTTCAATCCTTGTTCTTTTCCTCCAAATGTTATGTTATTCTATAAAATATGAGAAGACAAGGATCAAAGCATCATATGTGATCAAATTATCAAGGAGATAATCAAAACTAAGTCGATAAACGGGGGGAAAACTGGTGTAAAAATAACATATATCAGAAAGTTCAAACAACTTGGAGATATCTCAATGGTAGTGTAGGTTCTTCTTAAAAAGAGGTTTGAGATATGAGTGACTGTCTAGGAATGTATTTGAGAAAGCTTAAAGGGTTTCGGCTCTGGAGTGTATAAGCTTTTCTTTTAAAATAATTCAGCAACGTTTTGGACCCTTTTTCTTATTTTTACGTCCAGATGTTTTTCTATATGTATATCTATTGTCCCTTTTGCTGAAAAGGTTATTTATAGTTTGTTATGAGATTTTGTCCGTTGGACACGGTTGGAGTCTCGTTTCCCTAAACATTCCATGAGTTCTGACAATCCTAACTTTGGGTATATTTAATTGGTTAGGCATGGTCTTGGTTTCATAAATCTGACAGTCTCGGTCAAAGATATGGCTTGCCCATAAGTTGTAGTGCTTATATTTTAATAGCACTTATCCGACTTTTGATGCATCTTGTTTTATTTCCGTTTGAGAATAATTTCCGTTGATTCATGCATCTTTGATAACTTGGGTTTGAATCTTTAGGTTACGCTTGGAGAACTAGGCGTTTGAGCCTTTAGAGTTTAGGATTCTTGAAAGTAGCCTTCTTTGTTAATAAGGCGCTTGAGAGAGGTCACAATCTTTGCCCGATTCTTTAGACGCTTGTCCTTTCACTTTATCTTTGATAGACTCACTCAGAATTATATCGTTGACTTAGTGTTAAGTACTTGGTCTATGGTCCATAACAAATCTTGAGCGCTGAGTTCATAACCCGGGATAGTCTTTTAGCGTTTGACGGACGCTTGAGATTAATCTTTATCGTTACTGTTTCTTCAGACGCTTGATCTTCAACTTCATCACTTGGTAGACTCACGCAGAATTCTTCTAGTGATTTAGTATCACATTCTTAGTCTAAACTCTATAAAAATACAAGTCTAGTGTAAAAACACGAACTTTCAGGCGCTTACATATTTATTCTATGAAAGCTTTTATACTTTACATTTCTTGGGGTCTAACATGAAGTCCTATTTGTCATCATCAAAACATCTAACATGAAATTCCTAACAATTTCCCCCTTTTTGATGATGGCAATACCTATTTAGTTCAAGCGTTAGATACCTAAAGTATGAGTTAGCGTAGGTTAGTAAGTTAGTTTGAGCTTCAACGAGATGTTTCAGCTGTAAAATGCATTTTATATATATCTTTCATAGTACAAGCATTTTACAACTGAAGAGAAAGAATCATAAGTAAACAAAATCAAGATCGTGATTTGATCTTGTATCTCTTAGTCATTTCAGCATGGATTGCTTCAGTTATCTGATCTTCTAGCATCATCATCGCTGCATGATCTTTACTGATTATATGTTTGTTTTCTTTTACTTGTCGTGCCTTGAAGGTAATGAGCTGCTTATCCCATTCCTCTGGACTGATGCCTATGTATCGTAAGCAAATTCTAAAGGTTTGGTCAAAGTCAGACATTTTTCGCTCTAAGGCTAAGACTGCTGGATCAGATGGTTCTGGAATTGACGCTCTGAGAAGAGGAATATCAAATTGTTCAAGCAGTGCTCTTGAAGGTAATGGAAGATTTGGATAGAGCACTCTTGGGGTTTCCTTTTTATTGGACGCTCCCACCGAGGTAGTTACCCAAGAAGGATAGGGATACCTTGGCTCTGTACTTAGTGTGAGGGAAGTATCAATATGTTGACGCTTGGATGGTGGAGGAGGATCTTGATCTTTAGATGTAGAAGATTTAGATGTTGAAGATTTCCTCTTTTCTCCCTTCTTTTCCCCCTTATTGCCATCATCAGTCTGTATGAAATGCTGAGTAAGAAGACTGACTTGAGTAGCAATCTAAGCGACAGAGGCTTCAAGAGTGGTCAGACGCTGGTCGAAGTGTTCTTTCATGACCAGTAGTTGAGCGTGATTAGCGTCTGCAAGAGAGGTCTCAAGAGCCGTGAAACGGTGGTTTAGATCATTTGTTAAAGCCACATGACTTGCCTGAGTAGCTGTAGATAGTTTCTGTATTTGAGTGAGGCATTCAGTCATGGACGCTTGAGCGTCGGGAACCGCAGTGCTACCGTGAGGCTTAAAACGGGATTTGTGTTTGAGAGATTCAATAGGTACTTGATAATTAGGATCAAATACTGTTCCTCGAAGCTCTGGGGCACTGTTGGACTCGGTGGATGCAGTAGAGTCGGATTCAGTTGGACTAAGGGGATTAGGCACTTGAGGTAATTCTAATAAGCGCTCAGGAGCAGGTAACGTGTCAGCTGGTGCTGCAGTAGATTCTGACTCTATACGGCTAAAGTCCGTAAACCGAAAGTCCAAGCTGGCAAACGGCTCATCTGCATATGGATATGTAGCAGTCTGTAGAAGTTCATTCAAATGTAGAGTGGGGAGATAAGTACCTTGAATGAACGTTCTGATAGGATTATCCAGGGCCCTGATATACATTGGCCCGAGGATATCCAGCACATGAGTGGGAAAGATTTTGGAGGGCGCTTGGCAGATGGAGAATAAGGCATCTGGGCAATAGTGTTGTGAGAAGCCAATTAGCCGATCTGTTGGGAGAGTCTTCGGTTTCCGAGAGTCGGGAACGTAGAGCCTGTAATACTCTTCCAAGTATGGGTAGATGGCTGAAGCAAGCGCTTGAGTTCTTTCCAGCAGCGACAAAACAAAATCATAGTGACTTAAGACTTCTTGTCGTATAGACGGAAGAAGTGGATATCCTCTGAAAGGATTGATCCGAGAGCCATTCCACTGTCGCAGATTTTCTGTGAAGATTTTGTCGAATAGGGAGACTGGAGGCATAATTGTCATCATGAGAGAAAATTTGTCTTCACAGTGGCTAGGGGTGAAGTTCAGACAGGACAGGGGAGAAGAACCGCTGGTGGACGCTTGATCAGCAAAGCGTAGAGAAGAGTTAGCCAGTTTGTGCAACGCTTGTCTTAAGCGGTGTTCAGGTTGGTGGCGGATCAGAGGCAGCTTCAGAACTGGTCCAAGTCTATGTTGGCGCTGCTTTAGCATGTAGCGTGCAAATTTGGTCTTTTTATCATGAATCCCTATTCTGAACAGATGGGGAGCGCTAACCAATTCTTCAAATTTATACGTGTGACCCATGTAAGCTTCAGCCCATTTTACCTCAGTCATGCAGTACTCAGTTCCTGCATTAAGTATAACACGAAATCCTTGGTGATGAATATCACAGATGGACTCAAAACGATACCTGTCGGGTTGGTAGTTAGCGTTCCAGACGCAGTCAAAATAGGCATCGGCTTCTAGTTGAATCATCTCGGTCAGTGAAGCTGGACGCTCACCGGCATGTACTCCTTTATTCTTCCACAAGAGGAGAGGATTAGCTGAGCGCTTGTTTTCCATGCTATTTACCAGTGTTGGGGAGTGAGAATAGCCTTCTCTGTTTAGTAGCTTTTCCGTTGGGTTCACAAGCTTATCCTGACGCTCATAGACTCTGATGTTGTAGTCTCGGAGAGCGAAGCCAGGGGGTTTGCGTGTCCCACAGTCCAGAGAAGAAGCTTTATCAGCTAAGGTCAATGCTGGGTTAGATAGAGTGTTGCGTACAGCTAGATCAAATTTTATGAGCTTGGCGATATCATTCTCAGCATTGATAAGACTTTCTTCATTATATCCTGTAGGTAGGAACGGTTCTGCGGGCGCTGGAGGGAAATAATTGACGGAGTGATCGATGGTCTTGAAGGGATCCATCTTGAAGAAATGTCGATGTATCACAACGTCGTTAGCATCGCTCTGACCTTCTGAGCGTGCCTCTGTTGTACTTGGTAATGCAAGCAATGGTTGAACCCCTGGGATTTCAGGTTCATCAGGCTCGAGATTTGTAGAGTCGATGGCAGCTTCATGGGCGATGGCCACAATATTGGCCATATCAACATCCAGATGGACATCAACTGGTGGTTCAAAGGATGATATTGGAATAGCAGCTATGGCTTGGTCGCTTGGAGTGTGTGTAGTCTTAGAAGAAATGGCAGTAGTTGGACGCTTGCGTCTCTTGAAGATACGCTTCACATTTATCCCTTCGGCTGGGGACGCTTGAGTCTGTTGAACGGCCGGTTCTCCAAAGTCAATATTTTTGAGGACCTTTTCCAGATCCTTCCGACTAATGAGGGGTATAGAGTCCTCGTCTTCTTCATCACTTTTGATAGGTTGAGCCTTGGGCTTTCGAGGAGCCCGTTTCTTTGTGACAGTGGGACGCTTCACATTACGTTTAGCCTTCTCCTGATCTGGGCGCTCAGCCTCCTCATTTGATGCTGCACGGACAACTTGACGCTCAGAGAGAGGTCTAGCAGCACCTCCAACCTTGGGTGGATTGAAGAGATTGTTGATGATTCTTGGCCCATAGAACTTATGCTTGGCTACGGTGACTCCTACTGAAGAGGTGCACTTTGCTCGGAAAATTAGATCACTTAAAACTAGGCCATAAGGTCTGTTTGAAGTGCGTAGACTGTCTCTGAATCGGCAGAATATATAGGCGCTCCAGTTGATTTTTATCTTGAGCAAGATAGCAGTCATCATCTGGAACTGGGTTGGGCTGATTTTGTCAAAGGTTCCTACTCTGCATTCAATGTTTTTACTGCAGAAATCAGCTAAGACTCGATACCTGTTCACTATATCTTTCTTCTCAAAGTACGGTTTGTATGGAACACCATCGTAGGCGCTAATCTGAGTCCAGACTTCTTGAATTTGTTCCTCAGTGATAGTGTCTAAAGTCGCTCCGTCGTTAGGTAGAGAGAAATTTTGGGCAATAGAGGCCGCAGAGAGAGTGAACGTCTTTGATTCCGTCTTGAGGGCAGGAAACAAACAGGTGATGGAAGTCTCATCGTCAGACAAACTAGCATTTCTCCAGAAAAATTCTAATTCTTCAGGAAACATGTACGAGTGTTTGGTAAGAAATTTCTGAAGCCCAGCCTCTGCTACAGAGTCCATCATTTCCGTTAAATCAATTTGGGGGTTTTCATAGAGAAACTTCCAATCGATTATAAGGCCTTCAGTGACCTTAACAATAACTTCAGTGGTTCCAGCAGTAGCTTTCTTGGGAGCCATTAGTGAGAAGTAGACAGAGATTAAGAATGAAAACTTTGTTTATGAGAGAGAGAGATTTTTCTTGTACGACGAAAGGAGAGTGTAAGAGAGATTATGTTCTGCAGAAGGTGTGTTTTGAAATACTACAATTTGAATGTTTTTGTGTTTGAAGGTTGAGATGTTGACACGTGGAGGAGTATAAATCTCAGCCATTAAAATATGACTGTGGACGTGAGTTTAGATTTAATAAGCATGGTTACTTTTAGTAACAACCACATATACTATTTTGACGTCCGATTAAAAGTTTGAAACAGAGACTTTTGATATACTGAAAGTGATACGTGTGCCCATGAAAAGCGGACACGTATTTTATGAAAACTGTTCGGGAACCATAATTTTGAACAACTATTCAAATACCTGCCAAAAATTTGTTAAAGCGTCCGGACCTATTCAGAAGAGAATGACGCTTGAAACATTTCAGTGTTATGTTGACGCTTGAGAATCTTGAGGTTCTCTTTCAAGTAACATTTTGTGCTTTAGCGGTCATCGTAACATATAGAATTATTCTTTTCAGGGTGTGTATGAGGACACAGTTTCCCAGTACTTATCATTATGTCTTGGTAGTAGTGTTTTACTTTTGGTTTAAAATATTCAGCGCTGGTTGTATTCGTCTAAGATACATGGTAATTGTACTTACGCGTGTACATGTGCTGAACCATCTTTGAAAAACGTGATGAGTACCCATGGGTTTTCTTGAGCGAAAGGTGAGGAATGTCAAGTCAGCATTAATTGCATTGATTGACTAATCCACTTTCTCATTTTAGCGTAGGGTAATGTACGCTTGCTTTTAAAGGATCTTTTTACTAAGCGCTTTTAGCTGGGAATAAAGCTAAGCGTTTAGTTTATTTTGAAAGAAGTACAGACGCTAAGAAAGATTTGTGTAATAAGCGTCAAAATGATTTAAGTGTATGGTGCTAAGTGCGTATGACCGATGCAAGGGAAAACATTTTTGGTCATATTCACTTAAGTATAGTTAGCTCTTTTAAGGTTCCCCCTATGTAGGTTCCCCATAAATTACATAAAATAAAGTGAATTCCCCCTAAATTTCATGCCTAACAAAAGTATGATGTTTTGAATGATTAAGCATTTAGATCAATCATACCTAGTTCACTTCTTAAAGTGAGAAAACGTTGTTCGTTAAGCGCTTTGGTGAAGATATCTGCCAGTTGCTTTTCTGTGCCAATGAAGTGCATGGAGATATCTTTCTTTTGAACGTGGTCACGTAGAAAGTGATAGCGAATGTCAATGTGTTTGGTTCTAGAGTGAAGAACTGGATTTTGAGTCATTGCTAAGGCGCTTTGATTGTCACAATGGATAGGAGTTGGATCTAGGATCTAGGATTATTCCAAAGGATCTGTGCACAACAGCTTCCAGCGGCTACATACTCAACTTCAGCGGTGGAAGTAGCGATGGACTGTTGCTTCTTACTATGCCATGAAATTAGTCTATCACCTAGAAATTGACATGTTCCACTAGTACTTTTTCTATCTATTTTGCATCCTGCAAAATCTGCATCTGAATAACCAATTAGTTCAAAAGGAGAATCCCTAGGATACCATAAGCCCACATTTTGTGTGCCTTTTAGGTACTTAAGGATCCTTTTAGCAGCAATTAAGTGTGATTCTCTAGGATCAGCTTGAAATCGTGCACACATGCATACTGAGAACATAATATCAGGTCTACTGGCTGTAAGATAAAGAAGTGATCCAATAATACCTCTATAGTTAGTGATATCAATTTTCTTTCCATTATCATCTCTATCTAGCTTAAGCGTTTGGCTCATTGGAATTTTTGAAGGTGATGCATTTTCCATACCAAATTTCTTGATCATATCTCTAGTATATTTAGTTTGGTTTATGAATATGCCATTAGGGAGTTGTTTAACTTGTAATCCTAGGAAGAAAGTTAATTCACCCATCATGCTCATTTCAAATTGATCTTGCATCATTTTCGAAAATTTCTCACATAGACGCTTATTGGTAGATCCAAATATAATATCATCAACATAAATTTGAACTAGGAGAATATCTTCATTATGGGTAATTTTGAATAACGTTGTGTCAACGCTGCCTTTTGAAAAGCCTTTACCTATAAGGAAGATAGAAAGAGTGTCATACCATGCTCTTGGTGCTTGTTTAAGACCATAAAGTGCCTTGTCCAATTTGTAAACCATGCTTTTCCCATGGTTGTTGATGAATCCTGGTGGTTGCTCCACATATACTTCTTCTTGGAGTTTACCATTCAGAAATGCACTCTTTACGTCCATTTGATACACTGTAAATTTGTTAAATGCTGCAAACACTAGAAACATGCGGATTGCTTCAAGACGGGCAACTGGAGCGTATGTTTCATCAAAGTCGATGCCCTCTTCTTGACAGTATCCCTGAGCTACGAGTCTGGCTTTGTTTCTAATCACAATCCCATTCTCATCCATTTTGTTTCTATAGACCCATCTAGTTCCAATGACCCCTTGGTGGGTTGGTCTTGGTACTAGCGTCCATACCTCATTTCTTTCAAATTGGTTTAGCTCTTCTTGCATGGCTTCTATCCAACTTGGATCGTTAAGCGCTTCATCCACTTTCTTTGGTTCCATTTGAGATAGGAAGCTTGCAAACATGGCCTCATTTATTGTAGCGGCTCTTGTTCTAACAGGTGCTCCAATATCTCCAATAATTAGTTCTGGTGGATGGTCTCTGAGCCATTTTCTGTCTGGTTGGAACGGGTTAAGAGATTGATCTAACGTTTGATTAAACTGTGCAGGCGCTTGACCAATTCCTTGCGTAGGCGCTTCAGTGTTTATAGTTTGAGTTTGCTCTTGATGAACATTCCCTTCATGATCATCAGCGTTTCTTGCAATGTCATCGTTGATGTCTTTACGAGTAGTCTTAGGATTAGGTACAATGATTTCATTATCTTCATCAATATCACTATCATCACACAGATTGATTTGTGACGCTTGTTGAGATAAATCTTCAATTCCTGCATCATTAATATTAACCTTACTCGGTTCTTGGTTAGCATCATCAAACACAACATGAATGGATTCTTCAACCTTCGATTTGATCTTATTTAAGATGCGAAAGCTCTTTCCATTTTTGGCGTATCCTAGAAAGATTCCTTCATCTGCTTTAGGATCAAATGTCTTTAGGCTTTGGGAACCATTGTTATGAATGAAACATTTTGAACCAAATACATGAAAGTATGAAACATTCGGCTTACGTCCCTTCCATAACTCATATGGAGTCTTTTCATGTTGCTTGTTGATCATACACCGGTTCTGAGTGTAGCAAGCAGTGTTGATAGCTTCGGCCCAAAACCTTTGAGGCAGCTTAGACTCGGCTAACATAGTCCTAGCGGCTTCTTTAAGCGTTCTGTTCCGTCGCTCGGCAACTCCATTTTGTTGAGGTGTTCTAGGCGCTGAATACTCATGAAGTATTCCAAAGTCTTTACAAAATTTCTCAACAATATGGTTAGTAAATTCAGTTCCTCTATCACTTCTAATTCTTGTCACTTTTAGATCTTTTGAGTTTTGTAGTTGACGAATTAGAGAGGTGAGCTTGGCACTAGTTTCATCTTTAGATGCTAAAAATTCTACCCATGTATAGCGTGAGAAATCATCAACTATTACTAGTGAATACTTTTTACCACTAACGCTCATGATTTGAATAGGACCAAACAAATCTAAATGTAGTAATTCAAGTATTCGAGAGGTCGATAGATGAAGCTTCTTCTTAAAAGATGATTTAACTTGTTTACCCATTTGACAAGCATCACATAAGCGATCTTTATTAAAGGAACCTTTAGGTAATCCCTCTACGAGATTTAGAGATATTAATTGAGAGATTGCCTTGAAGTTGAGGTGATTCATTTTTCTGTGCCATAACCAACCTAATTCGTTTTGATTCTTAGCTACGAAACATGTAGGGTTGTTATCTAATGTTGAATCCCAATCTACTAAGTATACATTGTTTGTTCTTCTTCCTTTTAATTTAGTAGATCCTGTCTTAACATCGATTGTCTCGCATAAGTCACTAGAAAATTTAATTTCAAAGCCTTTATCACAGAATTGACTTATGCTTAGGAGATTATGTTTAAGACCCTCAACATAGTATACATCATTGATCATGATGTTCCCCTTATGCATGATACCTATACCTTTAGTTTTACCTTTAGAATTATCACCGAATATAACTTGAGGACCATTGGTTGCACGATAGTTGATCAAGAGATCCTTTGATCCAGTCATGTGTCTCGACGACCCACTATCTATGTACCAAATTGAGGTACCCATTTTGTTTTGGGTCCTTCTTTGTTAGTAACGTTGGTCTGAATTAGAATCTTCGGAACCCACATTTGCCTTGTCTTCATTTTGGGAAGATTGGCCTTTTTGGGTTTCGGTTTGTGTTGTGTGTGCTCTTTAGGTGTATGGTAATATCCTTGATAATAGCAATAATCACAATCATAATCATGGTTATCATAGTGTCGATAATATGATCTAGGTCTTTGCGGATATTGACATTGATATTTCCTTGACATTGGCTTAGGATGCACTTTTGGTGCTAGACGCTTAGCGTTTGATTTACTTGTAGAAGGTTTTTCCTTAGCCCTTCGAGCGCTTGGATATACTTTCTTTTGTAGATCATTTACTTTGGTCTTTCTTTTGACTGAGCCAGTGTTAGCTTTTTCATTTGGTCTAATACCAATATTCTGAGTCTCATTCAGCGTTTGTCTGTTTGAGCTTTCTCCAACAAAGGTTACACCTTTTCCTCTGTTGGTTGATATAACCACAGACGCTTTGGTTTTGTGACCAGATTTATCACAACCTAAACCGGTCTTTTCACCAAATGCTCTGGTTATTTTAGTCACATTATCTAGCGTTCTAGAAGCTTTTGATAATGATGAGATAAGCTGCTCTGATTTAGCAAGTTTAGCGATCAATTCAGCTTCTCTCTTGACTATTATATCAATATCACCTTTTAATTGAATAATTTCACTCTCAAGCGCTTGGTTTTTCTCAATGCACTGTTGCTGAATTTGCAACTCTGCTTTGAGCGTCACTTTGTCGCTTTTGAGCGCTGAGATGATGTAAAGGTGATTTTGAAATATTTTTGCGGCTTCTTGACAATCATTATAATATTCTTTCACTTTGTCAAGTAATTCATCATAAGAAAGAGGATGATGCAGATCAGTGGTTACCTCAGATGGTAAGTCGTTAGATGCTTCATTATCTCTTGCCATGAGACAAATGAATGCTGAATCCTTTGATGGTTCATCATCGCCGCTTTCATCTGATGATTCCAAGTCCTCTTCCGGAGTATAGAGAGGTTCTGATTCTGCTAGCAAGCCTTGTTGTCTTAGATTGCTCCTGAATTGGTTTCTATCCGTGTGATCTTGCTTTGTAGGTTTAGACACATTTGGATATGGGCAATTAACTTAGAAGTGCCCTGGTCTCCTGCAGTTGTAACAGAGATTGGTCTTCATCTTTTGTTTGTTTGTTAATCTTGTGGATCGCTGGTTTAACGCTGCAGGCATTGAGAGATCTTGCTGAGAGGGAGTTTGATATTGAATTGGCGCTCGGGAGGGAGACGCAGGATAGTGAGGCGCTTGTTGTTGTGGTTGTATTTGGGGAGACGCTTGATATGAATTTTGTCCTGGGTGCTTAGGATTGTTTCCCTTCTTTTCATATTTCAGGAATTTCCTGAATCTGTTTAGAAGCGCCAGTTCTTCTTCCTCTCTTATATCCGAGCCTTTTTCTTTGATAGATTTTCCTTTGATTGATGCCATTAGCGCTCCAGATTCGATCACTGGATTACTTACTGCATCACTGGCCGAATTCAGCTCAAACTCAAATGCTTTGAGTTCTGAAAAAGCATCTTCTGGAGTTAGGCTGTCCAGATTGTTTGATTCTCTCATTGCAGTTGTTTTCATCAGGAATCTGCTTGGGAGACTTCTGAAGATTTTGACCACTGTTTCTCGATTTTGTAGCTCCATACCCAGAGATGTTAGTTCAGTGACAAGAGCTGTAAACCTCATGTCTAATTGCTCTAGCGTCTCATTAGGTAGCATCTTGAAGCCGTTGAATTTTTCTTTGGCAATTGATAATTTGTTTTCCTTTATTTGTGCTGAGCCACCACAAATAGTAGCCAACTTATCCCAAATTTCTTTAGTTGTATTGCATGATTTGACTTTGTTGAATAAGTTGTCATTGTCACCAATGGCTGTGTATAATGCATTCCGACCGACATTGTCTAGATTGGCTCGTCGACGCTCATCGGTGGACCATTCTTGTTTGGGCTTCTCCACATAACCGTCAGGTGTTTCTTCTGTGGCTTCGGGCGCTCTGGTGATAACTTTGTATATTTTGATTGGCCCATCTGAAATGATATCACACATTTCATCATCACATGAACACAAATAAGTAAACGCTTTGACCTTCCAAGAGTCATAATTTGACTCGGTCAACTTGGGAACTTTAGAGAATGCCATGAAGAATTTAAAGTAATTTTAAAGCAACTATATATATTAAAAAAAAAAGGATCTGAACAAGCAGTTACGCTTAGGTTTCAACTTCAACCGCTCTGATACCACTTGTTGGTCCCAAGTGGTATACGAAAGGGTCTAAAAGGGGGGGGGGGGTTGAATAGACCATGAAGTCTTTTTCGACTTCTAAAAATTCGTATCACTTTGAAGTATTTGAACGCTCGGAAAGCTTTGAGCGCTGGGTGCGGCGCTTGAGAGATAAAGACTTATGCGCTAGTTTCAGGCGCTTGGGAAAAGTTAACTTAGACTTGGTGATTTCAACGCTTACCAAAGTAGGGCAGAGTTTAGTCACTAAATCAGGGTTAGCACAGCGGAAGTATTTTATAGCTTAGCGTTCGGTTTGTTAATCAAAAGTAGTCGCTTAGTTGTTTTAAAACTTAGTCAGAATGTATGCAATATGAATAGTAAAGTAGTAAAACAATAAATGCTTAAAGAGGTAAATGACACAAGATATTTGTAAGGTTCACTGGGTGATGTAATCCCAGCTACGTCCTTCTTCTCCTTTTATCAGGGAGGTTTTCCACTATGATGATTATCGAAGAGTCACACAGAGACTTCTACAAGATAGAGGGAGATTGGATATGATCTCGGAACTCCTTGGTCACATAGATTTCAGCTCCACTAAAGACCTTCTATCCCCGTGCTTCTTTCACTCAGAAATGGTGCAAGTTACGCTTGATCTCGGAACTCCTTGGTCACACAGATTTCAGCTCCAATAGAGATCAACTTCAACAAGCTTCTTTTACACAAAAATATTGCTTGTAAGTCAACAAGCTTTCTCACTCAGATGAAAGGTGTTGATGGTTTTCCTTTTTTTTGGTCACGGATTTGTTTGTTTTTGGAAAGTTCAAACAACTTGGAGATATCTCAATGGTAGTGTAGGTTCTTCTTAAAAAGAGGTTTGAGATATGAGTGACTGTCTAGGAATGTATTTGAGAAAGCTTAAAGGGTTTCGGCTCTGGAGTGTATAAGCTTTTCTTTTAAAATAATTCAGCAACGTTTTGGACCCTTTTTCTTATTTTTACGTCCAGGTCTTTTTCTATATGTATATCTATTGTCCCTTTTGCTGAAAAGGTTATTTATAGTTTGTTATGAGATTTTGTCCGTTGGACACGGTTGGAGTCTCGTTTCCCTAAACATTCCATGAGTTCTGACAATCCTAACTTTGGGTATATTTAATTGGTTAGGCATGGTCTTGGTTTCATAAATCTGACAGTCTCGGTCAAAGATATGGCTTGCCCATAAGTTGTAGTGCTTATATTTTAATAGCACTTATCCGACTTTTGATGCATCTTGTTTTATTTCTGTTTGGGAATAATTTCCGTTGATTCATGCATCTTTGATAACTTGGGTTTGAATCTTCAGGTTACGCTTGGAGAACTAGGCGTTTGAGCCTTTAGAGTTTAGGCTTCTTGAAAGTAGCCTTCTTTGTTAATCAGGCGCTTGAGAGAGGTCACAATCTTTGCCCGATTCTTTAGACGCTTGTCCTTTCACTTTATCTTTGATAGACTCACTCAGAATTATATCGTTGACTTAGTGTTAAGTACTTGGTCTATGGTCCATAACAAATCTTGAGCGCTGAGTTCGTAACCCGGGATAGTCTTTTAGCGTTTGACGGATGCTTGAGACTAATCTTTATCTTTACTGTTTCTTCAGACGCTTGATCTTCAACTTCATCACTTGGTAGACTCACGCAGAATTCTTCTAGTGATTTAGTATCACATTCTTAGTCTAAACTCAATAAAAATACAAGTCTAGTGTAAAAACACGAGCTTTCAGGCGCTTACATATTTATTCTATGAAAGCTTTTATACTTTACATTTCTTGGGGTCTAACATGAAGTCCTATTTGTCATCATCAAAACATCTAACATCAAATTCCTAACAGGGTCTATTCAACACCCCCCCCCCCCCTCTAGACCCTTTCGTATTCCACTTGGGACCACTAAAGATCTTGCCCAACAAGCCTCACAAATCAATCTTGGTGATGATAGTGATGATGATGGGATGATGAGATCTTTGTGCCCAATCCTAAGGTTACTCATGAGATTACTGATGATGATATTGTTAGAAACGCTGATGATCATGAAGAGAATGATCATCAAGAGCAAATTGGAACTGTGAATGATGTAGCGACTGCACAAGAGACAAATGAGGGTCAAGCGATTGATAATCAAGAGCGCTCAACCTGTTCCAACCAGATCGTAAATGGTTTAGAGATCATCCACCAGAGCTAGTTATTGGAGATCTTGGACACCTGTTAGAACTAGGGCTGCTACAATCAATGAGGCCATGTTCGCAAGTTTCCTATCTCAAATGGAACTAAAGAAAGTGGATGAAGCGATCAGTGATTCAGGTTGGGTAGAAGCGATGCAAGAGGAGCTTAACCAATTTGAGAGAAGTAAGGTTTGGACGCTAGTACCAAGACCAACTCATCAAGGAGTTATTGGGACTAGATGGGTTTTTAGGAACAAGATGGACGAAGATGGCATTGTTATAAGAAACAAAGCCAGACTAGTCGCTCAAGAAGAGGGTATTGATTTTGATGAGACGTATGCCCCAGTAGCCCGTCTATAAGCGATTCGGATGTTCCTAGTGTTTTCCGCATTCAAGAAATTCACAGTGTATCAAATGGACGTGAAGAGTGCTTTCCTGAATGGTAAACTTCAAGAAGAAGTATACGTGGAGCAACCCCCAGGATTCATCAACAACCATGGCAAAAGTATGGTCTACAAATTGGATAAGGCACTTTACGGCCTTAAACAAGTACCAAGAGCATGGTATGACACTCTCTCTATCTTTCTTATAGGTAAAGGCTTTTCAAAAGGCAGCGTTGATACAACGTTATTTAAAATTACCCTTAACGAAGATATTCTCTTAGTCCATATTTATGTTGATGATATTATATTCGGATCTACTAATAAGTGATTATGTAAGAAGTTTTCGAAAATGATGCAAGAACAATTTGAAATGAGCATGATGGGTGAATTAATTTTTTTCTTAGGATTACAAGTTAAACAACTCCCTAATGGCATATTTATTAATCAAGCTAAATATACAAAAGATATGATTAAGAAATTTGGTATGGAAAATGCATCATATTCAAAAATTCCATTGAGCCAAACGCTTAAGCTAGATAAAGATGAAAGTGGGAAGAAAGTTGATTTCACTAACTATAGAGGTAGCATTGGATCACTTCTTTATCTTACTGCTAGTAGACGTGATATTATGTTTTCGGTATGCATGTGTGCACGGTTTCAAGCCGATCCTAAAGAGTCACACTGAATTGCTGCCAAGAAGATCCTTAAATACCTAAAAGGCACACAAAATGTGGGCTTATGGTATCCTAGGGACTCTCCTTTTGAACTAATTGGTTACTCAGATGCAGATTTTGCAGGTTGCAAAATAGATCGTAAGAGCACTAGTGGTACATGTCAATTTCTAGGTGATAGATTGATTTCGTGGCATAGTAAGAAATAACAATCCATAGCGACTTCTACCGCTGAGGCAGAGTATGTAGCCGTTGGAAGTTGTTGTGCACAAATCCTTTGGATGAGGCAACAACTTAGAGATTATGGAACAATCTTAGGTCATACCCCAATCCATTGTGATAACCAAAGTGCTTTAGCTATGACCAAAAACCCAGTCCTTCATTCTAATAAAACTAAACAGATTGACATTCGCTACCATTTCTTACGTGACCATGTTCAAAAGAAAGATATCTCCATGCATTTCATTGGTACTGACAAACAATTGGCGGATATCTTTACCAAAGCGCTCAATGAACAATGTTTTCTCACTTTGAGAAGTGAATTAGGAATGATGACTTAAACGCTTAATCATAAAACATCATATCTTTAATGGGCATAGAATTTAGGGAGAATCCCTTTTATTATTATGTCTAAAGCGATTTCAAGTTGAAATAGTTATCAATTTTAGGAGAAACTTTAAAATTGTACTTATTCCAACCAATACGCGTTTATGATCAAAAATTGATTTTCAACAATTTTGTGCATTGATCATTAGCGTTTATCCTTTAAGCATGACAAAATCAATCTCTAATAAAATTAAATAAATATATCCTCAAAAAGTGATTGAATTTTATTAAGAGGACTTCAGTGTTATGAATATTCCCACGTAAACGCTAAGAAATTTTCTTTGAAAATCGTGCATTGTTTTCATTGCTAAAAGGTAGCGTGTGGATAAGTCCAAAAAGGATAATATTTGACAACTGCCCACGTGCTCCTATCAAATCAAATTGATGATTAATGATTCCTATCTAAAATAGGTGGTTCAGTAATTGCATGTGTCTGGGTACGTGTCAGTTTACCATCAGGCGCATGCAACTCACGCTGAACATTTTCAAAATCTCAAACGTTTTTTAAAAGTATTTGCGGACTCCAAATTTTTTATTTCACAACAGTTTACCAAATATATCGCCTTTTTACATCCGTCTTTATTATTTAACGGCCCAAATTCAATGAATTTTATTTCCATATTAACTACCGTTACACTTGGCATTTATCTAAGCTGTTGAGGAGTTACTTTTTGTCTTCTATTTAAATCCTTCAAATTTTTACAGAAAAACTTTATCACTCTCAAATTCCCTACTGTAAAAATTCTCTCAAGGCAAAAAGGCTTTCTTCTAAACTCTCTCAAAGCTTCAATCTTTCATCAATGGCGCCACCAAAATCGTCGAAATCTGCTGCTGAAAAATCTTCTAAGTCCAAAACTGAGAAGGAAGTAACAGTCAATGCCGGATTTCTGGTAAACTGGGATTACCTTTTCAACAACCAAAACTTCCCTTTGAGGACCATTCTTCCTTTCGTTGAAGAATCAGGTCCAATATCCATGTTGACATCCCATTCTTTGATTCACGCAGAAGAAACTCTGTTCTTCTTTCAGAATGCTGTCATTTCTAACGACGGCAACTCTATTTCCTACGTGCTTCTTTTTGCCAAAGAAACTTTCATTCTTACTCCTCAACTTCTGTCCACTTTACTGCAACTGCCTACTCATGGTGGAGAAGTAGAATATGTGAACCTTGGAGACGCCACCAAGGTCTGGGATCTGATCAAGAAGGATGACATTGAGGCATCCTACGCATCAAACTTCAAGAAGAATGACATGAAGGGCGAATAAGTCATTCTAGCTGATATCTGCACTAAGATGATCGAGTGCAGAAAAGAAAGTTTTGATAATATTACAAATATCCAGTACAAGATGATGGTCGCTATTTTGACAAAGCTGAAGGTCAATTGGGCCAGTTACGTGTTTAATCGCTTCAAGGCAGCGATTGAACAATTGATTAATCCCAAGCCATACGGGATTGTGTTGAGCCTTCTTTTAAATGCTAGAGGTTACATTAATACCACAGGTAAAAAGGTTCCAGCGCTTAAGTTCTACGGCAAGAAGATGATTGGCGAACTGCTAAAACCCAAGCGACTGGGTGGTACAGCGATTCCCAAGGAGGAACGTGAGTGACTTCATGTCGAAGGAGTTGTTCATAGTAGAGATGAGGAGCAAGCGACATCGTCTTCATCATCATCATCAGAAGAGGAAGTGGTCGTTAAGCGACCGAAAAGAAAAATTGTCTTGAAAGTCGTTGAGCCATCCAAGAAGCACAAGAAGAAGGAGATCAAGAAAAAGAAGAAGTCTCCCTCTCCTTCTCCGAAATCCCCTTCTCCTCCGCCAGCGTTTGTTATCTCTCTGGAAGAAGAAGAAGCAAAAGAGGAAGAAGTACCTCTAGCACGCAAGTGTACTCCTTGGTCGACTCCTACAGGATCAACAAGCGCTCCAGTTGAGCCAGCGCTTGAAGAACCAGCGACTCCAGTTGAGCCAGCGCTTGAAGAACCAGCGAGTGTTCCTCCTCCTCCTCCTTCTGATGCTGTTCCCGAATCAATTCCCGTTTTTGGATCTCTTTCGACAAAATTAGCTAGCGATCGGGCATTTAGGGAACATACTATCCAGTATACATTGAATTTAATAGAAGGATTTAAATCCCTATTCGTGTTGATCCCCTTACTACACTTATTAATCTTGAAGATGATGAAGTAGTTCTGGAGCTTGAGGATATGGAACCTTCCAAAGATCAAGCGACTGAAACAGTCGAAGATATTCCTCAAGCTCATAGTGCACAAGACGCTGATGCACCTCCTCCTTCAGAGGCAGACGTAGAGTTAGATGTTAATTTATCAACAGTGGTGGAAATCACTAAAGAGTTAGACGCAGTTGTTCCAGACACTAAAATCTCACCAGCTAAAGAAGCGACAACGGATGCTGAGCGGTCGACAGAAGTGGCTGAGTTCATCCCTACACCAACCGGTCCTCATCCTGAAGCGGTCAATTTCTTTCCCAGAGGCTATATTGAAGATTTGGAGTATTATTATGCCTAGAGAGAAAAGACGCTTAGGCAATTGATTGATCTGGAGCTCAACTTTCAAACCACGCTCTACAATCCATCTCTTTCAGACGCTGAGAAGTCAATTTTTTTTTAAACACTTGCAAGCAGTGGCATCATTTCAATGAAACAAATTATTGCTCGCCTGGAATTTTTGGAAATTCCACAGAAGGATTTGGTAGAGTTCGAGAGCAATCGCTTTCAAGAAGACGGCAAAAGCATGGAACGCAACTATCCATTCTGCCGAACTCATGTCCAGATAAGGAATCCTCATATGGGCGATTGGGGAAAGATCCCGATGAGGTATAGGTGAACAAAATGGGTTATTCAGCACTTCCCAAAGCTGTCCACTCTGAAGCCAATAAGTCTTCCAAGAAACCGCTACGTTTATGGAAGGGAAAGGGTGCAACGCTTCAAGAACACCCCAACCTTATCAATCTTTGGATTGAAGATGAAGCTAGAGAGTTCCTTGCCAGAGTTTGGGCAAAGAGTTTTGTAGAAGAAAAGCAGCGATTCAAGCAACTGTTCACTACAAGAATGGATAGAGAACTCGCTGACACTCTTGGAAAATGCTGGATATTGGATACATCCAGATGTGCAGAGGACTTTGTTTTTCAATTTCATACAATCGATGAGATGCTCGGTTATCCATTTTTATTCAATTTTGGAATTGAATATAGGCGTAGAGCATATTCCTTATTTCTATTGTAGAGGTGAGAATCGCTTGTGGGTCCAATAGCTGCCCTACCTTATTTTCGGTGAGGAATGGAAAGTTACTTTCGTGATCAACTTAGACATATAAGTCAAGAAGTCTATAAGTTGAATCTTACTTAGTGATTCCAAATTGACTTAAACGAAGACGCTTCTACCAGCAAGCAGGATGAGCATTCAGGAAGCGATGCCCAATTTCATATCTTCGATGATTTTGAAGAATTTCACCATGAAAGACGAGCGATTGTCGAGAACTCTCAATCGCTGGATATCACTTTTAACCAACACTTCGGTTTTAGTGACTTCCATGGGTACAACTTACACCCCGTCTTCTTTTGTGAATAGAATATCCGAGTGGCCAAAATTTTATCGCTGATCAGGCCAGTGGATCGAAAAGCTGCTCAAGCGCTTATGCCATTTATTTTGGACTTTTACAACTCTTATATTTTAGGTGTCGATCTGCCAGAAGATGTGCATTTTGCACTAAGCACTGAAAAGCGCGAAGATGCTATATTCTATATCCCATAGATGAACGTGATTAGTCCAAGCCATATAATGGAAGGGATTGGCCCACTCTAGGTCATTGCTGTTGAGATACCTTCTCCTCAAGTGGAGATTGTTGAATTGGAATTGGAACAAACTCCTACTGAGGAAGTCGCTCCTACTCCAGACGTTGATATACAAGCTGAAGTTGCCCCTAGCAATCCAGTAGTCTAGGTTCCAATTGTTGCTCAAGTTGCAGAGATTGATAATCCAACTCAGTCTGTTGAGCAAGCGATAGAAGTACATGCAGAAATTGCTGAAGAGCTTGAAGAGCCATTTATCAGAGAAAATTCCAAAGGAAAGCCTGCAGTTTCTAGCTCATACGGACTCATTCCGTCTCCTGAATGCTCTCCTTCTTGAGACTATGACTCGAAAAGCGATCAAGAGATTCGAGACTTTAGACGAGCTGTTCGAAACTCGCTCAATACCATCGAGGGTTCCTGCTCCAAGATACTTGAAAATGATGATCTAAATATCAAGTTAGTCTCCGACACTAGAAGTTGTGATATTGCAAATGTTGCTACCAAGAGCACTATAGTAATAATGAACAGCATATCACCGTTGATCACTACCCTTTCCGAAGAGTTCAATCGCCACTTAGCCAAGAACGCTAAGCTTCTCGCAATGAACGAATAGTTCGACAAGCGTTTTAATGATATTACAGCTTCATTGTCTCAGATTACCTCTTAGGTTAGTCTACTCAGAGAACATTTTCTGAAGGCTGATGATGGCAATAAGGGGGAGGAGAAGAGAAAAGGAGAAAAGAGAAGAGCGTCTGGTTCAAGAGCTCAAGATCCTCCTCCACCGCAGAAGCGTCAACAATTATCTACTCTTTCTGAGTCAAGACTCCCATCTTGGATACCTACTTATGGAGTAAGTGATCCTGCTGGAGCACCTAGTAGAATGCTAAGAGAACCTCCACTAGCTATATATCCAAATCTACCAATACCTACTAGAGCACGGCTTGAACAGTTTAGCATTCCTCTTCAAAGAGCATCGATTCCAGAACTGACAGATCCAAGAATTTTAGCTGAAGAAAGGCAGATGTCTGACTTCAACCGAACTTTCAGAATTTGCTTAAGGTATATAGGTATTGACCCGACTGAATGGGACAGACACTTTGTAACTTTCAAGAAGAGACAAAAGGAAGAAAATAAGCTCATAATACACAAAGATCAGAAGTGATGATGACTTTGGAAGATAGCATAACTGAAGCTATTCAAGCTGAAATGCCCAAGCGATACATGGTTAGACCAAGTCGTTAAGACTTCTTGATTTACATTAGCTATATTCTTGTCTCTTATGAAATTTTAGTTTAATTGTAAAAATGCTTGTAATCATTGACATATATAAAATGCATTTTTCAGCTGAAACAACTCGTTGAAGCATAACTAACATCAACTAACCTTATCTAACCAAAGCTCACTTTGTTTTTGGCTGTCTAACTCTTAAACTATAAAAGAGTAAGTATTGCCATCATCAAAAAGGGAGAAATTGTTAGGAATTTCATGTTAGATGTTTTGATGATGACAATTAGGAATTTATGCTAGACCCCAAAATATGTAAGTTTGATCTTAGTAGAAATCATGTATAAGCTTTGAAGCGTTAGATTTGTAATAGGCTTTATAGGCTTCGTTTTGTTTTATTCTAGATTGTTAGGCTAAGTAATCTTAGGCTGAGCGTCTGATGAATTCCGAGTGAGCTTATCAGTAGTAAAGTTTGAAGACTCAAGCGCCTGAAGTCTGAATGAAGATGAAGATTCCAAGCGTCCAAATAACCAGCTATATCAAGTGTCACCTTATAGGACAGAAGCAATTCAAAGATGGATAAGCGTCTATCAATGATGGAGTTCACCTGAATTTATTTCTAAGTCTAGAAGGAGTTTAATGCAATTATTCTCAGTGCATTAGGTACCAACGGGTATTTAATTCAAATGCATTAAATGCTGATAAGAGCATTAAATGTGATAAGCACTTTCAAACGTACGGAGAAACCACCCTATTGGACTGTCAATTTTTCACAGACTGCAATAGCAACTTTTGTGCAGCAGATTTTCAGGAAAAAAGGACAAAAGTGGTTCACTCGCGGAAGTGAGAGACACGCGCCTGTGCATGTGTCAAACAAACACTTTTTTCCAAGAATGCCTATAAATAGGACTTCAACAACAAGCCAAAAACAACGATCCACTCCAAGCCAAATTGTTGTTGCATTGAAGTCTCATTCCTTAAAATCTCAGAAAAGCCAGAATATTCAAGCAAACATTCTCCTTGCTTTTCTTCAGTTCCTGAGGCAGTCAACCAAATATCTCAAATATTCTTTTCGGAGAAACCTACACTACTATTGAGATATTCCCAGTTGCTGAACTTTATCAAAATCAAACAAATCGTTTAGAAAAACCTCATCCAACTCTCGCAATCTGTGTGAAGTCGAAGTTGGATACTTACATTATTTCTGGGTGAAAGAAGCAAGGGGATAGAAGTGATTTCGAGCAGAAATCTGTGTGATCAAGGAGCTCAAGTCATCAACATCCATCTCTCCCTAATTTGTAGAAGTTTCTGTGTGATTCTTTGAGAACCATCTTAGTGGATTGCCTCCAAGTGTTCAAGGAGAAGAAGGACGTAGTTGGGATTACACAACCAAACGAACCTTACAAATATCGTGCTCTTTACTTTACAGTCATTCTTCATATTCTTATATCTTTGTATAAATCTGCTTAGTAAAACTCAAGTGAACGCTAAGCAACTAAAACACTTTCTGTGACGCTAAAGCTTTCAAAAAGGAAGACTTCAAAATCATTCCGTTGTGCTAACACTGATTAAAGAAGTGAACGCTTAAACCTATTTAGTTGTAGTATTCAAATTCTATAATCTAAGTTAACTTTATAAAACAGTCTTCATTAGACGCTCAGCTGAAGCGTCTATATTTCAAGTAAACGCTTAGTCGAGCGTCTACATTTCAAGCATCCAAAACATTTTAATATGAATCTTTTTGAAGTCGAAAAAGACTTCAGGGTCTATTCAACAACAACCCCCCCCCCCTTCTAGACCCTTTCGTATGCCACTTGGGACCAACAAGTGGTATCAGAGCCGTTAAAGTTGAAATTTCCAAGCGTAACAGCTTGTTTAGATCCCTTTTCAAAATCTAGTTGCTTTTAATTTGTCTTTCATGACATTTTCTAAAGTTCCTAAGTTGACCGAGTCAAACTATGACTCATGGAAGGTCAAAGCTTTTACATATCTTTGTTCATGTGATGACGAAATGTGCGATATTATTTTAGAAGGACCAATACAATTTCTGAAGGTTATTACCAGAGCGCCTGGAGCCACAGAAGAAACTCCAGATGGCTATGTTGAGAAGCCTAAACAAGAATGGTCCACTGATGAGAGTCGAAGAGCAAATCTGGACAATGTTAGTCGAAATACTTTGTATACAGCTATTGGTGAGAACGACAATTTATTCAACAAAGTTAAATCATGTAATACCACTAAAGAAATCTGGGATAAGTTGGCTATAATCTATGGTGGATCAGCTCAAATCAAGGAAAATAAGCTCTCTATTGCTAGAGAAAAATTCAACCTCTTTAAGTTGTTACCTAACGAGACCCTAGAGCAATTGGACATAAGATTCACAGCTCTTGTTACGGAACTTACATCATTGGGAATGGATTTGCAAAACAGAGAAATGGTGGTTAAGATTTTCAGAAGTCTACCTAGTAGATTTTTGATGAAGACAACCGCAATGAGAGAATCTAATATGTGGATCTTTTAAGTCCCGAAGACGCCTTTTCAGAACTTAAGGCATTTGAGTTTGAGTTAAACTTAGCTAGTGATGTTGTGAGTAGTCCGGTAATTGAATCTGGAGCGCTCGTAGCATCAATCAAGGGTATATCGGGTAATAAGGGAAAAGGTTCAGATATCAGTGAGGATGAGGAACTAGCACTTCTAAATAGATTCAGAAAGTTCTTGAGATATGAAAAGAAAGGAAGTAGTCCTAAGCAGCAAGGACACAGTTCATATCAAGCGCCTGCTCCAATACATCAACAGTTTCAAGCGCCTCAGTATTCTGTTCCTACATCTGAAGCGCCTGTTCAGTACCAAGCGTCTGCTCAAAATGTCTCAGCACCAGTGGTCTCAAAACCACACAATGCAAGATTAACAAATGAACAAAAGATGAAAACTAATCTGTGTTATAATTACAGGAAACCAGGGCACTACCAGGTAAATTATCCTTATCCAAACGTATCTAAGCCTTCAAGGCAGGATTCCTTGGATAGAAACCAATTCAAGAGCAACCTTCATCAACAAGGTTTGCTAGCGGAATCAGTACAAGCATCCGCACCTGAAGACTTGGAGTCTTCAAAAGAAAGTAGTGATGGTCATGAGCCAGTTGATGACTCAGCGCTTATTTGTCTCATGGTTAAAGATGATGAAGCGTCTCCTAAGGTAAACACTGAATTATCTCTTCCTCTTTCTTATGAAGAATTACTTGACAAAGTCAAAGAGTATTATAATGAATGTCAAGTTGCCGCCAAATTATACCAAAATCACTTTGATATTATTTCATCGCTCAAAAGTGATAAAGTAGCGGTCAAAGCAGAATTGCAAGTTCAACAACAGTGTGATAGGGTGTGAATTTACATGTTTTAGAGCCTCATATTTATTGGATTTATATTGGTTTATGCATGATTTATACCACATTTGCGTTTAATTTGTGTGCTTATCGAGTAAAGGTGAAAAATCACTACAATAGACGAATAACGCACGCAAATACAGAATTTATGCATATTTGGAGTTCGAATTTGAGGACGTATCCTTCAACAAAGTTGTTTATCTCTGTGTTAGCTTCACGTGGCAACTTGAATTATCCAAATCGAAGGTCTGTGGAGAGAGTTATGAAGGAAATACAATTGTTGCGCCGAACAGAGAAGTACACGTGCCAAGATACGCCCCAGCGCCCTCCTAGTCATGCCTAGGCGTGGATAGTCCAAATGTTACTCCTTTTCAGCCTAAATTCCAGCATTATATGATGGGTAAGAATCACTTTTGGCCATAATTCAGCACATGTGTTGAGGGGTTGTCATAAGTGTGTTTCTTGGTAGATTTACTTTATGGGCGCCAAATCAGAAACAACCTCCATGTTGAAACGTAATTTAGGTATACTTATCGACCGAATTGGACAAAATGTCCTTCTGGAAAGTTGTAGATCTATGTTTTAGCTGCACATGGGGACTATAATCATCCAATTTGGAGATCTGTGGAGAAGTTTATGAGGAAAATACTAAGACTGCGCTGGAAAGCAAGAAAATGGCAGCATGCATGTGTTTTGTTGAAGTTTTCACATGGTTATGCTTGGAGGAATTCTTAAGGGCCGAAAGTTCAGCATTTTTTAGCTGGTTGGAATCTTAAAAGCCATACTTTAAGCATCACCTTAGGTGGAATTCTCATTGGGGAACTTTAATGGGAATTCTTAATGCATACTTTAGTGGAATTTTGGCTATAAAAGGAGGGGGAACCCATACTCTTCATCATTCACTATCAATTTCAGATTCTTGGAGGAGAGGAGGAGGAGGAATCGGTCCTCAAGCTTCATTCATCACCATTCTTCATCATTCTAAGAGGAGAAAGCTAGGAATTGAAGCTCCAATCAAGGGGCCATCATCTATCACATTAGAGGGAGTTTTTATAGCCTTTTCATTTCATTCATGTCTATGAACATGTGTATTTATTCATTATTGTTTTTCATAATATCTATCATGAACTAAATTCATAAGACTAAGGCCATGTAAGGTCAAATTGTGATATATGCTTATAATAGATGATTGTTGAGGTTATACTTATATTGTTATGTGATGTGAATTTGTGTTTTTACCTATCTTGCATATACTTGATCACTATATGTTAGAATCTTATGCCTAGGTTGATATTTCGGGAGAAAATTAACTTAGGGTGCAAGAAATTCACATCATGACCCGCAACTAATGAGGAATTGCCCTAGACATAGGTAAAGATTCCCGGGTGAAGTTGTTCGATTCTAATCGAGTGAACTCTAGTACGTTAATGCATGTTTAGTGGTTAGATTTCCGGATAGGAATATTTGGGAAATCACGATCTAAGTATAGGAGTTTATACGCGAGACATCGGTTATTCTCTACCCTCGGAGCTCTCACCATAACAATATAAGTGTAATCCTTCAACAAGAACCTTTATAAGTATATTTGATCAATTTGAACCTAGCATGTGCCTTAGTCTCCCTTTATAATTGGTTTTAAATCACTTGCTCATCTTTGTTCTTGTTCTTTACAAATTTTATTTGAATTTATTTTTACTTTGTTTATTCACTTCATTACAAATCTTAAACTAGAATTCAAGTCCTTGAGGTTCGACAATCCGGACTTACAATCCATTTATTACTACACACGACTAGTGCACTTGCTATCATAGCACGTTAGCTTTTAGCGTGTCAAGTTTTTGGCGCCGTTGCCGGGGACTTTTTCATTTTAGTTTTTGATTTTTTTTGTTTAAATTTTCATAATTCTTAGTTTTTCGTTTATTTCTAACCTTTCTTTTATTTTATTATTCTAATTTTTTTTCTTGTGCTTATTTGTTAGGTGTAATTTGTGGTGCATGACCCGCTCTTCTAACGAGCCCCTATACAATTTTGAGCCGGAGATAGAGCGTGTTCTTCGATCTTGTAGACAAGCTCGAGAAATGGCCGACAATCTAAATCCAAATGGAAATTTTCCCGACATAAATCTTCCGGAAAATAGGGAATGGCTGCAAAATCTTTTCCAAGCTATGCAACCGGCACCTCCTCAAAGACTTCCATCGGTCCGGGAAAGTCTACCTCCAAGGGTCCACACCATACCGGGACCCGTGATCTTTCCAAATTTCTATGCACCAAATTATCACATTCCATCACACATCTTTAGCATGGTGCAAAGCGAACCCTTCTATGGAGAGCCCCATGAATCACCTCATGAGCATTTGGAGACTTTAGACGACACTCTCATGACTACCCAATTTCATCCACGGGATCTTGATGCAATTCGTCTAAGAGTCTTCCACTTCTCATTAAAGGAAAGGGCGACCATGTGGTACAAGTCTCTACCACCCCAATCCATCACAACATGGGGACAATTGGTTGATGCCTTTTTGAGCAAATTCTTTCCACCCTCCAAAATCAACGAGCTAAGGAGCAATATTAAAGAGTTTAAGCAAGGGAATCATGAGTCCTTAGCCGAGGCATGGGCTAGATATAAAAACATGCTCCGAAAATGCCCGGATCACAACCTAAAGTTGAGCGAGCAAGTACTACGATTCCATGATGGAGTCCGATCGCGCATCCGAAATAGGCTCAATGCCGGCGCCGGGTGGTGATCTCCTTGGGCTCGATTGCCAAAGTGTGTGGGACAAGATTGAGCAATTAGCCCGGGAAGATGAACTCTATCCCGATGATGAAGAAGTCACACCCACCAGAAAAATTGGTTGTGTTCAAGAAGAAGTTGCTTTGGAAACAATGGTTGGCAATGTTAACTATGTTGGAAATGCCAATCGACCTCAATTGAATTTTCATGTGCCCGAAAATTTTCCAAGAAGGCCAAATCCGGCACAAAACGCTCATACCGGTATCTATCAAGCACCAAGGCCTTCATTCAACAACAATCAAGCTCAAAGGCAAGGCAATCCTCATGTACAAAGGCAAGTTAGGCCTCCCACAACCGATGAACGTCTCGATGAGGAAATAAAGAAATCAGATACAGCAATCAACGAACTCCGTAGTATGATGAAGGATTTGATGATGGAGATGAAGGATATGAAGACACAAATGGGTCAAATGGCAAGGGCGATCAGCGAGAGAGCCCCGGGAACTTTACCAAGTGACACGGAAAAGAACCCGAAAGAGCAATGCTATGCAATTACCTTGAGAAGTGGCAAACATGTAGCAAGTGATGCTGTTCGCACATCGGCGCCCGAGCGCCCAGACAGCCACGCCCAGGCGCCTACGTTGCCACGCCCAGGCGCCAATTGCTGCGCCCAGGTGCCACGTCCTGGTTCTTCCGAATTCGGCTCTTCGACTCCAATGCATCCACCCATCGAGGTACGCCTCCCCTTTCCCAATGGATATAAAAAGAAACAGAAGGAGATGGATCCGAGTTTCCCCCGAATCTTGCCTATATTGCTCAACACATTGCCAACAAAGCTTCAAGATCCCGGGAGTCTTACGATTCCTTGCACTATTGGGCCCTTATCATTCGACAAGGTTATTTGTGATTCGGGAGCTAGCATCAACCTCCTTCCGTATTCTCTTTTTAGGAAGTTGGGCCTTGGCAATCCTAAACCAACTGCAATGAGCCTCCAACTCGCGGATAGATCAATCAAGAGGCCAAAGGGGATAATTGAAGATGTTATTGTCCAAGTTGACAAATTCTATTTCCCGGTCGATTTTGTGGTTCTCGAGATGGATAACGACATTGATGTTCCCTTGATCCTAGGAAGACCTTTCCTAGCCACTAGCAATGCCAAGATTGACGTGGGAAAAGGTAAGTTGACATTGAGGGTAAGAGATGAAAAGGTGATATTCGATGCTTATACAAACATGAAACCATGCATGGATGATCTTACTTGTTTAAATGTCAATGCTATTAACACTTTACTTGATGAAAAATGTGCAAGTGGCAAAACTAAGGGCACTCTTGAGTTGGAGAATGAGGTCCCCAATGAGAACCAAGAAAAGGTGAGAGAGGAGGATTTATGCATGAAGTACATTCCACCACATAAACGTGTTCATGAGATCGATAAGACAAATCCGGCACGGAGGGCTAATCTCAAAACACCGAGTTATGAGTGGACGCGAGTGAAACATGAGAAAGAAAGGAGAAATGACAAGGATATTGTCATTTTGAATGGCCCACCTATTTGAACCTCAAGGAGCGTAAAGTCAAGCTAATGACTTTAAAAGAGCGCTTCTTGGGAGGCAACCCAAGTTTGTAAGTTTTCTTTTCTTCTTGCTTTCATTTTTGTCTTGTTTAGTTTGTTTTTTTTTTTGTTATGTTCAAGTATGCACTTTTGGCATACTTCTCTTTGAATCTTGATAGTTTGTATTGTGAGTACATGACATGTAGTAGCCGAGTTTTGCTTTGGAAGATCTTTTGTTACGAATTTGAGCTTGGAAATGGATTCCACGTGAGTAAGGTTTGCTTTTTAGCACCCTTGTTGTAAGTACCCTCGTTTACCCCCTTTTGAGTATGTATGATTGAGTCAACATCGAGGGCAATGTTAAGTTTAAGTTTGGGGGTGGTATGAGTAGTGCTTATTGATTTTATTTGTCATGTGATCTTGTTTTTAGCTCAAGTTTGGGGGAATCGTTGCTATTGCATGTGTTTTGTGCTAACTTTTTGAGAAAAATCAAGCATATGTATATATAAAAAAAATTATATGTATTTTCTTTCCAATTGATGCATTGAAATTGATTAACTTGGAAAAATGGCATGAATTCTTGAAATAATTTGAATTTAATGGAATATATATATATATATATATATCTTTGAAATTGCTCGTGGAGACACTAGACTAGGATTGATTCTTTAGATGATTCACATTGCACAATGAATCGAGGGTAGAGGAGTTGAGAGGATAACCATCTTGAGACACTTAAGGAGTTTTTCCCGGAAATATTAACTTAGATTTCTCATAAGGTTATAAGTTAAGTAGTAATTTTATATGCTAAACAATGAATTGAAAGGATGAATTTTGGTATGACCAAAAGTGGTCAGGCTAATACGTACCGGAGGTGAAATGTTTCATGCCTACATACTGTACTATTATGCCAATTTGAGCTTTGCTCAAGCCAAAAAGAAGTGAATTGGTTAAAAGATCTAGTTTTATTTCGTGGCCTTTGACACTCGAGTGATTAAACCCTTAGGAGTGTCTCTACACTTAATGCCCCAAAACTATCTAGTTTGGGAGTCATTGGTCTAAAGCTTGCTACATGGGTGTCATAGAAAGCCTAATGGAATAAAACATTGCACATGATCTAGCCTTAATGAAGTTTAAATAGAAATTTCATATGAATTGAAAGTTGAATGTTTGAGATAATGAAATTTAAATGGCTATGAGATTTTCTATAATTCTTATGCTTTGCGTTTGATCGAAAGTTGATAGATATGGGATTAATGTCCAAAATTTGGTAAGGATGCCTCTCGACTATAATACCCTAGATTTATTTTTCACTACACCCTAGGGAGTCGTTTCAAGTATTGGTGTCACATGAGCAAAAGTAGTTGATATGTATATATATATTTGTGAACTTTAAAAGGTTGATTTTATGCCATTCATTCTTGTTGATCATATTGAGATGTGTTGATTTGGTTGGGATTGAAAATTTGTTAGATTTTGTGGGTATATCGTATGCAAACCCTCACGAGACTATAACTCGTCCTTTGAGGTAACTCAAGGGTTTAAAGGCTTGTTGCACCCGCTAAGTGCAATCGTTTACTCCACGAAAGTGAGTTAGTTAGTTGTTTTGTTTTCTCCCTTTGAATGATGTTGATCTTGTCTTATAGCTCTCATTGCTCGAGGACGATCAATGGGTAAGTTTGGGGGTGTTGATACGGTGTGAATTTACATGTTTTAGAGCCTCATATTTATTGGATTCATATTGGTTTATGCATGATTTATACCACATTTGCGTTTAATTTGTGTGCTTATCGAGTAAAGGTGAAAAATCACTACAATAGACGAATAACGCACGCAAATACAGAATTTATGCATATTTGGAGTTCGAATTTGAGGACGTATCCTTCAACAAAGTTGTTTATCTCTGTGTTAGCTTCACGTGGCAACTTGAATTATCCAAATCGGAGGTCTGTGGAGAGAGTTATGAAGGAAATACAATTGTTGCGCCGAACAGAGAAGTACACGTGCCAAGATACGCCCCAGCGTCCTCCTAGTCATGCCTAGGCGTGGATAGTCCAAATGTTACTCCTTTTCAGCCTAAATTCCAGCATTATATGATGGGTAAGAATCACTTTTGGCCATAATTCAGCACATGTGTTGAGGGGTTGTCATAAGTGTGTTTCTTGGTAGATTTACTTTATGGGCGCCAAATCAGAAACAACCTCCATGTTGAAACGTAATTTAGGTATAGTTATCGACAGAATTGGACAAATTGTCCTTCTGGAAAGTTGTAGATCTATGTTTTAGCTGCACATGGGGACTTGAATCATCCAATTTGGAGATCTGTGGAGAAGTTTATGAGGAAAATACTAAGACTGCGCTGGAAAGCAAGAAAATGGCAGCATGCATGTGTTTTGTTGAAGTTCTCACATGGTTATGCTTTGAGGTTAAGGGCCGAAAATTCAGCATTTTTTAGCTGGTTGAAATCTTAAAAGCCATACTTTAAGCATCACCTTAGGTGGAATTCTCATTGGGGAACTTTAATGGGAATTCTTAATGCATACTTTAGTGGAATTTTGGCTATAAAAGGAGGGTGAACCCATACTCTTCATCATTCACTATCAATTTCAGATTCTTGGAGGAGAGGAGGAGGAGGAATCGGTCCTCAAGCTTCATTCATCACCATTCTTCATCATTCTAAGAGGAGAAAGCTAGGAATTGAAGCTCCAATCAAGGGGCCATCATCTATCACATTAGAGGGAGTTTTTATAGCCTTTTCATTTCATTCATGTCTATGAACATGTGTATTTATTCATTATTGTTTTTCATAATATCTATCAAGAACTAAATTCATAAGACTAAGGCCATGTAAGGTCAAATTGTGATATATGCTTATAATAGATGATTGTTGAGGTTATACTTATATTGTTATGTGATGTGAATTTGTGTTTTTACCTATCTTGCATATACTTGATCACTATATGTTAGAATCTTATGCCTAGGTTGATATTTCGGGAGAAAATTAACTTAGGGTGCAAGAAATTCACATCATGACCCGCAACTAATGAGGAATTGCCCTAGACATAGGTAAAGATTCCCGGGTGAAGTTGTTCGATTCTAATCGAGTGAACTCTAGTACGTTAATGCATGTTTAGTGGTTAGATTTCCGGATAGGAATATTTGGGAAATCACGATCTAAGCATAGGAGTTTATACGCGAGACATCGGTTATTCTCTACCCTCGGAGCTCTCACCATAACAATATAAGTGTAATCCTTCAACAAGAACCTTTATAAGTATATTTGATCAATTTGAACCTAGCATGTGCCTTAGTCTCCCTTTATAATTGGTTTTAAATCACTTGCTCATCTTTGTTCTTGTTTTTTACAAATTTTATTTGAATTTATTCTTACTTTGTTTATTCACTTCATTACAAATCTTAAACTAGAATTCAAGTCCTTGAGGTTCGACAATCCGGACTTACAATCCATTTATTACTACACACGACTAGTGCACTTGCTATCATAGCACGTTAGCTTTTAGCGTGTCACAGTGCATTGAGAAAAACCAATCGCTTGAGAGTGAAATAATCCAGTTGAAAAGTGATCTTGATATGATAGTCAAGAGAGAAGCCGAGCTGATTGCTAGACTTGCTAAATCAGAACAGCTCGTCTCATCATTGTCTAAAGCCTCAAGAAAGCTAGACAATGCGACTAAGGTAACAAGGTTATTTGGGGAAAAGACCGGTTTAGGATGCAATAAATTCGGTAAAAAACCAAACAAATTAAATGTTACGGGAAACAACAAAGGAAAGGGTATTTTCTTTATTAAAGAAGGTTCACAAAGACAAACGCTAAATGAACCAAACGACAATGGTACGAGGCCAAATGAGAAAGTCAAAGCTGACTCAGGCAAAGGAAAGGCGAAAGCAAATGATTCACAAAGACGGGTTAGTTCAAACGCTCAAAAGGCTAAGGATAAACCTACCCATTGTGAATCAAGCGCTAAGCGTCCAGCATCAAAAGTGTACCCTAAACCAGCGCCAAGGAAATACCAGTGTCAATATCCACAATGGTCTAGATCATATTATCGCTACTATGATGATTATGACTATGACTATGATTATAATTACTATTATAATCGAGGATATTACTATACACCCAAACAGCACACACAACACAATGTGAAACCCAAGAAGACCAGTATTCCTACAATGAAGACTAAGCAAATATAGGTTCCTAAAGTTCTAGTTCAGACTAACAATGCTACTAATGGTAAAGGACCCAAGCAACAATGGGTACCTAAACAGAAATAGAACTTCCCTTTTGATTGCAGGTACCTAGAGCTAAAATCGATACATCTGTTTAGTACTTCGATAGTGGATCATCAAGGCACATGACTGGTTCCAAAGATCTTCTGATCAACTATCGAGCTACCAATGGTCCTCAGATTGTACTTGGTGACAACTCCAAAGGTAAAACCAAAGGTATAGGTACTGTGCATAGGGGGAACATCATGAAAAGTGATATTTATTATGTTGAGGGTCTAAAGCACAATTTATTAAGCATAAGTAAATTTTGTGATAAAGGCTTTGAACACATATTCTCAAGTGACTGTTGCTATATAAATGACGCTAAGACTAAGTCTACTAAATTGAAAGGTAAAAGAACAAACAATGTATATTTGGTAGATTGGGGTTCAACACTTGATAAAAACCCAACATGTTTTGTTGCTAAAAATAAATCTAAAACGGGTTGGTTATGGCATAGAAAAAGGAATCACCTCAACTTTAAGACAATCTCTCAGCTTATAAAAGGGGTTACCAAAATGATCATTTCATAAGGATTGCCTTTGTGATGCTTGTCAAATGGACAAACAGGTCAAATCATCCTTCAAGAGAAAACCTCATCTATCTACCTCTAGAATACTTGAACTACTTCACATGGATTTGTTTGGACCCGTTCAAACGATTAGTGTGAGCGGTAAAAAGTATGGTGATAGTGGATGATTTCTCTCGATTCACTTGGGTGGAATTTCTTTCAGCCAAAGATGAAACATGTGACAAGTTAACAACGCTTATTCGGCAACTTCAAACATTGAAAAATCTTAAAGTTGCAAGAATAAGAAGCGATCACGGTACTGAGTTTCCTAACAAGGTTGTTGAGAAGTTTTGTACAGAGAATGGAATACATCATGAGTATTCAGCTCCCAGAACTCCCTAACAAAATGGTGTTGTTCAGCGCCGGAACAGAACGCTCAAGGAAGCTGCTAGGACAATGTTAGCAGAGTCTAAGCTTGCTTCTAGGTTTTGGGCTGAAACGATCAACACTGCCTGTTACACTCAAAATCGCTGCATGATCAACAAACAGCATGGGAAAACTCCATATGAACTGTGGAAGGGACGTAAGTCCAATGTTTCATACTTTCATGTCTTTGGTTCTAAGTGTTTTATTCATAACAATGGATCCCAAAGCCTAAAGACATTTGATCCTAAAGCGGATGAGGGAATTTTCGCATCTTAAGCAAGATCAAATCGAAGGTTGAAGAATCTATTCATGTTGTTTTTGATGATACTAACCAAGAACCGAGTAAGGTTAATGTGAATGATGTAGGAGTTGAAGATCTATGTCATCAAGCGTCTAAGATTACAATTGATGATGATAGTGACGACGATGATGAGATCTCAGTGCCACCTCCTAAGATTACTCGTGAGGATATTTCGGATAACAATGCAAGATCTGCTGATGATCATGAAAAGAGTGATCATCGAGAGCAAACAAGAATCAGTGAACTTGAAGCGCCTACGCAAGAGGGAAGTCAAGCGTCTGATCGTCAAGCGCCTGTTCAACCTCTTAACCTATTCCAACCAGATAGACTATGGCTGCGTGATCATCCACCTGAGTAGATTATTGGAGATATTGAATAGTTTGTTAGGACTAGAGCCGCTACATTTAATGAGGCTATGTTCGCAAGCTTTCTATCTCCAATGGAGCCTAAGAAAGTGGATGAAGCGCTAAGCGATCCAAGTTGGATTGAAGCCATGCAAGAAGAGCTCAATCAGTTTGAGCAAAGTAAGGTTTGGACACTAGTACCAAGACCAATTCACCAAGGAGTTATTGGAACTAGATGGGTATATAGAAACAAGATGGATGAGAATGGCATTGCGATAAGGAACAAGTCTAGACTCGTTGCTCAAGGATATTGCAAAGAAGAGGGAATTGATTTTGATGAGACATATGCTCCTGTCGCCCGTCTTGAAGCAATTCGTATGTTTCTAGCGTATGCAACGTTCAACAAATTTACAGTGTGTCAAATGGACGTGAAGAGTGCCTTCCTAATTGGTAAACTCCAAGAAGAAGTATATGTGGACCAACCACCGGGACTCATCAACAACCATGGTAAGGGTATAGTTTACAAGCTAGACAAAGCGCTTTATGGGATTAAGCAAGCACCCCGAGCATGGTATGACACTCTCTCTATTTTCCTTATTGGTAAAGGTTTTTCAAAAGGCAGCGTTGATACAACGTTATTTAAGATTACTAATGATGAAGATATTCTCTTAGTCCAAATTTATGTTGATCATATTATATTTGGTTCTACTAGCAAACGTCTGTGTGAGAAATTTTCGAAAATGAAGCAAGAACAATTTGAAATGAGCATGATAGGTGAATTAATTTTTTTCTTAGGATTACAAGTTAAACAACTCCCTAATGGCATATTTATTAATCAAGGTAAATATACAAAAGATATGATTAAGAAATTTGGTATGGAAAATGCATCATATTCAAAAATTCCAATGAGCCAAACGCTTAAGCTAGATAAAGATGAAAGTGGAAAGAAAGTTGATTTCACTAACTATAGAGGTAGCATTGGATCACTTCTTTATCTTACTGCTAATAGACCTGATATTATGTTTTCGGTATGCATGTGTGCACGATTTCAAGCCGATCCTAAAGGGTCACACTGAATTGCTACCAAGAAGATCCTTAAATACCTAAAAGGCACACAAAATGTGGGCTTATGGTATCCTAGGGACTCTCCTTTTGAACTAATTGGTTACTCAGATGCAGATTTTGCAGGTTGCAAAATAGATCGTAAGAGCACTGGTGGTACATGTCAAATTCTAGGTGATAGGTTAGTTTCATGGCATAGTAAGAAACAACAATCGATAGCTACCTCCACAACCGAAGCTGAGTATGTAGCTGCAGGAAGTTATTGTGCACAAGTGTTATGGATGAGGCAACAGCTTAGAGATTATGGTATAATCCTAGGTCCAACCCCCATTCATTGTGATAACCAAAGCGCTCTAGCCATGACTCAAAGCCCTGTTCTTCACTTCAGAACCAAACATATTGACATTAGATACCATTTTCTTCGTGACCATGTTCAAAAGAAAGATATGTCCATGAATTTTATTGGAACTGACAAACAATTGGCAGATATCTTCACCAAAGCGCTCAACAAACAACGCTTTCTCACCTTGAGAAGTGAATTAGGTATGATCGACTTAAACGCTTAATCATTATGCATCATATTTTATTAGACACATAATTTAGGGGGAATCCACTTTATTTACGTCCAAAAGATTTTTGAATTTTTTTTACAAGTTATCAAACTTAAGGGGAACCTTAAAATTGTACTTGAAACATATTCCAAGCGTCAATGATCAAAAACTTTCATATGCATGATCATCAACACTCAGAATTATTTATGCACAATATGGTGACGCTAAAGTATAAAAGGATCTTAATTTCAAGCGTCAATATAAATTTAACAACAAGTGGTATCTGTTAAGCGTTGAACCAATTCCATTCAACACTCAATATAAAATCGTTTATAAAACTCATGCATAAATTTTACAAGCCTCTTGAAGTAGTGGATAGACTCAAAACTGGCGGGTAATCAAAAGTTTTCAAAATGGCGGTTCAGAAATAGCACGTGTCTATGTACGTGTCAGTGTACCATTGGGAGCGTGTGCTACACTCTAAAAATCCCAAACGTTTTTCTAATTTTAACTCTCGGATGTCAAATCATTATATATGGGAGTTAGCAAATGTAACTTCTCTCTCTTACACAAAACTCGCATTCGCAGTTAATACTATTCATGGCTGAGATTGAGCCACTTTACACGTGTCTACATCTTAGTGAGACGAGAGAACACAAGTTTCAAAATTTTCCTTTTGTGTCATTTAAAACACAATTTTTGCAGAAAATTATTTACTTTACTCTAATCACTCTGCAAATTTTACTCTCTCTCTCTCTCTCTTTCAAAGCAAAAGAAAATCTCAGTTCATCTCTTTCACTAAAAATGGCACCAAAGAAATCTGCTTCTACTTCGGCCGAGCCTATCATCAAGGTTACTGAAGGCTTTGTTGTCTATTGGAAGTTTCTTTATGAGCAACCTCAGATCAATCTAACTGATATGATTGATATGGTAATCAAGGCTGGGCTCAAAACATTCTTGATTAAGTATTCCTATCTATTTCCAACGGAAGTCGACATCTTCTGGAAAATTGCTAAACTCTTCGCGGACAAGAAGTCTATCTCTTGTCTCATTCCTATATCCAAGAAGAAGCAACCAAAGGAATTTGTTTTGTCTGCTGCTTCCATTGCCAAGAACTTCAATCTTCCAAATGAGGGTGAGGCATTGGACAGTGTTACTTTAGAACAAATCAAGAACGCATGGACGACTATGAGTGCCTATGACGGAGTACCATACAAACAGCACTTTAAAAAGAAAGATTTAGTGTCCAAATACCGACTAATGGCTGATTTCTGCAGCAAAATCATAGAATGTCGAGTGGGTACCTTTGATAAAGTAAACCCAGTTCAATTTCAGATGATGACGGCGATACTCCTCAATCTCAAGATAAACTGGAGTGAGTATGTATTTGGAAGGCTTAGAGACTGTTTAAGCGCCCCAAATAAACCTTATAGGCTTATTTTGAGTGACCTACTGTATAAATCAGACTGTGTCTACTCATCTAGTCAACCGCTGAATAAGACCAAGATGCTGGGAAGAAGAATTCTGAACAATCTGTTCAATCCTCCCAAAGTTGGTGGTGTTGCTAAACCACTATCTGAGCGTCTAGAAGTACGCGAAGCGTCAGATGAAGAAGCTGAGCGTCCAGTTCTAGAAGAAGCCGTGAAGCATCCGGCTGCTACAAAGAAGAGAGCTCCCAGAAAGCCCAACGCTCAAGTCATTCCTTCTCCTCAAAAGGATTATGAGGACACTGATGAGGATGCAGAGGACAAGATTCCTCTCATCAGGCGTAGGAAGCTGGCAGGGATTATTAAACAAATAGACTTTGAGGAACCATCTGCCGCTCAAATGCTAAAGCTTGTTGAAGGAGTCAACGTGAAGAAAATTTTCAAGCGTTCCAAGACAAGCAAGCGTCGAGCTGCTCCTGTTCCTGAAGAGCCTGAGACTGTTAAGCCAAACACTCAATTTTTTGTTGAGTCAAGCGCTCAAGTTGCTGTTAAGACAAGTTCTCAGGGTAAGTTTATTTCTTCTCACAGCATTTCCTTTCCTTCCTCTATAGAAGATCCTGCTCTTATAGAGGATAGTTCTTATGTTACAGCTCTAGTTCTAGCTGCTGCTGAAGCATCAACAGACGTCCACCTGGATGTTGAGATGACAAATGTTGTGGCTATTGCCAAAGATGTTATCACAGAAGCTGCTACACTTGAAGTAGAGGAACCAGCTCCCAAAGAGGTTCAAGCATCAACTAGTGTTCCGGCTATAACAGAGGCACGTTCAGAAAGTCAGAGCATTGCTGAAGACGTTACAAAGCCAAGGCATTTCTTCAAGCTGGACCCACTGAAGATGATTAATCATTCAATCAATTTTATGCCCCAGCGCTCGAAGAAGACCTCATTCCAGCAGGATATCATGAAGAAAGATACATTAATGCTGAGAACGAGGTAGCCTCGCTAATTGACATCGACAATCAGATCAGGGATATAGTATTCAACAGTGAGCTGACAGAAATTGATGAAAAATACTATCTAGCAGTTCAACTCGGTAAAACTCCTGATCAGGTACCGTCTTCCCTTATTCTTCAGCAAGACAGACAAGGAGGCAGAACTCCTAAGTGTGATGTGGATCTGGCTTACTATCTAGACTATGGGCACAATAAGTCAACCGATTTCGCTCGAAGGGACTACAACATCAGAGTGTATGATCCTTTTCGCCCAACCTTTCTCAATCCATCTGAAGCCGTTTTGAACAGAGAAGGCTACACACACTTTCCTCTCATAGCACACAGTGAAGAGAACTTGAATTCGGCCAATCCACTTCTACTATGGAAGAATAAAATAATTCACTCCGGTGAGCGTCTAGCATCTCTCACAGATGTGATCCAGACTGAAGCTGATGCATATTTTGATAGCGTCTGGAATGCTAACTATCAAACTGATAGATATCACTTGAATCTATCTGAGATATTCATCATGAAGGCGTTAGAGCTATGATTAACGCTGGGACAGATTATTGTATGGCCGAGGTAAATTGGGCAGAAGCGTATGTGGGCCATAAATATACATTTCCGGAGTTAGTTCAAGCTCCCCATCTTTTTGGCATAGGCATGCATGAGAAGAAGCGTCAATTTGCTAAGTATTGCCTTGTGAAGCGTCAGGAGAGAGTTGGACCTATTGAACAGCTGCCTGAAGTTCGTCAACAGATAGAACATTTTCGGTGACAAGCGCTACAAAGGCTTTCCGTCACTCCTCTCCAATTCAACGCTCAAGCGTCCACCAGTGGCAGTTCATCCCCATCTTGTTTGAACTTCTCACCAAGCCACTGCGATGACAATTTCAGAGTGATGATAAAGATCATGGCTCCTATTCCTCATTTCAACAAGATCTTCACTGAAGATCTACGAAAGCCAAATGGCTCGAGGATTCGAAACTTCCAAGGTTATCCACTTCTACCTTCTATCAGACAAAAAGTAAGCGATCATTATGCCTATGTTCTTTCCTTACTTGAACGCAATCAAGGCATAGCTCGAGCAGTGTATCCGTATTTGGAAGACTATTACTACAGGTATGTGCCATAAGCTCACAAGTGACAGTGTCTTCCTACAGATCGGATTATTGGATTTTCCTTGCATTACTGCCCAGATACATTATTTCTCATTCCTAAGCCGCAGTCAAGGATCTTCCCAAACCACGTATTGGACATCATGGGTCTAATGTACGTCTGAGCCAAAGATAGTCCCCTTCGCACTTTCATTCAAGGGACATGCATATCTCGTTCCAGACTGACTGAACTTCTGGAAGCTGCCTCAGATTCCTACGCAGATATCGCTAACTGGAACTTCCAATTCGATGACTTTCGTCAAGAGGAGTCAGTGATTGAAGAAGTGCCTGCTAAGTTGGTTGAAGAATCCGTACCAGCGTCCACTTCAGAAGTTGCAACTCTTCCAGCGTCTGCTGAAGAACCAGTTCAAGTGTCTCGACCAAAAGCTATTCCTGACACTCCTGAACTCGTTGATTCTGTTGCTGTTGATACTGCTGAGGATCTTCAAACTGATGTACAAGGTATAATTTTTGATCCTGCATATCAAGCTCCCCTTGACTCACTCAAGCATACATCCAGATTCAAGCAACCGGTTCCTCAAGCGGTTCCATCAGATGTGGGTCAAGCGTTTGGACCTTTGCTGAAATCTGTCTTAGAGGAGATGAGCAATCAAGCTAATCAAAATGAAGAATCCCCTCACTGGATTAAGACAGATCTGGCAAAGATTGAATCTCAAATCATGAACGCTCAAATAGGTCATATGAAAGGTTCTACTCAAGCGGTTGTTGCTGAGTGTCGTAGAGAATTTCAAGAGATGAATGATGCTGCCAACACTAAGCTTCTCGCAACGAACGAACAGTTCGACAAGCGTTTTAATGATATTACAACTTCATTGTCTTAGATTGCCTCTCAGGTTAGTCTACTCACAGAACATTTTCTGAAGGCTGATGATGGCAATAAGAGAGAAGAGAAGAGCGTCTGGTTCAAGAGCTCAAGATCCTCCTCCGCCGCCGAAGCGTCAGCAATTATCTACTCTTTCTGAGTCAAGACTCCCATCTTGGATACCTGCTTATGGAGTAAGTGATCCTGCTGGAGAGCCTAGTAGAACGCTAAGAGAACCTCCACTAGCTCTATATCCAAATCTACCAATACCTACTAGAGCACGGCTTGAACAGTTCGACATTCCTCTTCAAAGAGCATCGATTCCAGAACCGACAAATCCAAGAATTTTAGCTGAAGAAAGGCAGATATCTGACTTCAACCGAACTTTCAGAATTTGCTTAAGGTATATAAGTATTGACCCGACTGAATGGGACATACACTTTGTAGCTTTCAAGAAGAGACAAAAGGAAGAGAATAAGCTCATAATAGACAAAGATCATGAAGTGATAATGACTTTGGAAGATAGCATAACTGAAGCTATTCAAGCTGAAATGCCCAAACGATACATAGTTAGACCAAGTCGTTAAGACTTCTTGATTTACATCATCTATATTCTTGTCTCTTATAAAAAAAATTGTTTAGTTGTAAAAATGCTTGTAATCATTGACATATATAAAATGCATTTTTCAGCTGAAACAACTCGTTGAAGCATAACTAACATCAACTAACCTTATCTAACCAACTTTGTTTTTGGCTGTCTAACTCTTGAACTATAATAGAGTAAGTATTGCCATCATCAAAAAGGGAGAAATTGTTAGGAATTTCATGTTAGATGTTTTGATGATGACAATTAGGAATTTATGCTAGACCCTAAAATATGTAAGTTTGATTTTAGTAGAAATCATGTATAAGCTTTGAAGCGTTAGATTTGAAATAGGCTTTATACGCTTCGTTTTGTTTTATTCTAGATTGTTAGGCTAAGTAATCTTAGGCTGAGCGTCTGATGAATTCTGAGTGAGCTTATCAGTAGTAAAGTTTGAAGACTCAAGCGCCTGAAGATTGAATGAAGATGAAGTTTCCAAGCGTCCAAATAACCAGCTATATCAAGCGTCATCTTATAGGACAGAAGCAATTCAAGGATGGATAAGCGTCTATCAATGATGGATTTCACCTGAATTTATTTCCAAGTCCAGAAGGAGTTTAATGCAATTATTCTCAGTGCATTAAGTACCAACGGGTATTTAATTCAAATGCATTAAATGCTGATAAGAGCATTAAATGTGATAAGCACTTTCAGACGTACGGAAAAGCCACCCTATTGGACTGTCAACTTTTCACAGACTACAGCAGCAACATTTGTGCAGCAGATTTTCAGGAAAAAAGGACAAAAGTGGTTCACTCGCGGAAGTGAGAGACACGCGCCTGTGCTTGTGTCAAACAGACACTTTTTTCTAAGAATGCCTATAAATAGGACTTCAACAACAAGACAAAAACAACGATCCACTCCAAGCCAAATTGTTGTTGCATTGAAGTCTCATTCCTTAAAATCTCAGAAAAGCCAGACTATTCAAGCAAATATTCTCCTTGCTTTTCTTCAATTCCTGAGACAGTCAACCAAATATCTCAAATATTCTTTCGAAGAATCCTACACTACTATTGAGATATTCCCAGTTGTTTGAACTTTATCAAAATCAAACAAATCGTTTAGAAAAATCTCATCCAAGTCTCGCAATCTGTGTGAAGTCGAAGTTGGATACTTGCATTATTTCTGGGTGAAAGAAGCAAGGGGATAGAAGTGATTTCGAGCAGAAATCTGTGTGATCAACATCCATCTCTCCCTAATTTGTAGAAGTTTCTGTGTGATTCTTTGAGAACCATTTTAGTGGATTGCCTCCAAGTGTTCAAGGAGAAAAAGGACGTAGTTAGGATTACACCACCCAATGAACCTTACAAATATCGTGCTCTTTACTTTACAGTCATTCTTAATATTCTTATATCTTTGTATAAATTTGTTAAGTAAAACTCAAGTGAACACTAAGCAACTAAAACACTTTCTGTGACGTTAAAGCTTTCAAAAAGGAAGACTTCAAAATCATTCCGCTGTGCTAACACTGATTAAAGAAGTGAACGCTTAAACCTATTTGGTTGTAGTATTCAAATTCTAAAATCTAAGTTAACTTTATAAAACAGTCTTCATTAGACGCTCAACCGAAGCGTCTATATTTCAAGTAAACCCTTAGTCGAGCGTCTACATTTCAAGCGTCCAAAACATTTTAATACGAATCTTTTTTAATTTGAAAAAGACTTCAGGGTCTATTCAACCCACCCCCCCTCTTCTAGACCCTTTCGTATGCCACTTGGGACCAACACTTTCCAAGCGTTCAAATTCTTCAAAGTAATACTAAACTTTTTGAAGTCAAAAAAGACTTCAGGGTCTATTCACCCTCCCCCTTCTAGACCCTTTTGTATGTCACTTGGGACCATCATATTGGTTGAAGATCCAACGTCTTATGACGAGGCAATGTCTGATAAGGATTCGGGGAAGTGGTCTAAAGCCATGGAATCTGAAATTGAATCCATGCACTCATACAAGGTTTGGACATTGGTAGACCCACCACCTGGCATTAAGGCCATTGGTTGCAAATGGGTATACAAACGCAAGTTAGGAGTAGATGGAGAGGTTACGACCTTTAAGGCTCACTTGGTGGAGAAAGATTATACCCAAAGGTAAGGAATTGACTATGAGGAGACTTTTTTGCCAGTCGTGATGACCAAGTCAATTAGGATTCTATTGGCTATATCTGCGTATCTCGATTATGAGATTTAGCAGATTGATGTAAAAAAGGCTTTCCTCAATGGAAACATTGATGAAGAAATTTATATGGAACACCCGGAGGGCTTCACATCTAGTGGGAGTGAGCACAAGTTGTTCAAGCTTCAAAGATCCATTTATGGCTTGAAGCAAGCTTCCCGAAGCTGGAATTTAAGATTTGATGAAGCTGTAAAGGAATACGACTACATCAAGATGTGTGTACAAGAAAGTTAGTGGGAGAGCCATAAGTTTCTTGATAGTCTACATTGATGACATTCTTCTCATTGAAAATGATGTAGGAATGTTACAATCAACGAAGGGTTGGTTGTCGACCCAATTTTCGATGAAAGATATGGGAGAAGCATCTGACGTTCTTGATATAAAGATATACCGAGAAAGAGAAAGTAGGTTGCTAGGACTCTCCCAATCTAAGTACATAGAACGAATCTTCAATAGATTCAGTATGAAAGATTCCAAAAGAGGATTTCTTCCAGCCGGGCATGGAATCCATCTCACTAAATTGATGTCTCCAAGGACACCCGAGGAAAGAGAGAAAATGTCCAGGATTCCATATGCTTCGGCGATAGGTAGCATTATGTATGCTATGCTATGTAGTAGACCGGATATGGCTTATGCACTTATAGGCAAGCCAGTTCTAGTCAAATCCAGGGAAGGACCACTGGACTGCTGTGAAGATGATTCTAAAGTACTTGAGACGTACTCAAGATCTTTTTCTGGTATACGGAGGAGCAAAATTGGAACTAGAATGCTACACAGATTCTAGTTTTTAGTCTGACTTAGACGATCTTAAATCGTTATCCGGATATGTGTTTATACTCAATGGAGGAGCTGTAAGCTGGAAGAGCTCCAAGCAGGAGACAACAGCTGACTCAACCACAGAAGCTGAGTACATAGCTGCTGCTGAAGCGGCTAAGGAAGTTGTTTGGATGAGGAAATTTATCGATGAGTTCGAGGTAGTTCCCTCCATTGTTAATCCGGTAATGTGATAACAATTGAGCTATAGCTCTATCAAAGGAGCCTAGGTCTCACCAAAGATCCAAACATATTCAAAGATGATATCATCTCATCAGAGAGACAGTGGAAAGAGGAGACGTTCGAGTGGAACGAGTCAACTCGATGAAAAACGTAGCAGACCCCTTCGAGGAGACGTTTGAGTGAAACGAGTCGACTCGACGAAAAACGTAGCAGACCCCTTCACCAAGGCTCTGAGGCAAAGTGTACTAAAAAAACATCTAGAAATGATGGGACTAAAGTACAAGGGCAACTGGCTCTAGAGCAAGTGGGAGATTGATAGTGTTAGGTGCCCGGCGAGCCAATTGTTTTGGCTCAGCCATATTAAATGTAAACACTATGACAATCTTGTTTTAAATATATTGAATTTTTTATTAAATGGTATCCTTCTTTATTGTTATAACTATTGATAGTATAGATAAAGATCCCATGGATTACATATGGTTAGGGGAGGCAGTTAGGGAAAACATATGGAATGCTCTCAAAGACCGTAATCCTAAATATTCTTCCAAGTCATAGAGGCTGTGAGATGTGGGATATCACTGGCCTTGTCAAGGCTTGTTCATACATGTAACTCTTTCGAGAAGTTGACGCGTTTCATTGTTGATACCTTGAAGAGCAATACGTGTATGGAGATTCATATTGAATTATGGAATTGAATGGCCCCGCTTAAGGACTCCTATTTGGTGCTGTCGAACATGGAGTCCTTGAGTTTCGTAGTGTGAGATTAATCCTGAGACCTAAGATGTCATTTGGAAAGAGCACTACCCACTCTGATTTGATATACACCTGCACTCCAGGAGAGTCATACGGCGTGTATGTTGGGTATAGTCTGGTAGTGCAGTGGAACAAATGGCAGTCGTAGAGGGATTCATCCAGGGTCAGGAGCACCCGGAATTTCCTATGCTGTGGCGAGAATCTAAATGATCGTGAAAAGCCTTTGATCAAAGCGATTGTTTTTTGAGAGCGATTGGTGATCCCGGATCAAAAGACTTGATCATTAGATTTCACAACACAGTCATAGTTCCCAAGGTTACTAGGGTTCGACCATCGTCATACCTTAGACCATGGACAAGAAAGTGATGAAGGATTCCACTCACATGATGATCGTAACTCGGATAGGTTATTTGCTTTTCATCGTTGACATGTAGGTAGTTTTGGCTACGTTGCTAGACACCGAACCATGACCAATAGGTGCCTTGGATTAATTTGGTGAAATTAAGTCAGGGACTAGTTAATTATTTAGAATAATTAATCTAGCATGTGGGGACTTATTGCTAGCTTGACAACAAGCCTGAGGGGTCACACACATAACTTAGTGTAGTACCTATTGGCTAATTAATTCTTTGTGAATTATGGTGGGATTAATTAATTGGATTTAATTAATCAAAGGAAAAAGAAATTAATTTAACTAGTTAATTAATAGTCCTATAATTTAATATTAGGATATTAAATTGGGAAGGACTAATTAATTAATTAGGGGAAAGAAAATAAAATAATATATATGTAAATATACATAGTGCACGTGTGGCGTGTGAATTGTGTATATGTGGATTTGGTAGAAAGATTTATCTCACTCACCAAGTTTGTTGGATATATATATATATATATTAATTAATATTCTATAAATATATTTATTAGGATCTTTAATTGGTTAAGGTAACTAATTAATAAGGAAGAATCCTATTAGATATATGTTAGGATATTACTAGATATAGTAATATCGAGTTAGTTGGAAGGAGTCCAACTAAACAATTAGAGAGAGTAAAAGAAAAAGAAATATACGTATATACGTTTAAGTATACACGCCTACTCCCTAACTTTTAGGGGAGTAGTAGGCGTGTAACACCTAGGGTTTTTACCCTAGGTGGACTCTATATATATGTGTATATTTCACCTCTTTTTTTTAAGGGCACAAATTAATGAATGAATGGAAAAAGTGATTTTGAGTTAGTTTTTGAAAAGAAAAATAAGATTTGAGAAAAACACTTTTTCTATTATTCTCTCCCAATATTTTCTTTCACTTTAATTCTTCCAATTCATGTGTTGAGTTTAAAGAACACTTAAATAATTCCAAACCTTTTTCCTAAAAAGCCAAGATTCGATATTCTCCTTGCTAGTAATGGTGGAGATAATTGAGGGTACAAGCTAGGGTGTGGATGCATCTCACAGGCGCAACGCTTGGGGCGTTAGGCAAACCAATTCGCAGACTGTAGGAGGGAGTAGCTTAAAAAGATGTTGCTGCTTTAAGGTCTACAAGAGGTAAACACGTGTAAACTAATCTCTAGGATAGTTTTCGAATTCGATGGTACCATGTCGACCTAGCCTTAATTTCGGGGATTCAGCTTTATTTTTGAAATTATATGTATTCCGCTGCGCTGGTATCCCCGGGGGTTGTACATTTCCCAACAGTGGTACCACAACCAAGGTTTAGACATGGCTCGGATTCTTTTTCTTGTTTATATGCTTTAAAATTAGTTTTATTGTATATTGGAATTGGTTAGATTTTTTGTTTAATTTTGGATCCATAGATTTGATATTAATTTGAAAATCGAGGGTTGCGTTTTTATGTTTATAAAAAAAAAAAAAATGGGGATCGTCTTTGTCGCGGAGGGCGGAGCGTGGGCAGGCAGCACATGCGCTGCGCGCACACGCCACCAGAGGGACGCGCCATTGCGGACGGCGCTGCTAGTTAAGGCGACGGCGCATGAGGCGGCGACTGGCCGGATTTTAAGTCGAGTTGTTTTATGCAAATTTCCCTATTTCCAAATGGATTATAAAAGAGGTGAAATATATACATATATATAGAGTCCACCTAAGGTTAAAAACCCTAGGTGTTACACGCCCCCCTCTCCTAAAAAATAGGAGAGATGCGGGTATACATGTATGTATATATGTATATTTTCCTTTTCTTTTATTCTCTATCCACAATTAGTTGGACTCCTTTCCCACTAATTAGATATTACCATATCTAATAATATCCTAACATATATCTAATAGGATCCTTCCTTATTAATTAGTTACCTTAACCAATTAAAGATCCTAATAAATATATTTATAGAATATTAATTAATATATATATATATATATATCTAACAAACTTGGTAAGTGAGAGAAACTAACAAACTTAGTATATTTTCAATAAATTCATTGATATAAATAAAATTTTGTCTAGTTCTGTAAATTTCTTTGTTATTTATTTAACTTTTATGTGTTCATTTTTAACAAAAGACCGAAAATATTATTTCTTTTCCTATTTTAGTCCAAAATGTATTGTAAAATATTAAAAAAAAATACTCTATCTGGTATCTAAAACGTGCCGGATACTTCAAATTTTGTATCGGATACGGTATCCAGAATTTTCTCCTTTCTTTTTATTTTTGGACACTTCAAAAATGGTCCGGACACGGTATTCGAGAATATCCGTGCCGAATACGGATACGATACGAATATGATACTGTACGGAATCAATTTTAGAAATATTCGTGCATCATAGATAATACTACAAACAAATGGGAAGCAACTTTTGGTATTTATGTCTAATTCATTGGTAGATAGATTATCATAGATAATACTACAAACAAATGGGAAGCAACTTTTGGTATTTATGTCTAATTCATTGGTAGATAGATTAGGCCCCTATGTATGGCTATGGCTACCAGTTGTATTCGCATTACTTAAAGCTACCCAATCCCTGCGCCTATCACGTCGAAAATTTTAAATTTGTGTCCACTGTCCAGTGTCCACTACCTAACTAATTATAATAGAAAATCTGAATATGCATTTGATGTACAACTAATTTCAAGTCCATTTAAGAGGGTGTTGTTTGAATTACATATACAACCTAGACGCATCATGAGGTTTGGTCTAATTATAAAAGAATTCATATATACTTATACACAACCTATTTGAAATTTGTAAAAATTATGAGGGTCGAATAGAAAATGGTAACAATGTATTTTACCCTTCATTGTTTAGGAAACATAATAAAATTCAAAATGATCGGAAATGACAAACGATAATTTTCTCCCTTTGTCCGAGGGGATTTCGGTAATTATATACTGAACTTTAAAGAAATGAAGTGTAATCGGACAAAAAAAATTCTTTCTTTGTTTTTTTTTTTAAATATGAAATAAAATAAGATAAATTTGTGACTACTTTATTTCGACCGAGCCGTTTTCGGTAATTTTACCATAATTCATGCATTCAAAAAAAAAACAAAGAAAAAAAATAAGAAAAATATGAAATAACAAATTTAAAAATGAAAAGTCATCTAGTTTGACTATTCCACACGGGGTGGACTTGGACTTGGGCCCCATGGGGACCAAAGTCTTTGAAAGGTAGGTGAAGACGATTGATTCTTAGGAGCACCAGGAGCCCAACTCTCCTCCATCACACAATCTGACAAGTGTAAATTTTCACTATTTCAGCCATTATTGTTGACTTTGCAAAAGGGTCCTTTATTTGTTATGTTTATTTCGTTTCAGTCCATTTAAGTTTCTTGTAAATTTATTTAAACCCATGAGAAAAATTATACATATTTAAAGAAAAGGGAATCCCAACCCACTTTTATAAATCTGCATAAAACTTTTTATTGCATTCATAATTTACATACATGCCAATTCCTGCTCATATTTTAAGTGTTTTTATTGATTGTCTTAATACTTTGAAAAACTTAGATTATATTAATACAGAATTAATATTAGAATTACGAAATCAATTAATAATTAGGAGAGAAAATTGGGTTAATAATTATCTTAACATACCTCCTAAATTAAGAGATCACGAAAACTATATTAAGTACCTTTTAGTCTTGAATATATTAATAGCAGTCTTTTATTAAAATAGCTTCTTCTAATTATAAAAGATTAGAATATCTAGATTTAGAATATAGTTTAGCCGATAGAACTGTAATCTCGTTAGATAAACATAAATTTATTTGTAGATTTGATTCAAGTTTTAAGCACAATTTACATTCGGAAAATAAATACTTAAATAGTTTAATAGATTTATTTATATCGTTAGCATTAAACTTAGAAATAAATAACGCTAAACTTTGTAAAATTTTAGAATCATTAAAAGAAACCGTTTTAATAAATAGAGAAATAATAAAGAAAGGTGAAAATAATAATTTAGATTATATTAAACAACAATCTGAGGAAACTCTAAAAATAGTTAAGAAATATAATAAGCTTTTCCCCACTAAAGACGAAATAATAGAGTAAAATATAGCTTGGAAAGTAATAAGTTAAAACAATTAGAAATTGAAACTAAGAAAACTCTAAGTCAAGTAATAGAAAACATAAATAAAGTTGAAGCTCAAAACCTAGAAACAAGTAAAACTCTAAAAAATATAGAACGAATAGTTAGTGGATGAATAGTATAGAAAATAGATTAGAATATAAAAGAGTCATTGAACTAGCAAATAAATATCTATAAACGGAAGAAGGATTTACTACCTATCAAGGAACTAGTACTTCAGATAAATTATATCCTAAACTTTGGAATATTCAATTCACTTTAATTCTACAAATATTCGAAAGGCTAGATAAATTAGAAAATAAGTTAGAAAAATTAAGTACTAAAATAGACACCGTATCTCAAGTGATTAAAGGAGATTTACAAGATAGTATAGAAGAAAGATTAGCAAATTTAGCACTAGAAGAATCTGAAAAACCTAAAAAAGAACCTAAAAATATATATATATTGGTAAAAAATGTTGAGATCATTTAGTGGTACTAGTAGAACTATAAGTGAATCAAGTAATAAAGAAAAAGAAAAAGGAAAAATAAGTAATGCTTTCACTAAACGAATGTTTAGAGGATCTTAATTTATATAATAACAAAGGAATAGATAAATAGACGTAGAAGAAAATCTTAATTTATATAATAACAAAGGAATAGATAAATTAAAACCTAAAACTTTATATAAAGTAGGAAAAATGGATTTTAACACACATTTAATTAAGAAATTTAGAGAAAAAGAAGTAAAAGTTACTACAAATGCTGAAAATATAAGCTTAGTTAGTCCGGAATGCATAAAGCAATTAAAACAATTAAAGCAAAAGTATATACATTTAGGATTAATTATTATAGGACATTAGTACAGAAATGGCCTGTTACAGCGCACATTTTACAGCGGTTTTTTGAAAACCGTTGAACGGAGAGACTTATTACAGCGGTTTATAAGTGAACTGGTATAAATGAAACTAAGTCGGAACCTATTACAGAGGTTTTTTTTAAAACCGCTGTAATAGGACTAAACCTATTACAGCGGTTCGGTAAAAAACCGCTATTATAAGTCGAACCGAAAAAAAAAAAAAAAAGTTTTTTAACTGCGGTTCAATATTGAACCGCTGTAACTGATTCAAACCGGTTACAGCGGTTCATTACAGAACCGCTTTAACTGATAATCAGTTAAAGAGGTTCATTCCTGAACCGCTATAACTGATTATCAGTTATACCGGTTCATTCCTGAACCGCTTTAATTGTTAATTAAAAAAAAAAAAAATTCCCCCCCATTTTTCCCCCCAAAACCGACTCCACCCTCATTTCTCTCTACTCTCTCTCTCTCCTCTACTCTCTCACTCTCTACTCTACTCTCTCTCTCACTCTCCGCCCCCGGCCCACCCCCACCCCCCGAGTCGCCGCCGGTCCGCCACCACCACAAGCCGCAGTCGCCGCCGTCGTCGCCCCTCTCGATTTTCTCTCTCATTCTCGATCTCTCTTCTCGGTCTCTCTCTCTATACTCTACTCTCTCTCTCTATACTCTCTCTCACTCTCAAGATAACCCCGCCCACGTCCCCTAGCCACCACCCCAAACCGCAGCTCCTCTTCGGCCGCCTCCTCCGCCGCCGCAGCCTCGCCTCCGCCGCGCTGCCGCCTCCGCCTCCGCCGCGCCGCCGCCTCCCTACCCACCAATCACTCCTCCTCCCTCTCTTTATAGGTATATATATATATATGTTATGTTATATATATATTATGTATATATTTTAGGTTAATGTTTGTATATAGGTGTTGGGGTTTTGTGATTTAATTTATATAATATTGGTTATGTGTTAATTTGTTGTTTGTTATATATTTATGTTGTGTTAATAAGGATTTTGTGATGTATATAATGTGGGTTATATGTTAATTTGTTAAGTATTGTTATATAATGTTAATTAGGATTTTGTGAATTATTGTTATATATATTTGTTAATTAGGATTTTGTGATGTATATAATGTGGATTTAATTTATGTTTTTGTTAATTATATAATGTGGGTTTTTGTGATATATATGTTATTTTAATTAGGGTTTATTGATTTTTGGATTTTTTATTTATGTTATGATATGTTGGTATTATATATGATTGGATTGTTGTTGTATTGTTTTGTTGACATTGTTTAATGCATTCATGGTATTTGTGCATCACGTCATGTCACAACGAACATTTATACTTGAGATTTACATATTTTTGTGAAAATAATTATATAGTGATGCTTTAATTTATTTGTAGTTTTATGTGATTTATTTAGATCCAATTGGTGATCAATATTTATAATATGATGCTCTATTTGTAGTTTTTTATGTGATCTATGTGATCCAACTGGTGATCAATATTTGTAGTTGCTAGCTAGAAATTTTATGTTTTATGTGATCCAACTGGTGATCAATATTTTTGTATCATTTTGTGTTCGTTGTGGGTGAAAGATTAGAATGTTGGGTTTGTTGTGGTTGAAATTGGTAGTATTTTTTGCGTCGTTACCCTGTTGAGATTTTAGCGGATCGTAAGATTCGACTTTTGTTGGTTACAACCCATTGGGAAGATTAAGTCGAGAACTTGGTAGAAATATTTGCGTCGTTACTCTGCCGAATTTTTTATAGAATAAATTAAAAATAAATTTATTTAATTAATTTAACTATCAACTGATATTAAAATTATTTAATTTAATTAATTGAGAATTTAGATGGATCGAAGTTGGATTGTAGCGGATCGTATGTCGGAGCAATATGTGAAAAGGGTGAAAGAATTCATAGACTTTGCGGTTGAGCATGCATCGGATCCGACTAGGATTAGTTGTCTGTGTTTACGTTGTTGTTTTGGAAAGAGAATTAGTCCACGTGACTTGGAAGATCATTTGGTGTGTAATGGAATTGATAAAAGCTACACACGATGGACAAGACACGGTGAAAGCAGTGGCACCTCAGCTGATTTGGGTGATACATCATATCGATCAGTAAATTTTGACATGGATGACTGTGAGCATGATCGTTTGGAGGAGATGACCAATGTGATTGAGGAGGATTTGCGAAATTGTCCCAAGATGTTTGACAATTTGACAAGTGATTCAAAGACACCCCTGTATAGTGGTAGTAATTTCACAAGATTGAAAGCAGTCCTAAACCTCAACAAGTTAAAAGCTAACAATGGGTGGAGTGATAAGAGTTTCACAGACTTACTTGGTCTATTAAAAAGTATGTTACCCGATGATAATGTGTTACCTAATCGTACTTATGAGGCTAAGAAGATGTTAACTGCAATTGGCATGGGATATGAGAGGATACATGCTTGTTTCAATGATTGCATCTTGTTTAGAAATGACTATGCACCATTGAAGGTGTGTCCGAAATGTGGCACCTCACGGTACAAGAAGAATGGATCTGCTCCTGTCAAAACAGCATGGTATTTGCCCATAATACCTAGATTTAGACGCATGTACAGTAGTGAAGCGTTTGCCAAGGACTTGACATGGTATGCTGATAGAAGGGTTGAAGAAGGGATTGAAGATAACAAGATTAGACATCCTTCAGATTCTCCTCAATGGAAAAAGATTGATAATGATTTCCCTGAATTTAGGAAAGAACCAAGAAATTTACGCCTTGTATTGGCTACAGATGGCATGAACCCACATGGCTTGCAAAGTAGCTCACATAGTACATGGCCGGTGATTTTGATGATCTACAACCTACCCCCTTCGCGATGCATGAAGCGAGAGCATATTATGATGCCTATACTAATTTCCGGGCCTAAACAACCTGGAAATGATATTGATGTCTACTTCGCCCCTTTAATTGAGGATTTGAAGGAGTTGTGGGAGACAGGTATTAAAGTGTATGATGGGTTTAGAAAAGAGAGCTTCAATCTCAGAGTTTTGTTGTTTGGTACAATCAATGATTTTCCAGCAAGAGCTAATCTCGAGGGATATGGTGTACATGGGCAATGTGCATGCCCCATATGTGTCAAGAGTACAGATCAATATAGACTCCCACACTCTCAGAAATATGCATTCCAAGGGCATCGAAGATGGTTGAATCGAGAACATCGATATCGTCGGTGGAAGAAAGCTTTCAATAGGAGCATAGAAGAATGTCGAGCTCCTAAGTGTTTGACCGGTGAAGAGGTGTTTGAGAATGTAAAAGACTTGGATATCAAGTTTGGAAAGACTTTTGCATGCGGCCTTGCAAAAACTGGGTGGAAAAAAAGGTCAATTTTTTTTGAGTTGCCGTATTGGAAATCTTTACATGTTAGACATTTTCTTGATATAATGCATATTGAGAAAAATGTATTTGATAGTGTCATTGGTGCTCTTCTAAATGTGCCCGGCAAGACAAAAGATGGAGTAAAGGCAAGGTTGGATTTAGTTGAAATGAAGATAAGAGGTAAATTGGCACCAACAATGAAGGGAAAACGTACTTATTTACCTCCAGCAGCTCACACACTATCTAGAAAAGAAAAAATTGCATTATGTGAGTTTCTTTGTGGAGTGAAAGTTCCAGAAGGGTATTCTTCGAACATTAGCAGTCTTGTATCAATGAAGGACTTGAAGCTAAAGCATATGAAGACTCATGATTGTCATGTAATCATGGATCATTTGCTACCAATTGCTTTACGGGCCATTCTGCCAAAAAAGGTGAGAGAAACGATAACTAGATTGTGTTTCTTCTTCAAAGCAATGTGGAGCAAGGTGTTTGATCCTAAACAATTGCCTGCACTTCAGAAACAACTTGTCCTCACTTTGTGTGAGCTTGAGATGTATTTCCCACCCGCGTTTTTTGATATAATGACTCACCTACCTATTCACTTGGTTAGAGAGACACAACTTTGTGGACCAGCTTTTATGAGATCTATGTATCCGACTGAGCGTTATATGAAGGTATTGAAAGGCTATGTGAAAAATCGTAGCCGGCCTGAAGGTTGCATTGTTGAGCGGTACATAGTTGATGAAGCTATTACATTTTACACAGAATATCTGAATGATGGTAATGTTGCAGAGCGTCAAAAGTCTCCTGCTGGAGGGGGGGGGGAACAGAAGGATAAAGCGTAATTGGAAAGCAATTAGTGAGTGTTCCTAGCACATAAAAGGATCAGGCACACCTATATGCGCTCCACAACACCGATGAGGTTGAGCCATATGTTGAAGAGCACAAGGACCAACACCCCCACACTTATCAATTGCTCGTCCTCGAGAAATAAGAGTTCTAAGATAAGGAAACATCATCAATCAAAGAGAGAAACATAAAGAAAACTACCTAACTCACTTTCGTGGAGTAAACGGTTGCATTTAGGGAATGCAACAAGCCTTTGAACCTTTGAGTTACCTCAAAGGACGAGTTATAGTCTCGTGAGGGTTTGCAGACGATATACCCACAAAATCAAAAGATTTTCAACCCCAATCACACAACATAAATTACAATGATTAATAGCACACAATGGTATGAATTCATCTGTTTAAGCTCAAATTACAAATATATACACATCACACACTTGCTCATGTTACGCCTTAACATTGAAAAGGTCATCCTAAGGGTGTAGTGTAATAAATCTCAAGTATTATAGTCAAGTGGCATTCTTACCACTTTTCAAGCATTAACCCCATATTTATCAACTTTTGATTATTCACATGGTACGAGAATTGAATACAACTTCATAGCCACTTAAAAATTCATCACTTCATTCCACTTTCGGCTTTAACTTATGCACTTTCAACTCGAACATTAGAGGCTAGACCATGTGCAATGTTCGATCCTATTAGGCTTTCTATGACACCCTTGTAACGAGCTTTAGGCCAATAACTCCCAAACCAGACGGCTTTAGGGTATCAAGTGTGGAGACACTCCTAAGGGCTTAATTGCTCGAGTGCCAAAGGCCACAAAACCAAACTAGGTCTCTATTCCCTTTACACTTTCATTGGCTTGAGCTTAGCTCAAATTAGCTTAATAGTACAGTATTCTAGGCATGGTGCTCTTCGCCCCCAGTATCTATTAAGCCTGACTTTTTCAGTCATACCAATGTTCAACCTCTTTTTATTATTATTAAGCACACGAAGTTAACGTTCTCAACTCATAACACATGTGAAAATTCTAAGTTGATATTTCCGGGATCAAGCCTTTAAGTGTTTCAAAATGGTTGCCCACTCAACTCCTCTACCCTCGATTTATGTGCATATGTGAATCATCTTAAGGTCAATCTAGTCTAGTTAGGGTCCCACAAGCAAGGAACGATGTGTATAGCCATTAAAAACCAAATTGATAGAGAAAACATACCATGTATTCAAATTAACCATGCTCAATGCCTCAAGTGAAGGGTTAAAATTCTATCCAAAAATTTGTTATGCTTGATTTTCACAAAAAATAGCACAAAATACATGAAATAGCGACGATTCCCCCAAACTTGAGCTAAAAACAAAGATCCACGACATATAGATACCCCCCCACAAACTCAACATTACCCTCAATGTTGACGCCATTATACATACTCACAAGGGGAGTAACCGAGAGTACTTCCAACAAGGGTGCCAAAAAGCCACCCTCAATCACGTGAGATCCGCTCCAAGCTCAAATCCGCCACGAAAGATATTCCAAAGAAAAACTCGTCTACTACATGTTATGCACTCACACACAAACCATCAAGACATAAAGAAAACATGCCAAAAGTGCATGCTTGAACACAACATAAGGAAACAAACTAAGCTAAACAAAAAGAAAACTTACAAACTTGGGTTGCCTCCCAAGAAGCGCTTTTTTATAGTCATTAGCTTGACTTTATCGGGTCGGCTCAAGGAGGATGACGTATGAATGCTTTGTTTACTCTCCAATCAAGAATGAAACATGGCCCGGTGTTTGTGAGAAGTAGCTTGAGTATGGGCCAAGAAATCGTCATTTCTTCCCCATGTGTCGGGTGATGATATAGACTATTCTCCAAGCTATGGACAGTAGATCTTTTTCCTTCACCCATCGAAGTGATAAACTTGGAGTTTGTGAGGTAGGACTCGAGTAGATTATTGGTTATCCTTTCCTGAAAAAGCTCAACACTAAAAGGATCAAAAGCATCAATGCGTAAAGATAATGTAGAATCAATTGGATGCTTAAAAACCTCATAGTTATCACAAATAACCATGTCATCTCCTACACTAGAGGACAACTTACTATCATGGGCACTAATGACCTCTATACCCGTGGAGAGGGAAAAAGATACCAAAGAAGCTTCTGGTAAAGGCTCGAGTGTCCTTTCCTTCAACGTCGGCTTCTTTGATATCAATTCTTCGATAAAAATGGGGCCGGGTATCGCTTGAATGTTAGGCGTGCGACGCTGAGGCGATGACACCTTCATAGAAATCTTCTCATTTTTCATTTCCTCAATGATCATTAGAGCCTCCTTAATTGGTCCTTCATACAAAGCATCAATGGCTTTGTGTACCAATTTCATACTTTTCGGCTGATCCAAATCATCTAGTGTGAGTTGTAAGCCGTATAGGAGTTGTCGAACCCATTCTCGTTCCTCCAGAGTCGGGGATAAATGATATCCCTCCTGTATGGTAAAGACGCTGGATGGTAGACAATCCCGCACCGACTGAAGTGGTTGAGAAGGAGGCGGTTGCATAGCTTGGAGAATGCCTTGTAACCACTCCCGATCCTTCGGTAAATTCATATCCGGGAAACGTGCATTCGGATTTGGTTGATAGATATTGTCCGCCATCTCTCGAACTCATCTACAAAGCCGGAGCACATGTTCAAAATAAAAATAACAAAATCAAGCAAAGGCTCATTTGAGGAGCGGGTCATGCACCACAAATCGAACCTAACAATTAAGCACAAGAAACAAAATTAGACTAAACACGAAAATAAAAGAAAATCAAAAAATTAACGAAAACTAAGAATTATGAAAAATGTAAACAAAAATCAAAAACTAAAATAAACAAGTCCCCGGCAACGGCGCCAAAAACTTGACATGCTAAAAGCTAACGTGCTATGATAGCAAGTGCACTAGTCGTGTGTAGTAATAAAAGTGGACTAAAAGTCCGGGTTGTCGAACCACGGAGACTTGAATTCTAGTTTATGATTTTATACAAAGAACAACTGCAATAAAAGTAAATTGAATGTAAAACATGTACAATAAGAACAAGGTTAAGCAAATGAATTAAAACCAATTGTAAAGGGAGACTAAGGCACATGCTAGCTCGAAATTGATCAATTATACTTATATATGTTCTTGTTGAAGGATTACACTTATATTGTTATGGTGAGAACTCCTAAGGTAGAGAATAACCGATGTCTCGCGTATAAACTCCTATGCTTAGATCGTGATTTCCCAAATATTCCTATCTGGAAATCTAACCACTAAACATGCATTAACATACTAGAGCTCACTCGATTTGACTCGAACGACTTCACCCGGGAATCTTTACCTATGTCTAGGGCAATTCCTCATTAGTTACGGGTCATGATGTGAATTTCTTGCACCCTAAGTCAATTTTCTCCCGAAATATTAACCTAGGCATAAGATTCTAACATATAGTGATCAAGTATATGCAAGATAGACAAAAACACAATTCACATCACATAGCAATATAAGAACAACCTCAACAATCATCTATTATAAGCATATATCACAATTTGGCCTTACATGGCCCTAGTCTTACAAGATTAGCTCATCATCAATGGCTTAAAAGAATCTAATGTTGTCATATACATAATCATGAACATAAGAATGCAATGAAAAGCAATTAAAACTCCCTCAAGTGTGATTGATGATGAGCTTCAATGGTGATGGATGAAGAATGAATGATCCTCTCTTCTCCTCCAAGAACGATGATGATGATAAGTGAAGAATGAATGATGGCTTTCACCTCTCCCCTCTCCTCCAAGAATGGTCCAGAGTGAAGCCTCCTCCCCCCCTCTCTCCAAAGTGATCGGTCAAGCTCAAGAAGATGCCCCTTTTGGACAAGAAATGATGGGCTCTTTATTCTACTCCAAACCCCATCATGGTGTGCAATAAACAATTCCCCTTCCCCTCTTGCATGTCCCCAACACATGTGCATGACATCTTCGCTTTAAATATTCCATTCCCCCATCAAATGATGAACTTTTGGCTGAAAGGAATCAAAACTCGGGTGTGGTCACGCCTAGGCGGGGGCATGACGGCGCTCGGGCGCCGCTGACAGAATGCTGAAATTAAATGCAATGTGTCCTGCGCAGCAATCGTATTTCATTCATAACTCTCTCCACGAAACTTCGATTTGGATGATTCAAGTCCTCATTTGAAGCTAACACATATTTCTACAACATTGTAGAAGGGAACGTCATCCAATTCGGTCTCTAAACATACGGAAATAGCGCTCGAACGTGGAAAGTGATGCAGATATGGTGCCTAGGCGTGGATAGGATGGCGCCTAGGCGTGGGAAGCAGAATGTTGAAGTTATTTGCATCTTGTCCGGCGCCTGGGCGTGGTAATACTGGCGCCTGGGCGTGTACAACAGAAGCAAATTGGCCTGAATTTGTTTTATACGTCGTTTTTCGCCTCGTTTCTTCGTATGCTCAAATTTATCACCTGTAATCACTTAACACCCCGCTTAAACGCAAATGTGGCATGATTTTGTCAATAAATGAATCCATAGCATAAGTCCCATGGGCTTAAAAACACGTAAAAATGCCTCTTATCAACCAACTTAGGAGAATAAATTCAAGTAAAAATGAAAGTTGGATTTCAAGAGAACATAACAAGAGTTTTATCGATTGGTTCCGAAAGTGTATTCAAGAGAAACAAAACGAGAATTCACTTTCAGTTTCAGATAAATTGGCACGCTTGTCGGTGGGCCCGGGCAGATTTGTATTTTGTCATTCGGGTTATCGTATAAATGGTGTCACGTTTTATACAAAAGACCAAGATGAACGGAGTACAATGCAGAATAGTGGGGTGAGTCTTGTAGCTGAAGCAATGCATATCTCAAGTGCGAAAGATAATAGCCCTATCTATGCCACTTTACCATATTATGGGGTGATTGAACATATATGGGAGCTGGTTTACAGTTGGTTTCGGGTCCCTGTATTTGGGTGTAGGTGGGTTGACCATAAAAATGGTGTTGATGATAGTGAAATAGGTTTTACTCGAGTAGACCTTGAAAAGGTGGGATACAAAGATGAACCTTTTATTTTGGCATCTCAAGCTAAACAAGTGTTTTTTGTCACCGATCCCGTCGATAAGAGGTGGTCCATTGTTTTATCGGCAAACAAAAATACTTGTATTGAGGATGATGGCCTATATAATGAAGATGATGGAGGAACTCCTATCTTAGGTGGTTCACAATCCACAAATAGTGACGGTGACTTGGATATCAGTGATGATGAATTGTATATGCGAGAAGATCACCAAGAGGGAATATGGATTAATCCATCTGTTCGTCGGCGTACTAAACAAAATGGTCGTACTGAGGGATCACAAAAGATTAGTAAACCAGCGACAAAAAGAAAACGATGAGGGGTATTAGAACTTATTAGATAATTATATGAGTATTTGATAATTATATGAGTAACTTATTTGAACTCTTTTGTTAAGTATGCAATTTAAGTGTAAATTTTATTTGAACTTATTTGATAATTATTTGAACGCTTGTAATATTATATTAGTGAATGAGTTACACTAACTTCTTTATTTTTTTGTTTTTGTAGGTCGATACCGTATACCACCACCACGACGACCACCACCAATGTAAGCTTATCAATATTTCGTTTTGTACTTTTGGATGTGATTTATATGATCCAACTAGTTAATGATGTGATTAATACATATATATTTGTTTGCGTTTGTTGTTGTTGAAATATTTGAGTTTTGGTGGTTGCAAGGTTGGGGGGAAGATTAAGTCGAGAACTTGGTAGAATTTTTTGCGTCGTTACTCTGCTGAATTTTTTCTAGAATTATGGGCATTTCTTAATTAGCACTATTTATATATTTGGTATATGAATCTAACTTCTGTATTTTTCACTTTTGAAATCTTGTAGATGGATTCTAGAGGTGATGCAAACAAAAATGTTGAAAATGAGATACGTAGAGGTATTACAACAATGAAGAAAGTAATAAATGCCAAAAGTAAAGGCATAAAGCTACAAGTTGGTTGGAACGAGTATGGTCATCCAGTTGACCCAAATAAATCAAATTTTGTTGGTTACATTGGCGTGATAGCTCGTGACAAGGTCCCTATTACTATTAATGATTGGCGACATGTCTCTGCAGCAATAAAATATGCCATTTGGAATGAAATAGCTGTAAGTTAGTTATTATATATATATTATGTTTTTAATTGGTAAATGTAGTTTTTTTTTTGTCTAAATTATAATTTTGTATATACTTTATTGTTTGTTTTTATAGTTGGCCTTTGATATTGACGAAAGTAGACAGAAATTCGTCTTAGCCGAGGCTGGGAAGCTAGCTCGAAACTATAGGAGCTACTTGAGCAGAATCTGGGTAGAGGATGATGATGGGAACATTAATTCAAGCCCACCCGAAAAATATCGTATTTCTCAAGAAGACTGGACAGAATTTGTAAAAGTACGCCTTGATTATTTCATTTTAATTTATTTGAAACTATATACATTGACTAATGCCTTGATTATATAATGAACAGCAACTACGTAAGGACAATTCTGAAAGAGCAAAGGACCCTGAATATCCTTACAGGGCATCACGTCTTGGATATGCTCAACTGGAGCATACTGAGGTACGTAGTTCGTTACAAGTTTTAATTCTAATCAAATTTCCTTACAAATTTTCTAATCAAATTTCCTTAATTACAAATTTCCTAATCAAATTTATTTCCTTGCAAATTTTCTTATATAGAAGCAAGAAAAAAAAGGATGCTGGGTCAGATGTCACAAAGGTGACACGAGCACTAGTGTGGAGGGTTGCACATTCTAATAGCCAGAACAACATTGATAATGCCAATGTTAAAAGAGTAGTGGAATCAATTGTGAGTTATTTGCAATTTTAGTTATATAGTATGTTGTATGTTTTTTTAAAAATAATTTTAAAAAAACAAATTTCCCTAAATTTTTGTATTTTTTAAATGTATTATTACAGGAAAGCTTATCACAGGAGGGTAGCCATAGTGGACCCGAGAGGACCCACAATGATACACTGGCTTTAGCTCTTAAAAAGAAGGAGCATCCGGGTCGAGTTAGGGGTGTAGGCTTTGGGGTATCACAAAAAGATTACTTTTTGGATTCAAAGCCTTCAAAAAATGCGGTGATTGATAGCTTGCAAGGCACGGTTCAAATGCTCACTCAATCACTATTAGAATTGCGACGCGAGTTTGAACGATATTATTAGACACGGAGAATCTATAATCCCACCGACGGTATGCATAATCCTAATTAATATTAATCAAATTCTAATGTCCCTTTTAAGTTATTAAACATTTTTGTTGGATTTTAATATTTGTCTTGCAGTACTTTGCTGATTGTCAGTACGCCACTTACACTATAGAGCAACTTGATGAAGCACGTTCTGAATTGGCACAATACATTTTTAAATGCGCTTTTGATATGCCGGCGGTGTAAGTTGTAAATTATTGTAAATTTTTATTTGATTTAAAAGTGGTGATTAGTTTATATTGGTTTATTGTAAATTAAACTCGTTATCATTTGTAATTATTGGAGATTATTATTTCGTGAATGAAATTAATTTAGGATTTTAATTTGTTGTTTCTGTTGAGCAATTGGTTTGTTTTATGTGATTTGAATTTTGAGCTTTTGGGAAGGATAGAGCTAGCTGAAATTATAATAAAAAAAACAAAAAAAAAGCTCAACTGTTACAGCGGTTCAATAACGAACCGCTGTAACAGAATTTAAAAAAAAAATTAAATTAAAAAAAATGATGACCTATTACAGCGGTTCGTTTACGAACCGCTGTAACAGGTCAACTATTACAGCGGTTCCTTTTGGAATCGCTGTAATAGGTAGGTTTTTTACAGCGGTTCATAAAGGAACCGCTGTAAAAAAACATAACTATTACAGCGGTTCCTTTCCGAACCGCTGTAATAGTTGAATTTTTTTAATTATATTATTTATTTTTTTGGTTTGTTACAGCGGTTTGTTATTGAACCGCTGTAATAGGTCGTATTTTACAGCGGTTAAAAACCGCTGTAATAGGGAACTTACCAATTACAGCGATACGTATTACAGCGGTTAAAACCGCTGTAATAGTGAAAAAAAAACGCTGTAACAGGCATTTTCTATAGTAGTGGGAATAAAGGGATTAACTAGAAAGGGAACCGGTGGAAAGGTTTTAGTTTTATTATTAGATAAAAGTTGGTCTGACGCTAGGAGAGCATTATTTGCTAGTATGGAAATAGATATGACTAATAATCTAGGAATATTTTATGTAGCTCCAAACATGATGAAAAATATTAAAGATATTAATAAAATTACCATAGGATTACAAACCAGAGGATATGAAACATATGATGGTAACAACTTAGTAGTTTCTATAGCGTTTTTAGGAAGAGTAACCAATAATAGTTTTCCTCAATATAAAATTAATATAGATGGGATAATAGATGGATTAGCCTCAGTAGGAGTAAAAATGATTAAACCTTTAAATATAGATAATAACGATTTAAATGGAGAAGAATGAGAATTAACCAAGCATTTAGAAGAAAATGAGACTGTTAAGATTCTAGGAGAAAGTGTAATGTATACAAATAGTAGAGGTCAGACTTCTATTAGATTTCTTACTTACCAAAAACAAGATCCCAAAGAAAATTTAGAAGATCTAGAAGAAGAAACTGATAACGAAACTGAAACAAGCTACATGAATATTATAGAAGAAGAAGAAGTTAGAATAACTAGTAGATTTGCAAATTGGGAAATAATATCTGACATAGAAAGCGAAGAAGATGAAGAGGAAGAAAATATAGAAGAAATAGACGAAGAAATTAGACAATTGGAAAGTCAGCTTAAAAATGATTATAGACCAAAAAATATGGAAGAAATATTAAGAAAAATTTTCGAGATAAATAATTTAAGAGAATTAGTAGATGAAATGTATCTTGAAGCAATAAATCTAGATATAAATTTAGAATCCGCCGAAGAAGAATTTAAACAATATTATAATATTGATTTAGTAGATGATATAGTTTCAGGAAAAATAGAATTTAAAAATTTCTTTAAAGAAAATGGTAGCAATGAAGTAGCCTTTATGGCAGATAGCCAAGCAAGTACTAGTAGTAATATAGGAAAAAGAACTAGAGTAGAACCAGATTATAGTGAAGTTCCAGCTAGAAATGTAGAAATGAGTGGTAGACCAAAATGGAAAAATCCCACATACGAATATGAATCAACCCAGCCAAATAAATGTATAGAATCAAGACAACCCATAGGAAAAACCATGAGTGGAACCATGTTAGTAATTGAATTAGGAAGTCCACAAATGTGGCCAGAAGAAATAAATATATGGGAACAATGTGTAGTAAGACATTGGGAAATAAATAAAAAAGCAGATATGGATATGTTTAACTTTTTAGAAACATGCTTAGGACCTACAACATTATCTATCTGGCAAAGCAAGAAGAAGAAAGATCCTAATAGAATTAATGAAATAAAGGCCTTAGGAAATAATCCTTATAATTTTACTAGTTTTATTAGAACGTTAATAATAGGAATAGATCCAGGAAGAGAAAATACATTCATACAAGATACGGCACTTAGAAATCTAGAACAACTCACTATAACCGATATGAAATATATTATACCTTTTAGTCATGATTTTACAAGGTTAATAGGAGAAGCTAATAAAGCATTTGATGAAGAATTATGTAATAGATATTTTACGAAATTACCCCAAGATTTAGGAAAAAGAATACATGAAGAATGGATAAAAACTAATGGTAATCTTACAGGATTAGGTATAGGACCTAGAGTATAATATACTTTCTTTAAACTTCAGGAATGGTGTAAAGAAGAATTTATTAGAGAACAAATTAGAAAGCAATCTTATGAGTTTTGTAGAAAAGCTATATACACCCCACAACAATATGGGCAGAAGAATTACTTTAAACCAAAACGCATAATATTAAGGAAATCAAATAAACCAAAATCTAGTTTTAGACAATATAGGCAGGGAAGAAAGCCACCTAATTATGTTAAAAATCCATCAACAAGAAAATGTACATGTTATATTTGTGGAGATCCTAAATATTTAGCTAACAGATGTCCGAAAAGACAGTTTAATGTGGAAAGGGCAGCCATAACAGAACAATTAGATGAAGATGTAGTAAGTATAGATGGTAATCAAAGTGATAATGAAAGCATATTTAGTATAGTAAGTGAAGAAGGACCATAAATTCCAAATATAATAGAATATACCTATATGAATAATTCATGTGAACATAAATATATAAATGGAAAGGGAACTATGAGTGTAGCCTGTAGTATTTGTAGATTATATCCTGATATGCATTTAAGATATCAGTGCAATATATGTTTTGACGAAATTTGTTTTCTTTGTGCTAAAGACGCATATAATATAGAAACAGATGTATCGCCCAAACCTAGTAAAAAACTAGAATCTATAGAAGTTCTAAACCATAAAATAGAGAATTTAGATTTAAGAATACAATTAATAGAATTAAAATTAAAAAACATAAGTAGTAATCAAAATAAAGGAAAAGGTGTAGTTATAGAAGAACTTGATGAAATTAACCAACAATTAGAAGAAACTCATTTACAAAATACAATGTATGAACCCCAACTACAAGTACCCTATACTAGTAGTCTAATACTTTTAGATTGTCGAATATAGTGTAATCAAGAAAAATATATTGAAACTAAAGTCATTTTAGATACAGGAAGTACAAAAAGCATTGACACGCTAGAAGCTAACGTGCTTTGGTAGCAAGTGCACTAGTCATGATAGTAATAAAAGTGGACTAAAATTCTGGGTTGTCGAACCACAAGGACTAGGTATTTTAGTTTATGATTAATGAAAATGGACAAAAGTAAATTGCAATAAAACGAGTAAGCAAGCGAAGAACAAAACAGAAACGGACTATAGATTAAATCTCAAGAGTGATAAAATGACTAAGGCACATGCTACAACCTAATCTACTCATCAATATACGTGAGCTACTCTTCGAATTATTAGACTCCTATTGCTTCGGTGGAAAATCCTTAATTAACTATTACCCAATGTCTCGGCTCATAATAATCCTATGATTAATTGATGGTTCTCTAAATATGTCTATCCGAGAATCTAATCAATAACCACGCATTAACATTCTAGAGTTTCCCCGGATAAATCCGGCTAACAGCACCCGGAAATCTTTACCTATTTCTAGGGGCAATTCCACATTAGTTTCGGATGATGCGTTTATTCTTGTTGCACTCTAACCTATGTTCTTTCGAATGGATAGAATAGGCACAATAGCAAGCATATGGTGATCAAACATATGATTGTGATAAAAGCACAAAATCAACACACAAAGCAATAGAAGAATTAATACGATAATTCACTTCACATATATTGATTTGTAAAATAGGCCTTCACATGGCCTTAGTACTACAATTTAGCCTCTCATCAAGGCCTTAAGAAAATCTAATACAAACATATACATACTCATGGAAATAAACATGTAAATGCAAGCAATTAAAACTCCCTCAATTGCTTGATGATGGATCCTTGCTTTAGAACTTCAATCCTTAGCTCCTATCTCTTTCTTGCCCTTCAAAGAAGATGGCTCAAAACCCAGAAAATGCCTCCACAAACCCAGATTTCGAATCCCCTCTTAATGTGCTGAAAATTTAGCTTTATAGAACTGAAATTCGGTTATATCGGCGCCCAGGCGCTGCCAAATCGGCGCCTAGGCGTGGCCTACGTGGCACAAATGACTTGGGGAATAAGTTGTGGGGCGCCTAGGCGCGCATAATGGCGACTAGGCGTGAGAAACTGAACCGTTTTCTTGCTTTTCAGCGCAGCAATCGTGTTTTCCTCATAACTTTCTCCACGGACCTCCGATTTGAGTGATTCAAGTTGTCCCGTAAATAGAAGACATAGATATACAACTTTGTAGATGGACATGTTCTCAAATTCGGTCTTGAAACATAAAGAAATGACGCTCAAACGTGGAAGATGTGGCAGATGTCGCTCCCAGGCGTGGTAAAATCGCGCCTAGGCGCGATTATCCGTAACTTGAGCTCATTTGTTGCTTGTTCACAGGCGTGATTGTGGCTGCGCTTGGGCGTGGAGGTGCGAAGCATCTTGGCATGAACTTGTTTTATACGTCGTTTTTTCGCCCTTTCTTCGTTTGCATCCATTTACAACCCAAAATCACTTCACACACGGATTAAACGCAAATATGGTAAGAATCAAGTGATAAATGAACCTAAAACATAAACACAACGGGCTTAAAAACACGTAAAAATGAGTCTTATCAAGCATGCTTAGCGCTAGTCTTGTGCCAAAAGAATTTGTAACACAATTAAGTTATATGGTTACTAGTAGAACTGCGCAAAATACATTAATGAGAATAACAAAAGAATTAATTAACATAGGGATACAATTTAAAGATTTTTCAGGAAATTATAGTAGTAAATATACATTAGGACAAGTACTTATAGCACCAGATAACATAAATAGCCACAAATTCCTTTTAGGGTTAAACTTCATTTGTGCATTAAATGGCAGTATATTAATAGGAAAAAATTATATTACTATTAGCAAACATAATTATACTTTTTCAACTAATAGATACATTAAACAATCAGAGTTGACTGCGAAGCGTGGTGGACATGGTAATAATGACCTAGATCTTTTCAAAGAATTAGAACAAAATAATATAGAATCTGAAACCATAGACATCCTATTAGATGAAGAAATTAGAGATATAGGAAAAGGATTAGAAGTTTTAAACCTAGAAAATGAAAGAATTTTGCATAAATTAGAAATGTTAGGATTTATAGGAGATGACTTAGCCAAAAACAAAGTAAATTATACTTTTAAACTAAACATCTTAAACCCCGATATAGTAATAAGAACAACAGCTATAGAATACACTCCTGAAGATATAAAAGAATTTAAAACACAAATAAAAGAAATGTTAGAAATTGGTATTATAAGAAGAAGTGATAGTCCATGACACGCTAAAAGCTAACGTGCTTGGTAGCAAGTATACTAGTCGTGTAGTAATAATAATGGACAAAATAAGTCCGGGTTGTCGAACCACGGAAACTTGGATTTTTAGCTTATGATTTTCGAATAAACGTAAAGACAAATTAACGGAAATTAAGAGTAAAACAAGTAAGAAAACAAAGAACAAAAGAAATAAGAAACAAGCAACGGATTGAAACTCAAATGCGAGAAATAGACTAAGGCACATGCAAGACTTGATTTGATCCTTATTCGCTCAAAGACTCTTGTTGAATTATTAGACCTAGTTGCTATGGTGAAAACTCCTAAGGCAAAGAATACCCGATGTCTCGCAATATACTCCTACACTTAAGCGGTGGTTTCCTAAGTATGTCTACCCGGAAATCTAACCTCTAAGCATGCATTAAGGAACTAGAGTTTACTCGATTAGAATCGAACGACTTCACCCGGGAGTCTTTACCTATGCCTAGGGCAACTCCTATTTGATCGGTGATGCTATGAATTTCTTGCACCCTAACTTAACTCTTTCTCAAGATACTAAGCTAGGCAATTGATAAAACATATGGTGATCAATCACATGTAAGGAGTATAAGCACAAATTCATAACACATAGCAACAAAGGAATTAATTCAACAATTATCAATAATTCGAATAAATCACAAATCAATTCTTACAAGGCCCTAGCCATATGAATTTAGCCCATAACTATCAACATAGAAGAATTCAACATGTTCTTATACATAAATGTACACATCAAATGCAATGAACAATGAAAAAAACTCCCTATAAGGTTGAATGGCAATAGATCTTTTGATGTAGCTTCAATCCTTGGCTCTTATCCTCTTCTTGCTCTTCAAGATCAGTGATAATGGCCCAAAACCCCAGAAAAATGCTCCCAATTCCCAAGATTCAGAACCCACAAAATGAATTGAAAAATCCTATTTATAGTTCCAAAATTCTGTTATCGCGGCGCCTGGGCGCGCGTTGATCGGCGCCTAGGCGTCGCCTATGTGGCGTGTCTTTCTTGGGGCAAAAGTTCAGGGGCGCCCAGGCGCGAAAAATGGGATGTGTGGCGCCTAGGCGTGGCGGTTCAGGCGCCTAGGCACGGAAGTGCGAAGCTTTGATTGTTGTTGCTGGGTCGCGCCTGGGCGCGAGAAAAATGGCGCCTAGGCGCCTCAGTGCGAAGCCTTGAGCAAAGTTGGGTAAATGAGTCGTCTTTTTGGCCTTTTCTTCGTCCATCGTCGCTTACTACCTGAAATCACTTGACTCACATATTAAATGCACGAGTGGCACGAAATAAACCGTTTACGAGCCTAAATTGTCATTAAAAGGGCCTAAAAACTTATGCAAAAATGACTCCTATCAACCCCCCCAAACTTATCACTTGCTCGTCCTCGAGCAAGAAAAAGCACAAGATACGAACTCATCATCAACCAAAGGGAAAAAATAATAAAAATAAATAAAAAGACACTACCACACTCACTTTCGTGGAGTAAACGGTTGCATTTAGCGGATGCAACAAGCCTTTGAACCCTTGAGTTACCTCAAAGGACGAGTTATAGTCTCGTGAGGGTTTGCAGATGATATACCCACAAAATCGAAAGATTTTCAACCCCGATCACTCAACGTAAATTACAATGATTAATAGCACACAATGGTATGAATTCATCTGTTTAAGCTCAAATTACAAATATATACACGTCACACACTTGTAATGTTACGCCTTAACATCGAAAAGATCATCCTAAGGGTGTAGTGTAATAAATCTCAAGTATTATAGTCGAGTGGCATTCTTACCACTTTTCAAGCATTAACCCCATATTTATCAACTTTTGATTATTCACGTGGTACGAGAATTGAATACAACTTCATAGCCACTTAAAAAATCATCACTTCATTCCACTTTCGACTTTAACTTATGCACTTTCAACTCGAAACATTAGAGGCTAGACCATGTGCAATGTTCGATCCTCTTAGGCTTTCTATGACACCCTTGTAACGAGCTTTAGGCCAATAACTCCCAAACCAGACGGCTTTAGGGTATCAAGTGTAGAGACACTCCTAAGGGCTTAATCGCTCGAGTGTCAAAGGCCACAAAATCAAACTAGGTCCTTATTCACTTAACACTTGCATTGGCTTGAGCTTAGCTCAAATTAGCAAAATAGTACAGTATTCTAGGCATGGTGCTCTACGCCCCCAGTATCTATTAAGCCTGACTTTTGCAGTCATACCAATGTTCAACCTCTTTTTATTATTATTAAGCATACGAAGTTAACGTTCTCAACTCATAACACATGTGAAAATTCTAAGTTGATATTTTCGGGATCAAGCCTTTAAGTGTTTCAAAATGGTTGTCCACTCAACTCCTCTACCCTCGATTTATGTGCATATGTGAATCATCTTAAGGTCAATCTAGTCTAGTTAGGGTCCCATAAGCAAGGAACGATGTGTATAGCCATTAAAAACCAAATTGATAGAGAAAACATACCATGTATTCAAATTAACCATGCTCAATGCCTCAAGTGAAGGGTTGAAATTCTATCCAAAAAAATTAAAATTGCACACATTTCACATGTAGAGGTACAACACCCCACCAAACTTGGACCGAAATATGTAAAACATGAATCAACATGACTATAATGGATCTAGTATACCCCCCCACACACTTATCATGAACATTGTCCCCAATGCTCGAAAAAGAGAAGGGCAAAGTACACGTCACCATAGGGGTGCTGAAAAGCAGACCCGAGTCCTCGAATGTGTCCAAGAGTGGCAACAGCGGTGTGAGAAATCAATGCAACAACTACACATTCAACGATGCTAGCCATACGAATCCTCAAGCATTGGATAGAAATGAGAAACGAAACACAACCAACAACAAAACACAAGATAACTAAAACAAACATGCATCTACTAAAAAAAAAAAACCCGGAAGAAACAGAAATGAAATGACAGAAAAAAAGAAAAACTTACCAACTTGGGTTGCCTCCCAAGAAGCGCTTGTTTATAGTCATTAGCTTGACTTTTGTGCGTTAAGGTTCAAATAGGTGGCCCATTGAGAACAACAATATCCTTGCCATTCCTCATTTTCTTCTTATGTCCCACTTGCCTCCACTCATATTGCGGTGTTTTGCGATAAGCCCTTTGTGTCGGATTTTTCTTATCGATTTCACGAACACGTAGATGTGGTGGAATGTACTTCATGCAAAAATCAGCTTTTCTCACCTTGCCTTGTTGCTCATTGGGGACCTCATCCTCCACCGTAAGAGTGCCCTTAGTCTTACCAAGTGTGCCTTGCTCATCAAACAAAAGGTGAATAGCATCGACATATAAACAAGTAAGATCAACCATAGGCGGTTGCATGTCATGACAACCATCGAATATCACATTATTATCACCCACCTTCAATGTCAACCTACCCTTTCCCATGTCGAGCTTTGCGTTGCTAGTGGCTAGGAAGGGTCTCCCTAGAATCAAGGGACTATCAATGTCACTATCCATTTCGAGAACCACGAAGTCGACCGGATAGAAGAACTTGTCAACTTGTACAATGACATCCTCGATAATGCCCTTTGGTTTCTTGATAGAGCGATCCGCCAATTGCACGGACATGGATGTTGGCGTAAGATCTCTAAGGCCTAGCTTCTTAAAAATAGAGTAGGGAAGCAGGTTGATACTTGCTCCCGAATCACAAAGAACTTTGTCGAACTTGAGATGGCCAATAGTGCACGGTATTGCGAGACTCCCGGGATCCTTGAGTTTAGTTGGCAATTTATTGAGCAAGACGGCAGAACATTCCTCAGTGAGACACACCGTCTCCTTTTCCTCCCACTTCTGTTTGTTAGATAGTATGTATTTGAAGTACTTCACATAATTCGGCATTTGGAGAATGGCGTCAATAAACGAAATATTAATCATCACCTCCCGAAGGATTGCCAAAATTCGAACAAAGCTCGGATCCATCTCCTTTTGCTTCTTTTTGTGAGCATTTGGGAAGGGGAGACGAACTTCGATAGGGGGAGAATGCGTTGGATTGGAAGGATGAAAACTGACTGAAACAGGAGGCGGTGCCTGGGCGCATATATAGGCGCCTAGGCGCGGATCTGTAGGTGCCTGGGCGTGCATCATAGGGCGCTCGGGCGCGGAATTGCGAAGTGATTCATCTTGCAGAGGTGAAGGCGGCGCCTGGGCGCCGTCTGATGGGCGCCTAGCCGCGGAAGTGCGAAGTTCCTGTTCAGGGCAGGGGAGATCTGGCGTCTGGGCGTGCATATCGGGGCGCTCGGGCTCGGGCGCGTGACTACTAGCAGTTTCACTCTCTAATTGTTTTCCACTTCTCAAGGCTATGATATTGGATTGAACCTTCGGGTTTTTCTCCGTGTCACTTAGTAGAGTCCCCGGGGCTCTACCATTCACCGTGTTGGAAATTTGACCCACTTGGGTTCGCAAGTCCTTCATTTCCATAAATATGTCCTTCATCATACCCCGAAGTTCCTTGAACGACGTATCGGACTTCTTCATGTGAGCATCGAGTCTCTCATTGGTTGTGGGAGGTTGCATTTGCACTTGACCTTGACCTTGACCTTGTCCATTGAAGTTGCCTTGCCTCGGGGGTGGGTTATTGAAAGGTGGTCGTGGAGCTTGATAGATCCCCGGTTGTGCATTTTGTGCGGGGTTGGGCCTTTTTGGAAAATTCTCGGGTAGATGAAAGTTCACCCGAGGTTGATTGTGATTCCCCACATAATTGACGTTGCCAACCTCCGGTTCCAAATTCAATACTCCCTTAACCACTTCCTCAACACAAGCAACCTTTTTAGAAGATGAGGTCTCTTCATCGTCGGGGTAAAGCTCGTCTTCTCAGGCCAACTGTTCTACTTTGTCCCATACACTTTGACAGTCTAACCCAAGGAGATCTCCTCCCGCACCCGCGTTGAGTCTATGCCGAATACGTGACCGAACCCCATCATAGAAATGGAGTACTTGTTCATTCAATCCAAAATTATGATCGGGGCATTTACGGAGCATGCCCTTATATCTAACCCAAGTCTCGGCTAAAGACTCATTTCTCCTTTGCCTAAACCCTTTTATATTACTCCGGAGCTCATTGATTTTGGAGGGTGGAAAGAATTTATTTAAAAAGGCATCGACGAACTCACCCCATGTCGTAATAGATTGCGGGGGTAAGGATTTGTACCATGTTGTCGCCCGATCCTTTAATGAGAAATGGAAGACTCTTAGACGAATTGCATCAAGATCCCTTGGGTGATATTGAATGGTCACAAGAGCATCGTCTATAGTCTCCAAATGAGCGTGAGGTGATTCGTCCGGTTCTCCATAGAAAGGTTCTCCTTGCACCATACTAAAGATGTGAGCTGAAATGTGGAAGTTTGGTGCGAAGAAATTAGGCAAGACCACGGGCCCCGGAATAGTATGGACCCTAGGTGGTAAGCTACACCGAATCGATGGTAATTGTTGAGGAGGTGCCGCTTGCATGGCTTGTAGAACACCTTGGAACCACTCCCTGTTTTCCGGTAAATTCATATCGGGAAAATTTTCATTCGGGTTTTGGTTGAGATTATTGGCCATTTCCCTTGTTCGCCTACTAGCCCGAAGAACTCGTTCAATTTCGGGCTCCAACTCGTATAGAGGCTCGTTCGAGGAACGGGTCATGCACCACACAAGAACCTAACAATTAAACACAAGAACGAAATTAAACTTAACATGAAAATAAAAGAAAAACAAGAAGTAAAGAAAAGACTAATAATAATGAAAACGTAAAAGAAAACAAAAACAAGAAATGAAAATCAAAAACTCAAAATAATCAAGTCCCCGGCAACGGCGCCAAAAACTTGACACGCTAAAAGCTAACGTGCTTGGTAGCAAGTATACTAGTCGTGTAGTAATAATAATGGACAAAATAAGTCCGGGTTGTCGAACAACGGAGACTTGGATTTTTAGCTTATGATTTTCGAATAAACGTAAAGACAAATTAACGGAAATTAAGAGTAAAACAAGTAAGCAAACAAAGAACAAAAGAAATAAGAAACAAGCAACGGATTGAAACTCAAATGCGAGAAATAGACTAAGGCACATGCAAGACTTGATTTGATCCTTATTCGCTCAAAGACTCTTGTTGAATTATTAGACCTAGTTGCTATGGTGAAAACTCCTAAGGCAAAGAATACCCGATGTCTCGCAATATACTCCTACACTTAAGCGGTGGTTTCCTAAGTATGTCTACCCGGAAATCTAACCTCTAAGCATGCATTAAGGAACTAGAGTTTACTCGATTAGAATCGAACAACTTCACCCGGGAGTCTTTACCTATGTCTAGGGCAACTCCTATTTGATCGGTGATGCTATGAATTTCTTGCACCCTAACTTAACTCTTTCTCAAGATACTAAGCTAGGCAATTGATAAAACATATGGTGATCAATCACATGTAAGGAGTATAAGCACAAATTCATAACACATAGCAACAAAGGAATTAATTCAACAATTATCAATAATTCGAATAAATCACAAATCAATTCTTACAAGGCCCTAGCCATATGAATTTAGCCCATAACTATCAACATAGAAGAATTCAACATGTTCTTATACATAAATGTAAACATCAAATGCAATGAACAATGAAAAAAACTCCCTATAAGGTTGAATGGCAATAGATCTTTTGATGTAGCTTCAATCCTTGGCTCTTATCCTCTTCTTGCTCTTCAAGATCAGTGATAATGGCCCAAAACCCCAGAAAAATGCTCCCAATTCCCAAGATTCAGAACCCACAAAATGAATTGAAAAATTCTATTTATAGTTCCAAAATTCTGTTATCGCGGCGCCTGGGCGCGCGTTGATCGGCGCCTAGGCGCCTCCTGTGTGGCGTGTCTTTCTTGGGGCAAAAGTTCCGGGGCGCCCAGGCGCGCGATGTGTGGCGCCTAGGCGTGGCGGTTCAGGTGCCTAGGCGCGGAAGTGCGAAGCTTTGATTGTTGTTGCTGGGTCGCGCCTAGGCGCCTCAGTGCGAAGCCTTGAGCAAAGTTGGGTAAATGTGTCGTCTTTTTGCCCTTTTCTTCGTCCATCGTCGCTTACTACCTGAAATCACTTCACACACATATTAAACGCACGAGTGGCACGAAATAAACCGTATACGAGCCTAAATTGTCATTAAAAGGGCCTAAAAACTTATGCAAAAACGACTCCTATTAGTCCACATAGATCGGCAGCTTTTATAGTAAGAAATAATGCAGAAATAAAAAGAGGAAAACCTAGAATAGTATATAATTATAAGAGACTTAATGATAATACAGAAGATGATGCTTATAGAATACCTAATAAAGATGAGTTAATTAATCTTATAGAAAATAAAAAGATATTTTCAAAATTTGATTTAAAAAGCGGATATAATCAAATTAAAATGGTAGAAGAAGACAAAAAATGGACAGCATTCAACTGTAGTAAAGGACATTTCGAGTGGAATGTTCTATCTTTTGGTTTAAAAAATGCTCCAGCTATATTTCAAAGATTTATGGATAGTATATTTAAACAATTAGATTTCTGTTTAGTATATATAGATGATATTTTAGTAGCTTCTGAAAATATTAAACAACATCAAGATCATTTAAAACAAGTGTTTAATTTAATAGAAGAAAATGGAATAGTAGTGTCTAAAAAGAAAATGGAACTTTTTAAAAGAAAAATAAGCTTTTTAGGTTTAGAAATAGGGAACGGACAAATAAAATTACAACCTCATATAGCTCAAAATTTTTTAGATTTCCCAGATAAACTAGAAAACTTAAAACAAATACAAGCGTTTTTAGGCATATTAAACTACTCTAGAAAATTTATTCCTAAACTTAGTAAATTAGTCGGACCATTATATAAGAAAATCGGAAAATCAGGTCAAAGACATTTTAATCAAGAAGATATTAACCTAGTCAGAAAAATTAAACAAATTGTTAAAGATTTAAAACCTTTAGAATTACCTTTAAGTACTGATTATGTCATAATCGAAGTACATAGCTCTATAGAAAGATGGGGAGCAATATTAAAATGTAAACTTCATAAATTTTCTCCAAAAAGTGAAGAAAAAATATCAGCTTATTCTAGTGGTAATTTTAATAAAACAGGAAGTAATTGGACTAGTCTAGATTATGAAAAAGCAAGAATAGTTAAAGCAATAGACCATTTTAGACTATATTTAAATAAACCTTTTACTATTAGAACAGATATTGAAGCTGTGGTTAGATTCATAAAAAATGAAAATTCTAGAAAACAAAATAATAAAAGATGGTTAAATTTTAGAAATGCAATAGAAGGTAATGGATATAAAGTAGAGTTTGAACATATTAAAGGATCAAACAATAGCATAACAGATTTATTAAGCAGACAATTAAATTTAATTTTGGGCAACAGATCATGGCCTCCAATGACCAAGACAATCAACAAACAAAACCTCCCTCTGCAGCTTACAACCAAATAGTCCGAAGACCAGCTTTCAGGCCTAACTTTCAACAAATTAGCCAGAATAGACCAGCATTCACAATAGAAACTTGGTTTTTCAATCCAGCTACACAAAGCGTTTTTCCTAGACCAGCTTTAAAAACTTTTGGAAAAATAGTACTTCCAGTCAGACATACTTTCAAACCTCCGAGAGATACACCTTATATAACTGAAGAACAGAGTATTCTACTCAATGCTCTATGGAAAGCTTATAATTCATCCAGCAAATTAGCAGCATTAAATGGCCTCTGCTATTACTTTGAGAAAGAAAATAAAAATTTTCCAGTAAAAGATGCAGCAGTTTATCTCGTTATTAGAGGAGAGCCAGTTGGAATCTTTGAAGATTATCAAAAAGCACTAGAAAACATTCAAAAAGTTTCAAATGGTTATATGGTACCTTTTAAGAAATTCTACGAAGCAATAGCCGCAGCAAGGAGATTACTAGGCCCAAATTTTTACATTCAGCCCAATGCTGAAAATGCAAAACCCAAGAATTTATCATCAGAAAAGCAGCCTATAAGCCCAGATGTTGATCAACTAGAAGAAGATCTTGACATAGTGACAATGAAATTCTCCAACTTAACCAAATTATACCAAGACCTTTTAATTCAACATGAAAACCTTCAAGAATATGTTTTAAAACCAAACCAAAAAGACGTACCAAAGGAAATACAACAAAAATCCCTCCAATTCCTATCAGTTAGATACTTTCATTACCCTACCCAAACAATTTCATCCCTACCTGAAGGAATACAGAATATAATTTGGCAAAAAGCAGAAGAAAATTTCTATCGAAAAATGTTAAAAGTAGCTCAATTAATTGTGACCGCTAAAATAGAAAGAATACTGCCTACCACTACTCTTTTGCAATGGAAAGGAGAGCCAATCAGACAGCGAGGAACCCTAAAATTTTATACTGCAAAATATATTTCATGGCCAAATATTCAGATAGATACTTCAATTTTTCAAGAAGGATGGATTGAAGACAGTTTTATCATTATCGCACAGCTTCTAGACTTTGGTTTTGTATCAAGACTATGTGTTACTGATTCAGATCAAGTTAAAAAATTAGGAAGACATCTAACAGACGCAGTAAGCCTCCAGCTTAGTAGAGGAATAGATATTCTACGAAATGAAGTCACAACCATACCACCAATTTGGGTGAAGTCAAACGTTCAATTGGGACATACATTTTATTGGATACATGAAACGTTTGAAAAAAGGGCGGCACCACCATGTGTAGCATTCTGGTTATTACACGAAGCAATAAATCCCATTTCAGACATAGCAGAAATGAAACTAGCTGTTGAAACTCGTCGAAAGGATCAACGAAGATACATGTTAAACACAGATTCAGCTACAAAATTTCAGCTTTTGTTTCAAGAACGTCATCATAGTATTTTCATCCCAGCTAGTGACCGAGTTTATCATCGAATATGGTTTCAAGGAAATAAAGCATTAACAAGTGTAGAATGTCCTCCGGCATATGTACCAGACTTTGGAGCATCAAGTTCAGGAGTAGGAAGTCCATAATCCAGCAAAAGAGTGGAAGACTTATCTGCAATAATTCATCAAGAAATCAATAATTTTCAACAACACAAATAATGCAGCTATAAGACAAAAGCAGTAAATCAAGGGACAACTATTGCAGACAGCATGCCAAGTTCAGCAAACTTTTACTATTTACTTTAATGTATTTTGGCCGCATGTGGCATTATTAGTAGTTACTGTTCATATAATAATGACAGCACTGTAGCTTTACCAGCTACCTGCTGCGGATTTCAAATTTTTAGTTTGGTTTGTTGTAATCTTTTTCAATTCCGAGGCCTATAAAAGGACCTCATCCATCAGTTGTAAAAATTGCACCTTAACATTCTCCAACCCACACTTCATGGTTGCTAGAGAATCTCTCATCCTTTCTTGTAATAAAATATCTACTTTGTGTGCTAAAATCTCTTGTAAGTTTTTATTGTTTATTAATATGCATAGTGAGTAGTTTACCCCTAGGGACGGGATTCCCCTACTATTTAAAAATGTTATAACTCTCTCATGGTCAAAAAATACAAAAACATTAAAAATTCGAAAATCCAAAAACATTAAATATGCTCAAAAAACCAAATAAAAAATAAAAAATAAAAAATGATGATGAACAGTAGTAACATTCTACCATTTCATCATCCCAAAAATATGTTTCCGCTGTACAAATTATTGTTTTTAATAATATCTGATACTGCTTTGGGAAGATTTTGTTTACCGTCTCGGTGTTACTGGTCGGGAGACAAAATGTGCGGGATAATTCCCCCCAGTGTGCAAGCAAATGGTATCAAAGCTTGAGTATTCTGAGTATGCTCTGTGGTCGTAGTTTAATCTGATCTTCCACATCAGAAAGGTTTTCTCGAGCTATTTATCATAATGGTGTTTCTAAGTTTAAATTAGTAAATAAGTTAAGACTATATTTTAAAATTCAACAGGGTAAGATAGGTACTTTACTCCAGATTCAATATAAGTCTTCGTTAATGAAGCAACCGGATTTATGAAGCAACCCTCTTACATGAGAATTTCAAAATAGAATGCTTAACTAGTTAAATAATAACAATTTGTTAACACTGTTCACTTTATATATTTGCCACTTTTATAAAAATGTTAAAAACTATGAGGACCAATTTGTAATATCTTTAGAAAAGGCTGGACCATTGGGCAATTAGAGGAAAGTGGCCTGGAGCTATACTCCAGGTGCCACCAAGAATGACCCGGTGAAGACCTACACGACTTCGTGCTAGGGCTAATACATCTTGATTTGTAATTCAGACACACGTCAACAAAGGGGTGCCGCCGAGTTTGGCCAAGATTCTCAGTTCGAGCTCGAGTTCAACCTGCATGGGAAAATTGAATTTTTTTTGTTAATATATATACACACACATTATTAAAAATAATAATGTTCAATATTAAATATATCATTATACATGTATAATATTATAAGATATTATATTATTATATATATGTATATATTAACAAGTGAATAAATATTATATTATATATTATAAAATAAACAATATTCAGGCTCGCGATCGAGCCTTCGAACAAACAATCTTTTGGCTCGATCTTGACTCGTCAAAAAAGCTCGGCTCGTTGGTCACCCCTACATCAATATATGTTCAGATGGATATGTCTAGTCAAATATAACTGTTCGATAACTATTAATGGCCCTCATTATCGAAAATCATTTACTCCAATCACAACATTTTTGGACAAGTGTTCTAATAATACTATTAAGCTAAGCTCGTTCGTTACCCCTACATTAACATATGTTTCAGATGGATGTGTCTAGCCAAATATAACGTTTCGATAATTATTAATGCCACTCATTATCGAAAATCATTTACTCCAATCACAACATTTTTGGACTAGTGTTCTAATAATACAATTATGCAATTTCCTTCCAACTTTTTGGGAGGGTTCATAACCACTATTCGGTTCACTATTATCTGAGTTTGCAATGACGCTAATCTCAAGTTTTTAATTGTTGCATCTCCGCAGATGATTCCTAGAATCATTAGCATCAGATGATTTTAAATACAAAATTCAACTCTTGCCTAGATCTTCAGTTATAACATCACTATAAAATTACCAAACCTAGCTAGTCAAATTATCCAACACTAACTCTCTATGGGTGTGTTTGGATGAAGTGAATTGGATTTGAGAAGTGTATTTTGAGGAACTATCAAAGGCATGCAGCGAAGGAGCTGAAGCCACTCCCCCATTGGGGGGAGGAGCCGATGAACACTGCACCTTCGGTTACTTCGTTCCTTACCCTCTCGGCTAAGTTGCTTTACGCTCTTCAATTTCACAAGCAGGTTCTCAAGATATGTTTTCCTGACATTTCGTGCATACCCCAAGAACATGAGCCCATGCAGTACTATGTGTTTAGTCTGACCCATTAAATTCTGCTAGAAAACCTAGTAGTCTACATAGTCCCACTACTAATGGACGACATCAAAACGAAACTGGTTCCCATATACTCTTCTACATGACTTCCAAGTCTTATATAATGCCTAGTTGTAAAATTAGGGTCTTGACGTGACACTCATCCCACGACTCATGGACAATGGTTCCAAATCTAATTATTACCTTTCACATCCAATTATGGAAGGCTGATTCTAATTGGAATCAACCAAGTTCCCCATTAATACATCAAAGGACCTAATATATTTTATATGGGTTTTTCACAAACAGAGTCTGGTGATCATGCAACCAAGAAGATCATAAACATAAGAATAAATAACCATATACAAGCATGCCATAATAAAGCGGTAAATGTGACCTATGTCGAGCCACCTAAAACACCCCGAGCTATCAGGGTATATACCAATTTAATCCAAGGACTAGGACCCTTCAATAAGGTCTTCATAGCTCCCAAACTTGAACGTGTCTCCTGTTAGGTGTATGCCCTCAATGCCTATGAGGAATTAGATTGAGTAGGGCTTAGATAAATTATTTTTACAAAACGTTTGATGTTTCTATTTATAGAATAAATATTTTGATTTTGTTCATATAAATCTAATGGCATTTAACTGTATTGAACAAATTAGTCCAAGAGATTTCAAGATAGACTTTCCACCTATTATGGACAAGAGGAGGCACTCGAACAGTCTAGTACTTAATCTCTGAAACTGGGAGTTCGTGAGTTAACGAATATTGATTAGGCTTTAATATTCAACTCATATGACACCTTTTTTGACAAGGAAGTGCCAGTCGTACACTGATTAGATAGTGGGAGCTGGTGTCATGAATATGATTAATGGAATTAAAATATTTGAACTCGACTCGCATTAATCCGATCACATGGGTACTTACTCTTTGCCAGTCAATTATTCGGATTAAGATTGCGATAGTATGTGTGAACTTTAGACCTGAGGAGTCATTTATAGCATGCTTGTAGTATTGGATATGTTATCAGAGTAGTTAGACCCCGTATCACCTGATAGGTGGGGTCAACCTTGAAGTATGATCCAATAATTCATTCAATGTTATAAGATAACTTGCCAAAATAGGATTCACCGTCTCAACAGTAAAGGAGTATGTGACCTGTACGATCGTAAGTAATTGAAATTATAAGTTTTTGGTCAAAGCATATAAACTATCTCGTGATTGTCACTGAGGGTAGTTTGGTAATTTCACATTATTATGATTCAAAGTACAGTATCAAGTTCTATGAGTTTGACTAAACCATGGCTCTTACTTGATCGGGTCATGTCGGTGAAGAGTTTATACACATATGGTATTCGTAGTCAAGGTTCGTGATGACATAATCATCTCATTTTCAATTGGGTTATGATATGGTTCCACGGTGTTGGCTAGGTGACAACCTTATCCTTTGGAATCCTCCCATTGCCAATTGAATCGAGCCTAAAGAGTCGCGCTATGTGAAGAAAATGATTATTTCCTTAAGCTAAGCATATTTTGGTAAAATCACAGTTGATGTAAACTGACAGACAAAATAGATGGCATGATTTAATTAAAGATATTTAATTGGATTAAATAAATTAATTAAATCATATTAATTCATAAGTGAAATTAATTGAAAATTAATTTCTAAGTTGAATTCTATTAATTGGATTAATGTAATTAATGAATTACCAATTTGATTGGACTTGGATTTAATAAATTACACATGGGCTAAGTCAAAACAAAGCCTGAAGCCCATCTACAAAGGCCTTTCGGCCGCCCCCTCTTATGTTTAACCTAGGTGAGTCTTTTACTTGGTATAAGTAATCAGTTAGTGTCAGAACTCAACAAAAAAAAAAAAGAAAAAAGAACACAAGTCATTGTTTTAGAATCTGACATTGAACCAAAATAAACCTAGAGCATTAGGAAAGAAAAATTCCTCCCTCTCCATCCAACTAGCCGCCTGCAATTGTTGTCGAGGATGAGATCGAGCTTTTCTCAGAGAAATTTTTGTTCCGTGTGATTATCTAGAGGCAGGTGTCCGAGCCTGCTGCTGATAATTCGAGATTGAATAGACGAAAACGTCGATTACTCTTGTCAATTCTCGTCAATTGATCTATATGCTTAATATTATGAATATCCACGAATTAGATTCTTGGGTGTGATTCAGATTAAAAATTTTATCCGCTAGATCGAATCACAACAGTGGTATCAGAGCCAAAATTCGGGAATTTCATGATATTTGTTGTATGTTTATGTGTTGTAATTGTTTTAATATCATAAACATGATTTTACATATTGTATGTAAATTCGATTAATTTGTATTATGCATGCTTATCTGTAAAATTAATTTTTCATGAGTTCAATTAGATTTACTGGGTAAAACAAAAAATTGAATTGGATTCATGAACTTTTAGAAAATTCTAAATTTTTGGAAAATCGAACCACCTGGAGCGGCTGTGCACCACCACCGGAGCGGCAGCGAGCGAAGGCGCAACTGCTACAGTAGCGCCATCGCTGCTGCTTGGGGTGGCGGCAGTAATGGTGTTGGGCCTTAGCCCAACACATTAGGGTTGTGTTGGGCTAAAGCCCAACACTTGAATGTATACAGCGCTAGGCTTGGCCCAGCGCATAAGTAAGCACTAGGCTGAGCCCAGCGCTGAAGGGTGTATATATACACTGGGCTTGGCCCAGCGCACAAAGTAGCACTGGGCCGGGCCAGCGCACTGGTCATCCGTGCTAGGCTCGGGTTAAATTTTTGTTAAGCTTAGCTCACTGTAATTAATTAATAAAGCTGGGCCAAGCCCAACTGTTGTTTAATTAATTGGTTTTTTGTATTGGGCCTAACATAATTAATTATAGGGCTTTGCCCAAATGATTTAAATTGGATTGACCAATTATCAATTAATTAATTCTGTGGGTTCAATCCAAATTGAAAAATTAACCAAAATATTTATCAAGTAAACAACCCCAATTAAATTTCATTTCAACTTCTAAATTGGATTTAGTGAATAAATTTTAATTAGATTTAAGTTTATTCAAGAACCCTAAATCGGATTTAGGAAATTTAAATTAGATTTTATTGTCCTCTAAATTGGATTTAGTTATTTTATTTAAATTGGATTTAAACTTGAAAAATTTCAAATGAACTTAGAATTGTTCAAAGTCTTAAATTGGATTTAAAACTCCTTTTCAAAGTTGGTATATATTAAATCGTATTTGTTGAATTAGATTTAAATATCGCTTTCCATTTAAATGATATTGCTATGTGTTTAGATTAAATTACCTATTAGACATTATTTGATGATAGTCAATCCTTAATTAGATTAAAGTATTTGACACGCTAAAAGCCAACGTGCTATATTAGCAAGTGCACTAGTTGTGTGTAGTAATAAGTGGACTAAAAGTCCGGATTGTCGAACCACGGAGACTTGAATTTTAGTTTATGATTTTAACGAAAAAAAGAACAAATATAATTAAAGTAAATTATAGATAAAATGCATACAATAAGAACAAGATTACACAATTGATTTTACACAAAGTATAAAGGGAGACTAAGGCACATGCTAGGTTCAAATTGATCAATTATACTTATAAAGATTCTAGTTGAAGGATTACGCTTATATTGTTATGGTGAGAACTCCGAGGGTAGAGAATAACCGATGTCTCGCGTATAAACTCCTATGCTTAGATCGTGATTTCCCAAATATTCCTATCCGGAAATCTAACCACTAAACATGCATTAACGTACTAGAGTTCACTCAATTTGAATCGAACAACTTCACCCGGGAATCTTTACCTATGTCTAAAGCAATTCCTCATTAGTTACGGGTCATGATGTGAATTTCTTGCAACCTAAGTCAATTTTCTCCCGAAATATTAACCTAGGCATAAGATTCTAACATATAGTGATCAAGTATATGCAAGATAGGCAAAAACACAAATTCACATCACATAACAATATAAGAACAACCTCAACAATCATCTATTATAAGCATATATCACAATTTGGCCTTCCATGGCCCTAGTCTTATGAATTTAGTTCATAATGGCTAATATGAAAAACATAAATGAATTAATACACATGTTCATAGACATAATTGAAATGAAAAGCTATAAAAACTCCCTCAAAAGTGAATAATGATGGATCTTGAAGTTGAGCCTTCAATCCCCAAGCTCTTTTCCTTCCTCTAGTTTTCCCCTCCAAGAGTGATAAAGAATGGTGGATAAATCAGATTAGGGGCTGCCCCCCTCTCCTCTAAGAATCTGAAATTGATAGTGAATGATGAAGAGTATGGGTTCCCCCTCCTTTTATAGCCAAAATTCCACTAAAGTATGCATTAAGAATTCCCATTAAAGTTCCCCAATGAGAATTCCACCTAAGGTGATGCTTAAAGTTTGGCTTTTAAGATTCCAACCAGCTAAAAAATGCTGAACTTTCGGCCATTAAGAATTCCACCAAGCATAACCATGTGAAAACTTCAACAAAACACATGCATGCTGCCATTTTCTTGCTTTCCAGCGCAGTCTTAGTATTTTCCTCATAAACGTCTCCACAGATCTCCAAATTGGATGATTCAAGTCCCCATGTTCAGATAACACATAGATCTACAACTTTTCAGAAGGACATGGTGTCCAATTCGGTCTCTAAGTATACCTAAATTACGTTTCAACATGGAGGTTGTTTCTGATTTGGCGCCCATAAAGTAAATCTACCAAGAAGCACACTTATGACAACCTCTCAACACATGTGCTGAATTATGGCCAAACGTGATTCTTACCCATCATATAAGGCTGGAATTTAGGATGAAAAAGGAGTAACATTCGGACTATCCATGCCTAGGCATGACTAGGAGGGCGCTGGGGCGTATCCTGGCACATGTACTTCTCTGTTCAGCGCAGCAATCGTATTTCCTTCACAATTATCTCTATAGACCTCCGATTTGGATGTCCATTTGAAGCTAACACATACATCTAAAACTTTGTAGAAGGAAACTTTGTCTAAGTCGGTCTCGAAATGTACGGAATTATCGCTCAAATGTGGTAGGAGATGTATAAACCGCCTCGGTGTTGAAAAACATGCTTGAACTTGTTTTGTACATCGTTTTTCTTCCCTTTTCTTCATGTATTCTCATTTATTACCTGTATGCACTTAACACACCTATTAAATGCAAATGTGACATGATTTAAGCAATAAGTGAATCCAAATCATAAGAATTACGGTCTTAAAAACACGTAAAAACACCTCTTATCAACACCCCCAAACTTATCAATTGCTCGACCTCGAGCAATAAGAGCTATAAGGCAAGACCAACATCATTCAATGGGAGAAAACAAAACAACTAACTAACTCACTTTCGTGGAGTAAACGATTGCACTTAGCGGGTGCAACAAGCCTTTAAACCGTTGAGTTACCTCAAAGGACGAGTTATAGTCTCGTGAGGGTTTGCATAAGATATACCCACAAAATCTAGCAAATTTTCAATCCCAACCGAATCAACACATCTCAATATGATCAACAAGAATGAATGGCATAAAATCAACCTTTTAAAGTTTACAAATATATATATACATATCAACTACTTTTGCTCATGTGACACCAATGCTTGAAATGACTCCCTAGGGTATAGTGAAAAATAAATCTAGGGTATTATAGTCGAGAGGCATCCTTACCAAATTTTGGACATTAATCCCATATCTATCAACTTTTGATCAAACACAAGGCACAAGAATTATAGAAAATCTCATAGCCATTTAAATTTCATTATCTCAAATATTCAACATTCAATTCATATGGAATTTCCATTAAACTTCATTAAGGCTAGATCATGTGCATTGTTTTATTCCATTAGGCTTTCTATGACACCCATGTAACAAGTTTTAGACCAATGACTCCCAAACTAGATAGTTTTAGGGCATTAAGTGTAGAGACACTCCTAAGGATTTAATCACTTGAGTATCAAAGGCCACAAAATAAAACTAGATCTTTTAAACAATTCACTTCTTTTGGCTTGAGCATAGCTCAAATTAGCATAATAGTACAGTATATAGTCATGAAACTTTTCACCTCCGGTACGTATTAGCCTGATCACTTTTGGTCATACCAAAATTCAACCTTTTCAACTCATTGTTAGCATATAAAATTACTACTCAACTTATAACCTTATGAGAAATCTAAGTTAATATTTCTGGGAATAATTCCTTAAGTGTCTCAAGATGGTTATCCTCTCAACTCCTCTACCTTCGATTTAAGTGCATTGTGAATCATCTAAAGAATCAATTCTAGTCTAAGGTCTCCACGAGCAATTTCAAAGATATATATATTCCATTAAATTCAGATTATTTCAAGAATTCATGTCATTTTTCCAAGTAAATCAATTTCAATGCATCAATTGGAAGGACTAAAAATTTTTCATGCTTGATTTTCTCAACAAAGAAGCATATAAACATGATATCAAACAAACTTTCCCCAAATTCAAGTTAAAAATTAGGATTGCATTTTCAATATTCAAAATAGATACTCTTCTACCCCCAAACTTAAATCCAACATTGTCCCCAATGTTGTTACAACAGGCATACACAAAGATAAAAGAACACTTACAACCAAGGATATTGAAGAACATCCTTAAGCTTCCAATGCATCCTTACAAAGTTTCTCCTCTTATCGAGTAAAATAAGAATCTCTAAAGGTGGGGTCCAAATGTGCATCATATCTAACACTTCAACTTTTTAAACCATCAAGCATAAGAAAAACATACATGCCCAAAGTGCATGCTTGAACACAATAAAAAGAAACAAACTAAACAAAACAAAAACGAAAGCAAAAAGAAAAGAAAACTTACAAACTTGGGTTGCCTCCCAAGAAGCGCTAGTTTAGAGTCGGTAGCTCGACTTGAGATAAAGAATCGCTAAAGATCCTGGAGGGGAATGGTCACTTTATCCCTCGACCCGTCAATCCCAATGTAATGCTTTAATCTTTGGGCGTTTGTCATGAAGGTTCGTCCATTATCCGTTATAAGTTCAATGGCACCAGAAGCATACACACGAGATACAACAAATGGTCCCGACCATTTTGACTTGAGCTTCCGGGAAAAAGTCGAAGGCGAGAATTGTATAGTAAAACCTTGTCTCCTTCATGAAATTCTCGGGGAATAATACGCTTATCATGCCATGTTTTCGTTCTCTCCTTGTAAAGCTTGGCGTTCTCATACGCTTGATGGCGCCATTCCTCAAGTTCGTGTAATTGGAGTAATCGCTTGGTACCTACGAGTTGAGAATCAAAATTTAGAAATTTAATAGCCCAAAAAGCGCGATGTTCGAGCTCAACCGGTAAATGACATGCTTTTCCAAAGACAAGGCGATATGGGGACATGCCAATCGGAGTTTTAAACGCGGTTCTATATGCCCACAAGGCGTCATCTAGTTTAAGGGACCAATCTTTTCTAGATGCGTTAACCATTTTTTCAAGAATGCGTTTAATCTCCCGATTCGACACCTCCACTTGACCACTCGTTTGAGGATGATATGGGGTTGAGATTTTATGCCGTACCCCGTACTTGTTCAGTAAGTGCTCGAATTGTTTGTTACAAAAATGGGTGCCCCCGTCACTAACGATTGCTCTAGGAGTTCCAAAACGAGTGAAAATCCTTTTTTTAAAAATCGAGTAACCACCCGAGCATCATTAGTTGGTAAAGCCTCAGCTTCGACCCATTTGGAGACATAGTCGACCGCAACAAGAATATACTTATTGGAACAAGAACTAGGGAAGGGTCCCATAAAATCAATACCCCATACATCAAATAGTTCACATTCAAGCATGTTATTCAATGGCATTTCGTGTCTTTTAGAGATGTTACCTGTTCGTTGACACCTATCACAAGATTGAACATACAAGAATGCATCTTTAGAAAGAGTAGGCCAAAAGAAACCTGATTGAAGCACTTTAGCCACTGTTTTAGAGGGTCCAAAGTGACCACCTACCGACATATCATGACAATGGGCGAGAATTGATGCTATTTCCTCCTCGGGGATACATCGTCGAATGAGGCCATCTGCACAAATCTTAAATACATATGGTTCGTCCCACAAATATCGCTTCACATCAAATAAGAATTTCTTCTTTTGATGATAAGTGATATCCGGAGGAAGAACTCCCGTGACAAGATAATTTGCATAATTGGCATACCAAGGAGCATCATTATGAAGTATAGCATACAATTGCTCATCGGGAAACTCCTCACAAATAGGTTTATCAAACACGCACTCAGGCTTAGGAATCTCTATCCTAGGGCAACAACATTTTCTACTCCTTTCTTATCCTTAATTTCTATGTCAAATTCTTGAAGAAGTAAAATCCACCTAATGAGTCTAGGTTTGGCATCCTTTTTGGCAAGCAAGTATTTTAATGCGGAGTGATCAGTGTACACAATTACTTTATTCAAAATGAGATAAGCATGGAACTTGTCAAATGCAAATACTATGGCTAGTAATTCTTTTTCCGTGGTTGCGTAATTCATTTGTGCATCATTTAAAGTCTTACTAGCATAGTAGATGGTTCGAAATACCTTATCCTTCCTTTGGCCAAGGACCGCACCCACCGCGGTATCACTAGCATCACACATCAATTCGAAGGGCAAACTCCAATCGGGAGGTGCCATGATGGGAGCAGATATCAATAGCTCCTTAAGAGTTATGAAGGCCTGTAAACAAAGGGAATCAAAATTGAATGGTGCATCTTTGACAAGCAAGTTAGATAACGGCTTTGCAATTTTGGAATTTTTTTGATAAATCGCCTATAGAAGCCGGCATGACCAAGAAAGCTCCTCACGGCTTTCACCGATGTAGGTGGAGGAAGCTTTTCTATTACCTCAATCTTGGCTTGGTCCACTTCAATCCCTTTTTGGGAGATTTTGTGACCTAGCACAATCCCTTCCCGGACCATAAAATGACATTTTTCCCAATTCAAAACAAGATTTGTTTCCTCACAGCGTTTTAGAACACGGTCCAAATGATCAAGACATGTGTTAAATGAGGTTCCAAAAACAGAAAAATCATCCATAAAAATCTCAAGGAATTCTTCAACCATGTCATGAAAGATCGCCATCATACATCGTTGAAATGTGGCCGGGGCATTGCATAATCCAAACGGCATCCGCCTATAAGCAAACGTGCCATAGGGACAAGTGAAAGTTGTTTTCTCTTGGTCCTCGGGGGCTATGGCAATTTGGTTATAGCCGGAATACCCATCTAGAAAACAATAAAAATCATGTCCAGCTAACCTTTCAAGCATTTGGTCAATGAATGGGAGGGGGAAATGGTCCTTACGAGTGGCATCATTTAACTTGCGATAATCTATACACACACGCCACCCGGTAAGCATTCGAGTAGGGATTAATTCATTGTTCGCATTTTCTATCACAGTTATTCCGCCCTTCTTGGGTACTACTTGAGTCGGGCTTACCCATGCACTATCAGAGATAGGATAGATTATACCTGCATCGAGTAGTTTTATAACCTCTTTCTTTACCACCTCTTGTATTTGTGGATTTGACCGTCTTTGTGGTTGGCGTGTAGGTTTTGCGGACTCCTCCATGAGTATTTTGTGCATGCACACCGCTGGACTTATGCCTTTTATATCCGCAATTTTCCACCCGAAGGCCTTTTTGTTGGCCTTCAATACTCTCATGAGTCGCTCCTCCTGTTCTCCTGTCAAAGAAGATGAGACAATTAAAGGTAGAGTCTCATTATCATTTAAAAATACATATTTCAAATGTAATGGTAATGGTTTAAGCTCAAGGATAGGGGCCTCTTCGATAGAAGGGCGAGGAGGAGCCAAGAGTGATCTTTCTAATTTTTTAGCTCCAATGACGTGGTAAAGAGGTGGCTTCTCTACGCTAAACATGGTTTCCAATTGTTCTTCACTCGCTGAATCGACATCCATAGATTTGGAAAGACATGTCTCCAATGGGTCGTCTACCATTTGTGCCTGAAAAGTCTCATCAATCAACATATCAAATACATCGATGCGTAAACATGAGTCAGGATCACATGGGTGTTTAAGCACTTTAAAAACATCAAAGGTGACCTTTTCATCTCCCACATTTAAGGTTAGCTTACCATTGGCAATATCGATTACCGCCTTACCAGTGGCTAGGAATGGTCTTCCTAGGATCAGGGGTACCTCAACATCTTCCTCCATATCAAGAACCACAAAGTCAACCGGGAAATAGAATTTGTCGACTTGAACGATTACATCTTCGATTATTCCCCGTGGTCTCTTGATTGATCTATCGGCAAGTTGGAGGCTCATTGAAGTCGGCTTTGGGTTACCAAGGCCCAACTTTTTGAAAAGAGAGTACGGGAGGAGGTTGATGCTAGCTCCCGAGTCACACAAAACTTTTTCGAAGGATAATGGCCCAATCGTGCAAGGAATAGTGAGACTCCCAGGGTCTTCAAGTTTCATTGGTAATTTATTAAGCAATACGGCGGAGCATTCCTCGGTTAGGCACACCGTTTCGTTTTCCTCCCACTTTTGTTTGTTGGATAAAATATCCTTGAAAAATTTCACGTAATTTGGCATTTGTAAAATTGCGTCTATAAAAGGAATATTAATTCTAACCTCACGAAGAATTGCTAAGATTCGAAGGAAACTTGGATCCATCTCCTTTTTTTTCTTTCTATGTGCATTAGGAAATGGCAGACGGACCTCGATGGGAGGATGCGTTGGAGTTGAAGAGCCCGCTGTGGAGGGTTCAGGAGGTGGCGCCTGGGCGCGACAATCGGCGCCAAGGCGCTGGGTCTCGGGCGCCTGAGCGTGATCATCGGGACGCTCGGGCGCACAATTGCGAAGCATTCGTTCACTGTGGATTGATTTCGGTGCCTGGGCGTTCTCATCGAGGCGCTCGGGCGCGGAAATGCGAACAGCATCATTGACTACCTGTTTGCCACTTCTTAAGGTGATGGCGTGGCATTGCTCCTTCGGGTTTTTTTCTGTGTCACTTGGTAAAGTTCCCGGGGCTCTCTCACTGATCGCCTTTGCCATTTGACCCATTTGTGTCTTTAAATCCTTCATGTCCATCATTATATCCTTCATCATAGTACGGAGTTCGTTGATTGCTGAATCCGATTTCTTTATTTGTTCATCGAGACGCTCTTCGGTTGTAAGAGGTCTTATTTGCCTTTGTATATGAGGATTACCTTGCCTTTGAGCTTGGTTATTGTTGAATGGGGGCCTTGGTGCTTGATAGACGCCTGGATGGGCATTTTGTGCCGGATTGGGCCTCCTTGGAAAATTTTCGGGCACATGGAAGTTCAATTGAGGTCGATTGGCATTTCCAACATAGTTTACATTGCCAACCATTGTTTCCAAAGCAACTTCTTCGCCCAACTCTTGAACACAAGCAATCTTTTTAGTGGGTGTGATTTCTTCATCATCGAGATAGAGTTCATCTTCCCGGGCTAATTGCTCAATCTTGTCCCACACACTTTGGCAATCGAGCCCAAGGAGATCACCACCGGCGCCGGCATTGAGCCTATTTCAGATGCGCGAACGGACTCCATCATGGAATCGTAATACTTGCTCGCTCAATCTTAGGTTGTGATCCGGACATTTTCGGAGCATGTTTTTATATCTAGCCCATGCCTCGGCTAAGGACTCATGATTCCCCTGCTTAAACTCCTTAATGTTGCTCCTTAGCTCATTGATTTTGGAGGGTGGAAAGAATTTGCTCAAAAAGGCATCGACCAATTGTCCCCATGTTGTGATGGATTGGGGTGGTAGAGATTTGTACCACATGGTCGCCCTTTCCTTTAATGAGAAGTGGAAGACTCTTAGACGAATTGCATTGAGATCCCGTGGATGAAATTGGGTAGTTATGAGAGTATCGTCTAAAGTCTCCAAATGCTCATGAGGTGATTCATGGGGCTCTCCATAGAAGGGTTCGCTTTGCACCATGCTAAAGATGTGTGACGGAATGTGATAATTTGGTGCAAAGAAATTTGGAAAGACTACGGGCCCCGGTATAGTGTGGACCCTTGGAGGTAGACTTTCTCGGACCGATGGAAGTCTTTGAGGAGGTGCCGGTTGCATAGCTTGGAATAGATTTTGCAACCATTCCCTGTTTTTCGGGAGATTTATGTCGGGAAAATTCCCATTTGGATTTAGATTGTCGGCCATTTCTCGAGCGCGTTTACTAGATCGAAGAACACGCTCTATCTCCGGCTCAAAATTGTATAGAGGCTCGTTAGAAGAGGGGGTCATGCACCACAAATTACACCTAACAATTAAACACAAAAAACAAAATTAGAATAATAAAATAAAAGAAAGGTTAGAAATAAACGAAGAACTAAGAATTAGGAAAATTTAAACGAAAAATCAAAAACTAAAATGAACAAGTCCCCGGCAACGGCGCCAAAAACTTGACACGCTAAAAGCCAACGTGCTATGATAGCAAGTGCACTAGTTGTGTGTAGTAATAAGTGGACTAAAAGTCCGAATTGTCGAACCACGGAGACTTGAATTTTAGTTTATGATTTTAACGAAAAAAAGAACAAATATAATTAAAGTAAATTATAGATAAAATGCATACAATAAGAACAAGATTACACAATTGATTTTACACAAAGTATAAAGGGAGACTAAGGCACATGCTAGGTTCAAATTGATCAATTATACTTATAAAGATTCTAGTTGAAGGATTAGGCTTATATTGTTATGGTGAGAACTCCGAGGGTAGAGAATAACCGATGTCTCGCGTATAAACTCCTATGCTTAGATCGTGATTTCCCAAATATTCCTATCCGGAAATCTAACTACTAAACATGCATTAACGTACTAGAGTTCACTCAATTTGAATCGAACAACTTCACCCGGGAATCTTTACCTATGTCTAGGGCAATTCCTCATTAGTTACGGGTCATGATGTGAATTTCTTGCACCCTAAGTCAATTTTCTCCCGAAATATTAACCTAGGCATAAGATTCTAACATATAGTGATCAAGTATATGCAAGATAGGCAAAAACACAAATTCACATCACATAACAATATAAGAACAACCTCAACAATCATCTATTATAAGCATATATCACAATTTGGCCTTACATGGCCCTAGTCTTATGAATTTAGTTCATAATGGCTAATATGAAAAACATAAATGAATTAATACACATGTTCATAGACATAATTGAAATGAAAAGCTATAAAAACTCCCTCAAAAGTGAATAATGATGGATCTTGAAGTTGAGCCTTCAATCCCCAAGCTCTTTTCCTTCCTCTAGTTTTCTCCTCCAAGAGTGATGAAGAATGGTGGATAAATCAGATTAGGGGCTGCCACCCTCTCCTCTAAGAATCTGAAATTGATAGTGAATGATGAAGAGTATGGGTTCCCCCTCCTTTTATAGCCAAAATTCCACTAAAGTATGCATTAAGAATTCCCATTAAAGTTCCCCAATGAGAATTCCACCTAAGGTGATGCTTAAAGTTTGGCTTTTAAGATTCCAACCAACTAAAAAATGCTGAACTTTCGGCCATTAAGAATTCCACCAAGCATAACCATGTGAAAACATCAACAAAACACATGCATGCTGCCATTTTCTTGCTTTCCAGCGCAGTCTTAGTATTTTCCTCATAAACTTCTCCCCAGATCTCCCAATTGGATGATTCAAGTCCTCATGTTCAGATAACACATATATCTACAACTTTGCAGAAGGACATATTGTCCAATTCGGTCTCTAAGTATACCTAAATTACGTTTCAACATGGAGGTTGTTTCTGATTTGGCGCCCATAAAGTAAATCTACCAAGAAGCACACTTATGACAACCTCTCAACACATGTGCTGAATTATGGCCAAACGTGATTCTTACCCATCATATAAGGCTGGAATTTAGGATGAAAAAGGAGTAACATTCGGACTATCCATGCCTAGGCATGACTAGGAGGGCGCTGGGGCGTATCCTGGCACATGTACTTCTCTGTTCGGCGCAGCAATCGTATTTCCTTCACAATTATCTCTATAGACCTCCGATTTGGATGTTTCAAGTTCCCATTTGAAGCTAACACATACATCTAAAACTCTGTAGAAGGAAACTTTGTTTAAGTCAGTTTCGAAATATATGGAATTATCGCTCGAATGTGGTAGGAGATGTCTAAACCGCCTCGGTGTTGAAAAACATGCTTGAACTTGTTTTGTACATCGTTTTTCTTCCCTTTTCTTCATGTATTCTCATTTATTACCTGTATTCACTTAACACACCTATTAAATGCAAATGTGACATGATTTAAGCAATAAGTGAATCCAAATCATAAGAATTACGGTCTTAAAAACACGTAAAAACACCTCTTATCAGTATTCAAACTAAATTGGATTTATTTTGATGATATTAAATTGGATTTAATTGAAGAATAAATTGGATTTAATCAAGATATTGAATTGGATTCAATCATAGATTAAATTGGATTTAATCTTAGACTAAATTAGATTTAATCACACATTAAATTAGATTTAAAGGATAAATTCACATGTGTTTAAATTGTTTATGTGCTCCTTATATATGTGATGGTGACACTATGTATGGACTTAGGATTTTATTTTTGCTATTTTACATGGGTTGTATTAGGCTGGTTTTGAGCCCCCCACTTTATGTCTTCAATTCATAGAATTTTGTATAGGTTATTTCTATGTAATTATTTTAGAAATAGGCCCAAATGGCGGTTCATGGTGGCACATGAAGTCTTGGAGAATCAAGAAGATTAGATCTTTGTATAGGGCCGAATCCTTGTAATAGACAGGACCCTTCCCGGATCACTCATTGGCTCGAGTTGATCTAGATAGTCCATACATGTATGTGTTGTTAAAATTGCTAGGCTTATTCCTATGCATTTCCAATTATTGCGCGATAAAGAAATTAATGTGCAAAGTGAGACCAACTTAATAACATTATCGAATGTTATAATTCTCCCAAATTAAAATACTGAGTAAGTAAAGGGGCATTGGATGTCCTAGCTGTCCATCAAACTTTAAAAGGTGGGTTCATTTCTAGTGCATGGCATCTTCCCAGAATAAGGGGGTCATGCATCAACATATGGTACTCTATCTTCTCTAGTGCATTTGATGCCTTCATGTCGAAACAAATTTCGCCCCATATATCGTTCAAGGTTGCAAGGCGAGATTAAATTGTTAGATTGATAGAAGTTGATGGAATAAATGACTCAGATGGATCACCACCTATATATCAAAAACGTTTGTGGTTCAGTGATCCATGAGCTAAAGGGGATTGAATCATCGGTTGGATTGATTGATGTTTGACATCACCTCAATGATCTAACGAGCCATATATCGTTCAAGGTCGCAACTTGTTTAGATCTTTGGGAAATCAATCACTCACTATAAAACCAATCCAATGAGGTTTCCGATTATTGCAGTGGGAGTGCAATATTTCGAGAAAGATAGTGGGAGTCAAGTAAATATTGAAATCCTTGATTTTACTTGAAAGTACAAAATAACACATCTAATCGAAAATCTTGGTTATTTTTCTGCAGTTTATTTCCATCACAATAACTAACTCTTTGACAATAGTACTTGAGAAAAATGTCCTCACTTAACCAAATTTCGTTGATTGGATAAGAAATCTGAGGATTGTCCTCAGACTTGAATCTTTAGGACATGTGCTCGACGAAGAGATGCCTGAAGTCCTAGATCCTGGATCTTTTGAAGATTGGCTTGCCCATGGAGACTGGATTAAAACCGACACTCGTGTCAAGGGGTACATGCTGGGATCGATGACCAATGAACTACAACAATCTTATGAAAAGATGGGAACAACTGCTGAAATCATGGTTCATCTAAAGGAACTCTACAGAGAGCACAGCAGGACTGCTCGTTATAAGACTTCATGTCAACTCTTTGGGGTGAGAATGAAGGAAGGAGAAAAAGTTGGGGATCATGTTTGATCTCCATGTTCGAGAGACTGGAAGCCCTCGAATTCTCTATGGACTTCCAGCTTCAGACTGATCTCATCCTGCAGTCACTAGCCAAGTCTTTTTTGCAATTCATAGTGAATTTCAATATGAATGACATTGAGTGTTCACTGCCGGGTCTTTTGAACAAACTCACAAATGCTCAATTACAAATGGATCCCAAGACGAAAGAGACTGCTTTGGTAGTTTCTACTGATTCTTCAAAGAATCAGGAGAAGAAACGAGGCAAGAATGAACTGGGAGTAACGAATTCTTCTGGGAAGACCAAAGGCAAGGGAAACCAAAAGAAGAGGCTCAAGGGCTGGGGCCCGATGAAGACAGACATCTGCCTCCACTGCAAAGAAGCAGGGCATTGGAAGCGTGGTCCGAAGCTGAAAGCAGAAAATAAAGTAGGTATAGAACTTTATGTTATATTTTCTACTTCTTGGATTCTAGATTCCGGAGCTAGTGCTCATATTTGTGTTTTGAACCAGGATCTGGAGGCAAGTAGAAAGCTGGTTGAGAATGAAGTGATGATCAATGTAGGAAGCGAACACAGTGTGGCTGCGACTCACATTGGAATTATTTTTGTTTCATTAATTTCGGGACATCAAATTGGATTAGATGATTGCCTTGTTTTGCCCAATGGGCTCAAGAATATTATTTCTATTCCTTTATTGGTCAAGAAAGGATATTTGTTTACATTTAAACATAATTCTTGCGACATTTATTTTGAAAATAAGTGTATTGGCTCTGCATCTTTTATTAATGTTTTATACTATTTCAATGTCCAAAATCAATGTATGGTTAATACTATAACTAGAAAACGTAGTATGAATGGAATGAACCAAAAACTCATATGGCACCTTAGACTGGGAGATGCCAGTGAATTTAAGATTCAAGAGTTGAAAAAACGTGGGCTCATTGGTCCACTTGGGTCTGACCCATATCCGACTTGGGAATCGTGCCTCAAAGGCAAGATGACTAGGTCACCGTTCACTGGACATTTCGAAAGGGCAAATGAAGTTTTGGGATTAATCCACATTGACATTTGTAGGCTGCTCAAGGATGCGGCCCTTGGAGGTTTTCAGTACTTTATAACCTTCACAGATGACCACTCTAGGTATGGTCTAGTTTATCTGATGAAATATAAATCTGAAGCACTTGAATGGTTCAAGGAATTCAAAGCTTTGACTGAAAAACAAACTGAGCATAGTATTAAGGCACTGAGATCTGATCGAGGTGGCGAATACACGAGTGCCGAGTTTGATGAGTTCTTAAAAGTGTTGGGATCGGTACAACCCCCGGGGACTCCGGCGCAGCGAAAGACATATAATTTTAAAAATTAAAGCGGCATCCCCGAAATTAGGGCTAGGTAGACATGGTACCATCGGATTCAAAACTATCCTAGAGATTAGTTTTCACGTGTTTACCTCTTGAAGACCAAAAATCAGCAACGTCTTTTTAAGCAACTCCCTGCTACACCTCTCCGGATGGGTTTGCCCTAGTGCCCCAAGCGTTGTGCCTCTAAGTTTATCCACACCTTAGCTCGTACCCTCGATTATCTCCACCAGTACTAGCAAAAAGAATATCGAATCTTGGCTTATGAAATGGGTAGGAATATGTTTTGGTGTTCTTCGCGCTCAACACATGAGTTGGAAGAATATGGTGAAAGAGGTAGAAGAGTTGGAGAGAAAGTATTGAAACTTTAAAACTTATTTTTATCTTCAAAACTTCTTGAGAGAAACTTAAAATTAGTTGAATGAATCATTAATTAAAAAATAAAACATCACACACACACATATATATATAGGGCACACCCCCAACACACACATACACCTTAGTGTGTGTGTTCACACTTGTGATATATATATATATATATATATATGTTATTTTATTTAGTTTCCATTCTTTCTCAAACTCTCTTCCCTAATAAATTGGATATCTTTCCAACTAAAAAGATATTTCCATATATTTGATACATATCAAATATATCATATCTTATCAAATAAGATATTTCCATATCTTCAATATTTATCCTAATATTTACATTAGATATTTTCATATCAATTAGTTACCTAATTAATTAGAATAGATCTACCAAATATATTATAGGATAGATATATTTCCTCTTTCATTATTTAATTAGACCACTAATTAATTAACTAGTCTTTCCCAATTTAATATTCCAATATTAAATTATAAGACTTTTATTAATTAAGACCACTTAATTAATTAATTCCTTTTTCCCAATTAATTAATTCCAATTAATTCATCTCTCCATTAATTCACAAAGAATTAACTAGCCAATAGGTACTACACTAAGTATTGTGTGTGACCCCTTAGTCTCATTAACAAGCTAGCAATAACTCCTTCCATAGGCTAGATTAATTGTTCATAATAATTAACTAGGCATTGAATTAATTTCACCAATTAACCCAAGGCACCTATTGGTTGTGGTTCGATGTCTAGCAACGTCGCCACGACTTCCTAGATGTTAACTATGAAAATGCAAACCTCTCCAGATTTTGATCTTTGTGTGAGTCGAATCCTTTCATCTTTTTCCCATCCAAGACCTAAGGTTTGGGGACTGTCGAAACCCTAATAGCCTCAGAAACTATGACTATGTTGGTTCAACTAATGATCCGGTCTTCTAAGCAGGGATCACCAATCCCTCTTATAAGACAATGCTCTGGCCAGAGACTTTTCGACCATTCAGTTTCACTCAACATCACAGGAAACTGGGTACTAGTGACCCTGGATGAATCCCCTCTGACTGTCAATTGTTCCACTGTAACTACCAGACTATACCCAACATACACGCCATATGACTCTCCTGGAGTGCACGTGCATATCAAAGCAGAGTGGGTAGCACCCTTTCCAATGACATCTTAAGTCTAAGGATTATCTCACACTACGAAAACCTAAGGACTCCAAGTTCGACAGCACCAACGAGGAATCCTTGCGGGGCCATTCAATTCCATAATCCAGTATGAATCTTCATATATGTATTTCTATACAAGGCATCGATAATGGAATGCGTCGACCTCTTGAAAGAGTTACATGAATGAACAAGTCTTGACGAGGCTAGTGATATCCCACATCTCACAGCCTTTATGACTTGGAACAATATTTAGGATTACAGTCTTTGAGAACGTTCCATATGTTTTCCCCGACCGCCTCCCCTAACCATATGTAATCCATGAGATCTTTATCTATACTAGCACTAGTTATAACAATAAAGAAGCATTCTGTAATAGTTTGAGATAATCTAAATGATAAGACTGACACAGTGTGAATGTTCAAGCCAACAGATGGCTCGCTGGGCACATAACACCCTAAAAAAAACAAGGCATAGTATTACAACTAACTCCTCCAACAACCCCACAACTCAACGGAGAAGTACAAAGAAGGAATCGTACTCTGTTGGACATGATATGCTCCATGATTAGCCACACCGATCTACCCATCTCGTTGTGGGGGCATGCTTTGCTTACAGCTGCGCACATTCTGAACAAATGTTCCTCAAAATCTGTTCACACTACATCATATGAGATATGGAACGGTAGGAAGCCTAGTCTGAAATACATAAGAATATGGGGTCACCCAACATATGTAAAGAAGACCAAGGTAGCGAAACTAGAGGATAGATCCTTCAAAGGATGTTTTATTGGTTTTCTCTTAGATTTGATGGGATACCTCTTTTACCTACAAAATGATCATAGAATCATCGTGGCCTCGCAAGCCCGCTTTCTTGAAGAAGAGTGGTGCATGTAGAAAGATTGTTCTGGAAGAACAAGATAACATCCCTTCGGAGACATCAGTTCAAAAATTTGAACCCAACTTGACACAACCGTCACAGCGACGATCTAATAGAGTATCTCATACGCCTGAGAGATATGCCTATCTGTACAAAACGCAACATTATTTGTATGCCGTTGCAGAAGGAAACCATGGAGATGATCCCTCTGACTATGATAAAGCAGCGACGAATATAGATTCCTCTAAGTGGCTTGAGGCTATGAAAGCAGAGATTGTTTCGATGTATTCGAACCAAGTCTAGACTCTTACTGATCTACCAAATGGAGTACGACCAATTGGATGCAAATGGATCTATAAGAAAAAGATTGGTCCGGATGGCAAGGTGGACACCTATATAGCCAGGTTAGTGGCAAAAGGTTATAATCAAAAGGAGGGCATTGACTATGAGGAAACCTTTTCGCCAGTAGCCATGATCAAATCTTTAGAATTCTTCTAGCCATAGCTACAAACTTAGACTATAAAGTCTAGCAAATTGATGTAAAGACCGCATTCCTAAATAGACACTTGGATGAAGACATTTATATGCAACATTCCAGGGGCTTTATATCCGAAGCCGACTCTCATAAATTTTTCAAACTTAATCAGTCCATCTATGGACTGAAGCAAGCCTCTCGGAGTTGGAATCTGAGGTTCGATGAAGAAGTCATGAAATATGGTTTCATCAAGAATGAAAACGAACCGTGTGTCTATAAAATGGTCAGTGGGAGCAAGTTGACATTCTTGGTTCTATACGTAGATGACATACTACTTATAGGAAATTTCATAGGCTTATTGACTTCAATCAAGACATGGCGCTCAAGCACATTCTCCATGAAAGACTTGGGATAAGCGACCTACATTCTAGGAATTCGCCTTTATAGAGATAGAGCGAATAGAATGATTGGTCTCTCCCAAGCGCTCTACCTAAAGAAAGTCCTTAAGAGATTTGAAATACATAACTTTAAGGGATGACTTTTGCCCATGAGACATGGCATTCATCTTTCCAAATCTACGAGTCCCGATACGGACAAGGACATAATGGAAATGAGGAATATGCCCTATGCATCCGCTGTGGGTAGTCTCACGTACGCTATGTTATGCACGAGGCCAGATTTGCCACATGCTATAAGCATGGTCAGTAGGTTTCAAGCTAACCCTGGGGAGCCTCACTGGACAGCAGTAAAGTGTATCTTAAAGTAATTAAGAAGAACTAAAGATATGCTACTAATATATGGGAATGGAGAATTAAAGGTGGATGGTTACTCCGAATCAGATTTCCAATCTGATCCGGATGACCTTAAATCTATCTTTAGGAACATATTCACACTCAGTGGAGGAGCAGTGTCCTAGAAACGTTCCGAGCAAAGCACTACTGCTGACACCACAACGGATGCAAAATATGTAGCAGCCTCTGAGGCAGCCAAATAAGCTGTTTGGATGAGAAAGTTCATGGCCGAACTTGGAGTGGTTCCTAGCTTGGAAATGCCATTGCCACTATGGTGTGACAACAATGGAGCGATTGCGCAAGCTAAAGAACCAAGGTCTCACAACAAATCTAAACACGTGATGAGGAAATATTATATAATATGAGAAATCGTTGAAAGTGGCAATATAGCCATGCAGAAAATAGCCTCAGCAGAAAACGTGGCTGACCTACTCACCAAGCCATTATCACAGGCGATGCTAGATAAACATCTTGAGAAGATGGGAATCAAATACCATAGCAATTGGCGTTGAGTGCAAGTGGGAGATTGTTAGGTGTACGCCCTCATTGCCTATGAGGAATTAGATTGAGTAGGGCTCAGATAAGTTATTTATACAAAACGTTTGATGTTTCTATTTATAGAATAGAGGTTTTGATTTTGTTCATATAAATTTAATGGCATTTAACTGTATTGAACAAATTTCTCCAAGAGATTTCAAGATAGACTTTCCACCTCTTATGAACAAGAGGAGGCACAGAACAGTCCAGTACTTAATCTTTGAAAATGTGAGTTCGTGAGTTAACAAAAATTGATTGGGCATTAATATTCAACTCATATGACACCTTCTTTGACAAGGAAGTGCCAGTCGTACACTGATTAGATAGTGGGAGCTGGTGTCATGAATATGATTAATGGAATTAACATATTTGAACTCGACTCGCATTAATCCGATCACATGGGTATTTACTCTTTGACGGTCAACGATTGGGATTAAGATTGCGATAGTATGTGTGAACTTTAGACCTGAGGAGTCATTTATAACATGCTTGTAGTATTGGATATGTTATTAGAGTAGTTAGACCCGTATCACCTGATAGGTGGGGTTGACCTCGAAGTACGATCCAATAGTGCATTCGTTGTTATAAGATAACTTGCCAAAACGGGATTCACCGTCTCGACAGTAAACGAGTATGTGACATGCCCGATATTAAGTAATTGAAATTATAAGTCTTTGGCCAAAGCATATAAACTATCCTGTGATTGTCACTGAGGGTAGTTTGGTAATTTCACATTATTATGATTTTAAGTACAGTATCAAGTTCTATGAGTTTGACTAAACCATGGCTCTTACTTGATCGGGTCACGTCGGTGAAGAGTTTATACACATATGGTATTCATAGTCAAGGTTCGTGATGACATGATCATCTCGTTTTCAATTGGGTTACGATTTGGTTCCACGGTGTTGGCTAGGTGACAACCTTATCCTTTGGAATCCTCCTATTGCCAATTGAATTGAGCCTTGAGAGTCGCGCTATGTGAAGAAAAGGATTATTTCCTTAAGCTAAGGGTATTTTGGTTAAATCACATTTGATGTGAATTGACTGACAAAATAGATGGCATGATTTAATTAAAGATATTTAATTGGATTAAATAAATTAATTAAATCATATTAATTCATAAGTTAAATTAATTGGAAATTAATTTATAAGTTGAATTATATGAATTGAATTAATGTAATTAATTAATTATCAATTTGATTGGACTTGAATTTAATAAATTACACATGGGCTAAGTCATAACAAAGCCCGAAGCCCATCTACAAAGGCCATTTCGGCCGCCCCCTCTTATGTGTAACCTAGGGGAGTCTTTTACTTGGTATAAGTAATCAGTCAGTGTCAGAACTCAACAAAAAAAAGAACACAAGCCATTGTTTTAGAATCTAACACTGAGCCAAAATAAACCTAGAGCATTAGAAAAGAAAAATCCCTCCCTCTCCATCCAACTAGCCGCCTGCAATTGTTGCCGAGGAGGAGATCAAGCTTTTCTTAGAGAATTTTTTCTTCCGTGTGATTATCTAGAGGCAGGAGTCCCGGGCTGCTGCTGATAATTCGACATTCAATAAACGAAAAGGTAATTTAATTGCTCTTGTCAATTGATCTATATGCTTAATATCATGAATATCCCCGGATTGGATTCTTCGGTGTAATTCGGATTAAAAATTTTATCCGCTAGACCGAATCAAAACATCTCCATCCTCATCTTCGATTACAATAGTACATTACAAAAAGGAAGCCTTACCCTCTCATTTACATAAAAGAAAACATGGCTCACATGCTTTCAATTAAAACGACTAGTCTGCGGCTTGATTTGGATCACCACATAAGTCACGTAATTCATGCTCGCCTCATGCACTTAAAACCATAAAGTTACCGTTTTTAATTAAGAAAAATATAATAAAATTAATGAATCAATTAATAATTTTCAAAAACCCAAATTTAGAAATTCCATGACAAATCTTTATTTTTCATTAATGCAAAATTGCCCAATTTCTAAAAATTCCAAATTTATTTATTTTCATAGTTAATAGATACCAACATATTATTTTTCCAAGAATTAAATAAAAAATCATATTTTTGAAATATCACCAAAGAGCCCCAAAGCCAAAATTGCAAATCAATGTGCCGCCGACACTAAGGCAACGACTCGATTGGGCAAATCGATGGGGCAACCTTCAAGCCCCTTTGCGAAATAACACCATTGGGTCTGGAGATGTCGCAACCGTGCGACAACGCCCGCTACCACTTTTGTTGTTCGCTCATGCAAATAGTGGACTGTTCGCATAGTTCTATGCACGAACAGTTCGTTGTTCCTGCAGAATTGTGGCGGCAGGCCATCGCGCTGTGACGATGAGACCTTTTGGGCGGCAGATATTGACTGGCGATCTCTGTTGCTCGGTGTTCTTCCAACTATTTCAAGATCCGATTTAACCATGCAATGTTCAGATTTGAAACCATTAATCGATCCAAAATTTAAATAAAAAAATCCAACCAATTCATATACGATAAAAATACAAATCTAAAGCATAAATACATACAAATTTGAGCCATGTAAAACGTTGGCCTAATACCACTGTTGAGATAGCGGCCTCTAATCCCCGGGATTGTGCGCGCAGTGAAAATAGATAATTAAAAATTCAGAGCACAACCCCTAAATAAAGGTTAGAAGACTTGGTACCATTAGATTTCTCGCGAAATATACATAGGGTTTTCGTGAATTACATTTTGGAAGATTTTCCTACCAATGAAATTCTTCACAACAGGCTTTGGTTATCTCGTTTGCTCTAATGCTCTAACTCTGCAAAGCGTCTCTAGGCGCGCACACACACATATCCAAGCTGAATACTTGGGATATATATATATATATATATATATATGTATATTATATTATCTTGTTCCTTTCTTAATCTCTCTTCTTGAATTAATTAGATTCTTCCATATATTTGAGATCCTCACGTATATATTTAACATCTTTCTATATATTTAATGATATATTCCTATATATTTAAGATATATATATATATAATATATTTCTATATATTAAGAATCCTTTCACATTAATTAATTAGAACAATAATTAATTAATTAGTTTTCTCCCAATTTAATATTCCAATATTAAATCATAAGACTATTATTAATTAACACCACTTAATTAATTTCTCCATTAATTACAAAGTATTAATTTCACCAATAGGTACTACACTAAGTTAAGTGTGTGGCCCCTTAGGCTAATTTATAAGCTAGCAATAGGTCCTATCCCCCAAGGGCTAGACAATCACTTAATTGTCCTATTTAACTATTTAGCTAAACAATTAATTAGGCCTAGAATTAATTTCACCATATTAATTTAAGGCACCTTTTGACCACATATTAATAAAGCGAAACCTGCGCCAAACTACCTTGTGTTACATTTTTTGCGTAGCACCCCCTAGTGTTCTATTTTATTCTGCATACTCTCCCTTTTTTGGTATTTTTTTCCATCATAAATGTCAGTCCGAATGCATTTTTGCCCCCTACATGTTTCCAATAGATAAATAATTTACAAATTAAATTATTTATCTATTAGAAACATGTAAGGGGCAAAAATGCATTCGGACTGACATTTATGATGAAACAAAAACTCAAAAAAAATCAAAAAAGGGAGAGTATGCAGAATAAAATAGAACTCAAGGGGGCGCTACACAAAAAACGTAACACATGGTAGTTTGGCGCAAGTTTTGCTTATCACAGGGGGATCTAATGTAAATATCCCTACATGGGATATATATATATATATATATATATATATATATATATAACAAAATGTAGTGGGTAACACACATCCTAGACATCTCCGGCCAGATGACTAATCTCACACCTATGTCAATCGTAGGATTCCAAGTTCGACACAGAACCAACAAGGAATCCTAGCGGGGTAATTCATTCTCATACTCACCCAAGCATGGATATTTATGCATGCACTGACCACTTGATCATTTCCCATGTAGCAAGTCACTCTTCCATGAGAATATTATACACAAATATATCTTGACGAGACCATGATATCCCATGTCTCGTAGTTTCTATGACTTGGAACAGGGTTTTAGGATCACAACCATCGAGAGCATTCCATATTCGCCATTACGACTGCTCCCATAGCTATAAGTGATCCATGAGTTTTTTTTATATAAAATAATGAAAATATATATATGCGATAAAGAAAAGGTTGCCAAATATAAATTCGATAACATAAAGACAAGACTGTTATAGTATTTACAGTCCAGTGGTCAAGCCACTAGATGGCTCGCCGGGTACTTAACACTATCACAAGCCCCTATCTATAGAGTGAAAGACTTGATACACAAGGGAATTAAAACCTAATCTGAATATGAAACAAAATCCTACTCTGAGGCAACTAGGACAAATAATCATAGTAAAAGTCAACTACCAAACACAAGCAAAAAACGCATAGCAAAAACAATCACGCACACCCTGTTGCCTACTTAGTGCCTGGACGCCGCCAGGATTGCGGTCAAGCTCCCTTTGACCGCTATCATTGGTAGACACCGCCGTGACTGTTGTGAGAAATGTTTTACCATACTGACTGCGGTAAAACTGTCTTTGACCGTGTAGGTTACATTTTTGGTCTCTCTTTTGACTTCTTCGACTTTTTTAATCCTTTGTATCAATTACTATCCAATAACTCATCATTATCTTCTATTTGATAACATTCACGTCTAAGTGTATATTTATACAATTGGTGTCTATAAGTAAAACAAAATACAAAATTAAATAGAGGCATCACTCTTCAGCTTGATTCAAGCTTGATTTTCATGGAAAGATGCCTCAATATTAAAGCCCTCCAACAGAATTCGTTCAAATGCCAGTCCAATTCAGAAAAATAAAGAAACAAATAATAATGTCAAATTAAAATATGTAAAAACAAAAAGTAGATAGAAAAACCGAGACTGCAGTAAAAGTTAGCGCCTTAAAGATTGAGATTCCACAGTCCAAACATAATAAAGCTGATCAACATGTACAAAACCAAAGAGAAAAAAACATAGCATTATAACATGCATGTGTATATAGACAACTTTTACCATAACGATACTCTTTCCTTCTAACATTAATTGACTTGTAGGAATTGTGCAATGCCCGTCTCCTAGATTATTTTTGTTGGAGAGAATGAACACTTTCTTGAATTGTAAGAATTTAAGGTCTTGCTCTTTTTTTTTTTTTAATGCATTGAGTTTATTGAATTCAATTCAACCAATACTTTTGAAAAACCACCCCGTTCATTCTAAGTTCGTTGATTTTCCAACCATATCGAACTTTAAGAACAAAATTTAGAACAAGGCATCCAAAGTATTCAAATGATCATTTAATTCATGTAAATATCAAATATAATGTTCTTAGTAGATTGGGTAATTTTGTGATTGGAAGGGGAGCAACACTCCTAATCTACAGGTTGCTACTGTTATATTAAAGAGGGGTAGTGGTTTTTGTCACTCATTCTTCATCCAACAAGCTTGAACGGAACGATGCTTATGGTTGATGAAAGAATCACAATCGTGGGGTGACTAAGAAGGTCTTCAATCAGAAATATTGGGAACAACAATGAAGGCTGTGAGGCCAATAATTTCAAACACTAGTAACTTTTAGTTTTAGTAATTGATGTATGTGGAAATAATTCATTGGGTCAAGTTGACAAGTCCACACCAAAGTAGGACCAATAAGTTTAATAAATCATGAAAGGTCAAACCCAAATCAACCACGATGCAGCTGGAGGTGCCAGTTGTATGTGGAGCTAGACCAGGTGCCTATAAAAGGAAAGGAAGACTTTTAGAGACAAGATTCAATCAAGATGTAATTAAAGACCAATTAAAGATATTAGTCAACGACTTACAAAAGCAAGCTAGCATGCTTCAATCAAATCAAGGTCTATTCTCGGAAGGATCCAGCACAATCTCTTCGACCTCAAGACTTACCTGAAATATCCGGATCTGCCAGGGATAAATAAGGAAGGATATCAGCTCGATTTTACTTGCCTTATTTAGCCCGATGCGATTCAACTTGTATAAATACCTATATTCAATGATGAATAAAGCTCTTACGTTTTATGCTATTTATCTTTTACACTTTTACGCAATATTATCTCTATATTTACGCATTATTTATAATTATTACGCTTAATTTCTCATATTAATATATAAATATTATTGGTATGAATCTGACACGCATCAACTGGCGCAGTCTGTAGGAAATTGAGTTCAAGATGTGAGGTAAATTTTAATTATTTTGATTTCATAATTTCTTTTAACAAGTTTAATGGTAGGGCAAGATATGGTGGAAATGCAAGAAACCATGGAGAACGGAGGAAAGAAAAAATTGATATTTTGTGCTAATGGGGGCAAGGATGCTCCCGAAACACCAACCATCACGGCTAGATGATTGATTGACGATTTGGGAGAATCTCCGACAGGCGAGGAGGTCGAAATCTCGGCTGGACGAAAAGAAATTTCCCTACAGCTAGAAGGGCAGGCTATCTGGAGGGATACCCCCCCGCCAATCACCTCGACGTACCACCTGACGGCTAAACTCTAAACAATTGCAAAAGATCATAGATGAGGATGTCAAAACGGTGATGAAGCATCCAGATCCACGACATCTGGAAAATGGTGATATAAATCATGTGACACCAATGCCTAAAAAGTTGTGTATTGCAGGAAATAGAGGCCACCATGGACATTTGGAGATCACCCCTAACGTTGGCCCTGGTAAAAGAGCTAGAAGAATGGAGTTTCTAGAGCAAGAGGGAAATCAGGAGGAAAGAGAGCCCCGTAGGGAATACCCTACTCCAGAAGGACGCTAGATGCGTCGAACTGAGTTCCAAGAAAAAGAAAACCAGGAGGGTTGGGTCTCACAGCCTAAACCTCCTCAGGAGAAAATCCAGGAGGAAACACTGCTCTAGAGGCAGGAAGAATAATATGCGTGAGAAGAAGCCCTGATGAATGGAGATCATCGCTAGCATCTTCAACAAGGCTGGAAAGATGAAGACAAACGCCTTGATGAGGAGGCTAGCAATTATGAGTCTGCTCATTCCCTATGGGAAAATCCAGGAGGACAGACTAAAGCCAAGGCTGGGCGGGACAAATTTGAGCTCATGACCCAGAGAATGGAAGAAATAGATAGGCGAATGGGAGGAGGAAAGAGCCAAATAGAAAGAGGAATTCCATTTAGTGGATCCATTATGATGGAGGACCTACCACGAGACGTCAAGTTTCATTCTATTGCTCCCTACGATGGTACATCTGATCCCGAGGATCATTTGTACACTTTTAGGAACTATACCTTGCTACACATGTACTCGGATCCCATTAAGTGTAGAATCTTTCTGACGACACTTATTAAGTTGGCCCAATTATGGTTCAACCAGCTACCTGAAGGATGTATTGGATCATTCCAGGAGTTTAGTTCTCAATTTTTGCACTAATTTGCCAGTAGCAAGAAGCACGAGAAGACTCCGTTCAGCCTGTTCAACATAAAACAGAGAGGAGATGAAACCCTTTGGCCATATGCAAAATGCTTTAATGCGGCTAACCTGAAAGTTCCATCTGCGATGGTTGAGTTGAAATCCAGCGCCTTCACCCAGGGATTATGCGAGGGTGATTTGTTCAAATCATTGACCAAGAAACCTGCTGAAGACTTCGATGACCTACTTAGCAGAGTGGAAAAATACGTCAACATGCACAATGCTCTGCTAGTGAGGCGTCTGACCAAAAGAAGGATAAGAAAGAAGAGGAATATCGAAATGGGCAGCGTCGCAACGGACGAGGCAGGTGGCATATGCCAGCACCTATACCAGCCCGGATTCCAGAGCGATCCCATTATCATTCACAATGAATAGGTTTACAACAACAGCTAATGGAGGTAGAAAATAAGAATATAATACAATGGCCCACCAGTTCTAGGAAGGAGACCCAAGGCCCATCATTGGGCCCTTATTTCCGATTCCACAGAGAACGTGGGCACCATACAGACTAATGCAAAGCATTAGTTGAAGAGATTGAACGTCTTGTTAAATCTGGATACATGAAGGAGTCTGCAACCAACAACAACTACTATACAGGATACCACTCCAGACTTTCCTCATTCCGAAGAAGGGGAGCACCTTAGAATAGAGGACGAAGTGGCCCTGGCCAATAGGCAGGAAGAGGACATTTTCCTCAACAATTAGGAGTCAGATCTAATCCACAAGGAGAAAATCAAGCTGCACCAGTGACTTCTAGAGCTAATGATCCAAATAATGGTCAGAGCTAATGGTCTAAATAAAGGGGTCATACATATGATATCCGTAGGATTGACCCCCAAACTTTCGAAGATAAATTTGGAGAAACAAATCAAAGCGATCAATCAATCACCTGCATTCTTCCTGAATGTCAACCAGATTTACCACAAAAGAGATATTCGCTTTGGGCTTGAGGATGCTAAAGCGGTGTTAACACCCCCACAGTGATGCGTCGGTTGTTATAACCACCATTACAAAGTATAAGGTGCAGCGCATATTCATTGATAGCGGCAGCTCAGTGGATATCCAATTATACTAGGTCTATAAGCAGATGGATCTCAGAAAAGCTAGATTAGAGGCTGCAAATACCCCTTTGTATGGTTTTGCGGGAGAATCGGTTCAACCTATCGGACAAATTACACTGCCAATGTCCCTGGGAGAGCTATCTAACTGCAAAACAAAACTGATGAAATTCCTGGTGGTAGATACACCATCAGCATACAACATAGAAATTGGAAGACCTATTTTGGTACTATTCGAGGTTGTAATTTCAATCCCTCATATGAAGATCAAGATTCCAACACCTGAAGGAGTAGGAAAGGTAGCAGGAGATCAAAGCATGTCCCGGAAGTGCTATGTAGCCTCGTTGGGAAAAGACGATAAGATGTTGGAGGATAAAAAATGCAAAACGGACAAAGCTAGCCTTAAAGAAGGAGGCCAAGATAAAAGAATAATTACACATGTGGAACCAGTAGGAGAACTCATGAATGTGGAGATAGTGCCAGGAGATGAGCAAAAGATAGTCAATATCAGTTCCCACCAGGAGGAAGGGTTGAGAAATGGGCTGATAAAGACGCTACAAGAGCATGCTGATGTCTTCTCCTGGTGAGCAGATGATCTGGTAGGAATCGACCCTGTCGTGATTTAACATCACCTCAATGTGTATCATGAAGACCAGCCCGTAGTCCAGAAGAAAAGGCATTTCGGTCCGGAAAAAGATGTTGTCATCAAGGCCGAGCTGGAAAAGCTGCTGAAGGCAGGCCGTATTGTAGAGATACAATTCCCGGAGTGGGTGTCCAATGTGGTCTTGGTACCAAAAGGAGGAGCCAAATGGAGAATGTGCATTGATTTCCGAGATCTCAACCTGGCATGCCCCAAAGACCATTATCTCGTGCCAAGAATCGTCAGCTAGTTGATTCAAAAGCTGGATTCGATCTGCAAAGTACCATGGATTCACAAAGTGGATATCATCAAATACCTTTAGATGAGGAGGACCAAAAGAAAGTGAGTTTTATAACTTCGTTTGGCATCTACTGTTATGTGCTAATGCCATTTGGACTTAAAAATGCGGGAGCCACGTACCAGCGGTTAGTCGACGTGATGTTTCGTGACCAAATTGGCAAGAAATAGAAGTGTACATAGATGATATGGTAGTAAAAAGTCGTGTCATGAACAATCACATAGAAGATCTGTGACAAACCTTCGAGACACTAAGGAAGTATAGGATGAAGTTAAATCCATCAAAACGTGCATTTGGAATCAAAGGAGGAAAGTGTTGAGTTTCGCGAAAAATCATATAAATGCAGCGGAAGGATTTCAAAAATTTAATTTACAAACCCAAATTTTGATTTCAATGATCGCATATTCAAATTGACAATTCCGCTTAACGAATAAATACTTACTCATTGAAGCGAAGTGGTTGAAAAATCTTATTCTTCACTTGAAACTTGAATTGATGAATTCTTGATTTTTTCAATCCACGTATAATCTTCAATTCTTGAATTCTTTGAATTTCTTCAAAATTTGATCCGAACAACGAACTTATGCTATCTCTAAATTATCACACACGGATTGATTGACGAAAAATTCCCACTAATTTCTCTAAGGGGCCGATGGCTAGTATTAGAGAGAGGGAGGAGGATTTTTTCTTTTTTCTTTCTACGAGAGTTATGAAAGTCATACACTTATTCTAGGTCAGAGAGTCCTTATATACCTCATGACTTATTGAACAAGACAAAACAAAAAAGCCCTAGTAAATTGGGCATCACCTTGGACGCCCAATATGACTTGGTAGGCGTCCATTTGGATGTCTTCTTTAAGTCCGAGAATTGTTATGTTATATCCAATAAATAAATTAATTAATTAAATTAATTAATTTATTAATATATTTCAGTAGGAAATTAATTAATAATTAATCTTACCCTTATAATTAATTATTTCATCTAATGAAAATTATTTAATTTATCCAATAAATTAAAACTCGTAGAAGAATCCTTTTTCATTTTTGTTTATCAATCCTTTAGCGCGACTCTTTAGGTTCGTTTTGTTTGACAATGAGAGGAAACCAAAAAAAGTGTGTAACACCTAGCCAGTCCCGTGGCCCACTTCGTAGCCCAAACTAAATCGAATAATTGGATCATTTCCACAACCTTCCAATCGTAAATAATAAACCCTTTGTTCGTGCACCACAGTCAAGTGAGAGTCATGGCTATGTCAAACTCACTGGACTTGACCATATGTATTAATTATAATAATATGACATCATTGAGATCAATTTAGTGCCCAGCACAATCGTCTTATTTTGCTTTGTCCAAAGACTTTGATCTCTATTTATCTATAATCACATTGGGCACTTTCTCACTTAGTTATGAGAAAACAAATTCCATTTAGATATCAGCTAAGACTTCCATTTGCCCATCAAGCTGCACTTTGAAGTCGACCTACCAACGGGTGAATTGGGTCTAACTACTCTAATGAAATACTTGACGTCACAAATGCATCTTCAGCATAATGTTTCAGGTCAAAGGTTCACTTACACCTATTGCGCATAATCAGTTCTGTCATTGATAATCACAGAGTGAAAACCCATGTGACAGAATGGATGAGAGTCGTGTTCGAGCATATCAGTTCAACTGATGTGCCTACAATCTTAAGCTTTTACCAACCCATGGTACTAGACTGGCACTCCCATGTCAGAGATAAGATTGTACAAGTATTCTATGTCTTTATTTATCCATTAAAGACTTCATTTGACTTGCGAACTTGTTTTTAGTAATCAAGATCGATCTCTCTAGTGCCACTATTCCTATCCCATAGCAAGTAGAGGGGTCGCACTGAAAACATAGACAAAATGTTTTACACTACTTATAAATGCAGATAAGATTTAGGTAAAAATTAAATAATGCCTTTATTAATAATATCGAAATAAGTTAATTACACGATAGATGCCCTATCATTCTATCCTCTATGGCATCTGAGGGCATAATCCTAACAAGCTCCCACTTGCACTCAATGCCACTCATTGTGGTTTCTTATACCTATCCCTTCTAGGTGTCAGTCCAGAACAGCCTGAGGTAGTGGTTTGGTGAACGGGTCAACTATATTGTTAGCTGAGGCTATTTTCTGCACTGCTATCTCTCCTCTGCCAACGATCTTTCTGATGATGTGAAATCTTCTCTCAATGTGTTTAGACTTGTTATGAGACCTTGGTTACTTAGCTTGCGCTATTGCTCCATTGTTATCACAATAAAGTGGCAACGGGAGCTGTGAACTAAGAACCACTTCAAGTTCTCCAAGGAACTTTCTCATCCAAACAGCTTCTTTGGCTGCCACATATTCAGGTTCAGTGGTGGACTCCGCGGTTGTGCTTTGCTTGGAACGTTTCCAAGACACCGCCCCACCATTAAGCTTGAAAACAAATCCTGAAGTGGATTTACGGTCATCGACATCAGACTGAAAATCTGAGTCAGTGTAACCTTCCATCTTCAGGTCTCCACTTCCATAGATGAGAATCATATCCATAGTTCTTTTGAGATACTTTAGGATATTCTTCATAGGTATCCAATGTTCCTTTGCCGGGTTTGCTTGAAATCGACTCACCACGCTTACAACATAGGCAATATCAGGTCTCATACAAAACATTGAATACATCAGGCTACCAACTACAGAAGCATAGGGTACATTACTCATCTCCTCTCTATCTTCCTCACTTTGAGGACACATAGATTTGGACAAGTGTACCGCATGCCTCATGGGAAGAAACCCTTTCTTAGAATTATCCATCCTAAACCTCTTTAGGACCTTTTCTAAGTAAAGGGCTTGGGAGAGACCTATCATTCTATTCGTTCTACCTCTATAGATACGAATTCCTAGAAGGCAAGTTGATTCTCCCAAGTCTTTCATGGAAAACGCACTTGAAAGCCATTTCTTGACTGTGGTGAGCATTCCCACGTCATTTCCTATAAGGAGAATGTCATCGACATATAGTACTAAGAACGGGATTTTGCTCCCACTAGTCTTCTTGTAGACACAGGGTTCATCTTCGTTCTTGATGAAGCCATATCCCTTTACTACTTCATCAAAATGGAGATTCCAGCTTCTAGATGCTTGTTTGAGACCGTATATGGACCTCTCAAGTTTACATACTTTATTGATATTGGTCTCGGATACAAAACCCTTTGGCTGCTCCATATAGATATCCTCTTCGAGGAATCCATTTAGGAAAGCCGTTTTGACATCCATCTGCCTAAGTATGCAGCTATGGATAACAATATTCGGATGGACTTTATCATGGACACAGGCGAAAAGGTTTCTTGATAGTCAATTCTTTCTCTTTGACTATACCCTTTCGCTACGAGCCTGGCTTTAAAGGTGTCAACCTTGCCATCGCTACCTATCTTTCTTTTGTAGATCCACTTACATCCTATAGGTTTGATACCTTCAGGACGATTTACTAAAGTCCAGACTTGGTTCGATTACATAGAGTCCATCTCTGTTTCCATCGTTTCGTGCCATCTTGAAGCGTCAACATCCACCATCCCTTGATCATAAGTACCAGGATCATCTTCATGACTTTCTTGTACTACAGTGTGAAGCTCTAGCTCCCCATGCAGTAGATACCCATACCTATCAGGTTCATGTGGTATTCTACCAGATCTACGTGGTGGTTGTGCTGTTATTGGGTTAGGCCTTGGTTCTTGGACAGATGTCTCAGAGGGAGTTTCATTTTGTTCTTTTAGAATAATCTTTCTACCCTTGCCCTCTTCCAAGGTGAATTCATCTTCTAGGAAGTGGGCTTGTAGGGCCACAATGATTCTCTGATCATCATGTAGGTAAAAGAAGAATCTCATGGAATCTTCAGGATAACCAATCAAACATCCTATGAGGGATATTGTCTCCGATTTTTCCACTTTAGTCTTCTTGACAAAAGCAGGACATCCCCAAATCTTAATATGATTAAGACTTGGTTTCCTATTATTCCACATCTCATGTGGAGTTTTAGGAATAGATTTGGAGGGACATCTGTTCACTATATAAGCAGAGTAAGGAGCTCGTGTCCGCACAACGAAATGGGTAAATCAGTGTAACTAAGCATGGAACGAACCATGTCTAACAAAGTTCGGTTCCTTCGCTTGGCTAATCCCTTTAGTTGACGGGTTACTGGTGGTGTTAGTTGTAACATTGTTCCTTTTTCTCTAAGGAATTCATCAAACTCGGCACTCATATATTCTCCTCCACGATCCGATCGCAGAGTTTTTATATTCTGTCCAGTTTGATTTTCTACCAAAGCTTTGAATTCTTTAAACCTTTCAAAGGATTCAGACTTTTGCTTCATCGAGTACACTAGACCATATCTTTTATGATCGTCTGTGAAAGTGATGAAATAGTAGAAACACCGACGAGCCATTTCTCCAAATGGTCCCCAAACGTCGGTGTGCACTAATCTTAAGACTTGAGTGGCTCTTTTAAAAGTACCGGTGAAGGGTGATCTAGCCATCTTGCCTAAGAGACATGATTCACACATTGGATAGGGATCCGACCCTAGTGAGCTTAAAAGCCCATCTTTTTCCATTTTGTGGATCTTGTGCTCTCCGGCATGGCCTAGTCTTAGATGACACTTGAGGCTTAAGTTAGCTTCTTGCCTACCACTTTTATTAGTTACAACATTCACATCAGATGAATTACGGACATTTAAATAATACAAACCACTAACTAAAGAAGCATTGCCAACTAATTTATTTCCATAATAAATATCGCAATTTAATTTAGAAAAATGGAATGTATATCCAATATTATCTAAGATAGGAATAGAAACAATGTTCTTAAGCCCCTTGGGCAAAACTAAAATATTATCTAAAAACAATAAATGTCCAGAATTCAAATATATAGAAGTAAATCCATTCCTAGTAGCTGCGACGCTTTCCCCGCTGGCTACTTTGATCATCACTTCTTCTCGGCCCAGCTTTCTACTTCTCTACAAATCCTGATCCAAACAACACACATGGGCACTAGCCCCTTAGTGTAGAATCCATGAAGTAGAAAAAATGGTCATAAAACAATTATTTTCAAAAACAAATAGTTCCATACCTTTTGCGCCTTTGCCTAATTTAGGAAAGTTCCTCTTCCAGTGGCCAAGCTCACCGCACTCAAGACATCTGTCCGTTTTCTTAGGTCCTTTGCTTTTATGACCATATTCTAATTTCTTTTGAGTTCTTGTGGATATTCCTTCTTGCTTTCTCGTTTTTCCATTTCTTTGATCATCCAATGAATCATTTGTGAAATAGATAGGATAATCCCTCCTTTCCTTTGCCCACATACGAGCTTGTTCAATTTCAAGCTTCTTTGATAGCCCAGCTAATGATCAATCGATATCGAAATTCATGACGAAGTAGTAGAAGGAGCCTGGGAGCGACAGTAGGATGCGATCAATTTGAAGATTAAGATCCATATAGAAGTTCATTGATTTTAACCTTTCCATTAGGGTCATCATCTTGAGAACATGGTCTCCCACATCGTCGTCCTCTCTCATCCTTGCTCTGAAGAGATCTTTTGAAATTAATTATTTTATCTTGGCTCCCACTGCATTTTTCGAATCCCACACTCCCATGTGAAAATTGGGAATCATCATTGGCAATGATTCCACAGCGGGTATTGAGGTCCTCAATTAATTACATGGGTCGCAACCTAACCGATTTCTAGCCCATTAAATTAATTGAAGTGATGTCTAACATCAATTTATCCAATAAATACTTCAATACCTTTCCCTATAGTTTACCTAACCGCAACCTAACCGAGTTCTTAGCTTGTGAACGACCCGAGTGTTAGAGTGTATGCCCTCAAATGCCATAAAGAGGATAGATTTATAGGGCATTAACTTGTAACTAAACAATATCCTTTTATTATACATAAGGCATTATCTTGTTGTTTTCTTAAAGGCGTTTGTAAGGTGTTAATAAACAACGTAAAGTCCTTGAGTATAAGGCAAACCTTCTACTTCCTATGGGATAGGGAGAATGGCACTAGAAAGGTTTGATCCTTATTCTTTAAATAGGGTACACAAGTCTAAGAAAGTATTTGACTGGACATCAATACAGAACAAGGACTTGCATGATATAAGTTTTGACAGAGAAAGTGCCAGTCGAACACTATGGGAATGATAGTGGGAACTTATATCATGGACATATAAGTTGGACTAATATGTTCGAACACGGCTCGCATCAGTTTCATCACATGGGTATTCACTCACTGACAGTCAATGATGAAACTAATAAGTTGTGATAGGTACGCGTGAACCTTAGACCTGAGGAGTCGAGTTGAAGATGTACTTGTGACATCAAGTCTGTCATTAGAGTAGTTAGATCCAAATCACCCTTTGGTGGGATTGACCTCGAAGTGCGACTTGATGGGCAAGTAGCATTGTTAACTGATTAGCAAAATGAGATTTATTCTCTCATAAGTGAATGAGCTAAGTATCCTATGCAGTCATGAATGAGTGAGGTTAAAAGTCTTTGGCCAAAGCATAAAATGACCTCGACTCATTATGAGCTAAGCATATGGTCAAGTCATGTGAGTTTGACTAAAACCATGACTCTCACTTGATTGAGATACAAGAATAAAAGGTTTATACACGTACGATATTCACAACGTATATGGTTTGGAATGATCCTATTCATTCGTTCTCAATTGGGATACGATGTGAACCACGTGACTGGCTAGGTGTTACTCACATCCTTTTGGTTTCCTCCCAATTGCCTTTTGGGACGAACCTAAAGAGTCGCGCTTACTGGAGGTGCAAAAAGAAAATGGTAGGAAAAGACTTGAGAGAATTTTCGGTATTGAATATCGAGATTAATTGATTAATCATTAGATGATTTTATTAATTAATTAAGTTAATGAATTAATTAATTCCTCATAGGAATTTAATTATAATATTAACATGAATTTAATTGATTATTTAATTTATTTATTTATTGGATAAATAATATTAATTATTTAATTAATTAATAAACAAAAGCCCGAAGGCTTAAAAGCCTACAAGTGGGCATCCACTTATGGGGCTTATGAAGCCTAGGTTATTGTTTTCTATTGTAGTATATATATATACTACTTAGTGGAAAAATAACTAGGTCAAGAGAATTAACTCACAAACTTTCTCTCCAAGTCAAACTCTCCTCCTTTTCTCTCTCACTCTAGCCGTCCATCAAGATGAAGAAAAAGACGATTTTCTTTTTTAACTCCGGCGTGGCAATTTAGAGACAACGACGGATTTGTTGTTCAAGAAAGGATTGCATAGCTGGTTCAGATTTCAACATACGCGAGAACGGTAATTAATTTCGTAAAACCCAATTTAAATACGAGAAATAGAGATGAGCCACTGGGATTAAACTTATAATTCTTCTGCTGCCTTTTTGTTTTTATGCAATTTTTCCCAACAGTGGTATCAGAGCCAATCTCTGATTTCTGTATTTAATTGATTACGTGATTATGTGTTTTTTGCGTTTTTAGAAGCATGTTTTGAATATGTTTTTCGTGTTGATAATCCATGATTTTTCTGCGTTTAATTCATGTATGTTGTAGTATGATGACTTGTGAATTGAAAAATCTAATTTTTGTGAGAATCAGATGGCAAAAACCTCGCGACGAGCGCGTTGAAAACAACGTGCGCAGTCTGCGCGCTGGGAGCACAGACAGCACAAGCTGTGCGTGCAGCGGGTGGCCTTCGGGCCACACGCTGCGCGCACAGCGTGCGCCTGTGTGCGCACGACGCTGTGCGCTGGGCGCATGACGTCGTGCGCAGGGCCAGGCCATTTCCGTGCGCTGGGCACACGACACACATCGTGTCGTGCGCCCAATGCACGTGGGCCCGGATCCTAACGGGTCGGGTTAATTTTCCTCGGGTCCAATTTTTTATTTAAATGGGTTTTGGGCTATTTTAATTATCCGGGTGGGTCAAAAGGATGATGACCTGGATTTAATTAAATAAGCTCAAATTGTTTTATTTAAAAATATGGACTCTTCAATAAATTAGTTTGGGCTAATTAATTAAAATTAAATATGCCAATGGTTGGTAATTATATTTTATGAAATAAAGTCCAAATTGTTTTTATTGAGTATTATTAATTTAAGTGAAATAATTAATTAATGGTTCTTGGATAATTTTTTAATTAAGTTATTTATTTAAATTAAAGACTCCCACTAAATGGTTATTGTCATGATTATCAATAAAATTTGGAATTTTATTGAGGGAATTAATTAGTTGGACTAATTATTTATTAACTTAATCACCAACATAATTGCTTTATTTTTCGCGAGCATGTATTATATGATGGTGACATTGTCCATGGGCTTAGGTTATTTCTTTTGATTGTATTTCCTTTTATGGGTTGTAGGGGCCGGATTTGAGCCCATTTATTTTATTTCTAGAATTATGTATAGGTTGTTAAATAATCTCATGTAATAGATAGAAATAGAATAGGCCTTTCAAGAGGAGATCAATCCAAGAGAAGAGGAGCTTGGAGCCCACGAAGAATAGCCAGGCTTATTTTTCCTTTTTAATGATGGCCCATTGGCTTGGGCCCTCTAGATAAAAGCCATGGACATATGTGTTTGTTTATTGCTTTCGATGCATGTTCATTAGTTGTATGAAGCATGTATGTTATCAATATGCGCTATATAAATTGAGTAATGTGCAAAGTGAGACTTAGATAAATGTTTAGAACATGAATTCTCCCAAGCAAAAATTGATACTAAGTTAGTAAGGGGTGCTAGGCATCCTTTCCCTCTACTAAACTTAATGAAATTAAGTATTAAACCTAGTATATGGCATCTTCCCAGTAAGTGGGGGTCGTATATCAAGATTTAATTCTAGAATTTTATTAAGTGCATTAGATGCCTTAATCGAGACATATTTCACCCCAAATATCGTTAAAGGGTTGCAAGGTGAAATCCAAATGTTAGATTATGAGGAGTTAGTGGGAGTGAACTTAGATAATCCACAAAGCCTATAAATCGTTAAAGGGTTGCGATTTTGGTGGATTATGGGAAAAAGAAGATTGAACCATCTATTGGATAGATTGATGTTGGACATCACTTTAATTAAAATAATGGACCAAATATCCTTAAAGGGTTGCCATCCATTAGATTAATTAAAGAAATCAATCCCCACCATGAAGTACATTGCAACGATCACTTCCGTTTTTCACAGTGGGATTGTGAATCTCGAAAAATGTAGTGGGAGCCAAGTTATAAGTCGAAGTCCTTGATTTTAAACTTGGTTTTAGTTTAGTTACACAAGTCTAATAAAGTCTGGTTTATTTTTTGCAGCCATTTTGATTTATCTCTCTCAAAAACAAAAATGACTATCACCCCACTATCCGTTTTACTCGAAAAGAACATCCTTACCGGGCCCAACTACGTGGATTGGCTAAGGAACTTGAGAATAGTTCTCAACATGGAGTCCTTGGGATACGTGTTGGACACAGACATCCCTGCTCCTCCTGCCAGAACACGCGCCAACGAGGAAGAAGTTTAAGCTCATGAAAAATGGGTAAAGGAGGACGTCCGAGTGCGTGGGTACATTCTCGGCTCAATGACAAACGAGCTTCAGAGAACCCACGAGAAGATGACCACAACAAGGGCTATCTTGGCACACTTGGTCGAGCTCTATGGTGAGCACAGCCGTACTGCTAGATATGAGATATCTAAAGAGCTCTTCGGGGACAAAATTAGAGAAGGTGAGAAAGTTGGGGATCATGTTCTCAAGATGATCTCGAGGATCGAGAGATTGGAGGCTCTCGATTTTACAATGAACCCACAGCGTCAAACCGATCTCATTTTGCAGTCTCTTCCTGATTCTTTTTCCCAATTTGTCATGAACTTCAATTGCAATGAGATTGAATGCAACTTAGTTGGGCTAATGAACAAATTAAACACTGCACAATCTCAATTGAAGCCCAAGGGAAAGGAAACTGAATTGGTTATCTCTTCTGGGCCCAAATGGGCGAAGAATAAAAAGAAGAAAGCCAAGAAGCAGAGTGGTGAGCTTGGAGCTCAGGGTGGTGTCGATAAAGGAAAAGGAAAAGCTCCTGTGAATCGCAAGTGTAAAGGGCCACAAAAGACAGACATATGCCTACACTGTGGTGAGCTAGGCCACTGGAGAAGGAAATGTCCGAACATGGGGCCGGGCGCACAAGGTATGGAACTTTATGTTCATGAAACTTATTGTTTTATGAGCGTCTTCTCTACATCTTGGATTCTTGATTCTGGAGCAAGTGCTCACATTTGTTGTATGAATCAGGATCTGGTGCGAGGAAGAAAGCTGGACAGTGATAAGGTGAAGATAAAAGCAGGCAGCGGGCATAGCATCGCAGCTACTGGAATTGGATCTACCTCATTGATTTTAAATTCTGGACATATACTATTTCTGGATAATGTTTTAGTTTTGCCCAATGGGCTTAAAAACATTGTTTCTATTCCCGTTTTAGTTAAATTTGGTTACACTTTCCGTTTTATTAATGAACGATGCAACATTTATTATGGTAATAAATTAGTAGGCTTTGTTTCTTTAATAAATGGATTGTATTACCTTAATGTCCAGAATGATTGTTTTGTGAATGCTATACAAAGGAAACGTAGTAGGCTTGGAATAAACCAAAGATTGATTTGGCATCTTAGACTGGGCCATGCCGGCGAACATAAAATTCGCAAAATGGAGAAAGATGGACTAATTGGCCCATTGGGATTAGATCCCTATCCTACTTGTGAATCTTGTCTCAAAGGCAAGATGGCTAGATCCCCCTTCACAGGGACTTTTGAAAGAGCCTCACAAATCTTAGGCTTAGTGCATACTGATGTTTGTGGTCCATTTGGAGAAATGGCACGAGGAGGTTTCCTTTACTTCATCACCTTCATTGATGACCATTCAAGATATGGTCTAGTGTACATGATGAGGCGCAAGTCTGAATCCATTGAAAAGTTCAAGGAATTCAAGGCTTTAGTGGAAAATCAAACTGGTCAACATATAAAACCCTTCGATCGGATCGAGGAGGAGAATATATGAGCGACGAGTTTGATGTATACCTCAGAGAGAATGGTATAATATTACAGCACACACTTCCAGCGACACCACAGTTAAATGGAGTAGCAGAGTGAAGGAATCGAACTTTGTTGAACATGGTTCGCTCTATGCTCAGCTACACTGACTTACCCATTTCACTGTGGGGTCATGCGCTGCTTACAGTTGTACACATTTTAACTAGATGTCCGTCCAAGTTCGTTCCTATGACTCCCTATGAGATATGGAGGAATAGGAAATCAAGTCTTAAGCACATCAAGATTTGGGGATGTCCGTCTTATGTTAAAAGACCAAAGTGGACAAGTTGGAGGCTAGATCCTTGAAGGGACGTTTCGTTGGATATCCTGAGGATTCAATGGGATACCTCTTTTACCTGCACGATGATCAAAGGATCATTGTAGCTTTACAAGCCCACTTTCTTGAAGATGAGTTCATTCAAGAAAGAGGAGCGGGTAGAAAGATTGTTTAAGAAGAACAAAATGAGACTCTAGTGGATACATCTACACAAGAAGTGAGAACCGAACCTTCTGTAACACAACCACAACCACGAAGATCAAGTAGAGTACCTCAACCGCCTGAGAGGTAGGGATATCTAGTACAGAGGGAGCTGGATCTCCATTATGTATTAGAGGAGGATCATGGAGATGATCCCTCCACTTTTGATCAAGCAATGGTGGATGTGAATGCTACTAGATGGCATGAAGCTATGCAAACTAAGATTGATTCGATGCATGCAAACCAAGTCTGGAAACTTGTGGACCAACCTGAAGGGGTAAAACCGATCGGGTGCAAATGGATCTACAAGAGAAAAATTGGTGTTGATGGCAAGGTTGACACCTACAAAGCCAGGCTAGTGGCGAAAGGCTATAGTCAAAAAGAAGGAATTGACTACCAAGAAACCTTTTCGCCAGTGGCTATGATCAAATCAATAAGGATTCTACTTGCAGTAGCCGCACACCTAGGCTATGAAATATGGCAAATGGATGTCAAAACTGCTTTCCTAAATGGATTCCTAGAAGAGGATATCTATATGGAATAGCCTAAAGGTTTTGTATCCGAGAAGCATACTCATAAGGCGTGTAAGCTTGAGAGATCCATTTATGGACTCAAGCAAGCATCCCGTAGCTGGAATCTACATTTTGATGAGGCTGTCAAAGGATTTGACTTCATCAAGAACGAAGACGAGCCATGTGTTTACAAGAAGGTCAGTGGGAGCAAGACATTCCTTGTGTTATATGTAGATGACATATTACTCATAGGGAATGATATAGGAATGCTCACCACTGTAAAGAAGTGGCTTTCGAGTACTTTCTCCATGAAAGACTTGGGAGAGGTAACTTATATTCTAGGGATTCAAATCTACAGAGATCGAACACACAGAATGATAGGGCTCTCTCAAGCCCTTTACTTAGAAAAGGTCCTAAAGAGATATAGGATGGAGGATTCTAAGAAAAGGTTCCTGCCAATGAGGCATTGGATACATCTCTCAAAAACTATGTTTCCTCAAAGTGAGGAAGATAGAAAGGAAATGAGCACTGTACCCTATGTATCAGCAGTGGGTAGCCTGATGTACGCAATGTTGTGTACTAGACCTGACATTGCTTATTCGGTAAGCGTTGTTAGTCGATTGCAAGCAAACCTAGGCAAGGAACAATGGATAGCTGTGACGAATATCCTAAAGTATCTAAAGAGAACCAAGGATATGATTCTCATCTATGGGAGTGGTAGCCTGAGAGTGGACGGGTACACTGATTCGGATTTTCAATCTGATGTCGATGACCGAAAATCCACCTCAGGATTCGTATTCACCCTCAATGGTGGGGCAGTAACTTGGAAAAGTTCCAAGCAAATCACAATTGTGGACTCCACTACAGAGGCTGAATACATAGCTGCCTCAGAGGCTGTTTGGATAAGGAAGTTCATAGAAGAACTTCAAGTGGTTCCTAGCATAAAGCTCTCGTTGCCACTTTATTGTGACCACACTGGAGCAACAGCGCAAGCAAAGGAACCTAGGTCTCACAATAAGTCCAAACACATCGAGAGGAGATATCACATCATAAGAGAGACCGTTGCACGAGGAGAAATATCTATTCAGAAAATAGCCTCAGCTGACAATGTCGCTGATCCATTGACCAAGCCGTTGGCACAGGCGGTGCTAGAAAAACATCTCGAAGGGATGGGTATTAAATACCATAGCAAATGGCATTGAGTGTAAGTGGGAGATTGTTAGAGTGTATGCCCTCAAATGCCAAAAAGAGGATAGATTTATAGGGCATTAACTTGTAACTAAACAATATCCTTTTATTATATATAAGGCATTATCTTGTTGTTTTCTTATAGGCGTTTGTAAGGTGTTAATAAACAACGTAAAGTCCTTGAGTATAAGGCAAACCTTCTACTTCCTATGGGATAGGGAGAATGGCACTAGAAGGGTTTTATCCTTATTCTCTAAATAGGGTTCACAAATCTAAGAAAGTATTTGACTGGACATCAATACAGAACAAGGACTTGCATGATATAAGTTTTGACAGAGAAATTGTCAGTCGAACACTATGGGAAAGATAGTGGGAACTTATGTCATGGACATATAGGTTGGACTAATATGTTCGAACACGGCTCGCATCAGTTTCATCACATGGGTATTCACTCACTGACAGTCAATGATGAAACTAATAAGTTGTGATAGGTACGCGTGAACCTTAGACCTGAGGAGTCGAGTTGAAGATGTACTTGTGACATCAAGTCTTTCATTAGAGTAGTTAGATCCAAATCACCCTTTGGTGGGATCGACCTCGAAGTGCGATTTGATGGACAAGTAGCATTGTTAACTTATTAGCAAAATGGGATTTATTCTCTCCTAAGTGAATGAGCTAAGTATCCTATGCAGTCATGAATGAGTGAGGTTAAAAGTCTTTGGCCAAAGCATAAAATGACCTCGACTCATTATGAGCTAAGCATGTGGTCAAGTCATGTGAGTTTGACTAAAACCATGACTCTCACTTGACTGGGATACAAGAATAAAAGGTTTATTCATGTATGATATTCACAGCGTATATAGTTTTGGACTGATCCTATTATTTCGTTCTCAATTGGGATACAATGTGAGCCACGTGACTGGCTAGGTGTTACTCACATCCTTTTTATTTCCTCCCAATTGCCTTTTGAGACGAACCTAAAGAGTCGCGCTTAAAGGAAGTGCAAAAAGAAAATCGTAGGAAAAGACTTGAGAGAATTTTCGGTATTGGATATCGAGATTAATTAATTAATCATTAGATGATTTTATTAATCAGTTAAGTTAATGAATTAATTAATTCCTCATAGGAATTTAATTATAATATTAACATGAATTTAATTGATTATTTAATTAATTTATTTATTGGATAAATAATATTAATTATTTAATTAATTAATAAACAAAAGCCCGAAGGCTTAAAAGCCTACAAGTGGGCGTCCACATATGGGGCTTATGAAGCCTAGGTTATTATTTTCTATTGTAGTATATATATACTACTTAGTGGAAAAATAACTAGATCAAGAGAATTAACTCACAAACTTTCTCTCCAAGTCAAACTCTCCTCCTTTTCTCTCTTACTCTAGCTGTCCATCAAGGTGAAGAAAAAGGAGAATTTCGTTTTTGACTAGGTCAAGAGACAGCGATGGATTTCCTGTTCAAGAAAGGATTGCATAGCTGGTTTAGATTTCAACATACGTGAGAACGGTAATTAATTTCGTAAAACCCAATTTAAATACGAGAAATAGAGATGAGCCACTGAGATTAAACTTATAATTCTTCCGTTGCGTTTTTTTTTATGTAATTTTTTCCAACACCGTGTTCATTTCCACTAACTCCTATAATCTAACATTTGAATTTCACCTTGCAACCGAACAGGTTTCTGGGGTGAAATATGTTACGATTAAGGCATTCCATGCACTTAATAAAATTTCAAATTATTTCTAAATGCATAGCCCCCATAACTGGGAAGCATTATACATTTATAGTAATTTTAATTTTAGAAAGCTTAGTGGAGGGCGAGGATGTCACACATCCTTTTCTAACTCGGTATTATTTATTTGGGAGAATTTAAATTGTCAAACGTTTTGTCTCACTTTGTACATTAGTCAATTTATATAGCGCAACTATCACATATTGAACATGCATAAAATATACTACTAATAAATATGCCTATCAATATCAATCATGGAATTAATAAAATAAATAAATCCATTTACACACGATCATGGACTTTTCTAGAGGGCCCGAGCCAATAGACCATCACATCTAACGGTAAAGCGGAAAAATAAAACTTTACGGGCTTAAATAAGTCTAAATTATTTTACTACAACAACCCATGAAAAGGAAAGTAAAACGAACATAACCTAAGTCCATGATCGGTGTTTCCATCACATAAGACATGCTCGCATCAATTAATACATGTTCGCAACATATAATACATGCTCACAATATTAAAACACTTATGTTGATATTTAAAATTTTAGTCCAACTAAAAAGTCCTTTATTAATTCCCAACTTTTATATATTATTTATTTCAATTAAAATCATTCTAGTCCTACTAGATGACTTTGATATACGAAATTATAAATTAAGTATATCTACCTTTAACTAAAATAATATTAGTCCAACTAAATGAATACATAAAATATGGAATTCTATTCTATTATGATTTAAAGAAATCATTAAATGGAAAAAAAATTATTTGATTAAAGAATTAATTATTAATCATCGAAGAAAAATAATATATATTCTATATTCAAATATTCAAGTAATTTCCAAGTTGAGGAAAAATTAATAATATTTAATCCATAAATTAATTATTAATCTGCAAGAAAAATAATTAATTACTCTAATTAAATATTTTATTTCAATTAATCTTATTGGGCTCGATTTCATCAAACCCTAGTTACCATCCTTTTGGTTTACTTGGAATTAATTTAATTGGGCTCAAATTAATTAATTAGAAAAAACATGCACACTTTATTAATTTCTGTTGGGCTAGTTTTAATTAAAATCCAAATCACCTATCCAATGGCCCATTTGGAATTAATGAAATTAAGCCCAAACTAATTCATAAGTCGAAATTGATTAAATTTCTTGTTGGGCTTAATTAAATTATACCGGGCATCATCCTTTTGACCCACCCAGATAATTAAATTTACCCAAACCCAAATTCTAATTTCGACCCAATACATAGCCCATTTACCAACCCGGATCCTGGACCCAAATCAGCGGGTCGTGTGTTCCGAGCCGTGTGACCGAGTGGCTAGGCCACACGGCCTGGTCGTCTGCTGTGTGTGCAGCGCGCACAGCGTGTGCAAGTGCCAGTCAGTTCGGGGCTCTTCCAACCCCGTTTTACCTCGTTTCTAGATTTTTTACACAATCACAAATATACCCAGATTTACAACAAATATAAAAAATCAAAATCCATGCTTAAAACCATAAAAATGCAAATTTAACTAACACATAATCGCATGGTTCAAAAACAGATATTATGCATATCATAAATCACATAAACACAATTAAATATGCGAATCAGAGATTGGCTCTGATACCACTGTTGGGTTTTGAGAAAAATCATATAAACGCAGTGGAAGGATTTTAAATTTTTAATTTACGAACCCAAACTTTGATTTCAATGGTCGCATATTCAAATTGACAATTCCGCTTAACGAATAAATACTTACCCGTTGAAGCGAAGTGGTTGAAAAATCTATTCTTCACTTGAAACATGAATTGATGAATTCTTGATTTCTTCAATCCACGTATAATCTTCAATTCTTGAATTCTTCGAATTTCTTGAATTTGATCCGAACAACGAACTTACGTTGTCTCTAAATTATCACGCACGGATTGATTGGTGAAAAATTCCCACGAATTTCTCTAAGGGGGCGACGGCTAGTATTAGAGAGAGGGAGGAGGATTTTTTTCTTCTTTCTTTCTAGGAGAGTTATGAAAGTCATACACTTGTTCTAGGTCAAAGAGTCCTTATATACCACATGACTTATTGAACAAGACAAAACAAAAGAGCCCTAGTAAATTGGGCATCACCTTGGACACCCAATATGACCTAGTAGGCATCCATTTAGACGCCTTCTTTAAGTCCGGGAATTGTTATGTTTTAGTTAATTTCTTATTCAATTAATAATTTATTATATCCAATTAATTAATTAATTAATCAAATTAATTAGATAAATTAATTCATTAATATATTGCCATAGGAAATTAATTCATAATTAGTCTTACCTTTATAATTAATTATTTCATCTAATAAATAATTAATTATTTAATTTATCCAATAAATTAAAACTCGTAGAAGAAAAATAGAAACTCCTTTTTCATTTTTCTTTATCAATCCTTTAGCGCGACTCTTTAGGTTCGTTTTGTTTGGCAATAAGAGGAAACCAAAGGAAGTGGGTAACACCTAGCCAATCATGTGACCCACTTCGTAGCCCAAACGAAACCGAATGATTGGACCATTTCCATAACCTTCCAATAGTAAATACCATATAAGTATAAACCCTCTATTCGTATACCCCAGTCGAGTGAGAGTCATGGCTATGTCAAACTCATTGGACTTGACCATATGTATTAATTATAATAATACGAGATCATTGAGATCGATTTAGTGCCTAGCACAATCGTCTCTTTTTACTTTGGCCAAAGACTTTGATCTCTGTTTATCTATAATCACATAGGGTATTTTCTCACTCACTTATGAGAGAACAAATCCCATTTAGATATCAGCTAAGACTACCATTTGCCTATCAAGCCCCATTTCGAGGTCGACCCCACCAACGGGTGAATTGGGTCTAACTACTCTAATGAAATACTTGACGTCATAAATGCATCTTCAGCATGATGTTTCAGGTCAAAGGTTCACTTACACCTATTACGCACAATCAGTTTTGTCATTGACAGTCACAAAGTGAAAACCTATGTGACAGAACCGATGCGAGTCGTGTTCGAGCATATCAGTTCCACTGATGTGCCTACAATCTTAAGCTCTTACCATCCCATTGTACTAGACTGGCACTCCCATGTCAGAGATAAGATTGTACAAGTGTTCTAAGTCTTTAATTATCCATTAAAGACTTCATTTTACTTGCAAACTTATTTTAGTAATCAAGATTGATCTCTTTAGTGCCACTCTTCCTATCCCATAGGAAGTAGAGGGATCGCATTGAAAACATGGACAAAACGTTTTACACTACTTATAGATGTAGATAAGATTTAATTACAAGATAGATGCCCTATCATTCTATCCTCTATGGCATCTGAGGGCATAATCCTAACAGATAGCTCCTCGGTTCTATGGTCACCAAGAGGGGAATAAAGGTTAATCACGAGAAGATGAAAGCCATCCAAGACATGAAATAGCCACGAAATGTCAATGAAATGCAGCGATTGAATGGGCGCATCACGGCTTTAAGCCGTTTCATATCAAGATCGGCATAGAGAAGCTTTCCATTCTTCAAAATATTGAGAAAAATCGAAGGTTTCCATTGGACGGAGGACTGCTAGGGTGCCTTTAAGAAGCTGAAGAAGTATCTGAACCAGGTACCTTTGTTAACCAAGCGGGTAGTAGGTGAACCACTAATATTATACATCTCAGTAGCCGAGCGGGTGGCCAGTACCGTATTAGTCAAAGAGAAAGAAAAAATGGAGAAACCAGTGTACTATGTCAGTAAGGTACTCAGCGATACTGAGTCAAGGTACACTGAGATCTAGAAGCTAGCTTTTGCTGTAGTAATCACAGTAAGAAGGATGAAACCATATTTTCTAACCTATAAGATTGTAGTAAGGACCAATCAATCGCTGAAAACCGTGCTGGGAAAGGCAAGTACTTCTGGTCGATTGGTAAAGTGGGCCATGGAGTTGGAAGAATTCGACATCGAGTACACATCTCGAACAGCCATCAAAGCACAAGTCCTAGCTGACTTTATCACTAAACTGAGGAGGCCCGATCAAAAGGAGGAAGAAAAAGAAAAAGTCTGGCTGTTACATGTGGATGGATCAGCCACCCATACAGAAGTGAAGCGGGAATCGTACTGACAACCCTGGAAGGAGACCAACTCAAATATGTGATAAAGTTTGAGTTTAAGGTCACCAACAATGAAGCGGAATACGAAGCATTCATAATGAGAGTAAAAATGGCGATAAAAGAAGGTGTAAGGAATCTAATAGTTTACTCAGATTCCCAGCTGGTAACTAAGCAAGCAACAGTGTCTACGAAGCAAAAGAAGAAAGAATGATGAACTACCTGAGAATAATTGAGACATTAAAGAAAAGCTTTGATAAATTTGAAGTGCACCAGATCCCTCGAGCTGAGAACATCACGTTAGACTATCTATCTAAGCTAGGTAGTTCCGTAGCTGACTGTGATACCAGGCAGATTACTATACAAAGTGTAGCCAGAGCCAGCACGAAGAAGGAAATATTAAACATAGAAGAAGAAAGGGACCGGAGGACAAATATTATTGAATATCTTACAAAAGGAGTACTACCTGCAGATAAATATAACATGCAAAGGATGCTCATTCATGCTGAACGTTGCGCCATGATAGACGGAGTACTTTACAAAGGAGGTTTTGTCCAACCTTATCTCAATTGCATATTCATTGAAGAGGGGAAGTATATCCTATGGGAGATCCATAAAGCATGCTGTGGTAGCCATATAGCAGGAGGGACTTTAGCTGAAAAACATTGAGGGCCGGATATTTTTGGCCCAGACTGAGGGGAGACGCCAATGAGCTAGTAAGAAGTTGTGAACAATGCCAGAAGCATGCTAACCTCATACTAAAATCTGCAGAATATTTACACTCCTTAAGTGTCCCATGTCCTTTTGCCTGGTGGGAATGAACATTTTAGGACCCTTTCCGGTGGCGAAAGCTCAGTAAAAATTCCCACTGGTGGTGTTGTATTAATTCAGCAATTGAGTGGAGGTGGAGGCATTAGCTCGAATCACAAAAACAGAGGTAATAAAATTCCACTAGAAGAGTATAATATGTCATTTCGGTATACCAAGGGAGATCATAGCCGACAATGGAAGACAATTTAGTGGAGCTAGGCTGAAAAAGTGGTGTGAAGAAATGGGAATTCAGCAACGATTCAGCTCGGCACACCCTCAAACTAATGGCCAAGTCAAAGTCACCAACCTTATACTGGTCCAGGGGCTGAAAACCTAGGTGGAAAAAGCGGGAGGCAGTTGGGTGGACGAGCTACAATCCATGTTGTGGTTCCATATGGTCCACTCCAAAAACTACTACAGGAGAAGGTCCATTCTTGCTAGTTTATGGAACTGAAGCGTAATACCTGAGATACGGGTGCCAACTCTTAGAATCCAAAACTTCGATGCCAACCAAAATGATGCCAGGATGAAAGAATAGCTAGACATGATTGAAGAAAGAAGAGAGATAGCATATCTCCTAGTAGAAGTATACAAACAGCACATTGCAAGATCACAGGCAGCGAAGGTGAAAACAAGATCATTCTAGGTAGGGGATCTCATGCTGAAAGGAGTGAATGCCAAGCATGCAGTCAAAAAGCTAGGACCCAATTAGGATGGGCCATACAAGATGACCAAGGTGCTGAGAGGAGGAGCTTACGATCTAACAAACAGTGAAGGAAAGTAGCTACCCCAGCCTTGGAATATACAAAATTTGAAGAAGTTTTATGTCTAGACATTGTAATTTCGAGTAGCTGTTTTAACATGAATGTGAGCCTATTCTTTAGGCAATAAAATGCGGAGCCAGATAAGTATCAATAAAGTTTATTTTTCTGCATATGTGTTTTCTTTATATTCCAGTACTCTTCATAAGTAATATCATGCATACACATATTGCATCTATACTGAAGTAAAGGGGAAGTTGGTGGATGAGTAGTTAGCTGGAGGATAGAAACACAAGGGTGGGATAAGCCTGGATCGACACTTAGGCAAAAAATTTGAGGGCACAATCCATGGCCCCCATACCAAGAAGGTATAAAGATGGTCATAGAGTCTCTGAACTCATAAACGAAGATATAAGGATATTCTTGGAGTGATAAGGCTAGGAGGGTATGACTCCAGTCCATTTCTCAGGATAGGATGGATGATAATCCATTTCGACTCCATGTAGAAATAAGGCTAGGAGGGTATGACTCCGCTCCACTTCACAGGTTGGGATGAGACTCAGGTCCATTCGGACGTCATGAAGAAATAAGGTGGGAAATCGGGATCGAATAGGAGAATAAGGTAGGATGCCACGGTAGCATACTGGCCAGATGTGAACTCGTGATGAATATATCTGTGGAACGAAGGGAGGATAAAGGGAGTCACAAGGTCTGCAAAAAGATCCAAAATATAAGTGTGAAACACTTGCATACATATGACATCATTTACATGTCTTATTTTTACTCGAAATGGAAAAGTGAAATCCTTGTTAAATATATGCATGGTATCAGTCAAATATTTAGCCCTTTCTCAGGGGCCTATGGCAGTAAAGTCCTCAGCAAGCTAAAAGAGGCACCTAGTGAAAATATGTTTTCATGTAAATGAATCTAACTGCTTCGGTTATGCAACTTAATTTTGTGCAAGTTCGTAATAGGAATATGCCAAACTAGCCCGGAAATAGGGCAAGATAATGTTCTTAAAATTTCAAAGAAGCATGAAGGGCCACATGAAAATCTAGCATATATTCCAACTAGCAAGCATTTTTTTTTATCAAAAAATGATGTAGGCTATCTATAAAGATTATTTACCAGGAGTAACACATAAGCATTCGACAATGCAAGTATAGAAAACGAAGACTATTTATACAGACCATTCAAGAAAGAAGCAAGTAGCATGATCCATCTGCCATGCAGGGCAGGCCAAAAACCAGCAAAATAACAAAATAAAAGGAGATTGTTCAAAGGGCTATATTGCCCATAAAAACTAATTTAAACATTAAAAAGTCCTACTCAACATCAGTAAGGGAGTTTTCCATAGTGGTAGAAGGATTGTTTTCAGTAGTCTGGGGATCAGCTGGATCTTCAGCAGCCTGACCAGCAAGAGTGATTACCTATGTAGCAGCAAGAAAGGCAGCCAGAATTTCACCTACATGGGGAGTCACTGGTAGCACTCCTAAAAGTAAAGCATCCAATGCTAGCTCAACATCTATAAACGAAGCATCACTTCTAGCTGGTGGCATGCCTTTGGCAGCAAACTAGACCCTGCACCCCACAAAAATAGTCCAGAGACTTATCATCAACCAAGTCTTGAAAATCACTGGAGGAAAAAAAGTCAGTTTTTCCCTTAGCCAGGAGAGCAACACCTTCAAAATAACTTGGGAGTGATTCCAGCCAATTCTCGTGCTCCCTCTACAAGGTGCCCTGCATCTCAAGATCTTGCTGCTTCATGGCAAATTATGCCGCTCCTCCAGGGTCCTGACTCTGGTGTCAAGGGCTCCAACACGTGTCTCTTGCTTTTGAATATCCAACAAAGCTTTCTCTTTTTCTTGCTGCCACACCTTCTCCGCAGTTGCGTAAGCTTCCACACATTTCTGCACCTTAGCGAAATCTCTCTTCAAATCGGAGACTTCACCAGAGTCATTAGCATCCACCAAAGCTTTGCCACAGATCAAGAAGAACTGCAGGATGAATTTCAGATGAAATATTAGCATTTAAACAAAAATGAATAAATAATGTCAATTGAAGCGAGAGGAATACCTTTAGGGCCAAATCTAAGGCCAACTCCATGGCATCTCGAGAAGTTATAGAGTCCAACAACAGGCGATCTGTTGAATTTTCCATATTCTTCAAAAAGCTCTATAGAACAACTTGCTCGCCACTCCACAACACTGAATAGCTAGGGGTGTCCTGAGCTCGAGAATGAGTCCAGTGGGCAGGTGTGTCTGGGGTATTGAAGTTCATGGGAGGAACAACATCCCTGATCAGAATTCCTCAAGTGTTAGGGCATTTAGGAGGAGGTGCGTCAGAGGAAACCTCAGCCAGTCTTTTTTCCTCAGCAATCTCTCTAGCCCTTACTAGGTCCCGAACTGATTTAGCCTGATCTCTGGGGGTAGAGGCATGAGGAGATGTACCAGATTGGCGAGTGGTTCTAGAGGATGAATGGCCCGTAGGATTCACGATAGGAGGCGGTGGTAATACAGGTGGAACTGCACCTGGGGTCCTAGCCTTGCGAAGTCTGGATTCCGCGAGCCTTGCATTTTCCATAATTTCAACTGCATAACAAGAGAAAAGACAACAACAATATCAGAATAATTTCTAGCAAGAATACAAAAACCAAATGAATCAATCAATTCATTAGATACCTATTGTTTCACCCTGCAAATCAACATCAATGAGGCTCAATTCATAATGACGCAACAAATGGGGATCAACTAATTTTCCACATCGTATTCGGTCCAGTTCAAATAAGTCAACAAACTTTGGTGATAAGGAGACCTAAAAGGGTATGGGTAAATATTGTGACCCTCTAAATCTTGAAGAAAATCCCGAGGAAAGTCTCAAATGATTTCCTCAGGCGGAGCAATAAAAGAGAAATTCTTTTTCCAGTCACGTTCCGAGGGTGGATAACCAGTAAGAAACTTAGCATCATCCCGAGAAGTGAGATAAAAAACATCCTTATCTCCCCCTGAACGACGAGGCAGATAAAAAGAATAAAAGAAGTCCATAGTGGGACAATGGCCCAAACGTTTCAACAAAATAGTAAAACTAACGATAATACGCATGGCATTTGGGGCTAACTGGTTCAATGGCAGCCTAAAATGTCTAGCAATGCAGATATACAATGGAGGGATTGGAAAATGGAAACCAACTCTAACATGAGCCACATAAAAAATAAATAAACCCCGGAGGAGGAAGATAAGCCCTATCCTCTACCATCCGAACAATGATAGGATAAGAGGGAGGAATTTCGTAGTTAGCCCGAATTATTTGCTCCTGTTGGTGGGTGAAACGAGATCGAAAAATGTTCTAGAATCACGCACCTAGAGCAGACATTAAGACCCTTTCCTGGTTACTCAAGGCGAGTTCATCGGCCTCATTTAAGGCCTTTGGATCTGGTTGGTTTAGGCCCTCATCATTTGAAGGAGCGGCAGCTAGACGCGCGCCAAAAATAGTGTGTGAAGAGGATGTGAAGCTAGGGATATGCGGACTCTGAGAAGGAGAATCCAAATGTACAAAGTCACGGGGTTGGGTAGCACTATGGGAATCCCCTAAGGAGAAAGAAGGAGAAGGGAGATTTCTGGCCAATTTTTAAAGGAGTGGAGCCGTCGGCGGATTTGCCGGAGGAGCAATTATCTCAACATTGTCATCAGAAGAGATGGAGTTCGGGTTGGAGACATGAGACATTTTTCAAGAAAATACAAGGAAGAAGATATCACACACAACAAATTATATACAAAAGTGTAGAAAAGAGAGAGAAGTACCTAGGAGAATTTTGAGCGCGAACATGGGGAGAGGAAGTTGAAACCTCCGAGATTGGATCAAGACAAGAATGGCGGAAGGAAAGGAGAGAAAATTTGGGGAATTTTAAACTAAGAGAAGAAGAAGGAAAGAATAAATTATCCAAACAACGCAATTAAAGATTTTTTGAATTTCAAAAAGGGAAGTTAAAAAGCTCCCTCAACCACTAAAAAGGCGGGCTTAGATTCCAAGACACACACATGGCTAAATTGCGAGGAGTCCTACAGCAGTGATGGCGGCGTGGCTTTAATCGCAATGATGGTGGTACTTTGACCTAGGGAAATTGATGCCAGTTCCAGCGCATGGGGAAGAGCAAGTGTCTATGACTTGTCTATCAAGTCACATCGTGATTTAGGGTTTTCTGAGAACGTTCTAGAACCCACGTGACACCTAACGTACGGAGTAGTGCGAAGCCCAATACGAATCCATAGCCGGATGACCAGAAGGACTTTCAGCTTTTGAAAATCAAAGAAGTATTTCAATTTTTGTCAGCTTGGGCCTCATTCTTTTTCACAACTCTCACAGCTTGACTTTGCCAAACTTCAAAGTTGGGGGGATTATTGATGTGTATGGAAATAATCCATTGGGCCAAGTTGACAAGTCCACACCAAAGTAGGCTTAATAAGCTTAATAAATTATGAAAGGTCAAGCTCAAATCAACTATGATGCGGCTGGAGGTGCCAGCTGTACGTGGAGCTGGACCAGGTGCCTATAAAAGTAAAGGAAGACTTTTAGAGACAAGATCCAATCAAGATGTAATTAAAAACCAATTAAAGATATTAGTCAGCGACTTACCAAAGCAAGTTGGAGCGCTTCAACCAAATCAAGGTCTATTCACTGTAGGATCCAGCACAATCTCATGGACCTCAAGACTTACCTAAAATAGCCGGATCTGCCAGGGATAAATAAGGAAGGATATCAGCCCCATTTTACTTACCTTATTTAGCCCGATGCCATTCAACTTGTATAAATACTTACATTCAATAATGAATAAAGCTCTTACGTTTTATGCCATTTATATATTACACTTTTACGCAATATTATCTCTATATTTACGCATTATTTATAATTATTACTCTCAATTTCTCATATTAATATATAAATATTAATCGGACACGCATCAGTATTAATTGTGAACTTTGTTTTAGATTGAATTTGATAAAATTCTAACATAGTTGATTTCTATAAGAAGTGATTGGAAATTTGGATGAAACAAGGACACAAGTTATCTTAGCGAAAAAGAAAGGGACACAAGTAAACTTCAAACATAAGGTGATACTGATAAGTGGAAGTCGTTGGGACTTAGACGGCGCAAATGACGGGAAACAATTAACACGCTGTTCGACTATTATTGGAAAACTTCTTTCCAAGTTTCATTTGTTCCACTAATTATGTAATTTATAATAAAATATTATATTATAGGAAAAAATTATTAAAACTCCCTATAATAAAATTTTATATCCAAAAAACCCATAAAGATATTTTCCAGTCTCAAAAACTCACTCTATTAACTTTTTATTGAAAAAACCCAAATATTTACATTTAAAAAATTTTGGGCTAAATTACCTTTATTTTTTAAGTTAAAAATTGATCAATAATTTTTTTAATCAAAATTTGTTTGTTTTTGGACTTTTAAAATTTCAAATTGCATTATATGAATTTTATTTTTAATATAAAATATTTTTTATATTTTTATTTAATTTATTTTTTATTTGAAGTATGGTGATTATTCAATTTTTTTTAAGAAGATTAAAAATTAAAATTAAAATTAAAATCATAATTAATATCAGTTGTTGCTGATGCTAATATTCGTCAATCAGAGAATATCACGTGATTTACCACGTGGGGAGGAAATTCGGTCCAACTCACGACAAACCAAGTTGGAGGTTGAAGAATTTATAGACTGCGCACGTTGTTAGGTGAGCTGCCTACGTATCCCTAATATGTGGCCTCTCAAAAACGCCACTTTGAGGCCTCATAGGCGTCCAATTGGACTCCTTATTTAGCCCGAGATTTGTTTTGTTTAATTAATTTCTTATTTCAATTAATAATTTATTATATCCAATAAATAAATTAATTAATTAGATAAATTAATTTATTGATATATTTCACAAGGAAATTAATTAATAATTAATCTTATCATTATAATTAATTATTTTATCTAATGAATAATTAATTATTTAATTTATCCAATAAATTAAAACTCCTAGAAGAAATAATAGAAATTCTTTTTTCTTCATTTTTCTTTGTCAATCCTTTAGTACGACTCTTTAGGTTCGTTTCGTTTGGCAATTAGAGGAAACCAAAGGAAGTGGGTAACACCTAGCCAGTCACGTGGCCCACTTCGTAACTCAAACGAAAACAAATGATAGGATCATTCCGAAACCTTCCAATCGTAAATACCGTATATGTATAAATCTTTGGTTCACATTCCCCGGTCAAGTGAGAGTCATGGTTATGTCAAACTCACTGGACTTGACCATATGTATAAATCATAATAAATACGAGATCATTGAGATCGATTTAGTGCCAAGCACAATCGTCTCGTTTGCTTTGGCCAAAGACTTTGATCTCTATTTATCTATAATTACATAGGGTACATACTCATTCACTTATTAGAGAACAAATCCCATATTAGATATCTGCTAAGATTACCACTTGCCCATCAAGTCCGCATTTCGAGGTTGACCCCACCAAAAGGTGAATTGGGTCTAACTACTCTAGTGAAAGACTTGACGTCACAAGTGCATCTTTAGCCTGATACTTCAGGTCAAAGTTTCACATATACCTATTACGCATAATCAGTTCCGTCATTGACAATCACAGAGTGAAAACCCATGTGACAGAACCGATGTGAGTCGTGTTTGAACATATCAGTTCCACTAGCGTGTCTACAATCTTAATCTCCTATCATCCCATGATACCAGACAGGCACTCCCATGTCGGAGCTAAGATTGTACAAGTATACGAAGTCTTTATTTGTCCATTAAAGACTTCATATTACTTGCGAACTTATTTTAGTAATCAAGATCGATCTCTCTAGTGCCAATCTTCCTATCCCATAGAAAGTAATATGAAGTCTTTAATGGACAAATTAGAGTCATCTTCCTATCACACGTGCATAAAAACAACTTAGAGTTATCTTTGGCAAGGCGGGTTTATTTGACCATAAGTTTGACGTTAGTCGATTATATACTCACGGTATACATGCGTCTTTAACTTGTTCTTACTTCATGTTGTGGCTCCCAAGTGTCCTTCACCATTATATTCTTGTGATATTAACGCTTAGCCATTTCATGTATTCTTTGCAGGTGTGAAGGTAACCAAGGGTAGCAAAGTGAGCTCTGCCTCCCCTCCGACCCCTCACACCACTCTTAGCCATGGTGATGTGGCTAACCCATCAGCGCCCCAGCGTCCTGCACTGAAGGGCATGACTGGGGTTGTTATGCTATTGGGTCTCGCCTCATCTGACCAGGTACCATACACACTGGACTTTGATTCTATGATGGGGGGTTTGTTATCAGGGCCCTAAGTTGGGTCTCGCACTGGCTAGAGTACGATGACCAACCGCGATAAGGAGATAGCATTTTGAGGAGGATGCAGCATTTCTGGGGGTCATGTGCCCACGTATTCTTTACCTCCACGATTCCTCTCTGGGGAGCTCTAGTTTCACCAGCCTTGGCAAGGGTTTATTTAACTTTGGGGCGAGCCTGGATCCCAACGTTAGCTCTTTTTGGGAAACCACTGATTCTGTGACCCCTTGGTCTTTGATGAGATTGGCCGTGACTGATTATGACTCTACCCGTTTATCATCTCTATCAGCAGAATGCCTTGACCAGGAGATTTCCACAGGGGCCGACAAGTAAACGTTTACATATGTTATTACTATCATTTAGAGGCTATATGTTTATGCGTCTAAGTTTTTTACACGATTTTTGTCTTCTCAGTCAATCCAACTACCCCACCATCTTCAAGTCAAGTGCGAAGATGTGGAGAAAAAATATGATGAGAGTCGCTAGCAGAACCAGAAGCTTTTTTTGAAGTTCTTTGGAGCTAAGATTTAGCTGAGAAATGGGAGAAGAGATATGGGGAGGCCAGGAAGAACCTTGAGATGGAAAAATCCGATGATAGCTGCTTCTTTGGCTCAGATGCCGGTAAAAAGACTTTAAGTGTTGCCTAAAAGTCGGCGGTGGTTAAATTTTGCATGTGTGCCGACTTCATCAACGAGTGCAACAAGCGAGCATATAATGTTGCTCGGGGCTTCATGACTAAGACGGTTCGCAAATGCTGTAGAACTCTTCGTGAGACTGGTCGGTATCCTGGTGATGATTTCAAGTGGTTGTATGGTAATGTCCCCAACACGAGCGATGGGGAGGCTGAGTTGGGGGGCGATACCACTAGTTGAGGTGTTGGTCACCCTCTTAGCATTTTAGCCCTCTCATGCCTTTTGTATTCTGGCCTTTTTACTTGCTTTTTGAACTATCTTTATTCTAATTCTTGTTTTGTTATTTGTAAGACTTCGTTCTTGTCTACCCCGTAGTGGGTTAGTTTGATTCTTGAGCTATTTTATGCTTTGGCATGTTACCCTTTGAATCTTTATGGATATTGACTATCACTATCTCTTTTTGCCCTTTGAGGTCGCGAGTGCTATGTCATTTGTTTGATAATTTTGCCGTAGTACCTTATGCCTTATTTTAGTACTACTTAGGTACCTCGGCATTTTTCTTGTGCCATTGGAGGATTTTAACGCGCCATTTTAACATTCCGTTAGCCGATTTTTATGAATGCCAGGAGTAAGTGCCTCTTGGGTACTTTAAACACTAAGCTTTGAAATTGCTAGTATTTAGTAACTCCTTGCCCCCTACTCCTTAATATGTGTTCGAAAATATTTAGGCGTAAGTTCGTTAGGGATGCTTTTTGACTCTTGAAAGTACTTAGCGTAAATTTTGACTGCCTTATCTCGTGGCTGTTTGAAATTTTTCATTTTTTCAGGCGTGGAGAGCCTTATTTTTGGTACCATCGGGTTTGTAAGTTTTTAAGCCGATGTCCAATTTTCAGAAGTTAGATGCCCCCCATTCCTTAGGAGTATTCTACACATAGAATTATAAGAGGTTGAAATAGCCATAAGTGTTTTTTATTTTGGCTTGAGGTAAATTATCACTCTAGCATTATCGATATAATCTTGGTCCAGAGTCCAAATTGGAGGCGGGTTAGTTTTTTTCACCTCATTCCCTCTCGGTGCTACTGGAAGGATTATAGAGTGGCTAGTCTCAATCGAGTTTTAATTATTTCGGGAGACTTTTATTCCACCTATGTTAGCCTCTGAAGGGGCTTTTGGTTTTGTCAATAGCTTCGATCGGAATCATTGGTCCCGATGAGCGTTTGTTTTGGGTGTTGTTAAGTCACCCATTCATTAATAGCGTACACATTCATAAATGATGTGATAGCACATTGTCATACAAACTTAACATACACAGCATTAGGAAGGGAAAGATGCCTTGAGACATTCAACATGCATATAGCTAAAATAAAAAATATTCAAACATCAAAGCAAAGAGTAAGGGGGTACACATAGGCACCTCAAAACTTAAATAAAGGGTAAGCGACGCTGGTGGGCACCCCTACTCAATGCTTGGCTCGTGGCTAACTCGAGATTGTTTAATAGCAATATAGGAAATAAGATAGTTGTTGTTACTTGTTACCTGCTAAGGCCTCGTATGGCCTAACACCTTCTCAAGTTTGGAATTTGTTACCTAGGGGGGTCATCTTATGCTTGATCTCTAGTGCCGTCGCGCCCGTCTCCTCCCTTAGCACCCTTACATCGGAGTCTTCCTCTTTAGTGATGAGCGTCATGCTCTTAAAATGAGCATCGCTTTCTTAGGGTGGCATGTCATGGCTCCCGTGCTTTTCATAGTCGTCTGATTTCTGGGATTTTAGCTAAGTGTTGACTAATTGGGTCTTGCCCCCCAAGTGACTTTCCTCTAGTGAGATTAAGTCGATGGTAATTTGTTTTCCCTTGTCGCTGTGATCATTATCTCCGTGCTTTCTTTTAGGCTTCTTAGGGCATTAGCGTAACATTCTCTCGCTATCTTCACGTCACCAACAACTTCCCCCATTCCCACGGGGGTGGAAAGCTTGACCTTCATATGACAGGTGGATATGACTGCTTGAAACAGGTTTAAGCTCGGCCTCCCTAATATGACATTGTATGTGGAGGAGGCTTTGACCACCAAAAACTTCACCCTCTTAGTAGAGTGGGCAGGAACTACATCCAAAGATATGGGGAAAGACACCTCCCCAAGTGCTTCCACAGTCTATCCCGTGAGAGGGGTGTTGACTGCTTGGAGCTGCGCATTGTCCACTCCTAGTTGGGTAAAGGCATTGTAAAAGATGATGTCTGCCAAGCTCCCACTTTCGACTAAAACCTTCTTCACCTAGAAGTTGGAGATGGTCGCCGATATCACTAAGGCATCATTCACCAATGGTATGCCATTTTCCAGGCCTTGTATTCCAAACTCTATAGTTTGAGTCTTTGGCTCCACTTGATTCACTTGCCCCCTCCCCCACCCCCCACAGGGAGTTGATGACGTGCTGCCTTGACGCCACTCTTAGCGAAGCCTTTCTAGAATTCACCGAGTCTCCACCTGTGGGGCCTCCCAAGATTACCCATATGACTCCATTCACTGGGGGGTTGTCCATATCTGAATTAGTCCTTGGGGGGTTGCCTTTGCCTCCATCCCTACCCCTTAGTCCTGGAGGGATTTGGATGGTTGATCCCGATGGCGCTACTACCTCTTATAGGTAGCCTCTTTTGATTAGATTCTCTATCTCCACCTGGAGATGGTTGTATTCCTTGGTGGTGTGATCCTTGTCACGATGAAATCTACAGTATTTCTTCGACTTGAGGTGGCTAGGATTGTCCTTCATCTTCTTAGGCCATTGGACTATGCCTTGTTGCTCAGCGATGGCCAGGACTTGTTCCCTCAGGAGTGTAAGGTGGGTATACTTAGTGAACCCCGATGGAGGCCTGTAATTGCGCTCCTTAGACTCTGGTATCTTGTCATCTTCTCTGACCTTTCTCTTATGGCCACCGCCTTCTTATTTTATCGGCCCTACTGTCTCTTAGATTCTTATATATTTTTCAGCCCTAGCCAATAGCTCCTCCATAGTCGATGGCAGCTTCCCAGATATAGACTCTTTAAACTAACTATTGTGTAAGTTCCTCTGCATTATTCCTGATAACAACTCATGGTTAACTTGCGGTACTTTAGACACCGCTGTGGAGAATCGTTGTACATACTCTCTCAAGGATTCCCCATCTTTTTCCACCACCGTGAACAAAAATGAGGTCATCTTTGGATATTTCTTGTTCATGGAAAAGTTGTTAAGGAAACGTTTTGTCAACTGCTCAAAGCCGGTAATGCTACTGGCGTGCAATTGGTTAATCCAGCAAAGGGCCCCACCTGAGAGGATGGTCTGGAAAATCTTAAAGTAGGCCGCGTCACTAATGTCATACATGTCAGCCTTAGCATTGAACTTGTCAACGTGCTCTTGAGGATCTTCAGTTTCCTCATACTCGTTCAGGTGTGGTATCTTGAACCCTTGCGGTAGTGACTCTTCCAAAATTTTTGGGCAGAAAGAATTCCTCTTGGGGAGGAGCTATAGCTAAGAGTACTAGCTGCATATCCTCATACCTTCCGCGGTTCTCTAAACTTTCATTATGGCGGGGTTCACATCTAGGAGGGACTTTGCGCCTTGGCAGGGTCTCTTCGGAGGTCAAGGATGCTCAACTTCTACATGGTGACCTTGGAGGAGCTGGTCTTTGGTCTCTTTCCCTCGGTGGCCTCTCAAGAGGTGAAACCACGCTATTCTCTTCTTTTCGCGTGCTGCCCCATTCACCGGGTGTTGGACCACCTTGATCCAATTCCGCAGGGGGTCAGAGATTCTTGGCCTCGGTAGGGGGATTGGCTAGGCTCCACTCTATTGGGGGGACTCTTCTCTCTAGGCTCCTAGCCCCTACAAACTGACTGAGGGGGTGGATCTTCTGGCCCCTTCTCTTGAGGCAAAAGCGTCTCTTGGTGGTTTGTCACATGGGGGTTTTGTTCCCTGTTAGCTGATGGAATAGACGTCGTCCGTGAAGGATGTGTTCGGGCATATTGCTGGACCGTTTGCGCTGCTGCCCTCACTGAAGCGTCTTCAACAAGAACAAGTAGTGCCTCTTGAGTGATCTTGAACACCCCATCTGTAGGGGGTGGAATCACTGCTGGCATTATAAGAGGAACGTTCTGCTCATTCGCCGGGGGTGATATTTCAGGACCTCCGCCATCAGCCTGATCGTTTGTAGGACCTTCTCCACCGACTTGAATGCCTGTCAGATCTTTAGGTGTTGGGTTAGGGACTTCATTGCCCGCTGCTGGCTGATTATCGCTAGTCATCCTATCATTGGTAGTACGTGCTTGGGACCTAGTTTGCATACTCAGTGGCTAGAATGCTTTTCCCATAGACGACGCTAAACTGATGATGGTGAAATTCATCAGTCAAAGAATATCACGTGATTTACCACGTGGGGAGGGAATTCGGTCCAAATCACAATAAATTAGGTTGGGGGTTGAAGAATTTATAAACTACACTCGCTGTGAGGCGAGCTGCCTACGTACCTGATGAAATGGGATTAAGTCAGTTTGTAGTTCTATGGTGAAATTACTCTCGGAGTAGCCAGTGAATTTTTTTTTAGAGAATAGATAATCAAATGCATCAGCCCTTTTGAAAGTATATATATAGGACTTATAGTGGGCTATGGGCCATGGGCTCAATTCTAGCAGTAGCCCACCAGACTTATTAATATACCCAGTACTTAGCCTTTAGACTATTAAAGTAGCCTAATTAACTTTACGGCCTTTATAATGTAATAGGCCATATTCTTAATAGGTCGTCAGTTCTTTGGGCTTGATTAGTATATTAGCCGAGAACTTGATCCATGGGTGGCGCCCCCGCCCAAGCCGAGGGGCTGATTAATTACCATAATGCCCTTAGACATTTTTGGTGCACATCAATTATCAATATAAAGGTTCAAAACAAATAAATCTCTCTATAATTAAATCCATAAATTTATTAACCCTAAATGTATGATTCTTTTGAATGAAAAGTTGGTGGAATGAGTTTATTGGATTGAAAACAATTATAATGTATTTATTGGTTATAAAATTTATTTGAAAGAGTTTTTAGTAATTTTTTCGTATATTATATTATAAATATATTTCACTCGCCTTACGAATATTCACAATCTAATTATGTATTTGGACTTTTTTTTAATAAGAATGCAGTATTTAGTTTCATAATGATTTTCAAGGCTGAACTTGGTGGCTTTGTCTCCAGTTTTCTAGTCCAAGAATAATCAGATATTGTTATCATTGGCACCCACGTATAACTCTACAAACACGGTATTGCCTAGACAATGATGAATGCGTATCGTTTCTTTAACTTATCACAAACGAAATAAAATGGTTCAAATTTATAAGGCTCTGTTTGGATGTGTTTTTAATTATTTTCAATCATTTTAAAAATATATGGGAGAATGAGTTTTTTTATTTTCGTGTGAGAAAAGTGAAAAAAGTACGTGTGTTTGGTTATATTTTTTAAAATTGTTGAAACTGGTGATTGGTGATGTGCGAAATGATGGAAAAGTCATGATTAGATGATAGGATAGGAGAGAGAACGGTTAAAGAAAGAAGATAAAAGAGGGAGAGAAAAGTGATAAAAAGAAAGTGAGAGAAAAGTGATGTGAAAGGTAGTTTTGAAAGAATGATTGAAATTTATTGAAAACGTAAATGTGAAAATGAGAATAAAAATATTTTCAGTTATAAACAGTGTAAAATGTGTATTTTTATTTTCAGATGAACATGAAAATGAAAAAAGTAAAATGAAAACACAGACAAATATAGTTTAAGTTCCTCTAGGAGATGTCTAAGTCATTGAACTTTAAAGAGAAAAAATACCGGGAAACATATATTTATATTCAAATAATAGTAGTTTATAGAAAAGTATAATATATTAAGGACAACGTTACTTGTATCTAAGATCTCAATTCTCAACTAACTTCTTCAGCTTGACCATATAAATTCCTGTTTTATATCATTAGTAATACTTATAAGTTTCATGATTGCATTCTATTGAATATTCAAAAATTTATTAACATAAATTTACTTGTTTTATAAGGTGCAAGAGTAAGGCTTGTGAGACATCCCAAATAATCTTAACCAAGTTGAAGATCATGTCTATTTTCGCCAGCAGTTGCCAAACATACCCTTGATCTGTTACAACCAAGGTAATAAATTTCTGTATCGGTGTAGATTTCGGGGTAGTAAATTTTGCGAAAATTAAGTAGATATTCAAAATTTTAATTGCGATTTTAGAGAAATCATGGAAATTTTCAATAAAACTTTAGATAGCTTTAATTACCATAATTATGCATCTTTTACATTAATATTATTATATATGTCATACATGTATTGTGAGTTTTGTTAAGTGATATAACTATAATCTGCTGCGAAAAATAGAAAATCAATAATGATTTGAGAGAAAAGCATCACAATTTAAATACATATCATCATTTTGAACCACATGGAATTTCTAAGATGATTGATTCGTTGAAGTTGAAACTTGGAAAGGACTCCATGTTCAAGCTCATAAGCATTACCTAAAATGTTATCTTCATCAAGTATGTTTTTCCAAGACTCAAAATTAAAAAGATCTTATACTTTGAGAAAATGCTAAAGTCCAAATTTAATAAAGATAAGATTGATGAAATAATATTTCATTGGATTGCATTTTTTCGATTTTGTTATAAGCAAGTCTAATTTGTGACATGGCATGATAGGCCAAACTCTATGATACCGCTCATAGTAAATGTGGACCTATTTTGAAACTTATATTTAAATATTAAATATTAAAAAATTTAAAATTAATAAATTTTTTTAAATTTCGGGAAATTGCGTGAAGTTTCGGGATTGGCAAAAATTGCTTTAATATTATTTTAAATTTCAGAGAATTTCGTGTTTCGATAAAGATATCGGGAAATGTCAAAATATTTTGGTAACTATTCTGCAAAATCGAATTGAAAGTGATATTTAGTTTCAGAACCCCTAGAAATCCAAAATTCCAGTCAAAATTTCGAAGGAAATTTAAGACCATGGTTACAACTTACAACCAACAAATTATGCTCCATGATGAGTAACTGGCAGCAATGTTTTAGAAACTGGTACGATTATCGAATCAAAAAATTTATCAGTTCAAGGTTCATTGGTTGGACAGGTGATGGCATATATACGGTATAAATAATTATTATTTTATTAAAACTAGATAATTGTCAGACAAATCATAAAAATAGCATTCCGATGAAAATAAAAAATGGAGACTACACATTGAAAAATTCATTCCAAAATAAAATATTGTTAAAATAGTGCCCTGCGAGCCAATCTTAGATAAGCTTCAATTTACTATTCTTCTAATAAACAATTCCGTTTTATATTATATTTAATAAAATTTATTTCTTCATCTCATGTTTATATATTATTTATAACTATATAATAAAGTCCTTAGAATTCATACGTAGCTATGGAACTTGTTGTCTCATTGGATGGATATCATAAAACAAGTCTCTAAGGCTGTGATTTCTAAATACCGTCCAAGTCATAGATTTATCAAGATGGAATACTGATAATTCGGATAGACTTGTACCTATGATGTACACTCTTAATTAGAGAATGTGTCGTTTTATAACATTAGTGTAGTTGACACAAATGCACATACGTAGGTGCTTGTTGAGAACAAGTTCACTGATCACCTTGGCTGAAACTTCCTAAATTGAAATTATTTCTATATATGTTGAATTAGGAGTTTCTTAATCACGATAGTGCAAGATTAATTTTTTGATTTGAATCATCAAAGTAATTTGGTATATTGATTCACTTCACTTTGACTCATGTGCCAGTTCTTTTACAAGGACACATATGGATTGGTGATTTGGCGTAGTGACTCTTTATATGGAGTTTGGTGTTGACAACAAAGGATCCATCTCTTGTATCTAGATGAACAAGTGAATTTCCTATAATATTCTAAGTGGTTTGACTGAGTTAGTCATTGGCCAAGGCAAGGAAGTAATGAATTAAGAAACGAGTTTTTTGAACTAATTAATCACTAGTCGAACACACTTGAATTATTACGATTGAATTGACAAGGATATCGACCAATAGGATTCCTCGATCTTAATTCAATTGGGAAATTAAATGTATTGTGAATCCTAATTTATGCGCAACGGAAGCGAAAAATATATCAAGATTCACAATCGGTTCACTTTTGGGTTTTAATGATTTTGTAAATTTCAAAAATTATGAAAAAGATGAAATCAAATTTCATCTAATTTGATTTGAATCAAATTCTTGATCTTATGGATAGCAACAATTGAATAACTCCTGCCTCTAGATATTACGCCGGAAGAAGCTTGAAGAAAAATCCACCACCTTTGCAGTCCTAGAGGGCGACGACTACTAAGGGGGAGGAGAGTGATTTTTCTCTTCTTCTTTCTTTGTTGTCAAGTCAATTGTGAGAGTTTAGGGTTTTTGAACTAAGTAATTAAGTATACGTGAGGAGTGATGGTCTTGGAATTAATTAGTTCCTTGAGGCCATCAAACTCCTACACACACGCCTACCACATGCCCATGTCATCCAATCACTACTACAGAAATGACCTATAACATCGATTTTTTTGGGCCTATTACAGCGGTTTTGAACCGCTGTCATAGGTACCGCTGGCATAGGTCAAAACCATATGACAGCGATTCCGGAACCGCTGTCATAGGTCACCCTATGACAGCGATTCTATAGAAACCGCTGTAGTAGGGTGACCCTATGACAGCGGTTTCGGCGGAACCGCTGTCATAGGGTCATTTATTCAAAAAAAAATAAATTAAATTGGACCCTATGACAGCGGTTCTGGCTGAACCGCTGTCATAGGGTGGTTTATTTATTTTTTTTAATTTTATTTTATAGTTTATAATGTTGCCATATTGGAATGACACGAAATTCGCATGGTCATAGAGAAACGGCATTCTGAACAAAACGCAAGATTTTGTCTTGCGCTCTCGTGATTTTAGCCATCCGAGATTGTTTAAGGCCTCAAATACGCGTTTTATTACAAAGATACGTATTTTTGTAATAAAACGCGTATTTGAGGCCTTAAACGATCTCGGATGGCTAAAATCACGAGAGCGCAAGATGAATTCTTGCGTTTTGTTCAGAATGCCGTTTCTCTATGACCTTGTGAATTTCGTGTCATTCCAACACCGCAAAATTTCAACCGAGAAATATTTTCATAAATACACAAATATACGTACACCCACACATACACAAATATACGTACACCCACACATACACAAATATACGTACACCCATCAACATATACACAAATATACATACACCCATCAACATATACACAAATATACATACACACATCCACATATATACATACACAAATATACACACACCCACACATACACAAATACACCCATTAACATATACACATATATGCATACACCCATGAACATATACACAAATATACATACACCCATCCACATATATACATACACAAATATTCATACATAAATATACATACACACACATACACAAATACACATACACCCACATATACACAAATATAAATACACCCACACATACACAAATATAAATACACCCACACATACACAAATATACATACACCCACACATATATGCATACACCCACATATACATACATCTATATATACTCTATGTGTGTGTGTGTGTGTGTGTATATATATATTTATATTTATCTAAAAAAAATACCAAAACTAAATGGAAGAAGGCGGCGGCGGCGGAGGTGGGCGGCGGCGGCGGCGGCGGCGGCAGAGGCGGAGGTGGGCGTCGGCGGCGGAGGTGGGCGGCGGCGGTCCTATACCGAGAGAGATAGAACTAGATCTAGAAATCGAGAGAGAAACCGAGAGAGAGAGAGAAGTAGATCTAAAAATAGAGAGAGAAACCGAGAGGGGCGGCGGACGGCGGCGGCGGCGGCGGCGGTGGTGAGAGAGTTGAGAGAGAGAGAGAGAGAGAGTGAGTGAGTGAGAGTGAGAGTGAGAGAGAGAGGGGGGCCGGTTTGAAATAAACCCGCCCAAAATTTGAACTTTTGGCAGCGGTTCGGGCGAACCGCTGCCACAAAGTGAACTTTTAGCAGCGATTCGGGCAGAACCGCTACCACAAAGTGAACTTTTGGCAGCGGTTCTGACCGCTGCCAAAAGTTCACTTTAAAGTTCAATTTTTTTTTTTATTTTTTTTGACACCTATGACAGCGGTTCGGCTTGAACCGCTGTCATAGGTCCGAACCGAGTGCCCCTTATTACAGCAGTTTTCAAAATCGCTGTCATAGGTGCGCTGTAATAGGACTTTTTTGTGGTAGTGAATATTGGGCTAAGTTGACTTTCAACTTAGTCCAATTATTAATTAAATCCAAGATATTTTCATCTAATTAATATATGATATTAATTAATAATCTTCTAAATTAAATAATCTAAATATTAATTTATAATAGGATGACTATAATAAATACATCTAATTATTTATTATTATTAATTTATTTCCATTAATCCAATTAATCAAGTAAATAAACTTTTCATAATAAATACATCTAATTATTAATTCTTATTAATTTATTTCCATTAATCCAATTAATCAAGTAAATTAATTTGTTCATAATAAGTACATCTAATTATATATTATTATCTTTCTCATTAATCCAATTAATCAAATAAATCAATTTGCTCACCACATGGCAAATTACCTAAGTTATAAGTTATGTATTTGACAACGAAAGAATTTTCTTCACTCAATTCCTTTAAAGCGTGACTCTCTAGGTTCGTCTCAATTGGCATTGGGAGAAAACCTTGGATGTGAGTATCACCTAACCATTCTTGTGGACTCACACCGAAAACCCAATTGAGATAAATATATTAGATCAGTATGAACCTTTATGTCACAGACACCCTGTGAGTATAAATAATTTAACTTAGTCATCCAATTAAAATCAATTCAATTTTGATAGGTGATTAAATCCAATTTAATCAACTTACAAAATTAAATCTGATATAATTAATATCTTAGTTAAAACTAATTTAATTTTGATATGTAAACTAAATGCAATTTAAATTAAAAATAAATCAATTCCAATTTAATTTATTATAAAATTAAACCCCATTTAATTTTAATTGAAGACTCTGATTTGAAGAAGAATGAAGGGTCCAATAAAAATGGGTATTTGGTCTTTACTCAATTTAAATAAATTGGGTGTCATTGGGTCAACCCAAAAAAACCCATGTTCAGTTAAATACCAAGCCCAATTACCTCTTTAATATTGACTCAACAACTGTCGGACTTCTTTTAATTATATTGAACTAAGCCCAATCCAATTTAAGAACCCATCATATTAATTAATCACCAGGTGCTGGGTCAAAACCAGCACCGAAATTAGAAAGCACAACATTCGAACGTCAGCGTTGGGAGCAACAGTTTTGAAAATTTTCAATTCTAAATTAAAGAAGATTCTTCCACCCATTGGTTATAAATACTAGATCGGTTCTGTAAGGTTTTGTACACAAAACAGCAGACAAAATTCACCAAGAATAGAGCCCAAATAGGATTTAGATTTAGTTTTTACATATTCATGAAGATCTACACAAACCCTTGAAGGTAAAGAAATCAAGAAGTATGGAAGAGATGAAGATCGAAGTTCAACCATCAAATTTAATAGGGAGTTTTCTTAAATTAGATTTATCTTTGTCTATGAATATGAATCTTTCTTTGCTTTTCTATCTTTTATATTTGTTGATGAATTGGATTCTTCGAACTAAGGCCATGTTTAGGCTAATTTATGAGATTTGAGTTATAAATTGCATTTTTCATATTAATTCTTTTGTTGCTTTGTGTTTTAATCTTGTGCTTGATGTTCATATCATTAGCAACCATATGTAAGATATTATGCTTAAATTATCTGTTCGGGAGAAAGTAATTTAAGGTGCAAAAAGGATTAATAACATCTTCTAAGTCAGTTGATGTTAGGGATAGCTACATATTTCAGATACTGTTAGCCAGATTTATTTGGAAGAATCTAAATTAATCTTCGAAAAATTCTAGTTTTTAATGCATACAAGAGAGATTGCTACACCCAATCTAGTATAGGTTATCATGAGAGAGGGATTTGCGTGATAATAATCTTAAAAAAATTTCCACCTTAGCAACATTAGTCTAATTGGTGGTCCTAAGTGGCATACGAAAGGGTTTAGAGGGGGGGGGGGGGTTGAATAGACCCTGAAGTCTTTTTCGACTTCAAAAACTTCGTATCACTTTAAAGGTTTGAACGCTTTGGATGACTGAGCGCTTGGGTCAGACGCTTTAGAAAAGTTAACTTAGACCTAGTGATTTTAGCAGTTTACCAAAGTAGGGCAACGCTTAGATTGCTTAATCAGGGTTAGCACAGCAGAAATGAGTTTTAGCGTTCTTTTAGTCAACTTAATCGCTTTGCATTTTAACTTGTCTCTTTCAAAGATAAATGATGTAATAATAAAAAAAAAAATAAGACAAATAAAATAAATGACAAAGATATATAAGGTTCACTGGGTGGTGTAATCCCAGCTACGTCCTTCTTCTCCTTTTTCACTTGGACGAATTTACTAGAATGATTTTCGAAGAGTCACACAGAATCTTCTACACAATAGTAAAAGGGTGAAAATGATCTTGGGCTCCTTGATCACACAGACTTCAGCACCAATGAAGATCGTCTTCTTCAAGCTTCTCTCACTCAGAAATACTGCCTGAAAGGGTTCAATCAACTTTTCTCACTCAGATGAAAAGTTGAGGTTTGTCACTAGGGTTTTAATTGTTTTTGAAAAGATCAAACAACTTGGAATATCTCAGTTGAAATTTGAGTTTCTTCTTTGGAAGATGTTTGAGATATTTTTAACTGTTGGAATGAAGATAAAAAGTTTGAAAGATTTGGCTATGGAGTTTCTAAGCTTTTTCTCAGAAAATGTGTGTAAGATTTTTGGCAATAGTTTCTCTTCTCTTTTTCGTACGTATCTTGTATATTTTTAGAGTTTGCTGGGGTAAGGTATTTATAGGCAATTTCTTGGGATCTGTCCGTTGGACACATGCAGGAGCGTGCCTCTCACGTGGCGCGTGAGTATACCTTTTCTCTGACATTCTTGAAAATTCGCTGAAGCCGATTGGACGAGAGCAATTGAAATTCTGAATTTTCCTGACAGTCTGGTCAAAAGGTGGCTTGTCCACAAGTCACATTGGCTTATCACATTTAATGCTCTTATCAGGCATTTAATGCATTTTGAATTTAATTCCCGTTGGAAATAAATGCCCGTTGAATGATTGCATTTAAGTCCTTCATGACTTGAGGATTTATTTCAGGTGAATCTGACATAAGTCGCTTGAGGGATTTCGAGCGCTGATCCATAAATCCTGAAATGAGATCTTTTAGCGTTTGACAGACGCTAAGAAGAAAATCTTTATCTCCAGTTGACTTTAGACGCTGGTCTTCAACTTCTTCTCTAATAGACTCACCTAGAATTCTACTAGCGATTCAGTCGCTAAGACTTAGTCTAAATTCTACAAAGATAAAAATTACAAGCCTATAATGAATTACAACTTTCAAACACTTATACATCATTCTATGAAAAACAGAAACTTACATTGTATTTTTGGGGTCTAACATTGAATCCTATCTTGTCATCATCAAAACATCTAACATGAAATTTTCTAACAATTTCCTCCTTTTTGATGATGTCAAGACTCTTATAACTCTTTTATAATTTAAGAGTTACTTAAAAGAAAAGGCCCAAAGGAATATAAGTTAGCGTTTGAAAAGTTAGTAAAGTTAGCTAAAATTAGATTAGTTTCAACAAGATGTTTCAGCGTTAAAACATTCATTCATTGAGAAAATTTAAAGCATACATGTTTTACACTGAAGGAAAAATATAAAAAAAATTAAACGGATAAAACATAAAAAGGAAACATAAAAAGAAAAAAAGAAAACCAATCACTTTTTCTGTCGCTTCGCTCTTGCTTCGCCTTGTAGAACTTCTAGCGCTAGTTCCAACAACAGACGATCAATATCGATCATTGTCTTATGTTGAACTTCATCATAATCATGTCTACGAAGTCTGGCGCTTTCATTTAGCTCAGCGATAAGAGGTGATATGCTTTGCATGATAGCAATAGTGCTTTTATTTGCAACATTGCCAATATCACGAGTCCGCGTATCCGACACTATGCGGATATGCCTATCAGCAGCCTCAAAGATCTTGGATCAGGAACCCTCAATGTTGGCTAGCGGGTTCCGAACTGCCTGTCTGAAATCTCTGGCTTCTGAATCGCTCTCAGAATCTGAATCGGAAGAAGGACGTTCTCGGGACGGGAGAAGTCCGTAAGATCTTGAAATTGCAGTCTTACCTTTGGATTTATCTTTGGTAAAAGGTTCTTCAAGCTCTTGAGCAATTTCAGCGTGCACTTCTTCAATCGCTTGATCCATGATAAGATCTGCAATCACTGGGGGCTCAACCACAGGGGCGCTGGAGGAATCTGGAAGTGGAGCGTCATCCTCAGTAGGAGCACTTTCTTCTTCTAAAACCAATGACCCAAAGGGGGCCAAGGGCTTCCATCACATGCTTTGGACTGATCAGGCTAGATTGCGGGATAAAGAATATAGCGTCTTCGCGCTCTTCGGTACTTAGTGCAAGTTGCACACCTTCCGGTAAAGCAATCCCTGAAGTATAACAGTTGAAGAAGTCCAAAATCAAAGGCATGAGCGCTTGAGCTGCTTCTTGGTCCACTGGCCTAATTAGCGAGATTATCTTGGCCACTTGAATATTGGATTCACTAAAGAGCACGAGGTAAAGAGTATAGCCTCGGAAATTGTAACACCCAAAAAAGTGATTGAAACTAATGTCTAGCGCTCGGGCATTTTCAAACATGGCTCTCATTGATCTGTGGAACTCAGCGTGTTCAGTTGAAACATCCACACTAATCTGACTCTGGCCTGGAATAAGAGGTTGTTTACTTGATGAAGCGTTTTCATTTAGGTTAGGAAAGACTCGTTGAACAAACCCGGCATGAGGATGCAAAACGTAGCGTCCACCTTGGCTGTATAAGGCAAGTTGCTGGCGAATGTAGCTTTCGATTGGTTGTCGATATCGTGGCAAAGCGCTAACATTCCCTGCAATATTCTGACACTGTTGAAGCAAAAAGGTTGCATAACCTCGGCGTCTGTACTCTATTCCGAAATTGAACAAAAAAGGATATCTGATCAGTTCTTCAATGGTGTAGAAATGAAGAACAAATTCTTCAGCCCACTTGGCTGTATTCATCATCCACCGTTTTCCAAGTTTGTTCGCTTTCTTTTGCTCTTTGGTAGCAGCAAGGAACTTCTCAAAGCGTTCTGTCTCTTCATCATAATCATCAGCCCATAATCTGGTGAGATATTCACGGGCCTCATCTTCTATCCACGAATTGACCGGATTTGGGCGCTCCGCAACAAGCGGTCCTTTGCCTTTCCATAACTTAAGTGGATTCGGAGAGAGAGCATTCTGGGGAGACTTGACGACGGAGGGGAGGGCTGAATAGCCTATCCTGTTGAGTTCTTCTTCATCTGGATCCTTGTTCCAATCACCCATGTGGGGGTTCTTGAAAACAATCTTGTTTTGGCGCTGAGGATAAAATGACTCGTCCGAGCGACCGTTTGAATTGAAACGCTGAAGATCAAGATCAGCTCTGTTGAAAACTGGACGACGAATATACTCAAGGCGAGAGTGAAGACGCTCCAAGTTATATAGTCTTAGATCGGCAATACGCTCGAAGATTTCAAATTTGAGAGAGTTGGACAAATCGGGCCGATGGAGAGTTGTTTGAAATTGTATTTCCAACTCGGCAAGCGTTTGAGTGTCTTGTTCTCTGGCGGCATAATAAAATTCAACATTTGGAGTGTATCCGCGCGGGAAGAAATCGATGACACGAGGAGGAGGTCCCGTTGGCGTAGGAATAATAGAAATCACTTCTGTTGGGATAGGGGCCACTTCTATCGACCGCTCAGCGTTTAAAGTCGCTTCACTGGCTGATGATGTTTCAGCGTCAGGAAGGGCTTGAGACACTTCCTTAGCGATATCCACAACAGTTGCCATATCCACATCTACTTCAACTGGAATCTCGGATGAAAGAGGGGCATCAGCGATTGGTGCCTCTGGAGGTACATCTTGAGCTGATACATGTAAGCGATTGAGAAAAACAAGCAAAATTTCCACTAAGTAGAAAGATAGAAAAGACTAAATTGCTTACCCTGAGGAATATCATCGACTATTTCAGTCGCTTGATCTGTTTCTGGGACAGGTTCCTCAGGCTCTGGAACAACTTCTTCCGGATCTAAGTCGAGAAAAGAAGTTATAGGATCAGCACGAATGGGAATATCTAATTCGTCAAGAGTGTTGAGAACATATTGAATATCCGCTTGACATTGTGCTGAAAGAATTTTTATCCTAGCGTTAGAGACTTAGAAACTAACGAGGAAAGGATATACTAATTTGCTTAGCAAATACTTACCCTGAAAACTAGGAAGCCTCTCAGATTGAGTAGCGGCTTGAGGATCTGAGCTGTATTCTGGAACAGTGTCAGAAGGAGGAACGCTCACTGACTCTCTAAGCGCTGGTTTTGCTGGAGCGCCAGAGGAGGCTGCGGGAGTAGAAAGAGGAGTACGTCTTCGTGCAAGCGGTACTTCTTCTTCTACGAATTCCTCTTCCTCGGGAACGGAAAAGATAAACGCTGGAGGAGGCGATGGAGATTTAGGAGAGGGAGAAGGAGAAGGGATCTTCTGCTTCTTTTTGGGCTCCAGCTTCTTCTTCTTGATTTCAGGCTTCTCTTTCTTTGCTGGCTTGGATGGCTCAGCGACTTTGAGAGCTATCTTTCTCTTAGGTCGCTTGACCACCACTTTTTCTTCGGATGAAGAGGATGATGATGAAGAGGAAGACGCTGGATCTTCATCATCACTATGAGCAACTCCTAGAGCACGAAGTCGCTCACGCTCTTCTTTTGGAACAGCTGCACCACCTAGCTTCCTTGGCTTTTGCAGCTCACGAATCATTTTCTTTTCGTAGAATTTTGTCGCTGGAATCTTCTTGCCCGAAGAGTTTGTATAACCGCAAGCGCTAAGAATACGACTTAGCCCAATCCCATAAGGCTTGGGATTCACCGACTTGGCCATCGCTGCCTTGAAGCGATTAAAAACGTAGAGAGACCAATTTACCTTCAATTTGGTCAGAATGGCCACCATCATCTTGTACTGGAGGTTTGTAACTTTATCGAATGTCCCTTTCCTGCATTCGATCATCTTGGAGCATATGTCTGCGAGAATAACATATTCTCCCTTCATGTCGTTCTTCTTGAAATTCGGCTCGTATGCAGTAACGACATCGTCTTTCTTGACCAATTCCCAGACTTTGGTAGCATCTCCGAGATTGACGTGTTCCACCTCAGAGCCATCATTGGGTAAAACCAACAATGAAGAAATCTAGGAAGGAGTAAGAACAAAAGTCTCTTTGGCGAAGGGGAAGACGCAGGATATGGAATTGCAGTCTTCATAAATCTGGGCATTGTTGAAAAAGTGGAGAGATTCATCTTCAAAGTAGTTGAAAATAGTAGTGATCATATCTCTCAAACCAGATTCTTAAACGAGTGGAAGAATCGTTCGAAGAGGAAAGTTCTGGTTTTCAAACAGATAGTCCCAGTTAACCAGAAATCCGGCATTAACAGTGACTGGTTTTTCAGCACGGGAAGTTTTTCCGGTAGCAGACTTGGATGATTTGGAAGATTTTGCAACTTTGGGTGCCATTGTTGAAAGTTTGAGAGCTTTTTGAGAGAGAGTGGAATATTTTCCTTGAGAAAGATGAAGATTTTTACAGCAGAGAGAATTTGTGAAAGTGATAAAATCTGACTGTAAAGACCTTGAAGGGTTTAAATAGAGGCAAAAATTATCGTTTCAATGGCTACGATGTTGACACGTGGACAATCAAAGAGTTTGAATTTTGAAAGGAGTCAAATATGATACGTTTTTAGGAAAATACGGATGCAAAAAGTGCGGTAAAATAGTTTATCAGTTACCAAAAAGTGCGAAATTTTGGGATCCGCAGTTACCAAATTTATTGAAAAACGTTTGAAAAGATTTGAAATTTTCAGCGTGAAATGCACGCGCCTGATAGTACATTGACACGTAATCAGACTCGTGCAGACCTGAACAGTCTCGGTTTTAGATATATGTCAATAACCGTCAGTTTGATTTGATAGACACGTGTGGGTAGTTATCAAATTTAATCTTTTATACTTATCCACACGCGATCCTTTTATCGATGAAAACTATGCATGATTTTAAAGTAATTTTCCTAGCGTTATCGTGGGAATTTCTTTAACACTTAAGAATTTTGGAGAACAGAATTTAATTTTGTAAAGTTTGTGGTAAAGTCAATCGCTTGAATTTAGAAATGACAATTTTATTTAAAGATTGACTTCTTCACGCATAAAGATAAGCGCTAGTGATTAATGCATTTAATTTTAAATCATTTTTTATCACAGTCGCTTATAACTTGTTATAAGTACAATTTTAAAGTTCCCCCTAAAATTGATAACTTATTCCAGATTTTGTCAAAACGCTTTAGACATAAACATAAGGTGGATTCCCCCTAAATTGTATGCCTATTTACATATGATGCTTTATGATTTAAGCGTTTAAATCGATCATACCTAATTCACTTCTCAAAGTGAGAAAGCGTTGTTCGTTGAGCGCTTTGGTGAAGATATCTGCCAGTTGTTTGTCAGTGCCAATGAAGTGCATGGAGATATCTTTCTTTTGAACATGGTCACGCAAGAAATGGTATCTAATGTCAATGTGTTTAGTTCTAGAATGAAGGACAGGATTTTGAGTCATAGCTAAAGCGCTTTGGTTATCACAATGGATTGGGGTAGGACCTAGGATAATTCCATAGTCTCTAAGTTGTTGCCTCATCCAAAGAATCTGTGCACAACAGCTCCCAGCGGCTACATATTCTGCCTCAGCGGTAGAAGTCGCTATGGATTGTTGTTTCTTACTATGCCACGAAACTAGTCTATCACCTAGAAATTGACATGTACCACTAGTACTTTTCCTATCTATTTTGCATCCTGCAAAATCTGCGTCTGAATAACCAATTAGTTCAAAAGGAGAGTCCCGTGGATACCATAAGCCCACATTTTGTGTGCCTTTTAGGTATTTAAGGATTCTCTTGGCAGCATTTAAGTGTGATTCTCTAGGATCAGCTTGAAAGCGTGCACACATGCATACCGAAAACATAATATCTGGTCTACTAGCGGTAAGATAAAGAAGTGATCCAATGATACCTCTATAGTTAGTGATATCAATTTTCTTTCCACTTTCATCTTTATCTAACTTAAGCGTTTGGCTCATTGGATTTTTTGAAGATGATGCATTTTCCATACCAAATTTCTTAATCATGTCTTTTGTATATTTAACTTGGTTTATAAATATTTCATTAGGGAGTTGTTTAACTTGTAATCCTAAGAAGAAAGTTAATTCACCCATCATACTCATTTCAAATTGATCTTGCATCATTTTGGAAAATTTCTCACACAATCGCTTATTTGTAGAACCGAATATAATATCATCAACATAAATTTGGACTGAGAGAATATCTTCATTACGGGTAATTTTAAATAACGTTGTGTCAATGCTGCCTTTTGAAAAGCCTTTACCTATAAGGAAGATAGAGAGAGTGTCATACCATGCTCTTGGTGCTCGTTTAAGGCCATAGAGTGCCTTATCCAGCTTATAGACCATACTTTTGCCATGGTTGTTGATGAATCCTGGAGGTTGCTCCACATAGACTTCTTCTTGGAGTTTACCATTCAAGAATGCACTCTTCACGTCCATTTGATATACCGTGAATTTGTTGAATGCGGCAAACGCTAGGAACATACGAATCGCTTCAAGACGGGCTACTGGGGCGTATGTTTCATCAAAATCAATTCCCTCTTCTTGACAATAACCCTGAGCGACTAGTCTGGCTTTGTTTCTTATAACAATGCCATCTTCGTCCATCTTGTTCCTAAAAACCCATCTAGTTCCAATAACTCCTTGATGAGTTGGCCTTGGTACTAGCGTCCAAACCTTGCTTCTCTCAAATTGGTTAAGCTCTTCTTGCATCGCTTCAACCTAACTTGAATCATTAAGCACTTCATCCACTTTCTTTGGTTCCATCTGAGATAAGAAACTTGCGAACATGGCCTCATTAATTGTAGCTGACCTAGTTCTAACAGGTGCTTCCATATCTCCAATTACTAGCTCTGGTGGATGGTCTCTAAGCCATTTACGGTCTGGTTGGAAAGGGTTGAGAGACTCTTGGTCAACAGTCGCTTGATCCCTATAGGTCTCTGGCGCAGTCGCTTCATTATTCACAGTTCCAGTTTGCTCTTGATGATCATTCTCTTCATGATCATCAGCAATTCTCACTTTACCATCATTTGTAACCTCACGAGTAACCTTAGGAATAGGCACAAAGATCTCATCATCAGCGTCATCATCACTATCATCATTGAGGTTAACTTGTGACGCTTGTTGGGCAAGATCTTCAATTCCTACATCATCAGGATTAACCTTACTCGGTTCTTGGTTAGCATCATCAAACACAACATGAATGGATTCTTCAACCTTCGATTTGATCTTATTTAGGATGCGAAAACTCTTTCCATTCTTGGCATAGCCTAGAAAGATTCCCTCATCCGCTTTAGGATCAAAAGTCTTTAAGCTGTGGGATCCATTATTATGAATGAAACATTTTGAACCAAATACATGAAAATATGAAACGTTAGGCTTACGTCCCTTCCAAAACTTATATGGAGTCTTCTCATGTTGATTGTTGATCATACACCGGTTCTGAGTGTAGCAAGCTGTGTTGATGGCTTCGGCCCAAAACCTTTGAGGCAGCTTAGACTCTGCAAGCATTGTCCAAGTGGCTTCTTTAAGCATTCTGTTCCGTCGCTCAGCAACTCCATTTTGTTGAGGTGTTCTAGGGGCAGAATACTCATGAAGTATTCCAAAATCTGTACAAAACTTCTCAACAATTTGGTTAGTAAATTCAGTTCCTCTATCGCTTCTAATTCTCGTCACTTTTAGATCTTTTGAGTTTTGCAATTGACGGATTAGCGCTGTGAGTTTGACACTAGTTTCATCTTTGGTCGCTAGAAATTCTACCCATGTATAGCGAGAGAAATCATCAACTATTACTAGCGAGTACTTTTTACCGCTAACACTCATGATTTGAATAGGACCAAACAAATCTAGATGCAATAGTTCAAGAACTCTAGAAGTAGATAGACATGGTTTCTTCTTAAAAGATGATTTAACTTGTTTACCCATTTGACACGCATCACATAAGCGATTCTTTTGAAAGGAACCCTTAGGTAATCCCTCTACAAGATTTAGCTATATTAACTGAGAGATTGCCATAAAGTTGAGGTGATTCATTTTTCTATGCCATAACCAACCCAATTCATTTTGATTTTTAGCAATAAAGCATGTGGGGTTGTTATCAAATGTAGAATCCCAATCCACTAAATACACATTATTTTTTCTTTTTCCTCTTAATTTAGTAGACTTAGTCTTAGCGTCGTTGACATAGCAGAAGTCGCTTGAAAAATTAACATCAAAGCCTTTATCACAGAATTGACTAATGCTCAACAAATTATGCTTAAGACCCTCAACATAATATACATCACTGATCATAATGTTCCCCCTATGCATGATACCTATTCCTTTGGTTTTACCTTTGGAGTTATCACCGAATATAACTTGAGGACTGTTGGTTGTACGATAGTTGATCAAGAGATCCTTTGAGCCAGTCATGTGCCTTGACGACCCACTATCGATGTACCAAACTGAAGTATCGGTGTTGTCTCTAGGTACCTGCATTTAAAGGGCAATTCTAATTCTTCTTAGGTACCCATGTTGTTTTGGGTCCTTCAACGTTAGTAGCTTTGGTTTGAATTAAAACTTTCGGAACCCATATTTGCCTTATCTTCATTACGGGAAGATTGGTCTTCTTGGGTTTCGGTTTGTGTTGTGTGTGCTTTTTGGGTGTATAGTAATATCCCCGATTATAATAGTAATCATAATCGTAATCATAGTCATAATCATAATTATCATAGTATCGATAATATGATCTTGACTGTCTTGGATATTGACGCTGGTATTTCCTTGGCGCTGGCTTGGGTTGCACTTTTGGTGCTGAACGCTTAGCGCTTGATTCACCATGTTCAGGCTTACCTTTAGCCTTTTGAGCGTTTGGATGAACCCCTTTTTGTGAATCATTTGCTTTAGCCTTACCCTTGCCTGAGTCAGCTTTGGCTTTCTCATTTGGCCTCGTACCGTTGTCGCTAGGTTCATTTAGCGTTTGACTTTGTGAACTTTTCTCAACAAAGAGAACACCTTTTTCTTTGTTGTTTGTCGTAACATTAGATTTATTTGGTTGTTTACCGAATTTATTGTATCCTAAACCGGTCTTTTCACCATATAATCTAGTTACCTCAGTCACATTATCCAACTTTCTAGAAGCTTTTGATAATGATGAGATGAGCTGCTCTGATTTGGCAAGTCTAGCGATCAAATCAGCTTCTCTCTTGACTATTATATCAAGATCGCTTTTCAATTGAATAATCTCACTCTCAAGTGATTGGTTCTTCTCAATGCATTGTTGTTGAACTTTCAACTCTGCTCTGAGCGTTGCTTTATCTCTTGTGAGTGATGATATAATAGCGAGATCATTTTGATGTATTTTGGCAGCCTCTTGACAATCTTTATAATATTCATTAACTTTGTCAAGTAATTCATCATAAGAAAGAGGATGAGATAATTCATTGGTTACCTCTGATGGCGATTTGTCAGACGCTTCATCTTCTCTTGCCATGAGACAGATCAACGCTGAGTCGCTTGTAGGCTCATCATCACTACTTTCATCTAATGATTCCAAGTCCTCTTCAGGTGCGGGAAATGGTTCAGATTCCGCTAGCAAACCTTGATGGCGAAGGTTGCTCCTGAATTGGTTTCTATCCACATAGTCTTGCCTTGTGGGCTTAGACACATTTGGATAAGGGCAATTTACCTGGTAGTGCCCTGGTTTTCTGCAATTATAACATAAATTAGTTTTCATTTTTTGTTCAGTGGATAATCGCTTTGATCCAACTGGCGCTGAGAGATTCTGTGTAGAACTGGCGCAACTGGTTGAGGTGCTGAGTACACTAACGCTTGATACTGAGGCGCTGGTGCTGGGGGAGGAGTTTGAAATGAAGTTTGTCCAATAGGATTTCTCTTTTCATATCTTAGAAATTTCTTGATTTTCTTGACTAATAAGGCCATTTCCTTTTCTTCATTTGATTCCACTGGTTTAACCTCACTAACTACTTTACCCTTATTTTTGGTGGTAGCGATTAAAGCTCCTGATTCAGTCGCTGAAGTTGTTGTGTCGCTGACTTCACCTAATTCGAATTCAAATGCCTTTAACTCTGAAAACACATGTTCTGGAGTAAGAGTCTCCACAGTTTGTGATTCTCTCATTGCAACTGTCTTGATCAAGTATTTACTTGGAAGACTTCTGAAAATCTTATTGACCATTTCCTTGTTGGTCAATTCTTTGTCTAATGACGCTAACTCGGTAATTAGCAAGATGAATCTTGCGTCCAATTGTTCTAGTGTCTCATTGGGCTGCATTTTGAAATGATCGAATCTTTGCATGTCTATGGAGAGCTTGTTTTCCTTCATTTGTGCTGAACCTACGCACACAATGGCCAACTTATCCCATATTTCTTTGGAGGTTTTACATTGCTTGATCTTGTTGAACAATGCATCATTATCTCCTAGCGTTGAGTAAAGTGCACTTCGTCCAACATTATCCAGATTAGCTCTTTTTCTATCCTCTGGCGTCCATTCTATCTTAGGTTTCTCGACATAACCATCTGGAGTAGCCTCGGTCGCTCCAGGGGCTCGAGTTACAACTTTCATAATCTGAATGGGGCCATCTGTAATCACATCACACATTTCATTATCGCATGAACATAAATATGCGAATGCTCTAAGTTTCCAAGAATCATAGTTTGATTCTACCAACTTAGGCATTTTGTTAAAAGCCATAATGAGATGTTTTTAAAGAGAGATTTTTAAAAGCGATTAAAAAAAATGGATCTGAACAAGCAGTTACGCTCGGAAACGCTTAGGTTTCTACTTCAACTGCTTTGATACCACTTGGTGGTCCCAAGTGGCATACGAAAGGGTCTAGAAGGGGGGGGGGGATTGAATAGACCCTGAAGTCTTTTTCGACTTCAAAAATTTCGTATCACTTTAAAGGTTTAAACGCTTTGGATGACTGAGCGCTTGGGTCAGATGCTTCAGAAAAGTTAACTTAGACTTAGTGATTTTAGCAGTTTACCAAAGTAGGGCAACGTTTAGATCACTTAATCAGGGTTAGCACAGCGGAAATGAGTTTTAGCGTTCTTTTAGTCAACTTAATCGCTTTGCACTTTAACTTGTCTCTTTCAAAGATAAATGATGCAATAATAATAAAAAAAATAATAAGACAAATAAAATAATTGACACAAGATATATAAGGTTCACTGGGTGGTGTAATCCCAGCTGCGTCCTTCTTCTCCTTTTTCACTTGGACGAATTTACTAGAATGATTTTCGAAGAGTCACACAGAATCTTCTACACAATAGTAAAAGGGTGAAAATGATCTTGGGCTCCTTGATCACACAGACTTCAGCACCAATGAAGATCGTCTTCTTCAAGCTTCTCTCACTCAGAAATACTGCCTGAAAGGGTTCAATCAACTTTTCTCACTCAGATGATAGGTTGAGGTTTGTCACTAGGGTTTTGTTTATTTTTGAAAAGATCAAACAACTTGGAATATCTCAGTTGAAATTTGAGTTTTTTCTTTGGAAGATGTTTGAGATATTTTTGACTGTTGGAATGAAGATAAAAAGCTTGAAAGATTTGGCTATGGAGTTTCTAAGCTTTTTCTCAGAAAAGGTGTGTAAGATTTTTGGCAATATTTTCTCTTCTCTTTTTCGTACGTATCTTGTATATTTTTAGGGTTTGCTGGGTAAGGTATTTATAGGCATTTTCTTGGAATCTGTCCGTTGGACACATGTAGGAGCGTGCCTCTCACGGGGCGCGTGAGTATACCTTTTCTCTGACATTCCTGAAAATTCGCTGAACCCGATTGGACGGGAGCAGCTGAAATTCTGAATTTTCCTGACAGTCTGGTCAAAAGGTGGCTTGTCCACAAGTCACATTGGCTTATCACTTTTAATGCTCTTATCAGGCATTTAATGCATTTTGAATTTAATTCCCGTTGGAAATAAATGTCCGTTGAATGATTGCATTTAAGTCCTTCATGACTTGAGGATTTATTTCAGGCGAATCTGACATAAGTCGCTTGAGGGATTTCGAGCGCTGATCCATAAATCCTGAAATGAGATCTTTTAGTGTTTGACAGACGCTAAGAAGAAAATCTTTATCTCCGGCTGACTTCAGTCGCTGGTCTTCAACTTCTTCTACTAGCGATTCAGTTGCTAAGACTTAGTCTAAATTCTATAAAGATAAAAATTACAAGCCTATAATGAATTACAACTTTCAAACGCTTATACATTATTCTATGAAAAACGGAAACTTACATTGTATTTTTGGGGTCTAACTTTGAATCCGATCTTGTCATCATCAAAACATCTAACATGAAATTTCCTAACACTAATAATATGAAAACGTGATTTTAACAAGAATTTATTAATTTATGCCAACACATGTGTCTTAGTTGCTCTCTTCCATAGCTATCTTGATTTCGACATCTTGTTTTCTTTTATTTTTTTTCCATAATATTTTAGTTAATTCTTACTTTTAGTTTATTTTATTGCTTTTAAAATATTTAAATCTTTAGTTTTAGTTTAAGTTCTTGCTTGCTTTAATTTCTCGTAAAACTAAAATACAAGTCTCTATGAGTTCGACATCCCGAACTTACTTGTCCACTTTATTATTACACACGACCAGTCCTCTTGTTGTAAAAATACGTAAAGTTCTACCATATCAAGTTTTTGGCGCCGTTGCCGGGGAAAATTCTAGTATTTAATGCATACATTAGAATCTGATCTCATCTAATGTAATGAACTCCCTATTGTTGAATATGAATTTTCGTGGTTTTTCTTCTTCCTGCTCTCCAAGTCTTGAATTAGGGTTGCTGAAGTCAGCTCTCCCTCTTTGTGTTTTGTTCTGTCTTTTTATATCAGCTATCGAACAGACCCCACTTTGAATCAGACTTTTAAAATGCGCAAACTGCTTTGTCGGGACTCACGTTCAAATGTTGGACTGCTGGTGTTCGTGCTTAAAATTCATAACGTTCGGGTGTTACACTTCCCCACGTCCGTGCGTTGTGATCATCACGTCCGTGCATGAACCTTTCTGACATTCGTACGTTGAAACAATGAATTCTCGGATTTTCCACAAATTGTGCACTTTTTTCCTTATTTCCCCAAATTGCAATAATTTATACCTGTACTAAAAAATCACACTGATTATACGCATTTGTGGCATAAATTACATATAATTTGAACATAAATCATGCAATTAAATTGAACTAAACCACACAAATCCCGACCCTATCAGTCTTCATTCTTGATGAATCCGTATTTCCTTGCCTCTTCATCGAACCGTAAATTCCAGCTACGAGAGGCTTGCTTCAGTCTGTAAATGGATCTATTGAGTTTGCACATTTTATGTGAATCTGCTTCGGATATGAAGCCCATGGGCAGTTGCATATAAATGTCCTCCTCGAGGTATAAATTTAAAAATGCAGTCTTCACATCCATTTGCCAGATTTCATAATCCAAGTTTGCAGCTATGGCTAGCAAAATTCTAATAGATTTGATCATGGCCACTGGCCAAAAGGTTTCCTCATAGCCAATGCCCTCATTTTGACTATAAACTTTCGCCACTAGCCTGGCCTTATAGGTGTCCACCTTGCCATCCGGACCAATCTTTCTCTTATAGATCCATTTGCATCTAATTGGCCTTACACCATTTGGTACATTGGTAAGAGTCCAAAATTGGTTCAAATACATCAAATCAATCTCTGCTTTCATAGCCTCAAACCACTTCGAGGAATCTATATCCGTCGCTGCTTCATCATAGTCAGAGGTAGGGCTGGTCATTCGGTTTAACCGAACCAAAATTTCGGTTCGGAAAAATCCGAAACCGAAACCGAAACCGAACTGAAATGGTTCGGTTCGGTTTTAACCGAATCCGATTAGGTTTTAATCGAATCCGATTCAGTTTTGGTTCGGTTAACCTACCGGATAACCGAAATTGGGCCAAAAAATTTAAACTCTGTCTTCTCAATCCTCATCAACATTCAACAATGGAAGTTTAAACTCTCTCATATCTCAACAGTCAACAATGGCTACATTTAACAATATTAATCTCAAAATTGTGATTAATTATGCTTCTAACCTACACTAATAATTTACCCATTTGATTTACAAAATGAAAAAGTGAATAATCTAATTTTAATTTCTTACCTAGGGTTAGAGTTTAAGTAGAGTGAGGACTGGAGATGAGGAGAACCGACGGGGGATGGCTGCTGCGACGGCGTCGGCATCGTCGACTGTGTGTATGTGAGAGACTGGTGTGTGTGTGAGAAGATGAAGGAGAGGGACAGAGGCAGAGGCTGGTATGTGTGTGAGAAGATCGAATGAGTGGTACTGGGTAGGTAAAGTTTTAGTTTTTAACATTTTTCCTTTTACATAAATCACCCCAAAATTATTCAAAATTCCACATTATCCCCCACTATAAATAAATATTATATATTATTTGGAAATTAATTCATTTTTCAATTCGGTTCGATTAACCGAAACCGAAATCGAATTTTCAAAAAATTTAAAACCGAAATCGCTCGGTTCGGTTTCGGTTCCAACCGAATTTTTCGGTTCCGGTTTGGTTCGGTCGGTTAACCAAACTGTGCACACCCCTAGTCAGAGTGATCATCTCCATGGCTCTCTTCTGCAACAGAATACAAATAATGTTGTGTATCGTGTAGATAGCCATATCTCTCAGGCGGCTGAGATACTCTGCTAGATCGTCACTGCGACAATTGTGTCGTTTCGGGTTCAGTTTGTGATTCTTGAACTAATGTCTCCGAAGGGGCGTCGTCTTGTTTTTCTAGAACAATCTTTCTACCTGCTCCACCTTCTCGAATGAATACTTCTTCAAGAAAGTAGGCTTACAAGGCCATGATGATCCTATGATCATTTTGCAGGTAAAAGAGGTTTCCCATTAAATCTACGGGAAAACTGACAAATCATCCTTTAAAGGATCTATCCTCTAGCTTCTCTACCTTGATCTTTTTTACATATGCGGGGCAATCCCATATTTTTATGTACTTGAGACTAGGCTTCCTATTGCACCAAATTTCATATGGTGTAGTGGGAACAGATTTTGAGGGACATTTGTTCAGAATATGCGCAACTTTAAGCAAAGCATGCCCCCAAAATTAAAATGGGTAGATTAGTGTAGCTAAGCATGGAACGTATCATGTCCAACAGTGTACAATTCCTTGTTTCTGCTACTCCATTAAGTTGTGGAGTTGCTGGAGAAGTTAGTTGTAATACTATGCCTTGTTCTTTTAAGAACTCATCAAACTCGGCACTCATGTATTCGCCACCTCGATTGGATCAAAGTGTCTTAATACTGTGCCCGGTTTGTTTTTCAATTGAAGTTTTGAATTCCTTGAACCATTCAAGTGCTTCTGACTTATACTTCATCAGATAAACTAGACCATGCCTAGAGTGATCTTCTGTAAACGTTATAAAGTACTGAAAACCTCCAAGGGCCGCATCCTTGAGGGGGCCACAAATGTCAGTGTGAATTAATCCTAAAACTTCATTTGCTCTTTCGAAATGCGCTGTGAATGGTGACATTATCATCTTGCCTTTTAGACATGATTCTCAAGTAGGATATGGGTCAGACCCATGTGGAGCAATAAGACCACGTTTTTTCAACTCATGAATCTTAAATTCAACGACCTGTCCTAGTCTAAGGTGCCATATGATTTTTGGTTCACTTCAGTCATGCTACATTTTCACGTTATAGTATTAACCATACATTGATTCTGGACATTCAAATAGTATAAACCATTAATTAAAGATCCAAAACCAGTACACTTATTTCTAAAATAAATATCACAAGAATTATGTTTAAAAGAAAACAAATATCTTTTCCTGACCAATACAGGAATAGAAATAATATTCTTAAGCCCATTGGGCAAAACTAGGCAATCATCTAAAATTATTTGATGTCCAAAAAATAATGTAACAGAAGTAATTCCAATGTGTGTCGCAGCCACGCTGTGTCGGCTTCCAACATTGATGATTACTTTCTTTTCATCCATCTTTCTACTTGCTTCCAGATCCTGGTTCAAAACACATTTATGAGAACTAGCTCCAGAATCTAGAATCCAAGAAATAGAAAATATCATCATAGAACACTTTGTTTCAAAAACCATAAAGCTCTATACCTGCTTTATCTTCTGCTTTCAGGTTTGGACAGTCACGCTTCCAATGCCCTGCATCTTTGCAGTGGAGGCATATCTCTATCTTCTTAGGGCACCTACCCTTAAACCTTTTCCCTTGGTTTGCCTTGCCTTTGGACTTCCCAAAAGATTTTGCCACTCCCAGTTGCTTCTTGCCTCGTTTCTTCTTATGAGTTTTTGAAGGCTCGGTAGAAAAGATGAAAGCAATCTCTTCGTCTTGGAGTTCATTCGTGATTGAGCATTTGAGAGTTTGTTCAAAAGACCTGATAGTAAACACTCAATGTCATTCATTTTAAAATTCACTATGAATTGCGAAAAAGACTTGGGGAGTGACTGTAGGATGAGATCAGTCTGTAGCTGGAAATGCATAAAGAAATCGAGAGCCTCCAATCTCTCAAACATGAAGATCATTTTTAGGAGATGATCTCCAACTTTCTCTATTTCCTTCATTCTTGCCCCAAAGAGTTGACTGGAGATCTCATAACGATCAGTCCTGCTGCGCTCTACATAGATTTCCTTTGAACCATGATCTCAGCAGTTGTTCCCATCTTTTCATCAATTCATTGGTCATCGATCCCAACATGTACCCCTTGACACGAGTGTCAGCTTTTACCCATTCATCTTGGGCAAGCCTATCTTCAAAAGATCTGGGGTCCAGGACTTTAGGAATATCTTCATCGAGCACATATCCCAAGGATTCAAGGCTGAGGGCAATCCTAAGATTTTGTAGCCAATCAACGAAATTCGTGCAGTGAGTACATTTTTATCAAGCAACACGATCAAAGGGTTAGTCATTGTGTAGGAAATAAACTACAGAAAATACCAAGATTTACAATTAGATGTGTTATTATGTACTTTCAAGTAAAATCAAGAATTTCAATATTTACTTGACTCCCACTATTTTTATCAAAACATTGCACTCCCACTGAAATAATCGAAAATCTCGTTGGATAGGTTTCATAGTGAATGATTGACTTCCTCCATGATTTGAACATGTTGCAACCTTTATCGATATTTTGAGGTGGTGTCTTACACCAATCGGTCCAACCGATGATTCAATCTCCTTTAGCTCATGGATCACTAAACCGCAACCTTTTTCGATATATAGGTGGTGGTCCATCTGAGTCGTTTTTGGCATCAACTCCTTTCAATCTAACAATTTAATCCTGCCTTGAAACCTTTTTCCATATATGGGGTGGAATTCACTTCGACATGAAGGCATCAAATGCACTAGAGAAGATACAGTACCACGCCTTGATGCATGACCCCTTTATTCCAGGACGTCGCCATGCACTAGAAGTGAACCCACCTTCTAAAGCTTGATGGAGAGCTAGGACATCCTATGCCCCTTTACTTACTTAGTATTTTTCATATGGGAGAATTATAACATTTGAAATGTTAATAAGATTGGTCTCACTTTGCATATTAATTTCTTTACCGCGCAATTTAAAAGGAAATGCATAAGAGTAAGCCTAGAAATTCTAACAACAGACATATGTATAGACTATTCTAGATCAACTCGAGCCAATGAGTGAACGGGGAGGGGTTCTATCTATTACATGGGTTTCCGCCTATACAAGAGCTAATCTTCTTACTTCTCCAAGACTTCATGTGCCATCATGAACCGCCAATTGGGCCTATCTCTAAACAATTACGTAGAAATAACTATACAAAAATTCTATGAAATTGAAGATACAAACCAGGGGGCTCAAACTCCGACCAATAAAACCCAGATAAGACAGCAAAGATAAACCCTATGTCCATACATGATGTCACCATCACATAAATAAGGAGCATGTAAAACAATTAAACACTTATATGAATCACACATCAAATCTAATTTAATGACTGATTAAATCTAATTTAATCATATCAAAATAAATTTAATTTAGTTTGCTTACTTTAATCAAATTAAAGTGTGTGGCTATATCAAATAAAGTCATATGGGTAATATAATCTAAACACTTAGCAACATCATGTAAAACAATCTAGTTTAATAAAAAAACTAATTTTAGTTTGAAAAAATTTAAGTCCAATTAAATTATTCAATAAATCGAACTTAAAATAACTTTAAATTCAATTTAAATTATTTAACTAAATCCAATTTAGAATTTGAATAAACTTAAATTCAATTTCATTTATTCACTAAATCCAATATAGAAGTTGAAACGAAAAGATTTATTCAATTAGGGTTTCTCAATTTATAGATAGTTTGGTCAAACTCTTAATTGGGTCAAACCCACATAATTAATTATTTTACAATTGGGTAACCCAATTCAATCGCTGGGCCAAGCCTGACATAATTAATTATGCTGGGTTTGGCCCAGATTTAATTTGAATTACAACTTTAAATTAGTGAGCTGGGCTAAGCCCAACACCGCTTAACCGCGTTGGGCTAAGCCCAACGCTAGTTACCTTGCGCTTGTGCGCTAGGCCAAACCCAGCACTGATCTACCTTGAGCCCAGCGCTAATAACTTTTGGTGTTGGGACAATCCCAACACCCACGTTTCTACTCAGCTAGCGTGCGCAGCACGCGCTACTGCTACAGTAGCAAGATGGAGCGTGCTGCAACAGCTGCGCTGGCAACAACTTTGCCGTCGGCTGCTGCCACGCTGGCGGTGGCATGCTACCTTTCGGGTTGCTCGGTTTTTCAAAAAACATGAGTTTTCCAGAAAATACGAATCCAATTCAATTTTTCGTTTTACCCTGTAAATCCAATTCAACTCAAAAAATTCAATTTTACAGATTCGCATGCATAACATAAATTACCCAATTCACATACACTATGGTAAATACATGGTTATGCTATTAAAACAATTAAAACACATAAACATACATCGAATGTCATGAATCTCCTGAATTTTGGTTTTGATACCACTGTAGTGATTTGGTCTAGTGGATAAAAATTTTGATCCGAATCACTCCAAGAATCGAATCCAGGATTTCATGATATTATTTCGCAATAAGAAAAATTACGAAAGAGAATAATCGAATTACCTCTTGACAACAAAATTCAAATAATCAGCAGGAGCCCTAGACTCCTGCCTCTAGATTATCACGCAGAAGAAAAATCTCCAAGGAAGCTCCGATCTCCTCCCCCCGGAACAATGGTGGCGGTGACTAGTTGGAGAGAGAGGGGGGGAATTTTGTCTTTCCTATTGCTCTAGATTTGTTTGGCTCAAAGTTAGATTCAGAATAATGACTTGTCTACAGTTCTTGGACTGACTAACTACTTATATCAAGTAAGCAGAACCCCTAGGTATAATACAGAGGGGGCGGCCGCTAGGCCTGTTTGGAATTGGCTTCCGGGCTTTGTTCCATCTTAGCCCATGTGTAATTAATTAAATCCAAGTCCAATCCAATTGACTTTTAATTAATTACTTTAATCCAAATATAATTCAACTTATAAATTAATTTTCAATTAATTTAACTTATGAATTAATATGATTTAATTAATTTATTTAATCCAATTAAATATCTTTAATTAAATCGTGTCATCCATTTTGTTAGTCAATCACATCAAATGTTATTTTACCAAAATACCCTTAGCATGGAAAAAACATTCTTTTTCTTCCCATAGCGCGACTCTTTAAGCTCGAATCAATTGTCAGCGGGATGATTCCAAAGGATAAGGTTGTCACCTAGCCAGCACCGTGTAACCAATTGTAGCCTAATTGAAAATGAGATGATCATGTCATTACGAACCTTGATTACGACTACCATATGCGTATAAACTCTTCATCGACGTGACCCGATCAAGTAAGAGTTATGGTACGTCAAACTCCTAGAACTTGATGTTGTACTCAGTAATCATAATAATGTGAAACTACCAAACTACCCTCAGTCACCATCACTAGTTAGTTTATATGCTTTGGCCAAAGACATTGTAATATCAGTTATTTATGACCGTACAGGTCCCATACTCGTTTACTGTCGAAACAGTGAATCCCATATTGGAGTTATCTTATAATGTTGAATGCACCATGTGAATTGTACTTCGAGGTCGACCCCACCTATCAGGTGGTACGAGTCTAACTACTCTAATAATATATCCAATACCAGCACATTGTAAAAAACTCCTCAGGTCTAAAGTTCACACATACTATCTTAATTTTAATCCAAATCATTGACTGTCAAAGAGTAAATGACCATGTGATGGGATTAATGCGAGTCGAGTTCAAATATGTTAATTCCATTAACTATATTCATGACACCAGCTCCCACTATCCAATCAGTGTTCGACTGACACTTCCTTGTCAAAGCAGGTGTCAAATGAGTTGAATTTTAATGCCCAATTAAAATTCCTTAACTCTCAAAATCCCTTTAAAGAGATTAAGTACTTGACTCTTGCAGTGCCTCCTCTCAACCATAAGAGGTGGAAAGTCTATCTTAAAATCTTATGGACTTATTTGTTCAGTACATTCAAAGGCCAATAGATTTATATGAACAAAAGCAAAACCTTTATTCTATAAATAGAAACATAAAATAGTTTGTACAAATAACTTATTAAAGCCCTACTCAATCTAATTCCTCATTGGCATTGAAGGCATACATCTAACATCTTTGTGTTATAATCTTGTTCTTAATGCTTCATATGATTAGCTACCATATGTATGAATTTATGCTTAAATTATATGTTTGGGAGAAAGTAATTTAAGATGAAAATCAAGCATGGTTGCAAAATATCATCCAAGTTATGCAACTAGCAGCACCATCGCCTCTTCCATCCGTTCGAGATAGTCAATCACCTCAAGTGCATACTTTTCTAGGACCAGTTGTCTTACAACCCTTTCATACACCAAATTTTCATATTCCAACATACGTAATCACCATGGTTCAGAACAACCCATTTTATGGGGATCCGAGAGAATCACCATATGATCACTTGGAAGAGTTCGACTCTATCCTATCTACCATACATATTCCTCTTAGAGGTTTCGATACCATTCACCTTCGACTTTTTTGTTTCTCCCTCAAGGACAAAGGTTTCGCTTGGTTTAAGTCTATTCCCACACAATCCATCACAATGTGGGGGGAGTTTATTGGCAAATTTTTTAATAAATTCTTTCCTCAATCAAAGACTACGTGTCGAGAACCAAGTTTTTCATAAACAACACATCCGAACGTGAAGAAGACTACGTCAGAACATCGACCAATCTACTCCCGATCGTAGGGCCCTCTAACTTTCTAACGTCCACGGATGACTCCTCCGACACTAAGCATTCGACTCCTATTCCTTATGAGCTCGTTGATATTCCTTTGCCTTTTCCCCCATCCCCAGGTAAATCAGCACTCGATGGCAATAAAGGTAAGTTGTTATTGAATATAGAAGATTATATGGTTAATTTTGATAACTATGAGGTTTTTGAGCATCCACTTGATTTTGATTTGTTTTTACACATTGATGCTTTTGATCCTTTTAGTGTTGAGAACTTTCAGGAAAAACGAGACAATAATCTTCTACATCCCTACATCGTGGACTCTGCATATATCAAGGTGATGGATGAAGAAAAATGAGACATTATCTCTATCTTGGAAGGAAATCCACACCACTATCTTAAGCATGAGAAAGAAAGAGAAATTGAAGTGTTAATGGACAGCACGAAAATTCGTGAGTAGATGATTGCTTGGTCCAAACCTAGGGTATGTAGCATAAATACTGGGCCAATCTTCCCTACCAAGGGCCAAGGGTTGAAGCGATACCCACGAGTGGATTGGAGAACGAACAAGGCATTCATACGTAAACCACATTGAGCCAATCTCTGACATAAAGTCAAGCTAGTGACATTAAAAGAGCGCTTCTTGGGAGGCAACCCAAGCTTTGTGAGTTTTTTTTTTTTTGGTTTCTTGCTTTTCTTAGTTTTAGATTTTCTTTTTGTTTGTTTTGTCTGAGCATGCACTTTTGACATGTGTTTTCATGTTGCTTGATGGTTTATTTGAAAAGTATGGTGAGCATGTTCATAGCGATTTCTAGTTGTTTTGAGATGCCTATTTTGATGAGATATGTTGATTTGGAATACATATTTGAGATGAAGGATTGTTTTTCAACATCCTTGGTTGTAAGTACTCTTAAATCCTTTTGCATATTTTCATGCGAGACAACATTGAGGATAACGTTGAGTTTAACTTTTGGGGGTATTGTATGTGGGTAGTACTTTGTGCTTTTAGTACATTCATATGATTGATCACCATATGTTTGTTATATTGCCTACTTTATTCATATCATGTGTTCCTAGTTTAGCTCAAGTTTGGTGAAATTTGTATGCTTACATGTTTCTATGCTTTTATGTTGAGAAAATCAAGCATTAAAAAAAAATTAGTCCTTCTAATTAATGCATTGAGATTGATTAACTTGGAAAAATGAGATGATTTCGTGACATAATTGGAATTTAATGGGACATATATATCTTTGATATTGCTCGTGAAGACCCTAGACTAGAATTGATTTTTTTAGATGATTCACATTATACGTAAGTCGAGGGTATAGGAGTTGATTGGATAACCATTCTGAAACACTTAAGGAATTTTTCCCAGAAATATTGACTTATATTCTTTCAATAAGGTTATAAGTTGATTAGTTAATTTTGCATGCTTAATAATTGAATTAAAAAGGTTGAAATTTTGGTATGACCAAAAAAAGGTCAGGCTAATATGTATTGGAGGAGAAAGTCACATGCCTATACACTATACTATTATGCTAATTTGAGCTAAGCTCGAGCCAAATAAGTTAAATTTAATGAAAGACCTAGTTTTGTTTCGTGGCCTTTTCGAGTGATTAAATCCTTAGGAGTGTCTCTACACTTAATGCCCTAAACTATCTAGTTTGGGAGTCATTGATCTAAAGCTTGCTACATGGGTGCCATAGAAAGCCTAATGGAATAAAATGTTGCACATGATCTAGCCTTAATGAATTTAAACGGAAGTTTCATATAAGTTTAAAGTTGAATGTTGTTGAGATAATGGAATTTAAATGGTTATGAGGTTTTCTATGATTCTTGAGCCTTGTGTTTGATTGAAAGTTGATACATATGGGATTATTGTCCAAAAATTGGTAAGGATGCCTCTCGACTATTATACCTTAGACTTATTTTTCACTACACTCTTTGGAGGTCTTTTCAAAATCTTAGTGTCACACGAGAAAAATGATTTGATAGGTATTTATATATTTTGAGCTTTAAAAGGATGATTTTGTACCATTGGTTCTTGTTAACTATGTTGATGTGTACTAATTGGGTTGGGTCTGAAATTTGTTAGATTTTGTGGGTATATCATATGCAAACCCTCACGAGACTATACTTGTCCTTTTTGGGTAACATAAAGGTTTAAAGGCTCATTGCACATGCTAAGTGTAATCTTTTACTCCACGAAAGTGAGTTTATCTTTTTCGTTTTTTGCTTTTGTGTTTTCTCTCTTTGGTTGTTGTTCTTGATCTTATTTCTATGCTTTAGCATTGCTTGAGAGCGATCAATGGATAAGTTTGGGGGTGTTCATAGGTTATAATTTTATGTGTTTTAGAGCCTCATATTCATGTTATTTACATTGATTGATGCATGATTTTATACCACATATGCGTTTAATTTGTGTGCTTATTGAGTAAAGGTGGAAAATCATTGCAATTGAGGAAAACTGGATGGAAATGCAGAATTTCAGAGTATTTAGAGACAGAATTTGAAGAACGTTTATTCTACAAAGTTATAGAGCTTTGTCTTAGATTCATGTGGGAACTTAAATCATCCAAATCGTGGAAAGTTATGAAGGAAACAAGATCTTTGCGTGGACAAATTTTTTTTCCAAAATCTACGCCCGAACGTGGAAAAAGGAAATTCGGTTGTGAATATGGCGAGAAAAATGTCAGTTTTTACGTACGAACGTTGGAAAATCAAGTACGGACGTGGGAGAGGGTTTAGGGACGAATGTAAGGAAGCACAACGTTCGAACGTCAGCGTCAAGAGCAGCAATTTTGGAAATTTTCAATTCTAATTCAAAGAGGATTCTTCCACCCATTGGTTATAAATACTAGATCAGTTCTGTATGGTTTTATACACGTTTTGGCAGACAAGATACACATAGAATAGAGCCCTAATAGGGTTTAGACTTAGTTTTTAGATATTCATGAAGATCTACACAAAACCTTGAAGGTGAAGAAATCAAGAAGCATGGAAGGGATGAAGATCGAAGTTCAATAATCAGTTGTACGAGGGGGTTTCTTAGATTTAGATTTATTTTTGTCTATGATTATGAATCTTTATCTTTCTTGATGAATTAGATTCTTTGAAGTAAGGCCATGTTTAGGCTAAACTATGAGATTTGAATTGTAAATAGCATTTTTCATATTAATTCTTTTGTTGCTTTGTGTTATAATCTTGTTCTTAATGCTTTATATCATTAGCTATCATATGTATGAACTTATGCTTAAATTATCTTTTCGTGGGAAAGTAATTTAAGGTGCAAAAAGGATTAATAACATCTTCTAAGTTAGTTGTACAATTCCGGATGTTATTAGCCGGATTTATCCAGGGAAAATTCTAGTTTTTAATGTATGCAAGAGAGATTGCTACACCTAATCTAGCATGGGTTATCAGGAGCGAGGGATCGAATTGATAATAATCTGAAGGAATTTTTCACCTTAGCAACATTAGTCTAATAATATGAAAATGTGATTTTAACAAAAATGATTAATTAATGCCAATGCATTTGTCTTAGTTAATTGCTATCTTGATTTCAACATCTTATTTCTTTTATCTTGCTTCCATAATATTTTAGTTAATTCTTACTTTTAGTTTATTTTATTGCTTTTAAAAACCTTAAATCTTTAGTTTCTTTAAATTCTTGCTTGCTTTAATTTCTCATAAAACTAAAATACAAGACTCTGTGGGCTCGACATCCCAGACTTAATTGTCCACTTTATTACTACACACTACCAGTTCTCTTGCTGAAAACACGTGAGGTTCTAGCATGTCAAAGGGCATGAATAACACCGTTTTCACCCCTCTAATGCCCATGAGGAAGTGGGGTAATTTTATTTACGCATGTGTTTGAAGAGGAAAACAACATATCAACATAGCCCTTTGGAACTAAAAGGTTCCAATCGAGGCTGCATTCAATAACTCGCGACCCCATTAGAGGTCAATATAGGTGGAACAATGAAAATCCCTTGAGCTAGGAAAGGCTCGAATGAGGCTTATCCACCTTATAATCCTTTCAGTGGTATCGAGAGGGGTTGAGGCTCCATAGAGGTCCCTCCCTCTAACAAGAGCTCTGGACCTAGAATATGCAAATACGATTAAGGTGACGATCCACGTCACACTGTAACTAATAGCGCATATCGTATAATGTGCCATGAGAGCTTTGCCACTAAGCACCCCACACACGCAAATAACGGGAGTGATGGACATGCCCGAGCTCATAATTAGCCATTAATTCACAAAAATTGACAATAGACATTGAAAACCACCCCGTACAAATCTTACTCCTAAAAGTTTACTCATAGTAAAAACGTTAAGAAGTTGGGGGTATGGAAAACTTGCCATGGGCATAGTAACGTGACCATTGGCACTTATTGGCATCCCATGGTTCTAACAAGTAACACCACCATTGGTACCCCTCCAAAGCTCATACGGGGTTAGAAAAATAAAAGACATACTCAAAGCCTATGAAGGCCTAATGAGTAGCTCACAAATGTGTTATATGCTAAGTCAAAAAAAAAAAAAAGAATGATGCTAACATTCGACTATCTCATAGTCATACAAGCGAAAATAGTCTTACCAACTATAAATAACTGAAAAATTCATAAAGATTAAGGAGAATAACAACTCAGTGCAAAGAAAAAATAGCACTACCTGAAAATGCTAAATAAAGAAAGTAAGCAAGCTAGCCCTAGCAAGGAGGATGACCACCCTGCCTCTCAACGTCTGGCTCAACTTCCTCATCACTTTCATCAGGGACCGTGTCATACATCCAGCTGAAATCATCCTCAAGATAGCGACCACTCTCCCGAAGAGTTCGACGGCATCGCCAGACTGTCTTTCACATAAAATCAAGAGCAATGTCGTAAGCCTTTTTATTGCATTCATCAAGAAATTCAGCACTCGCCCGAAAATTGCCCACCGCCGACTCTTTGGCATCCCACAGGGATTTTTTTCCCAGCATCTGAGCTAAGAAAGCTTTGACCACAATATGCCTCCACTTCAAGGCTCTCAACGGCCTTGTGGTACTTCGACTCCCACTTCTTGGTTACTTCCTCGGCCCTAGAGAACTGGGAGAGAAGTGTCTGATTCTTTTTGGAACAACTCTCCGCCTTTTCTTCAAGTTGCTCAAATTTAAGGCGGAGGTGATGAGACAACTGAACCGATTGAGAAAATAGAAGTATTCAAACATACTATAAAAATGACTCTTCATAAGAATGGTTAAGCAATGAAAGAAAATTAAAGTGAACTCACCCGGCCCGCGCCGGTAGAAATCTCTTCATCAGTCTGATTGGATGATAGTAGGGACAGGCGCCTAGAATCGTGGTTAGTAATAACAATCCTCATCATTGACCAAGGAGTCACCGAATTGATTGTGTTAGGTGCCTGGCGAGCCAATTGTTTTGGGCTCTGCCATCTCAAATGTAAAACACTATAACAATATTGTTTTAAATATATTGAATATTTCTTTATGGTATGCTTCTTTATTGTTATAACTAGTGTTAGAATAGATAAAGATCCCATGGATTACATATGGTTAGGGGAGCGGTCAAGATACATATTGAATGATCTCAAAGACCGTAATCCTAAATACTGGTCCAAGTCATAGAGGTTGTGTGATGTGGGATATCACTGGCCTCGTCAAGACTTGTTCATGCATGTAACTCTCCTAAGAGATCGACATGTTCCATTATCGATGGCTTGTATGGAAATAAATGTATGAAGATTCATACTTAGATTATGGAATTGAACGGCCCCGTTGAAGGACTCCTATTTGGTGTTGTCGAACATGGAGTCCTTGGTTTTCGTAGTGTGAGATTATCCTTAGACCTAAGATGTCGTTTGGAAAGGGTAATATCCACTATGCTTTGATATGCGCATGCACTTCAGAAGAGTCATACGGCGTGTATGTTTGGTAAAGTCTGATAGTGCAGCGGAACAAATGGTAGTCGGAGAGATATTCATCCATGGTCACGAGCACTCAGTACTTCCTATGTTGTTGCGAGAATCGAAACGATCGTTAAAAGCCTTTGATCAAAGCGATTGTCTTCTGAGAGGGATTGGCGATCCCGGATTAAAAGATTGGATCATTAAATGTCACAACAAAGTCATCATTTCTAAGGTTATTAGGGTTCGACCGTTGCCATACCCTAGACCATATATGGGAAACTATTGAAGGGATTCTATCCACATAACGATCATAAGTCGGATAGGTTTTGCTTTTCATCGTTGACATCTAGGAAATCGTGGCGACGTTATTGCTAGACATCGAACCACGACTTTGGTGAAATTAATTCAAGGTCTAGTTAATTATTTAGAATAATTAATCTAGCCTACGGGGACTTATTGCTAGCTTGACAACGAGCCTGAGGGGTCACACACATAACTTAGTGTAGTACCTATTAGCTAATTAATTCTTTGTGAATTAATGAAGGGATTAATTAATTGGATTTAATTAATCAAGGAAAAGGAATTAATTTAATGGAATTAATTAATGGTCCTATGATTTAATAGTAGAATATTAAATTGGGAAGGACTAATTAATTAATAAAGAGAAAGAATATAAAATAATATATATATATATATATATATATATGCATGTGCACGTGTGGCGTGTATATGTGTATGTGTGGATTTGGTGGAAAGATTTATCTTGCACACCAAGTTTGTAATATATATATATATATAAATTAATTAATATCCTATAAATATATTTGGTAGAATCTTTAATTGGTAAGGTAACTAATAATAAGGAAGGATTTTATTTGATATATGTTTGGATATTAAGAGATATGGTAATATCTGGTTAGTTGGAAAAAGTCCAACTATTTAAGGAGAGAGAATGAAAAAAAAAGTAATATATACATATACACGCCTCTCCCTAATTTTTAGGGAGAGAGAAGCGTGTGTGTGTAGGGTTTTTAACCCTAGGTGGACTCTATAAATATATGTGTTCTACCTCTTTTAAAAACAATGAAGGATTTTGACAACAAAGATGTACAAGTCCTTTTTCTCTTATTTCTCTCCCAATTTTTCTTTCATAATATTTTCTTCAAACTCATGTGTTGAGTGTGAAGAACACTTCAATATTTCCAAACTCTTTTTCCTCAAAAGCTAAGATTCGATATTCTTCTTGCTAGCACTAGTAGAGATAATTGAGGGTATGAGCTAGGGTGTGGATACATCTCAGAGGCGCAACACTTGGGGTGCTAGAGCAAATCAAATTCGAAGATTATATCAGGGCGTAGCTTAAAAAGACGTTGCTGTTTTAAGGTCTACAAGAGGTAAACACGAGTAAACTTTCTCCTAGTATATTTTTGAATCTGATGGTACCATGTCTGCGAAGCCCTGATTTCGCGGATGCCGCTTTAATTTTTTAAATTATATGTTTTTCGCTAAGCCGGTGTCCCCGCGGGTTGTACCGATCCCAACAATGGTATTAGAACCAATGTTTAGACATGGCTCAGATTCTTTTCGTGTTTATATGCTTTAAAATTAGCTTTATTGCGTATTGGAATTGGTTGGATTTTTTGTTTAATTTTTGGATCCGTTGATTTGGTGTTAATCTGAAAATCGAAGGGCTGCATTTTTATGCTCTTTTTTTTTTTAAAAAAAGGGGGGATCGTCGTTGTATGGGCAGCGCTGCCAAAACAGCACCGCCGCTGCTCGACTGCGATGGGCAGTCGTCGTGAACAGCAACCCGTCGTTCGGCAGCACGTGCACAACAGTGTGCACACGCCACGCTCCATCCCAGAAGACGGCGCACGGCGGCTAGGCGGCCCGTGTTTTTAACTCAAAGGGTTAAAATGTAATTTCCCCAATTTCCAAATGTTTTTCGTTATAATTGTGTTTTAGGCCATGGGTCGTTTTGCCAATTAAATTAAAAGCGCAACCCTAATTTGTGATTCTATAAAATTGGTTTTTTGAATCTCAAGTTCTTGGATTATATTTAAGTTTGTTCTAAAATTGGGATTTTCAAAATTGGAAAGATTTTATTTAATTTTAAATAAGATGGAATTTTATTAATTTTCGGAATTGGATAAAATTGTGTTTTTGGAAAATCTTTTTAGATTAATTGGAAAAGTATGACTTTTTCATGTGAAGTTTCTAAAATCGGTTTTTAGAAATTAGAGTCTTTGGATCCATTAATTAATTAATTAAATCATCCTTAATTAAAGATGGTGAATATTAATTCATATTTGCATGATAGCATGTTTATGTGATTATGTGGTGACCCGGGTCGAGCCATAGCACGCATGATGGCACGCATGCTATGTTTTCCCTTTTATTGTGAATGAGAGGGAAAGGTTTCTTTACATGTAATTTTGAAGACGAAGATGGAGACGTTCAAGCTCATGGAGTTTTGAAGACCTTGGTATAAGGTCCAGGTCCTTAGATTAGATTGGCCAACACCTTGATGGCTATGGGTGTTTAGGTATTGGCTTGACTAAGATCACATTTACCGCTCTATATATGATTGCTTATTTTCTTATGTTATGTATGTTGTGCATGTCTGCATAATCACCTAAGAAAGACAAGTAATTAAAAAATGTGAGACCTTGTTTTTGAAAATGATCGTGTTTTTGAAAATGTGAGACCTTGTTTATGCAAGTTTAAGAGTTTATGCAAGTTTATGATCATGGATATCGTTTATGCAAGTTTAAGAGTTTGGATAAAAACAAGTTTGATGGCTTGAACTACGCCCTCTGGTGTAAATTTCTGGATATCTATCTCAAGGGTGAGAAACTTGATTACATAATCAAAGAGGAAATCCCACCTAGGCCCAAGCCAGCAACTCATGCTCTTACTTTGGAGTACATGACGAAGCAAATTGATGACGAGGCTTATGCTCGATATTTCATATTATCTATGATGTCGGGTGATCTGATTAAGATATATGGAAATGTCGAACTGGCCAAAGACATCATCAAAGTTATTGAGGAGACGTTTGGAAAGAAAACGTCAAAGGGTGATTGCCCTCACTGCCATGGGATGGAACACTTGAGCAAGGATTGTTCTGCTGCCTTCAAAAGCTACAACGAAGGTGTGTTTTTTGTTGAGGTCAATTTGTCTATTTACCATGCTTCTTTGGTGTTTGCCACCGGCTATGGTACTCACCTTTGCAATGATTTGCAGGTGTTGTCTAGAAGCAGAGAGCTGGATGACGAGGACACGGTCTTGAGAATGGCTAAAGAAGCGTCTGTCGCTGCGAAGGCTGTTGGAAACGTTGTTTTAGTTCTTGAGGATAGTACTAGGTTTACTTTAAAGGATGTTTATTATGTTCCCGGATGGATTAAGAACCTAATTTCTGTTTCTGTTTTGGACAAGGAAGTTTTTCTTTTAATATAAATAATGGTTTTTGTTCAATGTTTTTGGGTTCTAAATTAATCATAAGAGCATGTATGTATAACAACCTTTATGTTTACCCACATACTAATTCTCTTGCAATTCAACCAATAAACATAGGAAAGCGTAAATCTAATGATCCACCTCATGCACAAATATGGCATGCAAGACTTGGTCATGCATCTAAGGTTAAGATTCTCAGGTTGTCAAATTTTCTCGAGCTTGATGAAGAAGAGGAACTACCAACTTGTGAATCTTGTCTGAAAGGTACAATGACAAAGTCTCCATTTGGAGGCCGAATGGAACGTGCTAAGGATTTGCTTGAGTTAGTTCACACGGATGTGTGTGGACCGCTCAATGTCAATGCATTAGGGAGTTTTTCTTACTTCATAACCTTTACTGACAATTATTCTAGGTATGGTTATTTGTATCTTCTTAGATTCAAATCTGAGGCCTTTGATAATGAATCTGAGAATCTGAGAGATTCTCTCTCAGTGGACGCCGCCTGGAACACCACAATGAAATGGTGTATCTGAGCAAAGAAACCGTACATTGATGGACATGGTCCGGTCAATGATGTTGTCCGCAGATTTACCTATGTTCTTCTGGGGCTATGCCCTGGAGACGGGGGCTTATCTATTAAATAGATTACCGTCCAAAAGTGTTCCTGAAGTGCCGTATAAGATGTGGTACGGAAAACCACCCTGATACAAGTACCTAAGAGTATGGGGATGTGCTGCTCATGTCAATCAGCTATTGGGAGATAAGTTAGATTCAAGATCTATCTTATGTAGGTTTGTGGGATACCCTAAGAAGTCCTATGGGTACTACTTCTATCACACCTTGGAACAAAAGGAATTTGTTTCAAGGAACGCTGTGTTCCTAGAGAAGAAACTCATATGTGGGAGCATAGATATAGTGATAGAACTTTAGGAAACTCAAGAAACACAAATACCACTGGCAGTGAATGAAGAGCAAGATGAGCCACAAACTGTAAGTACAAGAATTCCACCTCCAAGGAGATCCGAAAGGATCCCGAGACAGCCTGAGAGGCACTATGGCCTTTTTCTGAAAAGTAAGAAGGAGAACCTCCTATTGGATGAAGATCTAACATCCTATAACGAGGCAATGTCCGACAAGGATTCGGGAAAATGGTCTGAAGCCATGGAATCTAAAATTGAATCCACGTACTCCAACAAGGTTTGAACCTTGGTAGACCCACCACCTGGCATTAAGACCATTGGTTGTAAGTGGTTATACAAATGCAAGTCAATTGTTTTGGGCGGACATCTTAAATGTAAAACACTATGACAATCTTATTTGAAATATATTGAATATTTCTTTATGGTATGCTTCTTTATTGTTATAACTAGTGTTAGTATAGATAAAGATCCCATAGATTACATATGTTTAGGGGAGCGGTTGGGATACAAATGGAATGCTCTCAAAGACCGTAATCCTAAATACTGTTCCAAGTCATAGAGGCTATCAGATGTGGAATATCACTGGCCTCGTCAAGACATGTTCATGCATGTAACTCTCCCAAGAGGTCAACGCGTTCCATTATCGATGGCTTGTATGGCAATACATGTATGAAGATTCATACTTTGATTATGGAATTGAACGGCCCCGTTGAAGGACTCCTATTTGGTGTTGTCGAACATGGAGTCCTTGGGTTTCGTAGTGTGAGATTAAACCTTAAACCTATGATGTCATTTGGAAAGGGTACTATCCACTATGCTTTGATATGCACGCGCACTCCAGGATAGTCATACGGCGTGTATGTTGGGTATAGTCTGATAGTGCAGCGGAACAAATGGAAGTCAAAGAGAGATTCATCCAGGGTCACGAGTACCCAGTATTTCCTATGCTGTTGCAGAATCTAAATGATCGTTAAAAGCCTTTGATCAAAGCAATTGTCTTCTGAGAGGGATTGGTGGTCCCGGATTAGAAGATTGGATCATTAAATGTCACAACACAATCATCGTTTCTAAGGTTATTAGGGTTCCACCGTTGCCATACCCTAGACCATAGACGGGAAACTATTGAAGGGATTCTACTCACATAACGATCATAAGTCGGATAGGTTTTGCTTTTCATCGTTGACATGTAGGAAGTCGTGGCAACGTTGCTAGACATCGAACCATGACCAATAGGTGCCTTGGATTAATTTGGTGAAATTAATTCAATGTCTAGTTAATTTTTAAGAATAATTAATCTAGCCTACGAGGACTTATTGCTAGCTTGACAACGAGCCTGTGGGGTCACACAAAAAATTTAGTGTAGTACCTATTGACTAATTATTTTTTTGTGAATTAATGAAGGGATTAATTAATTGGATTTAATTAATGAAGGAAAAGGAATAAATTTAATAGGACTAATTAATGGTCCTATGATTTAATAGTAGAATATTAAATTGGGAAGGACTAATTAATTAATAAAGAGAAAGAAAATAAAATAATATATATATATATATATGCATGTGCACGTGTGGCGTCTATATGTGTATGTGTGGATTTGGTGGAAAGATTTATCTTGCTCACCAAGTTTGTAATATATATATATATATATATATATTAATTAATATCCTATAAATATATTTGGGAGAATCTTTAATTGGTTAAGGTAACTAATTAATAAGGCAGGATTTTATTTGATATATGCTAGGATATTAAGAGATAAGGTAATATTTAATTAGTTGGAAAGAGTCCAACTATTTAAGGAGAGAGAATAAAGGAAAAAGGAATATATATATATATATACACACACACACACACACACATACACGCCTCTCCCTAATTTTTAGGGAGAGAGAGGCGTGTGTGTGTGTAGGTTTTTAACCGTAGGTGGACTCTATATATATGTGTGTGTGTGTGTGTTCCATCTCTTTTAAAAACAATGAAGGATTTTGACAAAAAAGATATACAAGTCCTTTTTCTCTTATTTCTCTCCTAATTTTTCTTTCATATATTTTCTTCAAACTCATAGGTTGAGTGCGAAAAACACTTAAATAATTTCAAACCCTTTTTCCTCAAAAGTCAAGATTCGATATTCTCCTTGCTAGCACCGGTAGAGATAATTGAGGGTACGAGCTAGGGTGTAGATACATCTCAGAGGCGCAACGTTTGGGGCGCTAGAGAAAATCAAATTCGAAGACTGTAGCAGGGAGTAGCTTATAAGGACGTTACTGCTTTAAGGTCTACTAGACGTAAACACAAGTAAACTCTCTCCTAGGATAGTTTTGAATCCGATAGTACCATGTCTGCCTTGCCCTAATTTCGGGGATGCCGCTTTAATTTTTTAAATTATATGTTTTCAGTTGAGCCGGTGTCCAGGGAGTTGTACCGATCCCAACGCGAATCACCCGTATCCCAAAAGGATTGAATCAAAGGGTCACGGTTTACACCAAATGCAAACAGCCCCTTACCACGGACGGGGGGGCTATAACTCACTAGAGACACATCACGACCCCGCTTCGAGGGAGGTGCCCGGGCTATAGGTGTCCCAGAGGTCCGACCTCGCATACTCTCAATGCCTTCCTCCTCTGAAATGGACTTCTCCCTAAGAGTAGCCGAAGAAGTACCAAATAGGGGCACCATGAGAACCCTTGGCGCTGAATCGGCTATCATGGAATCGAAATCAAGTTCGAAGACGCTTTGCTGGGTAGAGGAGGACTCGGCACCTCCAGGGCTTTGCCTTTGCCCTCCTATACAGGGCATATAGGCCCCAAGGGTCACGCCCCTCGTCTATCACTATGAGTGACTCCAGCGGCGGGAGCGCCGATAGCAGGTGACTTCCTAGGAGCCACCTGACCCTTCTTTCTAGACTTTGCACGTCGCCTGGCACCTAAATCAAATATTTTCAATGGTTAAGATAATAATGCTAAGCTACATATGCGATGCATATATGTTGATATGCAAGTCAATATCAAGACAATATGAAATACGATACCTTCGGTGTATATCTGTTTAATATCGTAGCGAGACTCAAACAGATTAGCCCCTGAAAAGGTAACCCTTAGTTGTCATTGATCGGGGTAATCTTATGAGAAAGAACACTCTCGCACCACTGTGTGGGGGGTTAGTATAGGCAAATTACCTATAGGGAAGTTGAAAAATTTAGCTTTCCAACTGCCCTTAGAGCTAACCTTCCCCGTCAGGAACCTATACGGATGCAATGGGTAGAAGTGTACAAAAGGCCCGCCTGAACTCACCCGAGAGTCAAAAAAGGTTTGAAAGGCATCAAGACTCACATCTAGCTCTAAGGCTTTGTACTAACGTAAGAAACCGTCAAATAACGCAAAGCTATTGGGGGTCAGATGACTGATGCAAACCTTATAGTGGTTCAAGATCATCTCTAGCAAAGGGTGACATGATAAATAAAACCCCAAGTGATAATACTCCAAGTAGAGTGTCACATGATCCCGAGGAGGACTTCGAATCCTACAACTCGAAATGGGTTTCTCGATCTTGAGCTCGGTCAACACGTGCTCAAAAATCCCCTTCTGATCATCATTAGTGATGGTAGTATCACAAGTCGTGAGATCCATAGTGCGATCCCACAAAGATTTTTCTCCTTGAGAACCGTCGGTCCACTTTTCCAACTCCTCATAACCAGTCCACAAACTCACAAGGTCATCTCATTCGAAGTACTCTTAACTTGAAGACGAATCACAAAAAAGAACATGAGATAAAGTACATGGATACTTACGTAAGGCAAATACAAGTCACCTCCGTTAAAGACCCCTGAGGCAATAAGCCACGGGGCAGCTGTTAGGATTATGGCTTCAGATGCTATAGAGGATAGAATGATAGGGGATCTTTCTTGTAATAAACTTATTTATCATTTATAAAAGGCATTATTTAGTTTCTCTTAAATCTTATCTGCATCTATAAGTAGTGTAAAACGTTTTGTCCATGTTTTCAGTGCAATCCCTCTACTTCTTGTGGGATAGAAAGATTGGTACTAGAGAGATTGATCTTGATTACTTAAACTCGTCCGCAAGTAATATGAAGTCTTTAATGGACAAATTAAGACTTAGAACACTTGTAGAATCTTAGCTCTAACATGGGAGTGCCGATTGAACACCATGTGATGGTCGGAGCTTAAGACAATAGGCACATCAGTGGAACTGATATGCTCGAACATGACTCACATCGGTTCTGTGACATGGGTTTTCAATCTGTGACTGTCAATGACACAACTGATTATGCGTAATAGGTATAAGTGAACCTTTGACCTGAAGTATCATGTTGAAGATGCACTTGTGAGGTCAAGTCTTTCACTAGAGTAGTTAGACCCAATTTACCCATTGGTGGGGTCGACCTTGAAATGCGGCTTGATTGGCAAGGGGTAGTCTTAGATGATATCTAATATGGGGTTTGTTCTCTCATAAATGAATGAGAAAGTACCCTATGTGATTACAGATAAATGGAGATCAAAGTCTTTGGTCAAAGAAAAAGAGACGATTGTGTGAGGCACTAAATTGATCTCAATGATCTCATATTATTATAATTAATACATATGGTCAAGCCCAGTGAGTTTGACATAACCATGAGTCTCACTTAACTGGGGCACGTGAACAAACGGTTTATACTTATACGGTATTTATGATTGGAAGGTTGTGGAATGATCCAATCATTAGTTTTTGTTTGGGCTACGAAGTGGGCCATGTGACTAGCTAGGTGTTACCTACTTCCTTTGAATTCCTCTCATTGGCAAACGAAACGAACCGAAAGAGTCGCGCTAAAGGATTGATAAAGAAAAATGAAAGAATTTCTATTTTATTTTAGGAGATTTAATTTATTGGATAAATTAAATAATTAATTAATTACTCATTGGATGAAATAATTAATTATAAAGATAAGATTAATTATTAATTAATTTTTTACGAAATTAAATTAATGAATTAATTTATCTAATTAATTTGGTTATTTAATTAATTAATTTATTTATTGGATATGATAAATTATTAATTAAATAGATAATTAATTAAAACAAAAAAGAAATCCCGAACCTAGATGGGGCATCCATTTCGACGCCTACTAGGGTAAGTTGGGAATCCACTTGGATGCCCAATGAGGTCTCTTTTTGTTTATCTTGGTCAATAAGTCAAGTGATTATAAAAGGACTACTTGACCTAAACAAGACATATAAAGTAATAACTCTCCTAGAAAAGAAAAGAAAAAGAAACTCCTCCCTCTCTCAATACACTCTAGCCGTCGGTCTCCATAGAGAAAAAGTGGGATTTTTCGTCTAATAAATCTGCGTGATAATTTAAAGGCAATGTACGTTCGTTGTTCGGAGCAGGAACTCAAGAAAAGATAAAGGATTCGTGAAGGTTAGAGTGCATGTGTTCTTGAAGTCATCAAGTCAACATAGTTCAAATTTTTGAAGGAGGAATTGAGTCTCCAACCACTTCACTTCAATGGGTAAGTAATTATTTGTTTTCGTGATTAATTAATTCGACTATGCAAACAGAGAATTCACTTTGGGTTTAATTTTTTAAAACATCCGCTACGTTTATCTGATTTTTCACGAAACCCAACAGCAGCGCCCTGAAAGAGGGCGCCTCAAGGCACGATGCCACCACGAGGTTTGTCCATAGCGAGGCTGCGATCCCTCCCCCCCCCCCCCCCCCCCCCCGCCCGGTCTACAGGGCCTAACGCCCACCATTATTTAACCCCCAAGTATGGATGTTCCTATGCCTAACGGGGTGCAAATTTTGATATAAAATATCCCCTCAAATTGGTGGATCTGCACGATAAACAATCACGGCCACATTAAGAATCATAAAACAAGTTTACTTCTATGATAAAGAGGAAACAAGCATCAAAATATAAATTTCAAGAGCAATGGTGGAAAAAGATTACCTTGTTCTTGATGGTTTTTCCCTATAGTTGGATAAGAGAATATCTCCTAGAGAGAGAAATCTTGCAAGGGTGAATTTTAAAAAAGTGAGGAGGTGAATGTGGACAAGTGTGAATGTCACCACCCCACTTTTACTTAAGCAAAAGTAGGTGGTTAGCTTTTAAAGCCCCAAATCCCTTACTGCTTAGGACTGAGTTGCGTAACTTGATAAAATTACTCCTACTCCTGGGTATCCTATGTAGCACACCCAGGAGTGGGGGGCGTTCTGATGAGCGCTAAAAATGTCTACGGGCACAACGGTAATTTGTCTCTGATTTGGGCCGGATTATCTCCTGCAGGCGCGATATAATAAAGCCTATTACAAAATAAGTCCTTTTATTCAAAGGGCCCACCATAATAATAAATATGGAATACATATTAATAATTATCCAATGGGCTGATCATGAGATCCTGGCCCATAGCCTATCGTCACCTCTATATATATCCCAAAAAGCTGATGGTAATTCATTATTTGCTCTTCCCACCAAAACGTATGCTAGAGATAAAGCAGTTAGCAATCATAGAAAATATTCCCACCGTTGAATTACAAAAAGACTTGATCCCACTGCAGCTTGCCTATAGCGAGTGCAGTCTAAACATTAACAACCTTAGTGCCTAATTTGTCTTGTGTTGGGTCCGATTCCCTCCCCACGTGGTAAATTACGTGACATTCACGTATGATAAGAGTCATTTTTACATGTTTTTAATCCCTTACATTTATGTTTTAGATTCATTTATCGCTTGATTTATGCCACATATGGGTATAATCTATGTGCTTAATGAGTAAAGGTAAAAAATCACTGCAATCGACGTAAAACGCACAAAAACACAGTATTTAAGTAGACTTTGAAACCTAATTTGAGGAAGTTTTCTTCTAAAATGTTGTATAGATCCATTTTGGCTTCACGTGGCAACTTGAATAATCCAAATCCAAGGTCCGTGGAGAAAGTTATGAAGAAAACACGATTGCTGCGTTGAAAAGCAAGAAAACGGTTCAGACTCTTGCATCCGGCGCCTAGGTGCCACCTCATTCGCGCCTAGGCGCCGGTCAACTTATTCTCTAAGACACTTAGGCCACCTGGACCGCGCCTAGGCGCCTTCTAGATCACGCCTGGGCGCTGATGTAACCGTTTTTCAATGTATAAAGGCTAAATTTCAGCATTACAGAGGGGGTTCAAAATCTGGGGGATTGGAAGCCAATTTTCTGAGATTGGAGCCAACTTTTCATCAAAAGAGGGATTTGGCTAGGGATTGAAGCTCCAAGAAAGGATCCATCATCAAGCCCACCTTAGGGAGTTTACTTGCTTTCATTTACATGTTTATGTTCACAACTATGTATATGTTTGCTCTAGATCTTCTTAAAGTCTTGATGAGGAGCTAATTTGTAGAACTAAGGTCTTGTGAAGGCCGAATTTATGAAACAATATAGATGAAGTGATTTTTCGTATAAATTCTCTTATTGCTTTGTGTGTTGATTTTGTGCTTTTATTCCAATCATATGCTTGCTATTTTGCCTAGTCTATTCATTCGAGAGAATATAGGTTAGGGTTCAAAGGAATCAACACATCATCCAAAACAAATGAGGAATTGCCCCTAGAAATAGGTAGAGATTCCCAGGTGCTATTTTCCAGATTTATCCGGGGAAATTCTAGAATGTAAATGCGTGGTTATTGGTTAGATTATTGGATAGACATATCTAGAGAACCGTCAATTAATCATAGGATTATTATGAGCCGAGACATCGGGTAATAATTGACTAAGGAATTTCCACCAAAGTAATAGGAGTCTAATAATTCGAAGAGTAGCTCATATATATTGACGAGTAAATACGGTTGTAGCATGTGCCTTAGTCGCTTTATCATACGTGAGATTTAATCCATTGCTTGTTTCCTCTTTGGTTCTTCGTTTGCTTAATCATTTACTTGGACTTTACTTACACACGACTAGTGCATTTGGAATAAAAGCTCAGTAGCCTCTAGCGTGTTAAGTTTTTGGTGCCGTTGCCGGGGACTTGTTTATTTTAGTTTTTGATTTTATTGTACATACTTGGTTTTGCTTTAATTTTTTTCATTTTGCTTTTTTTCCATTGCCAAGGCGTGATGAGTTTAACATTCAAGCATCTGAAATAGTAACAGAATTGGAAGTTACTATATAGAACACTTGAGCTTTCTGATATCCACGCCCGAGCGTTCGAGATAGAAACTTCTAGCACCGAGCCTTCCATTCCGACACCTTCTCACCCGATTGAAGTTCCCTTACCTTTTCCCCTCTCCACGAATATAGAGGTAATTAATGTTCGTGATGGTAAGTTGTCCTCTATTGTAGGAGATGACATGGTTATTTGTGATGACTACATGGTTTTTAAGCATCCAGTTGATTCTAAATTATCTTTATGTATTGATGCTTTTGATTCTTTTGGTGTTGAGATTTTTCAGGAAAGAAGAACCAATAATCTCCTCGAGTCCTACATCATGAACTCCAAGTTTGTCACTTCAATGGATGAAGGAAAAACAACTAGTGTCCATCGCTTAGAGAATAGTCCATATCATTACCTGACGCATAAGAAGGAAAGGATGATAAGGGTGTTGATGGACTTTAAACAAATTTTTGAGTGGATGATTGCTTGGTCCCAACTAAAGCTACTTCTCACAAACACCGAGCCAAGTTTCATTCTTGATTGGAGAGTCAACAAAGCATTCATACGTCATCCTCCTTGAGCCGACTGGGTAAAGTCAAGCTAATGAGTATAAACAAGAGCTTCTTGGGAGGCAACCCAAGTTTGTAAGTTTTTCTTTTCTTTTTGCTTACGCTTTTGTCTTGTTTAGTTTATTTCTTTATGTTATGTTCAAGAATGCACTTTTGGCATGCTTCTCTTTGAGTCTTGATGGTTTGTATTGTGAGTACATGACATGTAGTAGTGTAGTTTTGCTTTGGAAAATCTTTCGTTGAGGATTTGAGCTTGGAGTGGATTTCACATGATTAAGATTTGCTTTTCAGTTTACGCTTTGGAAAATCTTTCGTTTACGCTTTTTGAGTGTTTATGATTGAGTAAACATCGAGGGCAATGGTGAGTTTAAGTTTGGGGGGATATATGAGTAGTGCTTATCGATTCTATGTGTCGTGTGATCTTCTTTTTAGCTCAAGTTTTGGGGAATTATTGCTATTGCATGTATTTTGTGCTATTTTTTTGAGAAAAATCAAGCATAACAAAATTTTGTTCTAGGATATTATCTTGCCAATTGGTACGATTAGACTTGAGAACTCGAGACAATGGCTTGATATCTTCTATGTTCTATTAATGGTCTAAAATGAAAAATGACACATCTTGATATGATCATTTCAACCTTAGTTGAGAATTAATCTTCCTTAGATGATACACGTTGCACATACGTCAAAGGTAGAGAGATTGAAAAGGGTTCCCCATCCTGAGACATGTGAGGAGCGCCCCCGGATATATTAACCTAGATTTTTCATGTTGTTTTGAGATGATTAGTTGCTTAGGGGTTCATAATTGTGTTAGATGAATGAATGATTGAGATAAGATTGGTATGACCTCGAAAATTTGGTCAGGCTAACGAGTATTAGAGGTCACCAAAGCACCATTGCCTATATACTATACTACTTTAGCTAATTTGAGCTTTGCTCAAGCCAATCGGGAATTAGTTGAATAAAAGACCTCATTCTATTTCGTGGCCTTTGCCACTCGGGTGATTAAGTTCGTAGGAGTGTCTTAACACTTAGCACCCTACTCTAGTTTGGGAGTTGTTGACCCAATGCCCGTTACATGGGTGGCAAAGAAGATCTAAAGGGGTAGAACCTCACACGAGGCCTTATGTTGATTATAAGCTTAATTCGTTTCAAAGCGTGAAATGTCAATGTAAAGTGAATGAAAGTGAGCACAATTTAACCTTAAAGTTGCCTATGATTCGATGAGCTTTATGATCAATCAAAAGTTGGTAGATATGGGGAATGTTTCCAAGCAGGATGCCTTTCGATCATAATGCCCTAGATCTTATCCCACTATACCATTTGGAAATTGGTTCGATTCTAGGTGTTGAATGAGCATTGTTTTCATTTGTGTACATATTACTGGGCTATTTTTGTTACTTGATTTGTGCCATTGCATCATAGTTCTTATTTCAAGTTGTCTCGGTTGGTTTGAGCTTAACATCCTTCGATTTTGTGGGTATATCGCATGCAAACCTTCACAAGACTATAACTCATCCTTTAAGGTAACTCAAAGTTTAAAGGTTTGTTGCACACACTAAGTGCAATCGTTTACTCCACGAAAGTGAGTTATCTAGTAGTTTTCTTTTCGTTTCACCCTTGTTTGATGATGTTTCCATATCCTAGAATTCTTATTGCTCGAGGTCGAGCAATTGATAAGTGTGTGTGGGGGGGGGGGGGTTGATAAGAGTCATTTTTACGTGTTTTTAAGCCATTACGTTTATATTTTAGATTCATTTATTGCTTGATTTATTCCACATATGCGTATAATCTATGTGCTTATTGAGTAAAGGTGGAAAATCACTGCAATCGACGTAAAACTCAAAACAACACAGTATTTCAGTATGTTTTGAAATCGAATTTGAGTAATTTTTCTTTTAAAAAGCTTTAGAACTCTCTTGGCTTCATGTGGCAACTTGAATCATCCAAATCCGAGGTCCGTGGAGAAAGTTATGAAGAAAACACGATTGTTGCGCTGAAAAGCAAGAAAACGGTCCAGACTCTTGCATCCGGCGCCTAGGTAGGTGCCACCTCATCCTCGCCTAGGCTCCGATCAACTTATTCCTCAAGCCACTAAGGCCACCTGGACCGCGCCTAGGCACCTTTTAGGTCGCGCCTGGGCGCCTATGTAACTGTTTTTCAAGGTATAAAGGCTAAATTTCAGCATTGGAGAGGGGGTTCGAAATCTGGGAGATTGGAAGCCAATTTTTTGAGATTGGAGCCAACTTTTTATCAATCTTTGAGGGCGAAGAAGAGGGATTTAGCTAGGGATTGAAGCTCCAAGCAAAGATCCATCATCAAGGCCACCTTAGGGAGTTTTACTTGCTTTCATTTACATGTTTATGTTCATAACTATGCATATGTTTGCTCTAGATCTTCTTAAAGTCTTGATGAGGAGCTAATTTGTAGAACTAAGGCCATGTGAAAGCCGAATTTATGAATCAATATAGATGAAGTGATTTTTTGTATAACTTCTCCTATTGCTTTATGTGTTGATTTTGTGCTTTTATTCCAATCATATGCTTGATCTCCATATGCTTGCTATTTTGCCTAGTCTATTCATTCTAGAGAATATAGGTTAGGGTTCAAAGGAATCAACAAATCATCCGAAACAAATGAGGAATTGCCCCTAGAAACAGGTAGAGATTCCCGGGTGCTGTTTTTCGGATTTATCTGGGGAAATTCTATAACGCTAATGTATGGTTATTGATTAGATTCTCGGATAGACATATCTAGAGAACCGTCAATTAATCATAAAATTATTATGAGCCGAGACATCAGGTAATAATTAACTAAAGAATTTTCACCAAAGCAATAGGAGTCTAATAATTCGAAGAGTATCTCAAATATATTGACGAGTAAATACGGTTGTAGCATGTGCCTTAGTTGCTTTATCATACGTGAGATTTAATCCATTGCTTGTTTCCTCTTTGGTTCTTCGTTTGTTTAATTATTTACTTGCACTTTACTTTAGTTGTTTACTTATTGTCAATCATAAACTAAAATTCAAGTCTCCGTGGTTCGACATCCCGGACTTCTTTTTGTCCACTTTAATTACTACACACGACTAGTGCACTTGCTATAAAAGCACGGTAGCCTCTAGCGTGTCAACATACTGACAAACTTTACCGACATCATATATATATATACACATATATTACATCAATTACAATATATATACATATAACTATTCATATATATATATATATATAGTACAATCATTTAAAATTTATATTGTAATATATTTTTCAATCATCAAAACAATTTAAAATTCAAATTGTTTAAAATAAAACCAAACACATTTTCATCAAAATACACAATTCCCAATAAACGTTTTCACCAAAATTTTTATCAAAACACCCTTCAAAATAGAAACAAACACAACCATAGAATTCCACATGTTCGTTTTTTGTTTTTTTTTTTGGGGGGGGGGGGGGGGGGGGGGGGTTTATGCTTGAAGGGTCATACTTGGGGGTCTTGGCCCCAACGACCCCAAAATCCACATCTTTAATAACGTGGAGTTCACACGAAACTCTTAACACATCGAGTGCCAATACATCCCAAATATCACTCGTGCTTGAATGGTGTCGGACACATCAATTTAAAGGTATCCCAATAAGATTAGTAGAGGAGTAAGTTCTTGTCCAATTAAGTTTTGGAACATTTTAACCAACAAAAACGTAGGCAAGATTACATATTTAAACAAAATCGAAGATGTTCAACAACTAGCTGAACGATTGAAGAATAGCAGATAATATTTAACAAAAGAAGCACAAATCGCATTTACATTTCAATGTTTTTAAGCCATTATGACACACACTTTCCTTCCACTGCAGCACAAGGTACATTTAACATCCATAAACACAAATATATAATACAGAAGATGCATCAACATTGAACCACATCAAAAACCAGAGATTTGAAGGCAGTTGAGGTCACATAACTAGAAAATTAGGTTGCGTGGAATATCCATAGGTCGGAGTTAGAAGAGAGGTTGACTTGTAACTGAAGAATTGCGGAAGATAAGCGCAGGAACGTCGTCTGAGGTTACTGGTACGTGTCGAATGTGCCAAAATAAAATTTACTTTTCGCACAAGGATTTGTAGTACTCGTAAGTCCAGGTCGAACCCTAGAGATTGGTTGATCAAAATAATATTCAATGGGGGGGGGGTGTTGTTTGGATGAATTCAATGACTAAAAACGACAGGAACTAAATAGGAATTTCAATAAACGTAAAATATCGATTCAAGGATAATTCGTTCTTTAATTCAAGTCGATCATAGACACCTAAAATACTATCTATTCTTCGATTACTTAGCCAAGAACCTAAATAACCAGCTATTTAGATCCTTATTGACTTCCTTATATCATTAACTAAAGCCCAGCACCCGGTTAAATTCTTATTATCAACTGAATCGGTATTAAGCAATCCTAATCATGTCAATAATAGCATAATGAATTAGAAGCGACTAAGGATAAACAATAGTTTAAGCAAGCGCCAACTATTTAATTTACACTAATGTTTCCCTCGAGTAATCAATGAAAACTGGGATCGCAATCTTGAAAACTCAATTGCTACGAGCACAAATCAAGCATAACAATTACGGATTATGAAGATTTGTTAGCAATAGATTGTAATAGATAATCAACTAATATGCATCTTAGATTATCATCTACACAACCATGAACATTAATAATAAGAAACAAAAGATAATCAACCCGTAGATAGATCATGAAGCTCCGTGTCTCACAACATATGAATTAAATTGAACTACCTTGAATCGAAAGAGAAAATTAGCTATTCATTAATAAAAGTACAATAGTTGATATAGTATTTTTCTTAACTCTCTTTTCTCTTCTCTAGCTCTAAGAATGTGCTATATTTATAGAGAATAGGCTTCCTTCATAAGAATTTTAAGTTGTCTTCTCTTTGAAATCAATTTGAAATTGTCTTCTCTTAGAGATCATTTTGAAGTTGTCTTCTCTTAGAGATCATTTTGAAGTTGCCTTCTCTAGCCGCCAGATTTTAATGCAGGAATTAGAACACTGATTTGGACTATTTGCAGTCCGAATTTGACTTTGCCTCCTCTTAGAAAGTTGTAGATATGCATGTTGGCTATCCAATTCAGCTGGCTTTGTCCAAATACAATGCATGTACCGCCAGATTTGAATTTTCTACCAAAGTGGTGCAGTCCAGCCCGCAACAGAAACAGCTGTGAATTCTTGAGTGTATTTGAGCCTTATCCCATCCTAATTCGGTTTAGGGTTCTTCATAGGAATTATGGAGCTTTTCATTCGATTTCTAACCATATAAAAATCACTAACACAAGAGGTGTTTAGCTCCAGATAGGATTGTAATTCCATTGTCGCGCCGAATTGCCCAATTTGATTGAAAATGATTAATTCAATTTAAAACCTACCCAATTCATAAAATAAGATAAGATTAGTTCCAATGGGTGTATAATCACAATAAAATGCTAAATATAAAGGGAATTAAATATATATATACTGCACTCATCAGTTACCATCAGACTTCATGGCTGGTTGGTTTAGGTATGCATATTTGCTTTTAGTCCACCTGCATTATTAAACACAACATGTTAGCACACCTGATGGATTACTCTCGTGAGGTTCAGGGACACTCGGATTTGAGACAATCACAGAGGTCCATCTGATATAGGACCCACGTGGGGTCCTACCACACATAGACTGTTCTAATTGTCCATAAACAAGGCCAACGACTTCGGGTTTCAAGTCAATCACAAAGATTTCCATGTGATAGGACCAATGTCTAGCCCACTATACACATGATTCTGATTCTCCATAAACAAGGAGTCCTCGGACTCTCTAATAATCACTCCACATCTGATGAAATTTATAATTACTAGTTGCCCGTAAGTCATAACTTAATTGAACACATTTTCGAAATCCTAAAGTGCTCTTTTTCTTTTCCCCCCATCCACACATGAATTTTATTGCCATTTCAATAAATTTCATCTGGCAGCATTATTTCATTACGCAAAAATCGAGCGTGTTTGAGTTTCGGAGTTATGTCAACTTACCAGTCTTTTATTCCCACCCTCATCTCCTTATCGTACATTTTGCCACACAATTTGGTGTTGTTTTCATTCTCCTTGTTGTCCCCCTCCTCCTTCTCCTCTAAAGAGTGTTCGAATTTCAGGTAGTCACCAACCTACACATAGCTGTTGGGAATTATACGAATAAAACACAGCGGAAAGTAAATTTAATTCCCAAAGCCCGAATCATCTCTAATCCTCGTGTTTAATTGTGTATAGAAAGATTACCGTTCTCGCGTATGTTGATTTCTGAACGTGATCCTTTTCTCTAACGCCGAATTTGCCAACTTCTCTAATTCGTCACGTCGGAATCAAAAACGAAAAACTCCTCCTTTCTTCCTTGTCAAAGATGGCTAGAGAGAGAGAGAGAGGTGGGAGACTTTTTCTTGGAGAGAAAGTTATGTAAGTTGCCTTGTGTTATTTTTCACCTTGTGATATATTTATATCATTATGAAACAATAATCCTAGCATGCAAAAGCCCTATTTGGGTGTCTATTTGGCTGCCCCTTAGTGGGCTAGAAAGCCTTTGGGCTTTCTTCTTGCTTTCTAATTAATTAATCGTATAATTTATTTATCCAATAAATAAATTGATAATCCAATTAATTCAATTCCTAATTAATTTATAATTCAATTTCTCCAAGAAATTAATTCACTCATTAATTTAATTAATTAATTAAATTATCCATTAATTAATTAATTATGGCATCCAATGCCGTGAATTTCTCTCAATTTTTTTCCCCATGTTTTTCCTTTTGCACTTCCTTTAAGTGCGACTCTTTAAGTTCGTCTCAAAAGGCAATTGGGAGGAATCCAAAGGGGTGTGCTTGAAACCTAGCCATTCTCGTGGCTCACACCGTAACCCAATTGAGAATGAATGAATAGGATCATTCCAAACCTTTACGCCGTGAATACCGTACGTGTATAAACCTTTTATTCTTATATCCCAGTCAAGTAAGAGTCATGGTTTAAAGTCAAACTCATATAACTTGATCATATGCCTAAGCTCATAATAAGTTAAGGTATTTAAATGCTTTGGCGAAATACTTTCATCCTCGCTTATTCATGATCGCATAGGATATTTTACTCATTCACTTATGAGAGAATAAATTCCATATTGCAAATCAGTTAACAATGCTACTTGCCCATCAAGTCGCACTTCGAGGTCGATTCCACCAACAGGTGATTTGAATCTAACTACTCTAATGACAGACTTGATGTCACAAGTACATCTTCAACTCGATTTCTCTGGTCAGAGGTTCACACGTACCTATCACTACTTATCAGTTTCATCATTGACTGTCAATGAGTGAATACCCATGTGATGAACTGATGCGAGCCGTGTTCGAACATATCAGTCTAACTGACACGTCTATGATATAAGTTCCCACTACTACGACTGGCACTTTCTCTGTCGAAACTTACATCATACAAGTCTTTATTCACCATTGATGCCCAATCAATATTTCGTAGACTTGCGAACCCTTTTAGATGTCAAGGGTCAAACCATTCTAGTGCCTTTCCTCCTATCCCATAGGAGGTAGAAGGTTCACCTTGTCATCAAGGACTTTACGTTGTTTATTCACACCTTATAAATGCCTATAAGAAAACAACAATCAACTAACTTATATTAATAGAAAAACCATAGTTTAGTTACAATGTTTATGCCCTATAAATCTATCCTCTTTATGGCATTCGAGGGCATATACTCTAACACCTGAAGTCTTTTTCGACTTTTAAAAATTCGTATCACTTTTGAAGATTTTGAAAGCTTAGTAAGCTGAGCGCTAGGTCAGACGCTTTAGGATTAGATAACTTAGACTTAGTGATTTCAACAATTACCAAAGTAGGGTAATGTTTTAATCGCGCAATCAGGGTTAGGACAGCAGAAATGATTTTAAAGCTTAGCATTCTCTTTTGTCAATTAATCGCTTGACTGTTTTAATGCTTTTTCAGGGTTAGGGCGTGTTGTTGTCGTGAACAAAATTTCTCAATAAACCCCATGTTCGTACGTTGGACTCTTCACATTCGGACATCCCATGCCACACGTTCGAACGTTAAACTCCTCACATTCGGGCGTGTTGTCTGAAGATTTCTCTGCATTCTATGTCCTTTATGCACAGAAACAAAACATAAGATCAAAACAAACAAAGCGAAATTAAACAAAGCTAAAAATAAAACAAAACAAAATTAATAAAAAAATAGCTCGGGTTGCCTCTTGAGAAGTGCTTTTTTAAAGTCATTAGCTTGACTTTGCAGAGTCACCCTAAGTCGTCGGATCATGGAGTGGACTAGAATCTTTGTCCAATCTCCCATTAATTGGTTCATCATGTTACAATTTCGTGGCTGTAGTGACAGCCACTTGTTCCATCATGTCGAGGTTTCCAACCTCGTCAGCACTCGTATCTCCTTCATTTTCTTGACTGCTCAGGTCATCAGACGAATGTTCCTGCAAAACTTCATCCTCAAAAGGATCAAAAGCATCTAGTATAGAACAAGTATTCTCAGGAAATTCATTCTGAAAACTTCGATAAGCATTCAGAGTTACTTTTTTATGCCCTATATTCAATGTAAGCTTACCATGCGCCAGGTCTTCCTAGGATTAGCGAGACATCAGAATCTTCCTGTGGTTAGGAATGGTCTTTCTAGGATCAGTAGGACATCAGAATCTTCCTCCATTTGAAGAACCACAAAGTCAACTGGAAAGTAGAACTTGTCGACTTTAACTTTGACATCTTCGATCACCCTAATAGGATTCTTGACAGATTTATCTGCGAGCTGTAACCGCATAGTAGTGGTTTTTGTCTCTCCACGGCCCAACTTCTGAAAGAGTGCATAAGGCAACAAATTGATCTCAGCCCCAGAATCACAAAGAACTCTGTCGAACTTCATATCCCCAATAGTGCATGGAATGGTCAGACTAACCGGATCCTTGCATTTTTTTGGCATATTGTTCGTCACAGCCGCTGAACATGATTTGGTTAGGTAGACAGTACCCACTTCTTCCCACCTCTATTTGTTTGATAGGATTTTCTTGAAATGTTTCGCAAAGTTTGGCATCTACAAAATAGCATCTACAACTGGAATGTTAATGTGCACTTCTCTCAAACTCTCAAGAACGAAGGAAACTCTTATCGTGTTCATTGTTTTTGATCTTCTGAGCTAAGGGAAAAGGAAAATGCACTTTAACAGGGGGAGGGGGGTCAATAACAATGGACTTACAACCTGGATTCACTGCGTTGTACGTTCTAACTTAGAGGTGTCCACGTTCGGACGTTGAGGATTCAATGTGAACGTTAACTCCTTCATGTTCGGTCGTCTGAATCGGGGTATCCTCTGCCTTTGGAATGTCACAAGACGTTCGAACGTTGCATGATTCACTTTCTTCCCACTTCTGAGTGTTATTGCGAAACATTGTTCCTTCGGATTTTTCTCAGTATCACTCGGTAATGTACCCGTATTTCTACCTGAAAGGCTATTCGATAGTTGCCCTATGTGATGTTGCATCTCCTTCATTCCCGTAACAACATCTTTTAGCATCAAGTGTGCATGGAGCCTATCATTAGTGTTCATAGGCCTCCCTTGACCTTGCTAAAATTGCACTTGTCGTTGGTTATTGTTGGACTGAAATGGTGGTCGAGATGCTTAGTATGCTCCCGGATTTCTATATGGTGGATTATTTGGCTTTCGAGGGAAATTCTCGACTCCTCCAAAAATAGCTTGAGGTCTTTGCTGATTCACAAAGTTGACCTCTGTGGTGGTCTTTGGCTCAACTCCTTCTCCAACCTCTTTAACTGCTACCACCTTCTTTGGTGCAAGTGTGATCTCATCTTCCTTCTCGGGGTATAACTCATCCTCCCGAGCTAATTGATCTATTTTCTCCCAGACGGATTTATTATCAAGACCCAACAAGTCACCCCCGGCTCCAACACTGAATCGGTGTCTAATCCTAGACCTTACTCCATTGTAAAAGTGTTGTACCAATTCATCTTGAGAAAAATTGTGGTCCGGACACTTCCTAATCATTCCTTTATACCTATCCCACCCGTTTGCTAACGACTCATTTTTTCTTTGCCTAAACCCTTTAATGTTACTACGAAGCTCATTAATTCTTGAAGGTGGCAAAAATTTATTTAAAAATTCTTCAACAAGCTCTCCCCAAGTGGTGATTGACTGTGAGGGTAAGGACTTATACCAAGAAGTGGCTTTATCTTTGAGTGTGAAGTGAAACAACCTAAGTCGAATAGCATCTAGGTCTATGGGATTAAATTGCATGGTAAACAAAACCTTTTGAAAGTTTTCCAAGTGATCATGCTGTGACTCACTGTTTTCTCCATAAAAAAGGTCGCTTTGTGCCATACTAAAGAGATGTGATGGAATGTGAAAATTTGATGAGTGGAATGGTGGTGTGACAACAGGACCAGGTAAAATGTGCACCCTAGGTGGTTGACTACCACGAACAGATGGTAACTGAGCCAGTGCTGCCAGCGCATTGCTTGTATAATGTTTTGGAGCCATTCACAATTCTCCGGAAGATTCTTATCTGGAAATCCGGCTGCCATGGCTCGTCTCCGTCGGTTTGCTCGGATCATTCGTTAGATTTCTGGATCAAACTCTTAATGATCTCCGTCATGAGATCGAGTCATAAACCTGAAAAAGATATCAAACGAAAAGGTAAACTAAGATAGAATTTAAACTAAAAACAAGAAAAGATTGAATTAAAATAGCTATGCTAAAACAGATAAATCCACGGCAACGGCGCCAAAAACTTGATGCACGAAAACCCAATCATGTATTTAACAGCAAGAGGACTGATCGTGTGTAGTAATAGTGTGGACAATTATGTCCGGGATGTCGAACCCACAGAGATTTGTGTTATAGAGAAAACAGTAAATTAACTCAAGCAATTGTAAAATTAAAGAAAAATAAATCATAAACTAACAAAAATAATATTTAAAAGATGTGAAAAACCAAGGAATAAAAACAACTAAGACACATACATCGACACAAATTAATCAATTCTCGTTACATTAGTATTCTCGTATTTCAGATAACTATTGCTAAGGTGGAAAATTCCTTAATATTATTATCACGTGGATCCCTCGCTCATGATAACCTACACTAGATTGGTTGTAGCAATCTCTACTGCATGTATTAAGACTAGAATTTCCCCCAAATTTATTCAGTTTTATCCCTCCAAATAAACTCCGCTAACAGCATCCAGAGTATGTAGCTATCCCTAGCATCAACTAACTTAGAAGATGTTATCAATTCCTTTTGCACCTTAATTCATTTTCTCCCGAACAGATAAATTAAGCATTAGATCTTAAATATGTTAGCCAGACACACTAAGCATTGAGAACAAGATTATAGCACAAAGCAATATAAATCATTCATATGAGAAATACTTTTATAACTCAAAAATCATAATTCTGCCTTAGCATGGCCTTTGTCTACAAATTTAGCTACTCATAATGATATGAAAAACAACTAAAATATTCATGAAAGTAACAAACAAATAACAAAAACTCCCTATGACTGTGTAGATCTTCCTCTTCCTTCAATCTTCCTCTACTTCTATGGAGAATTACAAAAGATAAAACACTAGTCTAACTCTCTATGAAAAAGACGGAATATTGTTGGAAAAGAACTCTGAAAAATGCTCCTCTCTAAACCCTACTGCATCACTTGTATTTATAGGCATGGTTTGAGAAGAGTCTGTTTAAGTGTAGAATTTGGAAATTTCCAAAACTATTATGCCGACTTCAACGTTCGAACATTAGTATCACTGGCGCCCGTGCGTAACCGCTCTCCACGTTTGCGCGCAAACTCTCTCAACGTTCGGACGTTAGACTTCCTCACGTTCGAACACAAGTTTCTTTGACTTTCTACTCTGAAATTCCATCTTTCTGCTAATTTCATCCTTTTTGTCTCCAATGTTATGATTTATACCTGAATACTCAAAATAGACATATTACATGCATATGTGGTATAAAATCATACTTAATTCTATGAAAATCATACAACTAAAGGATTATAAAACACGTAATTCTCAACTCTATCAATCACCGACTACAACTCATTTATAATAACATATGATATAGGTAATCCAAGTCTCTTTTCATGGAACATCACTTCCATTTGGATTATCATATGTAATTTTGGACTACGTCTATCTCATAATACAATTTTAATAATGATCATAACTTGCATCAATAATAATAAAAGAATAGTTTCATAAATGAATAATAAAGCATCATAGAATTCAATATTGAGGGCATAAACCCTGACAATCTCCCACTTTCCCTCAAATCTAATTAGTTACATATCTAACAGCCATTCCTTCTGAATGAGAATCAAAACTTTTTTATGCTAATGTTTTGGTAAAAGGATCTGCCAAATTATTAGCTGAGGATATCTTGGTGACCACAATCTCTCGACGATCTACATAATCTCTAATTATGTGATACTTCCTTTCAACATGCTTTAAACACTTATGACTTCTAGGTTCTTTAGAATTGGCAACAACACCAGTATTATCACAATAAAGTGTGATTGGTGTTAACCCATCTCTAACAACCTCTATATCTAAGAGAAATTTTCTTAGCCAATAAGCTTCTTTAGTAGCCTCAGAAGCCACCACATATTCAGCTTCCATGTGGGAGTCTGCAATACAAGACTATTTCATGCTTCTCCAACTAATGGATCCTCCACCAAGAGTAAACACATATCTCGAAGTGAAACGTCTAGAATCATGATGACATGCTAATACCTAACGTGCTTGATAGCAAGTGCACTAGTCGTGTGTAGTAATAAATGGACGGTAACTCCGGGTTGTCGAACCACAAGGACTTGAATTCTAGTCTATGATTTGCAATAATGGTAAAGACAATTTAAGAGAAAGCAAGAGTAAAACAATTAATTAAACAAAGAACAAGAGGTAAGAACAAGCAATGGATAGAAACTCAAGTATGAAAAGGGACTAAGGCATATGCAAGACTAGATTTGATCCATATTCATACAAAGACTCTCGTTGAATTATTAGACCTAGTTGCTATGGTGAAAAATCCTAAGGTAAAGAATAACCGATGTCTCGTGATAGACTCCAATACTTAAGTGCCGGTTTCCTAAGAATGTCTACCTGGAAATCTAACCTCTAAGTATGCATTAAAGAACTAGAGTTTACTCGATTAGAATCGAACGACTTCATCCGGGAGTCTTTACCTATGTCTAGGGCAACTCTTATTTGGTTCGGTGATGTTATAAATCCCTTGCACCCTAGTTTAAGTCTTTCTCAAAACGCTAAACTAGGCAATAAATCATACATATGGTGATCATCACATGTGGGAAACATAAGCATAAATTCATAACACATAGCAATATAGGAATTAATTCAACGATTATCAAGAATACAAATAAGTCACAAATCAATTCTTACAAAGCCCTAGCCTTATGAATTCAGCCCATAACCATCAACATAGAAGAATTCAACATATTCATATACATAAGTGTACACACAAAATGCAATAAACAATGAAGAAACTCCCTAAAAAGGTTGAATGGTGATGATCCTTGAGTGGAGCTTCAATCCTTAGCTCTTATCTTCTTCTTGCCCTTCAAGATTGGTGAAAAGATGGCCCAAAATCCCAAAAATCGCCTCCAATCCTCCAGAGTTCGAACCCCTTCTAATTGCTGAAATTTGGGTTTTATAGTTTTCAAAAAACTGTTGCACCGGCGCCCAAGCGTGAACAAATCGGCGCCCAGGCGCGATCTAGGTGACGTAACTGACTTGGGGAAGAGGTTGATGGGTGCCCAGGCGTGCATAATGGCGCCTAGGCATGGTTGGGGTGGAGCCAAGGCGCCATATGAGGGGCACTCGAGCACCACAGTGCGAATTCAAACGTTTTCTTACTTTTCAGTGCAGCAATCTTGCTTTCATCATAACGTTCTCCACGGACCTCCAATTTGAGTGATTCAAGTCATCCCGTAAAGAAAAGACATAGAATTACAACTTTATAGAAGGAAAGTTTTTCAAATTTGGTCTTGAAACATACATAAATGGCGCTCAAACGTGGAAGATGTGGCAGATATCGCGCCCAGGCGTGGTAAAATAGAGCCTAGGTGCGATTATGCGTAACTTCAGCCTATTTCTTGCTTGTTCGGGCGCCCAGGCGTGATTATGGCTGCGCTTGGGCATGGAGGTGCGAACATCTTGACCTGAACTTGTTTTATATGTCATTTGTCAGCCCTTTCTTCATTTGCATCAATTTACAACTTGAAATCACTTCACACACGGATTAAACGCAAATGTGGCAAGAATCAAGCGATAAATGAACCTAAAACCTAAACAAAACGGGCTTAAAAATAGGTAAAAATGACTTTTATGAACCCCCTCAAACTTATCAATTGCTCGTTCTCGAGCAATAAGAGCTATAGGATAGGAAAACATCATCAAACACGGGAGAAACAGAAAGAAAAACTACCTAACTCACTTTCGTAGAGTAAACGGTTGTACTTAGCGGGTGCAACAAGCCTTTGAACCCTTGAGTTACCTCAAAGGACGAATTATAGTCTCGTGAGGGTTTGCATGCGATATACCCACAAAATCTAAAGATTTTCAACCCCGATCAATCAATGCAAATCAATATGATTAGTAATAAAGCAATGGCATGAATTCATTTTTTTAAGCTCAAAATTACATATATATACACGTCACATACTTGCTCATGTTACGCCTTAACCTCGAAAAGACCATCCTAAGGGTGTAGTGTAATAAATCTAAGGTATTATAGTCGAGTGGCATTCTTACCACTTTTCAAGCATTAATCCTATATCTACAACTTTCGATTAGTCACAAGGCATGAGAATTGAAGAAAACTTCATAGCCAATTAAAATTCATCACTTTATCCACTTTAGGCTTTAACTTATGCAACTTTCAACTCAAAATATTAGAGGTTAGACCATGTGCAATGTTCGGTTTTCTTAGGCTTTCTATGGCACCCTTGTAACGAGCTTTAGGCCAATAACTCTCAAACCGGACGGCCTTAGGGTATTAAGTGTAGAGACACTCCTAAGGGCTTAATCACTCGAGTGTCAAAGGCCACAAAACAAAACTAGATCCTTATTCTCTTTACACTTGCATTGGCTTGAGCTTAGCTCAAATTAGCATAATAGTACAGTATTCTAGGCATGGTGCTCTTCGCCCCCAGTATCTATTAAGCCTGACTTTTGCAGTCATACCAATGTTCAACCTTTTTTATTATTGTTGAGCATACAAATTAACATTCTCAACTCATAACACATGTGAAAATTCTAAGTTGATATTTCTGACATCAAGCCTTTAAGTGTTTCAAAATGGTTGTCCACTCGACTCCTCCACCCTCGACTTATGTGCATATGTGAATCATCTTAAGGACAATCTTATCACGTTTAGGGTCCCACAAGCAAGGAAACGATGTGTATAGTCATAAAAGTCCAAATTGATAGAGAAAACATGCCATTGATTCAAATTAACCATTCTCAATGCATCCAGTGAAGGGTTAAAATTCTATCCAAAAATTTGTTATGCTTGAATTTTCACAAAAATAAGTACAAAACACATGCAATAGCAACGATTCCCCAAACTTGAGCTAAAAAAAAGACCACATGACACATAAGATTAATAAGCGCTACTCATACCACCCCCCCAAACTTAAACTCAACATTTCCCTCAATGTTGACTCAATCATACACACTCAAAAGAGGGTAAACGAGAGCACTTAAAACAAGGGTGCTAAAAAGCAAACCTTAATCACGTGAAATCCACTCTAAGCTCAAATCCACGACGAAAGATCTCCAATGCAAACTCGGCTACTACATGTTATGTACTCACAATACAAAACCATCAAGACTCAAAGAGAAGCATGCCAAAAGTGCATGCTTGAACATAACATAAAGAAACAAACTAAACAAGACAAGAACGAAAGGAAAAGGAAAACAAAACTTACAAACTTGGGTTGCCTCCCAAGAAGCGCTTGTTTATAGTCTTTAGCTTGACTTTGTGCTCTTTGATTGGTTTATGGTAGTTTATTCATAAATGCCTTGTTTGTTCTCCAATTCACTCTCGGGTATCGCTTTAACTTTTGGCCATTGGTAGTGAAGATTGGCCCATCATTTGTGCTACATACCCTAGGTTGGGACCAAGCAATCGTCCACTCGCGAATTTTTGTATGGTCCCTCAACACCTCAATTACATTTTCTTCCCCATATGTAAGGTGATGGAGTAGACTTTTCTCCAAGCTAGAGACAATATCATGTTTTTCTTCACCCATCGCTTTGACATATGTGGAGTCCACGATGTAAGGATGTAGAAGATGATTGGTTTGTTTTTCTTGAAAGTGCTCAACACTAAAAGGATCAAAAGCATCAATGTGTAAATACAAATCAAAATCAAGTGGATGCTCAAAAACCTCATAGCTATCAACATTAACCATGTCATCTTCTATATTCAATGACAATTTACCCTCATTGTTATCGAGTACCGATTTACTTGTGGTTAGGGGAAATGGTAAAGGAATGTCAACAACCTCAGAAAGGATAGGAGTCGAATGCTCATTGCTGGAGGAATCTACTTTCGAATTTTCCAGCTGTCTTTCATTCAACGTCACGGTGTTGCATTCCACTTTTTGATCTATCTCAATGGTACTAAACAATGTCCACGGTCCTTTCTCAAACAAGTTGCTCGATAGTTGCTTGAATTGTTGACTCATCTCCTTCATATCCAAAGGTAATTCCTTCATCGTAAGGCGAAGTTCTCCAAGGCTGTTATCAAATTTTTCCTCCAGGGTAGGAATTCTTTCTTGGTAATGCTGTGGAAAGAACCCTTGTGCATAACATGCTTCAATGACGCTTTGCAGCCATAATTGATTCTCTGGAAGGTTCATATCCGGGAAATTGCAAGCCATTGCTAACTAGTCCTGAAACGAAAAAAAATAAATAAAAAAAATAATAAGTAAAAACTAAACACTTGCAAGAAAATCAAAAACTAGAATAAACAAGTCCTCGGCAACGACGCCAAAAACTTGACATGCTAATACCTAACGTGCTTGATAGCAAGTGCACTAGTCGTGTGTAGTAATAAATGGACGGTAAGTCTGGGTTGTCGAACCACAAGGAATTGAATTCTAGTCTATGATTTCCAATAATGGTAAAGACAATTTAAGGTAAATCAAGAGTAAAACAATTAATTAAACAAAGAACAAGAGGTAAGAACAAGCAATGGATAGAAACTGAAGTATGAAAAGGGACTAAGGCATATGCATGACTTGATTTGAACCGTATTCGTACAAAGACTCTCGTTGAATTATTAGACCTAGTTGCTATGGTGAAAACTCCTAAGGTAAAGAATAACCGATGTCTCGTGATAGACTCCTATACTTAAGTGGTCGTTTCCTAAGTATGTCTACCTAGAAATCTAACCTCTAAGTATGCATTAAAGAACTAGAGTTTACTCAATTAGAATCGAACGACTTCACCCAGGAGTCTTTACCTATGTCTAGGGCAAATCCTATTTGGTTCGGTAATGTTATAAATCCCTTGCACCCTAGTTTAAGTCTTTCCCAAAACGCTAAACTAGGCAATAAATCATACATATGGTGATCAATCACATGTAGGAAACATAAGCACAAATTCATAACACATAGCAATATAGGAATTAATTCAACGATTATCAAGAATATGAATAAGTCACCAATCAATTCTTACAAGGCCCTAGCCTTATGAATTTAGCCCATAACCATCAACATAGAAGAATTCAACATATTCATATACATAAGTGTAAACACAAAATGCAATAAACAATGAAGAAACTCCTTAAAAAGGTTGAATGGTGATGATCCTTGAGTGGAGCTTCAATCAGTAGCTCTTATCTTCTTCTTTCCCTTCAAGGTAGGTGAAAAGATGACCCAAAACCCAAAAAATCGCCTCCAATCCCCCAGAGTTCGAACCCCTTCTAATTGGTGAAATCTGGGTTTTATAGTTTTCAAAAAACTGTTGCACCGGCGCCCAAGCGTGAACAAATCAGCGCCCAGGCGCGATCTAGGTGACGTAATTGGGTTGGGGAAGAAGTTGATGGGAGCCCAGGCGTGCATAATGGCACCTAGGCATGGTTGGGGTGGCACCAAGGCGCCATATGAGGGGCGCTCGGGCGCCACAGTGCGAACTCAACAGTTTTCTTACTTTTTAGCGCAACAATCTTGTTTCCTTCATAACTTTCTCCTCGGACCTCCAATTTGAGTGATTCAAGTCATCCCGTAAAGACAAGTCATAGATCTACAACTTTATAGAAGGACATTTTCAAATTCGGTTTGAAACATACATAAATGGCGCTCAAACGTGGAAGATGTGGCAGATATCGCGCCCAGGCGTGGTAAAATAGCGCCTAGGCGCGCTTTTGCGTAACTTCAGCCTATTTCTTGATTGTTCGGGCGCCCAGGCGTGAATATGGTTGTGCTTAGGCGTGGAGGTGCGAACATCTTGACCTGAACTTGTTTTATATGTCATTTGTCCGCCCTTTCTTCGTTCGCATCCATTTACAACCTGAAATCACTTCACACACGGATTAAACGCAAATGTGGCAAGAATCAACCGATAAATGAACCTAAAAAATAAACACAACGGGTTTAAAAACACATAAAAATGACTCTTATCACACGATTAGATTGAAAATCTGAATCAGTGCAACCTATTGGTAACAGCTCCTCACTAAGATAGATATGCGTATAATCTCTAGTCCTTCTCAAGTACTTTAGAATATACTTCAGCTACCCAATATTCTAGTACATGGTTCCATTGATATTTACTGACCATCCCCGCTGCATAACAAATGTCAAGCCTTGTACAAAGCATAGCATACATGAGACTACCCACAACCAAAGCATAAGGTACATTTCTCATGTGTTCTTCCTCTTCAGGTGTTTTAGGACACTGTGATCTCAAGAAAGATGGATTCCATGTCTAAAAGGCAATGACCCTTTCTTGGAATGTGCCATGTTATACCTTGCCAATATCTCATCTATATATGCAGTCTGTGATAAGACTAGCGTTTTGTTTTTTTGATCTCGTAAAAGTTTGATCCCTAGAATGTAGCTAGCTTCACCAAGGTCTTTCGTATCAAATTGATTGGACAACCAAATCTTAACAACAGACAACATTCCTTCATTATTCCCAATGAGTAGGATATCTCCACATAAAGCACTATGAACACTATAACCTTTTCATGATGTCTCTTACATACACATGGTTCATCGGGCATCTATTCAAATCCAATAGATTTGACAGCTTCATTCAACATGATGTTCCATGATCTAGATACTTGCTTAAGTTCATAAATGGACTTATTCAGTTGCATACTGTATGCTCCTATTTTTCAACTGAAAATCCTTCTGGTTGTATCATATAGATTTCTTCTTGAAGGTTTCCATTCAAGAATGTTGTCTTAACGTTTATTTTTCATATCTCATAGTCATAATGAGCTACAATGGATAAGAGAATTCTTATAGATTTGAACATGTCTACCGGCAAGAAAGTTTCATCATAGTCGATGCCTTTCACTTGGGTATAACCCTTCGCCACTAGACTTGCTTTGAAGATCTCTACCTTCCCATCCACTCCTCTCTCTCTCACTTGTAGACCTATTTTTATCCAATGGGCTTTTTTCCTTCCGACACCTTTAAAAGTTCCAAGACATTACTTGAGTACATTTATTCCAACTCAGATTTCATTGTAGTGACCCATTGGTCAACATCTATATCTTTTAGAGATTTTTTGTAGCTGAAATGATCAGATTCATGTTTAGGTTCAATCATGAGGGTTTCCTGAAGATATCTTCCAGGTGGCCTGATAATCCTCCCACTACGACGTGGCTCATGTGTACTAGGTCCCACACAATAGTTATATTAGGTACATCATATGTATTATCTATGTTCTCAGTTATATTAGGCTGTTCATATATGATACTGTCATCTCTTCTAATACAAGCTTACTTCGACTCTTGTAGCCATTTAATAGCTCATCCTCAAGATACTTGGAATTTGTGCTCACAAACACCTAATGAACTATAAAATTGACCACCCCTAGTCTCTTTAGGATATCTTACAAACAAGCATACCTCTGTTCTTGATTCTAGCTTGCCAGGATCCTTCCTTTACACATGTGTTGGACATTCCCAAATACGGAGATATTTAATGTTAGGCTTTCACCCAATCCATAACTCCATAGGTGTTTTAGGAACTGACTTAAAGGGAACCAAGTTCAGTAGATAAGCAGCTGTTTCAAGTGCATATCCTCAAAATTAAGTAGGTAGAATCGTGTGACTCATCATGGACCTTACCAATTCCATCAATGTTCCATTTCTTCTTTCTGCAACACAATTTTGTTGGGGTGCCCAGTGCAGTAAGCTATTTGCAGTTAAGAAGTCCAAGAACTCTTTGGATAGATATTTTGTTGGGTTTCGCGAAAAATCAAATAAATGCAGCGGAAGGATTTCAAAAATTTAATTTAAAAACCCAAAGTGTAAATTCTTTGATCGCATATTCAAATCTATTATTTCGCATAACGAGTAACTACTTACCCCTTGAAGCGAAGTGGTTGGAGAAGTCGATTCCACCTCTAAAACTCGAATTGATGAAGTCTCGATTTCTTCAATCCTTGTGTAATCTTCAATTCTTAAATTCATTGGCTTTTCTGAATTTGATCCAAACAACGAAATTACGCTGTTTCTAAATTATCACGCATGGATTGATTGAAGAAAAATTCCCACTTTTTACTCTAAGGGGGCGACGGCTTAGTATAGATAGAGGGAGGATTGTTTTCTTCTTCTTTTCTTTCTAGGAGAGTTATGAAAGTCTATATCTTGTTTTAAGTTAAAGACTCATTTTATATCTCATTACTTATTGACCAAGACAAACAAAAGATACCATGTATGTTGGGCATCCTTATGGACGCCCAACTTGACCTAATAGGCATCCTCTTAGACGCCCAATACTAGTCTCGGGGCTTCTTTTATTTTTAATTAATTGTCTATTTAATTAATAATTTATTATATCCAATAATTAAATAAATTAATTAAATAATCAAATTAGTTAGATAAATTAATTCATTAATTTATTTCCTTAAGAAATTAATTAATAATTAATCTTATCTTTATAATTAATTATTTCATCTAATGAATAATTAATTATTTAATTTATCCAATAAATTAAAACTCCTAGAAGAAAAATAGAAGCTCCTTTATTCATTTTTCTTTATCAATCCTTTAGAGCGACTCTTTAGGTTCGTTTCGTTTGGCAATGAGAGGAAACCAAAGAAAGTGGGTAACACCTAGCCAGTCACGTGGCCCACTTCGTTGCCTAAAAAAAATTAAATGATTGGATCATTCCACAAACTTCCAATCGTAAATACCGTATAAGTATAAACCCTTTGTTCACATAGCCCAGTCAAGTAAGAGTCATGATTATGTCAAACTCATTGGACTTGACTATATGTATTAATTATAATAATACGAGATCATTGAGATCGATTTCGTGCCTTGCACAATCATCTCCTTTTGCTTTGACCAAAGACTTTAATCTCTATTTATCTATAATCACATAGGGTACTTTCTCACTCACTTATGAGAGAACAAATCCCACATTGGATATCAGCTAAGACTACAACTTGCCCATCAAGCCGCATTTCGAGGTCGACCCCACCTACGGGTGAATTGGGTCCAATGAAATGCTTGACGTCACAAGTGCATCTTCAGCATGATACTTCAGATCAAAGATTCACTTATACCTATTACGCATAATCAGTTCTGTCGTTGACAGTCACAGAGTGAAAACTCATGTGACAGAACTGATGCGAGTCGTGTTCAAGCATATCAGTTCCACTGTGCCTACAATCTTAAACTCCCACCATCCCATAGTACTCGATTGGCACTCCCATGTTAGAGCTAAGATTGTACAAGTGTTCTAAGTCTTTATTTGTCCATTCAAGACTTCATTTTACTTGCAAACTAGTTTTTAGTAATCAAGATCGATCTCTCTAATGCCATTCTTCCTATCCCATAGGAAGTAGAGGGACCGCATCGAAAACATGGACAAAACGTTTTACACTACTTATAGATGCACATAAGATTTAAGTGAAAACTAAATAATGCCTTTAATAATAATATCAAAATAAGTTCATTACAAGAAAGATGCCTTATCATTCTATCCTCTATGACATCTGAGGGCATAATCCTAACAATCTCCGACTTGCACTCAATGACACTCATTGTGGTATTTTATACCCATCCTCTCCAGGTATTGGTCAAGAACAGCCTTAGGTAGTGGTTTGGTGAATGAGTCAGCTACATTGTCAACTAAGGCTATTTTCTGCACTGCTATCTCTCCTCTGCCAACGATCCCTCTAATGATGTGAAATCTTCTCTTAGTGTGTTTAGACTTTTTATGAGACCTTAATTCCTTAGCTTGCACTATTGCTCCATTGTTATCACAATAAAGTGGCAACGAGAGGTGTGCACTAGGAACCACTTCAAGTTCTCCAAAAAACTCTCATCCAAGCAACTTCTTTGGCTGCCTCTGAGGCTGGCACATATTCTGCTTCAGTGGTGGAATCCGCGGTTGTGCTTTGCTTGGAACTTTTCCAAGACACCGCCCCACCATTAAGCGTGAAAACAAACCCTGAAGTGGGTTTTCGGTCATCAACATCAGACTGAAAGTCTGAGTCAGTGTAACCTTCCATCTTCAGGTCTCCACCTCCATAGATGAGAATCATATCCTTAGTTTTTTTGAGATACTTTAAGATATTCTTCACAACTATCCAATGTTCCTTTCCCGGGTTTGCCTGAAATCGACTCACAATGCTTACAACATAGGCAATGTAAGGTCTTGTACAAAACATTGCATACATCAGGCTACCAACTGCAGAAGAGTAGGGTACATTTCTCATCTCATTTCTATCTTCTTCACTTTGAGGACACATAGATTTGGATAAGTATACTCTATACCTCATGGGAAGAAACCCTTTCTTAGAATTGTCAATCCTAGACCTCTTTAGTACTTTTTCTAAGTAAAGGGCTTGAGAGAGACCAATCATTCTATTCATTCTATCTCTATAGATACGACTTCTTAGAATGTATGTCACTTCTCACAACTCTTTCATGGAAAACGTACTTGGTAGTCTTAAGTGGCATACGAAAAGGGTCTAGAAGGGGGGGGGGTTAAATAGACCTTTCGTCTTTTTCGACTTAAAAAAAATCGTATCACTTTTAAAGATTAGAACGCTTAGAAAGCTGAGCGCTTGGGTCAGACACTTCAGTAAAGATAACTTAGACTTAGTGATTTCAACAATTTACCAAAGTAGGGTAACACTTAGATCGCTTAATTAGGGTTAACACAGCGGAATTGATTTTAAAGCTTTAGCATTCGTTTTGGTTAAATAGTCGCTTAGCAGATTGACTTGTTTTTTTCAGAATAGATGGAATAATATAAAACAAGACAATAATAAAAGTAAATGACACACGATATATAAGGTTCACTGGGTGATGTAATCTCGGTAAGAACTTAGGTTTCTTCTTTGGAAAAGGTTTGAGATATTTGTGACTGTATGTATGTGAAAAGCTTGAAAGATTTTGGTTATGGAGTTTCTAAGCTTTTTCTTCAGCAAATTTATCTTGTGCATGTACGTATATCTCTTTTTCTCTATATCTGTGTATTGTGTGTCTGCTCTCTTTTCGGGTTTGGTAGAAGGAGGTATTTATAGGCAATTCTTGGGATCTATCCGTTAGACACATGTGAGAGAGTGCTTTTCACGCGGCGCATGAGCATACCTTTTCTCTGACATTCCTGAATTCCTGTTGGTATCGATTTGACAGGAGCAGCTATAAACTCTAAAGTTCTGACACTCTAGTCAAAAGGTGGCTTATCTACAAGTCATATTGTCTTATCACATTTAATGCTCTTCTCAGGCATTTAATGCATTTGAATTTATTTTTCGTTTGAAATAAATGTCCGTTGAATGATTGCATTTAAGTCCTTCATGACTTGAGAATTTATTTCAGGTGAATCTGATTCTGAACGCTAGAGTGCTTTGAGCGCTTGATCCTTAAATCCTGAAATAGTCCTTCAGTGTTTGACAGACGCTAAAGATAAATCTTCATCTTCTTCTGACTTCAGACGCTGATCTTCAACTTCATCTCTAATAGACTCACCCAGAATTCTATTAGCGATTCGGTATCTAATACTTAGTCTAAAATCTACAAAGATAAAAATTACAAGCCTAACAAAATTACATACTTTCAAACACTTACATTATATTTTGGGGTCTAACATAAAATCCTATCTTGTCATCATCAAAACATCTAACATGAAATTTCCTAACAATTTCCCTCTTTTTGATGATGTCAAGACTTTAACTCTTATAACTCTTTTATAAATTAAGAGTCCAAAGAAAAGCCCAAAATTAATTAAAAGTTAGCGTTTGAAGGTTAGTAAAGTTGGCTAATGTTAGATTAGCCTCAACAAGGTGTTTCAGCGATAAATCATTCATTCATATAGAAAGATAAGCATACATGATTTATACTGAATAATAAAAAATAAGAACCAAAAGAAAACTATAAAGCATTCATCTTTTCTGTCGCTTTATGCTTTCTTCTTTTTGGTAGATCTCATTTGCTAAGTCAATGAGAAGTCGGTCAATGTCCATCATGGTGGTATGTTGAAGTTCATCATAGTCATGCCTTTGCTGTCTAGCGCTTTCATTTAGTTCCTTCAGCATGTCCACCCATTCCCTTGGAGGAAGACCAAGTTCATGAATTAAGTCGTAATAGATGTCTTGTCTTCTATCGTTGGATGGTTTCCAGTTGATAGGTCGTCTAAGTGGTCCGGCATTAGGGTGAAATCTCATACTTTCCAAAAAATCGACGTCCAAGTCCGGGAGCAAGTACCTTCCTAGATAATATCTTGGCTTTCTCTTTTTAGTTAGCATTTTCTTTGTGCTCGCTATTTCATCAAACATTGATCGCCAGTGTTTATTATCTGTTTTAGATATTGCCTTGGACTTTTCTTTATCTTCTTCCTTCTTGACATCAGTAAAAGAGTTATTCAAGTCAACGATGTCCCTTCGGAGACAATTGACTTCATCTATCAGGAGAGCGATCTGTTCAGCGATACTCTGAGATGTAAGGTTGGAGGAATTGTGATGCTCAGTATTGGCTGAAGCATTCTGTGCAAGCGACCGGTTGAAATCATCTGAAAGCTCTTTGATGAGAGGAGCGATAGAGTTCATCATGGAGATTGTAAGCTTGCTTGCATTTCGCATATCAGTTTTGAGAACTTTTTCTACTTGATTGAGCGTGGAAGTGCTTCGCTCTTCCAATCAAGAACAAGAACCCTTTATATCGCGGAGAGAATGTCGAACTGCTTTTCTAAAATCTTTGGCTTCTAGATCACTGTCAGAGTCTGAATCTGATGAATCGGAAGATGAACGCTCTGGTCCGTGAGAGCTTGAGACTATTGGAGCTTTGCCTTTAGATTTGTCTCTAATAATAGGCTCTGCAGGCTGTGCGGCTAAGTCAGCATGAACCTCTTCTATCACTGAGTCGAGCGTCTGAGTTGCGAAGTCAATTTGAACAACTTGTTCCTCAAGTGGAACCTCAACTGCTGGAGCGCTGGGGACAAAATCTTGCATATCAGCGTATGTAGGTTGAACGGCTTCCACAGTAGGAGTTTGTTCTTCTTCTATTGCAACAACTTCAATTTGAGGCGCTGGACTCTCAACAGGTATGACCCAGAGTGGGCCAATTGCTACCATTACGTGCCTTGGACTAATCAGGTTTGTCTGTAGGATGAAAAATATAGCGTCTTCGCGCTCTTCATTACTTAGTGCAAGTTGCACTCCTTCTGGCAGATCGACTCCTGAAGTATAAAAGTTGTAGAAGTCCAAAATAAATGCCATTAGTGCTTGAGCTGCTTCTTGGTCCACTGGCCTAATCAGCGATACCATCTTGGCCACTTGAATGTTCTGTTCACAAAAGAGCATAGGGTGAAGATTGTATCCTCGAAAGTCGCTCAGCCTTGAATAGTCATTGAAGGTGATGTCCAACGCTTGTGCATTTTCTATCACTGCTCTTTTGTCTCTGTGGATTTCAGCAAACTCAGCGTGCTCATTTGTAATATCGACACGAATTTCACTTTGTTCTGGAAGAAGCGATTGTTTACTAGTGGAGGTTTCTTCGTTCAAATCTGGAAAGATTCGCTGAACAAACACTTGACGGGGGTGAAACATATAGCGTCCGCCTTGACTGAATAAGGTTAGCTGGTCGCGAATGTAGCTTTCAATGGATTGCCTGTAACCTGGTAGATCACTAACATTTCCAGCAATATGCTGACGTTGATGAAGTAAAAAGGTAGCAAACCCTCGGCATCTGTATTGTATTCCAAATTCAAAAAGAAATGGATATCTCACGAGTTCTTCAAGGGTATAGAAGTGTAACACAAACTCTTCAGCCCATCTGGCTGTATCCATCATCCGTTGCTTACCAAGCTTGTCAGCTTTCTTCTGTTCTTTTCTAGCTGCAAGAAACTTGTCAAAGCGTTCAATTTCTTCATCATAATCCTCAGCCCATAATCATGCAAGGTATTCTCGGGCTTCATCTTCTATCAATGAGTTGATTGGATTGGGACGCTCAGCAACTACTGGTCCTTTTCCTGTCCATAGTCTAAGAGGTTTAGGGGATAGAGCGTTCTGAGGAGAATGAACGACTTTGGGATAGGCAGAGTATTCGATCCGGTTAAGAGTTTCTTCGTCTGGATTCTTTGACCAATCACCCATATGAGGATTCTTGATGACGATCTTATTCTGGCGCAAGGGATAAAAAGACTCTGCAGAATGACCAGTGAAGTTAAAACGCTTCTTGTCAAATTCAGTTATGTTGATCGCTGGTCGCCGAATGTACTCAAGTCTAGATTGGAGTCGCTCAAGATTGTAAAGACCTAGGTCAGCAAATCGCTCGAAGAATTCAAACTTGGCAGAATTAGATATATCAGGCCTATAGAGAGTGGTTTGAAAATTGATTTCCATTTCAGCTAATTGCCTGGTGCCAAGCTCTCTAGTGGCATAGTAGAACTCAACATCTGCATTGTATCCGCGAGGAAAGAAGTCTATGACACGAGGAGGAGATCCGGTTCAAGTGGGAACAAAGGCAATAGATTCTGTTGGGATAGGGGCCAGTTCTATCGACCGCTCAGCATGCTTAGTCGCTTCACTGACTGGAGATGTGTCAGCGTCAGGAAGGACATGGGCTACAGTCTTAGCAATATCCACAACTGCTTCCATATCCACATCCAATTCAACAGGAATCTCGAAAGGTGAAGGTGCATCAGCGTCTGGTGCATCTCGCGCTGATACATGTAAGCGTTTGAAAAAAGCAAGCAAAATTTCTACTAAGTAGAAATTTAAGAATAAAATACTACAACGCTTACCGTGAGGACTATCGACTTTGTGAGTTGCTTGATCTGTTTCAACAGTTGGTACAGTTTTCTCAGGCTCTGGGAACTCTTCATCAGGATCCTGGAAACGAGCAGCCTTCTCAGAAAGAGTAGTGGCTCTAGGCTCAGAAAAAGATTCAGGAACATCGTCTGAAGACGGAGGAGGAACACTCACTGAGTCTTTAAGCGCTGGCTCAACTGGAGCGCTTGTTGATGCAGCTGGAGTGGATGAAGGAGTACGCCTGCGTGCTAGCGATACTTCTTCGTCTAGTTCTTCTTCTTCGTTTATATTAAAGATAAACACTGGAGGGGGAGAAGGAGACCGAAGTTTCTTCTTGGGTTCCGGCTTCTGCTTTTGCTTCTTTGCTGGTTTTGATGACTCAGCAACTTTTAAGATGATTTTTCATTTGGGTCGCTTAACCACCACTTCTTCTTCTGATGAAGAAGACGAAGATGCTTGTGCTTCATCATCACTTCGAACAACTCCTTCGGCAAGAAGTCGCTCACGCTCGTCTCTGGGAACCGCTGCTCCACCGCGCTTCCTTGTCCTTAGCAGCTCGCCAATCATTTTCTTTCCATAAAACTTTAGCACTGGCATTTCTTTCCAAAAGAGTTGGTGAAACCGCTAGCGCTAAGAATACAACTTAAAACAATCCCGTAAGGCTTGGGATTAACCGATTTGGCCATCATTTGCTTGAAGCGATTAAAAACATAAAGGGGCCAATATATCTTCAGTTTGGTCAGAATGGCCACCATCATCTTGTACTGGAGATTGGAAACTTTATCGAAGCTTCCCTTTCTGCATTCAATCACCTTAGCGCATATGTCCGCAAGAATGACATACTCGCCCTTCATATCATTTTTCTTGAAGTTGGGTCCTTCTTTATAAGAGCCCAGACCTTAGTAGCATCCCCAAGAGTTACACTTTCAACTTCAGCACCATCGATTGGCAAATTTAGTAGAGAAGAAATCAGAGAAGGGGTGAGGACGAAGGTCTTGCGGGCGAAGGGAAAGACGCAGGAAATGGAGTTTCCGTCGTCGGAGATTTTTGCATTCTTAAAAAAAAGAGGGTTTCTTCCTCAAAGAAGTTGAAAATGGCAGTTATCATATCCCGTAAACTAAACTCTTGAACAAAAGGAAGAACAGTCCGAATAGGGAAATTCTGGTTGTCGAAGAGATAGTCCCAGTTAACAAGAAAATCGGCATTAACAGTGACTGGTTTCTTTGATTTGGAAGATTTTTCGGCAGCCGATTTAGAAGATTTGGGTGCCATTGAAGAACTTGGAAAGCTTTGGTTGAAGAGACAAGAGAGTCTTTTTGCCATTAGAGAGAAAAGCTTTTACAGTAAGAGTGTTTGGAAGTGATAAAGTTTTACTGTAAAGATTACAAAGGGTTTAAATAGGAGGCAAAAAGTAACTCCTCAACAATTAGATGAGTGACACATGTACAACAATAAATTTTTGAAATTAACAAATGAATCTGAACCGTTTACTTATAAATACGGATGTCAAAAAGTGCGGTAAAATGTGGTAACAACTGTGAATAATAAGAGTTTGAAATCCGCAATTACTTTTTCAAAACGTTTGAATAATTTTGACATTTTCAGTGTGAAATACACGCGCCCGATAGTACACTGACACGTACTCAGACTCGTGCAGTTACTGAACCGTCTAGTTTTTAGATAGGAATCATTAATCGTCAGTTTGATGTGATAAGCACTTGAGGGCCGTTGTTAGATCTAATCTTTGGACTTATCCACACGCTACTTTCAGCGATGAAAACTATGCATGCATTAAATTGGGAATCTTTTTAATGCAGAAGTCTTTTTTAGAAACACAATTTAATTTCTTAAAGTTTAAGGATAAAATCAATCGCATGGATTATTAAAAAAAATGTATTTATTAGAGATTGATTTTGTCATGCATAATAGATAAGCGCTAGTGATCAATGCATAAATTTTTCAAAGTCAATTTTGATCACAGTCGCTTATGAATTGAGATAAGTATAATTTTAAAGTTCCCCCTAAAATTAATAACTCACGTCAAAAATAATTTTAGACATAATCATAAAGTGGATTCCCCCTAAATTGTATGCTTGTAAAATATGATGCTTTATGATTTAAGCGTTTAAATCAATCATACCTAATTCACTTCTCAAAGAGAAAGCGTTGTTCGTTGAGCGCTTTGGTGAAGATATCTGCCAACTGTTTGTCAGTACCAATGAAGTGCATGGAGATATCTTTCTTTTGAACATGGTCACGCAAGAAATGGTAGCGAATGTCAATGTGTTTAGTTCTAGAATGAAGGACTGGGTTTTGGGTCATAGCTAATGGGCTTTGGTTGTCACAATGGATTGGGATAGAACCTAGGATTGTTCCATAATCTCTACGTTGTTGCCTCATCCAAAGGATTTGTGCACAACAGCTTCTAGCAGCTACGTACTCTGCTTCAGCGGTAGAAGTCACTATGGATTGTTGTTTCTTACTATATCACGAAATCAGTCTATCACCTAGAAATTGACATGTACCACTAGTACTCTTTCTATCTATTTTGCATCCTGCAAAATCTGCGTCTGAATAACCGATTAGTTCAAAAGGAGAGTTCCTTGGATAACATAAGCCCACATTCTGTGTGCCTTTTAGGTACTTAAGGATTCTCTTGGCAGCATTTAAGTGTGATTCTCTAGGATCAGCTTGAAAGTGTGCACACATTCATACCGAAAACATAATATCAGGTCTACTAGCGGTAAGATAAAGAAGTGATCCAATGATACCTCTATAGTTAGTGATGTCAATTTTCTTCCCACTTTCATCTTTATCTAACTTAAGCGTTTGGCTCATTGAAATTTTTGAAGATGATGCATTTTCCATACCAAATTTCTTAATCATATCTCTTGTATATTTAGCTTGGTTTAAAAATATGCCATTAGGGAATTGCTTAACTTGTAATCTTAAGAAGAAAGTTAATTCACCCATCATGCTCATTTCAAATTGTTCTTGCATCATTTTTGAAAATTTCTCACACAATCACCTGTTAGTAGAACCAAATATAATATCATCAACATAAATTTGGACTAAGAGAATATCTTCATTGTGGGTAATTTTAAATAATGGTGTATCAATGATGCCTTTTGAAAAGCCTTTACCTATAAGGAAGATAGAGAAAGTGTCATACCATGCTCTTGGTGCTTGTTTAAGGCCATAGAGTGCCTTATCCAATTTGTAGACCATACTTTTGCCATGGTTGTTGATGAATCCTGGAGGTTGCTCCACATAAACTTCTTCTTGGAGTTTACCATTCAGGAATGCACGCTTCATGTCCATTTGGTATACTGTGAACTTGTTGAATGCGGCAAATGCTAGGAACATCCTAATCGCTTCAAGACGGGCTACTGGGGCATACGTTTCATCAAAATCAATACCCTCTTCTTGACAATAACCTTGAGCGACTAATCTGGCTTTGTTTCTTATAACAATGTCATCTTCATCCATCTTGTTCCTAAAAACCCATCTAGTTCCAATAACTCCTTGGTGAGTTAGTCTTGGTACTAGCGTCCAAACCTTGCCTCTCTCAAATTGGTTAAGCTCTTCTTGCATTGCTTCTACCCAACTTGAATCACTGAGCACTTCATCCACTTTCTTTGGTTCCATTCAAGATAGTAAACTTGCGAACATGGCCTCATTAATTGTAGCGAACCTAGTTCTAACAGGTGCTCCAATATCTCCAATTACTAACTCTGGTGGATGATCTCTGAGCCATTTACGGTCTGGTTGGAATGGGTTGAGAGACTCTTGATTATCAATCGCTTGATCCTCATTTGTCTCTGGTGCAGTCGCTGCATCATTCACAGTTCCATTTCGCTCTTGTTGATCATTCTCTTCATGACCATCAGCGATTCTGATAATATCATCATTTGTAACCTCACGAGTAACTTTAGGAATAGGCACGAAAATCTCATCATCCTCGTCATCACTGTTATCACCAAGATTGATTTGTGATGCTTGTTGGGCAAGATCTTCAATTCCTATATCATCAGGATTAACCTTACTTGGTTCTTGGTTTGCATCATCAAACACAACATGAATGGATTCTTCAACCTTCGATTTGATCTTATTTAGGATGCGAAAACTCTTTCCATTTTTGGCATAGCCTAGAAAGATTCTCTCATCCGCTTTAGGATCAAATGTCTTTAGACTTTGGAATCCATTGTTATGAATGAAACATTTTAAACCAAATACATGAAAATATGAAACGTTAGGCTTACGTCCCTTCCATAAGTCATATGGAGTCTTCTCATGTTGCTTGTTGATCATACACCGGTTCTGAGTGTAGCAAGCGGTATTAATAGCTTCGGCCCCAAACCTTTGAGGCAGCTTAGACTCTGCAAGCATTGTCCTGGCAGCTTCTTTAAGCATTTTGTTCCATCGCTCGACAACTCCATTCTGTTGAGCTGTTCTAGGAGCAGAATACTCATGAAGTATTCCAAAATCTATACAAAACTTCTCAACAAATTGATTTGTAAATTCAATTCCTCTATCGCTTCTAATTCTCGTTACTTTTAAATCTTTATAAGTTTGCAATTGACGAATTAGCGATGGGAGCTTGACCCTAGTTTCATCTTTGGTCGCTAGGAATTCTACCCATGTATAGTAAGAGAAATCATCAACTATTACTAGCGAGTACTTTTTACCACTCACACTCATGATTTGAATAGGACCAAACAAATCTAGATGCAATAGTTCAAGAACTCTAGAAGTAGATAGGCATGGTTTCTTCTTAAAACATGATTTAACTTGTTTACCCATTTGACATTCATCACATAAGCGATTCTTTTGAAAGGAACCCTTAGGTAATCCCTCTACAAGATTTAGCGATATTAACTGAGAGATTGCCTTAAATTTGAGGTGATTCATTTTTCGATGCCATAACCAATCCAATTCATTTTGACTTTTAGCAACAAAGCATGTGGGGTTGTTATCAATTGTAGAATCCCAATCCACTAAATAAACGTTATTTGTTCATTTTTCTCTTAATTTAGTAGACTTAGTCTTTGCGTCGTTAACATAGAAGAAGTCGCTTGAAAATTTTACTTCAAAGCCTTTATCACAAAATTGACTAATGCTTAACAAGTTATGCTTAAGACCCTCAACATATTATACATCACTGATCATGATGTTCCCCCTCTGCATGATACCTATACCTTTGGTTTTACTTTTGGAGTTCTCACCGAATATAACTTGAGGACCGTTGGTTGCATGATAGTTGACCAAGAGATCCTTTGATCCAGTCATGTGCCTTGATGACCCACTATCGAAGTACCAAACAGAAGTATCGATGTTGGCTCTAGGTACCTGCATTAAAGGATAGTTTTAATTCTTCTTAGGTACCCATATTGTCTTGGGTCCTTCATTGTTAGTGATTTTGGTTTGAATTAAAACTTTAGGAACCCATATTTTCCTAGTCTTCATTGTAGGAATACTAGCCTTCTAGGGTTTCACATTGTGTTGTGTGTGCTTTTTGGGTATATAGTAATATCCTCGATTATAATAATAATCATAATCATAATCATAATTATCATAGTAGTGATAATATGATCTAGACTGTTGTGGATATTGACGCTGGTATTTCCTTAGCGCTGGCTTAGGGTGCACTTTTGGTGCTTGACGCTTGGCGCTTAATTCACAGTGGTCAGGTTTATCCTTAGCCTTTTGAGCGTTTGGATGAACTCGTCTTTGTGGATCATTTGCTTTCGCCTTTCCCTTGCCTAAGTCAGCTTTAGCTTTCTCATTTGGCCTCGTACTATTATCGCTTGGTTCATTTAGCGTTTGTCTTTGTGAACCTTTCTTCACAAAGAAAACACCCTTTCCTTTGTTGTGCGCCGTAACATTAGATTTGTTTGATGGTTTACCGAATTCATTACATCCTAAACCGGTCTTTTCACCAAACATTCTTGTTACCTCAGTCACATTATCCAACTTTCTTGAAGCTTTAGATAATGATGAGATGAGCTACTCTGATTTGGCAAGTCTAGTGATCAGATCAGCTTCTCTCTTGACTAATACATCAAGATCATTTTTTAATTGAGTAATCTCACTCTCAAGCGATTGGTTCTTCTCAACGCATTCTTGTTGAATTTGCAACTCTGCTTTGAGCGTTACTTTATCACTTGTGAGTGATGAAATAATAGCGAAGTGATTTTGATATATTTTGGCGGCATCTTGACAATCTTTATAATATTCATTGACTTTGTCAAGTAATTCATCATACGAAAGAGGATGAGATAATTTAGTGGTTACCTCTGGTAGTGAGTCGTCAGACGCTTTATCATTTCTTGCCATAAGACAAATCAACACTGAGTCGCTTGTTGGTTCATCATCACTACTTTCATCTGATGATTCCAAATCCTCTTCAGGTGCGGAGAATGGTTCAGATTCCGCTAGCAAACCTTGTTGACAAAGGTTGCTCCTGAATTGGTTTCTATCCGCATAGTCTTGCCTTGTGGGCTTAGACACATTTGGATAAGGGCAATTTACCTCGTAGTGCCCTGGTTTCCTGCAATTATAACACAAATTAGTTTTCATTTTTTGTTCAGTGGTTAATCGCTTTGAACCAACTGGTGCTGAGAGATATTGAGTAGGAGTTGTAGGCACTTGGTAAGGAACTGGCGCTATTAGTTAAGGTGATGAGTACACTGGTGCTTGATACTGAGTCGCTGGTGCAGTGGAAGGGGTTTTGAAATGAAGTTTGTCCAATAGGATTTCTCTTTTCATATCTTAGAAATTTTTTGAACTTCTTGACCAATAAAGCCATCTCTTTTTCTTCATTGGATTCCGTTGATTTAACCTCACTAACCGTTTTACCGTTACTCTTAGTTGTAGCGATTAAAGCTCTTGATTCAATCGTTGAAGTCGATGTGTCACTGACTTCACGCAATTCGAACTCAAATGGCTTTAACTCTGAAAATACATGTTCTGGAGTAAGAGTCTCCAATGTTTGTGATTCTCTCATAGCAACAGTCTTAATCAAATACTTGCTTGGAAGACTTCTGAAAATATTATTGACCATTTCCTTATTGGTCAATTCCTTGTCTAATGACGCTAACTCTGTGATGAGCAAAGTAAACCTTGCGTCCAATTGTTCTAGCGTCTCATTGATCTGCATCTTAAAATGCTCGAATCTTTGCATAGCTATGGAAAGTTTGTTCTCCTTCATTTGTGCTGAGCCTTCACACACTATAGCCAACTTATCCCATATTTCTTTGGAAGTCTTACATTGCTTGATCTTGTTGAATAATGCATCATTGTCTCCTAACGCTGAGTAAAGTGCACTTCGTCCAACATTATCAAAATTTGCTCTTTTTCTATCCTCTGTCGTCCATTCTAACTTGGGTTTCTCGACATAACCATCTGAAGTTGCTTCATCAGCTCTAGGTGCTCGAGTTATCACTTTCATAATCTGAATGGGGCCATCTGTGATTACATCACACATTTCATTATCGGAAGAACATAAATACGCGAATGCTCTAAGTTTCCAAGAATCATAGTTTGATTCTACCAACTTAGGCATTTTGTTAAAAGCCATAATGAGATGTTTTGAGAGAGAGTTTTAAAAACGACTAAGTTTTAAAAAAATGGATCTAAACAAGCAGTTACGCTTGGGAACGCTTAGGTTTCTACTTGAACAGCTCTGATACCACTTGGTGGTCCCAAGTGGCATACGAAAAAGGTCTAGAAGGGAGGAGGGGTTGAATAGACCCTTTAGTCTTTTTCGACTTAAAAAAATCGTATCACTTTTAAAGATTGGAACGCTTAGAAAGCTGAGCGCTTGGGTCAGACGCCTCAGTAAAGATAACTTAGACTTAGTGATTTCAACAATTTACCAAAGTAGAGTAGCGCTTAGATCGCTTAATCAGGGTTAGCACAGCGGAATTGATTTTAAAGCTTTAGCATTCGTTTTGGTTAAATAGTCGCTTAGCAGATTGACTTGTCTTTTTCAGAATAGATGGAATAATATAAAACAAGACAATAATAAAAGTAAATGACGCAAGATATATAAGGTTCGCTGGATGGTGTAATCCCAGCTACGTCCTTCTTCTCCTTTTTCACTTAGAGGGAATTTACTAAGATTATTTTCAAAGAATCACACAGAATCGTCTACAAGATAATAAATAAGTGAAAATGATCTCGGGCTCCTTGATCACACAGATGTCAGCACCAATAAAGATCTTCTTCTACAAGCTTCTTTCACTCAGAAATACTGTCTGTAAGGGGTTTCAACAACTTTCTCACTCAGATGAAAGGTTGAGGGCTTTATCAAAAAGGTTTGTTTGTTTTTGGAAAGATCAAACAACTTGGAATATCTCAGTAAGAACTTAGGTTTCTTCTTTGGAAGAGGTTTGAGATATTTGTGACTGTATGTATGTGAAAAGCTTGAAAGATTTTGGCTATGGAGTTTCTAAGCTTTTTCTTCAGCAAATTTTTCTTGTGCATGTACGTATATCTCTTTTTCTCTATATCTCTGTATTGTGTGTCTGCGCTCTTTTAAGGTTTGCTGGAAGGAGGTATTTATAGGAAATTGTTGGGATCTGTCTATTGGACACATGTGAGAGTGTGCTTTTCACGCCGCGCGTGAGCATACTTTTTCTCTGACATTCCTGAATTCCTGCTGGTACCGATTTGACGGGAGCAGCTACAAACTCTGAAGTTCTGACAGTCTAGTCAAAAGGTAGCTTGTCTACAAGTCATATTGGCTTATCACATTAAATGCTCTTATCAGGCATTTAATGCATTTGAATTTATTTCCCGTTTGAAATAAATGTCCATTGAATGATTGCATTTAAGTCCTTCATGACTTGAGAATTTATTTCAGGTGAATCTGATTCTGATCGCTAGAGTGCTTTGAGCGTTTGATCCTTAAATCCTAAAATAGTCCTTTAGCGTTTGACAGACTCTAAGGATAAATCTTCATCTTCTTCTGACTTCAGACGCTGATCTTCAACTTCATGTCTAATAGACTCACCTAGAATTCTATTAGCGATTCGGTATCTAATACTTAGTCTAAAATCTACAAAGATAAAAATTACAAGCCTAACAAAATTACATACTTTCAAACGCTTATACAATTGATCTATGAAACATAAACTTACATTATATTTTGGGGTCTAACATGAAATCCTATCTTGTCATCATCAAAACATCTAACATGAAATTTCCTAACAGTACTCGAAAGCCATTCTTGACAGTGGTGAGCATTCCCACGTCATTTCCTATAAGTAGAATGTCATCCACATATAGTACTAAGAATGAGATCTTGCTCCCACTAGTCTTCTTGTAGACACAGGGTTCATCTTCGTTCTTGATGAAGCCATATCCCTTTACTACTTCATCAAAATGAAGATTCCAACTTCTAGATGCTTGCTTGAGACTGTATATGGACCTCTCAAGTTTCCATGCTTTATGGATATCGGTCTTAGATACAAAACCTTTTGGTTGTTCCATATAGATGTCATGTTCGAGGAATCCATTTAGAAAATCCGTTTTAACATCCATCCGCTATATCTCATAATCTAAGTCTGCAGCTATGGATAACAGTATTCAGATGGACTTTGTCATAACCACAGGCGAAAATGTTTTCTTGATAGTCAATTCCTTCTCTTTGACTATACCCTTTTGCTACGAGCCTAGCTTTAAAGGTGTCAACCTTGTCAGCACTACCTATCTTTTTTTTGTAGATCCACTTACATCCTATAGGTTTGATACCTTCAGAACGATCTACCAAAGTCCAGACTTGGTTCGATTGCATAAAGTCCATCTTCTGTTTCCATTGCTTCTCGCCATCTTGAAGCGTCGACATCCACCATCGCTTGATCATAGGTACAAGGATCATCTTCATGACCTTCTTGTACTACAGTGTGAAGCTCTGTCTCTCCCTGTAGTAAATATCCATACCTCTCAGGTTCATGTGGCATTTTACCAGATCTACGTGGTAGTTATGCTGCTATTGGGTTAGGCCTCGGTTCTAAGACAAATGTCTCAGAGGGAGTTTCATTTTGTTCTTCTTGAACAATCTTTCTACCTTTGCCCCCTTCCAAGATGAATTCATCTTCAAGGAAGTGGGCTTGTAGGGCCACGATGATTCTTTGATCATCATGTAGGTAAAAGAAGAATCCCATGGAATCTTCAGGATAACCAATGAAACGTCCCATGAGGGATCTTGTCTCCAATTTCTCCACTTTAGTCTTCTTGACATAAGCAGGACATCCCCAAATCTTAATGTGATTAAGACTTTGTTTCCTATTATTCCACATTTCATGCGGACTTTTAGGAACGGATTTGGATGGACATCTGTTCAATATATAAGTATCAGTAAGGAGCACGTGTCCCCACAACGAAATGGGTAAATCAGTGTAACTAAGCATGAAACGAACCATGTCCAACAGTATTCGGTTCCTTCGCTCGGCTACTTCATTTAGTTGAGGAGTTGCTGGTGGTGTTAGTTGAAACATTATTCCTTGTTCTCTAAGGAATTCATCAAACTCGGTACTCATATATTCTCCTCCACGATCCGATCGCAGAGTTTTTATATTTTGCCCAGTTTGATTTTCTACCAAAGCTTTGAATTCTTTAAACCTTTCAAATAATTCTTTATATAGCTAATTCAAGTATTTTCATGGAACATCACTTCCATTTGGATTATCATATGTAAATTTGGACTAAGTCTATCTCATAGTACAATTTTAATAATGATCATAACTTGCATCAATAGTAATAAAAGAACAGTTTCATAAATGATTAATAAAGCATCATACAATTGGATATTTAGATTATAAACCCTTACACTAGATACTGCCGCAATTAGCGTTAATTCAATAGCGACGATGATGATTGTAAAAATCGTCAGACAGTGGATATCACATGATTGACCACGTGGAGTAATGGAACCGATCCAACGAATGACAAACTAGGTTAGGGGTTGGTTAAGTTATAGACTGCACTCAGTTGTGTCGCGCTGCCTACGTACCCAAGGTATGTGGGATCAAGTCAGTTCGTAGTTCTTTTGTGGGGTTACTCTCAATAGCTAGTGAATTGTTTACTGGGGGAGTAGATAATGAGCCTCTCCTAGCTCCTCTAAGGTATTTATAGGGAGCTGGTAGTGGTTTATGGGCCGTGGGCCTAATTCAATCAATAACCCACCATGCTTAATGATTTGTAGAATTATTGTCACTTGGGCTAATAATAATATAACCCAATTATATTTGGTGCATTTTCAGTCCTTTTTAGGCTTGTATAGCGGGTTACCCACGGACGTTAGCCCGCGGGTGGCGACCCGACCCGGCTTGGGGACACACGTGATTACCACAATACCCTTAGTCATTTTTTAGTGCACATCATAATGCCCCCCACTCCTGTTGGGTTGGGTTCTATTCCCTGGGTGGCTCGTGGCAGCGGAATTTAAAATTTAAACCAACAACCACCCGATTATGCTATAAAGAAGGTACGAGAATTTTCACCTTTTGATTAAATTCTCGCAGCAACAATTTGGATCTTTTCAACCCTGTGGTGCAAATCCACACGATTTCTTGGAGGAAATCACCCGTCAATCGTATCCCAGGTATTAGTGCTCCAAACATCACACCTCTAAGATGTATCCACACCTCGTTCAAGTCACCACCAACTTCGTTATTGGTGCTAGCCAACGAAATAGATCAAAGTCTAACACCTAGGCTTGATTATGTGAAGGGACGGAATATGTGAATCGTTGAGTTCAACACATGAACAAAACGATGTCGTATTGGAACAAGGTAGGGGCGATTTTTGTGCTCAAGGATTACAAGAAAAATTCTCGTATTTTTCCAGATTGGGTTCGAATTTTTACTCATAGGAGGCTTAGGGTTTTAGTCTTGCATTAACATATATATAGAATAGGAGTCCTAGAATCCTCATTCAACTGCAAGACTTGGAGAAGAAGAAAACCTTTTTCTTCTTCACCAAGAATTCGAATCCCAGCTAGACTTGGACCAAAAATTCGGCCATCACCCTTAATTGGAGTCCAAGAATTAATTCTTGACTCCATATTTAATTATGAGCTAAACTCATCAACTAAATATTCTCATATAATTAAAAACCCGTTTAATTATATTTACTTATTCCAATTGGCTTATTTATTTAACTTGGGCCAAGCCCAACTAAATAAAATACTTGGACTCTACTAGGTCCATTAATACAATTAATTCTACAAGATTAATTAAAACAGTCGAATTAATTGAATCGCCTCAATTAATTCATATTCCATATTAGGAAAGGACTAGACTTTCCTAATTTTCTCAATTTGATTAATCACATCATTTAAGCAGTAACTCTCACGAGTTAAGTGTGTGACACCTTAGGCTCATCTACTATCTAGTAGTAAGTACACTTTTCCAAAGTGCTAGTGTGTTTTGCTAAAATGCAAAGTACTAGATTAAATCATTCCTTTGATTTAATCAAGCCTTGAATTAATCACCATATTAATTTTCGGCACTTACAAATCGTGGTTACTGTCTAGCAACGGGCCACGAAAACCTAGATAAAGATACGCCTTTCGTGATCTTGATCCTTGTATAAGTAAGATCCCTCCATCTAATCTCCCGATTGAATCTAGAGTAGTGGCTAAGGTCGAAACTCTATTATTCAATAACTATGTTTCCCAAATACGGTGAGATCGACTTTCGACTATCTAAACGAGGAAACCCTACGCCTCTTTAGATATCATACTTCGGCCGAAGATTCCTAAAATCGATTCACTATGTAAACATAGGAGATTCACTGACAAAACTAATGTCAGAGATAGATCCCATCTTGATTCTCACGTGCCTTCATACACAATCAGCCCATGTCTGATTTTGCCCACTTGTGATCATCTACGTAATCATGTAACAAATCAAAACATGTTCGATTGTGTATAAGCCATCCAATGGAACCTCAGGTTCTAAGGATTACTCTTATACTACAAGACCATTGGAAGTTCCATATTCGATTGGGATTCCATTTAATGGAACTTCCATGGGGTTATACTATAAGACATCCAATGGAACCCTCATACATGCATAGGCTTTCACTGTGCCAATATCTATGGAACGAGATATACTCTATCAAGAGCATGCATCATATAAGCAAGTCTTTTGGGTCTCATCGATATCCCATCATCTCGACGAGCCCATTCACGACTAGGAACATATGTTTAAGGATCACAGCCTTGGAGACATATTCCATCATTGCCATTCCTGATGCGCAATGATGTCCCATAGCTGTGTGTGATCCCTCAGGACTTTATTCTAAGTTAAGACCAAGCAATATACACGAATAATGAATGCCAAAAGATTAACTTTATTTATATGAAAAAGATTGTTCACCTAGAGTTTTATTACATAGAATGGCGCCCAAAATTGGTGTGCCAGGCACAAACTCTAACAATCTCCCACTTGCCCTAGTGCCAATTGCCCATGTAATTGAGGCCCATTCTCCCTAGATGTCCTTCAAATACTTTTTGGCTTAAGGGTTTGGTGAGCGGGTCCGCCACATTGTCTGCCGAGTCCACACGTTCCACTCGAACGTCGCCTCTCCCAATGATCTCTCTGATCAAGTGGTATCGCCTCTGTATGTGCTTGGATTTCTGATGAGACCTTGGCTCCTTTGCTTGCGCAATAGCCCCGTTATTATCGCAGTATAAAGGTACTACGTCTACAACGGATGGAACTACAACCAATTCTTGGATGAAGTTCTTTATCCAAACACCTTCCTTCGCAGCCTAGGAAGCTGCAATATATTCTGCTTCAGTGGTGGAATCCACCTCAGTTGCTTGCTTGGAACTTTTCCAGCTGACAGCTCCTTCATTAAGCAGATAGACAAATCCAGAGACCCACTTCGAGTCGTCCACATATGTTTGGAAACTCGAATTGATGTATCCCTCTAACTCCAATTTTCCACGTTCGTATATCAAAAACATGTCCTTAGTCTTGTTAAGGTACTTAAGGATCGCTTTTGCTGCATTTCAGTGCTTCTCACCGGGGAGCAGCTTGATAACGGCTACACACACTCAATGCGTACGCTACATCGGGTCTTGTGCATATCATCGGGTACATTATACTACCTATAGCCGAGGCATAAGGTATGCGGGACATTCTTATTCTTTCTTCTCGAATCTTAGGAGACATTGACTTGGAAAGTGTAATCCCATATCCCATTGGCAAGAATCCTCTCTTGGATTCTTCCATCTAAAATCTCTTAAGTACGCAATCGATGTACGCAGATTGGGTATATCTTCATACCAAGTACGTAGGAAGCCTCTCCTATATCCTACATGGAAAATTGTTTAGAGAGCCATACTTTGGTCGACTACATCATTCCAATATCGTTTCTGATCAAAAGAATATCATCAACGTAAAGTATGATAAATGTAACCACACTCCCACTAACCTTCTTGTACACACGAGCCTCTTCAACGTTTTGCACATATCCATACTCTTGTATGATAGTTTCAAAACATTGCGTTGGGAAGCCTACTTTAATCCATAAATGGACCTTTGGAGCTTACACACTTTGTGTTCGCTCGTCTCGGATGTAAAGCCCTCTAGCTGTTGCATGTATATTTCTTCCTCAATCTCTCCATTGAGGAATGCAGTCTTTACATCCATCTGCCAGATCTCGAAATTGAGATATGCAGATATAGCAAGCAGAATCCTAATGGATTTCAGCATCGCCACTGGCGAGAAGGTTTCCTCATAGTCAATGCCTTGTATCTCTGAGTGAATCCTTTTGCCACGAGGCATGCTTTATAGGTTGCCACCTCTCCATCAACTCCAAGTTTCCGCTTATAGACCCACTTATAGCCAATGGGCTTCGCGTCCTCTAGTGGGTCCACCAAGATCCATACCTTGTTGGAATCCATTTTAGACTTCATGGCCTCTAGCCATTTTCCCGAATCAATGTTAGACATTGCTTCCTTATAACTCTTTAGATCAGAGTCTAAGGGAGGATCTTCTGAGTTCTTTTCTTCCAACAGGCCAAGCCATCTTTCAGGCGCCTTTGGAGATCTTTCAGATCTCCTTACGGATTGTGTGTTCTCAGTAGGTATATCGCATTTAGCTTCATTGGTGTTGGGTGGGTTATTTTGTACTCCTTGATTCATCTCATCACGTTTTACAGTCTCGCCTTTCCTATCCAAAAAGAATCCTTTTTCTAGGAAGTTGGCGTTTCTTGAAACAATCACCTTTTGTTCCACAAGGTTGTAGAAGTAGTATCCAATAGTTTCCTTTGGATATCCAACAAAATAACACAAAGAGGATTTAGAATCCAATTTGTCTCCCACTAAATGCTTTACATAAGCGGGGCATCCCCATATTCCCAAGTGAGCATACGAGGGTGACTTTCCACACCAAGTTTCATATGGGGTCTTGGGCACAGCCTTGGACGGCGCCCTATTCAACGGATAGGTTGCCGTTTCAAGCGCATAGCCCCACATGGACTTAGGAACTTCAATGAAACTCATCATGGATCGAACCATATCCAACAATGTTCAATTCCTTCACTCGGCTACCCCGTTATGTTGAGGCGTGCCTGGCGAAGTCCACTGTGAGAGAATCCCATTCTCCTCAAGATAATCAATGAACTCGGAAGACAAGTATTTTCCTCCTCGATCAGATCGAAGAGCTTTAATACTTTTTCCAAGTTGCTTCTCTACCTCATATCTAAACTCCTTAAATTTCTCAAAGGATTCAGATTTACATCTCATCAGATATACATAACCATACCGAGAGTGATCGTCGGTGAAGGTTATGAAGTAGCTAAACCGTCCTCGAGCATTTATGCTCATAGGGCCGCACACGTCCGTATGGATCAAATCCAATGGACTTGTGGCTCGTTCCGCTTTACCTGAAAATGAAAACTTGGTCATTTTCCCTTTGAGACATGATTCGCAAGTTGTCAATTCATCTAAGTCTTGGAGACTTAAATGAGTTGCCAAGCTTCGAATTCTTTCTTTGGAGATATGACCTAGTCTCTCGTGCCGCAGTAGTGCGTTTGCTTGATTATCTTGTTTACGTTTATTTCTTTGTTGAATATTGAGATTAGAAATTATTGGGAAAACAGTGTAAACTCCATTTTGCAATTTTGATTCCATAACAATAGACAATTCATAAGACAAAAACAAAGTTTTATTACGAATCTCAAAACAATAACCCTCTCGATCTAAAACCAGAATCGAGATAATGTTTCTTATTAGTTCAGGAACAAAATAAATAGAATTTAATACTAAATTTCTATCTCCTATCCCTAAGTAGATCGTCCCCACGGCTTTGGCAGCAACCCGTGCTCCATTTCGCATCCGCAGGGTCATGTCTCCTCTACTTAGCTCCTTGATTCTTGTAATCTCCTATAAGTTATTGCAGCTATGAACTCCACATCCAGTGTCTAGAATCCAAGAAGAATCGCTAACCGAAAAGTTAACTTCAACAAAGAACGTACCTTGAGCCTGTGGCTCTTTGCAGTTCCTTTGCCAGTGCCCAGTCTTCCCACATTTGAAGCACTTATCCGACTTAGCTTTCTTACCCTTCTAGATTCCTCCTTTGCCTTTTAGTTTCTTAGTCTTGTTCTTCTTCTTGTTACCTTTCTTAGGTTTAAAAGATGAATTCATAAGAAGCACTGGCTTGTCTTTCTTTATTGTGCTTTCAGCCGTCTTCAGCATGTTCAACAACTTAGCAAGCTTAGCTTCAAGTTGATTCATGTTGAAGTTGACCACAAATTGATCATAAGAACTAGGGAGTGACTGTAGGACCAAGTCCATAGACAGCTCGTCATTAAGCACCAAACCAAGATTAGACAACTTTTCAATTAGCCCTATCATCTTGAGCACGTGTGCACTTACATCAGAGCTATCTGTCATGCGAGCCCTGAAAAGCTCCCTTGAGATTGCAAATCTCTCTCTCCTAGATTTAGTACCGTACAGCTCTTCCAGATGGAGAAGAATCGATGCAGAGTTCTCGATCGTCTCGTGTTGCCTTTGCAACTCATTGCTCATTGAAGCCAACATGAGACATCGTACTTGCATGTCATCTTCCTTCCATTGTTGGTACTGGAACTTCTCATCATCAGATGAGTCCTCTTCCGGCTCCTCTTGCACTGGTATATCAAGGACATTCCCCTTTTCTCAGACAAAAGGATAATCTTAAGGTTACGAAACCAATCTTCAAAGTTGGGACCGGTTAGTTTGTTTGTTTCGGGAATTGTTTTGAATGGATTAGACATATTGTGTTATCTACAAAGTGTACGAGGCAGACGATAAGTAACGTATTTTCAAATAAAGTTCTTACACAATTTGGTCTTTAATTGTACAAGTCTCCCACTATTTTTCCAAATCCCACCACCCTCTTGGTGTGATTCGAAGAATAGTTAATTCTTTAGTGAGCTTGAGATCTATCCAAACTTCATCATATGCCTCATTTTCTGAGCTAACATATGACTAGTTCGAATAGTAGCCTTACCAAGCCTTCCATCTTCCTTGATAGTTCTCAAGATCTTTTTCCTCATCTATTGCATGTGCCCCATTTTCTGAGCTAACATATGGTAGTCGATATTAATCTCAACCCATCAAATATCCCGTGGTCAATCATCAATTCCATTACCCCCATTTTTTGAGTTAAGTAATGAAACCAATGATCCCATAGGGCATCATATGCTTAGTAATCCTCACAGCCTTTCTTAGGTTCAATCCACCCCCATTTTCTGAGCAAATGGATTTGAACTTCAGTGGCATATCACATGGCACTTACTTTTGATGGAAGGAATGGAAATAGAGTTCCAATTCTATTCCCACATCAGCCTAATATGCTTTAAAGAGGGAATTACATTGCATACAAGTAGGTCTCATTAGTTTTACAATTATCTTGTTTAGTTATCTATCCTATACATGCATCTCACAACACATCACATATCGTATCGGAAAGATAATTAAACATCTCATAAAGCGGTAAATCGAGGATGAACCACCTCGAACCCTAACCTACTAACCCACTGAGCCAAAGTTGGCCAGGACATTCTAGAAAGTAAAAACAACTAGACTATTACAATGGGTTCCACCACAGCATACAAGTCTTCGAGTCTTGACTTCGTCTTCTCGCTCCGTCTTTGATTACATAGTCTATCAACTACTACTAATCTACTTGATAGAAAAATAAAAGTCAAACCGGCTATTTTTACAACTCTAGAATATTGCATACAATGAAAATCAAACTACATAGTCTAAGCTCGTGGTTCATCCCCGTCACATAAGCATGCCAAGCAACAAACATATATATATGCGATATCCAAAATTTACCCATCCGTCGTCTAAACAAAATTGCAAATTTCATCGGGATAATATCTATTTCCAATTTTCAAAACCTTTTTCAAAAATTACAGGTTTTTAAACAATCAACTGGAGTCAGGTTCTTAGGTTACCCGACCTTCTGGTCATCAAAAACGAGAAAAAAAAATTCAACCTGAGTTTGCTGACCACGCCCAGGCGCCGGCAGACCCACGCCTAGGTGCCGACCTGGCGGCGCCTAGGCGCCAACATGGCCGCTCCCAGGCGCCGCCGGCAGAGGCAAGACCACCAAGTCTCTCCTGCCGGCGCCTGGGCGCCAGTCACCCCGCGCCCGGGAGCGGGCGACAACACCTATTATTGTACGGGATTTATCCCTTTTTCAATCATGAGTGATTCGTTCAGTCAATGATGGACGAATTCGATCCCACCTCGAGCCAAGTATAATCACTCGACAATTGAACCTTCGGCCCGATCATCTCGCGACGTCCTACCTCCGGTGATTCCAAAATCATCCTTCCCCATCCAAACAAATCCACACACAACCAAGATTCATCCTTTTCAATTGAATTTTCAAAACCAAAATCTTTTTCACAAAAACAATCAATTATATCCCAATCCAAAAATCAATTATTCTAAACGACGAACATATTATTAACATGCACCAATTTGCATACGCGTAAATAAAACATGCTAACACATAATATAGCTTAATCGAGCCAACCATGGCTCTGATACCACTGTTGGGTTGGGTTCTATTTCCCGGGTGGCTCGTGGCAGCGGAATTTAAAATTTAAACGTACAACCACCCAAAACAGGAATAATGGTGTGCTCAATTACGCTATAAAGAAGGTTAAGAGAATTTTTACCTTTTGATTAAATTCTCGCAACTACGAATCGGATCTTTTCAACCTTGTAGTGCAATTCCACACGATTTTTTTGAGGAAATCGCCCGTCAATTGTATCCCCGATTTTAGTGCTCCAAACGTCGCACCTCTAAGATGTATTCACACCTCGTTCAAGTCACCACCTACTTCATTATTGGTGCTAGCCAACAAAATAGATCTAAGGCTAAAACCTATGCTTGATTATGTGAAGGGATAGAATATGTGAATCATTGAGTTCAACACATGAACAAAACGATGTCGTATTGGAACAAGCGAGGGGCCGATTTTTGCTCAAGGATGACAAAAAAAACTCTCTTCTTTTTGAGCTAGGGTTCTAAATTTTCACTCAAAAGAGGCTTAGGGTTTTAGTCTTGCATTCACATATATATAGAATAGGAGTCCTAGAATCCTCATTCAACTGCAAGACTTGGAGAAAAAGAAAACCCTTTTCTTCTTCACCAAGAATTCGAATCCCGCTAGACTTTGGCCAAAAATTTGGCCATCACCCTTAATTGGAGTCCAAGAATTATTTCTTGACTCCTTATTTAATTATGAGCTAAACCCATCAACTAAATATTCCCATATAATTAAAACCCGTTTAATTATATTTACTTATTTCAATTGGCTTATTTACTTAACTTGGGCCAAGCCCAACTAAATAAAATACTTGGACTCTACTAGGTCCATTAATTCAATTAATTCTACAAGATTAATTAAAATAGTCGAATTAATTGAATCGCCTCGATTAATTCATATTCCATATTAGGAAAGGACTAGACTTTCCTAATTTTCTCAATTGGATTAATCACATCATTTAAGCAGTAACTCTCACGAGTTAAGTGTGTGACCCCTTAGGCTAGTCTACTATCTAGTAGTAAGTACACTTTTCTAAAGTGCTAGTGTGCTTTCCTAAAATGGAAAGTACTAGATTAAATCATTCCTTTGATTTAATCAAGCCTTGAATTAATCACCATATTAATATTCGGTACTTACAAATCGTGGTTACTGTTTAGCAACGGGCCACAAAGACCTAGATAAAGATGAAGATAAAGATACGCCTTTCGTGATCTTGATCCTTGTATAAATAAGATCCCTCCATCTAATCTCCCGATTGAATCTAGAGCAGTGGCTAAGGTCGAAACTCTATTATTCAATAACTATGTTTCCCAACTACGGTGAGATCGACTTTCGACTATCTAAACGAGGAAACCCTACGCCTCTTTAGATATCATACTTCGGCTGAAGATTCCTAAAGTCGATTCACTATGTAAACATGTGGGAACGTGTGGGATAGATGCCCAGAGAAATGGGGAGAGATACTTCCTAAAGATTCCTAAAGATTCCTCTTTGGTGGAACGTGTGGGATAGATGCCCAGAGAGATGGGGAGAGATACTTCCTCTAGGGTTTCCACAGTCTCACCTGTGAATCCCGTAAGGGAGTATTGACTGTTTGAAGTTGGGCATTGTCTACCCCCAATTGAGTGAAGGCATTGTGGAATATTATGTTTGTTGAGCTCCCACTGTCGACTAGCACTTTTTTCACCCAGAAGTTGAGATGGTTGCTGATATCACCAACGCGTCATTTACCAAGGGGATGTCATCCCCCACATCTTGTTGCCCAAACTCTATGGTGTGAATGTTGGACCTTATCTGATTAACTTGTCCTCCATAGAGGGAGCTTAACCCGTGCAGCCCTGTAGCCGCCCTTACTGAGGCTTTCCTCGAGTTCACCGAATCTTCTCTAGCGGGGCCTCCCAAGATTACCCACATGATTCCATTCATCGGGGGATTGTCCATTTCTAAATCCACCACCGGGGGGTGGCTCTTGCCTCCATCTCTACCCCTTAGCCTCTGGGGTGTCTGAACAGTTACCTCTGATGGGGTAATTACCTCTTGTAGGTAGCCTCTTTTGATCAACTTATCTATCTCCACTTGAAGGTGATGGCAGTCCTCCGTCGTGTGACCTTTGCCGTGATGGAACCTACAATATTTCTTGGACTTGAGGCGGCTAGGATTATCTCTCATCTTCTTTGGCCAAGAGACTATGCCTTGCTACTCAGCTATGGCCAGGACTTGCTCCCTCGAAAGGGTAAGAGGAGTATACTTGGCAAACCCCGAAGGGGGCATAGACTTCCTCTCTTTGGCCTTCGGCATCTTGTCGTCGTCTCTGACTTTTCTCTTATTGCCACCACTTTCGTTCTTCAGTGACCCAACGGTCTCTTCAATTCTTATGTATTTTTTAGCTCTAACTAGAAACTCTACCATGGTTGATGGGGGCTTCCTTGCAATCGACTCCATGAACCTACTAGTACGTAAGTTCCTTTGCATAATTCCTAACAACAACTCGTGATTAACATGCGGCACTTCTGACACGGCATTGGAGAAGCGCCTCACATACTCCCTCAAAGATTCTCCATACTTCTGCACCACTGTACAAGAAGGATGTTGTCTTGGGGTATTTCTTGTTCATGGAGAAGTGGTTGAGGAAACGCCTAGTCAGCTGATCGAAGTGAGTGACAATACCTGATGGTAGCCTATTAAACCAACTCAGTGCCTTTCCAGAAAGGGTGGTTCGGAAAATCTTGCAATATGCTGCGCCGCTGACGTCGTACATATCAACCTTCGCCTTGAACTTGTCAACATGTTCTTGAGGGTCCCCATCTCCCTCATCCTCACTCAGGTGTGGAATTTTAAGCCCTGGGGGCAAAGGTTCTGCCAATATCGCTGAACAAAAAGGGCTTCTCTTCTATGGAGCCACCGCCAATGGCACCAATTGCATGTCTTCATATCTCCCGTAGTTTTCCGGGCTCCTATCACAGTGACGTTCACGCCTTCTCTGGCCTTCATGTCTTGGCAAGGCCTCCTCGGGGGTCAATGAGACTTGACCTCGACATGGAGACCTGGGAAGCGTTGGCCTTCTATCTCTGCCTCTCGGCTGCCTCTCAGGGGGTGAGGCCACACTATTCTCTTTTTCTCTTGTAGCACCATTTACCGTGGAGTTGGATTACCTTGATCCAATCCCACTGGGGGTCAGAGACTCCTGACCTCGGTGAAGGGATTGACCAAGCGCTCCTCGGTGATAAAGACTCTTCTCACGAGGCTCCGGGCATCTGCGAATAGATGGAGGAGATAGATCTTGTAACCCCTGCTGGCGGGGATGGGGAGACTTTCTCTCATGAAGGTTTTGCCCTCTACTAGCTGTTGGACCTTGTGGTGCCGGGAGAGAATGTGCCCGGGCGTATTGCTGAACCGCCCTCGCCGCTGCCCTCACGGAGGCAGCTTCTACTAGAGCCAGTAGTGCCTTAAGGGTCATCTCAAACACCCTGGAAGTAGAGGTGGGATCACCGCTGGTATCACAAGTGGTGCATTTTGCTCACTGATCGGGGTGCTACTTTCGGACCTTCACCGTCAGTCGGACCATCGGGGGGATTTTCTTCCCCCACTGGATGGCTGGGCCGATCCTCAGGCACGGGGTTAGGAGTTTCCTCAGCAGCAGTTAGTTGATGTTGGCTGGTCATTCTATCTCCGGTAGTACTAGCTTCTGACCTAGTTTGCATACTTAGTGGTTGAAGCACAGTTCCCACAGACGGCGCCAATCTGATGATGGTAAAAATCGTCAAACAGTGGATGTCACGTGATTGACCACGTGGAGTAATGGAACCGATCCAACGCACGATAAACTAGATTAGGGGTTGGTTAAGTTATAGACTGCACTCAGTTGTGTCGAGCTGCCTACATACCCAAGGTATGTGGGATCAAGTTAGTTTTCTTTTGTGGGGTTACTCTCAATAGCCAGTGAATTTTTTACTGTGGGAGTAGATAATAAGTCTCTCCCAACTCCTCTAAGGTATTTATAGGGAGTTGGTAGTGGGGTATGGGCCGTGGGCCTAATTCAATTAATAACCCATATGGCCATATATATATATATATATAGTTAATAAAGATGGATCAGGTTTACCAATAAACACGGCGGAAATTTATCGATCCACATGACCAAAATCTGATTCATCTACAAGCCTCCTCAATTTAATCACAAACACATATCTTCACCTTACTCGCCATGGTGGATCAGTTACCGGAGCTATCCACTTCAATATATGCACACCTTAAACCCACAAAGTTTTGGTGATAGTCCAAAGAGGGATTAAAAGAGAACTTGTTTTTGGAGAGAGTGGTTTTTTTGGATAATACGTGATATTTGCTAGTTCCAATATGTGGGAAGATATAGTCTATTTAAAGATATATCTTCCTATGACAATAGCATTCCCATTCCAACCATAATTGGAATATTCCTAGTTTAATCCAAATATGGATGTGAATTGGGTCAAGAGTCCAAACCCGACACAATTTTCTATATCTCTCACTCATACATATTTGACTCGATCTCTTCGAATCTCATCTTCATGAACTTCTCAATCTCACATCCCTTCTTCTATACATGGAATAAGGTGTGTGACCAAGCAAGAAAGAAACAGTTGAAGAGAGTTATATTAATTCATCAGCCAACTAATATAACCCTACAACTCTGAGAGAAACGGACTTTTTTAAAAAATAATACACAAAAAAATACCAATTCAGAAATAGCACAGTAAGCCATTACTAATGGCATATGCACCTGAGATACGCCATTAGTAATGGCGTATCCTCTCATTTTTCTTTTTTTTTATTTCTGTTAAAAAAAAATTATATATATGTTACTGGCGTAACACGGTAAAAAAAATTCTCTTTTCTCTCTGTCTCCCTTTCTCTTCTTCCTCTCTCTCTTTCTCTCTTCCCCTCTTTTCTCTTCTTCCTCACGAGCTCACTCACACACTGCAATATTCATCAACTCTCATCTCCTCCCTCACCTACACCATCCCTCTTCATTTCATTTCTCCTCCTTTTTCCAATTTAAGGTAAATATCTATTTTAATTTAATTTGTAGTTTTATGCTTATGAATTTAGATATAATTTTTATGATTTATTGTTGAGAATTTGTGATTGTTGTTTAATTTAGTAATTATCCCTAAAATTATTTTCGAATTTTAGGGTTTATTGGTTAATTGTAGTGTAGAAAGTCCAATTTTAGGGTTTATGTTTCAATCTTATTTCTAATTTAATGGTAGAATTTTAAATTTTAGGGTATTATTTTTAATTTTTGCAGTAGAATTTTAGTTAAAATTTTGAGTAGTTAAAATTTTTGTAGTATAATTTAGAATTTTAGGAATTTTTGTAAACATTATATGTAAACATTTTTAGGTATTTCGACTTTAGTTATGTGTATAATATTTAGTTATATAAATTAGTATTTAGTGTTAATTCTTGAATACACATATATATGTAGACATTATATGTTTAGGTATTGAGGTATGTAAAAATACTAAAAATCAGACTAATAGCTAAACATTATATGTAGATATTTAGTTTTAATTATTGAACTTTGATATAATTTTAAACAAATTTGTAGGTATTGCTTTGAATTTTTGGTATAACATTTAGCTAAAATTTTGAGTTTTTATGTTTAATTTTTAAGTGTTGATTAATTTAGTCAAATTTTAGTGTTGATTATTGAACTTTGATACGATATAATTTGGGTATAAATTTGAATTTTTAGTGTTTAGAATATTGGATAATAATCTAATTAATTCATTGTATTCTAATTGTACTTGCTATACTTTATAAATGCAGGATGGCAGATCGTGATATATATGGGCCTGTAGATCCTAGTGTGTTGACGGATCAGGCAAGCCATAGGTCTGAGTTAGTATTTTCAGGGAATGCTAGAGTATTGCGAGCCAGACGAGCAGATTATAATTATTTTAAAATGGTCAAATCCGAAAATTTTGTTCCACCACATCCTCGAGTCTTACAAAAACTCCATCAAATGGGGTTTTACCGCTTTTACTTGTTAACCATGTGTGGCCAGCTTAGAAATGATATGGCACTTGTGACTGCACTCATTGAGAGGTGGCGCCCGAAAACTAACACGTTTCACCTCAGAAGTGGAGAGGCTACTATTACTCTCCAAGACGTAGCTATATTATGGGGTCTACCAGTCGATGGTAGGGCGTTAGTCATACATCATGTGTTTAATGGGTTTAACGATTATGAAACCTTGGTCCACAACCTTTTAGGTTTCGAAATTGGACGGGGTGATTTAAAAGAAATGGGGATGAGGTTAAAAATGAAAAAATTATGTCAATACATGAAATCGAATGAGGCAAGAATCAAAGACGAGTCCCCTGATGATATGGTTGATCGAATAGCACGATGTTGGGCTTTTGCATTGCTCAGCGTTATGTTACCCGACAGCAGCGGGGCAGTCATTTCAATTTTACGGTTGAAATTTTTTGAAAATATTAATGAGGTAAACTCCTATAGTTGGGGGAGTGGTGTGTCGGCATTTTTGTACCGTCAGCTATATCATGCCTCCCTATCCAATGACATTGTTACAGGTATAATGTATTATTTTTTTGTTGTTACATCTTTCTCTAAGATATTTAATGCATAATAAATTAATGTATTTATGTTTAACAGTTGTGGACATAGTCACGGATAACGATTGTGAGGCCATCTATGGTTCCACATGAAATGGCAGTAATTGATTTTAATAACATTGCACGAGCTCCTTATGGGAAATGGTAATTTATCTAACTATGATTTTTAATTCAGAAACAACCATTTTTTATTATTATTTGCGTTATTGATGTTGTAGGTGGTATCGACCCGTGAGTAATAGTACCACAACGACAGGCGTTGTAGTGGCAGCTAGTGAAGCATTAGATCAGATGGCCTATCATCATGTGAGTAAAAGATTATCTTCAGGTCATTATATTATAAAGTTATATAATGCTCTCGTATTAAAAATAATGTTATTCAATGTTCTTATTTCAGTTTGTTTGGGACCTATATAACTTTGATGATCCCGACATTGCTGAGTTGTCACTTGAGTGTTTCGCCCCTGGTGTGTGGAGAGCATCAGTTCCAATGGTATTCCTCAGCATTGTGGAGTATCATCGTCCTGAGCGTATTCTTCAACAGTTTGGATTCCGACAAAGAATTCCACACTTAATTACACACCCACAGTTCGTTAGGATTGACCGTGTTGGGCGGGACAACATGGATTGGTCCATCTATCATAGCATCTTCATCGATCAATGGAATGACCAGTTAAATTATGATGTGGTAGAGTAATTGGGTACGGGCACAACAGGGGATTACGCCGACTGGTATGATAGGATTACACGTCGTTATATTTCGAAAGAGTTGAATAGGTTGAATGCCAGCTTCCAAACAGGGTCGGCACCTCTATTGCATGATGTGGTTAGTATATATAATTGTGTAAGGTTAACATTACATTACATATAGGTTTTACTTTGTCTTATGATTTTGTATATCTTTTACAGAATAGACAGATTCAACAATTGCAAAGGCTTGTCCAAGATTGCCCACAATCGAGCAATGCTGCTGAGGGGATATTAGGGTCTTTGAGATCGGGTCTTACCCAGCTTTCCCCGATGGTCACATGTAGCCATCGTTCTGATGTAGTATTGTGTGTTCATTTTGCTCAGAGAGGCAGAGAAGACATGCTTCCACATAGGAGAAGTAGTGTCAAAAGAGATGTCGATGATGTACAGGATTTAGAGGATGAAGAAGAACTTGGACAGCGTCACTCACGTCTGTGTGTGGGCAAACTTGGGACTTCGAGTCAAGTTCCTCGCACCCCCACTTTCGGACCATCGTCTTCGACTATTGCTGATCCTTATGCTACTGGCGATTACTTTCCTCAGATGGTTGATCCAACACCCGAGCCAGAGTTGCCTTACACATTCTAAGATGAGGTGCCTTCATCATCAGCTTGGGCAATGCCCGACAATTTGTGGCATCATTATATGGGGCCTCACACGGGTTTGAGTCTGGACCACTCGAATTATCCACCTCCCGTAACCAGAAATCCACCTCCAGACTCTTTACATTTGGACACATCTGCAGTTCCGTTCAACTTTGATATGAACAGAACGGAAGAAGAAATGCAGGGACCTAGACGGTCAACAAGGAGGGGGCGTGCTCCATCCTGTGGCATGGGGGGACATCGCGGTCCGCGGCAACATAGATAGTCCTTTTAATTTGTAGTTTATACTTATTGTTTTTTTAAAAAAATTTGTAATATTTCACCATATTGATATTTATATTATTGACGTAATTGTTCAATTGAAAGACCGAACATAAGACAAAAACAAAAGGGAATAATATGAAGGCGAAAAATCATTGTTTTATTTGAAGGCGAAAAAAAGATGAAACTAATATGGAAATTGAATTAATTTGAAACAAATTGACAGAAATCTAGTTATTCTCCTCATCAGACATTTCAATATCCGATCGATACTCATGACCTACACTAAGCTCCCACCGGGCTCTTGCTTCTTCCACGTAACCACATAAGGCGTATTCTCGAGAATTTTCTTGGTAATTAAGACACTGCATACGCATAACCATCCTGTTATTCTCCTCACGTATCCTATTGAGTGCTCTAGTTTTCTCTTGTGGCGTTACACGAGGCATGAGTATGGCTCTTCGTCTGGGGTAGCAAATTTGACGTTCACGACAATCCGTGACAAGCCTGTCTTGTTCTTGGACCCAAAATTCCCATTCATCGTCCATTGTTTGCAAATATCTTTCTGAATATCTTTGATTTGGATTCAATGAGTAATAGTAATCGTCATCCAACTACCAACTACGTTCCATGGCACGAAAAATATCACCAGGAGTGTAATACAATTTTGGGGCTTTAAACGACTCTATTTTTAATAATTATTGTTGAGATTCATGTTCACTCCCTTTGAATATATACTCACAATCCGACTACAGTAGTTCACAGAGTTCAAAACCCGTGACGACAATGCGGACAAAACAAGATTAGAACCCGTGAAAGCAGAATGAGATGACAATGCAGCAAAAAAAAAAGGTGAAATGTCACAATTCGGCTACAGTAGGTCACATGAAAGCAACACTCGTGAAGAAAAATGCGGACAAAACATGTGAACACCCATGTAAAACAAAATATGTGAACATGGGCAGACCTTCCTCAATAAATGCTGAAGGTCTTTATATCAGGAAACATTATACCGACTGAACACCAGAAATCACTTCACGTTACATTATTTTTAGATTCAACACGAAAATGGGAGATAATCATAACTCTAGACATCGACAAACATGGTTATTAGTAGAAAGAAATGATGACTACGAGGAGTTGGTTAATGACGACCCTATTGAGTATTATTGTGGGCTCAGAAGGGAATGGTCTCATTGGGTGCTCGAATCCGAGGAGTTGGTTAATGATCTTCGAAGACTTGGCGTGCGAATTTCACAACATAGATCCTTAATGATGCCGAGAAATGGTGAAGAAAATTGTAGGAGGCTGTTTCAAGAATAAGAATCGAAAACAACATGATGATTTTACGTCGTAGTAGATATCACATGCTTGAACTTGCAGAAAAACTTGCATTCACACGAGGCCAAAGACTCACACGTCGTGAAATACGAAATGTTTTGACTCATCCATCATACAGATTGGACTGCTACATGTCAGATGAAGATGAGTAAAGTATTGGAGTTTTTTAATAAATTGTTTTTTATCATTGAGTAATTTGCATAAATAGTTTTTTATTTTGTGCCAAAAAATCAACAATAATTTTACATAATTATTGTTGAGAAACAGCCTCAAGTAATTATTGTTTTAAATAAATAGTTTTTTATTGTATCGTAATTTGAATGAATAGTATTTTATTGTTGAGTAATTTGAATAAATATTTTTTTATTCTGAACAAGAAAATCAACAATAATTTTCTTATTTTTTATTTGGCTCAAGCGGGCTGATTTGCGTGGCCATATTTCTTCACTCGGGTGTCGGAATGAGCCAAATCTTATAGTTTTACAAAGTTCATAACATCACCCACAATTTTTATGTTCAAGCCATGGCCAAAAAATGTACAGAAATAGGCCAAATACGAGCCAGAAAAAAAATAGTTTTTTAACAAAAAATGCTTAAGCGGGCTGTTTTGCGTGGCCATATTTCTTCACTCGGGTGTCGGAATGAGCCAATATTATATTTTTACAAATTTCATAACATCACCTACAATTTTTATGTTCAAGTCATGGCCAAAAACTGTACAGAAATTGGCCAAATACGAGCCAGGAAAAAAAATAGTTTTTTAACAAAAAATGCACAAGCTGGCTGTTTTGTGTGGCCATATTTCTTCACTCGGGTATCGGAGTGAGCCAAATCTTATAGTTTTACAAAGTTCATAACATCACCCACAATTTTTATGTTCAAGTGATGGCCAAAAAATGTACAAAAATAGGCCAAATACGAGCCAAAAAATAACTAAAAAAATAGTTTTTTAACAACATTAATGCCTTATTGCAACACATATAACTACCAATCCATCTCATTAGGGATTCGAGTAGTCACATTTCTGCCTACACGTCGTTGTATCTTCAAATGAGGGTCATGGACCAGGTCAAAATTAGGTACATCCCAAAAATGAGCCTCATCCAAAGGATGGAATGTCCCTTGATATGTTTGTAAATACTCTCTGACGGTATAATAATTTTCAACCAACGAGATCGACCTCCTGTTCAAATCTTTGCATAACGCAATCGCATGTGAGCACAGAATTTTGTGTGTGGTCCATCTTCCACAAGAACAATATTTTCTACTGATGTCAACAGCATACTTTGGACTACGATATCCGAGTTGCGCTTTGGTGTTAACATGGCCAGTTTGGTCAAGATGACTAAAGTGCCTGATAGTGTGTGTGGAGGATGCTTTCGCCGATTCCGAGTACATTTCGCAAGCATGCTCTGTCAACCCCGAATTTCCCCCCATTGTCAAGGCATCTTGGTGTCGGTTATAAAAATAATCGACACAACGATGAAATGTGCATTCCACAATAGCGGTGGGCGGTAGATGGCGAACACCTTTCAACACACCATTTAAGCTCTCTCCCATATTTGTTGTCATAATGCCTTCGCACACCCCTCCATCATGTGCAAGTGTCCACTTTTCACATGAAATTCTGCTCAGATAAATGAAAGCATCTTCATCCTTTTGTCGGATATCCTTCATGATTTTATCAAACTTTGAAATACTATGTGTCATACCTACCTGATAACATAGAGTCTTCATAACTTTATTTTTGAAACGATTATTAAAGTTTGAAGACACATGTCGTAGGAAATATCGATGAGCTCCATGAGGAGGGCAAAAGGCGGGTACAAGCTCAGATGCATGCAGTATGCCGTTGTGACGATCAGAAATAAGGCACACACCTTCATTCCTTCGAATAAAATGTTTGCTCGCCAATTGTAGAAACCACAACTACGAGTCGTTCGACTCATTATCGACAATTGCAAATGCAAGAGGCAAAATCTGAATATTTCCATTAAGAGTCGTTGCGATCAACAACTTAACCTTGTAGCGTGCATATAGATGTGTCCCATCAACGCAAATAACTCCCCGGCAATGTTAGAATCCATCTATACATGGCTTGAACGCCCAAAACACATACATGAACATTTTTAGATTTTGATAGATGCTTTTGTGTTTCCATTCAACAACCATGCCCGGATTGCACTTCTGGATAGCTCCCAAGAACTTAGGTAACAATGGAACTGAATTCTCCCAAGTTTCGTATACAATCTCATTTGCACGTTGCAAGTTGTGCCAAGCCTTGCCATACGTAATCTTGCATGCCCATTTATCTTGTACCACTTGAACTATTCGTGCGATCTTAATTGACGGACTAATTTGAACTTGTCCAAGAAGTTCGTTGGCAATCAGATTCATGTCCAAATTATGGTGGTTTGGTGCCACATTTTCGAACATACATTCATGTGGCCCTCTATACTTCGATATCTCCCACAAATTTGTTTTCTTGCTAAAATGAGCTCGAAGTTTAAAATTGCACCCTTCCGTTTCGTCTTTGTGTTTGCATACAACAACATAAGTTTCAAGCTCTCGTAAACTCTCATTTTTCATGTCTAATGTGGTAGTCTTTTAACGCTCTTTGCAAGCTTTCTTTGTTATCAAATGTCAATCCCAAACCAAGATTACCTATCTGATAATCATAAGTCATATCCCTTGCGTCACTTGGTCGATCTAATGAGTCTCCTTGTAATTCTTCATATGATGTGGAGTAGAATGGGAGCACATGATGAAGTTGTGGCTGATTCCCTGTTCGAGGAACATCTTCCTCAACATTTTCCTCATAAGTCGGTTCATTGTTGATTTCTTCATCGAAGTCCGGGTCAATCATACTCAAACTGATCGTTTTGAGGTGGTATCGAACTACTCGCCCCTCCATGATGAGAAAAATGAGCAATTTAGCTGGTTTCCTCAAAATGCCCAAACTCATGATGATTGTGTGTAGACAGACCTACATGTACCCAAAATTGAAATAGAATTAAGATTTGTCATAATACATGTTGATAGAATGCAATGATAAAGAATAAGATAAAATAGGACACTAAAATTATGCAAACGTATAGACGATTCATTATTACCTTCATCTACATCCTGATTTGAATGACTCCCTAAACAATGAGTCCCCAAAGGGAAATTTGGTACATTTTCAACACCTCCAAACGCATTACCCGTTGTAGAACATCCTAAAAAGGCAATCATAACAGAAAAAAACTATAAGAAAAGGATACAAATAAAATTTCTTATAAAATTTTTTACACAATTATAACATTTATTAAAAAATATGATGATACAAAGTAAATATAAAAATAAAAATTATCTGCATACACATCTTGATTCGGATAACTACCGACATTTAAATCCAGTAATTTTGGTTGTGTACAAAATGGTAAGGATTGGTTTGGCTGATACGACGTCACTTGTGTTAACAGCGATGTGAATCGACCCTGAGATTGTATTAGCTCTTTTTGAATATAAAGATCCATTGTACTAACACCAGTATAAGGATCCAAGTAAAAAATTAAATCATCATCGTTTTTGACCTCCATTGCTCTTTGCCTAAGCAAATTTCTATCTTCAAATGAGTACTTCGAAGATACTTTCAACGAGAATTGATTCGGATTAATTCCTGTACTCGCATATACCTTATTCAACAATTCAACAAATTTGATCAAACGGGGTATTCTCATGTAAGTTGTTGCTGGAATGCTATAACTCAACATATAGTTCGAATCTTCAATTATTTGTCCATCCAAAAATATACAAACATCAACTAAGTTCTGCCTCGACATTTCTGCAAAATATAAATTATCAATTTATAGTTCGAAAACATAAATTATATTCAGACACATTTAAAAAAAACCTAAAAATATCATTTATAAACACTAAATTCGATATTACACCTCAAAATTATACCTAAAAAATTATAAATTGTACCTAAAATATTATATCAAAGTTCAAACCCTAAAAACACCTACATTTGAAATTGGGGTCCAAAATTATACAAAAAAAAAAACCAAATCTAAGTACAAAATAAAAACAACAAAATTAAATCAAAGTTCATAACCTAACCTCTAAATTCGATATGATACCTAAAATAATTTACACTTAAAATTAGAATACAATAACAATATATATAAACCATAAACTCAAAGACTAACATTTAAACTAATTTAGGTCATAATTTGATTCAAAATTAAAAATGAAAACTAGGGTTTAAATTGATAGAAATTATAAACATTTAAATCATAAACTCTAAATTAAAATAATTAACTAACTCAAAAATGTATTCAATAAAATAATAACATAGAATTAAAAAAATTACCTTGTAATTTAGGGATAAAATGCTTGAAAATGAGAGGAAGAATGAGGGAGATGAGATTTGATGAAGTATTGCAGTGTGTGAGCGAGGAAGAGATGAAAAAGAGTGAGAAGAGAGAAATTTTATTTTATTTTTTTACGTATGAGTGGGTACGCCATTGTTAATGGCGTACCCAGTCAATTAGTCTGTGACTAGATATGCCACTACCAATGGCGTATCCAGTCACATTAAATTTGACTGGGTACGCCATTACTAATGGCGTATCCAGTAAGAATTTTTTTAAAAAAAAAAATTATAAACCCAAAAAAAAAATTCGAAAGGGTACGCCATTACCAATGGCGTACTATGCTATTTCTGGACATTTCATTTTTTGTGTTTTATTTAATAATTCCGAGAAAAACTCGCTATATAGCCCAAACTATCTGGTCCAACCAGATCAAGCATCTCTAATCCCTCTATGTATAATAATTAGAGCATGATTGACTCTCTCAAATATGTATCTATGGTGATTATCAGTTAGACATGTTATGAACCTTAGAACATAAGCGCAATATGAGTTTAGCTCTTCCTCGGCCTCTCATGCCAATTAGCTTGGACTTGACAGCTTTCCTAGACATGCTCCAACAGACCAAATCATCCATGGCCATTGCAAATTATGCTAAAGTAGTGTCATCAAGCTTACACTTCATGACACGGTCTAGAGTCCCAAAGGGTACACGAAATAATAAGGACACACAGTGACGAAGTAGGGACCCATTCAGTCACTTCTCTTAGGAGGTTGCAAAGCACATGTGTATGATTACATGCTATGACGGAGCTCCCACTTTTGGGCATGTCCCACTCTTAACACCATACGAACCTTAGCCTAGTCGCTATCTAAGTGCCTAACCTGCTCACCGCCAAACAACCACTCTCAATAACTTCCAGTAGTTTGCACATTTGGCTATAATCAGGCTTTTATAAAGTTTGGACTTACTTTATAATCGATCATGTATGATCTCATCTTAGCCTCTATGCTAAGGCGGCTATAAGTTGTATTTAGTAGCCTTCCGGGTTGCCTCAAGCATGAAGGCCATCTATTCGCATGCCTTTTACTTATGTGAACTATCTTTAAGTATCATCATGCTTGCTATCTCAACGCTAGGAGATTTCCTGTGTGAAGAGGTCAATCAAGGCCTGGTGACATTCTCGTATCGCACAGACCCAGTACCAATATCAGAATGAGCATCACAAAGATATCTCATCAATTGCTATATGTTCTCGAACGCCAGTCCATTAATTCCTTCAAAATTCTTAACTTGCCTTTAGATCATATCTCCATACAAAGGTTTGGTAAAAGAATGAGCGGCCACAACGCTCGTAGACACATACTTGAGAACATTTCAAATATGCGCAATATCCTCATCAGAGTTATATTTGAGTGTGGGTATACTTAGTCCTCCAACAATACTTGGTTCCCATAGCATACATCAAAGTGGCTTTATTATCATTCAGATAAGAGTAGACATACAAATGTGTGTCACACGAGAACTCCTCACGTGTTTGCACAACAAGTAGACTGATCATGTGTAGTAATAAAGTGGACAATAAGTCCGGATTGTCGATCTCACAGAGACTTGTATTTTAGACTTCTTGAATTTAAAGTAAGCAAGAATTAAACTAAAACTAAAGATATAACAAATAAATTAAATAAACTAAAAATGATGCAAAAACAAGATATGGAAATAAGATATTAAAAGCAAGAAAACGATGGGTGACAAGATGATTGAAACAAGATGTCGAAAACAAGATAGCTATAGACGAGTGCAACTAAGACACGTGTATTGGCATAAATTAATCAATTTGCATTATAAACATGTTCTCATATTATTAGACTAATGTTGCTTTGGTGGAAAAAACCATAAATAATTACTACCCGATGTCTCGGCAATAATAATCCTATGACTAATTGACGGTCCCCAAAATACGTCTATCCGGTAATCTAACCAACAATCATGCATTGAAGTTCTAGAATTTCCCTGGATTAATCCTGCTAACTGCATCCGGGAGTCTCACTCCTTATTGTTTACGGATTATGTGATGATCCTTTTTGCACCTTAAATTACCTTCTCTCGAACGAATAATTTAAGCAATAAATCATGCATATGGTAGCTAAGTATATGAAGCATTCAAATAAGATCAAGACACAAAGCAACAATAGAATTAATATGAAAAATACAATTTATAACTCAAATATCATAATTTAGCCTCACAATGGCCTTAGTTCGAAGAATCTAATTCATCATAAAAGATAAAAGATAGAAACTTAAATTAAGATTAATATTCATAGAAAAAAACAAATCCAAATCTAAGAAACTCCCTCGTATTTTTTATGGTTGAACTTCGATCTTCATTTGTTCCATGCTTCTTGATTTCTTCACCTTCAAGGGTTCTTGAAAATTTTCATAACTAATCTAATCTAAGAACTACCCTAAAAGAACCTTATATCGTGTATATTTCATCCTTCAACCCTAGATAACTGATCTAGTATATATAAGGGTGGAAGGAGAAGACTCCAACTTGAATTAGAGATGGAAATTTCCAGAAAACTGCTATTTTTCCTGTGAGGCGCGACGTTCGAACGTCCACAATCTCACATTCGAACGTTAGGAGCAGTAACATTTTGCCTTCTGCGCAGCAATATTGTTTCCTTCATAACTTTCTCCACAGATCTCCGATTTGGGTGATTGAAGTTGCCACATGAAGATACAACAGCGATATACAACTTTGTAGAAGGACACATCTTCAAATTCGGAATCTAAGTACTCTTAAATGCTGCATTTCCGTCTAATTTTCCTCAAGTGCAATGATTTTCCACCTTTACTCAATAAGCACACAAATTACACACATATGTGGCATAAATCATGCATAAACCAATGTAAATAACATGAATATAAAACTCTAGAACACGTGAATTCATAACCTATCAGTGTGCCACAATGCGCATCACAAATAGCATTCACATCATCTCAGACTAATCTAATAAGATATCTAAGTATTCACTTTCATGCACCTTCATATTTGCATCAAGGAATTCTTTGACATCTACTCACCATTCTAACTACTAAGCAAAGACTAGTCGAGCACTCACAAAGTATACATCAAACTTTTTTCAATGCTTAAGCTACACATTTCTTTGCTTATTCTAGTTTTACGCATCTCTATTTGACTAAGAATGCAATCATTTAGTATGGAATGTCAATAGGATAAGTATGATGCATACTTCAATTACTTCAAATAAAACATAAAAGTTTCCTAGAAGAACCTTAACATTCTACATCAAGTGTGCATCCTATTTCTCCTATGTCTTTTCTCGATTATGAAAGACAACCACTACAAAGTGGCCACATCCCCACGTTTATTCAGCCATCACATCATAGCTCCCACAATGAGAGCTCAATCCTCCCAATCACTATTAACATATATGTAGCGATCTAGTTCGATCGTCGTAAAGCCTATCAAGCTGATAGCTCGATGGAATCGATAGTATCACTACTTGGAAGAAATTCAATCCTAATGAAGCTTTTCAAGCAGCAAACTTTTGCTCTCTTGCCTCCACACCTTGAATTTATTCGAGGATCCTTATGGATCTCCCTATCCATACCACATATCAATATGTCAATTTTCACATCAAGGACAAATCAAGATGAGAGTGTCAACTAACACAAGAGCATGGAGAATAGAGACAAATCTCACCACTAGGGAGAAAATCTCTACAATTCACACATGTCAATTAATCCATCTATATTGCACTTAACCTCTAAAAACTGCATGTTTCCAATGGTCTTGCATCTAGATTGAAGATCAACTAGCTTAGATTTTTTTGTTCTTAGTCATTAGTCTTATCTTTTCCTTCATGGTAGTTATCCACTTAAAGCACTAATTGAAGTAAAATGTCCAAAGTTACTCATCAACCATTCACATAAGTACATGTGAAGGAATCTCACTCAATCTCATGTAGACAATGGGGAACAATATTTTTTTGTTACGTCCTTCTGACTTTATGTATTTTGAGAGTCTATGTCAAGTGAGACACTCCTACTGACTTTAGGGTCGCTCTCATTATCTTAGAAATTGTAGGATGAGCTTAAGAAACAACACCCTCGCCAGATAAATGAGTGTCTCCTTGTGGACCTTGTAGCTCATATAGCTCAAGCTCGCTTGACTTCAATTATTCTCATAATGTTGTCCTTTAAAAAATCTACATTGTGTGACTTAGTCTATGTCATGCCTCTATTAAGGTATTATTCACCAAATAAAAAATGTACTTTATCTAAGAAGGGCGCAAAACCTTGGAATTGGCTTACTGCCATGCCAAAATGCATATAGTGGAGCATTGACTTGAAGACACATATTTCATAATATAAGCTGCAATCCTAGTTACACTTCCTTATGAGATGCAAATCATTTGCGCCATAACCAATTCTAGCTCTCTAGAAGTTTTTAATTCATCACCTTTTTGCATGCTCATTTAGCTGCTAAGCTTTTTGAATCACCTTGCAACTTTATTTTCCTTGGTATTTGTCCAATTAATTAGAAATATCAACTCGCTAGCCATTAGTACATCCAACTTCAGTTTTCAGCTCCACTTGGTCTCTACATTTTGTCACGAGTCAGTAAAAATGATTTAGAGCTTCTGACTAGTGAGATAGTAGATGTACTAACCCATAGCTCAAAATAGTGGAATATAGAAGTTATCATTAAGTGTCTTACACTCATAAATTCGCACTCATCTAAATGGACTAACTGTTGAGGATAAATTGGCTCATTTTGTTTTTCAGCAGGCACTTCCCACTAAAAAATCTATAAAGGAAAGTTAACTTTAGCGAGTAAGTCAATAGGCCTCCTCTAGCTAGCATAGTCACCCTTCTCTCACATGCCAAAAATAATAGAGGGATGTTGACGTTAGCGAGTACGCCAATAGGCCTCCTCCAGCTAGCATGGTCATCTTTCTAAGCCCATATTTCGCTAATAAGAAGCAAAAGAAATTTTATTTTAAGTCAATTTCATTTGGAAGAAACCATTTAGCAACTTATGCCATAAAGGTCTCTCTCAGGAAAGATGGACAAATCACACAAGTACTTTATTTAAAGTAGACTATATTATGTAATGAGTGTATTTTGCATATCACTATTGATTAGCTCACACTCATCATAAAAGTTCTAAAAAATATCTAAAACACACATTTTGAATTTTAGATGGCACTCACAATGCCTCCTCTTGTGCGCCACAATTTTTCTTAACAAATTTAGACTGCACAACACTTGATGATAGTCTATTTATTGCTCGATCTCCATGTATGCTATGTCTCGCTAACATCTATAATATGTTAGTAAAGATTTGGAGACATTAGCATTTAAAATTTAACAAGAGAGCCTCGGGAGGTCAAACTTCAGCTCAGTGTAATCACGAGCGAATTACAGTGACACATTTTATCATTTTGTTAGATCAATGGTGGTTCTAATTTTACATTTACTTTTGTCCAGCTCCACTTTGCTGGTGTCAACATTTGCCCTAATTGGCTCATGTTGATTAGCGTGAGCAACAAAATTAAAATGTCCATGTGAATTTTTTAACCTTACAAAATCAACCTCAAATTAGGCGATTTTTGTTGAATTTAGCACAAACTATAAAAATAAATAGTTAGCTCAAATATCGACATAAGGGTATATAAGTCATTTAATAAGAACTATTGTTTGTGAGTGAACTCATATTCTAGATTAGATCTCAAACTATTGTTTGTGAGTGAACTCATATTCTAGATTAGATCTCAAACTCCTTAATATTTTTATAATTGCAGCTTAAACAAATTAAAGCACAATTTTCAATTTTGATCCTCTTACAAATTGTCAGCGTCTTAAATCGCGACAATTATAGACAGCTTGTCCATTTTTCATACTCAATTGACTTAAAATTTAATAATTTGGTGAGCTGGTCTAAGATCTATATTATACTAATGGCACAATAGGTACTGGTTTAATATTTTATTCTAGATCCAAGTAAATTCTTATTATGCTTTTACCGAGCAAAATCAAAAATTTCGCAACTCAGGCTCATCTCCCACTGAGTTAAAAGGCAATATAAAAATTCACCTATCCAAAATAAAATATAATATTGTCCATATAAATAATATATATACATGCATAAACAATTCAATAATAATGCATGTATCACAATATGAATAAAATGCATACAACACATATGAATAATAGCTAAGTCCCTCATGGACCATATTGAAAATCATCACAATCATAATAATAAATTCACATCGCATATATTGTATCATCATAAATATGCACATGTAAATGCAATCACAAAACATCCATTATTCTGATTGTCAAGAAATAATTAATAGCATATCAACCACATGAATATTATTGCATGCATACCAAAAAATGCAACCCTAAAGTCACAAAAAATTCCCTACATGTTACATTTAATATTCAATGAAACTAATTCATAGAGATAATAGGGGATAAAGAAAATATTAGACATGATGAAAATATGCCGGAATGTTACAAAAGTTGACCGCAGAAGACAATAAGTTCCCTTTATTTTAAAATTTCGAATTTTAAAAATATAATGCCAACCAAACAGCCCTTAAGCAGCCGCTTGAGCCGGCCAAAAATCAATTTTCCGGCGAGATTTTCCAAAATAGCATATCTCTCTCATTTTATCTCTGTTTTTCATGCACAATATATGGTTTCGAACATCTTTTCATGCTCTACAATATAGCATAAATATTACACAGTAAAATGCAGAAAAGGAGGTTCGATTTTCAGCCTAAAAAAATTGAATTTCTTTAAACTAGGGCTCAGAATATCTCCCTAATTACTCATTTGATTTTCACCAAATTATAAACATGTAAACTGCATATATAGGACTACTCGTGGTGAAAATTTTATGGCCTAATTTCACATATTTTCAGAAAGACGAATTTTTCATGTTTTCTTTATAAGGCCAAAACATGAATGTTCAACATTCAACCAATTAAAGTGGCGAGAAAGAGCCTTAAGGGCTCTGATACCACTGTAGGAAATAAGTAATGGATAGGGTTTACCAATAAATGCATAGAAAATTTGTCGTTCCATACGTCCTGAATTGACTTGTCTACAAGCCTCCTTGATTTTATCACGAACACATATCTTCACCTTACTCGTCATGGTGGATCAACTACCACATCAATCAACTTCAATATATGCACACCTTAAATCCACCGAGTTTTGGTGATACTCCGAAGAGGGATTGAAAGAGAACATATTTTTGGAAATAGTGGTCTTTTGGGATAATACATGATATCAGTTAGTTCTGATCTGTGGAAGGATATATCTTATTTAAAGATATATTTTCCTTTGACAATAGAAATCATATTCCAAACACAATTGGAATATTTCAAGTACAATTCAGATATGGATGTCAATTAGGTAAAGGGTTCAAAACCGACCAAATTTTCTACAGGTGTGATAGAGCAAATACACATGAATTATTAAACAACAGAGCAAATGTACATAATTGACTATTAGGAATTCAAGGCTCTCAATGGTGAGCTGACAAACGAAAATATAAGAAAATATGGGAAAACAAAAGCAATAAAAAAGACAAAGAATTTTATGGTGGAAACCCAATCAAGGGAAAAAACCACCTCCAACTAGATTTTTTCTTTCAACTCTTTCAAAGTGATTCGATTACAATTAAAAGATGAATTCTATGCTATTTAAATAGACAAAAGTGAAGTTAAAACCCTAATAGATTTAGGAAAAACAATCCTAAATCAACCCTAGGATTTAAGGAAACAATCCTCATCAAAACAGGACTCAAGGAACATGTCAAAAATACATAAGCTACGAAAAACCCGTCAAAAATGCGTCTCCAGTACGCGGACCACGCCTAGGTGCCGATACATGCACTCCTCGGTGCCGCAACACACTCGAAAAAATCCTTCGGCACTGTCTTCCACGCTTGGGCGTGGTGCTGTCCACGCCTGGGCGTCGCCTACTCCACGCCTGGGCTTGGACTCCAGCGTACTTCGGCGCCCCCTTCGCGATCTTGGTCTAACCCCGACCCTTCTCGGCTCTATCTTGGCTCCTTTTCCAACCTATTTTGATCCGACTCCACACAATTGCCCAACAATCTCCCACTTGGAGACTGATCAAAAATAGCCCAAACTCAAACTCGAAACAAACAACCATTTTTCACTTTCTCCTAAGTGAAAAAATCCCGATCTAGTTGGAACATTTCCAAAATCAATTGAAATCAATCGAGGCATCTCCATGCCCCATCAATTCGTCCAGCTCAAGTGACCCCCACTTGATGGACTCTCTCTTCTTTTCCAACGTGTACAATGTTCCCTTTCTCGAACCACTTGCCACTACTCTATTCTCTTTGGTGATCACCCAAGATCCACCACTAAATATCGTGGTATATCCCTCTTGGTCGAACTGACCCACGGATATAAGGTTCCTCCTAAGACCCGGAACATGTCTCACCTCACTCAACTTGAGTCTTACTCTATTGGCATCCTCGATGTCAACATCACCCTTACCTACTGTGTTCAAGGTTTCGACTCCTCCTAGACAAACCTTTCCAAACTCACCGGAAACATAGTTGGCCAACATTCTTTCCCCCGATGTAGAGTGATAGGATGCACCTGAGTCCAAAATCCAAGTACCCCTTGGATCCTCGGTACAACAAACTAAAGCATCACCATGATCCTCCGTCACGGTACTCGCGGATCCCCTATCTTGCTTTTTCTTCCTATCTTTCTTCGGCTTCTTGCACTTGTTTTGGTAGTGCCCGTATTCCCCGCAATTAAAGCATTCCACTTCCTCCCTGCGTTTTTCCCGGTGATTCTTTTGATTGTTTCTTCCTCCGACACTTAAGGCTCCTCCCATAATTTCCCCAGATTCTTTCCTACCAATGTCCTCGCTCAGAATCATATCCCGAATTTCTTGAAGCTTCAAAGTCTTATCCCTGGAAGAACTACTTACCGCAGTCACAATTGCACTCTAACTATCAGGCAAGGATGAAAGTAGGATCAAAGCTTGGATATCATCATCGAACGTGATTTCTATTGAACTCAACTGAGTTAAAATCACGTTAAACTCGTTGATGTGATCCGTCACAGATCCACCTTCACCCATCCTCAAATTAAATAATCTACGCATCAAATATACCTTGTTCGAGGTGGATGGCTTCTCGTACGTATTTGATAGCGCTTCCATCAGACCTGTTGTAGTCTTCTCTTTGATGATGTTGAAAGCAACATTCTTCGCTAGCATCAACCGAATCACACCCAGAGCTTGTTGATCTAGCAACGCCAAATCTTCATTCGTCATCTTCGCCGGCTTCTTTCCCATCAACAGTTCGTGTAGCTTTTTCTAATACAAATAATCCTCTATCTGCATCTTCCAAAACCCAAAATCCCTACCATCGAACCTATCTATCTTAACTTTTCCCTCATCACCAGCCATAGCTCCCACTCGACAAAAACTCAAAGCTAATCTAAGCTCTCGTGTTTACCCTCGGATCTAGTTTTAAGACGTCTCCTAAAACTTAAAACCTAGGCTCTTGATACCAGTTGTTAGAAATTCAAAGCTCTCAATGGTGAACTGACAAACAGAAGTATAAGAAAATATGGGAAAACAAAAGCAATAAAGAAGACAAAGAATTTTATGGTGGAAACCCAATCAAGGGAAAAAACCACCTCCAACTAGATCTTTTCTTTCAACTCTCTCAAAGTGATTCGATTACAATTACAAGATGAATTCTATGCTATTTAAATAAACAAAAGTGAAGTTAAAACCCTAATAGATTTAGGAAAAACAATCCTAAATCAACCCTAAAACTTAAGGAAACAATCATCATCAAAATAGGATTCAAGGAACGTGCCAAAAATACATAAGCTACGAAAAACCCGTCAAAAATGCGTCTCCAATACGCGGGACCATGCCTAGGCGCCGATACATGCACGCCTAGGCGCCGCAACACACCCGAAAAAATCCTTCGGCACTGTCTTCCACGCCTGGGCGTGGTGGTGTCCACGCCTAGGCGTCGCCTACTCCACGCCTGGGCGTGGACTCCAGCGTACTTCGGCCCCCCCTTCGCGATCTTGGTCTAACCCCGACCCTTCTCGGCTTTATCTTGGCTCTTTTTCCAACCTATTTTGATCTGACTTCACACAATTGCCCAACATTGACAGCACAAATCAGAAAGAAAAAAAAATGATAAATCCCACACACAAAACAAGAAAGGCCCAAAATCGAAAAATCCAATATAAAGTAATTTAAAATAAACCGAAAAAATGAAAAAAAAAACACATTAATCCCTGATCATCATTTACAAAACCCATATGGAAAAAAGTACCAAAAAAGAACAAGAGAAGTAGGATCAAGTAAGCGATCGTCAAAGCGTGGTTCTTGGACAATACTATTACTATTATAAGTCATCGACGGCCCATCGTCGTATTTGTAACCAACGAACTTTTCGCAGCTACTGCACTTAATCTTGGTGCGTTCCATTGGAGAAAGATAGGGGTGTTTTTGTTGCCGGCCTCGAAATAGAATTGGGTCGGGTAGAGATGGGCGGCGTGGAGGTTGAGATTGGTGGCTTCGAATTCTCTGCAGCAATAATGTCCACCCCATTGACCAAATTGCTCTTGAATTCAACACCATTTTTCTTTCTACCCTTTACCGTTAATTAAGTTTATTAATAGAAATGTTATACAGTATTTGCAATTTTCATCCTCTGATTTTTCCATCATATGTGTAATTAACAGTAACGGTAGTAAACATAAAATACAATTATAATTAATAATTTGGTGAACTATATGTTAGAATTTTGGTGGACTTATGTTATGTACACATTATAATCAAACGCATCTGGACACACAAACGTGTATGCACTCCAGTTTGAATTGTATATTATATATTAAATAAAGATTGGACCTTAATTAAGTGATATGATTAAGTTTTAGAAAAAATTATTGTTTAGGGAATAGAAAATTTCAAATTTATAAAGACACAACAATTCTTAACTAATTAGGGAGAAGGGATCTCTGAATTTTACAAATTACTAAAATAGTAAATTCATTGCAAAATCATAATTGTGTCACCTATTTCATCTATTTTTTTTTATTATTATTATCCAGATTCTTCACTTATTAATGTTTCGTTCATCACAAAGGAAGTATAACTTTTTTTCCTCACAAAGCTACCCAATAAATTTATCAAAAAATGCAAGTAATATTCTATTAATTGTATGTTTGAAACAAACTATTAAAATGACAAATTCAATGCAATCATTTTGTCTTACCTACTTCATATGTTTCCTAAAAAAATACAAATTATCCACTCACCCAATTTTCTTTTATAACTAACTAATGTTTATTTATCTTCATTTGTACAAATTGACCCATCACATTGAATAAAAAATGCAATATAAGTTGGAAAAATTTGTACAACACATCTAAAAATTTAAAATAATTGAAAATAATATTATATAAGTTTTTCTTTATAAATAACAATTTTGTATTCGTTCAACACCAATTTTTCTTTTTACAACTTCATCGTCTATGGCCTTGTAAATTGCTTTTAACTATATCCCTTGAATGCTAGGTTGCACGAGTGCGGATACGGGGATACGGATACGATACGATGCGGGAACGGCAATACGGATTTTTTAAAATTTTAGGATACGACACGGTGGGGATACGGCTATATATAAATAATTAAATAATATATATATATATATATATTTATACATATATGTACTAAATAAATAAATAATATACAAAAAATGAAATAAAATATTATACCCACCTCCTTCGCTTGATTTTTCTAGTTTTGTAACAAATTGCCACAATGGCCAATTATCCGGAGCTCTACCATCGCTACTACTTGTATCACCAACCAATTCATTTTCCTAAAATTTTCAAAACAATGAACAATTCATAAATTATAATTCAACAATCAACATTAAAGTACACAAAAAATTTCGAAATATAATAATATTAAGAAATTTACTCATTTAGTAATGTTATTTTCTCCTTTTTCTCTACTATTTCTTCTCTTAAAAATTTTATCAAACACCTTTTCTCTATTGTTTTTTCTTAGGAAATTTATCAAACATTTGGAGTATGGTTTAACTATATATATATATATATATATATATATTTTACATATAATTTCTACATTAAAACACTAAACAATTGTTAACTTTACCAAATAGAGCAAAAACCCAACAACAACTCAACAAGTGAATGAATTAAACAAAAAAATCAAACTCTCAAAAATCAAAACCCTAGGTTTGCTAAAATAGTAGAAGAAATATTATACTCCCAACAAGAACTTTAGGCTTAAAGCAATTATTATCAAATAATAAATATCAATAAATAAAAGAAAACGTTAAAGAAGGTTACTTGATTTGAAGTTCGAAGAGCAGCAGCAGCGACGAGTCTAAGCAGCAGTAGCAGCGACGAGTTCTGCTTTGGAGGAGAAAGAAGCGTTTTGAAGTTTTACACTTTTGGGGTTCAATATTTATCCCACTTAAGTTTTGTAAATATGAAAAATAGCCCCAAAGTATCCGAAAATGTATCAGACACGCCCATATCCGTGTCCGATACGGTGTCCATTATTTTTTATTTATTAATTACGGACACGCCATGTGGCGTGTCGGACACGTATCCCACGCGTATCCGTGTCCAAAGAGTGTCCGACACTGCACCGAGGCTTTTTTAGGAGTATCCATGCAACCTAGCTTGAATGCTTTCAATTAAAAATACTAAATTTCGATTTAATATTTTTTTAATTAATAACTGTGATCTGAATAATTTTTTCACGCAACAAAGCATGCAATTACTGTTAGGAATTTCATGTTAGAAGTTTTGATGATGACAATTAAGTCTTTGTTAGACCCCAAAAAGTTGTAAGTTTATTTTTTGTAGAAAACTTGTATAGGCTTTGAAGCGTTAGACTTGTAATAGATTTATTAGGCTTTGTTATCTTACTTTAGAGTGTTAGGCAAAATAGTCTTAGGCTGAGCGTCTGATGATTTCTGAGTGAGTTTATCAGTGGTAAAGTTCGAAGACTCAAGCGCCTGATCTCAGAAGATAGATACAGTCTCCAAGCGTCCACTTTGGCCAGCTATATCAAGCGTTACCTTATGGGACAGAAGTGATTCACCTGAATTTACTTCTAAGTCCAGAAGGAGTTTAATGCAATATTCTCAAAGCATTAAATACCAACGGGTATTAATTTCAAATGCATTAAATGTTGATAAGAGCATTTAATATGATAAGCAATGTCAGACGTACGGAGAAGCCACCCTATTGGACTGTCAACTATCTCAGACTGCAGCACCAACTTTCGTGCAGCAGATTTTCAGGAAAAAAGGACAAAAGTTGTTCACTCGCGAAAGTGAGAGACACGCGCCAGTGCATGTGTCAAACGGGCACTTTCTCCAAGAATACCTATAAATAGGACTTCAACAACAAACAAAATAAGATGAAAACAATTTTATCAAAGCCAAATTGCTGTTGCATTAAAATCTCATTCCTTAAATTCTCAGAAAAGCCCGAAACTTCAAGAAACATTCAAATTGCTTTTCTTATATTCCTGAGACAGTCAACAAATATCTCAAACATTCTTTTTGCAGAAACCAGATTCCTACTGAGATATTACCAAGTTGTTTGAACTTCATCAAAATCAAACAAACCTTTTAGAAAATCCCATCCAAGCCTCGCGATCTGTGTGAAGTCGAAGTTGGATACTTGCATCATTTCTGGGTGAAAGAAGCAAGAGGGTTGAAGTGATTTGAAGCAGAAATCTGTGTGATCAAGGAGCTCAAGTCATCGACATCCATCTCTCCCTAATTTGTAGAAGATTCTGTGTGATTCTTTGAGAATCATCTTAGTGGATTGCCTCCAAGTGCAAAGGAGAAGAAGGACGTAGTTGGGATTACACCACCCAACGAACCTTACAAATATTGTGTTATTTACTTTTCAGTCATTTCATTCATCTATCATATCACTGCATAAGTAAAACACAATCAAAAGCTAAGCACCTAAGAAACATCTTGTGACGCTAAAACTTTCAAAGAGAAGACTCCAAAATCATTCCGCTGTGCTAACCCTGATTAAAAGAACTGAACGCTTAACCTACAAGGTCAAAGTATTCAATTCCTGAAGTCTAAGTTAACTTTATAAAACAGTCTTCATTAGACGCTTCACAAAGTCTCAAATATCTTGTGTGAACGCTAAGGTGAAGCGTCACACTCTTCAAGCGCCTATCATTTCAAGCGTCCAAATACGTTTAATACGAAATCAATTTTAAGTCGAAAAAGACTTAAAGGGTCTATTCAACCCCCCCCCCCCCCCTTCTAGACCCTTTCGTATGCCACTTGGGACCAACAAGTGGTATCAGAGCGGTTAATTTTGAAATTTTAAAATTTCCAAGCATAACTGCTTGTTTAGATCTTTTTCTTTCAAAATCTAGTTGCTTTTTTTTTAAAAGCTTAGATATGGCATTTGCTAAAGTTCCCAAATTGACAGAATCAAATTTTGACACATGGAAAGTCAAAGCATTTACGTATTTATGTTCATGCGATGATGACATGTGCGATATTATTTCAGATGGGCCAATCAAAATATACAAAGTTATCACAAGAGCGCCTGGAGCCACAGAAGAAACCCCTGATGGTTACGTTGAAAAACCAAAACAAGAATGGTCTCCAGATGAGCGTCGAAGAGCTAACTTGGACAATGTTGGTCGCAACGCTCTGTATACGGCTATTGGTGATAATGATAACTTATTCAATAAAATCAAATCTTGCAAAACGACTAAAGAAATATGGGATAAGCTGGCTACAATCTGTGGTGGTTCAGCTCAAATCAAAGAAAACAAACTTTCCATTGCTAAGGAAAAGTTTAACGGATTTAAGATGCTACCCAATGAAACACTAGAGCAATTGGATATAAGATTCACAGCTCTTGTTACAGAACTTACGTCATTGGGAATGGACTTACAGAATCGAGAAATGGTGGTTAAGATCTTTAGAAGTCTACCAAGTAAATTCTTGATGAAGACAACAGCTATGAGAGAATCAAACATGCTGGATCTCTTAACTCCAGAAGACGCCTTTTCAGAGATAAAAGCTTTTGAGTTCGAGTTGAACTCTGCTAGTGACATTGTGAGTAATCCAGTGATTGAATCTGGAGCGCTCATTGCATCAATCAAAGGCAAATCGGGTAACAAAGGAAAGAATTCGGACATTAATGAGGAAGAAGAGTTGGCTTTGCTGAATAGATTCAGGAAGTTCTTGAGATATGAAAAGAAAGGAAAAGGTCCTAATAATCAAGGACAAAGTTCATATCAAGCGCCTTCTCCCATACAACAACAGTTTCAAGCGCCTCAATATTCTGTTCCTTTACCTCAAGCGCCTACTCAATATCAAGCGTCTACTCAAAATCTTCCAGCTCCAGTGGTTTCTAAACCACACACTGCAAGGCTAACAAGTGAACAAAAAATGAAAACCAATCTTTGTTATAATTGCAGGAAACCGGGGCACTACCAGGTAAATTGTCCCTATCCAAATGTATCCAAGCCCTCAAGGCAGGATTACTTGGATAGAAACCAATTCAGGAGCAACCTTCGACAACAAGGTTTGCTTGCGGAATCAGAACCAGCATCAGCACCTGAAGATTTAGAATCATCAGACGAAAGTAGTGATGATGATGAGCCGATAGATGACTCAGCGCTCATATGTCTCATGGCCAGAGATGATGAAGCGTCCCCTGAGGTAATCAATGAATTATCAATTCCTCTTTCTTATGATGAATTACTTGACAAAGTCAAAGAATATTACAATGAATGTCAAGAAGCTGCCAAAATATATCAAAATGATCTCGCTATTATTTCATCACTCACAAACGATAAAGTAACGCTCAGAGCAGAGTTGCAAATTCAGCAACAGTGCATTGAGAAAAACCAATCGCTTGAGAGTGAAGTTATTCAATTGAGAGGTGATATTGATATAATAGTCAAGAGAGAAGCTGATCTGATGGCTAGACTTGCCAAGTCAGAACAGCTCATCTCATCGTTGTCCAAAGCATCCAGAAAGCTCGACAATGTGACTGAAATAACAAGGTTGTTTGGAGAAAAGACCGGTTTAGGATGCAATGAATTCGGTAAACAACCAAACAAACCTAATGTTACGGCAAACAACAAAGGAAAGGGTGTTTTCTTTGTTAAGAAAGGTTCACAAGGTCAAACTCAAAATGAACCAAGGGACAATGGTAAGAGGCCAAATGAGAAAGTCAAAACTAACTCAGACAAGGGTAAGGCTAAAGCAAATGATCCACAAAGACAGACTCATCCAAACGCTCAAAAAGCTAAGGATAAATCTAGTCACTGTGAATCAAGCGCTAAGCGTCTAGCACCAAACGTGCAACTCAAGCCAGAGCCAAGGAAATACCAGCGTCGATATCCAAAACAGTCAAGATCATATTATCGATACTATGATAATTATGATTATGACTATTATTATAATCGTGGATATTATTATACATCCAAAATTACACACAGCACAAGGTGAAACCAAAAAAGCCAATATTCCTACTATGAAGACAAGGCAAATTTGGATTCCTAAAGTTCTAATTAACACTAACAAGGATACTAATGTTGAAGGACCCAAGCAACAATGGGTACCTAAACAGAAATAGAACTTCCCTTTTGATTGCAGGTACCTAGAGCTAAAGTCAATACATCTGTTTGGTATTTTGATAGTGGATCGTCAAGGCACATGACAGGTTCCAAAGATCTTCTGATCAACTATCAAGCCGCCAATGGTCCTCAGGTTGTATTTGGTGATAACTCCAAAGGTAAAACCAAAGGTATAGGTACTGTGCATAGGGGGAACATCATGATAAGTGATGTTTATTTTGTTGAGGGTCTAAAGCACAATTTATTAAGCATAAGTCAATTTTGCGATAAAGGCTTTGAAGTCATATTCTCAAGTGACTATTGCTATATAAACGACGCTAAGACTAAATCTACTAAACTAAAAGGAAAAAGGAATAACAATGTATATTTGGTAGATTGGGGTTCAACACTTGATAACAACCCAACATGCTTTGTTGCTAAAAATGAATCTAAAGTGGGTTGGCTATGGCATAGAAAAATGAATCACCTCAACTTTAAGACAATCTCTCAGCTTATAAGTCAAAATCTTGTAGAGGGATTGCCAAATGGACCATTTCATAAGGATCGCCTCTGTGACGCTTGTCAAATGGGTAAACAAGTTAAATCATCTTTCAAGAGAAAACCTCATCTATCTACTTCTAGAATACTTGAACTACTTCACATGGATTTGTTTGGACCTGTTCAAACAATCAGTGTAAGCGGTAAAAAGTATACTTTAGTGGTAGTAGACGATTTCTCTAGATTTACTTGGGTGGAATTTCTTTCATCCAAAGATGAAACATGTGACAAGTTAACAGCGCTTATTCGGCAACTTCAAACATTGAAAAATCTTAAGGTTGCAAGAATAAGAAGCGATCACGGTACTGAGTTTACTAACAAGGTTGTTGAGAAGTTTTGTGCAGAAAATGGAATACATCATGAGTATTCAGCTCCCAGAACTCCCCAACAAAATGGTGTTGCTGAGCGCCGGAACCGAACGCTTAAGGAAGCCGCTAGGACTATGTTAGCTGAATCTAAGCTTGCTCCTAGATTTTGGGCCGAAGCGATCAACACTGCTTGTTACACTCAAAATCGATGCATGATCAACAAACAGCATGGAAAAACTCCATATGAACTGTGGAAGGGACGTAAGCCAAATATTTCATACTTTCACGTCTTTGGTTCTAAATGTTTTATTCATAATAATGGATCCCAAAGCCTAAAGACTTTTGATCCTAAAGCGGATGAAGGAATCTTTCTAGGCTACGCCAAAAATGGAAAGAATTTTCGCATTCTCAATAAGATCAAATCGAAGGTTGAGGAATCTATTCATGTTGTGTTTGATGATGCTAACCAAGAGCCGAGTAAGGTAAGTATAAATGATGTAGGAGTTGAAGATCTATGTCATCAAGCGTCCAAAATTACTATTGATGAAGATACTGACGATGATGATGAGATCTCAGTGCCTCCTCCTAAGAATACTCGTGAAATCAATCTAAATTATCATGTAAGAAACACGAATGATCATGAAAAGAATGATCATCAAGTGCAAAGAAGGAATCATGAACTTGAAGCGCCAACGCAGGAGAATGGTCAAGCGAATGATTCTCAAGCGTCTGTTCATTCTCAAAACCCCTTCCAAACAGATAGACTATGGTTACGTGACCATCCACCTGAGCAAATCATTGGAGATATTGAAGCACCAGTTAGAACTAGAGCCGCTACATTTAATGAGGCTATGTTCGCAAGCTTTCTATCTCAAATGGAACCTAAGAAAGTGGATGAAGCGTTAAGTGATCCAAGTTGGATTGAAGCTATGCAAGAAGAGCTCAATCAGTTTGAGCGAAATAAAGTTTGGATGTTAGTACCAAGACCAACTCATCAAGGAGTTATTGGAACTAGATGGGTATATAGAAACAAGATGGATGAGGACGGCATTGTTGTAAGAAACAAGGCCAGACTCGTAGCTCAAGGATACTGCCAAGAGGAGGGCATTGACTTTGATGAGACTTACGCTCCTGTTGCTCGTCTTGAAGCAATCCGCATGTTTCTAGCGTACGCAGCGTTTAACAAGTTTACAGTATTTCAAATGGACGTAAAGAGTGCCTTCCTGAATGGTAAACTCCAAGAAGAAGTGTATGTGGAGCAACCTCCAGGATTCATCAACAATCATGGTAAGGGTATGGTTTACAAGCTCGAAAAGGCACTTTATGGGCTTAAGCAAGCACCTCGAGCATGGTATGACACTCTCTCTATCTTTCTTATTGGTAAAGGTTTTTCAAAAGGCAGCGTTGACACAACGTTATTTAAAATTACCAATGATGAAGATATTCTCTTAGTTCAAATTTACGTTGATGACATTATATTTGGTTCTACTAATAAGCGTCTGTGTGAGAAATTTTCGAAAATGATGCAAGAACAATTTGAAATGAGCATGATGGGTGAATTAACCTTCTTCTTAGGACTACAAGTTAAACAACTCCCTAATGGCATATTTATCAACCAAGCTAAATATACACGAGATATGATTAAGAAATTTGGTATGGAAAATGCATCATATTCAAAAATTCCAATGAGCCAAACGCTTAAGTTAGATAAAGATGAAAGTGGAAAGAAAGTTGATATCACTAATTATAGAGGTATCATAGGATCACTTCTTTATCTCACTGCCAGTAGACCTGATATTATGTTTTCGGTATGTATGTGTGCACGATTCCAAGCTGATCCTAAAGAGTCACACTTGACTGCTGCCAAGAAAATCCTTAAATACCTAAAAGGCACACAACATGTGGGCTTATGGTATCCCAGGGATTCTCCTTTTGAACTAATCGGTTACTCAGATGCAGATTTTGCAGGTTGCAAAATAGATCGTAAAAGCACTAGTGGTACTTGTCAATTCTTAGGTGATAGGTTAGTTTCATGGCATAGCAAGAAACAACAATCCATAGCTACCTCCACAGCCGAAGCTGAGTATGTAGCTGCAGGAAGTTGTTGTGCACAAGTTCTATGGATGAGGCAACAACTTAGAGATTACGGAACAATCTTAGGACCAACCCCCATTCATTGTGATAACCAAAGCGCTTTAGCCATGACTCAAACCCTGTTCTTCATTCAAGAACCAAACACATTGACATTAGATACCATTTCCTTCGTGACCACGTTCAAAAGAAAGATATCTCCATGCACTTCATTGGAACTGACAAACAACTGGCAGATATCTTCACCAAAGCACTCAATGAACAACGTTTTCTCACTTTGAGAAGTGAACTAGGTATGATTGATTTAAACGCTTGATCATGAAGCATCATATTTTATTAGGCATATAATTTAGGGGGAATCCACTTAAGTTATATCTCACAATATTCTTAAACAAATTTTTTACTTGATCATAACTGTAAGCGTCAATGATAAAATTTTCAGATGCATAATCATCAACGCTCAGTTCTATGTTTGCATAAAATATTGAATGCTCAAAATATTGAAGTCTTTTGACTTCAAGCGTCCATCTTATCAGCTAAGCGCTGAATAGTTTATCAAAAATTTATAAAATATTTTTGTTACAAGCCATGCATAAAATTTTTCAAACTTCTTTCAAGGTCGTGGGTAGACTCAAAGGTCTATTTTGTAATCTACTCACACGCCTCTATCACATCAAACTGGCGGGTACTCAAATTTTTTTAAAAATGACGGTTCAGAGATAGCACGTGTTTGTGTACGTGTCAGTGTACAAACATGCGCGTGTGTTACACTCTGAAAATACCAAACGTTAATTTTTCTTTAACTCGGATGTCAAATCTTTATATATGAGAATTACCAAATGTAACTTCTCTCTTTTACACAAAACTCGCGTCCGCAGTTAATAAATTTATGGCTAAGATTCAACAGTTATTACACGTGTTTAAATCCTACTAAGACTACACAACACAAGTTTCAAAAACTCTTTACTGTGTCATTTAAAACACAAACTCTGCAGAAAAAGTAACTTACTTTCTATTCACGCATATCTGCAAATCTCTCTTTATCTCTCTCAATACAACAGAAAATCTCAGTTCATCTTCTTCGTTTTAAAAAAAAAATGGCACCAAAGAAATCATCATCTACTTCTGCTGAAACTACCATCAAGGTAACTGAAGGTCTTGTTGTCGACTGGAAATTCCTATATGAACAAACTCAGATCAACCTGACGGACGTAATGGACATGGTCGTCCAAGCTGGGCTCAAACCCTTCTTAACCCAATACTCTTATATGTTTCCTACTGAAGTTGAAACTTTCTGGAAGACTGCTACCCTTTCAGAGGACAAGAAGTCCATCTCTTGTAAAATTCCCTTCTCCAAGAAGGAGTCTCCAAAGGAATTCATCCTATCTGCTTCCACCATTGCCAAGAACTTCAATTTGCCTAATGAGGGTGAGGCACTGGATTCTGTTACGTTAAAACAAATTAAGGAAGCATGGGCAATCATGAGTGCGTACGACGACGTTCCTTACACTCAATACTTCGAGAAGAAAGATCTGGTGTCCAAATATCGGTTATTGGCTGATTTCTGCAGCAAGATCATAGAATGCCGCGTGGGAACCTTTGATAAAGTAAATCCTGTCCAATTTCAGATGATGGTTGCTATACTCTTCAACATCAAAATCAACTGGAGTGAGTACATCTTCGGACGGTTTCGGGACAGTCTAAGCGCTTCAAATAAGCCTTATGGACTCATCCTGAGTGACATCTTGTTTAAATCGAATTGTGTGTACTCGTCTGGACTTCCTTTGAATAAGTCCAAGTTGTTGGGAAAAAGGATTCTGACCAATATGTTCAATCCTCCAAAAGTTAGTGGTGCGGCTAGACCCCTATCTGAGCGACTGGAAGAACGCCAACTGCTTGCTCAAAAGGCTGAGAGACCAGTGCCAGAGGAAGCTGTGAAGCGTCCAGCAGTAACGAAGAAGAGAGCCCCCAGAAAACCCAAAGTTAAAATTGCCGTCCCCTCTCAAAAGATTGATGAGGAAACTGATGAAGATGCCGAGGACAAGTTGCCTCTCAAAAGACGAAAGCTGGAAGGGATCATTAAGCAAATAGACTTTGAAGAACCAGCTGCTGATCCTCCCGCTCCTCCGGCTAAACTAGTTGAAGGAGTCAATATTAAGAAAATCTTTAAGCGTTCCAGGACTAGCAAGCGTCAAGCTACTCCTGAAGAGCCTGAGACAGTTGAGCCAAGCGCTCAAGTCGTCGTTGAGCCAAGCGCTCAAGATGTTACAGTTGAGCCAAGCGCTCAAGTTGCAGTTGAGCCAAGCGCTCAAGATGCTGCTGTTGAGCCAAGCGCTCAAGAAACTGCTGTTGAGCTTAGTTCTCAGGGTAAGTTTATTTCTTCCCACAGCATTTCTATTCCTACATCTGTAGAAGATCCTGCTCTTATAGAGGATGGCTCTTGTTTTTCAGCTATAGTTCCAGCTGCTGCTGAAGTGTCCACAGATGTTCTGTTGGATGTGGACCTGACTGGAGTTGTAGCTATCGCTCAAGATGTTGCCGCTAAAGTAGCTGCAATTGAACCTGAGGAACCTGCTACTTTAACAGAGGCACGTTCAGAAGATCAGAACGCTGCTGAAGACGTTAGAGCTCCTCGTCACTTCTTTCAACTCGATCCGCTGAAGACAATTGATCATTCAATTAACTATATGCCCCCAGCGCTCGACGAAGATTTCATTCCTGCAGGATATAATATAGAAAGATATATTGCTGCAGAAGCTGACGCTGCAAGACTGATTGACTTTGACAGCGCAATCAAAGCAACCGTTCTAGACAGACCAGGAGACAGACCTCCTAGATGTGCCGTGGATGTGGCTTACTATCTTGACAATGGCCACAGCAGACCAACTGGGTTCGCGCTAAGGGATTACAGTGTTCGTGTGTATGATCCTCTCCGTCCTAGCTTTCTCAATCCCTCAGAGTCAGTCTTGAACAGAGAAGGTTACACACATTTCCCTCAGACGGCTCACAGCCCTGAAAATCTTGCATCGGCCCGACCTCTCTGTCTATGGAAAAATAAAGAGATTCATGCTGGTGAGCGCCTTGAATCGTTGACCGATCTGCTCCAGACTGAAGCTGATGCTTACTTTGACAGCGTCTGGAATGCCAACTATCAGCCTGATAAGCACCGCTTTGAAGCCATAAGAGATATTCATCTTGAAGGTATTCGTGCTATGGTGAATGCTGGCACAGACTTCTGTATAAATGAAGTAAATTGGGTTGAAGCGTACATGGGACATAAATACACCTTCCCAGAGTTAGTCCAAGCTCCCCATCTTTTCGGCATAGGCATGCATGACAAGAAGCGTCAATTCGCCAAGTATTGCCTCCTGAAGCGTCAACAAAGACTCGGACCTGTTCTCAAGCTCCCAATTATTAGACATCAAATAGAACAATGTCTACGTCAAGAACTTCAGAGATTATCCATCACCCCTCTTCGGTTTAATGCTCAAGCGTCTTCCAGTGGTACAGTTGGTGAACGGTGCTTAAATCTTGCTCCAAGCCACTGTGAAGAAAACTTCAATCTGATGGTAAAGATTCTATCTCCCGTATCTCTCTTTGATAAAATCTTCACTGCAATCTCAGATCTTGGAATGGCTCAGTGATCAATTCATTCAAAGGATATCCGCTGCTCCCTTCCATTCGCAGTGAGGTACTCAATCACTATGAGTATGTTCTTTCTCTGCTTGAAAGGAATCAAGAGCTCGCTCAAGCCGTTTATCCGTATCTTGAAGAGTACTATGCGGACTGTGTGCCTACACATCGACGTCCTGCATCTCTTCCCTCAGATTGCTTGATTGGATTTTCCAGAACTCACTGCACAGATTCACTATTCTCCATCGCTCAAGCGCCGTCCAAAATTTTCCCAGATCATGTGCTGGATATCATTGGTCCAATGTACATCAGGGCCATTGATAGTCCTCTTCGCACATTTATCTCCGGTACTTGTATGTCCAGGACCAGACTCATTGAACTCTTGGATTCTACATCCACCTCTTATGCCGACTCAGCAAGCTGGAACTTTCAATTCACTGACTTTCGCCAGCCTGAGTCAACGCTTGAGGAAGCGCCTGCTGAGACATCTGAAGCGTCCAAATCTGCAGATACCAGTATTCCTGACGCTCCTGAACATGCTACCATTGATAGTGCTGAAGATACTTCCCTGGATATTCGAGGTACTGTTTTTGATCCAGCCTATCAAGTTCCTTTTGACTCTCTCAAACACTCATCACGATTCAAGCGACCAGCTCCTCAAGTGGTTCAATCAGATGAGAGTCAAGCCTTCGGTCCCCTGCTTAAATCTGTTTTGGAGACAATTAGCGCTCAAGCTACTCAGAGTGAAGAATCTCTCCATTGGATTAAGGAAGACCTGGCAAAGATTGAAACTCACGTAATGAGCGCTCAGATTGCTCATATGCGTAGTTCAGCTCAAGCGGCAGTTGGTGAGTGCAAACAAGACTTTCAAGAAATGCAGGATGCTGCCCACGCCACCCAACTTGCCATGAAAGAAGAACTTGAAAAGCGCCTTGCAACCCTTGAGATATCTGTGAATGACGCCACCAGCGCTAAGCTTCTTGTTATGCAGGAACGCTTCGACAAGCGTCTGGATGACATCACAGATTCCTTATCCCAGATTGCTCATCAGGTAAGTGTACTCACAAACCACTTCTTAAAATCTGATGATGGCAATAAGGGGGAAGAGAAGAAGAAAGGAGAAAAGCGGAAAGCGTCCAGTTCAAAAGTTGAAGATCCTCCGTCTGCTAAGCGTCAAATGCCTCCTTCTCAGTCTGCGCTTAATCTCCCGTCTTGGATAACTGCTCTGACACAAAGTTCATCCGGAGCGCCCAGTAGTACACTAAGGGAACCTCCTAGAGCGTTATATCCAAACCTACCAATTCCTACAAGAGCACTGCTTGAACAGTTTGACATTCCTCTTCAGAGAACATCCATTTCAGAACCTACAGATCCACAGATCTTAGCTGAAGAAAGGAAAATGACTGATTTTAGCCAAGCTTTTCGAATCTGCCTAAGGTACATTGGTATCGACCCAACTGACTGGGATAATCACTTTAAAGTATTCAAAAAGAGACAACAAGAAGAAAACAAGCTTATCATCAACAAAGATCATGAAGCAATGATGATCTTGGAAGACAATCTGACTGAAGCTATCCGAGCTGAAATGTCCAAGCGATACAGAGTTAGACCAAGTCATTAAAGCTTTCTGATTTTACATTATCTATATTCTTGTCTCTTATATCTTTAAACATTCAGCTGTAAAAATGCTTGTAATTCTCGATAAATATGAAATGCATTTTTTTTTTGCTGAAACATCTCGTTGAAGCGTAACTAACTTTAACTAACGTCTACTGATCAAAGCTAACTTTTACGTTTGGCTATCTAACTCTTGAACTATAAAAGAGTAAGTATTGCCATCATCAAAAAGGGGGAAATTGTTAGGAATTTCATGTTAGAAGTTTTGATGATGACAATTAAGTCTTTGTTAGACCCCAAAAAGTTGTAAGTTTATTTTTTGTAGAAAACTTGTATAGGCTTTGAAGCGTTAGACTTGTAATAGATTTATTAGGCTTTGTTATCTTACTTTAGAGTGTTAGGCAAAATAGTCTTAGGCTGAGCGTCTGATGATTTCTGAGTGAGTTTATCAGTGGTAAAGTTCGAAGACTCAAGCGCCTGATCTCAGAAGATAGATACAGTCTCCAAGCGTCCACTTTGGCCAGCTATATCAAGCGTTACCTTATGGGACAGAAGTGATCTCACCTGAATTTACTTCTAAGTCCAGAAGGAGTTTAATGCAAATATTCTCAAAGCATTAAATACCAACGGGTATTAATTTCAAATGCATTAAATGTTGATAAGAGCATTTAATATGATAAGCAATGTCAGACGTACGGAGAAGCCACTCTATTGGACTGTCAACTATCTCAGACTGCAGCACCAACTTTCGTGCAGCAGATTTTCAGGAAAAAGGACAAAAGTTGTTCACTCGCGAAAGTGAGAGACACGCGCCAGTGCATGTGTCAAACGGGCACTTTCTCCAAGAATACCTATAAATAGGACTTCAACAACAAACAAAATAAGATGAAAACAATTTTATCAAAGCCAAATTGCTGTTGCATTAAAATCTCATTCCTTAAATTCTCAGAAAAGCCCGAAACTTCAAGAAACATTCAAATTGCTTTTCTTATATTCCTGAGACAGTCAACAAATATCTCAAACATTCTTTTTGCAGAAACCAGATTCCTACTGAGATATTACCAAGTTGTTTGAACTTCATCAAAATCAAACAAACCTTTTAGAAAATCCCATCCAAGCCTCGCGATCTGTGTGAAGTCGAAGTTGGATACTTGCATCATTTCTGGGTGAAAGAAGCAAGAGGGTTGAAGTGATTTGAAGCAGAAATCTGTGTGATCAAGGAGCTCAAGTCATCGACATCCATCTCTCCCTAATTTGTAGAAGATTCTGTGTGATTCTTTGAGAATCATCTTAGTGGATTGCCTCCAAGTGCAAAGGAGAAGAAGGACGTAGTTGGGATTACACCACCCAACGAACCTTACAAAGATTGTGTTATTTACTTTTCAGTCATTTCATTCATCTATCATATCACTGCATAAGTAAAACACAATCAAAAGCTAAGCACCTAAGAAACATCTTGTGACGCTAAAACTTTCAAAGAGAAGACTCCAAAATCATTCCGCTGTGCTAACCCTGATTAAAAGAACTGAACGCTTAACCTACAAGGTCAAAGTATTCAATTCCTGAAGTCTAAGTTAACTTTATAAAACAGTCTTCATTAGACGCTTCACAAAGTCTCAAATATCTTGTGTGAACGCTAAGGTGAAGCGTCACACTCTTCAAGCGCCTATCATTTCAAGCGTCCAAATACGTTTAATACGAAATCAATTTTAAGTCGAAAAAGACTTAAAGGGTCTATTCAACCCCCCCCCCCCCTTCTAGACCCTTTCGTATGCCACTTGGGACCAACAATTACAACTATGATCATACAAATGATTGTCAAGGATAAATGTGATAGAAATCTATACAAATTTTGACATTATTCATAAAGAACTGATTAAAAAAATTCATGTATGTGATTCTTTCAATTAAGATACTATCCATAAAAAAATAATTTCTTATGATAATTTGATGTATCATAGGGCTAATTGTTTTAATTATTATTTTGTCATAATATGAAGTATCATATGGTTTATCAAGCATCATTTTCGTAAGTCATTTAAAGTATCATAACTGCATTGTTTGGTATATTATCTAATATTTTCTTAATCTCTTATTTCTTGTTACATGATTGCAACTTCTGAAGTTGTTACTTGTAAATAAAAATAAATTTTTTATTTAATATAATTTTCAATTATCTTAAAGTATTTTAAGTGTTGTAAATTTGTACCAGACATACAATATAATATTACTTGTATTTTTTGATAAATCTATTGCGTAGCTTTGTAAGGAAAAAAAAAGTTAAACTTCATTTGTAATGAACGAAAAATTAATAAGTGAAAAACATGGATAATTAAAAAAAAGATGAAATAGGTGACACAAATATGAATTTGCATTAATTTTTTATTTTATTAATTTATAAAGTTTAGGAATAGAGAATGTTTTTAAACCCATTGGACAAAACGAGGCAATTATCTAAAGTAATAGAATGTTCATATATTAATGTAATAGAAGTGCTTCTAATGTGTGCAGCTGCGACACTGTGCCCGCTTCCCACATTGATCATCGCTTCTCTTTCTCTCGGCTTTCTACTTGTTTCCAGATCCTGGTTCACAACACAGATGTGAGCACTAGCTCCCAAATCTAGAATCCATGGAGTAGAAAATATAGTCATAGAACAATTAGTTTCAAAAATAAAAAGTTCTATACCTGCTTTCCTAGCTTTCAGCTCAGGGCAGTTGCGCTTCCAGTGGCCTAGCCCCTTACAAAGAAGGCACATGTCCTTTTTGTTCTTAGAGCCCTTAGCTTTGAACTTCTAGGTTCTCTGATTTTTCGAGCTAATTCAGTATAATTTGAAATAATTGCAATCTTGAATGCTCCCCATTTTTTTCTTTTTCGCTGTTGTGCAATCATTACCTTGCTCATAAATATTGAAAGTGATCCTACAATGTCATCCATATCAAAATTGATGGCAAAATCGGAGAACGATTTAAGGAGTGATTGGAGAATGAGATCCACTTGAAGGTGGATGTCCATGTAGAAATCCATAGACCTAAGTCTCTCTTACATGGAGATCATATTCAAAACATGATCTTTCATCTTGATGTTGAATAACTCTTTTGATACAAAGTATCCATGAGACTTACCCCTTTCCCCGAACAGTTCCTCCCGGTGCAACATGATTGATTTAGGACTATCCATATTTTCATGTGGGCGCTGCAACTCGCTGCACATGGAGCTTAACATATAATCCCTTACCTTATGAGCATCAGATATCTAATCTGAATATGCTATCTTCACTGAATCATTCTCGTCAACCGCGGGTCTTGGTGGTTGATTCAGTTCCAACATATATTCAAGATTTTTATCATTGAGGAATGTCCTCAATCCTCTGTTCCATTCAGAGAAATTTTGTCCATTCAGAATACTTTTTTCAAGCAATGCTTTAAGTGGGTTAACCATTATAGAGAGTTATTATCAAACTGCAGAAAATACCAAGATTATCAATTAGATGTTTGATATTGTTTAAAACAAGTAATCATAAAGGACTTGTATAATTACTTGTCTCCCACTATTTTTCTCAATTATTGTACTCCCACTGCAATAATCGAAAACCTCGTTGGATTGGTTTCATAGTAAGTGATTGAGGTCCTCAATGTCTATATGGGTTGCAACCTTTTTCGATATATGGCCCATGTAGATATTGAGGTGGCGCCTAGTGCCAGTTAAACTATTTAACAATTCAATCCCTTTGGCTCATGAATCATTTAACCGCAACCTTTTTCGATATATAGGTGGTGATTCATCTAAGTCTATTCCCATCAACTCATATTAGTCTAACAATTTAATCTCGCCTTGCAACCTTTTTCGATATATGGGGCGAAATTCGCTTCGACTGAAGGCATCTAATGCACTAAAGAAGATCAAGTATATTACCTTTATATATGACCCCTTAATACCGGGACGGTGCCATATACAAGATGCAGCCATCTTCCATTTAATTAATTGTTTATTATATCCAATAAATAAATTAGTTAAATAATCAAAATAATTAGATAAATTAATTCATTAATTTATTTTCATAGGAAATTAATTAATAATTAATCGTATCCTTATAATTAATTATTTTATCTAATGAATAATTAATTATTTAATTTATTCAATAAATTAAAACTCCTAGAAGAAAAATAGAAACTCCTTTGTTCATTTTTCTTTATCAATCATTTAGCGTGACTCTTTAGGTTCGTTTCGTTTGGCAATGAGAGGAAACCAAAGGAAGTGGGTAACACCTAGCCAGTCACGTGGGCCACTTCGTAGCCCAAACGAAAACGAATGACAGGATCATTCCGTTACCTTCCAATCGTAAATGCCGTACAAGTATAAACCCTTTGTTCGTGTACCCTGGTCAAGTGAGAGTCATGGATATGTCAAACTCACTGGACTTGACCATATATATTAATTATAATAATACGAGATCACTGAGATCGATTTAGTGCCTCGCACAATTGTCTCTTTTACTTTGGCCAAAGACTTTGATCTCTATGTATCTATAATCACATAGGGTACTTTCTCACTCACTTATGAGAGAACAAATCCCATATAGATATCAGCTAAGACTACCACATGCCCATCAAGCCGCGTATCGAGGTCGACCCCACCAACGGGTAAATTGGGTCTAACTACTCTAATGAAAAGCTTGACGTCACAAGTGCATCCTCAGCCTGATATTTCAGGTCAAAGATCACTTATACCTATTATACATAATCAGTTCTTTCATTGACAGTCACAGAGTGAAAACTCATGTGACAGAATTGATGCGAGTCGTGTTCGAGCGTATCAGTTCCACTGATGTGCCTACAATCTGAATCTCCTACAATCCATGGTTCTAGACAGACACTTCCATGTCAGAGATAAGATTGTACAAGTGTTCTAACTCTTTATTTGTCCACTAAAGACTTCATTTTACTTGCGAACTTGTTTTTAGTAATCAAGATCAAACTCCCTAGTGCCAATCTTCCTATCCCATAGGAAGCAGAGGGATCGCACTGAAAACATGGACAAAACATTTTTACACTACTTATAGATGCAAATAAGATTTAAGTGAAAACTAAATAATGCCTTTATAATAATATCAAAATAAGATAATTACAAGAAAGATGCTCTATCATTCTATCCTCTATGGCATGTGAGGGCATAATCCTAACAATAAATACCTCCAACTGTGTAACAAGCAACCTAACCCTAATTACATAACACAAAAAGAAAGAAATTCCTACCCTAATCTCTATCTAGCCGTCCACCATCACCAAGGAGAGACTTTCGGGGATCTTCGGAAGGTTCGTTTGGAGACAGGAATTCAATAAGGTATTTAATTTCGTTTAATTTTGTAAAACCTTGAAAATCATCAAACCCACGTTAAAGTCACTCGACCCTAGGAATCCTTTTTATTTTCGTTGCGTTTTTCATTCATAGAATTCCTAATACAAATTTCTATCAAACAAAACAGCCCTCAAATTAAAAAAGAAAATGAAAAATCCTTTCAAAACGCTGTCATATAGTCTTACTCTTCTTCTGCCACCGCCATCTTTACCGATGGCGTTGTAGTGGTCTATCAATCTTTCTCCTCTCTCTCTCTCAACCCTTCTCTAATTTTGTTTTTTTAAATCTTAGGGTTTTTTTACTTATTTCTATTAGGGTTTTTGCTCATTAGTTATAATATCTTTTCTCCTGAATATGAGTCGCTTGTCATCTTTGTTTCTATGCCATCTTCTCATATCTCTTTTAATGATCTTCGGGCGAAACTGCTCCAACTTGAGAAGCGTCTTTGTCGAAAATACTCTTCCTTACCCTACTGGTGGTACACATCATGAAAACCTCTGTGGTTGTGGTTCTTCTCGGCATTCTTTATGCCCAGACTGCCGTCTCTGCTTTTCTTGGATTTTTAATCTAGTCTTAACGTTCAAGAATCTCCCGTTTCAACTGCGGGGGAGTGTTAGAATATATTTTCTAGATTAGCATAGGATCTTTCCTTTGTTGGGAATGTGCCCTCGATGCCAACGAGGAGTTAGAATATAAGTCACAGGTTTATATTGTACAACCTCAAATTAATATAAGGGCATCAATATGTTGTTCGTATAATTCTTGATGACATTTATAAATTTTTTAATGAACAACTAGTCCATGTGTATCAAGGCAAACCTTCGCATTCCTTAAGGAGATGGCCACTGGAAGGGTTTGGTACTTGATCACTTAAATAGTTCGCAAGTCAGAGAATCTCAACTGGGCATTGAGATTCGTATAAGACTTGTATGACACATAATCTAAAAAAGGAGTGTCAGTCGAACACTATGGGATAGTCGGAGTTTGTGTCATAGATACATTGATGGGATTAGTTATTCGAATACAGCTCGTAGTAATCCGATCACATGGCTTTTTACTCAATGACTGTCGATGATTGGATTACTGATTATGAAGGTATGTGTGAGCCTTAGACATGAGGAGTCACAGTCACAGTGTGCTTGTGACGTTGGATTCTGTCATCAGAGTAGTTAGGCCCAATTCACCCGTTAAAAGGTGGAGTCGACCTCGAAGTGCATTCCAATGGGCAAGTAGCATGTGAGGTGATTACCAAGATGAAATTCACTGTCTCGAAAGTAAACGAGAAGTATCCTATGCGATCATAGGTAAATGAGATTGAAAGTCTCTGGCCAGAGCTGATGAACTAATTCGTGTTTAGTAATCTCATATTACAATGATTCTTAGCATAGCATCGAGTTCTGTGAGTTTGACATTCCATGACTCTCACTCGATCGGGATACTTCAGTGAAGGACTTATACTCATACGGTATCATAATCTAGAGGTTCGTAACGACATAGTCATTTCGTGCTTGATTGGGCTACGATGTGGGGCCATGGTGCTGGCTAGTGTCACCCACATCCTTTGGTATCCTCCCATTGCCAATTGAGACGAACCTAGAGAGTCCCGCTATAAAGGAATAGACGGGGAAATCAAGTCTTGTATTTGGAGGACATTTTGGTAATTTGTCCTTTGGAAGGACGAATTAATTAATTGAACAAATTAATTTAATTAGTTGTTTAATTGGATTAAACAATGGTAAATTAAATTAATTAGTTTGAATATTTAATTGACTAGGTTAATTAAATAGGTAGACTAGAATAATTAATTAATGGTGATTCAATCAATATATATTTAATTGGATAAAATATTAATTGATTAAATCAATTGGACTAAGTCGATTGGGTCAACATAGCCCAACTAATTGTCCATATAGGCCTAATAGGCGTGTACTGGTGGGCTTTAAGTTGGAGAATTTATTTAATCCTCCAACACAAGTCAGAGAACACAACAATTCACATAACGTTAAATTCCTCCACTAGAAATACTAGACAGAAAAATCTTTTCTTCCAACTCAGTCTGGCCTAACCGCCATGAAGATTGGAGATGAAGATTTCCTGGAGTCCGTTCCTGCGTGATGATCTAGAGACGGCACAATTGAACCGTTGGAAAACATTGAAAAATCGTGAGGATTGAAGATTGAATACGCGAAAAGGTAAGTTTTTCGTATTCATCTTTTTCATGATTAAAATCGACGAAAGCTACGAATTGATTTTGGTTTGAGAATCCGGATCTGTTTTTCGTTTCCGCTGCGCATGCCTAACAGGATTCCCAACAGTGACATCAGAGCCAAATTTGTTGGCTTCGTTGATTTTGTTTGCGTGATTTGCATATTTTATTTGATTATCATGTTAATTGCGTAATTGATAATTTAGAATTATCACAATTGTTGATTGGAAAACGTCCTGTTGTTATTTTGAAATTTAAAATTGGATCAAAATTCCGAATTTATTAAAACTGAAAATTGTATGATTCTGAAAACAGCAAATACGATGATAATTTTTGGATTTGTAATCTGATTTTTTGAGTCAATGAATTCCTGGAATCTGATTTTGGGGATGTTTTTTCGAATCTACAATATGGGCTTGAAGTTTCTGAAACTGCGAATCTGAAAATTTGCGATTTTGAGATGTTCGAAATCGCCGGACTTAATTGACTGGTATCAATCGATTTTTCCTTGTGAAACGAAATCGGATTCTTTATTTCTGGAAAACTGAAATTGAGTTTTGAGTTGAATTTTATTGGGCTGGAAAAGCGAAATCAGAAATCAAATTCTGATTTGGGAATTCTAAAATTGTTTTTTGATTGTGCTTTGATTTTGGGTTTGGAGCTGTTTTTCAAATCTGAAAAATCAAGAGTTTAATGATTTTTGGTTTGCAATTTCGATTGATTTTGAGATTTGGAAATTATAAATTTTCGTCGGAATTGAAGCAGTGCCGATGGTCGTCGATTCCTCGCGAAATTCTGTCATCTTCATGGCTGCCGAGCTTCGTCTGGAATTAACGTCAGAGATGGCCGCTTGAGGCTGGATCGCGTTTGTGAGTTGCAGACGGCGGCGACGTTAGAAGCGATGTACGCCGCCGAGTGTGACGCTGGAATCACCGCCGAAAACACCGCCGGCCTCCTCTGAAATGGTTCTGAAATCCTCGCCTAAAATCGCAGCTCAAGTCGACGGAGAAGATGGCTGAATCAGCCATGTTTTTCGGCTTCTTACGCTAGATGTCGGGCCGGATTTCGACGGGTTAAGGCGGCGGTGGTTTCGGTAGAATGAAATCTCCATTTTTTGGCTATTCTGATGGCGGAGGTGGTGGCGTGAAACATTGGTTGAGGCGGCGGCGCTGGGTGCTGCTGCCATAACCGGCGAATTCGGTCAGCGCCGCTTCGCCGACGGCAATGGCGGCGCAATGAAAAGAGGAAGAAGAAGTTGTGCCCTAATGGGCAATAGCCTATTGTGTTGGTCTTGGCCCAGTCGGAAATAATTATTATGATGGGTCCTTAAATTAAGTTAGGCTTGGTCCAATAAAATTGAAAGAAGCCCGACAGCTGTTGAATTAATTTTAATTAAGAAGTTTTGGGCTTGGCCCAACACGAATTAACTAAATATTGGCCCAACATTAATTAATTCAATCAGGTATTGGCTTAAACCCAATTGCAATTGAATTATTAATTGGGTAAGACTCAAACCCAATTTTAACTAATTTTGTCAATCTTCTTCAAGCCTTCTTTGTAAATTAAATTATTGTTAAATTGGATTTAATACAAATTAAATTATATTTGGTTTACATAAATTAAATTAAAATTTAATTTATTAAACGAAATTAAATGAGATTTAGTTTTGTTGATATTTTGAATCTATTTAATTTGCCCATCAAAGTTAAATGAGATTTAATTTTGTAATTGATTAAGTAGGACTTGGTCAATGATTCAAGAGCCCATAAAAATTCAGTTGGATTTAATTTCACATTGATTGATATTGATTTAATTTTTCATTGAAATTGAGTAGGACTTAAGTTCACTAAGATTAAAGTTGATTTAATCATTTCCATTGAAATTAACTGTAACTTGATATCACACTGATTGAAATTAATTTAATCTTTTCATAGAAATTGAGTGCCACTTAATTTCCCTAAGATCAAAATTGATTTAATCATTTTCATGGAAATTACGTGAGACTCGTTTTCACAATGATTGAATTGGTTTAATCTTTTTCATGGAAATTAAGTAGGACTTAATTCCACTTAGATTAAAGTTGATTTAATCCTCCCATTGAAATTAAGTAAGAATTATTTTCAAATAGATTTAATATCACTTTGAATAAAATTAGTCTTAATCTTTTAATAGAAATTTAATTGGATTTAATTCCATGAAGAATAAGTTGGATTTAATCATCATATCAAAATTAAATTAAATTTAGTTTTGTTATGAACAAAATTAGATTTAATTGATTATGATATAGATTTTTCGATCACACAAAATTAAATTGGATTTAATTTCACTTCGATTAATTAGGATTTAGTCTTAGTGACAAAATTAAATGGGATTTGGTTTTGTAATAATCAAATTGGATTTGATTGACAAAATAAATTGGATTTGTTTTATGCTTATCGCATGTGTGCTTTTATGTTTAAATGCTTGCTATATGTGATGAGATGCACATTTCATGGACTTGGATTTATGTTTTATTATGCATGCTTGACATATATATGTTGATTAGCCCATTGGCTTGGGCCGATCTAAATAGTCCATGTAAAAGTGTGATAGCAGATTTGCTAGGTTTTTCTACGCTTTATATGCATGTTAGCATGTTAGAAGAAAAATGTTAATATGTTTTGTGAGACCTTATTTAAATGTTTAAATTCTTCCAAATTAAAAAATACCGAATTAGAAAAGGATGTGGGACATCCTCTCCCTCCACTAAGCTTTCTAAAATTAAAATTACTATAAACGTGTAATGCTTCCCAGTTATGGGGGTTATGCATTTAGAAATAATTTAAAATTTTATTAAGTGTATGAAATGCCTTAATCGAAGCATATTTCACCCCAGAAACCTGTTCGGTTGCAAGGTGAAATTCAAATGTTAGATTATAGGAGTTAGTGGGAATGAACTCGGGTAGTTCACGAGCTTAGAAACCTGTTCGGTTGCGGTTTGGTGAACTATGGGGAAAGGTATTGAATCATTTATTGGATAAATTGGTGTATGACACCACTTTGAATAATCAGTGGGCCAGAAATCGGTTAGGTTGCAACCCACTGAATTGTTTGAAGAACTCAATACTCACTACGAAATCTATCCAATGAGATTTCCGAAAAATTGCAATGGGAGTGCAATGTTTTGAAAAATGTAGTGGGAGCTAAGTGAAATTAAAGTCCTAGTTTTACTTGTGTACAATATAAACATCCTAATTAAATCTTATTTATTTTCTGCGTTTATTATATCTCTCTCTTGAAAATTAACCCTTTTAATATTATGCTTGAGAATTTTGTTTGTACTGGCCTAACCAAATCAACAGACTTAGAAACTTGAGGAAGGTCCTCAGTTCAAAGTCGTTGATTTGTATGCTTGAAGAAGCATTACTCAAGTCTAAGAATGGGACGATGAGTAGGACTTAAATATGAGGCGCACTGGACAAAGAACCATGTGTTTTGGAAACAACTGTTCTATGACCGGTTTTCTCAACTTTTTTGTATTCTACATTCTAGAGCTAGTGCTCATGTTTGTAGAATTAGAAAGAAGTACAAAAGCTGGAGAAACAAGATGTGATCAATATTGGAACTAGACATGGTGTCGGGTGTATCCAAATATAGTTCACCTCTGTTCTTTTATAAATTCCGAACACGTTTGGATGATTGATTAGTTTTACCAAATGGCATTAAGAAAGTTGTCATTTTCTGACTTGGTCAAGAAATGTTACTTCTTTAAGTTTGGTAATAACTTTCAGGGCATTTATTTTGGAAATAAGTGTAGGAACAATACATCCTTACTAAAATTGTTAACACGATTTGAAAATTTGGAATTAGTATATTTTAAACGCATAAGCTAGAGAATGTAGCATGCTAGAAATAAACTGGAAGAATTGTTTGGCACCTATGATTAGGTCATGCCTTACGAGCATAAGATTCACTAGTTAGGAGAAACCTGGGGGTACAAGCCCATTGGGATTGGATCCCTATCCAAACTTAAGAATCTTATCTCATAGTCAAGATGACCAAATCTCCCTTCACAGGGAACATATTAAAGGGCCACTAAAGTTCTGAAGTTTGTGCGTGCTGATGTCTATGGTTGAATATATGGTATCATATCAAGACGCTATAATTAGATTATAAGGTCAAGGATATGATTTCCTAATTTGACCCGTTCCTAAAAGAACGTAACATAGTTTCACAGTTGACACTTCCAGCGACTCTACAAATGAATAGGGTAGTGGTATGCAAGAACGAGTCATCGTAGGACATGACTTATTCTATGCAAAGCTGTACAGAATTACCCAATTCATAATGAGTCACGCGCTACTCATAGGTTCATCTTGAATAGATGTCCCTCCAAATTCATTCCTAAGGCACCATGTCAGATGTGGCTCCAGTGGAAGCCTGATCTTAAACACGTGACGGTATGGGAATTCCGAACCTACATAGAAAAGAAAAAGGTAAAGAATCTGGAGGATTGGTCCTTAAAAGGATGTTTTGTTAGTTATCCCAATGATTCAGTGGGAGAACTCTTTTTACCTACATGATGATCAGGGGATCATTATGGCCTTAGAGGTCTGTTTGCTCGAAGATAAGATCGTTCGAGAAATAGGAGAAGGTGGAAAGATTATTCTAAAACAATAAAACAAAACATCTTAGGACACTACTATTCAAGGAACCAAACTAAGCCCATCAAAACACAACCACCAACAATTGATAAGGAAGAGTCTCTCAGCCGCCTGAGAGAAGTGGTTGTTTGCTACAAAGAAAGCATAGGATAGATGATGTAGCAGAGGAGAACCAAGGATACAATCCCTTTACCATGACAAATCAATGGTGGATATGGACTCTACGAGAAGGTGTCGAGGTTATGAGAGTGAAGATGGATTAGATATCTTTGAATCAATCTTGGACTCCAGTAGATAGCCCCAAGAGTTTTTTATTCGTCAGGGGCGAATACATCTACAAAAGAAAGATTGATTCGAATGGCAAGGCCAGGTCGATAGCGAAAGGGTGTAGTCAAAAGAAGGGCATTGACTATGAGGAAGCCCCTTTGCCACAGCTACAATCAAATCCATTAGAATCTTACTTTCGATAACAACGCACCAATATTATGAAAATCTGACACATGGATGTGAAGACTCGTTCATAAATGGATTCCTTTAGAAGGACATCTATTTCGAACAGCCCAAGGGTTTCACATTTGAGGTCGATTCTCATAAGATCCACGTGCTGTATGAATCCATTTATGGATTTAAGCGGACCTCTCATAGTTAGAATCTTCACTTTGATGACATAATTTGGAATTATGATATCATGAAAACGAAGAGAAACCATCTGTGTGCAATAAGGTCAGTGGGATCGAAATATCATTTCTGGCACAATCTGTAAAGAGTGCTCTACTTATGAGAAATGATGTGGGATCATTGACTATGTTAAGACAAAAACATTGAGCATGTTCTTCCCGAAAGAATTGGGAAAAGCCATCTTTATCCTTATAATTTGCATTTATGAAAATAGTGCGAATAGGATAATGGGCCCCTCCCAAGCCCTTTTCTTAGAATAAATCCTAAAGCAATTTAGGAAGAAGATCTGAGAAAGGGTTCTTGCCTAGAGAGGAAGAGCAATGGGTAGACATAAAATATATCATGAAGTACATGAGAAGAACTTAGGATATATTCTTCATCTATGCCCTCAATTGTGGAGATTAAAATTCCACTTTGGGTTAGTATTCACCCTCAATTGTGGAGTAGTAACTTGGAAATGTTCCAAGTAAAATACTCTACGACTGAGAATGAATATGAAATGCCTTGGAGTCTTGGAGGCTGTCGAAGGAAACTGTTTGGATCTGAAGTTTGTGGTAGAACTTCTATTGGTCCCTAGCACAGAGCTTGCACTGTCACTTTACTGTGATGAAATGAAGTTCACACGTATAAAAGGAACCTAGGTCTCACAAATCCAGACAAATGATGAGAGATACAACATCTCTTGAGAGATCGTTGGAATGGGCGATGTAGCCTTGTAGAAAATAAGCTCAGCCGATTAAACGGCTGACCCACTCACTGGGTATTGTCACAAGCGGTGCTAGAGCGACATCTTTAGAAGATGGGTATTTAATACCATAGCGATTGGCATTGAGTGTAAGTGGGAGATTGTTGGGAATGTGCCCTCAATGCCAACGAAGAGTTAGAATATAAGGCACAAGTTTATATTGTACAACCTCAAATTAATATAAAGGCATCAATATGTTGTTCGTATAATTCTTGATGACATCTATAAAGTTTTTAATGAACAACTAGTCCATGTGTATCAAGGCAAACCTTCGCATTCCTTAAGGAGATGGGCACTGGAAGGGTTTGGTACTTGATCACTTAAATAGTTCGCAAGTCAGAGAATCTCAACTGGGCATTGAGATTCGTATAAGACTTGTATGACACATAATCTGAAAAAGGAGTGCCAGTCGAACACTATGGGATAGTGGGAGTTTATGTCATAGATACATTGATGGGATTAGTTATTCGAATACGGCTCGTAGTAATCCGATCACATGGCTTTTTACTCAATGACTGTCGATGATTGGATTACTGATTATGAAGGTATGCGTGAGCCTTAGACCTGAGGAGTCACGGTCACAGTGTGCTTGTGACGTTGGATTCTGTCATCAGAGTAGTTAGGGCTAATTCACCTGTTAAAAGGTGGGGTTGACCTCGAAGTGCACTCCAATGGGCAAGTGGCGTGTGAGGTGATTACCAAGATGAAGTTCACTCTCTCGAAAGTAAACGAGAAGAATCCTATGCGATCATAGGTAAATGAGATTGAAAGTCTCTGGCCAAAGCTGATGAACTAACTCGTGTTTAGTAATCTCATATTACTATGATTCTTAGCATAACATCGAGTCCTGTGAGTTTGACATTCCATGACTCTCACTCGATCGGGATACGTCAGTGAAGAACTTATACTCATACGGTATCATAATCTAGAGGTTCGTAATGACATAGTCATTTTGTGCTTGATTGGGCTATGATGTGGGGCCACGGTGCTGGCTAGGTGTCACCCACATCCTTTGGTATCCTCCCATTGCCAATTGAGACGAACCTAGAGAGTTGCACTATAAAGGAATAGACGGGGAAATCAAATCTTGTATTTGGAGCGCATTTTGGTAATTTGTCCTTTGGAAGGACGAATTAGTTAATTGAACAAATTAAATTTAATTAGTTATTTAATTGGATTAAACAGTGGTAAATTAAATTAATTAGTTTAAATATTTTATTGACTCAGTTAATTAAATATTTAGATTAGAATAATAATTAATTAATTAATTAATAGTGATTCAATCAATATATATTTAATTGGATAAAATATCAATTGATTAAATCAATTGGACTAAGTTGACTGGGTCAACATAGCCCAACTAATTGTCCAAATAGGCCTAATAGGCGTGTACTGTGGGCTTTAATTGGAGGATTTATTTAATCCTCCAACACAAGTCAGAGAACACAACAATTCACATAACGTGAAATTCCTCCACTAGAAATACTAGACAGAAAAATCTTTTCTTCCAACTCAGTCTTGCCTAGCCGCCATGGAGATTTCCTGGAGTCCGTTCCTGCGTGATGATCTAAAGACGGTACAATTGAACCATTTGAGAACATTGAAAAATCGCGAGAATTGAAGATTGAATATGCGAAAAAGTAAGTTTTTCGTATTCATCTTTTTCATGATTAAAATCGACGAAAACCACGAATTGATCTTGATTTGGGAATCCGATCTGTTTTTCGTTTCTGCTGCGCATGCCCAACAGAATTCCCAACATCCTTATATTATGTTTTTTTATATTCATCTTTTTCTTATTTATAATTAAGATTTCTTATTTACTAACTACATGTATCTCTATAAATATTTTACTTAATAATGAAAATTCCTACAGAATTTTACCTAATCTAACAATCTATTTATTGAACTGTAAATTTGTATTGACGACGTAAATATTGTAAAGCCGTGTGCAACTTCCCAATGTCAGACATCTCTTTCTTCTGCTTAAGTGTTGACTATAGAGTCTAGAACCAAACTCAATAGCCCACGTAGCCCACAAGCCAAATGGTTTTAGTCCTTTCGAAATTCGAAAATGTTATGGCCCTAAATATTTCATAATTGAAGACCACTCCATTGGTGGACGTTTGTTGCACATCGGCTATGGCTAGAAAAAATATGAGTGGACGTTTCGCGTTTACTTTCAACTCAATTGACTTCGTAGACAAGAAGTAAGAATGATATGTTTTGAAGATACAGAAAAATTTGTTAACGTGTATTCGGATGTGAGATGTTAGGAGTACAAGTGTTCGATTAAGGTACGTTTACATAAAAATGTGTGGTAATTATAGTTGATTTGATATTCCTTTTCTCAAAAAATCTCATAATTTTCACGTCCCAGCCCGCACTTAGTTACAAATATGTTTTTGAGATAAATAGAATCACCATTATTAGCGTGTCTTCCACCGGCTCCGCTTATACCTTTTTTTTTTAATACAAAAGTGGGGTTACTCAAAAAGTTCTAACCCGACAAACCCGGGTTTAGAGTTATAATACAGGGTCAAGTATGACCATCTATGTCATCTTGGAGAGCTTGATGGAGTCCCACATCCGGAGTGTCCATATAGCTCAGGGGCTTTGCCAAGCCCTTTTTGGCTAACTCGTCTGCCACTCGGTTAACTTCTCTCCACACATGTTGTATGGATACATCCCAGTTGCATCTCTTAATATTGCAAATTTGATTGATGATGTCAAAATGGTGATGTGACGTGGAGGGGTCCACAATGCTTTTGGTAGCTACCTGGCAATCAAATTCCAGTACTACATGTTTCTTTCCCGTGGCCCAAACCATCTTAAACCTCTGTGAAGGGCATGCATTTCGGCCTCCAATGGGGAATATAGATTTCCCACTGAAGTCCCTTATTCATGTTCCATGTTCATCCCGTATTATCCTCCCCCTTGGGGTCTATTGCCATGAGTATTCGATGTGATAGTGACATCAAAATTAACCTTATAGTAATCCGTCCTTGGCTTTGACCAGCCCATTTGCATATGCAATTGCATCACATCTGGATCTAGTTTAGCCAAATGTAAATTACCGTTAATTCTTTTACGTATCGTATCAACATCAATATCATTGGTAGTCTCCCGAGTGCCCATCACCTCGTTGCGGACCTGCCAAAAGAAATTAACAAATTCAGTAAAAATTTCTGGCCAATCGTCACACCATACGTACCTACTGGCGACATGTGATAAGTTCCAATCCACCCACGGAGTGTGGGTTTCGGAGAAGAATTGTTCCATATAACGCAACTGAATTAAGGTTGTCCAGATCCGTTTCGCCCAGTCACAGTCTCTGACAATATGAAGTGCAGTCACTGGTGATCGTCCACATAGATGACAGGTGTCCACTTCCACGACTTTGCGAGCACAGAGTTGAGAGTTCGTGAGCGATTTCTCGTGTTGTAGCAACCAAAGGAACATTCTTCGTCGATAAGCTCCTTGACCCTGCTCCACTTATACTTGATAGGTGTTAGCCTCAAAGAAATAACAAGGAAAAATTATTTTTTACAGTGTATAATTAAACATAAAATACTCAAATAAAATATAAATTAATTAATTTTCTAGTAAATTTTGGGAAATATCAAAATCTGATGAAATTTTTGTATTTCAATTGGAATTTTAGTTGATATTTTGCAAAGTAATCTAATATTATTTTAAATTCCAGAAATTTTAGTTGATATTTTGCAAAATTACAAGTTTCGTTTGAAATTTAGTCGATATTCTACAAAATGCGATTGAAAGTGAAATTTTTCATTGTAAACCTAGAAAACTCGGAATTTCAATCCAAATTTTGACATTTCGATAGAAATTTATCACCATTCGATGTGGGACGATAGTTACACATATACTTCATCACATTAATTAATGTAATATTTTGACGAAACTTTGCTAAACTTTGCTAACCCAGGTTTGATTTCGTTGAATTTAAGTCATCACATGAAAAATTTAATTTACTCATTTTGTTAAACAAAATTACGTTAGATAAAACCGGCCTAAACTAAAGCTTTCCTACCGTGACCTAATCGATTTGTAATGGTTGAATAGTTGAATGCCATAAATGATATTACCAAGTTAATTATTTCTTCGAATTTTGTTTACGACATAGTTTCCAACACATTGAATAATTTGGGTGGTGAAGTTTGCAGATATCACATAGAGGTGGAATCCGTCCCGTCATGAAGCGATAGTGTTCAAATGACCTATTTTTCATTGAAAGATTCAAACGCTATGTGTCAATTTGGGTACACTAAGTTTGAAATATTATTTTTTCTTTTATTTATTATAAATAAAATTTATATAATTAATATAAATAAAATGGTATCAATTTGTTAGCCTAGTAGTATTAATTTTGGATACTATCGCTTGAGTACACTAAGTTTAGTACCACACAGACCAGTCCCTTCAATTTCAAATGTTATTTTTCTTTTATTCATTTTAAATAAAATTTATATAATTAATATATCTATAGATAATACTAAATTATAAAATAATTTAAACTAAAAAACTATAATATTATATGCATAAAATTCAAATTAGATTGTTTTTTCATTAATATTTTTACTCAGTTTTTCTGATTTTGTTTTCTTTCTTTGTTTTTATTTTTCTAATTTTTTGATTATTTTTTATTATTTGCTGATTTTTTTTTGAAATTATCTTGATTTTATTTTTTAATTGTATATTATTTTACTGATTTTCTTATGATTTTTTACCATTTTTTTAGTTTTAATTTATCTATGTTTGTTAATGAAAATCTTTTTTCTGATATAATTTTTTTTTTCAAGTTAAAAATTAGTTTGAGATGTAATTTCTAATGTTTTCTAATTTTTTTTAATAGATTTTCTTATATTTTCTGACATTGAAATAAAGAGAAAAATGGAGATAGTCTCCTGTCGTATTCCACCCCCCCCCCCTCAACCCCAAAACTCCTTCCGCTTCCATAGGTTAAAACCCTGCCCCCACTATTGCCAATACCTCCCACCATTTCTTGACTTCCGCCACCTAACTTTAAATGCATAATGGAATAGCAAACAATTAACTCCTTCGGCCTCCGTAGGCTAAACCCTGTCCCCACTATTGCCAGTACCTCCCAGGCTCCCACCATTTCGTGACTTCCGCCACCTAACTTTAAACGCATAATGGAATAGCAAAAAATTACTATTTTATCCGATTGAGACTTGGGATAATGCTCATCCATATATCAAATGAATATGGATCGAAAAATGAAATTTACATACGTATTAACCGAGTCATTTATCATAAAAATAAAATTCCTCTCACCTACTGTTGTTAGCCTAGTGGTATCAGCTTCCATTTTCATATGGGATGTCCTAAGTTCAATTTCAAGTTGTCACAAGTTGTAATTTTTCTCTCTTTCGGAATCTTATTAAATCTGTGTGGCTCATGATTAAAAACTATCAGTTCGAGTTTGTCATGTCAGGCTATCCCCCTTCATCTAGAATTTATAAAATAGAGTTTCTCTCCAAATACAAATTTTGGCTTTTCAACCACCAGATTAAACTCACTCTTCATATCCTTGAATTGGACGGACAGGATCCTCTGTTTTTTTTTCCTGCTTCATCTTCTGTTTTAGCCTCCGGATGAGCGCCACGTGGATTGTTAACCGCTGTGACTAACGGAGATGAGAAAAACGTTAGCTGCATAACAGATCTGGGAACTCCTATAATCTCTCTTCAATTCCTTCTCCAAACAGTCGACAAACCCATTTGGAAACTCCGACAAAATCTCTGCAATTGTTTTTCCAAACACACTACGAAGGAAAGAAGATGGAAAAGGGAACTCTCCCATTGCTGCAAATTGAACAAAACCTCGAAAAATTTGTTGGTCCCTCTCACAACTTTGCGGTGATAAATCAGTCAATCACTACCCAAATCGTCGGCGAAATTTATTTATCTTGCTCAACTCGAATTGCCGGCAACTTACGCGAGCAATATAGGAAGTCCAAATTGGTTGCCCCTTTGTCTCCATTTTTGAGTATCAATTTTGAGCACAAGTTTATCTAATTCTATAATTGAATTTATTCCCACCACATGATGCTTGAATTTAATAAAGCAAAGCAAATAACAAATGACGTAATTTTGATAAGCATAAAACTTGTACTCAATATTAGGGAATTTGATGGTTCCGTAATTTTTATGCCATTTTTTTATGCAATTTGATTATGTGTTCAATCATTTTTTCCCCCTATATTCAAACCTCTAGATAAGCAGATAAAGCAGGATGGGAAACTCCCTTACAAAAGAATAAGAAAAATTTAAATTTAAATTGATATGTATGTGTTCAGATTTTAGAGTTGAATTCTGCCAACTATATATTAAGCTAAAATTTTCCTGTTCATGTGAAAATCTATTGTTGTTATGTATGTGGGGGATTAATTATCTGTAAATTATAAGTTTTAAGTGGTTAATGAACTAGAATCTTTCCTAAAAATAAAAACTGCACTAGAATTTGATCAATTACGGGTTCATAAGATTTTTGGGACTGTGTGAGCTGCGAGGAAATTCTAAGCTCATATTTGATTTTAGATCTTAGGGAAATTCTGTTTTGAATTTAATTAAGTACATTCAACTTCTTGTTATATCTTAAGCGTATAGAATGAGTAATATATACTCTTGATGCTTCTTGTTGTAGTAGGGATTAACTTTGACAATGGATAAAGATACGTCTATTCATGATCTTACTTCTCGCCGCAAGTTGTTTTTGAATTTGATGAGAAAAAAGAAGAAGAACTACTTGGCAATGGTGGTAGTGAAAGACTTATAAATGAGCGTCACTCAACTATTTCAGAAGAGAAAATTCCAAAAATTGATATGGAATTCGACGATGGAAAAGCAACTTATACATTCTACAATGAATATGCTAAAGTAGTCGGATTCAGTATTAGAAAGCATGGGCTTCGTAGGGATAACAAAGGGACTATTATTAATAGGATGTTTTGTTGCGCATTTCAAGGTCATAGGCAAAAAGATAAAAGAGATGTGAAAGTTAAATCACGTCGTCCGGAAACAAGAAATGGTTGTCTTGCAAGAAATGTTAAATCACACGTGAATACTTCCCCATAATACCATTTCAATTAAAAAAATAATAATTGAGTCACAAACTCTCAATTCATTACTTTTAAGGGCACTACTGCAAGAATACTGAAAATTTCCACTTCAACTTCTCTGTTAAAATTTTGATCAGTCAAATTAGATAAATAATTTTATTGGAACGGAGGAAGTAGTATGATACATTTTGAAACAGTAGACGACCAAATTGTAAAAATATTATGTCTCATATATTAAATTACATATTATTATTTTGTCAATATTAAAGTCTATTTGACAAAATAATTAATTGTCTAATATTATGTGATTAAATCTTAATTGGCTAGTGAAAAGACATGACTTTACGTAATGTGAAGCTATGACTTTAAGTGGAGCAGTGTCTTGATGGAAGGCAACTCTTAGAGTTTTAATATAAAGAGGATTGGTCCTCTCTCTACCCCTACACATCTCTACACCAAAACTCAAGATATTACGTAAAAAGCAGATGATGTAATTCTGATAAAAGTAAACGTATATTTTCATCATTCAAAGAGGGTTCAAGGGAGAGAAATCAATCTTCCTCAAGAGGCTTGACAATGAATTAACAATAAAAGACTACAAACGAATGGTATGGATCAAGGTTAGTTTTATTTGTTGAAAACTATGTGAAAATCATAAAGTTCAAGATTTATGGGAATCATGTAATTGTATGAAATTTAACTTACATGTGGTATCAGAGCATGGTTTAAGAACTCTTGATTTTCCGATTAAAGGACTCTGATTTTGCAACTTAAAATTTCAAATTTCCGCTGCTTATGATGAAAAGTCCATGAAAATATGATTAATGATATATTTAATATGGGCGAATTCATAGAGATTAAAGTTATCTCTCCTCTGCATTACGGTGGTGATGAAAAGTTTGTTTTAAAGTGCTTTATGACTATTGATACAAGTTCCTTATGAATTGTTGTGACTTGGAAGAATGAAAGTTGTATGTTTTCCGCTGCTTCCACTGCAAATTGTGAATTCTGATATTGCATATACTCACTGCCATATGAATTGATAATATCGCACATATCAATTGGTGGTAGAATCCAATTTCACGGTCGATAATTCATGTGGAAAAATGACTAATGCTTCATGTTTCATGTTTAACATAAGGATATTGTGAGAAACATGATTATCTTGACTACTTGAAAATTGAAATTGTTAAAAGTTTAATTATTTGATTAAAGTGAAATTTCATGGATGAAAAACATTATGTGTTCTTCTGCATGTACATGTGTGATACTATGCATCAAGAATCATGAATTAATGATGAAAGTGATTACGTTTGTTTTTCTGGTTGTTAGCCTATTAACACTCATGATGTTTAAGATTAATTTTTGGACATTAAAGAAATCATGACAGAGATATACAAACACCGTCCGTATGTATATATTAGGCATGCCTTGAAAAGTCCACACAAGTAAGAATCTTTCTTATGTTTTTGAGTGGGAGTTAGAATTGCAAACTCAATGTCATTAATGTTTTGGGATGAGATGTGTAGGGGTAGAGAGAAAACCAATCTTTTTTATATTAAAATTCTAAGAGTTGTCTTCCATCAATACACTTTTTCACTTAGAGTCATGGCTTTACATTACGTAAAGTCATGTCTTTTCACTAACCAATTAGGATTTAATCACATAATATTAGACAATTAATTATTTTGTCAAATAGACTTTAATATTGACAAAATAATAATATGTAATTTAATATATGAGACATAATACTTCTTACATGCATTATTATTAATGTCAACGCCTTTTATATGAAAATACGAAATACGACTTCAATAACCTACGAAAAAATAGAAAATATTTACAATTTTCTGAATGATTTACATATTTATCTTCCAGAACAAGAAAGTAAATCGTTTACTAATAGTATTATTCGTATCATGTGATTTTAAAAATCTAATAAGATTATAAATTATTACCGGTCTAAGCATGCATATCTCACTGAACTATTACACACACACACACACACACACATATATATATATATATATATATTGAGGTACTATATAGATGTTGAGGGCAATTTTACTAAAGGGCTTGTGATTGAACTAGGATGGCCCAAACGGGATATTCCGGGTGAAAGGGGTCCAAGTAAGCAATTGGGCCATGATATATGGTTGAAAGTAATTACTTAATAATTAATTATTTTTATTTATCACTAAGTGGGCCGCTTACGAGGCTTTTGGCACGTAGCCCACCTTCAGCTCTATATATTGTTAGGTTAATGTCCTCAAATGCCACTAGAGAATTAGAGAATATTAGGACATTATTAATTTGTAATTGTTTTGCATTCTATCAATAAAAGGCAATTACCTGTTTAATATTATATTGGCATTCAAATATTGTAATCATTTATAAGTCCATGAACACAATAGTTCACTCTCTAAGGCATTAGAGGAGTTTAATACTTATGTACCAAATTAGTCTGCAAGTCAATGATTTTCAATTGGGCATTGGAAATCATGAAAACTTGTATGATATGAGTTTTGACGAGAAAGGTGTCCGTCAATCACTAGGAAGTAGTGAAGAACTCACATCATAGGTGCACTGATGGAGATAGTGGCACTCAGACATGACTCGCATCGATTCTGTCACATGGGTTTTCACTCTTTGACAGTCAATGACAGAATTGATTAAATTGTAACAGGTGTGTTTGAACTTTAGACTTGAGGAATCAAGTTGAAGATATACTTGTAACATTAGGTTTGTCGTTAGAGTAATTAGGCCCAATTTACCTTTTGGTGGGGTTAACCTCGAACTGCAACCTAATGGGCAAGTAGTAGTCTTAACTGATATCCAAGATGAGATTTGTTCCCTCGAAGGTGAACATGGAATTATCCTATGCATTTATAAGTAAGTTAGATCTTAAAGTCTCTGACCAAAGTATTAACTAATCTAAACTTATTGTAAATATAACATACTGTCAAGTTAGTGAGTTTGACCAAAAACCATGACTCTCACTTGACCGGGATAAGGAAACGAAGAGTTTGTATTCACATGATATTTACAATAGGAAAGGTAAAAATGATCCAATCATTTCATTTTATTTAGGTTAAAATATGGACCACTTGACTGACTAGGTGGAACCTATATTCAATGGAATCCTCCCATTTCCAAATCTAGATGAACCTAAAGAATCAAGCGTAAAAAGAAAAAATCGGTAGAAAATATGGAATATTTCATTTGTGGTAATATTTTAAGTATAGGATACTTAAAATTAATTAAATGGAATTAATTATTTGAAGAAATAAGTTAGTTCATTTATAGTTTAAACTTAAGTGATATAAATATATCACATTAGTTAATACCTAGGTGATAAGTTAGAATTAACTCTTGAGCCACAAGAAAAGAATTCCTCTCCCTCTCTCTCTCCTAACCGTCGGCCTAAACCAAGAAGAAGGAGAATTTTTCTCATCAAGTTTTTCCGGTGAGACAATTTAGAGGCAGGACTTTTGGACTGCTCGGATCATCAAGTTTTCAGCCGGAGTTATTTGCAAAGAAGTTGAAGGATTCAAGTCCGTGAGATTCTCCAACAACTTCGCTACAACAGGTAAAGTTTAGTTTACTCTATCATACATACGTCTAATAAAACCCCGGGATTGATCTTGTTATGGGAAAATCCAAATAAAATTTTAAAATTCCATTTCCGCTGCGTTTGATTATTTTCCCCCCAACATATATACCCCAAAGAGCTGATGAGAATTCAGTATCTGCTCTCCCCACAAAAAGTTGGCTAGAGAGAATACAACAGGCATCTTTAGAGAGCTACCCCACCCTTGAATTACGAAAAGACTTGATCCCATCAAAGTGGGCAGGTAGGCAGCTTGCCTATAGCCAGCGCAGTGTAAACATAAACCAACCAAGTGCTTAGTTTTTCGTGTTGGGTCTGATTCCCTCCTCACATAGCCATCACGTGACACACTTATATACTTATATTTTGATCCCACATCATTTTGGCGCCGTCTGTCGGAACAACAGTCCAACCACTGAGTATATAGACTAGGTCACAAGCACGTACCAACGGTGATAGGATGAGTAGCATCAATGCGCCAGCAGCAGGTGGTGGAGTTAATCCTAGGTGAGTTAATCCCACACCACAAGAAGGTTTGCCAGATGTTCTAGTCGGTGGAGGAGACGCAAATCCACTGCCTCCATTGAATGAGCATAATATGCCTCCAGTGACACCAGAGGTGATTCCACCCCCTGCCACTAGGGTACTCGAGATCACCCAAGGGCCCTCCTTGTTCTTGTTGAGAATGTCTCAGTATAGGCGGCATCTCGTGCTGTTCAGCATTACGTTAGGACACCCCCCCTCAGGTCGCACCACCTCCGTCAGCTTGTAGGGGGTAGGACCCTCAAAGTAGGGGTCACCATGTTGCACCCCCGCCCTAAGAAAAGAGAACCACATGTTGTACCCCCTCAATCTGCTCACCGGGGCCAAGAGCCACACGCGAGAGAGCGCCTATCCCAACTCAAGCACGTGCGATCCCTTCAAAGAGGTCAGGAGTCCATGGCCCCAAGAGGAGTAAGGTCGAGGCGATATAACTCACCTATTAACGGAGTAGTGCGGGAGAAGGAGGAGAGTAGCATAGCCTCTCCTCAAGATAAGCCACCACAAGGAAGAGACAGAAAGCCGGTGCCCCCTATGTCCCCATGTAGAGGTCAAGCTTCCTTGACCCACTAAGAGACCTTATAGAGGCGAGAAGCTCAGCGTAGACATGCCCCTTGTCAGGTTGAAAGCATAGAGAATAGGGGGAGATATGAGAACATGCAACTCGTCCCCCTAGTAGTAGCAGCCCCCCAAGAGAAGTCCTTTCTGCCCATCTATCTTGGCAGAATCCATACCACAAGGATTGAAGATACCGTATGTTAGCAAGTATGAGAGAGCCAGAGACCCTCAAGAGCGTGTTGACAAGTTTAATGCCAAGGCTGACATGTACAACTTCAGGGATGCAGCCTATTGCAAGATATTTCTAATTACCTTGTCTGGTCGAGCCCTCAGTTGGTTTAATCAGTTGTTTGCGGGTACTATTGCTAGCTTTGAGCAGGTGACACGAGGTTTCCTCAACCATTTCTCTATGAACAAGAAATATCCGAAGACAACTTCTTATTTATTCACTGTGGTCCAACGAGATGGAGAATCTCTGAGATAATACATGCAGCGCTTCTCCACGGCAGTGTCTGAAGTACCACGTGTCAATCATGATCTATTGTTAGGGATAATGCAAAAGAACTTACTTAACAGCAGGTTTAAGGAGTCTATCGCAGGGAAATCGCCGTCCACTATGGATGAATTGTTGGCTAGGGTGGAAAAGTACATCAGAATTGAGGAAACTATGGGGCCGACTAGGAAAGAAGGTGGTGGTAACAAAAAGCATAGTACAATGGCCTAAGAAAATGAAAGATAATCCTAGCCGCTTGAAGTTGAGGAAATACTATAGGTTCCATCGTGACAAGGACCACACAACCGAAGAGTGCCATCATCTATAGTTGGAGATTGAGAAGCTAATCAAGAGGTTATTTGCAAGAGGTCGTGGTGATAGTGTTAGGTGCCCGGCGAGCCATTTGTTTGGGCTCGGCCATTTTCTATGTAAGACACTATGATGGTCTTATTTTAAATATATTGAATAATTATTTCAAGGAATGGTTCTTTATTGTTAATTACTTATGTTAGTATAGATAAAGATCTCATTGATTACATATGGTTAGGGGAGCAGTCGAGATACCTATGAAATGCTCGCAAAGACCGTAATCCTATATAGAATGTTCCAAGTCATAGAGGCTGTGAGATGTGGGATATCATTGGCCTCACCAAGACTTGTTTGTGCATGTAACTCTCCCAAGAGGTTGATGTGTTACATTGTCGATGGCTAGTATGGCCAATACATGCATGAAGATTCATACTTTGTATAAGTATGGAATTGAACGGCCACGCTAAGGACTCCTCGTTGGTGCTATCGAACATGGAGTCCTTGGGTTTCGTAGTGTGAGATTGGTCCTTAGACCCGAGGTGCCATTGGAAAGGGTCCTATCCATTATACTTTGATATGCACGTGCACTCCAGGAGAGTCATACAACGTGTAAGTTATGTATAGTCTGATAGTACAGAGGAACAGATGACAACCATCGAGGGATTCATCCAGGGTCTATCACCCGGCATTTCCTATGCTGTTGCGAGAATCTAAATGGTCGGTGAAAGCCTTTGATCAAAGATTTTATCTTTTAAGAGGGATTGGTAGTCCCGGCTTAGAAGACTGGATTATTAGATGTCACAACATAGTCATAGTTTCTAAGGTTATTAGGGTTCGACCGTCGCTATACCCTAGACCATAGAAGAGAAACTGATGAAGGGATTTTACTCACACGAAGTTCGTAACTCAGATGGGTTTGCTTTTCATCGTTGACATATAGGAAGTCGTGTCAACGTTGCTAGACATCAATCCACGACCAATAGGTGCGCTGGGTTAATTTGGTGAAATTAATCCAAGGTCTAGATAATTATTTAGAATAATTAATCTAGCCTATGGGAGGACTTATTGCTAACTTGTCAATGAGCCTGAGGGGTTACACACATAACTTAGTGTAGTACCTATTGGCTAGTTAATTATTTGTAAATTAATGGAGGGATTAATTAAATAGATTTAATTAATCGGGAAAAAGGAATTTATTATTTGTTATTAATTAATGGTCCTATAATTTATTATTGGAATATTAAATTGGAAATGACTAATTAATTGATTAGTGAAAGAGAAAAAGAAATAATATATATATATGTATAGGTGCGCGTGTGCATGTGCGTGTGAAATATTGGTGGAAAGATTTGTCTTGTTCACCAGGTTTATATATATATCTTATAATATATTTGGTAAGATCTTTTAGTTGGTTAAGTTAACTAATTAAAAGGAAAGATCTTATAAAATATATATTGAAGATATGGAAATATCGTTAGTTGGAAAAGAGTCCAACTAATTGAGGAAAGAGAATAAAAGAAGGAAAATAAAATACACACATATATATATATACACACACACACACACCTCCCTCAAGTAAGGGAAGAGGCGTGTGTGTGTGTGTGTGTTTCCACTCGGGTGAAGTCTATATATATATATATATGTATTCCATCTTTTTGAGAAATATAATGAAGTGATTAATATTCACACAAATCTTTTCTTTTATTCTCTCCTCCCTTTTTTCTTTCTAAAAGGAATTCTTCCACTCATGTGTTGAGTACGAAGAACACTAAATAAATTCCTAACCCTTTTTCTCATAAGCCAAAATTCGATATTCTCTTGTCTAACACTGGTGGAGATAATCGAGAGTACGAGCTAGGGTGTGGATACATCTCAGAGGCGCAACACTTGGGGCGCTAAGGCAAGCTTGTTCGGGATTTTGTAGTAGGGAGTTGCTGAAAAAGAAGTTGTTGTTAAGTTCTTCAAGACATAAACACGAGAAAACCTTCTCTTTAGGATAGTTTTGAATCCGATGGTACTATGTCTACCTAGCCCTAATTTGGGGATGTTGCTTTATTTTTAAAATCTGTATTTTCCGCTGCACTGGCATCTCAATGGTTATACCGATCCCAACATGTGGCATAGCCAACAGGGTACAATTCGCAAGGGTTAATACCCAGGACCCATCAGGACCTCGCAGGAAAAAAGGGGGAGCCAAGGGCAATCCCCTAGGGCGGATGTTGATACGGATAACCCCACACTAAATGGGGTAATACGAGTGATTATGGGAGGCCCTGCGGGGAAAAACTAGGCGAACACAAGGAAAGCTATGCTAAGGGCTGCCACGGGGTTGCATACGGTTTATACCCCGCTAGCAGAGCAAGTTAATCAGGTAGAGCCGGACGCGCAGAGCATCCAGTTCGAAGTGCATGATATGGAGAACCAAACCCTTTCACATAACGATGCCTTAGTGATATTGGCCACAATCTCAAACTTTTGGGTTAAGAAAATTTTGTTGGAAAGTGGAAGTTCCGCGGGTATAATTTTTTACAACGCCTTTACTTTGTCAAGGGTAGATAATGCGTAGCTCCAAGGAACTAACACCCCCCTACCGGCTTCATGGGTGAGGTAGTGGATGCGCTAGGGGAAGTGGCCCTACCTATATCCTTGGGCATATTTCCAGCTCGATCTACAAAGATGGTTAAATTCCTCGTGGTTAAAGCTCCCTCCACGTATAATGACATTTTGGGGAGGCCGAGTTTAAACCTTTTTCAAGCCGTGATACCCGCCTTTTACATGAAGGTGAAATTCCCGACCCCCGTTGGGGCAGGAAAGGTTGTAGGAGATTTGAGGTTGGTAAGAGAATGATACGCCAATGCTCTCAAGAAACCTAAAAGGAACCACGATAGCTCAAATCAAGATGATAAGGTGAAGCAAATCGTGATAAACATGATATCCCGGGAGAAGGAGAGATCTCTTGGATCCGTGATATAGAACGAAAAGAAGTGAATACTCCTGTTAGGAATTTCATGTTAGATGTTTTGATGATGACAATTAGGACTTTATGTTAGACCCCAAAATATCTAAGCTTGATTTTAGTAGAAATCATGTATAAGCTTTGAAGCGTTAGATTTGTAATAAGCTTTATAGGCTTTGTTTTGTTTTTATTCTAGATTGTTAGGCTAAGTAGTCTTAGGCTGAGCGTCTGATAATTTCTGAATGAGTTTATCAGTGGTAAAGTTTGAAGACTCAAGCGCCTGAAGTCTGAATGAAGATAAAGTCTCCAAGCGTCTAAATGACCAGCTATATCAAGCGTTACCTTATAGGACATAAGTGATTCAAGGATGGATAAGCGTGTCCATCAATGACTGATTTCACCTGAATCTATTTCAAAGTCCGAAAGGAGTTTAATGCAAATATTCTCAACGCATTAAGTGCCAACGGGCATTTAATTCAAATGCATTAAATGCTGATAAGAGCATTAAATGTGATAAGCACTTTCAGACGTACGGAGAAGCCACCCTATTGGACTGTCAACTATTCATAGACTGCAGCACCAACTTTTGTGCAGCAGATTTTCAGGAAAAAGGACAAAAGCTATTCACTCGCGGAAGTGAGAGACACGCGCCTGTGCATATGTCAAACGGACACTTTCTCCAAGAATGCCTATAAATAGGACTTCAACAACAAGCCAAAAATACAATCAATTTCTAAGCCAAATTGCTGTTGTATTGAAGTCTCATTCCTAAAACTTTCAGAAAAGCCAAAATATTCAAGAAAACATTCTCTTTGCTTTTCTTCAATTCTTGAGACAGTTAACCAATATCTCAAACATTCTTTTCGAAGAAACCACATTACTATTGAGATATTTTCAGTTGTTAGAACTTCATCAAAATCAAACAAACTGTTTAGAACACCCCATCCAAGCCTCGCTATCTGTGTGAAGTCGAAGTTGGATACTTGCATTATTTCTGGGTGAAAGAAGCAAGGGGATTGGAGTGATTTGGAGCAGAAATCTGTGTGATCAAGGAGCTCAAGTCATCGACATCTATCTCTCCCTAATTTGTAGAAGATTCTGTGTGATTCTTTGAGAATCATTTTAGTGGATTGCCTCCAAGTGTTCAAGGAGAAGAAGGACGTAGTTGGGATTACACCACCCAACTAACCTTACAAATATTGTGTCTTTTACTTTACAGTCAATTCTCTTATCTATCATATCATTGCATAAATTGATTAAGTAAAACACAATCAAACGCTAAGCAACTAAGAAACAACTTGTGACGCTAAAGATTTCCAAAAGAGAAGACTCTAAAATTATTCCGCTGTGCTAACACTGATTAAAGAACTGAAGGTTTAAACCTACTTGGTTAAAGTATTCAAATCTTGAAGACTAAGTTAACTTTCTAAAAACAGTCTTCATCAGACGTTTTGCCTAAGCGTCTATATTTCAAGTAAACACTCAGTCAAGCGTCTACATTTCAAGCGTCCAAAACCATTTTAATACGAAACTTTTGCAATCGAAAAAGACTTCAGGGTCTATTCAACCCTCCTCCCTTCTACACCCTTTCGTATGCCACTTGGGACCAACAACCCCAGTGGGGGTAGTTAATCACTTTAAGGAGGCCAAATTGGCCCAAGGGTATACGAATGATGTTGGGGGAGTCATCCCCAGGGTTATAACCTATCATTAAAATGGAACTCTGGATACAAGTTAGATGAAGGGCCTTGAGTGCGTGAAAAAACATGAAAAGGGCTATGCGAATCACTTGGGGGGCAAGGCCTTAAAAGAAAACACTTGGCCAGAATATTTGCGGCCAAACCCATTAAAAGAGGTCAGTGATTTAGTTAAGTTATGTTGGGGTAACTTAGTGCACCCTGGCAATAAAGTTAGTTTATTTTATGATTTTCACTATATGTTCGTTAAGTGCCCTCAAGCACATTTTCCTCTATGTTACAAATGCTCGTAAGTGCTCCTCCAAACTTCCGGACTGAAGCCACAATTCAATTTATACAAGGCCCCCTTAGAGGCCGATATAGGTGGCAAAACGAATGCTCCCCAAACTCAAGAAGTTTCGGCTGAAGCACCGTTGCACAGCTTGTAACCCTTCCAGGAGTAGAAAAAGAGGTTGAGGCTCAAATAAACTAGAAGCCTCCCTTCAATATAGACTACACTCCCGACCGAGGTTATACTTAACACCTTCTATATAAAAAATGTTGGTTTGTTCGTGTCTAATTTGCCTATAGCTTGTGCAATCTAAACATAAACCAACTTAGTGCCTAATTTGTCGTGTGTTGAGTTTAATTTCCTCTTACTTGGCCATCACGTGACCATGGTCTTAAATATCCGTCGATACCTCGAAATTTCGGATTTTCGGGGGTCTCGAAGCGAAATCTCACCTTCGATCCAATTTTGCAGAATATCTATCAAAATTTTCCTATATTTTCGATATTTCCCGATATTTACCGATATTTCCGAAATATCCCGAAATTTTGAATTTTTAATAAAAAATACTTTGTCAAATATCCACCGAAATATCCCGAAATATCGACCATACTCAAAAAATTTCAAAATTTTGTATTCTTTCCCCTACTACATGTACTATACATTCATTTTGGAAAGTGTAATCTTTATGTCAATTCTTGTGCAAATAATTCATGTACTCTCAAATCATATTTATTTTATATTTTTCGCTATAGATCTTAATTATACTACTTAACAAAATTCACTATACATACATTATATATACAATATTATTTATGTAAAATATGCATAATTATGAATATTTAAAGTTACACAAAGTTTCGTTGCAAATTTCCAAATATTTCTATAAATATCCATGATTTCTTTAAAATCAATATCGAAATTTTGAATATCCCCGAAATTTCCATCGAAATTTCTGTAAATTTACTAGCCCGATATCGATACTGATACCGAAATTTAATACCTTGCACGTGACACACTTATATACATAAATGGCACATACATACTTAATAATTTAAATATTCGATAAGCGACAACACATGCACTAAAATTTTCTAGCTAAAATGACATTTAATTAGTTTATCATTTCTCTTATATTTCACATTATTGTCTCAAACAATATATATACACGTGTATACTATATATATATATATATATATATATATATAGGGTATGGATCAAATACATCCCTATACTTTAGGTAAGATATAAGACTCAATCTAAACCATTTAAACCATTTGATCCCAAGGTCCATAATTAAAACTATTATTTAGGTTTTAATCTTTAATTTAATGATGATAGGGGCATTTTAGTCAATAGGGAAACTTTCCCTCTTTCCTGCATCATTCCCAACAACTCTAATTCCTTCACCAAAAGCAGTCGAATTCACCTCTCCTCCACAGGTCTCCCCCTTTTCACATGTAATATATATACACACGCATATATAGAGATATAGATATATATAAATCTCTCTCTCATAACTCTCACAATATCCCAATTTCTCAAATCCAATTCTTGATCAAAATAAAATGTTGATGTTGGTGAATTGCTCCAACTGCCACACTCCCCTCCAGCTGCCTCCGAACGCCACCACCATCCGCTTCGCCCTTTGCCAAGCCATATTTCGCGTAGCCGAAGAACAGCCATGGCGGAAGAAGAAGAAGCTGTTGTTGTTACTTAAATAATTGATTTGAATTTGGAAGCTCCTAATGAGAAATTGGAAATTAATTAATCACACATAATTTCAGTTTGATTATTATGGGAAAGCTTTAGCCACATGAGACTACGCACAGGTAATGGGATGATGAATGAATAATCCTTCGGCTAATATACTGTATAATGAATTATAACATACTGTATAATATGTTATAACATACTGTATAATGTATTATAAGATACTGTACAATTGAAATTTTTTAATATGTTATAAACACATACTGTATAATGAGTTACAATATGTCGTATAATGTGTTATAACATAATGTATAATGACTTATCAGATACTATACAATTGAATATTTTTAATATGTTATAAATGCATACTGTATAATGAGTTATAATATACTGTATAATGTGTTATAACATACTGTATAATGGCTTATAAGATACTGTATAGTTGAATATTTTTAATATGTTATAAACACATATTGTATAATGCGTTATAATATACTGTATAATGTGTTAAAATGTATAAGGAATTACAATATAGAAAGTTCAATGTTGTTGCCCACCTTCTGTGTAAATGGGGCATTCAATCCACCTCCTGCGCCCACCTTTGAATATATAGTGCTTATTTATATAAAAAAAACTATTCAATCCACCACTTAATGAAATCGTCTCCAGCTCACAAATGAGAATCCACACTGCAATTTCAATAAAAAAGAATCAGAAATGAATTAAAAGGTATTTGCAGCAAAGACAAGAGGAAGAGAGAGAGAGAGGAGAGAAGAAAGACCTTTACTGCAATTTGATTCAAATGTGAGAGATTTTAGGGAGATTGTGGAGTTAATTTAGGACGTGCTTTGCTGTAGGCGTGTATTTTACTATTATACCCCTCAGTTAGTTACAATTGAGTTTCACGCTTGTTTCTAGTGTTTAATTTGGACTGTTTGATTTAATTGATCCGATGGTGTATATTGGGTCTTATATCTTATCTAATATAAAGTATGTAATAGATCTTGATCATATATATATATATATATATAATATAACAATACTAAATTTTATTTTATTTTTGGAGTCCGATTGGGGGTTGAGGGCCCTAGACCTGTCTTTGTCTATATTGATGAGAATTAATTTTTCCTCATCTCGATCGGAAGTCTTTTCCCCGTAGTGACCCATCTATTGACCGTGTAAAGCTTTAAACACAAAATGGGAATGAAACGACTATATATTTCCTGGTACGCGACTTGGACTTGGACAACCAATATTTTTGTAGTAATTACGAAACGTGCTCTCGAAAAAATCTACGCTAAACCAAGTTCAATAATCCTAATTTATATATTTCTTATACTAAGGTGTAATGTGTGATCTCCACACACAATTGTATGAGAGAAATAGACACACAATTCATACTCGAGCCATTAAACCCGATCGGATATAAAATTTCCCGTGCTCCCAAACAACACTTGCCCATGCCATCAAGGTATTAAATATCGGTTTCGTTTTAAATTTCGGGATATTAAATTTACTGATATTTCGACGAAAATTTGAGGATATCCATAATTTCAGTTTCGATTTTAGAGAAATCATGAAAATTTATATAAATAATTGAAAATTTTAAATGAAACTTTGGGTATCTTTAATTTACATTATTATGCAATTTTTACATTAACAATTGTGTGTATAATGTATATATACTGAGCATTGTTAATTAGTATGAGTAAAATCTGTGGTGGAAATTTAAAATAATTAAAATTTGGAAATAAAGTAATGAATAAATAGCTTCAAAACTTCGCTACAACGATATACTTACAATTTTCATAAATTATTCGGAATCATATGAAATTTCTAAGATTAAAATCGTTATACTCCGTCTCATATTAACTTTTCATACTCGATAATTGTGGTCCCAAAGAAAGAAAAAGAATATCCAAAATTAATTTTTACATGTTATAATTATACATGAATATTTAAATAAAATATAAATTATTTTATTTTATTTTTAAATGAATTTCGGGTTTCGATGAAAATTTTGGGGTTCGGTTGCAATTTCGGTGGATATTGCGCAAAATAATTTAATCTTATTTACAAATTTTCAAAAATTTTGGGTTTCGATAGAAGTTTCGGGAAATTTTGGGTTTCGGTCGAAATTTCAACGGATATTCTGCAAAATTGGATCGAAAATGAAATTTCGCTTTGGGACACTAAGAAACCTGAAATTTCAACCAAAATTTCAGGATATCGACCAGAATTTAAGACCACGACCACAAATGTAAGGGTTTTTTTTTATGTTTTCGAGTTAGAATCCTGATCTAACTACCTGTAATTATATATGTCTAAACATACATATCTCACTGATCTAAGTACCTGTAATTTTATATATACATATATATAAAAGTGGCACATACATACTTAATAATTTAAATATTCGATAAGGGATAACCCATGCACTAAAACTTTCTAGATAAAATGACATTTAATTAGTTTATCATTTCTGTTATATTTTACAATATTGTCTCAAACAATATATTTAAACATGTGTATACCGTATATATATATATATATATATATATATAATTTAACAATACTAAATTTTATTTTATTTTTGGAGTCGTGTTGAGGGTTGAGGGCCCTAGACGGTTAGACCTGTCTTTGTCTATATAGATTTTTCTTCATCTCGATCGGAAGTCTTTTCCCCGTAGTGACCCATCTATTGACCGCGTCAAGCTTCAAACACAGAATGGGAACCAAACGACTTTATATTTCCTGGTACGCATTCCACAGAAAAAAAAAATAAAATTTTTTTCCTGGTACACGACTTGGACAACCAATATTTTTGTACTAATTACGATACGTGCAGTCGGGAAAAATTCATGCTAGATAAAATTCAATGATTCTAGTGTGTATTTTTATCACAGAGTAAGGTTTATTGTATGCAGTTGTATGAGAGAGATAGGTAGAAAATTCACTCTCGGACCATTGAACTCGGTTTGACATAGAATTATGCCGTGCTCCAAAACAACACTTTCCCATGCTATCAAAGTATTAAAATCGGCTTTGTTTTAGATTTCAGGGTATTAAATTTACAAAAATTTCAAGAATATCTATATTTACGGTTTTGATTTTAAAGAAATCATGGAAATTTATAAAAATAATTAAAAAATTTAAATGAAACTTTGGATATCTTTAATTTACATTATTATGCAATTTTTACATTAACAATGGTGTGTATAATGTATATATAATGAGCTTTGTTAATTAGTATTACTAAAATCTGTGGTGGAAACTTAAAATAAGTAGGAATTGGAAATAAAGTAATGAATAAATAGCTTTAAAACTTCACTACAACGATACACTTACGATTTTTATAAAATATATTATTCGGAATCATATGAAATTTCTAAGATTAAAACCGTTATACTCTGTCTCATATTAACTTTTCATACTCGATGATTATGGTCCCAATAAATTAATTTTAACATTTTATAATTATACTTAAATATTTAAATAAAATATAAATAATTTAATATTATTTTTAAATTTCAAAAAAATCGGGTTGCGATGAAAATTTCGGCTTTCGGTCGTAATTTCGGTGAATATTTGTTAGGTTGCATATTTTATATATTTTCATCATGTTTTACCTCACATTTATCTTTATTTTATGTCTTGTAGTTAGTCTTTTTTGTTATTTTTAGCCTAATTTACGTATTTTGATTTCTAAGTCGTTTTAATGCTTTTGTAGGCACATAAACGATTGATTTGATGAATGGAAGGAGTGTTTCTTATGAGAATAATGAAGGCTAACCAAGAGGAAGTGAAGAAATGCATCAGAGAGGCCACAAGAAAAAAGTTTCATTGAAGAAAAAATGAAGAGAAAAATTCTCCACATGCAGACTGCATAGTTGTGCAGCAGCGGGTTTTTATAATTTTCATGGGCCGATTTCATGACTTTGATGGGCCTATTTTATATATCTAAGACTCCTTTTTAGTTAAAGAAAGAAGAAAAAATGTTTTTAGGCTAGAGTAGAGGTTAGGGAGTCATATTCTTAAGTTAGAAGACTTGGAGAGAAAGAAAGAAGAAGACTTGAAGAAGATTCCTTGGAGTTGGAAGCTTTCATCTTCTCAAGTTGTATTTTTCTATTCCTCCATTCTTTAACATGAGTATTTTTATGTTTAAGCAATTTATTTCTTGTTTTTCTTTAATTATGCATAACTAAATTATTTTCTAGGGTTTAAGATGTAGTCTTGCATATTAAATTGGATTATTGATGATTTATGGATTTGATTCTTGTTTTGCTTATCTATTAATGAGTGTTTAATGCTTGTAATTGCTTGATCACCAATTGCATGATTTAAGATGAAATAAGAAGTACCGGGAGGTGAATTAGTTTATCGGTTCAGATTTAATAGACATGTGTAAATTGCTTAATAGGGATATTGGTAATTTTGCATGAGACTAGTTAAACAATATTCATAAAACTTAATGGATTCATCTAATTTAGTTATTGATCATGGGAGTGACGGTAATTAATTTAGTTGGGTACTCATGAAGATCTCGGGAGAGTATTCGTGTATTTAAGGAAATTGGTTCTTTAATTTAAGCAGGAATGATAATCCATTAAAAGTTAATAATCCATAGAAATACCTTGATGAAATCTTAATCCGTAGGCTTTTCGTTAATTAATATGTCGTTTTAATTATCTCTGTTTTAATTACTTTTAATTAATTCTGCTTTTAATTAGTTTAAAAGTCACATCTTTTATAATCGATAGTCTAAATAATAGGATAAACTTCGTTTGGTACTTGATAACCTTCCCTGTGGAGACGATCTTACTTTCATTATATTATTTGTTCGATTCCATGTTGTTACGGACGGTTAACAAATTGGTGCCATTGCCGGGGAAGGCAACAAATAGTCAATATCAATAAAAAGTTAATTCTTATTAGTTTAGACATATTTTTTAATTTTATTTTCGATTTTTTTAATTTTCATTTTTATTTTATTTTTTATCTGTCTCGCTTTGATCTTAATATTCTTGTTTTAGGTTGAATTTTAGTAGATGCACAAACGTTCTCTGAGTGCACCTGCTATTGAAATCGATCCAGAACCAGAACGAACTTTTCGAAGAGGCAGACATCAACAAAGAGAGCAGCGTAGAATGGCAGACGACCTACAGAGGATTGAACTTGCTGCGCAGATAACTCTCCGGGATTATGCTACACCAACATATCAGAACTTAACCTCCAGCATAGCGATACCAAATGTTCAGGTGAACACCTTTGAGTTGAAGCCGTCTATCATTCAGATGCTACAACACACTGCATTTGAGGGAGATATTGAGAGGGAGGATCCTCATTCCCATCTGAGGAATTTTTTGGAAATCCGTAGTACTTTCAAGATGAATGGCGTTATTGAGGATGCCATAAGACTGCGACTCTTCCCATTCCCCCTGTCTAAAAGAGCTAAGGAGTGGTTGAAAAACCAGCCGGTAAATAAGTTCACCACTTGGGCTGAATTGTCGACTGCGTTTCTCACCAAGTATTTCCCCCCAGCTAAGACTGCTCAGTTAAGGAATGCAATCACAGGATTCATGCAAACTGATAGTGAAACCCTTTATCAAGCATGAGAAAGGTATAAAGAACTACTCAGAAAATGCCCACATCACAAAATTCCTAGTTGGATGCTTGTGCAGAGACTTTCTACAATGGTCTGTCACATGGTATCCGGATGAATATTGATGCAGCTGCAGGAGGGAGTTTTATGGCAAAGAACCCGGATGATGCATTAGCTCTTATGGACAAGATGGCATCTAATACGTATCAGTGGGCGAGTGATAGTCGGGCTACCAAAAAAACACCGGGCATGCACAATGTAGATGACATTATATTGCTCAATGCTAACATTAAAGTACTTGTCAAGCACATGGAGGGACTCAAGGGAAATGTTAGTGCAGTATCTCAGTCTGTTTTAGCTTGTGATATTTGTGGAGCACCTCATATGGCTACTGATTGCCCATTCATCGAGTAAGCTAACTATTTGTCCAATCAGAATAAGCAGCAAGGAAATCCATTTTCGAACACCTACAATTCGGGTTGGCGAAATCACCCTAACTTTTCTTTGCGGGGTCAAGGGAACCAAGGAGCTCAAGAAAATCCTCCTAGACAACAGTTTCTTCCAGGTTTCCAACAACAGGGTCCTCAGAATTTTCAACAACCAAGTCAGCAAGGACCACCACCTCGAGAACCACAAGCTTAGGAATTAGCCATTGAAAAACTAGCTAACGGAATTGCGAACCGTATTGAGAAGCTTGAGGCAAAGATGGATCAGATGATAGGTGCAACCAAGAATCTTGAAGCACAAATGGGGAAGTTAGCTAGTACTGTGAGCTCAAGACCAAAAGGTACATTGCCAAGTCAAACTGAGCAGAATCCTAAGGGGCAGTGTAATGCAGTAACTTTGAGAAATGGAAGGACTGTGGGAGAATCTGAACAACCGGGGAGCCTAATGAGGAACAAGGAATAACTGAAGTTCCAGTTTCTGAGCCTTCAGAAGAGGTTACACCAGAAATAGTTAAACCTAAACCATATGTGAAGCCGTATGTTCCTCCAATTCCATTCCCTCAGAGATTGCAGCATAAGAGGTTAGACAAGCAGTACGAGAAATTCCTTCAAGTTTTTCGACAGTTGCGTATCAATATACCATTCGTGAATGCTTTGGCTCAGATGCCAATTTATGTGAAATTTCTGAAGGAATTGTTGAGCAACAAAAGAAAATTGGAAAAAGTGGAAACACTGTCTTTAAATGAAGAGTGTAGTGCTATAATCCAAAGGAGTATTCCTCCTAAACTCAAAGATCCAGGGAGTTTTTCTCTTCCTTGCACCATTGGTCGATTTTCAATTTGTTAAGGCATTGTGTGATTTAGGAGCGAGTGTGAGTCTAATACCTTTTTCTATTTGCAGGAAATTGGGTTTTCAAGAACTCAAACACACAAGGATGTCCTTACAGTTGGCAGACCGGAGGGTCAAACATCCTCTGGGCATAATCGAAGATGTATTAGTCAAAGTGGATAAATTTTACATTCCGTGTGATTTTGTGGTGTTAGAAATGGATGAGGATTCAGAGGTCCCGATTATACTTGGGAGACCATTCCTTGCTACTACCAGAACGAACATTGATGTACGGGCAGGCCAGCTTACCTTGAACATCGGAGATGAAAAAGTGGAATTTGACTTGAACAAGGTAATGAAATCGCCGGTCCTAGATGAAAGTTGTTGTTCAGTGGATGTGATCGATGAGATAGCCAAGAATGTATTTGAGAGGGAGTTTCTCGAGGATCCGTTGGAGAAGTTGAAAACTAGAGATGATGAGAATCCAGAGATTGAAACAGTAACTCTAGCTATTAACAATGATGAGGACTTGCACAAGGAAAGTTTTTCTCAAGGTAAAAGAGATCCACTAAAGTCGTATCCTGACATCTCCTCTAAACCAAAGGTAGAACTTAAACATCTTCCACCACATCTCAGGTATGTTTTTCTGGGTGACAATGAATCTTTACCTGTTATTGTTAGTGCTACTCTATCTGAGCTTGAATTGAATAAATTGTTAGAGGAGTTGGGGTTGAGGAAAAAAGCCATAGGATGGACTATTTCTGATATAAAAGGAATTAGCCCTACCTTATGCATGCATAGGATTCTAATGGAAGAAAATCATAAGACATCAATGGAACCTCAACGTAGATTGAATCCCAAGTTGAAAGAAGTTGTTAGGGATGAAGTTATGAAATTGTTAGATGCTGGCATAATTTACCCTATCTCCGATAGTCCTTGGGTTAGTCCTTTACATGTAGTGCCTAAAAAGGGGGGAATGACTATGATTTACAATGAAAAAAATGAATTAATTCCCACTAGAACAATAACAGGTTGGCGGGTTTGTATTGATTATAGGAAGTTAAACAATGCTACTCAAAAAGATCACTTTCCTTTACCTTTCATTGATCAAATGTTGGAAAGACTATCGGGTAATAAGTTTTATTGCTTTTTAGATGGTTACTCGGGATATTTTCAAATTCCAATTGCACCTGAGGACCAAGAAAAGACCACCTTTACTTGTTCTTATGGTACTTTTGCGTATCGTTGCACTCCTTTTGGACTTTGTAATGCACCTGCTACTTTTCAGAGATGTATGATGGCCATTTTTTCTGATTTTATTGAGAAATCCATGGAAGTTTTTATGGATGATTTTACTGTGTATGGCTCGTCATTTGATCACTGTTTAGCTAATCTTTCTCAAGTCTTGCAGAGGTGTGAGGAAACTAATTTAGTTTTGAACTGGGAAAAATGTCACTTCATGGTGATTGAGGGAATTGTGTTGGGGCATAAAATTTCTGACAAAGGAATAGAGTTGGATAAGGCAAAGGTGGAAGTGATTGAGAAATTACCCCCACCTACATCCGTAAAGGGAGTACGAAGTTTCCTTGGTCATGCTGGCTTTTATCGTCGGTTTATCAAGGACTTCTCAAAAATCTCTAAACCTTTGTGCAATTTACTTGAAAAAGATGTTGTGTTTAATTTTACTGATGAATGTTTACTTGCTTTCAACAGGTTAAAACAAGCATTGAAATCTACCCCGATAATCTCATCACTTGACTGGGAATTGCCTTTTAAGTTGATGTGCGACGCCAATGATTTTGCAGTGGGGGCTGTTCTCGGGAAAAGGAAGGATAAACGGGTTCATGTCATTGCCTATGCAAGCAAAATGTTGGATAGTGCTCAGGTCAATTATGCCACTACTGAAAAAGAGTTACTTGTAGTGGCTTTTACGTTTGACAAGTTCAGATCTTACCTTATGGGGTCGAAAGTGATAGTGTATACGGATCATGCTGCAATTCGATACTTAATGACCAAGAAGGATGCAAAACCACATTTACTCCATTGGATTCTATTGCTACAGGAGTTCGACTTGGAAATTTGTGATAAGAAAGGTATTGAAAACGTGGTCGCGGATCATCTTTCCAGGCTTGAACGAGGAAACGAAACATTTGTTGAGGAAATACCAATTGATGAGACCTTTCCAAAAGAACGGTTGATGGGGATATCACACGTTATACCATGGAATGCTAATTACGTGAATTACCTAGTGAGTGACATTCTTCCTCCTGATTTAAGTTATCAACAAAAGAAGAAGTTCTTAGCAGAAGTAAAATACTACTATTGGGAAGAGCCTCTTCTTTACAAAGAGTGTGGGGATGGTGTCATTCGTCGTTGTGTGCCTTTGGATGAGATTCAGAGTATCTTGGAGCATTGTCATTCCTTGAAATGTGGGGGTCATAACAGTACCTCAAAGACGGTTGCTAAAGTTTGGCAATCAGGATTTTATTGGCCCACCATGTATCAAGACGCGAGGGGTTTTGTCATATCATGCGATCGTTGTCAAAGGACAGGGAACATCTCTCGCCGTAATGAGATGCCTTTACAACCTATCTTGGTTGTGGAATTATTTGATGTGTGGGGGATGGACTTCATGGGACCATTCCCATCTTCTTATGGCAATAAGTACATCTTGGTTGGAGTCGATTATGTATCAAAATGGGTTGAAGCCATAGCGACGCCGACTAATGATGCTCGTGTGGTGACAAAGTTCTTAAAAAAATATGTTTTCTCACGATTCGGGGTACCAAGAGCCATTATCAATGATGGAGGGGCTCACTTTTGCAACCGACAAGTGGAAAACCTCTTGACGAGTGGTGACTTTGTATCACCCTCAGACGGAGTGGTCAGGTTGAAATTTCTAATCGTGAACTCAAGCATATCTTGGAGAAAACCGTTGATAATTCACGTAAGGATTGGGCTAATAGACTAGATGATGCACTATGGGCATACAGAACCTCTTACAAAACTCCCATTGGTAGGTCTCCATATCGGTTAGTTTATGGTAAGGCTTGTCATCTTCCCGTGGAACTCGAACATAAAGCATATTGGGCAACAAGAGCACTGAATTTGGACTTAAAAGCAGCGGGAATGAGTAGATTGATGCAATTGAGTGAAATTCATGAGTTCCGGTTGAATGCTTTGAGAGTGCACGAATTTACAAGGAACAAACTAAAAGATGGCATGACAAGCACATTCAACCAAAAGAGTTTCAAGTGGGTCAAAAAGTTTGCTCTTTAATTCCCGTCTTCGACTTTTTCCAGAAAAACTTAAGTCTAGATGGTTGGGTCCGTTTGAAGTTTTCAAAGTTCATTCCCATGGAGTGGTTGATATTGGACGAGAAGGGTCCAATGTGTTTAAAGTGAATGGGCAACGGTTGAAGCTATACTTTGAAGGAGACAATATCCCTCGAAGGGAAACGATTTCCCTCGTCAACCCTCAACATTGATTTTCTTTAAGTCGAGCTAATGACTTTAAGCAAGCGCTGCTTGGGAGGCAACCCAAGAGTTTTCGTTGTTTTTGTCGTTGTCGTTTTCTTCTTTCTGCTCAATTTGTTTTCAATATTTTATGTTTGAATTCTTTTTCTTTTTCGGTGCTCAAGTGGTTTACTAATGCAAGTTATTTTTGTTGCAGGTCAAAAACATGAAAAACGAGGTGCATGGGTTATCGTACAATGTAAATCAGGTGCACAATTGTGCTAATTTTAGCACCGCTGTGCAAAATTTTCGCATTTTGAAAAACAAAAAGGTTGGGTACACAGTTGTGCAAAAATTTCGCACAAAATTAAACACGCCGTGCACAACTGTACAATTTTTGTGCACAATTGTGCAAAAAGTTCGCACTTTTGCACTCTAAACATTTTCAGAAAAAAATTATTATTATTATTTTTTAATTTTTAAGAGGTGGGTCAAAATCCCCAAATTGGTCAACACCCCCACCAACCACAAATTCTCAGCCACAATTTCTCTCTCTCTCTCTCTCTCATCTTCTTCACCTCTACTCAACTCCGCCGGTCGCCGCCCCTGCAACGCTGGTGACCGCGCCGCCGTCAAGTCCACCGCTACCACACCTCCCGTCGAGTTTCGCCGCTCCACACCACCAAGATCCAGATCCGCCGTGCCCGCGCTTATGCCACCGCCTGTTCTCCGTCGCACCACTCTGTCGCTATCATCTCAACTGCGTCGCCGCTGCCATCGTCTCAGCTCCGCCACCATCGGTGTTCTGTCCATCCACCGACGACACCAGCGCGACCGAGCGCGAATCACAAATTGTCGTCTAGCCGCATCTTCACCGCGCCGCCGTTGCTCGACTCACGCCACTCACAACCAACGCCATCTCAGTTCCTAATCCGCCGCCGTCGTCTAATATCATACGACATCCCACGCCACTGCTGCCAACATTCTTCTTCTTCTGGGTGCGATTTTTCTTCCAAGGAAAATAGTGTTCTCTCAATTACAGTAGGCATACTATTCACTCTCAAGATGCCAAAAAGGGCTCGACAAGACACCAGCTCTTCCACCACCGCCGCCCCAGTGAGCTTCACCCTACTTACTCCCAGGCCATCATGCACATCACGAGGGGAGTATTTCTTTCACTGTTCTTTAGTTACATTTTGCTTCCGTTCTTGCATATCGGTTTCACTTAAGTACATTGAGGACAATGTGTTCTTTTAAGTGTAGGGTGGTTGCTTGCATGCTGTGAATTGTGATTAGAGTATAATGAATTGCTTAAGTGTGGGGTGGTTGCTTGCATGCTGTGATCTTAAGTGTGGGGTAATGTGGTTAATTGGTAAAAGGATTGGGCATATGTCAATTTTTTGTTGAGTTGTTGCTGAAATTTGGTTAACTTGTTCACAATATTTGTGTTCACATATTAGAACTCTTGGCTATATAAACATGTGAATTTGATTTCTGTACATGGATACTCTTTTTATTGAGTTTGATCACTGAGCCTGAATTTTGTGAAATTTTTATGCATCTTTAGACACTACACACGAGTTCTAGTAAAGGGGATGGATCAGGGAGATTAAATCAATTACATATTTTTGGATACATGGTAATATTTTGAGGAAAGTTGAAGAAGCTAAGAAAAGAAAAAAGTCGAGAAAAAGAAAGAAAAAAAAGAAAAGAAAAGAAAAATAGAAGAAAAAACAAAGGTTGATTCCGTGGCCATCGAATGCTAAAATCACCCAGTTTCGTTTTTAGCCTTTGTCACTTGAGTGATTAAGTCCGTTGGGGTGTCTTGACACCTAGTGCCTTAAAACCGACTGGTTTGAGAGTCATTGACCCAAAACTCGTTACAAGGGTGGCATAGAAAGCTTGACTATCGAGACATTGCACGGGTTGATAGATGTTGAATGAAGGAAAGAGAATGAGAATGAATTGTGATATATGTTTGTGCTTTTGCTTGAAATAACTGAAAGGTTCCCATGCTAGAATTCATATATTGCGCACGAATGGATGCATATTAAATCAAGATTTTTTGGGATGAGTGTGAAGATTTGAGAGTAAAGATGTTCATGTGGTGGAAAAATAATGATTCTATGTGTTTATTGGTATATGTGTGATGATTGTGGGGTGTAATAAATGTTGTGACTAGTTGCTGATTTGATGAACAATGAGACAGATAGACGAATGTCATGAATTTTGTGGGTATATTCTCTGCAAACCCTCACGAGACAAAACTCGTCCACTAGGGGTAACCTAGGGGTTTAAAGGCTTGTTGCATGTGCTAAGTGCAATCGTGTTCCCTACGAAAGTGGTGTTATCTTTCTTTTTGTTTTCATTTTTGTTTTGTTTAGATTTACTCGAGGACGAGTAAAGCTTAAGTGTGGGGTGTTTGTTAGGTTGCATATTTTATATATTTTCATCATGTTTGACCTCACATTTATCTTTATTTTATGTCTTGTAGTTAGTCTTTTTCGTTATTTTTAGCCTAATTTACGTATTTTGATTTTTAAGTCGTTTTAATGCTTTTGTAGGCATATAAATGATTGATTTGATGAATTGAAGGAGTGTTTCTTACGAGAATAATGAAGGCTAACCAAGAGGAAGTGAAGAAATGCATCAGAGAGGCCACAAGAAAAAAGTTTCATTGAAGAAAAAATGAAGAGAAAAAATTCTTCACAGGCAGACTGCACAGTTGTGCAGCTGAGGGTTTTTATAATTTTCATGGGCCGATTTTATGACTTTGATGGGCTTATTTTATATATCTAAGACTCCTTTTTAGTTAAGGAAAGAGGAAAAAACATTTTTAGGCTAAAGTAGAGGTTATGGAGTCATATTCTTGAGTTAGAAAACTTGAAGAAGATTCCTTGGAGTTGGAAGCTTTCATCTTCTCAAGTTGTATTTTTCTATTCCTCCATTGTTTAACATGAGTATTTTTATGTTTATGCAATTTATTTCTTCTTTTTCTTTAATTATGCATAGCTAAATTATTTTCTAGGGTTTAAGATGTAGTCTTGCGTATTAAATTGGATTATTGATGATTTATGGATTTGATTCTTGTTTTGTTTATCTGTTAATGAGTGTTTAATGCTTGTAATTGCTTTATCACCAATTGCATGATCTAAGATGAAATAAGAAGTACCGGGAGGTGAATTAGTTTATCGGTTCAGATTTAATAGACATGTGTAAATTGCTTAATAGGGATATTGGTAATTTTGCATGAGACTAGTTAAACAATATTCATAGAACTTAATGGATTCGTCTAATTTAGTTATTGATCATGGGAGTGACGGTAATTAATTTAGTTGGGTACTCATGAAGATCTTGGGAGAGTATTCATGTATTTAAGGAAATTGGGTCTTTTATTTAAGCAGGAATGATAATCCATTGAAAGTTAATAATCCATAGAAATACCTTGATGAAATCTTAATCCCTAGGCTTTTCGTTAATTGATTTGTCATTTTAATTATCTCTGTTTTAATTACTTTTAATTAATTCTGCTTTTAATTAGTTTAAAAATCACATCTTTTATAATCGATAGTCTAAATAATAGGATAAACTTCGTTTGGTACTTGATAACTTTCCCTGTGGAGACAATCTTGCTTTCACTATATTATTTGTTCGATTTCGTGTTGTTACGGACGGTTAACAATATTCTGCAAAATAAGTTTTGGGAAATTTCAGGTTTCGATCGAAATTTCGACGGATGTTCTGCAAAATTGGATCGAAAATGAAATTTCGTTTCAGGACCCTAAGAAACCCGAAATTTCAACCAAAATTTAAGAGAGTGCATACCATAGATCACAAATGTAATGGTTATTTATGTTTTCGAGTTAGAATCCTGAAAATTCTCGGGAAATACGTACTACGAAGATTCGTGTTAAAATAATGTGATGTGTGTTGTGTTTGTTTATGTTTCTAAAAATGGTTGAAATTTATAAAATGTGTTAAATAAAAAATGATTTGTTGATGTATAATAGATTAAATATAAATTAAAAATTGTGAAGTATGAAAGAGAAAGAGAAAAATATTAGAGAGATCGTGAGGGTTAAGAGAAGAAACCCTCTAACACTCCCCTGCAGTCGAAACGGGAGTTTCTCGAACGCTGAGACTAAATTGAAAATCCAAGAGGAGCCGGGACGGTACTCCTTTAGATAATGTTTTTTTTTAACATCATCTTTTATTTTTTTTGCTTCATGGTTGATAGATACAATCTTCAATGGCTATTGATTAAATCAAGAGGGTGGGTACTGCAATGGGCCACGATAGAAGCAATTCCTCCTTCAACAAATACCTTCACACCCTTATCATGTAATCTTGTGTAAAGAATTAAGAAAGAAAAGAGAATGTAAAAAATGAAAAAAGGTAAGAATAGGGGCTAAAAATAAAGTTAAAATATATAGTGAGAGACCAAGAAAGAAATAAGAGAGAAGGAGAACACGTGGAGGCCGAGCAAACAATGATGGAAAAAAAAAGGAACCCCATAGAAATGAAACCCGACTATAGGGTTAGGCACAACCGAAAATTTTACATTGCCTAAGAAATTTGAAGGAAAAAGATGGCTATTCTTTTATGTTAACAACAATCAAAAGAACGCTATATATACTTATACGTGTGGAAAAAGATTTTTTTTTTAAGATTCTGATAAAAAAAAAATAGGAGTTGAACAACTCGCAATTCAATACCATGAAAGTGGGTAAGAATTAGAGATGTGGAAATAATTAAAAAGAGAGAAAGAGAGGGAGAAAGAAAGATTTATTGGCAGAAGCTGCACTACACGAAGAATGGTGGGCTGCCATTGTTGTGTGTGGGAAGGAAAGAAAAAAAAATCAGAAAGCCGGACGGGGACGGGGACGACGACGATATAGGTTGGCAGAAACAAGAGATCGTGAGAGTTGAGAGAATAAACCCTTTAGCTCGATACCATGTTAGATTAGAGAAAACCCCATAGGGAACTTGTATTACTGAGTAACATATTTATAAAGTTACATAGACTTGGTAAATAAGTAAACCCTAAGTTATAAACAAGGAAAGATAAATACAAGGAAGATATTCTAAGCTATAAAGATAAATACAAGGAAATATAAGATAAGAAAAGATCCTATGCTAATCTAGAAGATATTTTCTAACATGGTATCAGAGCCATGATTTCGAGCCATGGTATCTCGATCTCTCACTTCCGCCATCCTCAAGTCGCCAATCCCGTCCGGCGCACCTTATCTAGTTTAGTTTAGGATAGTTTTTTTTTCTTTATCTTTGTTTATGTTGCGCCGCTCACCCTTGGAAAAACAAGGACTTGGAGTTGCCGCCTTATTTAATGATTTTCAAACGAAACTGCTCCACATTGAGAAGCGTCTTCGTCGAACCGCCGCCTTAATTAATGATTTCCAGACGAAACTGCTCCACCTTGAGAAAAGTATTCGTCAAAATCTCTCTACTAAGCATTATTTATGTCCGGACTGTCGTAACATCTTTTCTCGGTTTTTTAGTTCAGTCTCAATGTTCAACACTTTCACGTTTCGACTGCGGGGGAGTGTTAGATATTATTATTGCTCTCCTAATTAGATTAGTATTATTATTGCTTTCCTAGTTAGACTAGTATTCTTATTACCTTATTTATCTTTTACCTTCTTTATAGTTTAGGGTTTTCTTGTATTCTCCCTCACTTGTAACTCGATAAATATGTTACTCAGTAATACAAGTTCCCTACGGGGTTTTCTCTAATCTAACATGGTATCAGTCTGCAGGGGTTTTCTTTATGCCCGGACTGTCGTAACATCTTTTTTCGATTTTTCGTTCCAGTCTTAGCGTTCGAGACCTCCCGTTTCGACTGCAGGGGAGTGTTAGCAGAAGCGAGAGATCGTGAGGGTTGAGAGAAGAAACCCTTTAGCTCTATACCATGTTAGATTAGAGAAAACTCCGTAGGGAACTTGTATTATTGAGTAACATATTTATAGAGTTACAAGATAGAGAGAATACAAGAAAACCTTAAACTATAAGAAGGTAAAAGATAAATAAGATAATAAGAATACTAGTCTAACTAGGAAAGCAATAATAATACTAATCTAATTAGGAGAACAATAATAATATCTAACACTCCCCCGCAGTCGAAACGTGAAAGTCTTGAACATTGAGACTAAATAAAAAATCGAGAAAAGATGTTACGACAGTCCGGGCATAAGGAATGCTTAGTAGAGAGATTTTGACGAATACGTTTCTCAAGGTGAAGCAGTTTCATCTGGAAATCATTAAATAAGACGGCGGTTCGAAGAAGACGCTTCTCAATGTGGAGCAGTTTCGTCTGAAAACCATTAAATAAGGCGGCAACTCCAAGTCCTTGTTTTTCCAAGGGTGAGCGGCGACAACATAAACAAAGATAAAGAAAAAAAACTATCCTAAACTAAACCAGATAAGGTGCGCCGGATGGGGTCGGCGACTTGAGGATGGCGGAAGCTAGAGATCAAGATACCATGGCTCGAAGCCATGGCTCTGATACCATGTTAGATTAGAAAAAACCCTGTAGGGAACTTGTATTATTGAGTAACATATTTATAGAGATACATGTACTTGGTAAACAAGAAACCCTAACTATAGACAAGGAAAGATAAATACAAGGAAACATAAAGAAACCTAAATTAACATAAATACTAGAAAGATATGGAAAGATATTATATTATCTAACACTCCCCCGTAGTCGAAATGTGAGAGGTTTGAACGTTAAGACTGGACCAAAAAAATCTGGTCATAGAGAATTTGAGCGGCGAAAAAGATAAAAGGTGCGGCGGCCTTAAGAGGCGGCGGCGGCTCCAAGTTCTTGTTTTCCAAGAGTGAGTGGCAGCAATTAACAAAACTAAAGACAGCGGCGGCGGCTCCAAGTTCTTGTTTTCCAAGAGTGAGCGGTAGCAATTAACAAAACTAAAGACAGCGGCGGCTAAGTACGGAGGCCCGCGGCCAAAGAAAGAAGGCGGAGGCTCCAAATCCTCATTCTTCAGGGGTGAGCGGCGGCAACTAACAAAACTAAAGGCGACGGTAGCGATTAAGCACGGCGGCAACCATATACAGGAAAACAAAAAAGAAGAGAAAGCGTGATAAGGAAGAAAAAGTTGGCGGCGGCGACGGCCATAGGAGAAAGAAAAAAAATAGATAAAGAAAAACTAAACTAGATACAGGGCACCGGACAGGGACGATGACTTGAGGATGGCAGCGGAAGCCAGAGATCGAGAGACCATTGCTCAAAGCCATGGCTCTGATACCATGTTAGATTAGAGAAAACCCTATCGGGAACTTGTATTTCTGAGTAACATATTTATTGATATACATGTACTTTGTAAACAAGAAACCCTAACTATAAACAAGGAAAAGATAAATACAAGGAAACATAAGAAACCTAAATTAACATAAATACTAGAAAGATATGAAAAGATATTATATTATCCAACACTCTCCCGCAGTCGAAACGTGAGAGTCTTAAACGTTGAGAATGGACCAAAGAAATCCGGTCATAAGGAATTCGAGAAGAAGACGGAGACAAAGATAAAAGGTGGCGGTAGCCTTAAGAGGCGGCAGCGGCTTCAAGTCCTCGTTTTTCAAGGGTGAGCGGCGACAATTAACAAAACAAAAGACAATGGCTAAGCGCGGCAGCATTCGGCCAAAGAGAGAAGGCGGCGACATAAAATAAAAAGGCCGTGGCTCCAAGTCCTTGTTTTCCAAAGGTGAACGGAGGCAACTAACAAAAGCAAAGGCGGCAGCGACAGTAAAAGAAAGGAAAAAAACTAGATAAAGGAAAACAAAACTAGATAAGGGGGCGCCGGACGGTGTCGGCGACTTGAGGATGGCGGAAGCGAGAGATCGAGATACCATGACTCGAAGCCTCTTAAGATATTATTTTCCTCGTAGGGGATTTGTATTATTGAGTAACATATTTATAGAGTTACATAAATTTGGTAAACAAGTAAACCCTAAACTATAAACAAGGAAAGATATTCTAAGCTATAAAGATAAATACAAGGAAATATAAAATAAGGAAAGATCCTATGCTAATCTAGAAAATATATTCTAACACTCCCCCGCAGTCGAAACGGGAGTTTTTTGAACGCTGAGACTGGACTAAAAACCCAAGAGGAGCCGGGACGATACTCCTTTAGAGAATGTTGTTTAGCAGCATCTTTGATTTTCGTTGCTTCTTGGTTGATAGATATAATTTTCAATGACTCTTGATTAAATTAAGAGGTTGTGTACTGCAAGGGGCCACAATAGAAGCAATTCCTCCTTCAACAAATCCCTTCACACCCATATCATGTAATTTTGTGTTAAAAATTTGAGAAAGAAAAGAGAATGTAAAAACAGAAAAAAGTTAAGAATAGGGGCTGAAAATAGAGTTAAGATATATAGTGAGAGGGAAAAAGAAATAGGAGAGAAGGAGAACATGTGGAAGCTGAGCAAACAACGGCGGAAAAAAATAAAAAAGGAACCCCATAGATACTAAACCCGGCTATAGGGCTAGGTACAACCGAAAATTATACCTTGCACACGAAATTTGAAGAAAAAAGATGGCTATTCTTTTATATTAACAACAATAAAAAAAATGCCATATATACTTAGAGGGTGTTTGGCTAACCTTATCCAAAACATTTTATAAGCTCCTACATCTTATAAGATGTTTTAGGAGCTTATAAGATGTAACATCTTATAAGATGTTTAAAAAAAGGTGGGGTTGGGTTACTTTTTAAAAAACAGCTTATAAGACCTAAACATCTTATTTTTTGGTCTTATATTGTTTTCTAAAAAAAATACCAAGCAAATTTATAGAGCTTATAAGCTCTAAAACATCTTATAAGATGTTTAGAGGAGCTTATAAGCTTAGCCAAACACCCTTTTATACGTGTGGAAAAAGAATTTTTTTTTTAAGATTCAAAAAAAGAAAAAAGAAAAAGAAAATAGAAGTTGAACAACTCGCAATTCAACGCCATGAAAGTGGGTAAGAATTAAAAATGTGGAAATAATGAGAGAGAGAGAGAGATTTGTTGGCATAAGTTGCTCTACACGAAAAGTGGTGGGCTGCCATTATTGTGTGTGGGAAGGAGAGAAAAAAAAATTAGGGAGCCGGACGGGGACGACGATGGTAGGGGCTGGGGGAAGCGAGAGATCATGAGGGTTGAGAGAAGAAACCCTTTAGCTCGATACCATGTTAAATTAGAGAAAACCCCGTAGGGAATTTGTATTATTGAGTAACATATTTATAGAGTTACATAAACTTGGTAAACAAGTAAACACTAAACTATAAACAAAGAAAGATAAATACAAGAAAAGATATTCTAAGCTATAAAGATATATTCTGACAATTGATAGGTAACTATATAGGGGAAAGAGAAAGGAAAGTTGAGAAAAAGTGAATTTGGATAAAAATAATTGTAGTGTGACTTTTTAGAATTTTGTGATTTAATATATAGAAAATGGAATTAAAAAACATAAATATACATGGCCAAAGTAATATCGTCTTTTCGACATTTCACATATGTGATGTGTAGTGTGTATATATTTATGTCAATGTTAAAAGTCATGTGCCTATCACATAATTTTTTGAAGAGATTCCATTTTTTCTTTTTACCAAATTTACCCTCAAATTTAGAAAAATAAAAAAATATTGAATTAGGAATCTTTTCTTTTACCAAATTTACCCTCAAATTTAGAAAAAGAAAAAAATTATTGAATTGAATTGAATTGTCAATGCTGATATTTACAGAACTAATTATGCTCTCTCTTTCCAAGTTACATTGACCATAATGTCTATAAGTATGGCCTTAGTTTCTTTCTTTCTATCAATATAAGTTCTTCATTTCCTTCATATACTATCAAGTACTAAACTTTGAAGGAGATGGATTTTCTTCGCAACTTCGTCATTGTCATGCTTGTTCTTGGCCTATATCCATTGATAGAATCAACCCCTTTAAGCATAGACACTGACAAAGACGCCTTGATTTCATTTAAATCTCAAATCTCCACAGAATTTCCCAATAATCCTCTCTCATCTTGGGGCCAAAACCTGTCGCCTTGCAACTGGACCGGGGTCTCTTGCAATAGCGAACGAGTAGTAGCCGTTGATCTATCTGGCCTCGGATTAACAGGTTCCATAAGTCCTTCCTTAGGCAATCTGTCATTTCTTAGATCACTTGAGTTACAAAATAATCAGCTTATAGGAAAACTTCCTCACCAAATTGGCAATCTTTTTCGTCTTCGATCACTAAACCTGAGTTTCAACAGGATAGAAGGTGTCATACCCTCAAAAATAAGTCGATGCAAAGAACTCAGATTCTTCGACTTGATGCAAAATCGAATTTCAGGAAATATCCCTCAAGAGATCAGCAATCTCACACATCTCCAAGTTCTTAATTTGGCTAGAAATCAGCTTTCAGGTGATTTTCCATCATTCTTGAACAATATTTCTTCTCTTGTCGATTTAAACTTAGGCACAAACAACTTAGGAGGTCCGATTCCTAGCGATTTGGCCCGTCTTGTGCATTTAAATTTTCTTGATCTGACCATTAACAATCTCTCTGGTATTGTTCCTCAGTCAGTATACAATATGTCATCTTTAGTATATTTCGCTTTAGCTTCCAATAATTTGTGGGGTGAGCTCCCCGGAGACATTGGATTCACATTGCCAAATCTTTTAGGGTTTAATTTTTGTTTCAATAAATTTAGTGGTACTATTCCGTGGTCTTTGCACAACCGCACAAACCTAGAGATCATCCGCATTGCGCACAACCAATTGCACGGAAGTATACCCCCGGGGCTTGGAAACCTCCGAAACCTAGAAATGTACAACATAGGGTTCAATAGTATCGTTAGCTCGGGCGAAGGGGGTCTTGATTTTCTCGAGCTTTTGACGAATAGTACCGGTTTGGACTTCCTTGCCATAGATTTCAATCTATTTGAGGGTGTGATTCCGAATTCCATAGGTAATCTCTCGAAGGTTCTCAGGATGCTCTACATGGGTGGGAACAATATCTATGGTACCATACCATCATCCATAGGTGAGCTTAGGTCCTTAGAGTTGCTAAATTTGAGTTATAGTTCTATTTCAGGCGAAATTCCGAGAGAGATTGGGCAGTTGGAGGAGCTTAGGGTTTTGGGATTAGCTAATAATAACTTATCTGGGTGGCTCCCGGATTCTCTAGGAAATCTCGAACTCCTGACGAAGATTGATCTGTCCAAGAATCAGTTAGTTGGAAATATACCTACAACTTTTGAGAACCTCCAAAACCTAATTTCCATGGACTTGTCCGATAATATGCTTAATGGAAGCATACCAAGAGAAATTATCAATCTTCCCAGATTAAGTGCATTCCTTAATCTATCCCAAAATCGTCTCACGGGCCCCTTACCTGCAGAAATTGGGTCACTTGAAAATGTGGCTATAATCAACATTTCTGACAACTATTTATCAGGCAGTATTCCTAGGTCGATCGGGGAATGTAGGAGCTTGGAGCAATTGTCACTTGCTAGAAACATGTTATCGGGTCTAATCCCGGACACTTTAGGATCTGTTAGAGGATTGGAAACTCTCGACCTTTCCTCAAATCTACTCTCCGGGCCAATACCATTCGACCTTCAGGATTTGAAATCACTACAACAGTTAAATCTCTCTTTCAATAATTTGGAAGGTGAAATCCCAACTAGAGGAGTTTTCAATGATCCCTCTAAAGTTCACTTGGAAAGTAACCAAAAGCTATGCCCAAGATCATCATGTAAAATCCCCCGTGGCCGTGGGAGGCGATTAGCCAACATGTATATCAGCGTAAGTGTTGCCACTGTGGCCTCTCTTTGTTTTGCACTTGGTTTGATATATTACACACGAAAGCGAAAAGGGATGATCAAGAATTTGTCCGAATCCGTAAGGGGACAACCTAAGATGATATCTTATGATGAGCTTCGTGTTGCAACCGATAACTTCAATCAAGAAAAACTTCTCGGACATGGAAGTTTTGGATTTGTCTACAAAGGACTTCTACAAGGGGCATTTATCGCGGTCAAGGTTCTTGACACTGCAATAGCTAAATCTCGAAAGACATTTTTAGCTGAATGTGCGTCTCTGAGACATGTGAGGCATCGTAACCTTATTAAACTTATCACAATATGCTCGAGTATAGACTCGAAGAATGACGAGTTTCTTGCTTTGATTTTCGAGTTCATGAGCAATGGGAGCTTGGATGATTGGATAAGTGAAAAGAGAAGGCTTGCAGATGGGAAAGGGTTTAGTGTTTTTGATAGACTGAGATATGCAATTGGAATTGCATCAGCAATAGATTATTTGCATAATGAAACTGAAGTGCCAATTGTGCATTGCGATTTGAAGCCTAGTAATGTTCTTATGGATTCGGACATGACTCCAAAGGTTGCAGATTTTGGTCTTGCTAAGTTATTGCTTGATGAAAATAACAATCAATTTTCCATCAGCTCTACACATACTCTCAGGGGATCCATTGGCTACATACCTCCAGGTCAGCTTAATTTAATTTACGCCTTTTTTAATTAAGAAACTAATTATTGCATGTTAATTGTTATATTTGGGTCCCAAAAAAGTGAAGGAAAAAAAATGAGTGCCTTCGAAGTAATAATAAAGCAATAAGCAGTCATAGCTTTGCTTTCCACGGCCCACCATGACAAATCATCTTCTGCTTATATTGTTAATTTCCGATCAGATAGAAATCAAAGTTGATCCACTTTCGGTCTTGACCTTTGCGTGTTCTGCACATTTAATACGATGCTTAAAAGCTTAGTGCACATTTTTATTAACTTGGACGGAATTGGTCATGTTAGTGCCACACAACCGATAATCATGCTGATTTGGAGTGCATTACTCATGTGGAAAGCACATGAGAACTTCAAAAAGGAGAAATGGTCATCATTTCATTGTAAACATTCAAGTGAGAATGTTTCCCTTAAGTTCTCATGTGTTTTTCACAAGAGTAATTTTCATCAAATTATCGACATGATTAGCGATTAAATAACACGTGTGTCGTCAATTTCATCGAATATCTAATGGTGGAGCCACAAGATTCGGGATCGAATGTGCTCAATTCCCTATTTAATTACCACCAATAGTGCAATATTTCCTAATAATCGATTGGCTTGCTCAGATAATTTTGAGGAATCTTAATTCTTAAATTTCAAATTCATGCATAACAATTTTGCGATTGTGTTTCTTTTTATTTTGGTCAATGATACGAATATAAACTTTAAAGTTCAGCTAATTTTAAAGACTTTTAAAATCCTTCTCCGATCTCCCTTCTAAAATTCAAATCTTCCCGCCAAAGACATGTAAAGACCAATTTGTTAACACCGCAAGATAAAAATGTTAAAATGAGTAATGACCATGTGAAAATTAGCTAGTGGGGAAAATTGCAAAATTGGTACTCCAAGTTACTATGTACGTCTATAATTTGACCTGTTAGCAATTTGCGTACACTAACTTGCAAAATTGCCAATTTCAGTGAAAATTTCCCCAAAAAATTCAAAATTGGTCAGAAAATATCATTTGGCAGGAAAATTGACGTGAATTTGGGGATTTTGCTGAGATGGAAGGAATTAACCTTCAATTTTGGGATTTTTGCATATGGAGGGAAAATAGACATTTAATTTGGTGATTTAATTTTCATACTTTTATTTTTTTTAATTAATTTAATTTTTTGGAAATTTCAATTCAAATATTTGTTTATCTAACTTATTTTTTATTTATTATAAATAAAACGTGTACAATTAATACATCTACAAAATAATTTAAAGTAAAAGATTATAATATTATATGCCTAAATTCATACTAAATTATTTTTTTTACTTAGTATTCTAAATTTTACTGTTTTTGTGCCTTTTCAAATAAAAATTAATTTCTTTTCTTTCTTTGTTTTTATTTTTTTAGTATTTTGTATTATTTGCTAACTTTTCAAAACTGTTTTGATTATTTACGATTTTCTTTAGTTTTTTTATGAGTTTTTTATCGTTTTTACAAATTTTTTTAGTTTTTAATTAATTTATGTTTTGTCATTGAAAATCTTTTGCCACCATTAAAATTTGCTTTTTTACTTAAATTTAAAAATTAGTTTGAGATATAATTTTAATATTTTCTAATTTTTTAAAATATTGTAATATTTTTCATTTTTTCTTATATTTTTGAATTTTTATAAGTCTTCAAAAAAAATTCTTTTTGCTTTCTAATTTTATTTTATTTTTTCTGATTTTTCAAAACAAAATTCAGATTTTTTTTTATTTTTCTGAGTTTTTAATTTATTTATTTTGTCAGTAGAAAAAAATCGTATTTATCTAGATAATAGGTTAAATTGGCAAGAGTTGGGGATTGGGGGCTATTTGGTAAAATAACAATTGCATTCCCTCCAAAATTGGGTCCAAGGAAGTGATTTTCCCTCCATTTTAACAAATCCCCAAATTGAAGGTTAAGTTTCCTGCCATTTCAGCAAAATCCTCAAATCCAAGTTAATTTTCCCACCAAATGACATTTTCAAGAAAATTTTAAATTTACCGTCGAAATTTGCACTAAAGTGCTTTTTGCAAGTTAGTGTACCCAAATTGCCAACAGACCAAATTATAGTTCCAAAAAAAAAAAAACGTACAGACCAACTAGGAGTGCCCATTTTACAATTTTCCCTTAGCTAATGAGACATTTTTCTTTGTTTTGCCACATTTATGATTTTCTCAAGTTTAATAGTGAAAAAAATTGTATGAGTCATCAAACTATTGATGATAAGAGACAAAAATAAATATTATTTATAAATTATCATTGTTGATAACTAATGACATTGAGAAACTCCCAGAATTAGTCTCTGTGGGCTTGCAATTTTCGCCCATTTCTTTACAAATTTGAAAAATTAGTTTCATATGATAATTTCTTTTTTCATTATACTCCCGGCCGTTAAAAACAAAAACCATTAATTTGGGGCATCTTGCACGGATCGGTATCTAAGGCGTGCATCTATACACGAAATTCCATTTATTTATTAACTGATGAGACAAAAAATGCGAAAAGTAAAACACATTTTACGAGACTATTTTTACAATTATGACAACATTGAGACTAAATTGTTATAAACTCTATCGTAGGAGACCAATATTACAATTTTCCTTAGTGATACTTATACCATCATGGACAAATTTCAAATTTTAGTCTCATAGGATCTCGCTATTCTAATTTTAGTCCCACGCTTTACGGGATTCTAAAAAACGTCCCAATAAGTTAAAAAAATTGTAATGTTAATTGGTTCTTTTTTTAAACAACACTAGTCTCATACTTTATTTTGCAATTTAAAAATTGCATTTTGCCCCTTGAACTATACAAGATATATTAAACACCCCCTAATCAAATATTAATGTGCACTTACCCCCTGAACCTGAAAAATTAAGTGAAATAAAAAAATATTTAGGGGGGTAAATGGAAAAAAATATATGTTTAGGGGGGTAAGTGAAAAATCTATGTTTAAGGGGGTATTTAATACATCTTGTATAGTTCATAGAGCAAAATGCAAAATAAAGTATGGGACTAACGTTGTTTAAAAAAATGACTAACATTACAATTTTTTCAAATTATTGTGACGTTTTATTAAAATCACATAAAGCGTGGAACTAAAACTAGAATGACGAGATCCTACGGGACTAAAATTGAAATTTTGCCTACAATTATGATATGATAATAAATTTCTAAAACACACAGGAAATAACTAAAAAGCATTGTTATAGCATTACCAAATATATAGTTAAGCAAATAATTATCAATGACGACTTCAACATTATCATTTAATATGTTCATCATTATATTGTTTTATCTTTTCATGGATTCTCTAGGACTTATAATTTGCTCTTTTAAATAAAATTCTTAATGTGAACAGAATATGGGTATGGAGAAAAACCATCAACTGCTGGAGATGTATATAGCTACGGCATTCTTCTGCTGGAACTATTCACTGGGAGGAGCCCTACCCATGAGATTTTCACAGGAGGTTTAAGCCTATGGAATTGGGTGCAAAATCAATTGCCAAACAACGTTGACCATATTCTAGACCTTGAGCTACTTCAACAGATGAATAGTTTTGGCGACGATCTGAGCCAATGTAATAAGCTGGAAAACCGTCGCGATTGCCTGATCACAATCTTTGGTGTTGCTGTATCTTGTGCTGCTGATTCTCCTGATGCTCGTATCACCATTAGAGACGCGCTTCACAAGCTGAAGAGTGTTGAGAACACCCTTCGCAAACAAGAATTTTTCGAAAACAGTGATTATTGTGTTTGAGTAATTAGCCAAAAAAATAAAAAATATTGGGTTTAAGTACTCAAAAGCTAGTCGGGGTCCTCCATTCTATTTTGAGTTTTTTATCCAGTATATTACTTGACGTTTTATCTTATATTTACTTGTAACTACCTGTCAAATTAAAAAAATATTTTCTTAAAGGTAAAATTGCAACTTCATTCCATAGGATAGGGCCTTTGTAATTTTATTTCCAATGTTTATAACCTTTCAAAATTTGTCTCACACGATGCATTCTTTTGAATTTTTAGTCCATCCTTGGAAAATTGACAAAATCGTTAGCTTGGTCACATGTCTCAATAATAGAGTTAAGGGTGCGTGCTTGACGGGAGAAATTCCATCCATTTTTTAGCAAATGAGACCAAGATTGCAAAAATATTATCTCATGGGACCAATTCTGCAAGTTTATAAATAATGAGACTTAAATTAAAACATGTTCTATCTTGTAATGCCAATAACAATCCTCCATTTCTTGAATTTAAACCATGACTTATAACAAATTCTAAGGAAAAATTGCAAAATTTATACACTAAAGGACTTGGCAAGTTTTTTACAACCAAAAAAGGGTCTGTTGGCAATTTGGGTACACTCCAGCTACAAGTTTGGCAATTTAGCATAAGTCAAGCTAAAAAATTCAATATTGGCCGGAAAATGTCCATGTGGCACTCAAATCTAAAGGAAATTTCTTACGTGCAAATTTGGAGGAAAATGGGGGGTAAAGTCAATTAATGTTACTCCCAACTCTCATATGAAGATAAAACTGAAAAAATAAAAATAAAATTGGAAAATATTAAAATTGTATGTTTCAAATTGTTTTTTAGTTTGAAAAAAACAATACTTAATTAAAAAATAGAATAATATAATTCTTAGATAAATGGGAATATAGTTTCAAAAACATTAAAAAATATTTAAAAATATTAAAAACGTTAAAGAAATTTTAAAAATCAAACATTAGTAAAAATCATATCTTAAATTTAAATAAAAATTTAATTTGAATTTTTTCCATTGACATAGTAAATAAATTTAAAACTCATATAAAAACACTACAAGAAAAAAGGCTTTTAACTACGAGGTCTATCTCGTAATAAAAGCCCAAAATTCGTAACAAAAGGGCTTTTACTACGAGATAGCTACGAATTTCATGGCGTTACGAATACGGTCGTAACAAAAAATTTGTTACATCTTCTTCGCGTAGAAAATACTTTTTACTACGACTTTTGAAGCTTTTGTTATGCCTACTTTTTCATAGTAAATAACTTGCAAAAGCACCCACCTTTTGGTACGTGCTGGTAGTTGTAGTAAAAGTCATATAGAAAAGAAATTGTTTCTTTTAAAATTCAAATAATTGCCTTTTATTTTACAAATCAAATTTAATCAAACAACTCAATATCATTAGATAAAAAAAATATTGAATCTCTATATTTTAAAGGTTACAACTATTTCACCAATAATATATAGACTTCATAATTTTTTTTACAACATATCTAAACACATATAATCGAACTTCAAATTTCCACCAACGCCTAGTACGTAGTAGATAAGTCAAGCTAAACATTAAGTAGTTCTTTATATCCTTACAAAAATGAAATTAACATCGATAACATCCAAAGACAAACTATTAGAAATCCTATATCAAAATGAACAACACCACCAGCTTGTTAGAATATCCATATTTGATGTGCTACCTACATCTCCATGACCTGCGACATACCCGGAAAAAGTAAATTAAGGAAAGCTTTAAATTTTACTGAAGTAAAAAGCTTAAGATAGGAAATATGCTCGACTATAAAATAGCGCTAATATCATACATACATTGACAATTTCGCGTTAAATCCATCTATGAAGTATTTCTTCAATGGTCTTAGCATCTTCACGAAGCCTAAGAGACTTCTCATCGTTATAGGGTTAAATTTACAAAGTCTTTTGGTTACTGAACTTTTCGGTGACAATCTGCATTTATAAGACCGAAATTAAATTACATAAGTTAATTACTAAAAATGGAAGCACATTACGAAATGTGAATATCCCACATTGAACTGAAAGTAATATACTCTACATCTACAGAAATTGCGAAAAACAAAAGCGAAAAATAATAGTAGAGAATTATTACATGTTCTTCTTCAAGAAGAAGAGCATCTGCCAATCCATTCAAAGTTGGTCAATATAAGCTTTATGCATCCAGAACCTATAAATTTTCATTATATAAAACTAGTGGAAATTCCAAGTAACTAATGCGTCACATTTTTGTTTAGAAACTATGCTGAATTTTCAGCTTTATATAAGCATATTATGATCGCAACTCAGCTTCTATGCAAACTTTTCTGCTCTGAAATCGAGCTGAATATTTTTTAGCTTCTAAATTTCAACTTCTCGCATTTCATAATAGCAGTGCGTTTATGTTCTGAAATCAGAGAAGACTTTGCATTTCAGAGCAAAAACATTATGAAACATATATATTCTGAATTGAGATCTATGTAGGAGCGGAAATCTTAGATATGCATAACGAAAATCAGCTTATGTTGTAAACAATTTTACAAAACAAAGGGTGATTTGCAGGTATATACTTTTCAACCCCTTCAAGAGTACCACCTTACACAAATTAAAAATGTAACCAAGTAGAAAAAGAGGTTCATGGATAAAATCTAAGCAATCTTCACTTACATGAAAATCAATGTGTTATAATCATCGTCAATGTTGTCTCCACTAGATCAGGATTCCATCCACAAATCAAGTCCCATAAGATTTATACCCTGAATCATCAATTGATGTATACACAAAATGAAAATATCACGGCATATAAGAAGAAGTACTCTAGTATCCACTTATTAGTGTAAAGAGGAAACAAGTTACAAAAATTTAATCATCAATACAATCTGTCATTTCAATACCATTTTCCCTTTCAACTGTTTTTACATAAGCGTATATTTCCTCACTAATAATCCCTCACCCCACAAATATCCACATTTGGATTTGAAACTCGATCATCTAGTTGAGTTATTATGTGATTTGTCAACTCCAAGAACATACTCATCAGGTTACAAAAAACAATCCACCTTCTATCCATTTCAATAGCCTTTCTTTGACCGCTACAATTCACACACGCATGCAAATAATTTATATTTTTTTAAAAAACAGATATTTGAGTTCTTCAATATCCAAAAAGCATGAAAAGGTTTTAGATGCATGAATGTTTACAAAATGAACTTGATAAACGATTACTTCTTCCTGCTATTGATGTGAACTCGTCTACCTTGTTTGTGAACTAATTTATGAGTTATGTGACATGAAGGGTCACATATACTTGCATCAAAAACAAGATCGTTATGGTACTTTCATGAATACAAAATAATTTCAAGTAATTTGAATATCATTTCCTCAATAAAAATACTAAATGCTTCTTCAGAGTGAATGAGGGTTAATGTTAACATGAAGTGGAAAGATAAATAACAAAAAAGTAAATTGTATTAATTAGGAAGGATCTTTACCCAATATTTACATAAAAAGTAAAAATAAGAAGCTAAAAACACAATCAACACCTACATCTTGAATTAAACCCCTAAAACAGCAATTATTTCTCATCAAACTTCAATCTATATTAATAAACCCAAAAAGTTAATATCTACTCAAGGTACAAGTTTCCATGGATAAGAAATTTCAATAAAAAACAAATATTCAAAAAGAAGCACACTACTAAAGGAAGATATCACTTTAATTCCATAAAATCCTAAAATTCTTAGGCATGCTAGCAATCACTGATAGACAAGAACTTGGAGCCTAAGCTAGTAGTTTCTTATGCAATTTTCGAACAATAAGGGGCCCTTATTAAGGGCTATGAGGTTTCTTCTACAAATGCCCAATCTGTCTATTCCAACCATTCATGAGGGGTCCAAGGGAGGCGTATAGATGGAGAAAATTGAGAAATTTAAATAATTAATATAAAAATAAATTAAAAATCAGAAAATACCACCAAAAATATGGAATCTTCTATGTCGAAACACATTTTATATTTTTTTTTAAAAAAATTAAGCTATTATGACATGTGGTATGTCGTTACACATTTTATATATATATTTTAAAAAAAATTTAGGTGTTACGACATACTACATGTCGTAACACGCTATATTATTTTTTTTTTAAACAAAAGCTGACTGCTCGTGTCAGGGTCAGTGTTGACCGCTGACACGAGTTGTGTTACGACATGTAGTATGTCGTAATACGAGAATTTATTTAAACAAAAAAATAAAATCACGTGTTACGACATAGGCTTTTTCTCATCTTCTTCTTCTTCTTCCTTCCTCTCTTTCTCGTTTTTTTTTCTCATCTTCTTCTTCCTTCAATTTTCTCCATTTTTAGCAAGATTTTTTCTCTAAACTTAGCCTCCAATCTTCTCCCTCAACCAAGATCGTAAGGTATAGTTTTAATTTTGTTAAATTTAGAGTTTATATATGAGTTTTTTTTATTGTAATGATATTGTAATTTATGGTTGAAAATTTGAACTTTTAGTGATACATTCGATTTGGTAACTATAATTTTTGCATTTTTGCTATAATTATCGAATATGTTGGTATAATTATTGAATTAATAAGTTGATTTTTGATCTTTAGGTTTAATTTTGACTTCTTAGTTCAATGTCAATTTTTAGTGTTATTTTTTATGATTTTTTGGTATAATGTTGGAATTGGTTGGTATAATTATTGAATTAGTAGATTGAATTTTGATATTTAGGCTCAATTTTGACTTTTAGGTATAATGTCAATTTTTAGTGTTACTTTGAAATTATTTGGTATAGTTTTTGAATTGTTTGTATAATGTTGGAATTGGTTGGTATAATTGTTGAAATGTTCGGTATAATTTGTATTTTTAGTGTTTAATTTTGAATTGTTAGGTTTGATTTCTAGTTGGTAGGTTTAATTTGGAATTATTTGTATAATGTTGTAATTGGTTGGGATAATTGTTGAATTAGTAGATTGATTTTTGATTTTGAGGCTCAATTTTAAGTTTTAGGTATAATGTCAATTTTTAGTGTTATTTTGGAATTATTTGATATAATTTTTGAATTGTTTGTATAATGTTGGAATTGGTTGGTACAATTGTTGAAATGTTCGGTATAATTTGTATTTTTAGTGTTTAATTCTGGATTGTTAGGTTTGATTTCTAGTTGGTAGGTTTAATTTGGAATTGTTTGGGACCTATAAGTTCAAATTAATAGGCTTAATTTCGAGTAGTTAGATTTATTTTTGAATAGGTTGGTATATTTTGTAATTGTTTGGTATAATGTTCGTATTAGTTGCTATAATTTTCGAATTTGGAGTAGTTAGCTTTAATTTTAAATTGGTTGCTTTCGGAAATGTTTGGTATAATTTTTTGAATTGATAGGTTTAATTTAGAGCAGTTAGGTGTAGATTCGATCAGTAGTTCAAATTAATATGTTTAAATTCGATTTTTTAAATTGAAATTAATATTTTTTTAATTTTTATTTTGTACGTGTAATCTCCAATTTTTATGGATAATTCGAATGATTAGGTATAATCTGTAAATTTTAATTTGTATGTATAATCTTTATTGATTATGTATAATTTTTAATTAGTGGGTTTAATTTCGAATTAATAGATACAATTTACTAAATATATAAATGTAATTTATATCGTAGAATGTAAATTAACATTGTTGTGGATATGTAAATGCAGGGTGGCTGAGCGTAATGTATATGGACCGGCTGATCCGAGCGTATTGTATGATCAGGACAATCATGTATAATTTTTAGTTGCTCATTATCCAGACTTCACTCAACGTGTCCGGCGAGCTGATGCTGCATATTTCGAGATTGCCTTTGGACATCCTCTACATCACCACGTCAAGGTAAAGCTTGATGAGATTGGGTTTTATAGGGTATACCAGTTATCTCATTTTACAAATGACCTAGGCCTTGTGAAGGCCCTAATTGAGAGATGGCGCCCAGAGACGAATACATTTCATTTTAGGACCGGAGAGGCTACGATTACTCTCTAAGATGTTGCTATTTTATATGGTCTACCAGTTGATGGTAGGGTTGTAGTTGCATATAGGCAGTTCCAAGGATATGAAAGTTCCGTCTTATATGTATATGAACTATTAGGACTGTACTTAACGCTAGAAGATTTCAAGCACGGTTATAGAATATCAGTACGAAAACTTGCTAACCATGTGGTGAGTGCTCCATTCCAAATAAATGATCAATCTGAAGAATTTTTAGTTGATCAGGTAGCCCGTTGTTGGGCACTTTTGTTGTTAGGGGGTGTGATGTGCGCCGACACCAAAGGAGATGGTATTCCTATAGTGTGGTTGACTGTGTTTGAAGATATAAACTTAGCACACACACATTTGGGGGAGCGCGGTATTGGCTCATTTATACCGCGAATTGTCGAGTGGTTTTCAAGTAGATTGCAAAAATATTGGAGGTTTCATGCCATTATTAGAGGTGAGAAAAATTATTATTTAGACTTTATTATTTTTGGTATAATAATTCGTGGTTATTCAATTAATATATTTCTCATTTAACAGATATGGGCGTGGAGTAGGGTTTGGATTGTAAGGCCTGATGGGGTACCTAGACAGATGGCGGGAGCTGACGTGGATGACATTGCCCGAGCACCTTATGTTGCACGGTAATTTACCATTTGAAGATTATGTTTAATTAAGAAACGTTCAATTTTTTTTTAATTATTTTCAATGATTGTTGTTTGAAGGTGGTATCGACCTACTACAAATACTGCTTCAGTCACTCACAACGTCCGGGCAATTAGAGATGGTCTAGATCAGATGGCGAATGGACATGTGAGTCGGGAATTTTTTGTACAACCTCATTTGAGTTCTTAATGTTTGAATGATAACGTATGGCGAGCAATGATATTATGAAGTTCTTCGACAGTTTGAAATATATATTATGACGTGTTGGAAGGTGATAAGTCCATATTTTACAATATTTTATGCCCCATTGTAATATGATTTGATCGTTACTTTGATCATTTTTTATCCCTCATAATGCTTTGATTGGTATAGATTTTGTTTTCTAGGATACAAGTTGATTTACGCATGAAAGACAAGAAAGGAGATCCAAATTGAGCTTGAAATTCTATTCTTTTTTTTACAGCCCGAATCAGACTAGTGTTTCTTCTCCAATATTGTAGAGCTTTGTCTTAGCTTCGCGTATCAACTTGAATCACCTCAATCCGACATTTGTAGAGATATTTATGATTCAGTCACGTTGTTCAGTGTTTGACCGCGGTCCACTTTCCCGAGCCCTATTTTTATATCCACCGTTTTTGGACCTAAGGCAATGCTCTAAAACACCAAGGGGAAGCCATGTAAAGAGTCATCATCATCATCATTTTCATCATCAAATTCTTTGTAATAGGGAGTAATTCAACTCTTTCTCTTTGATGTATCAACCATGTAGACTTGTTGTTGTAAGTATTCATCTTTGTGATTGGGTTATGTGAATACATGAATCATTAATTTTCGGATTTATTACACCATGTTTGATTTTGTGCTTAATGTTTGAATGATAACGTATGGCGTAACAAGCATCATTGCGTTGTGTGGCTTTTTGTGTTCCGATGATATTCTTTGTTAATTCAATCTTCACTATAGAGATATAGGAAGTTGTTAACATCGTAGAATAATAAATACATTAGTATCATCGGATAATTGAGAGTTCCCATAGTAGGATCATAACCCAATCACCCCTTTCCATTGAGCGTGTTCTTCGACAGTTTGAAATACGCCAATATATTCCACGCACACCTGGACGTGTTGGAAGGGTCACCTGAAAGGGTAAGTCCACGACTAATTGGTTGGATAAACACGCTCGAGAATTTGCAATGTGGAATAATCGTCAATCGTACGTTGTGACTGGACACTATATTGAGGAGGGGGAGACCAGACCGACGAAGGATACGAAGAGTGGTATGACCGAATCACTCGTCGTTACATTTTACCCCGATTGACTAGGAGAGGTGCGGGACACCAGGCCGGGTCAGCCGCTCTATTGCAAAATGTGGTTAGTATTTGGTATTGTTTTCCATTGATACTTAGTTTAATGCTATTTATTTAGGAACATTTTTTTGTTGATAGTATTTGTTATTTTATATTTTCAGTTCATGGAAATTGAAGAGGTGCAAAATCCAATGCAACAAATTGCCCAAACTAGTGATCCCTCGACAATTAGGGAACTGCAATCTAGAATGAGGAACATCCAGGATATGGTCACATGTAGTGGCAATGTAGCCATCGGTGCTCGTGTAGATGAGGAACATGCCGAAGGATCGAGCTCGGCTTTCCATGGTCACTTCAATGCTGGAGGATCGAGCTCAGGTTTTCATGGTCACTTCCATGCTAGAGGATCGAGCTCGGCTTATCATGATCAATTTAATCCCGGAGGATCGAGCTCGACTCATCCTCGTCCTAACCCTAACGACGTTTACATTCCCACCATGGCCCAATCACCTGTGACTAATGTGCCCATCGATTTTCACAATCAAGGACAAGGTATCAGTACGCCGACATGGAATTTGACTGATCTCGATATGGAGCAGTGGAGAGATGCACCTCTACATCATAGAATTCCACATCCGCCTCCTGTACAATTTAATGTATCACCAGTTCAGTACAATGATGGTGAGGAAGAAGCAAATATGAGAAGGTCTACGAGGACGAGGAGGTCCCCAAATTGTGGAACGGGTGGACATCGAGGTTATCGGTCGCATAGATAGTTTATATAGTCGTTGTGTATTTATATTTTTTTTTGTGGTGTTTTGGCAAAAGCATGTTAATAATATAATTTTATTGACATAATTGTTTTATTTGAAGGCAAAACAATTACGAAATTAATATGAACATTGAATTAATATAAAACTAATTGATAGGAATCTAGTTATTCCCCTCATCAGACATTTTAATGTCCGATCGATACTCAGGACCTATACTAAGCTCCCACCGGGCTCTTGCTTCTTGCACATAACCACATAATGCGTATTCTCAAGAAATTTCTTGGTAATTTAGACGTTGCATACACATAACCATCCTATTATTCTCCTCACGTATCCTATTGAGTGCTGTAGTTTTTTCCTGTGGCGTTACACGAGGCAGGAGTATGGCTCTTAGTCTGGGGCAGCAAATTTGATGTTCACGACAATCCACGACAAGCCCGTCTTGTTCTTGGACCCGATGAAGCCATTCATCTTCCATCGTTCGCAAATATGTTTCTGAATATCTTTGATTTGGATTCAATGAATAATAGTAATCATCATCCAACTGCCAACTACGACCCATGGCACGAAAAATATCACCAGGAGTGTAATACAACTTTGGGGCTCTAAACGGCTCCATTTTTAATAATTATTGTTGAGATTGGTTAATGCTCCCTTTGTATATATACTCATAATTCCGAATACAATAGTTCACAATTTTCACAACCCGTGACTACAAACAATGCAGACAAAAATGCAAAACCCGTGACTACAAACAATGCAGACAAAAATGCAAAACCCGTGACTACAAACAATGCAGACAAAAATGCAAAACCCGTGACTAAAACTTTCACCCGTGACTACAATGCAGACAAAAATGTAAAACCCGTGACTACAAATTGCAAAACCCGTGACTACAACTTCCGAATACAGTAGTTCACTCCCTTTGTATATATACCGACTTCACATGTCGGAGGCCACTTCACGTTACACTATTTTGAGATTTAACATGAAAATGGGAGATAATCATAACTCTAGACATCGACAAACATGGTTATTAGTAGAAAGAAACGATGACTACGAGGAGTTGGTTAATGAGGACCCTATTGAGTATTATTGTGGGCTCAGAAGGGAATGAGCTCATCGGGTGCTCGAATCTGAGGAATTGGTTAATGATCTTCGAAGACTTGGCGTGCGAATTCCATGACGTAGATCCTTGATGATACCCAGAGATGGTGAAAAAAAATTTAGGAGGGCTGTTTCAAGAATAAGAATCGAAAATAACAGAATGATTTTACGTCGTTGTAGATATCACATGCTTGAACTTGCAGAAGAACTTGCATTCGCACGGGGCCAAAGACTCACACGTCGTGAAATACGAAATGTTTTGACTCATCCTTCATACAGATCAGACTACTACATGTCAGATGAAGATGAGTAAAGTGAATGAAGTTTTTATTGTATTGTAATTTCAATGAATTGTTTTTTATTACTGACTTATTTGCAAAAATAGTTGTTTATTCTGAGTCAGAAAAAAAAATTACGTAATTATTGTTGAGAAAGATCGTCAAGTGGGGTTGTTTTGAATAAATATTTTTTATTGTATTGTAATTTCAATGAATTGTTTTTATTATTGACTAATTTGCAAAAATAGTTGTTTATTCTGAGCCAGAAAATAAAAAAAAATACGTAATTATTGTTGAGAAAGATCGTCAAGTGGGGTTGTTTTGAATAAATATTTTTTTATTGTATTGTAATTTCAATGAATTATTTTTTATTATTGACTAATTTGCATAAATAGTTTTTTATTCTGAGCCAGAAAAGCAAAAAAAATAAAATTAGACTATTTTTCATTTGGCTCAAACGGGCCTGTTTTGCGTGGCCATATCTCTTTACTCGGTTATCGAAATGAGCCAAATCTTACGTGTATACAAATTTCATAATACCACCTTCAACTTTTATGTTCAAGTCGTAGCCAAAAAACGCACAGAAACATGCCAAATACAAGCCCGAAAATCAACAAAAAATAGTTTTTTAACATAAAATTTTTTAAACGGGCCTGTTTTGCGTGGCCATATATCTTCACTCGGGCATATAAATGAGCCAAATCGTATGTGTATACAAATTTCATAACACCACCTTCAACTTTTATGTTCAAGTCGTAGCCAAAAAACGCACAGAAACATGCCAAATACAAGCCCGAAAATCAACAAAAAATAGTTTTTTAACATAAAATTTTTTAAACGGGCCTGTTTTGCGTGGCCATATCTCTTTACTCGGGTATCGAAATGAGCCAAATCTTACGTGTATACAAAGTTCATAACACCACCTTCAACTTTTATTTCAAGTCGTAGCCAAAAAACGCACAAAAACATGCCAAATACAAGCCCGAAAATCAACAAAAAATAGTTTTTATTAACATAAGATTGTTTTATTTGAGTCTACTCTGAGTCTAACCCTGGGCAGTCCATCTCATTGTGAATGCAAGTGCTCCGCTGCCGGCCTACAGTAGGTCGCTTCCTTAGATTAGGGTCATGGACCAACTCAAAATTGGGAGTATCCCAATAATGTGATTCCAACAACGCGTAGAACCTCCCTTCGTATGTTTTCAAATATTCGGTGGTCAGGTAATATTTTTCAACAAGCTCGGTCGACCTAATCCCTAACTTTGTACATAATTTTATTGCATGTGAGCATGGAATTCGATGAAGAGTCCATTTTCCACAAGAGCAATATTTAGCTTTGATGTCGACCGAGTAATGATGATTACCGGACCCGATCTGTCGGCCCGTTTTAACGTAACCCGTCTCATGCTGCCAAGAAAAAACTTCTGCCCGGTGATTTGTAGATTTTTTGTCCCACTCATTGTACATTTTATACGCATATGTCATGAAAGGCTATGCCCTCATTGCATGAGCCATTCGCACTCGATCAGAAAAATATTGGACAATACGATAAAATGTGCACTCAACAATTGATGTGGGTGGAAGATGTCGAGTACCTTTCAACACATTGTTTAAGCTTTCTCCCATATTCGTCGTCATAATGCCTTCGCGCATCCCTCCATCATATGCCAATGTCCACTTTTCTCGTGGGATAGCTTTCAGTTAATTCAACGCAACTGGATCCTTATTACCAATAAGTTCCATTGCTTGGTCAAACTTTCGTTGGTTATGTGCCATACCTGCCGCATAACAGAGTTCCTTCATGGCTTTACTTTTGAATTGAGCATTAAAGTTTGACGTCACATGTCGGAGGCAATATCTATGAGCTCCCAGTGGAGGGGTAAACGCGGCCATTTATCGAGTAGCATTTAATAAGCCCTTATGGCGATCTGAAATAAGATAAACACCTTCATCAGGCATAAAAAAATGTTTGCAGATCAATTGCAGAAACCATAACCAAGACTCTTTGGACTCATTATCAACAATAGCGAATGCTAGAGGCAAAATGTTCTGATTTCCATCCAGAGTTGATGCGCATAACAACTTAGCCTTGTGGCGTGCGTACACATGAGTCCCGTCAACACATATAACTTGTCGACAATGTCGGAATCCATCTATAACATGGCTTGAACGCCGCAGAAATATAAATTTCAACATTTGGGATTTTGATCCGGATTTTTGGCCGGCCGTTAACAACCGTCCCCCGGATTCCACTTCCGCATTGTCCCAAAAATTTAGGTGAACCATGTACGGACTCCACACCACGCTTCCAGTACTATAATCTCATTGGCACGACGCCAAACCTTGTCCCCGCCTTTCCCATTAAATATCAAATTTAAATTTTGTCTGCACTGTTAGAACAATGTAGCCGACTTTGTATGACGGATCCTTCCTATTTATAGGTGAATTTCATTTGCAATCACTGTTAATGGTCAAGTTTAAAAGTAGGTTAGTAGCGAAACAATTTCCCTAGCAGAAACATGTGTGTGCCCCTCCATACCTTGTACTTTTCAACGTTATGTCTTCTTCAGAAAGACTTTCCACCGCAGACGTTTCAAAAGGGCATCCTTTTTGATTCTAGCAGGCATACACCATCAATAGGAGTAATTCAACTCTTTCTCTTTGATTTTGTATCAACCCATTGTTTTTTAAAAATTGGACTTGTTTTCACTGTGTTGTTGTAATTATGAGCTAAGCATCTTGAGTGATGGGTTATGTGACTACTTTGTGATGTTTTTGTGTTTAATGAATCATTATTTTCGGATTTATTACATTCTTGTACATGTTTGATTTGTGCTTAATTGCTTGCATATGCTTGATCACCATGTGTTTGATAAAATGCTTTGTCTTGAGACCGAGAGAGATAGATAAAGGGAGATCGAAAAATCAAACATCATAACGTAACAATTGACTAGAGATAGAATCGATTGCGTTGTGTGGCTTTTTGTGATAAGATGACCCGATGAATGTAGGATATTCGTAAACAAGGAATTCCTTTGAACTAAATGCATGTTAGTTAATTCAATCTTCACTTAGAGATATAGGAAGTTGTTAACTAGTATAGGCTTGTTATTTCAAGAGATTGAATAATAAATACATTAGGGGGTTTCGCCATAACAAGAACGTTCTAAGATCCGGATAATTGAGAGTTCATGAACATAGAATAGAACATAGTAGGATCATAACCCAATCACCCCTTTCCATTCGATTTATTATCTTGTTTATCACCTATTTATCTTTGATTATTTTCATAGTATAAACATCAATCATCTTATAATTTGATTTAGCTTAGAGTTAGATAATATAGCAATTTCGAGCATTGAATCCAATTGTCCCTGTGGAGACGATACACCCCGGGCTAAATAGTCCACTTTATTACTTTGCACGACCTAGTATACTTGCTAGGATTTCGTGTGTCAGAAGGGTCACCTGAAAGGGTAAGTCCACGACTAATTGGTTGGATAAACACGCTCGAGAATTTGCAATGTGGAATAATCGTCAATCGTACGTTGTGACTGGACACTATATTGAGGAGAGGGAGACCAGACCGACGAAGGATACGAAGAGTGGTATGACCGAATCACTCGTCGTTACATTTTACCCCGATTGACTAGGAGAGATGCGGGACACCAGGCCGGGTCAGTCGCTCTATTGCAAAATGTGGTTAGTATTTGGTATTGTTTTCCATTGATACTTAGTTTAATGCTATTTATTTAGGAACATTTTTTTGTTGATAGTATTTGTTATTTTATATTTTCAGTTCATGGAAATTGAAGAGGTGCCAAATGCAATGGAACAAATTGCCCAAACTAGTGATCCCATGGAAATTAGGGAACTGCAATCTAGAATGAGGAACATCCAGGATATGGTCACATGTAGTGGCAATGTAGCCATCGGTGCTCGTGTAGATGAGGAACATACCGGAGGATCGCGCTCGGCTTTCCATGGTCACTTCAATGCTGGAGGATCGAGCTCAGGTTTTCATGGTCACTTCCATGCCGGAGGATCGAGCTCGGCTTATCATGAACAATTTAATGCCGGAGGATCGAGCTCGACTCAACCTCGTCCCAACCCTAACGACGTTTACATTCCCACCATGGCCCAATCACACGTGACTAATGTGCCCGTTAATTTTCACAATCAAGGACAAGGTATCAGTACGCCGACATGGAATTTGGCTGATCTCGATATGGAGCAGTGGAGTGATGCATCTCTACATCATAGAATTCCACATCCGCCTCCTGTACAATTGAATGTATCACCAGTTTAGTACAATGATGGTAAGGAAGAAGCAAATATGAGAAGGTCTACGAGGACGAGGAGGTCCCCAAATTGTGGAACGGGTGGACATCGAGGTTATCGGTCGCATAGATAGTTTATATAGTCGTTGTGTATTTATATTTTTTTTTTGTGGTGTTTTGGCAAAAGCATGTTAATAATATAATTTTATTGACATAATTGTTTTATTTGAAGGCAAAACAATTACGAAATTAATATGAACATTGAATTAATATAAAACTAATTGATAGGAATCTAGTTATTCCCCTCATCAGACATTTTAATGTCCGATCGATACTCAGGACCTATACTAAGCTCCCACCGGGCTCTTGCTGCTTGCACATAACCACATAATGCGTATTCTCAAGAAATTTCTTGGTAATTTAGACGTTGCATACACATAACCATCCTATTATTCTCCTCACGTATCCTATTGAGTGTGTAGTTTTTTCCTGTGGCGTTACACGAGGCAGGAGTATGCTCTTAGTCTGGGCAGCAAATTTGATGTTCACGACAATCCACGACAAGCCGTCTTGTTCTTGGACCCGATGAAGCCATTCATCTTCCATCGTTCGCAAATATGTTTCTGAATATCTTTGATTTGGATTCAATGAATAATAGTAATCATCATCCAACTGCCAACTACGACCCATGGCACGAAAAATATCACCAAGAGTGTAATACAACTTTGGGGCTCTAAACGGCTCCATTTTTAATAATTATTGTTGAGATTGGTTAATGCTCCCTTTGTATATATACTCATAATTCCGAATACAATAGTTCACAATTTTCACAACCCGTGACTACAAACAATGCAGACAAAAATGCAAAACCCGTGACTACAAACAATGCAGACAAAAATGCAAAACCCGTGACTACAACTTTCACCCGTGACTACAAAATTGCAAAACCCGTGACTACAACTTCCGAATACAGTAGTTCACTCCCTTTGTATATATACCGACTTCACATGTCGGAGGCCACTTCACGTTACACTATTTTGAGATTTAACATGAAAATGGGAGATAATCATAACTCTAGACATCGACAAACATGGTTATTAGTAGAAAGAAACGATGACTACGAGGAGTTGGTTAATGAGGACCCTATTGAGTATTATTGTGGGCTCAGAAGGGAATGGGCTCATCGGGTGCTCGAATCTGAGGAATTGGTTAATGATCTTCGAAGACTTGGCGTGCGAATTCCATGATGTAGATCCTTGATGATACCCAGAGATGGTGAAAAAAAATTAGGAGGGCTGTTTTCAAGAATAAGAATCGAAAATAAGAATAATTTTACGTCGTTGTAGATATCACATGCTTGAACTTGCAGAAGAACTTGCATTCGCACGAGGCCAAAGACTCACACGTCGTGAAATACGAAATGTTTTGACTCATCCTTCATACAGATCAGACTACTACATGTCAGATGAAGATGAGTAAAGTGAATGAAGTTTTTATTGTATTGTAATTTCAATGAATTGTTTTTTATTACTGACTTATTTGCAAAAATAGTTGTTTATTCTGAGTCAGAAAAAAAAATTACGTAATTATTGTTGAGAAAGATCGTCAAGTGGGGTTGTTTTGAATAAATATTTTTTTATTGTATTGTAATTTCAATGAATTGTTTTTTATTATTGACTAATTTGCAAAAATAGTTGTTTGTTCTGAGCTAAAAAATAAAAAAAAATACGTAATTATTGTTGAGAAAGATCGTCAAGTGCGGTTGTTTTGAATAAATATTTTTTTATTGTATTATAATTTCAATGAATTATTTTTTATTATTGACTAATTTGCATAAATAGTTTTTTATTCTGAGTCAGAAAAGCAAAAAAAATAAAATTAGACTATTTTTCATTTGGCTCAAACGGGCCTGTTTTGCGTGGCCATATCTCTTCACTCGGACATCGAAATGAGCCAAATCTTACGTGTATACAAATTTCATAATACCACCTTCAACTTTTATGTTCAAGTCGTAGCCAAAAAAAGCACAGTAACATACCAAATACAAGCCCGAAAATCAACAAAAAATAGTTTTTTAACATAAATTTTTTTAAACGGGCCTGTTTTGCGTGGCCATATATCTTCACTCGGGCATATAAATGAGCCAAATCGTATGTGTATACAAATTTCATAACACCACCTTCAACTTTTATGTTCAAGTCGTAGCCAAAAAACGCACAGAAACATGCCAAATACAAGCCCGAAAATCAACAAAAAATAGTTTTTTAACATAAAATTTTTTAAACGGGCCTGTTTTGCGTGGCCATATCTCTTTACTCGGGTATCGAAATGAGCCAAATATTACGTGTATACAAAGTTCATAACACCACCTTCAACTTTTACGTTCAAGTCGTAGCCAAAAAACGCACAAAAACATGCCAAATACAAGCCCGAAAATCAACAAAAAATAGATTTTTTTAACATAAGATTGTTTTATTTGAGTCTAATCTGAGTCTAACCCTGGTCAGTCCATCTCATTGTGAATGCGAGTGCTCCGCTGCCGGCCTACAGTAGGTGGCTTCCTTAGATTAGGGTCATGGACCAACTCAAAATTGGGAGTATCCCAATAATGTGATTCCAACAACGCGTAGAACCTCCCTTCATATGTTTTCAAATATTCGGTGGTCAGGTAATATTTTTCAACAAGCTCGGTCGACCTAATACCTAATTTTGTACATAATCTTATTGCATGTGAGCATGGAATTTGATGAAGAGTCCATTTTCCACAAGAGCAATATTTAGCTTTGATGTCGACCGAGTAATGATGACTACCGGACCCGATCTGTCGCCCTGTTTTAACGTAACCCGTCTCATGCTGCCAAGAAAAAACTTCTGCCCAGTGATTTGTAGATTTTTTGTGGCACTCATTGTACATTTTATACGCATATGTGGTGAAAGGTTGTGCCCTCGTTGCATGAGCCATTCGCACTCGATCAACAAAATATTGGACGATACGATAAAATGTGCACTCAACAATTGATGTGGGTAGAAGATGTCGAGTACCTTCCAACACATTGTTTAAGCTTTCTCCCATATTCGTCGTCATAATGCCTTCGCGCATCCCTCCATCATATGCCAATGTCCACTTTTCTCGTGGGATAGCTTTCAGATAATTCAACGCAACTGGATCCTTATTACCAATAAGTTCCATTGCTTGGTCAAACTTTCGTTGATTTTGTGTCATACCTGCCGCATAACAGAGTTCCTTCATGGTTTTACTTTTGAATTGAGCATTAAAGTTTGACGTCACATGTCGGAGGCAATATCTATGAGCTCCCAGTGGGGGGTAAATGCGGCCATATATCGAGTAGCATTTAATAAGGCCTTATGATGATCTGAAATAAGACAAACACCTTCATCAAGCATAAAAAATGTTTGCAGATCAATTGCAGAAACCATAACCAAGACTCGTTGGACTCATTATCAAAAATAGGGAATGCTAGAGGCAAAATGTTCTAATTTCCATCCAGAGTTGATGCGCATAACAACTTAGCCTTGTGGCATGTGTACACATGAGTCCCGTCAACACATATGACTCGTCGACAATGTCGGAATCCATCTATACATGGCTTGAACGCTCAAAACATAAATTTAAACATTTTTGGATTTTGAACCGGATTTTTGTGCCGCCATTCAACAACCGTCCCCGGATTCCACTTCTTCATTGCTCCCAAAAATTTAGGTAACCTTGTAACGGACTCCTCCCACGTCCCGTATATAATCTCGTTTGCACGACGCAAACTGTACCAAGCCTTCCCATATGAAATATCAAATTTCCATTTTTTCTGCACTGTTAGAACAATTAGACCGACTTTCTATGACGGTTCCTTCCTAACTTCAGGTAGAATTTCATTTGCAATCGTGTTTATGTCCAAGTTAAAGTGGTTCTTCAAACAATCTTCCGCAACAGTGTGCCCTAATACCTTGAAGTGTTTATATTAAAGCTTACTAAACAATCTCCAAACACTGTGTGCGATTACTTGTCATTCAATCAGTCTAGTATTCTTCAACAAAGCTCCCCGCAGTTTAAAAGGGCATCAATTTTTGCATTCTACAGCATACACCCTCGGATTACTAATTATGACCTTAAACTCGAGCGGTGCGTGCTGCACGTGGTAGTTCTTCACCGCTATTTGCAAGCTGAGTTCGTTGTCAAACACTTGGCCTTTACAAAGATTACCTTTCGCATCATCATAAATTATTCTACTGCAAAAACCTGAACTTTGTCAATAGAGTGAATCTCCTTATACTTCTGGGTATGTGGTGGAATAGAATGGGAGCACTTCATGAAGTCTTTCTTTGGCTCTTGTGGGAGGGACATCTTCATTCATCGGTAGATTATTATCATGATCATCTTCATCCTCATCCATTGTTGCGCCGTTGTTCCAACTCGGCGTCTGTACTATGATGGATCGAATAGTCAGAATCACGACTGTCATCGTCACTGATAAGAGCCATTTTTACGTGTTTTTAAGCCCCTTTGCGTTTATGTTTTAGGTTCATTTATCGCTTAATTCTTGCTATATGTGCGTTTAATTCGTGCATTAAGTGATTTCAGGTCTTAAATGGATACAATCGAAGAACGGGATGAAAAACGACGTATAAAACAAGTTCAGGCCAATTTGCTTCTGTTGTCCACGCCCAGGCGCCAGTATTACCACGCCTAGACGCCGGAAAAGATGCAAATAACGTCAACATTCTGCTTTCCGCGCCTAGGCGCCGTTCTGTCCACGCCTGGGTGCCGTATCTGCACCAGTTTCCACGTTCGAGCGATATTTTCTTATTTTTAGAGACCGAATTGGATGAAGTTTCCTTCTACAAAGTTGTAGAACTATGTGTTAGCTTTAAATGAGGACTTGAATCATCCAAATCGGAGTTTTGTGGAGAGAGTTATGAAGGAAATACAATTACTGCGCCAGACAGAGGCAAATACTCCCAACATTCTGCTGATGGCGCCCGAGCGCCATAATTCCCGCGCCTAGGCGTGGCCACATCCGAGATTTGATTCCTTTCAGCCAAAAGATCATCATTTGATGGGGGAATGGAACATTTAAAGCCAAGAGGTCATCACATGTATGGGAGGGATGTCATAAGTATGTTTCTTACTAGATCTACTTTAGGGAATTTTATACTACTCACTTTAAGAGTAGTGGAGGACACACTAGGGGGGGCACACACTAGGAGCTGATTTGTGGTGGTCTTCTTAAGGCATTTTTGGGCAATTGACCGAGACATCTTGAGGAGGAGAGGGAGAGAGAGGCATTTTGGCCATCACTTTTCACTCATCATCATTCATCACCATTTTCTTCATCACTTTTGGAGGGGAACAAAGAGAGAGGAGCTAAGGATTGAAGATCAAGAGCAAAGATCCATCATCAATAAATTGAGGGAGTTTTAATTATTTGCATTTACATGTTTATTTCCATGAGTATGTATATGTTTGTATTAGATTTTCTTAAGGCTTTGATGAGAGGCTAATATTGTAGAACTAAGGCCATGTGAAGGCCAAATTTATGAATCAATATATGTGAAGTTGCTCTTTGTATTAATTCTCCTATTGCTTTGTGTGTTAATTCTATGCTTTTATTCCAATCATGTGTTTGATCACCATATGCTTGCTATCTTGCCTAATCTAGTTGTTCGAGAGAAAATAGATTAGGGTGCAAGAGAATTAACACATCATCCGAAACAAATGAGGGATTGCCCTAGAAATAGGTAAAGATTCCCGGGTGTTGTTAGCCGGATTTGTTCGGGAAGCTCTAGAACGTTAACGCGTGATTTTTGATTAGATTCTCGGATAGACATATTTAGAGAACCGTCATTAATCATAGGATTATTATGTGCCGAGACATCGGGTAATAGTTAATTTAGGAGTTTCCACCAAAGCAATAGGAGTCTAATAATTCGAAGAGTAGCTCATATATATTGACGAGTAGATTCGGTTGTAGCATGTGCCTTAGTCATTTTATCATACGTGAGATTAAATCTATAGTACGTTTCTCTTTGGTTCTTCGTTTGTTTAATCTTTTTCTTGCACTTTACTTTAATTGTCTTATCTTTTATCGAAAATCATTAACTAGAATTCAAGTCCTTGTGGTTCGACAACCCGGACTTTTTGTCCACTTATTACTACACACGTCTAGTGCACTTGCTATCATAGCACGTTAGCTTTTAGCGTGTCAGTCACTTCCATTATCATCATTCCCAATGTCTGCAAAATCACTAAACCCAAAATTGGGTTGCTCAAAGTCATGACGACTTGGTCTAGACGGACCTGCAATTAAAGATAACTATGACGATAGTATGTAAAAATAAGAATAACAATTCATGAATCAAAGGACTACAACATTTATGAAACTTATTAGAAGATTCATAATTACCTGCTTCCACGTCAGGAACTACAAAATTCCTCAAACGACGATTCTCCAAAGGGAAATTTTGCCTAGATGGACCTACAATTAAAAAGAAATATTGTGACACTATGTAAAAATAAGAATAACAAGTCACGAATTAAAGGAATATAACAATTGAAGAAACTTATTAGAAGATTCATAATTACCTGCTTCCACATCAGAAATTACCAAATCTAAAGGGGAATTTTGTACATTTTGAAAACGACCAAACGAATGACCCGATGTAGAAGCACCTAAAAATGCAAATCACAAAAAGGTTAAGTCATTTCACAATTCTGCAAAGAAAAGTACACAAATATGAAATTTAAAAATAAACTACATAATGTAAATAAAAGAATAAACTACCTTGTGCAAATCGTGAATTGTAGAACTTCCCAAACCACTTGAAAAAAAATCATGATACTCACGATTTCCCAACGCATGTGATTGCGACTGCGTATTTAAATCTGGTTTTGTGGCCTGTGTAAAATACGACATGAAGGGGGATTGTGACTGCAAATTCAAATTGGGCACCGTGGGCTGTGTAAAGTACCGCATGAACTGGGGTGGCGTTAACGACGTCACTTGGGTTAACAACGAGCTATTTTGACTCTGATGTTGGATTGGTTCTTTCTCAATATAAAGCTCGATCAATTTATCAACATTGTTAGGATCCAAGAAAAGCGCTAAAGTTTCATCATCTTTGATCTCCATTGTGCTCTCACTCGTCATGTTTCTCTTTTCAAATTCAAACTTTATAATTACTTTTAATGAAAAATGATTCTGATCAGTTCTTGTTCTCACGTATAACTTCTCCAACAATTTAGCGTATGTGATTGTACGAGATATTCGCATATTAGTGCTTGGACGAGTGCTATATCTTACTGAATTTGAGTCTTCAATAATTTGACCATTCGTGTATACCAAAACGTCAACTGTGTTCGCCCTCGAAATTTTCTATATAATATCAAAATTCAAACCACAAATAAGAACTAAATTTAAAATTATAGTCAAAAAATAAAATAATACCTACAAATTATACATAAAATTCGAAATTATATACCTACAAAATTAGACTTTATATATACAAACTATACTTCTATATTACAAATTAAACCTCAAAATTATAACTACTCATTCGAAATTATACGTACTATGTAAACCTAAACATTTGAAATTTCAATTGCAACTTATATGAAAATTTAAACCCTAACAATAAATTCAAAATTATATCTTTGAAATTATGCTTAAATTTCTTAACAATTGCAAACTAACACTTATATCAAATTTTAAACCATAAAAAAAAAACACACTAAAAATCTACATTCTACCTTAGGATCAAAATTTAACCTAAAAGTCTACATAAAACCTATTAATTCAATAATAATACCAACATATTTGAGAATTATACCAAATAATCCAAAAATTATAACTAACTAATTGAATTTATACCTAAAAATTCAAGTTTTGAACCCGTATTACAATAAAATAAAAAATAATATATTAACTCAAAATTTAAGTAAGTTCAAAAGTGTAATCCATAGAATTACCTTAATTTTGTAGTTGACGAACAAATTTTGAAGAAAAATTCGTGCTTGTCGACAATGGTGGTGAGAATTCGAGTGAAAACTTTGACGTGCAGAAGGAGAAGAGAAGAAGAAGAGAAAGAAAGAGAAAGAAGAGAAGGAAAAGAGAAGAGAAAGGAAGAAAAAAAAGATGTGTGAATAGTGAGACAACATAGCATATGTCGTCTCACTGTTCACTTGACACCGTAATTTAAAAAAAAACGAAAATAGGTGTTACGACATGGACTATGTCGTAACACCTATTTTAGTTATTTTTTAAAAATAAATTATGGTGTTACGACATGAACTATGTCGTAACAAAAAAAAAACCTAAAATAGGTGTTACGACATAGTCCATGTCGTAACACCATATTTAAAAAAAAAAATCTGTTACGACATGGGGTATGTCGTAATACCCATGTTACGACATACCCTATGTCGTAACATGCTAAAACCTGATTACCCCCACTTTTGGTGTTATTTTCTGATTTTTTATTTATTTTTATATTATTTATTTAATTTTCTAGGAGAAAATTACCTTGAAATAAACAGGTCGTTAGTGGATGGGAGCCAAGAACTTCGGGCCTGACTTTAGGAAGAGAAACTAGGGCTTACCTTGCGAATTTTAGACAATACACTAACTACATACAAAGGATTTGTGATTTCTAAATTTCAAAACAAAACTAAATTTCAGGAGGTTGTACCGAGAAAGAGATAGAAAATTTTACCTTAGAACTTGAGAGGCCTCATCTTCAATAATCCTTTGATTGTTCTTGGAATTTTTATATTTCGGAAGAAATTTGTATGAATTAGGGATATGAAGAGAAGTAGAGCATGGGTTTTGTGAGAAAAGGGGAAACAGAACACTTTTTGAGTTTGAGGCCATGTGAAAAAATTGGGAGGGAAAATTTCTCACACGATGACTGGACGATGTCATTTGATGTGTTTATATTACGCATTATATAGCGTAACAAATAAAAGGTTTTATTACGCAGTGGCCGCGTAGTAAAAGCACAAAACTTTGTCGTTTTATTGTTTCTTTTGCTACGACATAACTTTTGTAACAAAAGGCCACCTTTTGGAACGACTATTGTGACGTAGTAAAAAATCCGTAATAAAAAGCCATTTTTCTTGTAGTGAAAGTAAAAAAAAAGAACTTGAAGAAAAATAATATAAAATTAGAAAACAAAATCCAAAGTTGTTTTCAAACATTCTAAAAATAAAAAAACAATAAGAAAAAATCAAGGGAAAATTAGGAAGAAATCGCTAATCCTTAATCAAAGTTAGAAATCACTCCCTAGCCCTAGTTTTACACTCTGCACTCCCCAATTGATAATAAAAGTTAAAATTCACTCCCTGCCCACCTAAAAAGACAAAAATATCCCTCACTTTATCATTTTAAATTTATTTTCTCCCACTTATTAATTTCCTCTCTCCTTTCACTCAAAATCCGATTACATAGGCTTTTCCAGCAATTAAAGGTGTTCAAAAGTTACACCGTCATGTTCTTCATGACGAAATAAACAAATCGACATCCATATTGCCTATATTTTGAGTAAAAAATTTTTAAAAAAATATATCATATGTACATGGACTGACGGTCCGCATAAGCCATGTATGAAGTATATTTAGTGCATACTAGAAGTATTTTCGACAAATTTTTGTTTTCTATAACACATTCTTTGATGCTCGTAATCATAAATCATGTTTGTCCTTCGAAAGTAGACACAATAAAGTTTTTCGAAAATATATGACACATTATCAAGAAATGTCTAGGATGAAGCAGTTTTGTCTTCAAACATAAGACGACAATTTTGCGCGACTTCACGAGAATGCCCATAGCGCGCTATATGATGCTCAGAATCATAATCATTTTTTGCCTTTCAAATTAGACACATATATCTTTCCAAAAATGTATGACACATTATCAAGAAACGTCTAGTATAATTATATTTTTCTTCAAACATAAGCTAAAATTTATCAACTATTTTGTGCGATTTTACGAGAAAATCTATAACGCATTGTATGATGCTCGAAATTTTCGGTCCCAAGTGGCATATGAAAGGGTCTAGAAGGGAGAGGGGGTTGAATAGACCCTGAAGTTTTCTTTGACTTTAAAAATTTTTGTGCCTCTTAAAATGTTTTGAATGCTTGAAAAGCATAGGGCTAGGTTAAGTGCTAGGACTTAGGTAACTTAGACTTAAAGATTTAGGAATTACCAAAGTAGGGTAAAGCTTAGATCTCTTAATCAGAGTTAGCACAGCGGAAATGATTTTGTTACTTAGCGTTTGGGTTTTGCCAATAAGTCGCTTACTGACTTTAAAGCTTTTGAAAAAAATAGAATGCAAATGATAAACAAAGCAATAAAACAGTAAAGTAAATAACACAAGATATGAAAGGTTCACTGGGTGATGTAATTCCAGCTACGTCCTACTTCTGCTTTTCACTTGGAGAAAATTTACTAGATGATGATCAAATCTTCACACAGAAGACTTCTACAAATAATGAATAGAACGAAGATGATCTTGAGCTCCTTGATCACACAGACTTCAGCTCCACTTTAGATCTCTTCAACAAGCTTCTCTGACTCATAAATACTGCTTGATCTACAACTTCTTCTTCACACAAAGGAAAGAGGTTGGAGGGTTTTGTCACAAGGGTTTGTTTGATTTTTGGAAGTTCAAACAGCTTGGAATATCTCAGTAGTAGTAAGGGTTCTTCTATGGAAGATGTTTGAGATATTTGTGACTGTCTTTGGAATGTATGAAAAGCTTGAAGGATTTAGACATGGAGCTTTAAAGCTTTTCTTGGAAGGATTTCAACAAAGTTTGGACGTATTTTTCTTGTGTAATTCTATATGTATTAGGGTTTGCTGAAAGGTACTATTAATAGACATTTTTTAAAATTTGTTCGTTGGACACAAACTGGCTCGTGTCTATCACTCGGGGAGTGGGTAGCTTCTTTTTCTGACATTCTTGAAATTCTACTGCATCAATTAGATGTGGTAGACTTTGAACTTTGACAGTCTAGTCAATGGTGGCTTGTTCGTATGCAATTAGTCCTTATCACATTTAATACTCTTATCAGGCATTTAGTGCATTTGAATTTATTTTCCGTTGGAAATAAGTGCCCGTTATTGATTGCATTTAAGTCCTTAATGACTTCAAAATTTATTTTAGGTGAATCTGATCTCTTGATCGCTTGGAAGCTTTAGATGCTGATTCATAACTCCTGAAATGTCTTTGGCGTTTGACAGACGCTTAAGACAATTTTCATCTTCACTTGACTTCAGACGCTGATTTTCAACTTCATCTTTGACAGACTTACCTAAAATTCTCTCAGCGACTTGGTATCAAATACTCAGTCTAAAATCTATAAAGATAAAAATTCAAGCCTAACAAAATAATAAACTTTCTAATGCTTATACAGATTTTCTATGAAAGATTAAACTTACATTCTTTTGGGGTTTAACATAAAATTCTATCTTCGCATCATCAAAACATCTAACATAAAATTTTCTAACAGGAATCATAAAATATTTTTTTATGATAAATTAGACACATAAATCTTCCCAAAATTATATGGCACAGTATCATAAAATGTCTAGTATAAAACATTTTTGTTATCAAATGTAAGCTAAAATTTGTTGACAATTTTGCACGACTTCACAAGAATGTCCTTTACGCATTGTAGAATGTTCAGAATCATAAACCATTTTTTTTAAAAGTAGACACATAGAGATTTCTAAAAATGTATGACACATTATAAATAAATGTCTAGGATGAAGCATTTTTGTCTTCAAACATAAGCTAAAATTTATTGATAGTTTTGCGCAACTTCTCGAGAATGTCCATAACGCATTGTACGATGCTCGAAATATAAAATATTTTTGCCTTTCAAATTAGACACATAGATCTTTTCAAAATTGTATGACGCATTATCAAGAAATATATAGCATAAATCATATTTGTTTTCGACTGTAAGCTAAAATTTATCAATGGTTTTGTGCGAATTTACCAGAAAGTCTATAATGCAATGTAGGATGCTTGAAATCATAAAATATATTTTTTTATTTCAAAGTAGATACATAGAGCTTTTCTAAAATGTATGACACATATCAAGAAATGTCTATGACACGCTAGAAACTCACGTGTTTTCACAGCAAGTGGACTGGTTGTGTATAGTATTAAATTGGACAATTAAGTCCGAAATGTTGAACCCACAGAGACTTGTATTTTAGTTTTATGAGTAATTAAAGCAAGCAAGAACTTAAATAAACTAAATATTTAAGGATTTTAAAAGCGATAAAATAAACTAAAAGCAAGAATTAACTAAAATATGACGGAAGCAAGATAAAGGAAACAAGATGTCGAAATCAATATAGCTGTGGAAGAGAGCAACTAAGACACATGTGTTGGCATAAATTAATCAATTCTTGTCAAAATCACATTTTCAAATTATTAGACTAATGTTGCTAAGGTGGAAAATTCTTTAAGTTTATTATCAATTTGATCCCTCTGTGTTGACAACCTATGCTAGATTGGGTGTAGCAATCTCTCTGGCATGCATTAAGGCCTGAATTTTTCCTGAATAAATCTGGCTAACAGCATCCGGAGTATGTACAACTAACTTAGAAGATGTTATTAATCCTTTTTGCACCTTAAATTACTTTATCCCGAATAGATAATTGAAGCATAACAACATACATGCTGTTAGATAATCATATGAAGCATTAAGAACGAGATTAAAACACAAAGAAACAATAGAATTAATATGAAATACACAATATATAACTCAAATCTCATAATTTAGCCTATACATGGCCTTAGTTCAAAGAATCTAATTCACCAAGAAAGATAAAAGATAAAAACTTTCATAAAGATTCATAATCATAGACAAAAATAAATCTAAATCTAAGAACTCCCTCGTATAATTGATGGTTGAACTTCGATCTTCATCCTCTCCATGCTTCTCAATTTCTTCACCTTCAAGGGTTTGTATAGATATATCTTCATGAATATGTAAAAACTAAGTCTAAACCTTATTAGGGATCTATTTTATGTGTCTTTTGTCTCCTATTTCGTGTATGTCATCTTTCTGTTAGGTTAATGTCCTCAAATGCCACTAGAGGATTAGAAAATGTTAGGACATCATTAATTTGTAATTGTTTCGTATTCTATCAATAAAAGGCAATTAGTTGTTTACTATTATATTGGCATTTATATATTGTAATCATCTATAAGACCATGAACACAAGAGTTAACTCTCTAAGGCACTAGAGGAGTTTGACACTTGTGTACTATAATAGTCTGCAAGTCGATGATTTTCAATTGTGCATTGGAAATCATAATGACTTGTATGATATGAGTTTTGACTAGAAAGGTGTCCATCAATCACTAGGATGTAGTGAAGAACTCACATTATAGGTGCACTGATGGAGATAGTGGTACTCAGACATGATTCGCATCGATTCTATCACATGGATTTTCACTTTTTGACAGTCGATGACATAAGTGATTAAGTTGTAATAGGTCTGTCTGAACGTCAGACTTGAGGAATCGAGTTAAAGATATACTTATGATATTAGGTTTGTCATTAGAGTAGTTAGACCTAATTTACCCTTTGGTAGGGTCAACCTCGAACTGGAACCTAGTGGGCAAGTAGTAGTCTCAACTGATATCCAAGATGGGATTCATTCCCTCAAAGGAGAACGAGGAATTATCCTATGCATCTATAAGTAAGTTAGATCTTAAAATCTTTGTCCAAAACATTAATTGATCTGGACTTATTTTAAATATAGCATAGTGTCAAGTTAGTGAGTTTGACCTAAAACCATGACTCTCACTTGATCGGGATAAGGAAACGAAGAGTTTATATTCACATGGTATTTACAATAGGAAAGGTAAAAATGATCCAATCATTTCATCTTATTTGGGTTACAATATGGACCACTTGACTGGTTAGGTAGGACCAATATTCAATGAAATCCTCCCATTGTCAAATATAGATGAACCTAAAGAGTCACGCTTAAAAAGAAAAAATCGATAGAAAATATGAAATATTTCTTGTGGTAATATTTTAAGTATTGGATACTTAAAATTAATTAAATGGAATTAATTATTTGAAGAAATAAGTTAATTCATTTATATTTTAATGGATGTATTATTTCTTGAAGAAATACAATTAATTAAATATCCTATCTATTATTTAATTAGATTAATTAATTGGATTGAATTAATTAATTAAATAATGGATCGGACCGAGCTCAAATTGGTGCACCAGGAGGCACACCAAGACCATAAAGGAGCGGCCAATAGGAATCCATAATGGGCTAAATTAAACCCAAGGTATTAACTTAAGTGATATAAATATATCACATTAGTTAACACCTAGGTCATAAGTTACAGTTAACACTTGGGCCACAAGACAAAAATTCCTTTCTCTTCCCTAGCCCTAGCCATCAGTCATAGTGCCAAGCAAGGAGGAGATTTTTTCAGATCAAGCTTTTTCCGTCGAGACAAATTAGAAGCAACACTTTTGGACTGCTTGGATTATCAAGATTTCAGCCGTAGTTATTCACAACAAAGTTTAAGGATTTGAAATTTGGAAATTCACCAACCACTTTGCTACAACGGGTAATGTATTGTTTACTCTATCATACATACATCTGATAAAACCCAGAGATTGATCCTTTGATGAGGAAATCTAAATAAAATTTTAAAATTTCGTTTCCGCTGCGTTTGGTTATTGTTCCCCAACAGTGGTATCAGAGCCAAGTTGCGGGGTTCGGCATATGTAACTTATGTGCAAATATGTGATAAAGATGCTTGATTTACAATTTTTATCGATGATGATTATATATATAGATTTCACGTTTTTTGTGTTCTTGAGGATTTTGTTTATTTTTCGTTCTTTAGAAACTAATAAAAGTTGAATTTTTTGTAATTTATGTGATGGAAATTAAAAATTGCAAATTTCAGTTCCGACCGTCGCCGTGGTGGTTAGCCTCTGGTGGAACTGCAGGCTGGGCTTGTGCGCCCACAGCAGCCGATGGGCTTGCTGTGCGAGCCCATCTTTCTCGGCAGCTGCGCTGCCGAGAGAGATTGGTCGCACAGTGCTGCCCATCACGCTGGATTGCCCAATTGTGCGGCGGCTTGGCTGCCATGCAATTGGGTCGCACGGCGAGCCCACCCGTGTGTTTTATAATACATGGGTTGTATCGAACCGACCCGGGTCATTTATTAAATATATATATTATTTAGTTTTTGATTAAAATTGGATTTTGATGCAAATACGTAATATTATTAATTTAATACAAGTATTTTAATTTCATCTAATCTAATGTTAATTAAAGCTAGACTTTGAATTAAATAGGATTCTTTCTATTCTGAAATTAATTTTAATATACTTAGAGATTAATTTTTATTAAAATTGGATTTTAATATAAAATGAATTGGAGTTCATTAAAATTGAATTTTCAAATAGAACTAAATTAATTTAATTTCCTCGAGAATATGAAAAACAATAATTGAATTTGAAATTTAATTAGAAATTAACTTATATGGTTTTCGTATGTTATGTGATATATATCATGTTTGACATGTTATGTGATGGGAGACATGATTTATGTACTTAGGCTCGTTTATATTTGTATTTCTTTTCGATGGGTTGTAAAGGCCTTTTTGAGCCTATTTTTATTTTCTTTCTAGATTATTTTTGTATAGGTAGCTTATATTGAAATGTAATAGTTAGAAATAGAATAGGCCCAAAGGAGAAATTCAAGTCGAGCCGAGGAGATACAAGAAGGTGTTTTGGAAGCTTTAGTGTAGTTTCTTTTTATTTTCGATTGAGACATTGGTTTGTCTCAATCTAGGAATAAAGGTCGAATTGTGTGTTGTCGGCTTTCTAGGATTGCTAGCTTTTTATTTTAATTCGTGTTTGTATGTTTAGTATAAAATGGATTAATGTACAAAGTGAGACTGTTATTGTAAAAGTGAGACTACTCCAACCGCTCTGATACCACTTGATGGTCCCAAGTGGCATACGAAATGGTCTAAACGGGGGGGGGGAGGGGTTGAATTGTTAGGATTATGCCTTCAGATGCCATAAAAAATAGTATGAATAGGGCATCTATCTTGTATTGAACTTAAATATTATTTATAATAAAAGGCATCATTTAAGTTTTCACATAATTCTTATCTGTATCTATAAGTTGTGTAAACCATTTTGTTCATGTTTTTAGTGCGATCCCTCTACTTCCTATGGGATAGGAAGAGTGGCACTAGAGAGATCGATCTTGATTACTAAAACAAGTTCTCAAGTAATATGAAGTCTTTAATGGACAAATAAAGACTTCGAATACTTGTACAATCTTAACTCCGACATGGGAGTGCCTGTCTAGTATTATGGGATGATAGGAGATTAAGATTGTAGGCACATGAGTGGAACTGATATGCTCGAACACAACTCGCATCGGTTCTGTCACATGGGTTTTCACTCTGTGACTGTCAATGACAGAACTGATTATGCGTAATAGGTATATGTGAACCTTTGACCTGAAGTATCAGGCTGAAGATGCACTTGTGATGTCAAGTCTTTAACTAGAGTAGTTAGACCTAATTCACCCGTTGGTGGGGACAACCTCGAAATGTGGATTTGATGGGAAAGTGGTAGTCTTAGTAGATATCTAAGAGGGATTTGTTCTCTCATAAGTGAATGAAAATGTACCCTATGTAATTATAAATAAATACAGATCAAAGTCTTTGGCCAAAACAAACGAGACGATTGTGCTAGACACCAAATCGATCTCAATGATCTCGTATTATTATAATTTATGCATATGGTCAAGTCCAGTGTGTTTGACATAACCATGATTCTCACTTGCTTGGGGAACGTGAACGAAGTGTTTATACATACACGGTATTTACGATTGAAAGATTGTGGAATGATCCATTCATTCGTATTTCATTTGGGTTACGAAGTGGACCACATGACTGGCTAAGTGTTACCCACTTTCTTTGGTTTTCTCTCAATGCCAAATGAAACGAACTTAAAGAGTCGCGCTAAAGAATTGATGAAGAAAATTGAAAAAGGGATTTTCTATTTTCTATTTTATTTTGGAGAGATTTAATTTATTGGATAAGTTAAATAATTAATTGCTTATTGGATAAGATAATTAACTATTGGATAAGATTAATTACTAATTAATTTCTTAGAGAAATATATTCATGAATTAATTTATCTAATTAATTTTATTATTTAATTTATATATTTATTTATTGGATAAAATAAATAATTAATTGAATAAAGAAATTAACAAAACAAAAGAATTTTGGGCCCTATATGGGGCGTCCTCTAGGTTGGATGATCAAATTGGTCTCTTTTGTTTTGTCTTGGTCAACAAGTCACTGAGTTATAAAAGGGCTCTCTTGACTTTAACCTAAAAAAGAGAATAAAAATTACATGAATTGTAACTCTCCAAAGAATAGAAGAAGAAAAATATCCTCCCTCTCTATACACCAAAGTCGTCGCCCCTAAAGAGAACAAGAAGGGAATTTTTCGTCATCAATTCGCGCTTGATAATTTAGAGGCAACGTGATTCGTTGTTGGATTCATCTATAACTTCAAGAATTGAAGAACACGAGGGTTGAAGAATTCAAGAAATTCATCAATCTAAAGTTTAAAAGAAGAATAGGATTCTCCTACCACCTCGCTTCAACTTTGAAATCCTTCCGCTGCTTTCATGTGTTTTTAAGCAAAACCCAACATGAATAGACCCTGAAGTCTTTTTCGACTATTAAAAATTTGTATCACTTTTGAAGATTTTGAACGCTTAGTAAACTGAGCGCTAGGTCAGGTGCTTTAGGATTAGATAACTTAGACTTAGTGATTTCAACAATTACCAATGTAGGGTAACGTTTTAATCGCTCAATCAGAGTTAGCATAGCGGAAATAATTTTAAAGCTTAGCGTTCTCTTTTGCCAATTAGTCGCTTAACCGTTTTAATGCTTTTTCAGGGATATAATATGAAGATGTAAAGTAAAGCAATAAAGCAGTAAATAACATAAGAAATTGTAAGGTTCACTGGGTGATGTAATCCCAGCTACGCCCTTCTTCTCCTTTGCACTTGGAGGAATTTCACTAGATTGATTATCGAAGGATCACACAGAGGCTTATACAAAATAGATAAAAGCGAAGATGATCTTAGGCTCCTTGATCACACAGACTTCAGCTCCAACAAAGACCTTCTTCAACAAGCTTCTCCCACACAGAAATGCTGCTTGTAGAATCAACAACTTTCTCACTCAGATGAAAGGGGTTGAGGGTTTTGTCACGGGTTTGTTTGATTTTAGAAGTTCAAACAACTTGGGATATCTCAATAGGATTTTAGGGTTCTTCTTTGAAGAGGTTTGAGATATCTTTGATCGTCTTTGGAATGTATAAAAAAGCTTGAGAGGATTTTTGGCTATGGAGTTTATATGATTTTCTGTCAAATAATTTCATCAAAGTTTAGACCTTTTTCTTGTGCATGTACATGTGTAATTAGGTTTGCCGGAGGTTTCTATTTATAGAGATTTATTGGGATTTCTGCGTTAGACGCATGTAGGCGCGTGTCTCTCACGCAACGCGTTAAATAGTCCCTTTTTCTGACATTCCTGAAATTCTGCTGGTTCCAATTAGACAGGAGCAGGTTTTCAACTCTGATTTCTGACCGTCTAGTCAAAAGGTGGCTTGTCCACAAGTCATAATAGCTTATCATATTTAATGCACTTATCAGACATTTAATGCATTTGAATTTATTTCACGTTGGAAATAAATGTCCGTTGATGATTGCATTTGAGTCCTCCATGACTTGAGAATTTATTTCAAGTGAATCTGATCCTTGATTGCTTGAGTATTTTGAGCGCTTGATTCAACAAACCTGAAATAGTCCTTTAGCATTTGACAGACGCTAAGAACAAATCTTCATCTTCACTTGACTTCAGACGCTGATCTTCAAATTTATCTTTGATAGGCTCACCTAGAATTCTATCAACGACTCGGTATCAAATGCTTAGTCTAAATTCTACAAAGATAAAAACTACAAGCCTAACAAAATTACAATCTTTCAAATACTTACACAATTGTTCTATGAAAACATAAATTTTCATTATGATTGGGGTCTAACATAAAGTCCTAATCTTGTTATCATCAAAACATCTAACAGGAAATTTCCTAACTATTTCCCCCTTTTTGATGATGTCAAGACCTTAACTCTTACAACTCTTTTATAGTTTAAGAGTTTAAATAAAAGCCCAAAATAAATATAAGTTAGCGTTAGAAAGATAGTTAAGTTAGCTAATGTTAGATTAGCCTCAACAAGATGTTTCAGCGATAAAACTCATTCATATATATGGAACTAAGAAAATACATGATTTATGATGAAAAAGTAAAAAACGACATCATACACAAAGAAATAATAGATAGAACAAGAAAATCATTTTCTTAGTCGCTTCTTGGAAGCCTCTTCCTGGAGTATTTTATTCGCTAGATCCATAAGAACTCGGTCGATGTCTATCATTATTGTATGATAGACTTCATTGTAGTCCTCACTTTTTGTTTTAGCGCTTAGATTCAACTCCAGTAACCTTTCCACCCATTCCCTTAGAGGGATCCCGAACGTTCTAATTAAATCATGGTAAATATCCTGCATTCGGTCGTTGGATGGTTTCCAATTTAGAGGTCTTCTCAGCGGTGATGCGTATGGGTGAAATCCCATACCTTCTAAAAACTCAACATCAAGATCCGAAAACCTATGCCTGCCTTGGAAATATCTTGGCTTTCGCTTCTTAGTGAGCACTTCTTTAGACTCACCATCTCTTCAAACATGGAGCACCAATTTTTGTTGTCAGTTTTGGATATTGGCTACATTAAGGCTTTTCCTTTGGCATTGGACTCTTGATACTTTTCTTTCTCTTCCCCCTTCTTGGCATCATCAAGGGAAGGCTTCAAACTAGCGATATCTTGCCGCAATAGCCTAACTTCATCAACAAGTAGAGCAACTTGTTCAGCGATACTCTAGGCAACAGAATTGGAAGTATTATGTCTTTCAGTATCTGCTGAAGCGTTCTAGGCTAAGTGGCGATTGAACTCCTCGGAGAGGCTTGTGATCAGCGGTACCATGCAATCCATTATCGCTGCAGTGCTCTTTGTAGCAGAATTTGCAATATCACGGGTACGAGTGTCGGAGACTAACTTGATGTGCAAATCATCATTTTCTAGCATCTTTGAGCAGGAACCCTCTATGGTGTTGAGTGAGTTCCGAATGGCTCATCTAAAGTCTCTTGCCTCCTGATCATTTTTTGAGTCTAAGTCCGATGAAGAAGAATGCTCTGGGGACGGAAAGAGTCCATAAGAGCTTGAAACAGCAGCCTTTCCTTTAGATTTATCTCTGATGAAGGGCTCTTCAGGTTCCTCATCCATTTCAGCGTGTATTTCTTCTATCGCTAAATCGAGAGATTAAGTCGCTTCCTCAGTTTGAACAGCTTGTTCAACGATGGGCGTATCAACCACTGTAACGCTCGGGGCATCTATGATCTGAATATCAGCGTTTGTAACTTCAGCGTCTGCAATAGTAGGATCCAGCCCTGCTTCAACTTCTGTAATCTTCACAGGAATATCTCTGAGCACTGGCACAACCTAAAGTGGGCCAATTGCCTCAATAACATGCCTTGGAATCTGATAAAAAGTTCTCAGAATAAACATCATAGCATCTTCGTGTGCTTCAGTACTCAACGCTAGATTAACGTCTTGCGGGAACTCTATTCCAGCAGTGTAAAGAGTTTTGTAGTCCAATAAAAACGGCATGAACGCTTGGGCTAGCGCCTGATCCATTGGCCTGATTAGAGAAATGAACTTGGCCACTCGGATGTTATGTTTGCAAAATAAGACGGGATGCAAGTTGTACCCATGGAAGTCACTAAAACCGAAGTGTTGGTTGAAAGTGATATCCAGTGATTGGGCGTTCTCAACAATCGCTTGTCTTTCTTTGTGGAATTCTGCAAAATCGTCGGTTAACTGAAATTGGGCCTCGCTTGATCCTGAAAGGGCATCCCGCTTGCTTGTAGAAGCGTTTTCATTTAAGTCAATCTGGAGTCATTGAGCAAAGTTCAACTCATAACCCCCTTGACCCATTTGTATGAGCTGTTCTCGGATGTAACTTTTCATGCCGCTTCGAAAGTAAGGTAAGGCACCTACAGGATGCACAAGCGACTCGCGCCTGTACAACAAAAATAAGGCATATGCTTTACGCCTATACTCTATTCCAAAATTGAACGAAAATGGATACCTGATCATTTCATCTATGTATGGCAATGCAAAACAAATTCCTCTGCCCATCTAGATGTATCCATTATCCAGCATTTTCCAAGAGTTTTGGCTAACACTTTGTCTGTCATTGTATCGAGTAATTTCTTGAAATGCTGTTTCTCTTCGACAAATTTTTCTGCCCAAACCCTTGCAAGAAACTCTCAAGCTTCATCCTCAATCCAAAAGTTGATAAGGTTAGGATGATCTTGAAGCATGGCACCCTTTCCCTTCCATAGTTGTAGCTGTTTCTTGGAAGACTGATTGGCTTCAGAATGGACAACCTTGGGGAGCGCTGAATAGCCCATCTTGTTCAGCTGTTCTTCATCTGGATTCTTTCCCCAATCACCCATGTGAGGATTCCTTATTTGGACATGAGTTCGGCGGAATGGATAGCTTCCATGCTTTTGCCAACATCTTGAAAGCATTTGCTCTCGAACTCTGCCAGATATTTTTGTGGAGTTTCCAAATACTCCAAGCTAGCAATGATCTCTTTCATCGTAGTGACTCCGCTGTTGGCAAGCGTTTCAAATATAATAAACTTCTGAGGGTCTGAGAGAGATGGATTGTGGAGTGTAGTTTGAAAATTGAGCTCCATATCAATCAATTGCTTAAGCGTCGTTTCTCTCCAGGCATAATATTATTCTAAATCTTCAGTATAGCCTCTGGGAAAGAAATTGACCGCCTAAGGAGGAGGACCAGTTGGTGTGGGGATAATCTCGGCCACTTCTATCGACCGCTCAGCATCCATAGTCGCTTCCTGTGCTGGTAAGATTTCAGCGTCTGGAAGGACAGTGTCTAACTCTCTAGCGATTTCCACCATCGTTGATAAATCAACATCCAAATCTAAGTCTGCCTCTGAATATGGAGGTGCATCAGCAGCTTGTGCACTTTGAGCTGACACATGCAAGTGTTTGAGAAACACAAAAGATTTCTACTAAGTAGAAATTGAGAAATAAAAGACATAAATGTTTACCCTGAGGACTATCTTCGACTATAGTAGTCGCTTCATCTATAGGAACTTCGGTTTCCATAGCCTCAGGCTCTGGGACTTCTTCAACTTCAAGGGGTAAAGAAGTGAGGGGATCAACACGTATAGGAATATTAAATCCTTCTAATAAATTCAGAACATACTGGATGTTATATTCTCTATTGGCTGGAAAACAATTTATCCTAGCGTTAACAAGAAAAACACACCGAAAGGATAAAATACGTTGTCTAAGATAAGTACTTACCCTGACCGCTAGATAACTCTGTTGAGAGAGCTTCAGGAACGGGCTCTGCGATTGGTTCACCGATTGGTTTAGAAGGTAGAGGGGGAGGTGGAACACTAGAAGATTCTTCAAGCACAGGTTCTGTTAGAACGCTTGTAGAACTTCTGGGAGTGGACCAGGGCATGTGTTTAAGTGACACTTCCACTTCTTCTGCTTCTTCTTTCGTCTCGGGTGAAATGGTAGTCGCTGGAGGGGGAGAAAGGGTTTTCTCTAGGAGAGGGGAATGAGACTTTTCCTTCTTCTTCTCTTTCTTCTTTTTCTTGCCTTTTTTTGTTTCTTCGCTGGCTGGAATGGCTCATCGACTTTCACAGCAACCTTTCTCTTGGGTCGCTTAACAACAAATTCTTGTGGCTCATCTAATGAGGAAGAACTCGCTTGATCATCATCATCACCATGGACTTGACCTTCACCTTCAGCAAGGCCTTCGTCCAGGAGACGCTCGCGCTCCTCTTTAGGAACCGATGCACCACCGTGACGCTTGGGGTGAGCAACTCATCGATCATTTTCTTGCCATAAAACTTGGTAGCCGGCACTTTGGATCCCTTGGAAGTAGCGAATCCAGAAGCCCTCAAAATAAAACTTAACAAAATCCAGTATGGCTTAGGATTGACAGATTCTTGCATCGCTGCCTTGAAGCGATTGTAAACATATAGTGCCCAGTGGACTTTCAGCCGGGTCAACACTGTGATCATCATCTTAAACTGGATTATCGAAACCTTATCAAAGGAACCTTTTCTGCACTTTATCATTTTTGCACAGATGTCAGCCAAAATGACATATTCTCCCTTCATGTCATTTTTCTTGAAATTGGACTTGTAGTCTGCATTTGCTTCATCACGGCGAACAGTTTCCCTTGAAGCACTCATGGCCATGTCTTCCACTTCGCATCCATCGAAGGGCAGTTGCAGAAAGTCGTCGATCATTTTTGCAGTAAGAACAAAAGGGGTTCCAAGAGAGGGAAAAGATCAAGTAATGGAGTTGTCGTCTGGCATTCTTGAAGAAATATTTAACTTCATCCTCTTGCAGAAGAGAATGAGAGGTTAAAAGGTTTTTCAAACCTGATTCATCAATGAGAGCAAGAATTTCTCTCATCGGAAAGTTTTGGATACTGAACAGGTAGTCCCAGTTAAGAAAGAACCGTGCATTGAAACCCATAGGTTTGGTAACTTTTCCAGAAGTAGAAGAAGATGACTTTAGTGGTGCCATTGAAGAGTTTGAAGAACTTTTGAGAAGAGAGAATAAAGTTTTTTGCCTGAGAAAGAAGATGAACTTTTATAGCAAGAGATTTTGGAAGTGATAAAGTTTTCCTGTAAAAATTCAAGGGGTTTAAATAGAGGGCAAAAGGTAACTCCTCAATTGCTTTGATTAGTGCCACGTGTAAAGGCAGTTAATTTGGAAATGAATTCATTGAATCGGGGCTGTTTAATAATAAAGACGGATGTAAATGAGGTTAAGTACTGTAAATAATAAACTTTGAAATCTGAAGTTACTTTTTCAAAAATGTTTAAGTTCTTGAAATTTTCAACGTGAGGTGCACGCGCCTGTTGGTACACTGACAAGTACCCAGACAAGTACACATGCTGAACCGCCTGTTTTGGATAGTGGTAAGAAAACGTCAGTTTGATGCGATGGGGACGTGTGGGTAGTTATCAAATCTTATATTTGGGACTTAGCCACACGCTACCCTTTAGCGATGAAAACAATGCATGTTTTTGAGAAATTGTTACTTAGCGTTTAAGTGGGAATTTTCTTAAAGCTAAAGTCTTTACTTAGATAAAGAATATTTAATCGCTTGGTTCGGAGAAAATACTTTTTATATTGTAAGCGATCAAACTTGTTATGCATATAGTAAATGCTAATGATCACTGCATAAAATTTTTAAAGTTATTTTTTTATCATAGTTGCTTACTAATTGGAATAAGTACAATTTTAAAGTTCCCCCTAAAATTGATAACTCATTTCAATTTGAAAAACGCTTTAGACTTATTAATAAAGTGGATTCCCCCTAAATTATATGTTATAATAATATGATGCTTCATCATTAAGCGTTTAAATTAATCATACCTAGTTCACTTCTCAAAGTGAGAAAGCGTTGTTCGTTGAGAGCTTTTGTGAAGATATCTACCAATTGTTTGTCAGTTCCAATAAAATGCATGGAGATATCTTTCTTTTGAACGTGGTCATGCAAAAAATGGTAGCGAATGTCAATGTGTTTAGTTCTAGAATGAAGGACAGGGTTTTGGGTCAGAGCTAAAGTGCTTTGGTTATCACAATGGATTAGGATAGGACCTGAGAGGATTTTATAATCTTTACGTTGTTGCCTCATCCAAAGGATTTGTGACAGCTTCCCGCGGCTACATGCCCTGCCTCAACGGTAGAAGTCGTTATGGATTGTTGTTTCTTACTATGCCATGAAATCAATCAATCACATAGAAATTAACATGTACCGCTAGCACTTTTTCTATCTATTTTGCATCCTGCAAAATCTGCGTCTGAATATCCAATTAGTTCAAAAAGAGAGTCTTTTGGATACGATAAGCCCACATTTTGTGTGCCTTTTAGGTATTTAAGGATTCTCTTGGTAGCAATTGATATATGTTATTTTTACACAAGTTTTACCCCTTTTATCAACTTAATTTTGATTGTTTCTTTAATAATTTGATCACATATGATGCTTTGAACCCGGTTTGCTTTGACTTTTCAGATTGGGTTAACAGCCGGAGGAAAGAGCAAGAACCGAAGGCAAAATGAAACAATTTTTGGAATTTTTCATGGCAACGCCGCGGCGTTCACAAGCAGTAGCCAACGCCGCGGTGTTCAAACAAGCGAACGCCGCGGTGTTCACAAGCAGTAGCCAACGCCGCGGCGTTCACAAGCAGTAGCCAACGCCGCGGCGTTCAAACAAGCGAACGCCGCGGCGTTCAAGGCGGCAGTGTTGGCCTATAAATACCTCTTTTAGCCATTTTTTACCCTAACTCACCTTGGATATCAGCAACCACACGAAAATAGAGAGAGGGAGAGCTTAGAAGAGAAGATTGAAGGTCAAAACATGGAGAATTCAACAAGGAATCCACATCTCTACAAGAATTAGGGAGTTTTTACATATTTGTTTCTTGAATTTGTTCAAATCTCCTATGACTTGTATGATTTATATTTGCACTTTTGACATGAATATGAGCTAAACTTGTTTGATTGAGGCCATGGATAGGCCGTTTATGTTATTTTGATTGTTGATTTGTTGGTGTTTATTGGATTAATTTTGGTTTTAGCTATGTATTCAATATTTGATCTCAATGCTACATTTGCTTGATCACCAAGTGTTTGATAAAATGCCTAGGTTAGAGATCGAGAGATAATAACCTAGGGAAGATATAAACATTGAATACCCTATAGTTAAACCGACTAGAGATAGACTCGGTTTCTTTAGGTGGCTTTCCATTCACGTGGGGAATTCCTAGACCTTAAATGCATCCTCGTTAATCGGGTTTTCATATAGAGATATATAGGAAATCGTTACCAAGGGTAGGGTTGCTATGCCAAGAGATTGGGTACTACGTACGTTAGGGAATTTCGCCTTAGCTAAATCAATCTAATAATCCAATAGAACCTAAATCACAATCTAAATGCATAATCGGTTGAACCATGTGCCTTGATCGCTTCTCTCTATTGTTTCCTCCCTTTATTTGGTGTGACGTTGCCTTAGTTTATTTTCTAGTATTTATTAATTAGTTAATCAACCTTTCTATCGACCGATTTAACTTAGAATTGAGTAATATAGTAGTCTTGGTACTTAGATTATAGTTGTCCCTGCGGATACGATAACCCCGGACTTAGAAATCCACTTTACTACTTACGCGACCTAGTTCTCTTGCTAGGATTTTGTCGTGTCAGCAATTAAGTGTCACTCTCTTGGATCAACTTGAAAGCGTGCACACATGCATACTGAAAACATAATATCAGGTCTACTAGCAATAAGATAAAGAAGTGATGCAATGATACCTCTATAGTTAGTGATATCAATTTTCTTCCCACTTTCATCTTTATCTAACTTAAGCATTTGGCACATTGGAATTTTTGAAGATGATGCATTTTCCATACCAAATTTGTTAATCATATCTCTTGTATATGTAGCTGGGTTTATAAATATGCCATTAGAGAGATGTTTAACTTGTAATCCCAAGAAGAAAGTTAATTCACCCATCAGGCTCATTTCAAATTGATCTTGCATCATTTTTGAAAATTTCTCGCACAATCGCTTATTCGTAGATCCGAATATTATATCATAAACATAAATTTAAACTAAGAGGATATCCTCATTAGGGGTAATTTTAAATAACGTTGTATCAACGCTGCCTTTTGAAAAGCGTTTATCTATAAGGAAGATAGAGAGGGTGTCATACCATGCTCTTGGTGCTTGTTTAAGGCCATAAAGTGTCTTATCCAATTTGTAGACCATACTTTTGCCATGGTTGTTGATGAAACCTGGGGATTGTTCCACATATACTTCTTCTTGGAGTTTACCATTCAGGAAAGCACTCTTTACACCCAATTGATACATTGTGAATTTGTAGAATGCGAGAAATGCTAGGAACATCCGAATCGCTTCTAGACGGGGTACTAGGGTATAAGTCTCATCAAAGTCAATACCCTCTTCTTGGCAATAACCCTGAGCGACTAAACTATCTTTGTTTCTTATAACAATACCATCTTCGTCCATTTTATTTCTGAAAACCCATCTAGATCCAATAACTCTTTGGTGAGTTGGTCTTGGTACTAGCATCCAAACCTTACTTTTCTCAAATTCGTTAAGCTCCTCTTCCATAGTTTCTACCCAACTTGAATCACTGAGCGCTTCATCCACTTTCTTTGGTTCCATTTGAGATACGAAACTTGTGAACATGGCCTCATTAATTGTGGTGGCCCTAGTTCTAACAGGTGCTCCTATGTCTCCAATAACTAGCTTTGATGGATTCTCTAAGCCATTTTTTATCTGGTTGGAACGGGTTGAGAGACTCTTGATTATCAATTGCTTGACCCTCATTTGTTTCTTGCGCAGTAGCTGTATCATTCATAGTTCCAATTTGCTCTTGATAAGCATTCTCTTCATGATTATCAGTGTTTCTTACAATATCATCATTAGTAACCTCACGGGTAACCTTAAGATTGGACACAAAGATCTCATCATCCTCATCATCATCCATATCACCACCAGGATTGATTTGTGACACTTGTTGGACAAGATCTTCAACTCCTACATCATCAATATTAACCTTGCTCGGTTCTTGGTTAGCATCATCAAACACAACATGAATGGATTTTTCAACCTTCAATTTGATCTTATTTAGGATACGAAACCTCTTTCCATTCTTGGCATAACATAGAAAGATTCCCTCATCCGCTTTAGGATCAAATGTCTTTAGATTGTGGGATCTATTGTTATGAATGAAACATTTTGAACTAAATACATGAAAATATAAAACGTTTGGCTTACGTCCCTTCCACAACTCATATGGAGTCTTTTCATGTTGCTTGTTGATCATACACCGGTTCTGAGTGTAGCAAGCGGTATTGATTGCTTTGGCCCAAAACCTTTGAGGCAGCTTGGACCCTGCTAACATTCTCCTAGGGGCTTCTTTAAGCGTTATGTTCCATCGCTCAGTCACTCCATTTTGTTGAGGTATTCTAGGAGCAGAATACTCATGAAGTATTCTAAAATCTGTACAAAACTTCTCAACAATATGGTTAGTAAATTTAGTTCCTCTAGCGCTTCTAATTCTCATCACCTTTAGATCTTTTAAAGTTTGTAATTGACGAATTAGCGCTGTGAGCTTGACACTAGTTTCATCTTTGGTCGCTAAGTACCCATGTATGGCAAGAGAAATCATCAACTATTACTGGCGAGTACTTTTTACCACTAACTCTCATGATTTGAATAGGATCAAACAAATCTAGATGCAATAGTTCAAGAACTCTAGAAGTAGATAGATGAGGTTTCTTCTTAAAAGATGATTTAACTTGTTTACGCATTTGACATGCATCACATGAGCGATTTTTATTAAAAGAACCTTTAGGTAATCCTTCTACTAGATTTCGCGATATTAACTGAAAGATTGCCTTAAATTTGAGGTGAATCACTTTTCTATGCCATAACCAACCTAATTCATTTTAACTTTTAGCAACAAAGCATGTATGGTTGTTATCTATTGTTGAACCCCAATCTATCAAATACACATTGTTTGTTGGTTTGACTCATTCCCTCGGGTGGCTCGTGGCAGCGAAAATTAAAATTTTACAAAAGTAAACGTACAACCACCCAAACACAGGAATATGGAATTGGTTCGATCAAATTTGATAAGAAGGTAAAAGAAATTATACCTTTCGAAAATTTCGTTTCACCCCGAACTTTGGATCTAAGCAACCGTGTGGTGCAAATCCACACAATTTTCCTTGGGTGAGAAATTGCCCGTCGTCTTTTCGTATCTCCCGGTTTAGAGTGCTCCAAGCGTCGCACCTCTAAGATGTATCCACACCTCGTTCAAGTCACCAATCGTCTTGCCTTGCGTGCTAGACAGCAAAATCATTCTAAGCTTAACTTAGGCTTGATTATATGAATGGTAGGAATATTTTTTAAGTCGTTTAATTCAACACATGAATAGAACGACGTCTTGTTGGAAGTGGGAGAAAAAGTGGCCAATTTTAGTAGGTTAGGGAGGGGCGATTTTTCTAGCAAAAATTCATCATATTTTTAGTCTTCTTTATCTCTTATTTATAGGTGAAGATTACCTAGAGTCCAATTAGGAAAACGAAACTTCCTTTCTCCTAAACTCTCTAGTAATCCTTATCCTATGAAGACTTAGAGAAGGGTAAAACTCTTTTCCTCCTCCACCACATGTTAAAAATCGCCCCCTTCCCTTATTTTCCACTCAAGAAATCGGTCAACATATTCAATTGGACTCTAGGGTTCAATTTTGACTTCTCAATTTAATTATAGGCACAACCCATCCATTAAATACAAGTCAAATGAAATCCAACCAATTAATTCCAACATTTATTTATTTAACTTGGGCTCCACCCAATTAAATAAAATACTTGGACTCTACTAGGTCCATTAATTTAATTAATTCTACAAGATTAATTAAAAGAGTAAAATTAATTGAATCCTTCAATTAATTTATATTCCATATTAGGAAAGTACTAAACTTTCCTAATTCCCTCAATTTCCTCGAAATTGATTAATCACATCTATTCAAGCAGTGACTCTCTCGAGTTAGTGTGTGACCCCTGATAAGAGGCATTTTTACGTGTTTTTAAGCCCCTTTGTGTTTATGTCTTAGGTTCATTTATCGCTTGATTCTTGCCACATGTGCGTTTAATTCGTGCATTAAGTGATTTCAGGTCTTAAATGGATACAATCAAAGAACGGGATGAAAAATGACGTATAAAACAAGTTTAGGCCAAATTGCTATGCACCCCTACGCCTAGGCGCCATTTTGCCCACGCCCGGGCGCCATATCTACACCACTTTCCACGTTCGAGCGCTTTTTCCGTATGTTTAGAGACCCAATTGGATGAAGTTTCCTTCTACAAAGTTGTAGAACTATGTGTTAGCTTCAAATGAGGACTTGAATCATCCAAATTGGAGTTTTGTACAGAGAGTTATGAAGGAAATACAATTACTGCGCCAGACAGAGGCAAATACTCCCAACATTCTGATTTGGGCGCCCGAGCGCCATAATTCCCGCACCTAGGCGTGGCCACATCCGAGATTTGATTCCTTTCAGCCAAAAGATCATCATTTGATGGGGGAATGGAACATTTAAAGCCAAGAGGTCATCACATGTATGGGAGGGATGTCATAAGTATGTTTCTTACTAGATCTACTTTAGGGAATTTTATACTACTCACTTTAAGAGTAGTGGAGGACACACTAGGGGGGACATACACATGAGGAGCTGATTTGTGGTGGTCTTCTTAAGGATATTTTAGCACAATTGACCGATCATCTTGAGGAGGAGGGAGAGAGAGGCATTTTATCCATCACTTTTCACTCATCATCATTCATCACCATTTTCTTCATCACTTTTGGAGGGGAACAAAGAGAGAGGAGCTAAGGATTGAAGATCAAGAGCAAAGATCCATCATCAATCAATTGAGGGAGTTTTAATTATTTGCATTTACATGTTTATTTCCATGAGTATGTATATGTTTGTATTAGATTTTCTTAAGGCTTTGATGAGAGGCTAATATTGTAGAACTAAGGCCATGTGAAGGCCAAATTTATGAATCAATATATGTGAAGTTGCTCTTTATATTAATTCTCCTATTGCTTTGTGTGTTAATTCTATGCTTTTATTCCAATCATGTGTTTGATCACCATATGCTTGCTATCTTGCCTAATCTAGTTGTTCGAGAGAAAATAGATTAGGGTGCAAGAGAATTAACACATCATCCGAAACAAATGAGGGATTGCCCTAGAAATAGGTAAAGATTCCCGGGTGTTGTTAGCCGGATTCGTTCGGGGAAGCTCTAGAACGTTAATGCGTGATTTTTGATTAGATTCTCGGATAGACATATTTAGAGAACCGTCAATTAATCATAGGATTATTATGTGCCGAGACATCGGGTAATAGTTAATTTAGGAGTTTCCACCAAAGCAATAGGAGTCTAATAATTCGAAGAGTAGCTCATATATATTGACGAGTAGATTCGGTTGTAGCATGTGCCTTAGTCATTTTATCATACGTGAGATTAAATCTATAGTACGTTTCTCTTTGGTTCTTCGTTTGTTTAATCTTTTTCTTGCACTTTACTTTAATTATCTTATCTTTTATCGAAAATCATTAACTAGAATTCAAGTCCTTGTGGTTCGACAACCCGGACTTTTTGTCCACTTATTACTAAACACGTCTAGTGCACTTGCTATCATAGCACGTTAGTTTTTAGCGTGTCAAGTTTTTGGCGCCGTTGCCGGGGACTTGTTTATTTTAGTTTTTTTTATTTATTTATTTTCGTTTACATTTTTTATAATTCTTAGTTTTCGTTCATTTCTTGATTTTCTTTTATTTTCGTGATTAGTCTAATTTTGTTCTTGTATTTAATTGTTAGGTTCTTGAGGTGCATGACCCGCTCCTCAAACAAGCCTCTATACGAGTTGGAGCCCGAAATTGAACGAGTTCTTAGGACTAGTAGGCGAGCAAGAGAAATGGCCAATAATCTCAACCAAAACCCAAATGGAAATTTCCCGGACATGAACTCACCGGAAACTAGGGAGTGGTTACAAGGTGTTCTACAAGCCATGCAAGCGGTACCTCCTCCACAACTCCCGTCGGTTCGGGGTAGCTTACCACCTAGGGTCCATACCATTCCGGGACCCGTAGTCGTGCCTAATTTCTTCACACCAAACTACCACATTCCGGCTCACATTTTTAATATGGTGCAAGGAGATCCTTTCTATAGAGAACCGCACGAATCACCACACGCTCATTTGGAAACCATAGATGAGGCTCTTGTGACCATTCAATATCACCCACGAGATCTTGATGCGATTCGTCTAAGAGTCTTCCATTTCTCATTGAAGGATAGGGCGACAACATGGTACAAATCCTTACCTCCACAATCTATTACAACATGGAGTGAGTTGGTCGATGCCTTTTTAACTAAATTCTTTCCACCCTCAAAAATCAATGAGCTACGGAGTAATATAAAAGGGTTTAGGCAAAGGAGCAATGAATCTTTAGCCGAGGCTTGGGCTAGATATAAGGGCATGCTCCGTAAATGTCCCGATCATAATTTTGGGTTGAATGAACAAGTACTCCATTTCTATGATGGGGTTAGGTCACGTATTCGGCATAGACTCAACGCGGGTGCGGGAGGAGATCTCCTTGGGTTAGACTGTCAAAGTGTATGGGACAAAGTCGAACAGTTGGCCCGAGAAGACGAGCTTTACCCCGACGATGAAGAGGCATCATCCTCTAAAAAGGTTGCTTGTATTGAGGAAGTAGTTGAGGAAGTAGTAGTCTTGGAACCGGAGGTTGGCAATGTTAATTATGTGGGGAATCAAAATAAACCTCGGGTGAACTTTCATATACCCGAGAATTTTCCAAAAAGGCCCAACCCCGCACAGAACGCACAACCGGGGATCTATCAACCGGGGATCTATCAAGCTCCACGACCACCCTTCAATAACCCACCCCCGAGGCAAGGCAATTTCAATGGACAAGGTCAAGGTCAAGTGCAAATGCGACCTCCCACAATCGATGAGAAACTGGATGCTCACATGAAAAAGTCCGATACATCTTTCAACGAACTTCGGAGTATGATAAAGGATATGTGTATGGAGATGAAGGATTTGCGAACACAAGTAGGGCAACTTTCTAATGCGGTTAACGGTAGAGCCCCGGGGACTCTCCCAAGCGACACGGAAAAGAACCCGAAGGCCCAATGCAATGCCATAGCCTTGAGAAGTGGCAAACAATTGGAGAATGACACTGCCAGTACATCCGCGCCCGAGCGCCCCGACATGCACGCCCAGGCGCCTGATCTAACCTGTTCTGGACAAAACTCTCTACATCCCGCGCCCGAGCGCCCCAACCTGCACGCCCAGGCGCCTACAGAATACTCGCCTAGGCGCCAATATACGCGCCCAGGCGCCACCCACAAACCTGCCAGATGCATATGTTCTGCATCCCGCGCCCGAGCGCCCAGAAATGCACGCCCAGGCGCCAACAGATCCGCGCCTAGGCGCCGATATACGCGCCCAGGCGCCGCCTACTGTTTCTGTGGGTTTTCATCCGTCTAATCCAACGCTTTCTCCCCCTATCGAAGTTCGTCTCCCCTTCCCAAATGCTCACAAAAAGAAGAAAAAGGAGATGGATCCGAGCTTTCTTCGAATTTTGGCAATCCTTCGGGAAGTGAGAATTAATATTCCGTTTATTGACGCCATTCTCCAAATGCCGAATTATGTGAAGTTCTTCATGGACATACTCTCTAACAAGCAGAAGTGGGAAGAGAATGAGACGGTGTGCCTCACGGAAGAATGCTCCGCCGTATTACTCAATAAATTGCCAACTAAGCTCCAAGATCCCGGGAGTCTCACAATCCCATGCACAATTGGATCCCTATCATTCAAGAAGGTGTTATGTGACTCGTGGGCCAGCATCAATCTTCTTCCATACTCACTGTTTAAAAAGCTAGGCCTTGGAAATCCCAAGCCGACCACAATGAGCCTTCAACTAGCCGACCGATCGATCAAGAGGCCCAAGGGGATAATCGAAGACGTTATTGTCCAAGTCGACAAGTTTTATTTCCCCGTTGATTTCGTAGTACTCGACAGGGAAGAAGATGGAGAGGTACCATTAATCCTAGGGAGACCATTCCTAGCCACGGGTAAGGCGGTAATTGACATTGCTAATGGTAAGCTTACCTTGAATGTGGGCGATGACAAAGTTACCTTTGATGTTTACAAAGTCCTTAAACATCCTATTGATCATGACTCGTGTTATCGAATTGATACATTTGACCATTTGATTGTTGAGTATTTACAGGACAATACAATTGAAAATTCTCTCGAATAGAGTCTTATGAAATCCATGCAAGTGGACTCGGAGAAAGATGATCTAGTGGAAAAGGTTCTAAGCTTGGAGTACAAATCTTCCTCTCATTCGGGAGGATTCATCAAAGTTGATAGATCATTGTCAGGATCACCTCGCCCATCTATTGAAGAACCCCCCTCTCTCGAACTCAAACCCCTCCCCTCCCACCTTAAATATGTGTACTTGAACGATGACGAAACACTCCCATTGATCATTTCCTCATCTCTTTCAGGATCACAAGAAGAGCAATTAATGACGGTGTTGAGATCTCACAAACGGGCTTTTGGGTGGAAACTTGCGGACATCAAAGGCATTAGTCCAGCGATATGTATGCACAAAATACTTATGGAGGACTCCACCAAGCCTACACGCCAACCCCAAAGGAGATCAAACCCACAAAATACTTATGTATGCAGGCCTTTCTTGATTTGAAGGAACGCTTAGTTTCCGCCCCTATCATGTCATCCCCCGATTGGAGCTTACCATTCGAATTGATGTGTGATGCGAGTGACACCGCGGTTGGAGCGATCCTTGGCCAAAGGAAAGAAAAGGTATTTCGAACCATTTACTATGCTAGTAAAACTCTTAACGATGCACAATTGAATTATGCCACCACGGAAAAAGAATTACTCGCCATAGTCTTTGCATTCGATAAATTCCACTCTTACCTCGTGCTAAACAAAGTGATAGTTTACACCGATCATTCGGCTTTAAAATATTTGCTTGCCAAGAAAGATGCTAAACCAAGACTCCTTAGGTGGATTTTGTTACTCCAAGAATTTGATTTAGAGATAAAAGACAAGAAAGGCACCGAAAATGTAGTAGCCGACCACCTCTCACGATTAGAGCTAGTGAATGATCCGTTAGATGACACACCAATTCGTGAGGAATTCCCAGATGAACACCTCCTTGCTATTTCTGAAAAAATTTCACCTTGGTATGCTAACTTTGCCAATTACATTGTTACGGGCCGTCTTCCCCCGGATATCACTTTTCATCAAAAGAAGAAATTTCTATCTAATGTAAAGCAATATCTTTGGGACGAACCCTTTTTATTCAAAGTTTGTGCAGATGGTTTAATTCGACGTTGCATACCCGAAACGGACGTGCATGCTATCCTATCTCATTGTCATGATATGGCGGTAGGTAGCCATTTTGGGCCTTCCAAAACGGTAGCTAAGATCCTCTAATCAGGTTTCTTCTGGCCTACTCTTGTTAAAGATGCACATCATTATGTCAAATCTTGTGATTGCTGTCAACGAATGGGGAACATCTCTAAACATCATGAAACGCCCTTAAATAGCATGTTAGAGTGTGAGTTGTTTGATGTATGGGGTGTGGATTTCATGGGCCCTTTCCCCAGTTCTTGTTCAAATAAATATATCCTTGTTGCGGTAGACTATGTCTCCAAATGGGTGGAAGCCGTGGCCTTGCCTACTAATGATGCTCGGGTTGTCACTCGTTTTCTGAAGAAGCATATTTTTACTCGATTTGGAACTCCCCGAGCCATCATTAGTGACGGGGGCACCCACTTCTGCAACAGGCAGTTTGAACTTTTATTGACTAAGTACGGGGTGAAGCATAAAATTTCGACCCCATACCACCCACAAACTAGTGGCCAAGTGGAGGTCTCGAATAGGGAGATTAAGCGTATTTTAGAAAAAACTGTCAACGCATCAAGGAAGGATTGGTCCCTTAAATTGGATGATGCTCTTTGGGCTTATCGGACCGCCTATAAAACCCCAATTGGCATGTCCCCGTATCGTCTTGTTTTTGGCAAAACATGTCACTTGCCCGTTGAACTCGAGCATCGTGCTTATTGGGCCATTAAGTTTCTAAATTTTGACTCTCAAAGTGTAGGTACACAACGTTTGCTACAACTCAACGAGCTCGAAGAATGGCGTCATCTTGCCTATGAGAACGCAAAACTCTATAAGGAGCGGACCAAAATGTGGCATGACAAACATATTCTCCCCCGGGAATTCCACAAGGGAGAGCGGGTGTTGCTATACAACTCTCGACTCCGACTCTTCCCCGGGAAGCTTAAGTCTCGATGGTCGGGCCCATTTTTGATTTCCCAGGTCTATCCATCCGGCGCCGTTGAGTTTACAACAGATAAAGGACATACTTTCTTGGTCAACGCTCAACGTCTAAAACCGTACTTAGGGATGGATGGACCAAGAGACAAAGAGTCCTTCATCCTCGCGGACCCTTCGTGATTCTTCGCTTTCAGTCGAGCTAATGACTCTAAACTAGCGCTTCTTGGGAGGCAACCCATGTTTTCTTTCCGTTTCCTTTTCTTTTTCCCTTATTATCCCGTTTGTTGCTTTATTTTCTAGTCTTACAACTTTGTTAGTTTGTGTTTTAAGTGTTTTTGTCTCTTCCCTTTTGAAACAGGAAATGAAATTCTTTACAAAACTATTCTGAAAGGGGCGCCCAATCGCCGAGAAAACAGGCGCCTAGGCGCCCGATTCTGAAAGGGGCGCCCAAGCGCCGAACAACGCCCGCCTAGGCGCGGGCATTACCACTCAAAAATCCAGGTACGCTGTATCGCGCGCCTAGGCGCCCAAACACGCGCGCCTAGGCGCCCGATTCTGATTTAAACACATATGTGGGTCAAAACGGTCAAAATTCTCCCAAAATCTTCACAACTCCTCTCCCACGCGATTTCCGGCGACTCTCTCACCATTTCCGGCCATTTCCACCGTATTTCACCGCCACTTTCCATCAACATAATTCGTTGCACAAGAGGCTCTTCTTTCACATCGACTCGGTGCGAAAATTTTGGGGATAAAAGGTGAGTTTTGGCTTTACCCTTCTTCCATTTCCGATTCATAGCCGACGAGTAGGTGCCTTGCGTTATATTTTGAGGATTAATTGGGGCATTGTCCGATTGTAGATTGATTTTTTTTGTTATTGCATTTGAGGGCTTTTATTGGATTTGTGGGTTGTAATCAAAAATTGGGGGTTGTTGTTGTTGAATTGGATGGTCTATTGTTGCTAAATCCGTGGGTTGTTATCAATTTGTGGGTTGAAATTGAATTTGTGGGTTGTTGATGCTATTTTGTTGATTAAATTGTGGATTATTGCTTAAAGAATTGAGGAATCGGTTCAATCCGTGGATTGTTGCTAGAGTGTGGGTTGCTCTCTGATTTTGGTGAGTTGGGCGTTGATGATTGTTGTATTTGGTTGGTTGCATTTGGGTTGATTTGAGTAGTTGAAAAGTTGATAATTGTTGTTGCAAATGACGAGAACTACCAACAGACCGTCCAAGGATAAGAAAAAAGTGGGTGAGGGTTCCTCTAATGAGCCCGAGACTCCCGATAATACCCGTTTTGAAAACCCCCAAGTCCAAATTATGTGTCAGAGTTTGAGCACCCCCCGCACCCTTATTAAGGAGCACTATTTAACCACCCGGGGACAGCCCTCTGTGCACGAATTGATACAGTTTCATCGCTTACAGTTTTTCTGTCAAAAGCCCGAGGCCATTCATCTTCCTTGGGTTCTGGAATTCTTCAGCTCCGGGGTTTATGATGAGATTGAGACACGAGGATGGCTGGGGACTACCCTTTTGGTCCGGGGCAAACATGTCAATTATGAGTTGAGACAGATTAGGGTGAGCATAGGCACCCCGACCCCTCAGACATGCGAGTTCACCACTCTTTACAACGCAGGGCGCCTCCGAGTTAGCCTGTCGGATATTTTGCAGGTTATTGGCCGAGAGGGGTGGGAATGGGTACCCGGAGAAGCTCATGTCCTCCGTAGGGCTCTATTACCCGAGGCTGCTTTCTGGCTCGACTTCATCCGATTCAATTTAATACCGAGTACCAATCGGTCAGAGGCAAACAAGGAACGGGCCACCCTCATCTACGCTATTATGTCCAAGAAAGCTGTGGACTTTGCCCGGGTAATCCACAAGTCTTTGACGGACCACTTTAGGAATTTGAAGAATGAGTTAGGGCCGTTGATTAACAAAGAATTGGCTAAGCAAAAGGGAGAAGGTCCCACTCGGAAGATTCCCATCATTCTCCCGTCACTGATCACAGCTTTATGCAAGGCGGCTAAGGTTCCCACATTTCCTATGGAGCGTACTGAGCTTCCTGGTTCTTATCTCATCGTGGTAGATGACGACTCCCAGGCTCCTCCACCACCAGCTACTTCCAAGAGGCCTCGCCCGTCTTCATCCCGGTCTACTAGCTCCCCACAGTTTCCACCTATGGATGCCGCCGCCATTAGACAATTAAAGGATGAATTGAGGGAGGAGTTGCGAGATGAGATGAGGGTGGTCATGTCCGACACTTGTGCTTATTTCCGTCAGCTTTTTGTAGAGCATGATGCGTTTGTCGGTTGGGGGCCGTTTGATTATTCTGCTCCTCCACCTTACCCGCACCCCCCGCCTCAGCAGCCCGCAGATATGCACGAGTCAGGTGCTCTCGTTCCTGAAGGAGGTGATGATGAGGCTCATAATGATGAGGGTAGCCCGTTGATTGATTTGGATGATCTCGGCGGAGAGGATGAGGATTACATTGACCGTTTTGGCACCACCGATTAGGCTTATCTTGTTTTATTTCCATGCATGTTTCTTTTTGTTTTTGGATATCTTTTGTTGGGATGTTGGATATTTTATGTTTTATGTTTGGATGCTTGATGTTTTCTTTCCTGCATGTTTCTCATTTTTTTTGTTTATCTCGTTTTGTTTTATTCTATTCTATCCAATGTTTGATGCTCTGTATGGCTAGCATTTGTTTACCTATGTAGTGATCGACACAGTGATTGCCATCCGTGGACTTGATTGCCTTAAGTGGACTCGGGTTTGCTTTTCAGCTTCCCTATGGTGACGTGTACTTTGCCCTTTTCTTTTTCAAACATTGGGGACAATGTTCAGGATAAGTGTGGGGGGTATACTAGATCCATTATAGTCATGTTGATTCATGTTTTACATATTTCGGTCCAAGTTTGGGGGGTGCTGTACCTCTACATGTGAAATGTGTGCAATTTTAATTTATTTTTTTTGGATAGAATTTCAACCCTTCACTTGAGGCATTGAGTATGGTTAATTTGAATACATGGTATGTTTTCTCTATCAATTTGGTTTTTAATGGCTATACACATCGTTCCTTGCTTATGGGATCCTAACTAGACTAGATTAACCTTAAGATGATTCACATATGCACCTAAATCGAAGGTAGAGGAGTTGAGTGGGCAATCATTTTGAAACACTTAAAGGCTTGATCCCGGAAATATCAACTTAGAATTTTCACATGTGTTATGAGTTGAGAAGTTAACTTCGTGTGCTTAATAATAATAAAAAGAGGTTGAAAATTGGTATGACTGAAAAAGTCAGGCTTAATAGATACTGGGGGCGAAGAGCACCATGCCTAGAATACTGTACTATTTTGCTAATTTGAGCTAAGCTCAAGCCAATGCAAGTGTTAAGTGAATAAGGACCTAGTTTGATTTTGTGGCCTTTGACACTCGAGCGATTAAGCCCTTAGGAATGTCTCCACATTTGATACCCTAAAGCCATCTGGTTTAGGAGTTATTGGCCTAAAACTCGTTACACGGGTGTCATAGAAAGCCTAAGAGGATCAAACATTGCACATGGTCTAGCCTCTAATGTTTCGAGTTGAAAGTGCATAAGATAAATCCGAAAGTGGAATGAAGTGATGAATTTTTAAGTGGCTATGAAGTTGTATTCAATTCTCGTACCATGTGAATAATCAAAAGTTGATAAATATGGGGTTAATGTTTGAAAAGTGGTAAGAATGCCACTTGACTATAATACTTGAGATTTATTACACTACACCCTTAGGATGATCTTTTCAATGTTAAGGCGTAACATGAGCAAATGTGTGATGTGTATATATTTGTAATATGAGCTTAAACAGATGAATTCATACCATTGTGTGCTATTAATCATTGTAATTTACGTTGAGTGATCGTGGTTGAAAATCTTTCGATTTTGTGGGTATATCGTCTGCAAACCCTCACGAGACTATAACTCGTCCTTTGAGGTAACTAAAAGGTTCAAAGGCTTGTTGCATTCGCTAAATGCAACCGTTTACTCCACGAAAGTGAGTTAGGTAGTTTTCTTTTTGTTTCTCTCTTTGATTGATGATGTTTCCTTATCTTAAAAATCTTATTGCTCGAGGACGATTAATTGATAAGTGTGGGGGTGTTGATAAGAGGCATTTTTACGTGTTTTTAAGCCCCTTTGCGTTTATGTCTTAGGTTCATTTATCGCTTGATTCTTGCCACATGTGCGTTTAATTCGTGCATTAAGTGATTTCAGGTCTTAAATGGATACAATCAAAGAACGGGATGAAAAATGACGTATAAAACAAGTTTAGGCCAAATTGCTATGCACCCCTACGCCTAGGCGCCATTTTGCCCACGCCCGGGCGCCATATCTACACCACTTTCCACGTTCGAGCGCTTTTTCCGTATGTTTAGAGACCCAATTGGATGAAGTTTCCTTCTACAAAGTTGTAGAACTATGTGTTAGCTTCAAATGAGGACTTGAATCATCCAAATTGGAGTTTTGTGGAGAGAGTTATGAAGGAAATACAATTACTGCGCCAGACAGAGGCAAATACTCCCAACATTCTGATTTGGGCGCCCGAGCGCCATAATTCCCGCGCCTAGGCGTGGCCACATCCGAGATTTGATTCCTTTCAGCCAAAAGATCATCATTTGATGGGGGAATGGAACATTTAAAGCCAAGAGGTCATCACATGTATGGGAGGGATGTCATAAGTATGTTTCTTACTAGATCTACTTTAGGGAATTTTATACTACTCACTTTAAGAGTAGTGGAGGACACACTAGGGGGGACATACACATGAGGAGCTGATTTGTGGTGGTCTTCTTAAGGATATTTTAGCACAATTGACCGATCATCTTGAGGAGGAGGGAGAGAGAGGCATTTTATCCATCACTTTTCACTCATCATCATTCATCACCATTTTCTTCATCACTTTTGGAGGGGAACAAAGAGAGAGGAGCTAAGGATTGAAGATCAAGAGCAAAGATCCATCATCAATCAATTGAGGGAGTTTTAATTATTTGCATTTACATGTTTATTTCCATGAGTATGTATATGTTTGTATTAGATTTTCTTAAGGCTTTGATGAGAGGCTAATATTGTAGAACTAAGGCCATGTGAAGGCCAAATTTATGAATCAATATATGTGAAGTTGCTCTTTGTATTAATTCTCCTATTGCTTTGTGTATTAATTCTCCTATTGCTTTGTGTGTTAATTCTATGCTTTTATTCCAATCATGTGTTTGATCACCATATGCTTGCTATCTTGCCTAATCTAGTTGTTCGAGAGAAAATAGATTAGGGTGCAAGAGAATTAACACATCATCCGAAACAAATGAGGGATTGCCCTAGAAATAGGTAAAGATTCCCGGGTGTTGTTAGCCGGATTCGTTCGGGGAAGCTCTAGAACGTTAATGCGTGATTTTTGATTAGATTCTCGGATAGACATATTTAGAGAACCGTCAATTAATCATAGGATTATTATGTGCCGAGACATCGGGTAATAGTTAATTTAGGAGTTTCCACCAAAGCAATAGGAGTCTAATAATTCGAAGAGTAGCTCATATATATTGACGAGTAGATTCGGTTGTAGCATGTGCCTTAGTCATTTTATCATACGTGAGATTAAATCTATAGTACGTTTCTCTTTGGTTCTTCGTTTGTTTAATCTTTTTCTTGCACTTTACTTTAATTATCTTATCTTTTATCGAAAATCATTAACTAGAATTCAAGTCCTTGTGGTTCGACAACCCGGACTTTTTGTCCACTTATTACTAAACACGTCTAGTGCACTTGCTATCATAGCACGTTAGTTTTTAGCGTGTCAACCCCTTAGGCTCGTTTCTATCTAGTAGTAAGTACACCTTCCCACAGTGCTAGTGTACCTTCCAAAAATGGAAAGTACTAGATTAAATCAACCTTTTATTTAATCAAGCCTCGAATTAGTCACCAAGCTAATTCTCGGCACTTACAAATTGCGGTTTCCCACCTAGCATAGGGTCCCAAAGACCTAAATAAAACGAAAGTAAAGATACGCCTTTTGCGATCTTGATGCTCCCATAAGTAAGATCTCTCTATCTAATCTCCCGATTGAATCTAGAGCAGTGGCTAAGGTCGAAGCTCTATTAATTCAATACTATGTTTCCCACGTTATGTGAAATCGAATTCGACTATCTAAACGAGGAAACCCTACGCCTCTTTAGATATCATACTTCGGCCGAAGATTCCTTAAGTCGATTCACTATGTAACCATAGGAGATTAACCGACTGGCTCATGTCAGAGATAGATTCCTCTTGATTCTCACGTGCCTTACTACGTAAGCCGTGCATGTCTGAGTTTGCCCATATTCGATCATCTAAAGTGATTCATGTAACAAATCAAGAACATGCGCGGTTACGCATAAGACAGCCAATGGAATCTTAGGTCCATAAGGATTACTTTTATACTATAAGACCACTGGAAGTTCCACATTCGACTGGGAATCCATTTCAGGAACTTCCATGGGGTTGTGCAGTTCGCCCATTACCACAATGGCGACCCTCATATATGCATTGGCTTTCACCGTGCCAGTATCTATGGAACGAGATACACTTCTACCAGAGTATGCATCATATGAGCAAGTCTTTTGGGTTGCATCGATATGCCTTTATCTCGATGAACCCTTTCACGACTTGGAACAATGTTTAAAGATCACAGCCTTCGAGACATATTCCATCATTGCCACACCCAATGTGCAATGATGTCCCATAGCTATGTGTGATCCTTCGGAACTTTATTCTAAGCCAAAGTAAAAAAACTAATTTAAGAATTAAGACACGCCACATATATAAAAAGAGATTGACTTTATTTGTAAGAAAATGATTGTTCAGCTCTAGAGTTACTATTACATAGAATGGCGCCCAATAATTGGTGCGCCGGGCACTAACTCTAACAATCTCCCACTTGCCCTAGCGCCAATTGCCCATGTACTTAAGGCCCATTCTTCCCTGATATCCTTCAAATACTTTTTGGCTAAGGGGTTTGGTGAGTGGGTCCGCTGTGTCTACGCGCTCCATTCGCACGTCGCCTCTTCTAATGATTTCTCGTATCAATCGGAATTTTCTCAGAACATGTTTGGATTTCTGATGAGACCTCGGCTCTTTTGCTTGTGCAATAGCCCCGTTGTTATCTCAGTGTACCGTTACTGGATCCCCAACGGATTGAACGACACCCAATTCTTGGATGAAGTTCCTCATCCAAACAGCTTCTTTTGCAGCCTCATTTGCTGCAATAAATTTTGCTTCAGTGGTGGAGTCGGCTATGGTTGCTTGCTTAGAACTCTTCCAGCTAACCGCTCCGCCATTAAGCAGAAATACAAACCCAGAGACCGACTTCGAGTCATCCTTGTCGGATTGGAAACTCGAATCACTAAACCCCTCTAATTCCAATTCTCCTCGTCCGTATATCAAGAACAACTTCGTAGTTCTCCTTAGATACTTAAGGATTGTTTTCACTGAACTCCAGTGTGCCATGCTTGGATTCACTTGATATCGACTGCACGCACTCAATGCATAAGCTACTCGGGTCTTGTGCATATCATCGCGTACATTATACTACCTATCGCAGAAGCATAGGGAGTTTTGGACATTTTCACTCTTTCTTCCTCAGTCTTTGGGCACATAGACTTGGAAAGTGTGATACCATGTCTTATTGGCAAGAATCCCTTCTTAGACTCTTCCATCTCAAATCTTTTGAGTACGCGATCGATATATGTAGATCGGGAGAGACCTAACATCCTACTCGATCTATCCCTATAGATCTTCATACTGAGTATGTAGGACGCCTCTCCCATATCTTTCATGGAGAATTTATTAGAGAGCCATACTTTAGTCGACTGCATCATCCCTACATCATTTCCAATTAGTAGGATGTCATCGACATAAAGTATGATGAACGTGACTGCGCTCCTACTGACTTTCTTATACACACATGCCTCTTCAACATTTTGAACATATCCATACTCATGTATGACAGTGTCAGAACGTTTGTTCCAACTTCGAGAAGCTTGCTTAAGTCCATAGATGGACCTTTGGAGTTTACACACTTTGTGTTCGCTCCCTTTGGATGTAAAGCCCTCTGGCTGTTGCATGTAAATCTCTTCCTCAATTTCTCCATTGAGGAATGCAGTCTTTACATCCATCTGCCATATTTCATAATCAAAATATGCAGATATAGCAAGCACAATCCTAATGGATTTCAGCATGGCCACTGGCGAGAAGGTTTCCTCATAGTCAATCCCTTGTCTTTGAGTAAATCCTTTTGCCACGAGGTGAGCCTTATAGGTTACTACCTCTCCATCGACTCCAAGCTTTCGCTTGTAGACCCACTTACAGCCAATGGGCTTGATGCCCTCAGGTGGGTCAACCAAGGTCCAAACCGTGTTGGAGTACATGGAGTCCATTTAGGATGTCATGGCCTTTAACAATTTTCTCGAATCAATGCCAGACATTGCACTCTTAAAACTTTTCAGATCAGAGTCTAGAGGAGGATCTTGAGTACCCTCCTCTTGCAATAGTCCTAGCCATCTTTCAGGCTCCTTTGGGATCCTCGTTGATCTCCTGAAAGGTTGTGTGTTTTCGGTGGGTGCCACTGATGTAGCCTTGTTGGTGTCGGGTGGGTTAAGTTGTATCTCTTGACTTGATCTATTCTCATGGACCTCATCAAGTTCTACAACCTCGCCTTTTCTATTTAGAAGGTGACCCCTCTCTAAGAAATTGGCGTTTCTTGAAACAATAACCTTTTGTTCCGTTGGGCTGTAGAAGTAATATCCAACAGTTTTCTTTGGATATCCTACAAAATAGCACAAAGAGGACTTGGGGTCCAATTTGTCTCCCACTAAGTGCTTTACATAAGCTGGACACCCCCATATTCTCAAATGATTATATGGGGCGTCTTTCCACACAAACTTTCATATGGGGAATTGGGCACCATCTTGCTAGGCGATCTATTCAACAGATAGACAGCCGTTTCAAGAGCATAGCCCCACATGGACTTAGGAACTTTAGTGAAACCGATCATGGATCGAACCATATCTAGCAATGTTCGATTCCTACGCTAGGCTACCCCATTATGTTGAGGCGTGTCGGGCGGTGTCCACTGTGAGAGAATTCCATTCTCTCTAAGATAATCAAGAAAATCGGTAGACAAGTATTCTCCTTCTCTTTCCAATCGAAGAGCCTTAATACTTTTACCAAGTTGTTTCTCTACTTCATTTCTGAACTCCTTAAACTTCTCATAGGATTTAGATTTATATCTCATAAGATATAAGTAACCATACCGTGAATAATCATCGGTAAAAGTTATGAAGCAGCTTTGGCTACCATGAATGCTCACACTAATTAACCCACACATGCCCGTATGGACCAAGTCCAATGGTTTTGTGGCTCGTTCCACTTTCCCCGAAAATGGTAACTTGGTCATTTTTCCTTTAAGACATGATTCGCAACTTGACAATTCATCTAAGTCATTTACACCTAAATGTTTTGCCATTGTTCAAATTCTTTCTTTGGAAATATGTCCAAGTCTTTCGTGCCACATTTGTGTGCTTACTTGATTATCTTGTTTACGTTTGTTACTTTGTTGAATATTGAGATTGGAAATTATTGGGGATATAGTATACATTCCATCTTTCATTTTCGATTCCATAATAAGAGACGATTCATAAAACAAAAGTAAACTTTTATTATGAATCTCAAAACAATATCCTTCTCTATCCAAAACCGGAATCGAGATAATATTTATTATTATTTCAGGAACAAAATAAACGGAATGTAAAACTATTTTCCTATCTCCTAACTCTAAGTAGATCGTCCCCACAGCTTTGGCAGCAACCAATGCTCCATTCCCCATCCGCAGGGTCATGTTTCCTCTACTTAGCTCCTTAGTTCTTTTCATCACCTACAAATCATTGCAGATATGAACACCGCATCCAGTGCCAAGAACCCAAGAAGCATTGTTAACAGTGAAGTTAACTTCAACAAAGAACATACCTTGAGCCAGAGGCTCTTTGCAGTTCCTTTGCCAGTGCCCAACTTTCCCGCATTTGAAGCACTCATCAGACTTTTTAGACTTGGACTTCTTACCCTTCTTCACACCACCATTACCTTTTAGCTTCTTAGTCTTATTCTTCTTCTTGTTGCCCTTCTTGGCTTTTGATGAAGAATTCATAAAAAGCACCGATTTATCCTTCTTGATAGTGCTTTCAGCAGTCTTCAACATGTTCAACAGCTCAGGAAGCTTTGCTTCAAGTTGGTTCATGTTGAAATTGACAACAAATTGATCATAAGAGTTAGGCAATGACTGTAGGACCAAATCCATAGAAAGCTCATTGTCAAGTGCCACGCCCAGACCAACCAATTTTTCAATTAGCCTGATCATTTTAAGTACGTGCGCACTTACATCAGAGTTTTCAGTCATTCGAGCTTTGAAGAGCTCCTTGGAGATAGCATATCTTTCTCGCCTAGTTCTAGTGCCATACAGCTCTTGCAAATGAAAGAGGATCGACGCAGCATTCTCAATCATCTCATGTTGTCTCTGCAACTCGTTGCTCATAGAGGCCAACATGAGACATCGCACTTGCATGTTATCTTCCTTCCATTGTTGGTACTGGAACTTTTCATCATCAGATGAATCCTCTTCCGGCTCATCTTGCACCAGTATGTCAAGCACATATTGTCTTCTTTCAGACAAAAGGATAATCTTAAGGTTACGATGCCAATCTTCAAAGTTTGATCCAGTCAGTTTGTTTGTTTCAATTAGGGTTTTGAAAGGATTATTGGCCATTTTCGTTTATCTACAAAAATGCATAACAGACAATCAATAACGGATTTTCAAATAAAGTCCTTCTACAATTTTGTCTTTAATTGTACAAGTCTCCCACTATTTTTCTCAAATCACACCACCCTCTTGATATGATTCGAAGAAACGTTAGTCTCTTTAGTGGGCTTGAGATCTATTCTCACTTCATCATATGCCCCATTTTCTGAGCTAACACACAATGATTTTGAATAGTAGCCTTACCGGGCCTTCTGTCTTTCTAGAGAGTTCTCAAGATGGTTTTCCTCATCTCCCACATGTGCCCCATTTTCTGAGCGAGGGACGATGTTAGGCTCGACCCATCAAATATCCCATGTATAACCATCAATTCCATTGCCCCCATTTTCTGAGCAAAGCAATGAAACCAACCGATTTCCACGGGGCACTGTAGTGCTTAGTAAACACTCACAGCCTACCTCGAATCCAATCCACCCCATTTTTTGAGCAAAAGGATTGAACCTTTGGCGGCGTTTCACATGGTGAATACTTATGATGGAAGGTATGATAATAGAATTTTATTCTTATAATCACAAAAACCTAATATTTTCAGAGGAGGGAATTATAACATGCTTATTTGGGGGGTCTCATCAGATTTAATTATCTTGTTTTAATTATCTATCCTATGCATGCATTACATGACATAATCATCATAGACAGATAAACAAGACATCCACAATGCGATAAAATTGAGGATGAACCACCTCGAGCCCTAACCTAGTAACCTACTCGAGCCAAAGTGGATTTGGACATTCTAGAAAGTAAAAACCAGCCTAGACTATTACAATGGTATCGCCTCAGCATACAAGTCCTCAAGAATCGACTCCATCTCCTTGCTCCGTCTTCAATTACATAGAGTATTTAAAAAGTACTAATCTACTATGCGAAAAAGTAAAGAGCCAAACCGGCTATTATTTACAACTCTAGAATAATTACATACATTGAAAACCAATACTATGACTAGGCTCATGGTTCATCCCCTTATCACATAAACATGCCAAGCAACAAACATACATGCGATAAAGAAAATTTTACCCATTCATCGTTCAAACTAGATTGCAAATATCATTGGGATAAGTTCAATATCGATTTATAAAACCTTTCTCAGAGTTTATAAGTCAAAAAAACATCATAGGTTAGGTCTTTGGGTTACCCATCTCCAGAAAGTACGAAGAAAGGAAAAAAAATATTTGTTTTAACTTTTTGTTGACCACGCTGGGCGTGGTCATACGCGCGCCTGGGCGTGGTCATACGCGCGCCTGGGCGTGGGTTACCCGTGCCTGGGCGCCGCGTGCAGCAGCTGTTGCTGTTTGCGATTTTCAAATCAATTTTTCGAACGTTCGTGATTCTTTCGAGTTTAGATTAACGAATCTGAATTCTCCTAAGGTCTGAGTTTTATTACTTGATGATTAAACCTTCGGTTCAACTATCTCGCAACACCCCACCAAAGGTGATTTCATAAAACTAGATCAAAACCTTCGAAAACAATCATATACCCAAATTTCAGATTTCATGATTTTTAAAACCAATGACTTTTAACTATTAAAATCATAAAAATCAAACAACATCCCAAATCAAAATCAATCCTAGTCTAACAATGAACATACATGCTTTCGATTTTACAATTAAAACGTAAAAACAAACATGCATAATCACATAATAAATTCGATCGAGCCAAACCATGGCTCTGATACCACTGTTGGGTTGACTCATTCCCTCGTGTGGCTCGTGGTAGCGGAAATTAAAATTTTACAAAAGTAAACGTACAACCACCCGAAAACAGGAATATGGAATTAGTTTGATCGAATTTGATAAGAAGGTAAACGAAATTATACCTTTTGAAAATTTCGTTTCACCTCGAACTTTGGATCTCAGCAACCCTGTGGTGCAAATCCACACAATTTCCCTTGGGTGAGAAATTGCCCGTCGTCTTTTCGTATCCCGGTTTAGAGTGCTCCAAGCGTCGCACCTCTAAGATGTATCCACACCTCGTTCAAGTCACCAATCGTCTTGCCTTGCGTGCTAGACAACAAAACGATTCTAAGCTTAACTTAGGCTTGATTATATGAATGGTAGGAATATTTTCTAAGTCGTTTAATTCAACACATGAATAGAACGACGTCTTGTTGGAAGTGGGAGAAAAAGTGGCCGATTTTAGTAGGTTAGGGAGGGGCGATTATTCTAGCAAAAATTCATCATATTTTTAGTCTTTTTTATCTCTTATTTATAGGTGAAGATTACCTAGAGTCCAAATAGGAAAAGGAAACTTCCTTTCTCCTAAACTCTCTAGTAATCCTTATCCTATGAAGACTTGGAGAAGGGGAAAACTCTTTTCCTCCTCCACCACATGTTAAAAATCGCCCCCTTCCCTTATTTTTCACTCAAGAAATCGGTCAACATATTCAATTGGACTCTAGGGTTCAATTTTGACTTCTCAATTTAATTATAGGCACAACCCATCCATTAAATACAAGTCAAATTAAATCCAACCAATTAATTCCAACATTTATTTATTTAACTTGGGCTCCACCCAATTAAATAAAATACTTGGACTCTACTAGGTCCATTAATTTAATTAATTCTACAAGATTAATTAAAAGAGTAAAATTAATTGAATCCTTCAATTAATTTATATTCCATATTAGGAAAGTACTAAACTTTCCTAATTCCCTCAATTTCCTCGAAATTGATTAATCACATCTATTCAAGCAGTGACTCTCTCGAGTTAGTGTGTGACCCCTTAGGCTCATTTCTATCTAGTAATAAGTACACTTCCCACAGTGCTAGTGTACCTTCCAAAAATGGAAAGTACTAGATTAAATCAATCCTTTGATTTAATCAAGCCTCGAATTAGTCACCAAGCTAATTCTTGGCACTTACAAATTGCGGTTGCCCACCTAGCATAGGGTCCCGAAGATCTAGATAAAACGAAAGTAAAGATACGCCTTTTGCGATCTTGATCCTCGCATAAGTAAGATCTCTCTATCTAATCTCCCGATTGAATCTAGAGCAGTGGCTAAGGTCGAAGCTCTATTAATTTAATACTATGTTTTCCACGTTATGTGAAATCGACTTCGACTATCTAAATGAGTAAACCCTACGCCTCTTTAGATATCATACTTCGGCCGAAGATTCCTTAAGTCGATTCACTATGTAACCATAGGAGATTAACCGACTGGCTAATGTCAAAGATAGATTCTTCTTGATTCTCACGTGCCTTACTACGTAAGAAATGCATGTCTGAGTTTGCCCATATTCGATCATCTAAAGTGATCATGTAACAAATCAAGAACATGCGCGGTTACGCATAAGACATCCAATGGAATCTTAGGTCCATAAGGATTACTCTTATACTACAAGACCACTGGAAGTTTCACATTCGACTAGGAATCCATTTCAGGAACTTCCATGGAGTTGTTCAATTCGCCCATTACCACAATGGCGACCCTCATATATGCATTGGCTTTCACCGTGCCAGTATCTATGGAACAAGATACACTTCTACCAGAGTATGCATCATATGAGCAAGTCTTTTGGGTTGCATCGATATCCCTTTATCTCGATGAACCCTTTCACGACTTGGAACAATGTTTAAAGATCACAGCCTTCGAGACATATTCCATCATTGCCACACCCAATGTGCAATGATGTCCCATAGCTATGTATGATCCTTCTGGACTTTATTCTAAGCCAAAGTAAAAAAACTAATTTAAGAATAAAGACATGCCACATATATAAAAAGAGATTGACTTTATTTGTAAGAAAACGATTGTTCAGCTCTAGAGTTACTATTACATAGAATGGCGCCCAATAATTGGTGCGCCGGGCACTAACTCTAACATTGTTTGTTCTTTTTCCTTTCAATTTAGTAGATTTAGTCTTAGCGTTGTTAATATAGCAACGGTCGCTTGAGAATTTGACTTCAAAGCCTTTATCACAAAATTGACTTATGCTCAATAAATTATGCTTAAGACCCTCAATATAATATACATCACTTATCATGAAGTTCCCATTATGCATGATACCTATACCTTTGGTTTTACCTTTGAAGTTATCACCGAAAACAACTTGAGGACCATCGGTTGCACGATAGTTAACCAAGAGATCCTTTGAGCTAGTCATGTGCGTTGACGACCCACTATCATTGTACCAAACTGAAGTATCAGTGTTGGCTCTAGGTACCTGCATTTAAAGAGCAGTTCTAATTCTTCTTAGGTACCCATTTTGTCTTCGGTCCTTCAACGTTAGTAGCTTTAGTCTGAATTAAAACTTTCGGAACCCATATTTGCCTTGTTTTCATTGCGGGAGGACTGGCCTTCTTTGGTTTTGGTTTGTGTTGTGTGTGCTTCTTAGTGTATAATAATATCCTCGATTATAATAGTAATCATATTCGTAATTATAATCATAATCATCATAGTATCGATAATATGATCTAGATCTTTGAGGATATTGAAGCTTGTATTTCCTCAACACTGGCTTAGGAGTCGCTTTTGGCGATTGACGCTTAGCGTTAGATTCACTTGTAGAAAGTTTATCCTTAGCCTTTTGAGACTTTGGATGGATCTTCTTTTGTGAATCATTTACTCTCGTCTTCTCCTTGTTGCCTGAGTTGGCTTTGACCTTCTCGTGTATGTGTGGGTGTATTTATATTTGTGTATATGTGGGTGTATGTGTGGGTGTATTTATATTTGTGTATATGTGGGTGTATGTATATATATTTGTGTATGTGTGGGTGTATGTATATTTGTGTATGTGTGGATGGGTGTATGTATATTTGTGTATGTGTAGATGGGTGTATGTATATTTGTGTATGTGTAGATGGGTGTATGTATAAATTTGTGTATTTACGAAAATATTTTTCGTTTATAATTTTACTGTGTCGGAATGACACGAAATTCGCACGGTCATAGCGAAACGGCATTTTGAACAAATTCGCCTTGCGATCTCGTGATTTTAGCCATCCGAGATCGTTTAAGGCCTCAAATACGCATTTTATTACAAAAATACGTATTTTTGTAATAAAACGCGTATTTGAGGCCTTAAACGATCTCGGATGGCTAAAATCACAAGATCGCAAGACATAGTCTTGCGTTTTGTTCAGAATGTTGTTTCGCTATGACCGTGTGAATTTTGTATCATTCCAGCACGGTAAAAAAAAAAACCTACCTATTACAGCGGTTATTTCCATAACCGCTGTAATAGGCTCCGAAAAAAAATTAATTTTTTTTTTACAGCGGTTATTTGTATAACCGCTATAATAGGTGCCTATTACAGCGGTTTTTAACTGCTGTAATTGGCCTTAACCAATTACAACGATACCTATTACAGCGGTTAAAACCGCTGTAATTACTGCTGTAATTGGCCTTAACCAATTACAGCGATACCAATTACAGCGGTTAAAACCGCTGTAATTGGCCAAAAAAAACCGCTGTAATAGGTCATTTCTGTAGTAGTGTTATAAGGTTCATTGGGTGATGTAATCCCAGCTAAGTCCTTCTTATCCTTTGCACTCGGAGGAATTTTACTAGATTGATTATCGAAGGATCACACAGAGGCTTCTACAAAATAGATGAAAGGGAAGATGATCTTGAGCTCCTTGATCACACAGACTTCAGCTCCAACAAAGATCTTCTTCAACATGCTTCTCCCACACAGAAATGTTGCTTGTAGAATCAACAACATTCTCACTCAAATGAAAGGGGTTGAGGGTTTTGTCACGGGTTTGTTTGATTTTAGAAGTTCAAACAACTTGGGATATCTCAATAAGATTTTAGGGTTCTTCTTTGAAGATGTTTGAGATATCTTTGACTTTCTTTGGAATGTATAAAAAGCTTGAGAGAATTTTTGGCTATGGAGTATATAAGCTTTTCTCTCAAATAATTTCAGCAAAGTTTAGACCTTTTTCTTGTGCATATACGTGTGTTTAGGGTTTGGTGGAGGGTACTATTTATAGAGATTTTTTGGGATTTGTCCGTTGGACAAATGTAGGCGCGTGTATCTCATGCAGCACGTTAAGCAGTGCCTTTTCTGACATTCCTCAATTTCTTCTGGTTCCGATTGGATAGGAGCAGGTTTTGAACTCTAATTTCTGACAGTCTAGTCAAAAGGTGACTTGTCCACAAGTCATAATAGCTTATCACATTTAATGCACTTATAAGACATTTAATGCATTTGAATTTATTTCCCGTTGGAAATAAATGTCCGTTGATAATTGCATTTAGGTCCTTCGTGACTTGAGAATTTATTTCAAGTGAATCTTATCCTTGATCGCTGGAGTCTTTTGAGCGCTTGATTCAACAATCCTGAACCAGTCCTTTAGTGTTTGGCAGACGCTAAGAACAAATCTTCATCTTCACTTGACTTTCGATGCTGATCTTCAACTTCATCTTTGATCGACTGGCCTAGAATTCTATCAACGAGTCGGTATCAAATACTTAGTCTAAATTCTACAAAGATAAAAATTACAAGCCTAACAAAATTACAATCTTTCAAATGCTTATACAATTATTCTTTGAAAACATAAACTTTCTTTATTATTGGTGTCTAACATAAAGTCCTATTCTTGTTATCATCAAAACATCTAACATGAAATTTCCTAACAGATACCTCCAGATGGGCAGAAGAATTTGTTTTGAATTGCCATACAATAGATGAAATGATCAGGTAGCCATTCCTAATTAATTTTAGGATAGAGTATAGACGTAGAGGATACACACTATTTTTGTTGCAGAGGCGCGAGTCACTTATGGGTCCTGTAGATGCCTTACCTTACTTTCAAAAAGGCATGGAAAGTTACATCCGAGAACAACTTAGAGAAATAGGTCAAGGGGGTTATGAATTGAACTTTGCTCAGCGACTCCAGATTGACTTAAATGAAGACGCTTCTACAAGCAAGCGGGATGCCCTTCCAGGACCAAGCGAGGCCTCATTTCAGTTAACAGACGATTTTTCAGAATTCCACAGAGAAAGACAAGCGATTGTTGAGAACGCCCAATCGCTGAATATCACTTTCAACCAACACTTCGGTTTTAGTGACTTCCATGGGTACAACTTGCTCCCCGTCTTATTTTGCGAACATAACATCCGAGTGGCCAAGTTCATTTCTCTAATCAGGCCAATGGATCAGGCACTAGCCCAAGCGCTCATACCATTTTTGATGGACGACAAGAATCTATACACTGCTGGAGTACAGTTCCCGGAAGACGCTGATCTAGCGTTAAGTTCTGAAGCACAAGAAGATGATGGGATGTTTATTTTGAGAGCCTTTTATCAGAGTCCAAGGCATGTTATGAAGGCAATTGGCCCACTCTGGGTTGTACTAGTGAAAAGAATATTCCTGTGGAGATCACAGAAGTTGAAGCAGGGCCGGATCCTACTGTTGCAGACGCTGAAGTTACAAATGCTGATATTCAGATGATAGATGCCCCCAGCGTTACAGTGGTTGATATGCCCATTGTTGAACAAGATGTTCAGATTGAAGAGTCAACTCAATCTCTCGAGTTAGCGATAGAAGAAGTACACGCTGAAATGGCCGAGAAGAGCCCTTCATCAGAGGTAAATCCAAAAGAAAGGGTGTCGTTTTAAGCTCTTATGGACTTATTCCATCCCTAGCGCGTCTACCTTCTTCTGACTCTGACTCGGAAAGTGATCAAGAGGCACGAGACTTTAGACGAGCCGTTAGGAACTCGCTCAACACCATCGAGGGTTCCTGCTCAAAGATGCTAGAAAATGATGATTTGCATATCAAGTTAGTCTCCGACACTCGAAGCTGTGATATTGCAAATGTTGCAACCAAGAGTACTTCAGCGATACTAGATTGCATGGTACCGCTAATCACAGGCCTATCCAAGGAGTTCAATTGCCACTTAGCCCAGAACGCTTCAGCAGATACTGAAAGACATAATTCTTCCAATTCTGTTGCCCAGAGTATCGCTGAACAAGTCGCTCTAATTGTTGATGAAGTTAGGTTGTTGCGGCAAGATATCGCTAGTTTGAAGTCCTCCCTTGATGATGCCAAGAAGGGGAAAAAGAAAGAAAAGCATCAAGAGTCCAAGGCCAAAGGAAAAGCCTTAATAGAGCCAGTGTCCAAAACAGACAACAAAAATTAGCGCTCCATGTTTAAAGAGATAGTGAGTTTAAAGAAGATGCTCACTAAGAAGCTAAAGTCAACATACTTCCAAGGTAGGCATAGGCTTTCAGATCTTGATGTTGAGTTTTTAGAAGGTATGCGATTTTATCCATACGCGATACCGCAGTGAAGACCTCTAAATTGGAAACCATCCAACGACCGAATGCAGGACATTTACCATGATTTAATCAGAACTCTCAGGATCTCTCCAAGGGATTGGGTGGAAAGGATGCTAAAGTTGAATCTAAGCGCTGAAAGGAAAAGCGAGGACTACAATGAAGTCTATCATACAACAATGACAGACATCGACCGAGTCCTTCTGGATCTAGCGAACGAAATTCTCCAGGAACAGGCTTCCAAGAAGCGACAAAGAAAATGATTTTCTTGTTTTATCTATTATTTCTTTGTGTATGATGTTACTTTTTATTTTTCAGCATAAATCATGTACTTTCTTAATTCCATATTTATGAATGTGATTTATTGTTGAGACATCTTGTTGAGGCTAATCTAACATTAGCTTAACTTATCTAACTTTCTAACGCTAACTTATATTATTTTGGGCTTTTCTTTAAACTCTTAAACCATAAAAGAGTTGTAAGAGTTAAGGTCTTGACATCATCAAAAAGGGGGGAAATTGTTAGAAAATTTCATGTTAGATGTTTTAATGATGACAAGAATAGGACTTTATGTTAGAACCCAAAAAGAATGTAAGTTTATGCTTTCATAGAATAATTGTATAAGCGTTTGAAAGTTTGTTAGGCTTGTAATTTTTTATCTTTGTAGATATTAGACTAAGTATTTGATACAGAGAATCTGACAAAATTCTAAATGAGTCTACTAGAGATAAATTTGAAGATCAGCGTCTGAAGTCAAGTGAGGATGAAGATTTGTTCTTAGCGTATGTCAAACGCTAAAGGACTGTTTCAGGGTTGTTGAATCAAGCGCTCAAAATACTCAAGCGATCAAGGATCCGATTCACCTGAAATAAATTCTCAAGTCGTGGAGGACTTAGATGCAATCGTCAACGGACATTTATTTCCAACGGGAAATAAATTCAAATGCGTTAAATGCCTGATAAGTGCATTAAATATAATAAGCTATTATGACTTGTGGACAAGCCACCTTTTGACTAGACTGTCAGAAATCAGAGTTCAAAACCTGCTCCTGTCCAATCGGAACCAGCAAAATTTCAGGAATGTCAGAAAAGGGACTATTTAACGCGCTGCGTGAGAGACACACGCCTACATGTGTCTAACGGACAAATCCCAAAAAATCTCTATAAATAATACCCTCTAGCAAACCCTAATTACAAATGTACATGCACAAGAAAAAGGTCTAAATTTTGCTATAATTATTTGAGAGAAAAACTTATAAACTTCATAACCAAAAATCCTCTAAAGCTTTTTAAACATTCCAAAGATAGTCAAAATTATCTCAAACCTCTTCAAAGAAGAACCCTAAACTCCTATTGAGATATCCCAAGTTGTTTGAACTTCTAAAATCAAACAAACCTGTGACAAAACCCTCAACCTCTTTCATCTGAGTGAGAAAGTTGCTGATTCTACAAGCAGCGTTTCTGTGTGAGAGAAGCTTGTTGAAGAAGGTCTTCATTGGAGCTGAAGTCTGTATGATCAAGGAGCTCAAGATCATCTTCCCTTTCATCTATTTAGTAGAAGCCTCTGTGTGATCCTTCGATAATCAATCTAGTGAAATTCCTCCAAGTGCAAAGGAGAAGAAGGGCGTAGCTGGGATTACATCACCCAGTGAACCTTACAATTTCTTGTGTTATTTACTGCTTTATTGCTTTACTTTACATCTTCATATTATATCCCTGAAAAAGCATTAAAACGGTTAAGCGATTAATTGACAAAAGAGAACGCTAAGCTGTAAAATCATTTCCACTGTCCTAACCCTGATTGAGCGATTAAAACATTACCCTACTTTAGTAATTGTTGAAATCACTAAGTCTAAGTTATCTAATCCTAAAGCGCCTGACCTAGCGCTCAGCTTACTAAGCTTTCAAAATCTTCAAAAGAGATACGAATTTTTAAAAGTCGAAAAAGACTTCAGGGTCTATTCAACCCCCCCCCCCCTCTTCTAGACCCTTTCATATGCCACTTGGTACCATCAGAGACCTAATAAATAATTTAAATTCTCCCACTTTGAAAATATTAAGTTAGTAAAGGGTACTAGGTATCTTGTCCTCCACTAAACTTAGGAGAAATTAAAATGATATTTAATATATAATATCGTCCCTAAGCAATGAGGGTTATATATTGAAATATATTTTGAATTTTTCTAAGTGCATGAAATGCCATTAGTCGAAACAAATTTCACCCCACATACCGGCAAAAGGTTGCAAGGTGAAACTTAATTATTAGACTAATAGATAGTCAGTGGGTTGAACTTAAATTATTCATAAATCAATAAGATCTTTACAAGGTTGAGATTTGATGAATAATGGACAAAGGGATTGAATTATCCATTTGATGGGTTGATGTTGGACATCACTTTAATAAATTAATTAGGCCACATACCAGCAAAAAGTTGCAACCTATTAATCTAGTTAAAGAAATCAATCACCACTACGAAGCCTTCCAATGATGACTTCCGAATTCCACAGTGGGGGTGTGGATTTTCTAAAAATGTTGTGAGAGCGAAGTTTATTTTGAAAGTCCTTAATTTAAACTCGGGAGATCATGTACTCAAGATGATGACCTTAATTGAAAAATTAAATTCTTTAGATTACTACATAGATCTTCTCATTCAAGTTGACCTCACACTGCAGTTGCTTCCTGATTCCTTTTACTATTTCGTCATGAACTTTGATATGAATGATATCGAGAGTTCATTAGCTGGATTGACAACCAAACTCGGAATTGTTCAAAGACAAATGAGGAGGAATAGAAAAGAGAATACAATTTCCATCCTAGAGAACATACCATTGGATGTCTACAAGTATTGGAAAGGAAAAGGAAAAGGAAAAATGGAAGTGTTAGGGAAAATTAACCAAACGCAGCAGAAACGGAATTTTAAAATTTTATTTGGATTTTCCCATAACAGGATCAATCTCGGGGTTTTATCAGACGTATGTACGATAGAGTAAACGAAACTGTTAGGAATTTCATGTTAGATGTTTTGATGATGACAATTAGGATTTTATGTTAGACCCCAAAATATGTAAGTTTTATTTTATTTAGAAATCTTGTATAAGCTTTGAAGCGTTAGAATTCTAATAGGCTTTATAGGCTTTGCTTTATTTTATTCTATATTGTTAGGCTAAGTGTTCTTACACTAAGCGTCTGATAATTTCTGAGTGAGCTTATCAGTAGTTAAGGTTGAAGACTCAAGCGCCTGAAGTCTGAATGGAGATGAAGTTTCCAAGCGTCCAAACGACCAGCTATATCAAGCGTCACTTTAGGACAGAAGTAATTCAAAGATGAATGAGAGTCTATCAATGACTGATTTCACCTGAATTTATTTTTAAATCCAGAAGGAGTTTTATGCAAATATTCTCAATGCATTAAGTGCCAACGAGCATTTAATTCAAATGCATTAAATGCTGATAAGAGCATTAAATGTGATAAGCACTTTCAGACATACGAAGAAGCCACCCTATTGGACTGTCAACTATTCACAGACTGCAGCACCAACTTTTGTGCAGCAGATTTTCAGGAAAAAAATACTAAAGTTGTTCACTCGTGGAAGTGAGAGACACGCGTCTGTGCATGTGTCAAACGGACACTTTTCCAAAATTGCCTATAAATAGGACTTCAACAACAAGCCAAAAACAACGAATTGATTCCAAGCCAAATTGCAGTTGAATTGAAGTCTCGTTCCTTAAATTCTCAGAAAAGCCAGAATATTCAAAAAAGCATTCTTTTTGCTTTTCTTCAAAACCTGAGACAGTCAACCAATATCCCAAACCTTCTTTTCAGAGAAACCTACATTACTATTGAGATATTCCCAATTGTTTGAACTTTATCAAAATCAAACAAACCGTTTAGAAAAACCCCATCCAATCCTCGCAATCTGTGTGAAGTTGAAGTTGGATACTTGCACTATTTCTAGGTGAAAGAAGCAAGAGGATTGAAGTGATTTGTAGTAGAAATCTGTGTGATCAAGGAGCTCAAGTCATTGACATCCATCTCTCCCTAATTTGTAGAAGATTTTGTGTGATTCTTTGAGAATCATTTTAGTGGATTGCCTCCAAGTGCTCAAGGAGAAGAAGGACGTGGTTGGGATTACACCACCCAACGAACCTTACAAATATTGTGTTAATTACTTTACAGTCAATTTTCTTATCATCATATCATTACATAAATCTGTTAAGTAAAACTCAATTGAACGCTAAGCAACTAAGAATCAGTTTGTGACGCTTAAAGCTTTCAAACAAGAAGACTATAAAATTAATTCCGCTGTGCTAACACTGATCAAACAAGTGAACGCTTAAACCTATTTGGTTATAGTATTCAAATCTTGAAGTCTAAGTTAGCTTTCTAAAAACAGTTTTCAGTAGACGCTCAGTCAAGCGCCTACTTCTCAAGCTTCCAACACATTTTTAATACAAAATTTTTGAAGTAAAAAAAGACTTCAGGGTCTATTCAACCCCTCCCCCCCTTCGAGACCCTTTCGTATGCCACATGGGACCAACAAGTGGTATCGGAGCGGTTAAAGTTGAAATTTTAAAATTTCCATGTGTAACAACTTGTTTAGATCCTTTTTCAAATATAGTTGCTTTAAATCTTATTTATGGCATTTTCTAAAGTTCCTAAGTTGACTGAATCAAACTATGACTCATGGAAGATCAAAACTTTTACATACCTTTGCTTATGTGATGGCGAAATGTGCGATATTATTTGAGATGGACCAATACAAATTCTGAAGGTTATTACCAGAGCGCCTGGAGCCACGGAAGAAACTTCAGATGGCTATGTTGAGAAGCCTAAACAAGAGTGGTCCACTGATGAGCGTCGAAGAACAAATTTGGACAATGTTGGTCGTAACGCTCTATATACGGCTATTGGTGATAATGACAATTTATTCAATAAAATCAAATCATGTAATACTACTAAGGAAATTTGGGATAAGTTGGCCATAATTTGTGGTGGCTCAGCACAAATCAAGGAAAATAAGCTATCCATTGCTAAAGAAAAATTCAACAGCTTTAAGATGTTACCTAACGAGACACTAGAGCAATGGGACATAAGATTCACAGCTCTTGTTACGGAACTCACATCATTGGGAATGGACTTACAAAATAGAGAGATGGTGGTTAAGATTTTCAGAATTCTACCTAGTAGATTCTTGATGAAGACGATAGTTATGAGAGAGTCAAACAATTTGGATAGTTTAACTCCAGAGGATGCTTTTTCAGAACTTAAATCATTTGAGTTTGAGTTGAATTCGGCTAGTGATGCAGTGAGCAGTCCAGTGATTGAGTCTGGAGCGCTTATGGAAACAATCAAGGGTAAATCGGGTAACAAACGAAAAGCTTCAAATACCAGTGAGGATGAGGAACTAGCGCTTCTAAATAGATTTGGAAAGTTCTTGAGATATGAAAAGAAAGGAAATAGTCTTAAGCATCAAGGACAGAGTTCATATCAAGCGCCTGCTCCAATACAACAACAATATCAAGCACCTCAATATTCTGCACCTTCTCCATCAGCGCCGATTCAGTACCAAGCGTCTGCTCAAAATCTCTCAGCGCCAGTGCTCTCAGAACCACACAATGCAAGGTTAACAAATGAACAAAAGATGAAAACTAACCTTTGTTATAATTGCAGGAAACCAGGGCACTACCACGTAAATTGCCCTTATCCAAATGTATCCAAGCCCTCAAGGCAGGATTACGTGGATAGAAAGCAATTCAGGAGCAACCTTCGCCAACAAGGTTTGCTAGCGGAATCAGAACCAGCATCCGCTCCTGAAGATTTGGAATCATCAGACGAGAGTAGTGATGATGATGAGCCAGTGGATGACTCAGCGCTTATTTGTCTCATGGCCAGAGATGATGAAGCATCTCCTGAGGTAAGCACTAAATTATCTCTTCCTCTCTCTTATGAAGAATTACTTGACAAAGTCAAAGAATATTATAATAATTGTCAAGATGCCGCAAAATTATACCAAAATTACTTTGATATCATTTCATCGCTCACAAGGGATAAAGTGACACTCAAGGAAGAGTTACAAGTTCAGCAACAATGCATTGAGAAAAACCAATCGCTTGAGAGTGAAATAATCCAGTTGAAAAGTGATCTTGATATAATAGTCAAGAGAGAAGCTGAGCTGATTGCTAGACTTGCTAAATCAGAACAGGTTGTCTCATCATTGTCTAAAGCGTTAAGAAAGCTAGACAATGTGACTGAGGTAACAAAGTTATTTGGTGAAAAGACCGGTTTAGGATGCAATAAATTCGGTAAACAACCAAACAAACCTAATGTTACGGTAAATAACAAAGGAAAGGGTGTTTTCTTTGTTGAGAAAGGTTCACAATGTCAAACACAAAATGAACCGAGCAACAATGGTAAGAGGCCAAATGAGAAAGCCAAAGCTGACTCAGGCAAAGGTAAAGCAAAAGCAAATGATTCTCGAAGACGTGTTCGTCCAAACGCTCAAAAGGCTAAGGATAAACCTGACCACTGTGAGTCAAGCGCTAAGCGTCCAGCACCAAAAGTGCAACCCAAGCCAGCGCCAATATCCAAGGCAGTTAAGATCGTATTATTGATACTATGAAAATTATGACTATGACCATGTTTATGATTATTATTATAATCAAGGATATTATTATACACCCAAAAGGCACACACAACACAATGTGAAACCCAAGAAGGCCAGTATTCCTACAATGAAGACTAGGCAAATATGGGTTCCTAAAGTTCTAATTCAAACTAACGATGCTACTAATATTGAAGGACCCAGGCAACAATGGGTACCTAAACAGAAATAGAACTTCCCTTTTGATTGCAGGTACCTAGAGCTAGAGCCAATACATCTGTTTGGAACTTCGATAGTGGATCGTCAAGGCACATGACTGGTTCCAAAGATCTTCTGATCAACTATCGAGCTGTCAATGCTCTTCAGGTTGTATTTGGTGACAACTCCAAAGGTAAAACCAAAGGTATAGGTACTATGCATAGGAGGAACATCATGATAAGAGATGTTTATTATGTTGAGGGTCTAAAGCATTTGGTATGAAAAATGCATCATATTAAAAAATTCCAATGAGCCAAATGCTTAAGTTAGTTAAAGATGAAAGTGGGAAGAAGGTTGATATCACTAATTATAGAGGTATCATTGGATCACTTCTTTATCTTACTGCTAGTCGACCTGATATTATGTTTTCGGTGTGCATGTGTGCACGATTCCAAGCTGATCCTAGAGAGTCACACTTAATTGCTGCCAAGAAAATCCTTAAATACCTAAAAGGCACACAAAATGTGGGCTTATGGTATCCTAGGGATTCTCCTTTTGAACTAATTGGTTACTCAAATGCAGATTTTGCAGGTTGCAAAATAGATCGTAAGAGTACTAGTGGTACATGTCAATTTCTAGGTGATAGGTTAGTTTCATGGCATTGTAAGAAACAACAATCCATAGCTACCTCTACAGCCGAAGCTGAGTATGTAGCTTCAGGAAGTTGTTGTGCACAAGTGTTATAGATGAGGCAACAACTTAGAGATTATGGTATAATCCTAGGTCTAATCCTAATTCATTGCGATAACCAAAGCGCTCTAGCCATGACTCAAAACCCTGTTCTTCACTCCAGAACCAAACATATTGACATTAGCTACCATTTTCTTCATGATCATGTTCAAAAGAAAGATATCTCCATGCACTTTATTGGAACTGACAAACAATTGACAGATATCTTCACCAAAGCTCTCAATGAACAACGTTTTCTCACTTTGAGAAGTGAATTAGGTATGATCAATTTAAATGCTTAATCATCATGCATCATATTTTATTAGACATATAATTTAGGGGGAATCCACCTTATTTATGTCCAAAAGATCTTTGAAAAGTTGTTACAAGTTAACAAATTTAGAGGGAACCTTAAAATTGTACTTGAACCTAACTGTAAACGTCAATGATCAAAAACTTTCATATGCATGATCATCAATGCTCAGAATTATTTATGTATCATATGTAGGACGCTCAAACATAAAATGATTTTGATCTCAAGCGTCAACATAAATCTTACAAGTGGTATTTGTTAAGCGTTGAAATTATTTCTTTCAACACTACCTATAAAAATTGTTTGTAAAATCCATGCATAAATTTTACACCCTTCTTGAAACAGTGGATAGACTCAAAAAGTCCATGTTGTACTCTATCTACACGCTTCTATCACATCAAACTGGCGGCTAATCAAAACTTTTCAAAATGACGGTTCAGAGATAGCACGTGTCTGTGTACATGTCAGTGTACCATCAGGCGCGTGTGCTACACTCTGAAAATACCAAACGTTTTAAAATTTTAACTCGGATGTCAAATCTTTATACATGGGAGTTACCAAATGTAACTTCTCTCTCTTACACAAAACTCATGTCCGCAATTAAAACTATTCATGGTTGAGATTAAATAACTTTACACATGTCTACATCCTATTGAGATGAGAGAACACAAGTTTCAAATAAAACAATTTTTTGCAGAAAATTTGTTGGGAATGTGCCCTCGATGCCAACGAGGAGTTAGAATACAAGGCACAAGCTTATATTGTGCAACCTCTAATTATATAAAGGCAACAATATGTTGTTCGTATAATTCTTGATGACATCTATAAGTCTTAAGTGAACAACTAGTCCATGTGTGTCAAGGCAAACCTTCGCACTCCTTGAGGAGATGAGCACTGGAAGAGTTTGATACTTGATCACTTAAACCGTTCGCAAGTCGGAGAATCTAAATTGGGCATTGAGATTCGTATAAGACTTGTATAACACATACTGACAAAGGAGTATCAGTCGAACACTATGGGATAGTGGGAGTTTGTGTCATAGATACATTGATGGAATTAGTGTATTCGAACACGGCTCGTAGTAATTCGATCACATGGGTTTTTACTCAATGACTGTCAATGATTGGATTACTGATTATGAAGGTATGCGTGAGCCTTAGACCTGAGGAGTTACGGTCACAGTGTGCTTGTGACGTTGGATTCTGTCACTAGAGTAGTTAGGCGCAATTCACTCGTTGGTGGGGCTGACCTCGAAATGCGTTCCAATCGGCAAGTAGCATGTGAGGTGATTACTAAGATGGAATTCACTGTCTCGAAATTAAACGAGAAGTATCCTATGCAGTCATAGGTTAATGAGATTGAAAGTCTCTGGCCAGAGCTGATGAACTAACTCGTGTTTAGTGATCTCATATTACTATGATTCTTAAGCATAGCATCGAGTCCTGTGAGTTTGACATATTCCATGACTCTCACTCGATCGGGATATGTCAGCGAAGGGCTTGTACTCATACGGTATCATAATCTAGAGGTTCGTAATGATATAATCATTTTGTACTTGGTTGGGCTACGATGTGGGGCCACAGTGCTGGCTAGGTGTCACCCACATCCTTTGGTATCCTCCTATTGCCAATTGAGACGAACCTAGAGAGTCGCGCTATAAAGGAATAGACGGGGAAATCAAGTCTTGTATTTGGAGGGTGTTCTGGTAATTTATCCTTGGGAAGGATGAATTAATTAATTGGACAAATTAATTTAATTAGTTGTTTAATTGGATTAAACAATGGTAAATTAAATTAATTAGTTTGAATATTTAATTGACTAGGTTAATTAATTATTTAGACTAGAATAATAATTAATTATTTGATTAATTAATTAATATTGACTTAATCAATATATATTTAATTGGATTATATATTAATTGATTAAATTAATTGGACTAAGTTGACTGGGTCAACATAGCCCAATTGATTGTCCAATGGCCCATATGGGCGTGTGTATGTGATCCGGTGGGCTTAAGTTAGAGGATTTATTTAATCCTCCAACACAAGTCAGATTACACAGTTGTAACAATTCACATAATGTGATCCTCCACCAGAAATACATCAGAGAAAAATGTTTTCTTCTTCTCCACTCAGTTTCGCCTAGCCGCCATGGAGATTGGAGATGGAGATTTTTCTGAGTCAATTCCGCCGCGTGATGATCTAGAGACAGTACAATTGAACCGTTGGAGAAGATTGAAGATTCGCAAGGATTAAAGTTAAATACGCAAAAAGGTAAGTTTTTCATATTCATCTTTTACATGATTAAAATCGACTAAATCCACGAATTGATCTTGGTTTGGGAATTCGGATCTGTTTTACGTTTTCGCTGCGCATGCCCGACAGGATTCCCAACAGTGGTATCAGAACCAAATTTGTTAGCTTCGTTGATTTTGTTTTTCGCGTTCTTCATGTTTATTCGTTGTATATCATGGTTGATGCGAATTGTTGATTTAGAATCAATATTAATTGTGGATCGAAAAATACTGTTGTTATTTTGGAATTTATAATTGGACTGAAAATTCTGAAATTATTAAATCTGAATTTGAATCTGTATGGGCTGAAATTGAATTTCAAGAACCTGAAAAACTGGATTTTTTATGTTCTTGAATCTGAATTTGGGGCTGAAGAATTCGATTATAATCTGATATTGGTTTTTGATTGTGCTTTGAATTTGTGTTGTTGGGCTTGATGTTTCGGTGTTCATTGGAGATGGCGTCGCGCAGAGAGCTTCTCCGTTCGCCGCTCCATGTTGCTGCTCGAGTGGCAGTGGAAGAAGACGACGGACACGGTGGCTTTGTCCGACGCAGACGGCGTCACTTGTCGCCGTTGAAAGCAGCGATAAAAACGCCGTCGGAAATCGCAATAGCAACGCTGCTTGAAGTCGCCGGAGATGGCCACTTAAGGCCATGGAAACGGCTGATGATTTGAAGCTGAAAATCATGTTTTTCGCAATTTCCAGTGGATAGTTGTGGCTGCACAGGTGACGGGTTAAGGCGGTGGCGATGATCGCCGCTGCCATGACCGGAAAGTCACCGGTGCGGCGCCGTTGGCGTCGATGACGGCGGGCTGAAAGAGAAAGATGATGAGATGTTGGGCTAGGGCTTTTGTTGTGTTGGGCCGAGCCCAACACATATTTTATTTAATGATGAGTTGGGCTTGGCCCACTCTAATTAATTAATCAAAAGCCCAAGCTGAAAGTATTTATTAATGGAGAGTTGGGCTTGGCCCACTCGAATTCATTAAATAAATAGCCCATCCTAATTTTAATTAAGAAGTGTTGGACTTGGCCCAATACGAATTAATTAATAATTGGCCCAACACGAATTAATTCAATTAGGCATTGGGCTTGGACTCAATTGCAATTGAATTACTAATTGGGAAAAACCCAAACCCAATTTTAACTAATTAGGTCAATCTTCTTCAAGCCCTCTTTGAAAATTGAATTAAATTTAATTATTATTAAATTGGATTTAATCTAATTTAAATTATAATTTATTTACATAAATTAAATAAAGATTTAAATTATTAAACGAAATTAAATGGGATTTAGTTTTGTTGATATTTTGAATTTATTTAATTTACCCAAAAAAATTAAATAAGATTTAATTTTGTAATTGATTACGTGACACTTAGTCAATGATTCATGAGCCCATAGAAATTAAGTAGGACTTAATTTCACATTGATTGAAATTAATTGAATCTTTTATTGAAATTGAACAGGACTTAATTTCACTAAGATTAAAGTTAATTTAATCATTCCCATTGAAATTAAGTGTGACTTGATATCACACTGACTGAAATTAATTTAATCTTTTCATAGAAAATGAGTGAGACTTAATTTCACTAAGATCAAAGTTAGTTTAATCATTTTTTATGGAAATTATGTGAGACTCGTTTTCACAATGATTGAAATCGGTTTAATCTTTTTCATGAAAATTTTGTAGGATTTAATTCCACTTGGATTAAAGTTGATTTAATCCTCCCATTGAAATTAAGTAAGTATTAATTTCAAATAGATTTAATATTGCTTTGATTAAATTAGTATTAATCTTCTAATGGAAATTCAATTGGATTTAATTCCATGAAGAATAAATTGGATTTAATCATAATATCAAAATTAAATTAAGTTTAGTTTTGTTATGAACAAAATTAGAATTAATTGATTATCATATAGATTTTTCGATCACATAAAACTAAATTGGATTTAATTTTACTTCGAATAAATAGGATTTAGTCTTAGTGACAAAATTAAATGGGATTTAATTTTGTAATAATCAAATTGGATTTGATTAACAAAATAAATTAAATTTATTTTTATGCTCTTATCGCATGTGTGCTTTTATGGTTAAATGTTTGTTATATGTGATGAGATACACATTTCATGGACTTGGATTTATGTTTTATTATGCATGCTTAAAATATGTAGGGTGATTAGCCCATTGGCTTGGGCCGATCTAAATAGTCCATAAAATGTGTAATAGTAGAATTGCTAGGTTTTTCTACGCTTTATATGCATGTTAGCATGATATGAGTTAATATGCTTTGTGAGACCTTGTTGAAATATTTAAAATTCTCCCAATTAAAATAATACTGAGTTAGTAAAGGATGTGGGACATCCTCACCCTCCACTAAGCTTTCTAAAATTAGAATTACTATTGGTGGTCCCAAGCGGCATACGAAAGGGTCTAGAAGGGGGAGGGGGGTTGAATAGACCCTGAAGTCTTTTTCGATTTCACAAAATTTTCGTATCACTTTAGAAATTTGAACGCTTGGAAAAACTGAGCGCTTGGGTCAGACGCTTCAGAATAGTTAACTTAGACTTAGTGATTTCAGCAGTTTACCAAAGTAGGGCAACACTTAGATCGCTTTAATCAGGGTTAGCACAGCGGAAATAATGTTTAGCGTTCTTTTAGTTGAATTAATCGCTTTGCAATTTTACTTGTTTTTTTCAGAATAATATGAAGTGAATAATATAAGACAATAAAATAAATGACACAATAATTTGTAAGGTTCACTGGGTGATGTAATCCCAGCTACGTCCTTCTTCTCCTTTTTCACTTGGAGGAAATTACTATGATGATTATCAAAGGATCACACAGAAACTTCTACAAAATAGTAATGGATGAAAATGATCTTGGGCTCCTTGATCACACAGACTTCAGCACCAATGAAGATCGTCTTCTTCAAGCTTCTCTCACTCAGAAATGCTGCCTGAAAGTTTTCAACAACTTTTCTCACTCAGATGAAAGGTTGAGGTTTATCACTAAGGTTTTGTTTGTTTTAAAGAAGATCAAACAACTTGGAATGTCTCAGTTGGAGTTTGGATTTCTTCTTTGGAAGATATTTGAGATATTTGTGACTGTCTGGAATGTGGATAGAAAGCTTGAAAGGTTTTGGCTATGAAATTTCTAAGCTTTTTCCAGAAAGAATGTACGTAGGACTTTTGGCAATAATTTCTCGTATATTCTTGATGTTGTTCTCTCATATTTTGATTTTCTGGAGTAAGGTATTTATAGGCAATTTCTTGGGATCTGTCCGTTGGACACATGTAGGAGCGTGCCTTTCACGTAGCGCGTGATTGTACCTAAAATCTGACATTCCTGAAAATTCGCTGGAACCGATTGGACGGGAGCAGCTAAAACTCTGAAAGTTCTGACAGTCTGGTCAAAAGGAGGCTTGTCCACAAGTCACAGTAGCTTATCACATTTAATGCTCTTATCAGGCATTTAATGCAATTTGAATTTATTTCCCGTTGGAAATAAATGTCCGTTGAATGATTGCATTTAAGTCCTTTATGACTTGAGGATTTATTTCAGGTGAATCTTCTATAAGTCGCTTGAGTATTTGAACGCTTGATTCATGAATCCTGAATTGCGGTCTCTTAGCATTTGACAGGCGCTAAGAAGGAATCTTCATCTTCGGTTGACTTTAGACGCTGGTCTTCAACTTCTTCTCAAATAGACTCACCTAGAATTCTATTATTGATTCAGTCGCTAAGACTTAGTCTAAAATCTATGAGGATAAAAATTACAAGCCTAAAAAAAATTACAAACTCTTTAAAATCTTTATACAATGATCTGTGAAAGCATAAACTTACATTTTATTTAGGGTCTAACATTGAATCCTATCTTGTCATCATCAAAACATCTAACATGAAATTTCCTAACAATTTCCTCCTTTTTGATGATGTCAAGACTTGTAACTCTTTTATAATTTTTAAGAGTTAAAAAAGAAAAGGCCTAAAGGAATATAAGTCAGCGTTTGAAAGGTTAGTAATGTTAGTTAAAGTTAGGTTGGTTTCAACAAGTTGTTTCAGCAATAAATCTTAGCTGTAACAGGGTTCACTGTTAAAGCGGTTCGTTTCTGAACCGCTGTAACAGGGTTCACTGTTACAGCGGTTCATCAACGAACCGCTGTAACATGATTTTTTTTTTTTTCTGTTATTATTTCAGCTAGAGCTATATCCTTCCCACAAGCTCAAAATTCAACTCATCAATAACACATAAAACAAACCAATTGCTCAACAGAAACAACAAATTCAAATCCAAAATTAATTTCATTCACCAAATAATAATCTCCAATAATTACAAATAATAACGAGTTTACAATAAACCAATATAAACTAATCACTGCTTTTAAATCAAATAAAAATTTACAATAATTTTCAACTTACACCGCCGGCATATCAAAAGCGCATTTAAAAATGTATTGTGCCAATTCAGAACGTGCTTCATCAAGTTGCTCTATAGTGTAAGTGGCGTACTGACAATCAGCAAAGTACTGCAAGACAAATATTAAAATCCAACAAAAATGTTTAATAACTTAAAAGGGACATTAGAATTTGATTAATATTAATTAGGATTATGCATACCGTCGGTGGGATTATAGATTCTCCGTGTCTAATAATATCTTTCATGACTTTCATGACGAAGAACCCACAATCTATGGCATTTATTTGAATGGGGCACTACAAATTAAATTCAAATCAAAATTGTATTAGAACAAATAACTTTTATACGAATAATTTCTTGAAACTATAATTAAAATAAGATAATTAAACTAACCTGTATACAACTCCATGTACAGGCCTTGTTTTTTGATTTGATCTTTTGGTTGTTTTTATTTGCTCGAAACATCAAGACAGCGCTGTTAAAAACATCAAAAATCAAGGAAATATGTCAATATCAAGCAAATATATATATATGAAGTCTAGTTATAATATATATACTTTAAACTTAATATTAAATATAATATAATGGATACATTTAATTGAATGATAAAACTTACTGATTGATCATATCTTTCATATCATGTCGGTTATTTGGATTACCGTGCAAAGAATCCAAATAATAAACGATCTCTTTAATTGGATCAATCACGAGCAACAACCAATGGCCCCTAATCAGCATATTCAAAAGAAAAATTTTAAATTAGTTATGCCTACGTAACAAATTTTACAAAATAACAATGTGTCTTTAGTAGCTCACCCGGAGTTGTAAGGTGCAAGAAACAACTTCCCCTCCAGTGCACTAGCTATCATAGTATTTGCTATATATTGCGATTTGTCAACAAGCTGCGTGGGAGTAATTCCTGCTCCCGCAGATATAGAATGTGGGCTAAGGAACCCGAATTTATTTTGTTTTTGTTCGGGGACCACGTGATTAACCCACAAACACCTACAATTGAGCATAAAATAAATTTGAGTAACAAAAATAAACATAGTTCAAATTAATGCAGTAAAATAATTTAATTAAAAGCTTACTTTTTCTTAATTAATATTTAAAAACTTACTTGATGTAAGCAGTAATGATAGAGGCTCCTATCTGTTCTTTATGCACAAAGTCACCGATCTCCTCCCGCCCAATATATTCTGGAAAGGGGATATTGAAGATTTCCTCGGGTATGTCTATCCGGATAGTGTTATCAGCAGCCATCATCCCAAAGAACCTTTCAAGAATTGCAAGTGAATTAGGGGGTGGAGCAGGAGGGTTGGCCACTAGAGAAGGAGGGTTGGCCACTAGAGGTGTATTTTTGACATGTGAGTGCTTCGTCATCTCTGATTTGCTTTTTCCGAGTGATGATTTGGATTTTCCGAGAGACTATAAGCAAAAGAAAACAAAACGTGGGCGTTATCAATGAAAGTATATTTATTAACATTAAACAATTGTTATAATTTAATAATGACTAGCTATTAATAATTACGTACCGATGCATCACCGACAATCACAAGACTCTTAGGCCAAGCAACCATGTATCCCACAGCCTCAGATACTGTGAACACTCCTTCATCATCGAGAGGGACTGGTAAGGGTGCAATATCTTCAATTGCAATGTCAATCGACACTTTCACGAGGTGGGAGGCTAATGGACATGTATGCAATGTTCTATCCTTTGGTTGATTGTACATTGTTCCTCTTGCCACCAAACGATAACACGGTGTAGAAAGTGCTAATTGACACTGCACCACATCCTACATATATATATATATACCATTATATTAGAAAATGTTGTATATCATACAGAAATATAGGATTGTAAGTTACATTATCACTAAACAATATGCTTTTCATTAATTACCTGAGGAAGGTCTTTCACTTCTGGGCAGCTATCTTTCAAAGAAACCGCCTCTTCTGTATGTGGCTGCTGCGACGACCCAGACGCCCTATGCTGCTCAAACTCGCGTTGCAATTCAAATAGTGATTGAGTGAGCATTTGAACCGTGTCTTGCAAGTTATCAATCACCGTATTTTTTGAAGGCTTTCAATCCGAAAAGTAATCTGTTTGGGATACCCCAAAGCCTACACCCCTAACTCGACCCGGATGCTCCTTCTTTTTAAGAGCTATAGCCAGTATATCATTCCGGGTCTTCTCGGGTCCACTGTGGCTACCCTCCTGTGATAAGCTTTCCTGTAATAATACATTTAAAAAATACAAAAATTTGTGATTTTAAAATTATTTTTAAAAAAACATACAACACACTATATAACTAAAATTGCAAATAACTCACCATTGATTCCACTACTCTTTTAACATTGACATTATCAATCTTGTTCTGGCTGTCAGAATGTGCAACCCTCCACACTAGTGCTCGTGTCACCTCTGTGACATCTGACCCAGCATCCTTTCTTTTATGCTTCTATATAAGAAAATTTGTAAGGAAATAAATTTGATTAGAAAATTTGTAATTAAGGAAATTTGATTAGAAAATTTGTAAGGAAATTTGATTAGAATTACAACTTGTAACGAACTACGTACCTCAATATACTCCACTTGAGCATATCCAAGACGTGATGCCCTGTAAGGATATTCAGGGTCCTTTGCTCTTTCAGAATTGTCCTTACGTAGTTGCTGTTCATTATATAATCAAGGCATTAGTCAATGTATATAGTTTCAAATAAATTAAAATGAAACCATAAATTAAAATAATTACCTGAAAAGCTTCACTTTGGCGTATTTCTACAAATTTTGTCCAATCTTCTTGAGATATACGATATTTTTCGGGTGGGCTTGAATTAATGTTCCCATCATCATCCTCTACCCAGATTCTGGTCAAGTAGCTCCTGTAGTTTCGAGCTAGCTTCCCAGCCTCGGCTAAGACGAACTTCTGTCTACTTTCGTCAATATCAAAGGCCAACTATAAAAAACAAAGAACAAAGTATATAAAAAATGTTAATTTAGAGAAAAAAAAACTACATTTACCAATTAAAAACATAATATATAATAACTAACTTACAGCTATTTCATTCCAAATGGCATATTTTATTGCTGCAGGGACGCTGCGCCAATCACTGATAGTAATAGGGACCCTGTCACGAGCTATCACGCCAATGTAACCAACAAAAGTTGATTTATTTGGGTCAACTGGTTGACCATACTCGTTTCAACCAACTTGTAGCTTTATGCCTTTACTTTTGGCCTTTATTACTTTCTTCATTGCTGTAATACCTCTCCGTATCTCACTTTCAACACTTGGGTTTGCAGCACCTCCAGAATCCATCTACAAGATTTCATAAGTGAAAATTCAAATATTTCAACAACAACAAACGAAAATAAATATATATGCATTAATCACATCAAAAAGTTCAAAACAGCTGTGCGCGTCTTCACGAGAAAATTCATAACTCATTATGGAAAGCTCCGATTCATGAACCGTTTTCTTCATATGAAACTAGACACATAGGGCTATCCACACATATATCTCACATACTCAGTAGATGTCTAGAAAAAAGCAGATTTGTATTCAAAGTTAGAGAAAAATCTGTCAATTTTCAAAACAGCTGTGCGCGTCTTCACGAGAAAATTCATAACTCATTGTGGAAAGCTCCGAGTCATGAACCGTTTTATTCATATGAAACTAGACACATAGGGCTATCCACACATATATCTCACATACTCAGTAGATGTCTAGAAAAAAGCAGATTTGTATTCAAAGTTAGAGAAAAATCTGTCAATTTTCAAAACAGCTGTGCGCGTCTTCACGAAAAAATTCATAACTCATTGTGGAAAGCTCCGATTCATGAACCGTTTTATTCATATGAAACTAGACACATAGGGATATACATACATATATCGAACATACTCATGAAATGCCTAGAACAAATCAGATTTGCATTCAAAGTTAGTAAAAAATCAACTACAACATAATAACAAAAATCCACTATATAATTTATAAAACCCCAATTAACATAACATGATATATATAACAATAATTAACAAATTAACATATAACCTACATTATATACATCACAAAATCCGAATTAACATAACATTAATATATAACAAACAAGAAATTAACACATAACCTAAATTTAATATATACATAATATATATATATATATAACATAACATATATAAACATATATATATATATATACCTATAAAGAGAGAGAGGAGGAGAGTGGTGGGTCACGGCGGCGGCTGCTCGGGCGGCGGCGGTTTCGGGTGGTGGTGGAGGTGGTGGCGACGGGACGGGGGCGGTTTAGGTTAGCTTGAGAGTGAGAGAGAGAGTATAGAGAGAGAGAGAGTAGAGTATAGGGAGAGAGATCGAGTAGAGAGATAGAGAAAAATCAAATGGGGCGGCGGCGGCGGCGGCGGATTGTGGTGGTGGTGGAGACGATGGCGGGGGCGGTGGTGGAGATGATGGCGGGGGCGGTGGTGGAGACGATGGCGGGGGCGGTGGTGGAGAGTGAGAGAGATAGTAGAGTAGAGAGAGAGAGTAGAGTAGAGAGTGAGAGAGATAGTAGAGTAGAGAGAGAGTGTAGAGTAGAGAGTGAGAGATAGTAGAGAGAAATGAGGGGGAGAGCTCGGTTTTTGGGGGGAAAAAAGGGAGGGAATTTTTTTTTAATTACGTGTTATAGCGGTTCGGGAACGAACCGCTATAACCGGTTTACCAATTATAGCGGTTCAGTACCGAACCGCTATAACTGGTATAAACCGGTTTACTAGTTATAGCGGTTCGGTACTGAACCGCTATAATTGGCGTACCGATTATAGCGGTTCATTTTCGAACCGCTATAAAAATTTTTTTTTTTTTTTTCTGTTCGCTCTATAATAGCGGTTTTTTATCGAACCGCTATAATAGGTTCGAACTATTACAGCTGTTTTTTATCGAACCGCTGTAATAGGTGCCCGGTTAATATCCTTTATAACGGTTCACTTATAAACCGCTGTAATAAGTCTCTCCGTTCAGCGGTTTTCCAAAAACCGCTGTAAAATGTGCGCTGTAACAGGCCTTTTCTGTACTAGTGTTTGAACGGGTCCAAATAAATCCATGTGTAGTAGTTCAAGTATTCTAGAGGTAGATAGATGATGTTTTCTCTTGAAGGATGATTTGACTTGTTTGCCCATTTGACAAGCGTCACAAAGGCGATCCTTATGAAATGGTCCTTTTGGTAATCCTTCTACAAGATTTAGATTTATAAGCTGAGAGATTGTCTTAAAGTTGAGGTGATTCATTTTTCTGTGCCATAACCAACCCATTTTAGATTCATTTTTAGCAACAAAACAAGTTGGGTTGTTATCAAATGTCGAACCCCAATTTACCAAATATACATTGTTTGTTCTTTTACCTTTGAATTTAGTAGACTTAGTCTTAGCGTCATTTATATAGCAACAGTCACTTGAGAATATGACTTCAAAGCCTTTATCACAAAATTGACTTATGCTTAATAGATTGTGTTTTAGACCCTCAACATAATAAACATCACTTATCATGATGTTCCCCCTATGCACAGTACCTATACCTTTGGTTTTACCTTTGGAGTAGTCACCAAATACAACCTGAGGACCATTGACAGCTCGATAGTTGATCAGAAGATCTTTAGAACCAGTCATGTGCCTCGACGATCCACTATCGAAGTACCAAACAGATGTATTAGCTTTAGCTCTAGGTACCTGCAATCAAAAGGGAAGTTCTATTTCTGTTTAGGTACCCATTGTTGCTTGGGTCCTTCACCATTAGTAGCATTGTTAGTTTGAATTAGAACTTTAGGAACCCATATTTGCCTAGTCTTCATTTTAGGAATACTGGCCTTCTTGGTTGTCACATTGTGTTGTGTGTGCTGTTTGGGTGTATAGTAATATCCTCAATTATAATAGTAATCATAATCATAGTCATAGTCATAATCATCATAGTAGCGATAACATGATCTAGACCGTTGTGGATATTGACGCTGGTATTTCCTTGGTGCTGGCTTAGGGTGCACTTTTGATGCTGGACGCTTAGCGCTTGACTCACAGTGGTTAGGTTTATCCTGAGCCATTTGAGCGTTGGGATGAACCTTTCTTTGTGAATCATTTGCTTTCGCCTTTCCTTTGCTTGAGTCAGCTTTGGCTTTCTCATTTGGCCTCTTACCATTGTCACTTGGTTCATTTAGCGTTTGTCTTTGTGAACCTTCTTTAACAAAGAAAATACTCTTTCCTTTGTTGTTTGCCGTAACATTTGATTTTTTTGGTTGTTTACCGAATTTATTGCATCCTAAACCAGTCTTTTTCCCAAATAACCTTGTTACCTTAGTCACATTGTCTAGCTTTCTTGACGCTTTAGACAATGATGAGACGAGCTGTTCTGATTTAGCAAGTCTAGCAATCAGCTCAACTTCTCTCTTGACTATCATATCAATATCACTTTTCAACTGGATTATTTCACTCTCAAGCGATTGGTTTTTCTCAATGCACTGTTGCTGAACTTGTCTGCTTTGAGCGTCACTTTATCACTTTTGAGCGATGAAATAATATCATAGTGATTTTGGTATAATTTGGCGGCAACTTGACAATCATTATAATATTCTTTGACTTTGTCAAGTAATTCTTCATAAGAAAGAGGAAGAGATAATTCAGTGTTTACCTCAGGAGTCGCTTCATCATCTCTGGCCATGAGACACATGAGCGCTGAGTCATCAACTGGCTCATCATCACTACTTTCTTCTGAAGACTCCAAGTCTTCAGGTGCGGATGCTTGTTCTGATTCCGCTAGCAAACCTTTTTGACGAAGGTTGCTCCTGAATTGGTTTCTATCCAAGTAATCCTGCCTTGAAGGCTTAGATACGTTTGGATAAGGACAATTTGCCTGGTAGTGCCCTGGTTTCCTGTAATTATAACACAGATTAGTTTTCATCTTTTGTTCATTTGTTATTCTTGCATTGTGTGGTTTTGAGACCACTGATGCTGAGACATTTTGAGTAGATGCTTGGTATTGAACAGGTGCTTGGTATGTAGGAACATAATACTAAGGCGCTTGAAACTGTTGATGTATTGGAGCAGGCGCTTGATATGAACTGTGTCCTTGATGCTTAGGACTACTTCCTTTCTTTTCATATTTCAAGAACTTTCTGAATCTATTTAGAAGTGCTATTTCCTCATCCTCACTGATATCTGAACTTTTTCCCCTATTACCCGATTTACCCTTAATTGATGCTACGAGCTCTCCAGATTCAATTACCGGACTACTCACAATGTCACTAGCTGAGTTTAACTCAAACTCAAATGCCTTGAGTTCTGAAAAGGCGTCTTTTGGACTTAAAAGATCCAACATATTTGATTCTTTCATTGCGGTTGTCTTCATCAAAAATCTACTAGGTAGACTTCTGAAAATCTTAACCACCATTTCTCTGTTTTGCAAATCCATTCCCAATGATGTAAGTTCTGTAACAAGAGATGTGAATCTTATGTCCAATTGCTCTAGGGTCTCGTTAGGTAACATCTTAAAGCTGTTGAATTTTTCTCGAGCAATGGAGAGCTTATTTTCCTTGATTTGAGCTGATCCACCACAGATTATAGCCAACTTATCCCAAATTTCTTTAGTGGTATTACATAATTTAACTTTGTTGAATAAATTGTCGTTGTCACCAATAGCTGTATACAAAGCATTTCGTCCAACATTGTCCAAATTTGCTCTTCGACGCTCATCAGTGGACCATTCTTGTTTAGGCTTCTCAACATAGCCATTTGGAGTTTCTTCTGTGGCTCCAGTCGCTCTGGTAATAACCTTCAGAATTTGTATTGGTCCATCTGAAATAATATCGCACATATCATCATCACATGAACAAAGATATGTAAAAGCTTTAACCTTCTATGAGTCATAGTTTGACTCGGTCAACTTAGGAACTTTAGAAAATGCCATAAAAGAAGCAAAAAATAACTAAATTTGAAAGGGATCTAAACAAGCTGTTACGCTTGGAAATTTTAAAATTTCAACTTTAACTGCTCTGATACCATTTGTTGGTCCCAAGTGGTATACGAAAGGGTTGGGGGGTTTAATAGACTCTGAAGTCTTTTTCGACTTCACAAAGATTCGTAGTAACAAGTTTTGGACGCTTGAAATGTAGACGCTCGACTAAGCGTCTGATGAAGGCTTTCTTTAGAAAGTTAACTTAGATTTTAAGATTTGAATACTTTAACCAAATAGGTTTAAGCGTTCAGTTCTGTAATCAGTGTTAGCACATCGGAATAATTTTAGAGTCTTCTCTTTTGAAGGCTTTAGCATCACAAGAAAGTGTTTTAGTTGCTTAGCATTCACTTGAGTTTCACTTAACAAATTTATACAAAGATTTAATAATATGAAGAATGACTGTCAAGTAAAGAGCACAATATTTGTAAGGTTCGTTGGGTGGTATAATCCCAACTACGTCCTTCTTCTCCTCGAACACTTGGAGGCAATCCACTAAGATGGTTCTCAAAAAATCACATAGAAACTTCTACAAATTAGGGAGAGATGGATGTTGATGACTTGAGCTCCTTGATCACACAAATTTCTGCTCCAAATCACTTCTATCCCCTTGCTTCTTTCACCCAGAAATAATGCAAGTATCCAACTTCGACTTCACACAGATTGCGAGGCTTGGATGGGATTTTTCTAAATGGTTTGTTTGATTTTGATGAAGTTCAAACAACTTGTGAATATCTCAATAGTAGTGTGGGTTTCTTCAAAAAGAATGTTTAAGATATTGATTGACTGTCTCAGGAATTGAAGAAAAGCAAGGAGAATGTTTGCTTGAATATTCTGGCTTTTCTGAGAGTTTAAGGAATGAGACTTCAATGCAACAGCAATTTGGCTTGGAATTAATCGTTGTATCTTTTTTTGACTTGTTGTTGAAGTCCTATTTGTAGGCATTCTTGGAAAAAGTGTCCGTTTGACACATGCACAGGCGCGTGTCTCTCACTTCCACGGGTGAACTACTTTTGTCCTTTTTCCTGAAAATCTGCTGCACAAAAGTTGGTGCTGCAGTCTGTGAATAGTTGGCAGTCCAATAGGGTGTGTTCTCAGTACGTCTGAAAGTGCTTATCACATTTAATGCTCTTATCAGCATTTAATGCATTTGAATTAAATATCCATTGGAATTTAATGCTTTGAGAATAATTGCATTAAACTCCTTCTGGACTTGGAAATAAATTCAGGTGAAATCCATCATTGATAGACGCTTTTCCATCCTTGAGTTGCTTCTGCCTAATAAGGTAACACTTGATATAGCTGGATATTTAGATGCTTGGAAACTTCATCTTCATTCAGACTTTAGGCGCTTGAGTCTTCAAACTTAACTACTGATAAGCTCACTCAGAATTCATCAGACGCTCAGCCTAAGACTTCTTAGCCTAACAATCTAGAACAAAATGAAACGAAGCCTTTAAAGCCTATTACAAATCTAACGCTTCAAAGCTTATACATGATTTCTACTAAAATCAAACTTACATATGTTGGGGTCTAACATAAACTCTTAATTGTCATCATCAAAACATCTGACATGAAATTCCTAACAAAGGGTTTGGTATTTGATCACTTAAATGGTTCGCAAGTCGGAGAATCTCAATTGGGCATTGATATTTGTTTGGACTTGTATGACACATGCTCTGACAGGGAGTGCCAGTGGAACACTATGGGATAGTGGGAGTTTGTGTCAGAGATACATTGATGGGATTAATGTATTCGAACACGGCTCGTAGTAATCCAATCACATGGGTTTTTACTCATTGACTGTCAGTGATTGGATTACTGATTATTATAGTATGCGTGAGCCTTAGACTTGAGTTATCAGTTGAAGATGTGCTTGTGACATCAATTCTGTCATTAGAGTAGTTAGATCCAATTCACCCGTTGGTGGGGTCAACCTCGAAGTGCGGCTTGATGGGCAAGTAGCAGTCTTAAGTGATTAGCAAGAAGGAATTCACTGTGTCAAAAGTAAACGAGAAGTATCCTATGCGATCATGGGTAAATGAGATTAAAGTCCCTGGCCAGAGCTAACCTCATGAACTAACTCGTGTTTGACACCGAGAGTAGTTCTGTAATCTCATGTTACTATGATTCTTAGCATAGCATCGAGTCCTGTGAGTTTGACATTCCATGGCTCTCACTCGATCGGGATATGTCAGTGAAGGGCTTATACTCATCCAGTATTCATAATCTAGAAGTTCATAATGACAGAGTCATTTCGTACTCGCTTAGGCTACGATGTGGGGCCACGGTGATGGCTAGGTGTCACTCATATCCTTTGGTATCCTTCCATTGCCAATCGAGACAAACCTAGAGAGTCGCGCTATAAAGGAATAGACCGGAAATCGAGTTTTGTATTTGGAGGGTATTTTGGTAATTTGTCCTATGATAGGATGAATTAATTAATTGGACGAACTAATTTAATTGGTTGTTTTATTGGATTAAACAATGGTAAATTAAATTATTTAATTTGAATAGTTAATTAACTAGGTTAATTAAATATTTAAATTGAAATATTAGTTTAATGTATATTTATTTAAATCGATTAAATGTAATATAATTAAATTAAGTAGACTAAATTGACTGGGTCAATTTAGCCCACATGGGGCGTCCAACAGGCCCTTAGGGGCGTGTGATATGGGCTTAAGTTGGTCCAACACAAGCACTAAATTAATAAATTCAGTCATTCACACAATACACAATACTGAAATCCTCCACCAAAATAAAAGACAGAAAAGTTTCATATTATCTCTGTCTAGCCGCCTCGGGAGATGATGGTGAAGATTTCCAAAAGCCTGTTCCTGCGTGATGATCTAGAGAGGAGATGATTAGACCGTTGAAGATTCGCAATGATTAATATAATTCGAGAAGGTAAGTTTTTCGCGTTCTTCGTTTTATGTTAAAATCAACGAAAATCCACAAATTGATCTTGGCTTTTGGGAATCTGGATCTGTTTTATTTTCCGCTGCGCATGATACCAGGATTCCCAACATTAGTATAGTTTCTCTTTTTTTATTTTATGATTAAAACATTGGCTTGTTTCAATCTAGGAAATATAGTCCAGGAATCATGTGGTGTTAGCTTTCTAGGATTGCTATTTATTTATTTTAATCCATGTTTGTATGCATGATATGAAATGGATTAATGTGCAAAGTGAGACCTAATAAATAATTAAATTCTCCCACTTAGAAAATATTGAGTTAGTAAAGGGTACTAGGTATCATGTCCTCCACTGAACTTAGGAGAAATTAAAATGATATTTAATATATAATATCGTTCGTAAGCAGTGGAGGTTATATATTGAAATATAATTTATATTTTTCCTAAGTGCATGAAAAGCCATTGGTCGAAAACAAATGTCACCCCAAATACCAGAAAAAAGTTGCAAGGTGAAATTCAATTGTTAGACTAATAGATAGTCAGTGGGTTGAACTTAAATTATTCATAAATCAATAAGATCGTTAAAAGGTTGAGATTTGATGAATAATGGACAAAGGAATTGAATAATCCATTTGATGGGGTGATGTGTTAGGTGTATGCCCTCAATGCCTATGAGTAGTTAGGTGTAGGGCTTAGATAAGTCATTTGTACAAAACATTTGATGTTTCTATTTATAGAATAAAAGTTTTAATTTTGTTCATATAAATCTAATGACTTTTTACTGTATTGAACAAATTAGTCCAAGAGATTTCAAGATAGACTTTCCACTCTTATGGACAAGAGGAGGCACTGGAACAGTCCTGTACTTAATCTCTGAAACTGGGAGTTCGTGAGTTAACGAATATTGATTAGGCATTAATATTCAAATCATATGACACCTTCTTTGACAAGGAAGTGTCAGTCGTACACTAATTAGATAGTGGGAGCTGGTATCATGAATATGATTAATGGAATTAACAAATTTGAACTCGACTCGCATTAATCCGATCACAATGGTATTTACTCTTTGACAATCAATAATAGGGATTAAGATTACGACAGTATGTGTGAACTTTAGACCTGAAGAGTCATTTATAACATGCTTGCAGTATTGGATATGTTATCAGAGTAGTTAGACCCGTATCACCTGATAGGTGGGGTCGACCTCGAAGTACGATCCAATAGTGCATTCGATGTTATAAGATAACTTGCCAAAACGGGATTCACCGTCTCGACAGTAAACGAGTATGTAGCATGTACGATCGTAAGTAATTGAAATTATAAGTCTTTGACTAAAGCATATAAACTATCCCGTGATTGTCATTGAGGGTAGTTTGGTAATTTCATATTATTATGATTCTAAGTACAATATCAAGTTCTATGAGTTTGACTAAACCATGGCTCTTACTTGATCGGGTCACGTCGGTGAAGAGTTTATACACATATGGTATTCGTAGTCAAGGTTCGTGATGACATGATCATCTCGTTTTCAATTGGGTTACGATTTGGTTCCACGGTGTTGGCTAGGTGACAATCTTATCCTTTGGAATCCTCCCATTGACAATTGAATCAAGCCTAGAGAGTCGCGCTATGTGAAGAAAAGGTTTATTTCCTTAAGCTAAGGGTATTTTGGTAAAATCACATTTGATGTGAATTGACTGAAAAAATAGATGGCATGATTTAATTAAAGACATTTAATTAGATTAAATTAAATAATTAAATCATATTAATTCATAAGTTAAATTAATTGGTAATTAATTTATAAGTTGAATTATATTAATTGGATTAATGTAATTAATTACGAAGTTGATTGGACTTGGATTTAATTAATTACACATGGGCTAAGTCAAAACAAAGCCTAAAGCCCATCTACAAAGGCCATTTCGGCCGCCCCCTCTTATGTGTAACCTAGGGGAGTCTTTTACTTGGTATAAGTAATCAATCAGTGTCAGAACTTCATAACAAGAACACAAGTCATTGTTTTAGAATCTGACACTGAGCCAAAATAAACCTAGAGCATTAGGAAAGAAAATCTCTCCCTCTCCATCCATCTAGCCTTCTGCAATTGTTGCCGAGGAGGAGATCGGGCTTTTCTCAGAGAATTTTTCTTCCACGTGATTATCTAGAAGTAGGAGTCCAGGGCTGCTGCTGATAATTCGAGATTCAATAGACGAAAAGGTAATTCGATTACTCTTGTCAATTCTCGTCAATTGATCTATATGCTTAATATCATGAATATCCCCAGATTGGATTCTCAGGTGTGATTCGGATTAAAAAAAATTCCGCTAGACCGAATCACAACATGATGTTGGACATTACTTTAATATATTGATTAGGCCAAATACCAGCAAAAGATTGCAACCTATTAATCTAGTTAAAGAACTCAATCACCACTACAAAACCTTTCGAATCCCACAGTGGGAGTGTGGATTTTTGAAAAATGTAGTGGGAGACAAGTTTATTTTAAAAGTCTTTAATTTAAACATGGAACGACAATTACATTAGAATCTAATAAATCTTTTTACATGTCTACAGCTATTTTTTTATTATCTCTCTCTCACTATGACTATTAACCCGCTATCTGTACTACTTGAAAAGAATACTTTGACTGATCCTAATTATGTGGACTGCCTCCGAAACTTGAGGATAGTCCTCAATATGGAGTCACTGGGGTATGTATTGGATGTTTATATCCCAGCCGCACCGGCAAGGACACTAGCTAATGAGGAGGAAGTTGTAGCTCATGAGAAGTGGGTCAAAGACGATGTCCGAGTTTATGCCGGGCTCAATGACAAATGAGTTGCAGAGGTCCCATGAAAAAATGGCCTCGGCGAGGGCTATTTTGGCACACCTGGCAGAGCTCTATGGTGAGCACAGTTGCACTGCTCGGTATGAGATATCGAAAGAGCTCTTTGGAGCCAAGATGAAGGAAGGAGAAAAATTTGGGGACCATGTTTTAAAATTGATTTCGAAAATTGAGAGGTTTGAGGCCCTCGACTTCAACATGGACCCATAACTACAAACTAATCTCATCTTGCCGTCACTTCCAAACTCCTTTTCCCAATTCGTAATGAACTTGAACTGGAATGACATAGAATGCAATTTGGCTGGTTTGATGAACAAGCTGAATACTGCATGATATATGTTATTTTTACACAAGTTTTACCCCTTTTATCAACTTAATTTTGATTGTTTCTTTAATAATTTGATCACATATGATGCTTTGAACCCGGTTTGCTTTGACTTTTCAGATTGGGTTAACAGCCGGAGGAAAGAGCAAGAACCGAAGGCAAAATGAAACAATTTTTGGAATTTTTCATGGCAACGCCGCGGCGTTCACAAGCAGCAGCCAACGCCGCGGCGTTCAAACAAGCAAACGCCGCGGCGTTCACAAGCAGCAGCCAACGCCGCGGCGTTCAAACAAGCGAACGCCGCGGCGTTCACAAGCAGTAGCCAACGCCGCGGCGTTCAACAAACGAACGCCGCGGCGTTCGAGGCGGCAGTGTTGGCCTATAAATACCTCTTTTAGCCATTTTTTACCCTAACTCACCTTGGATAGCAGCTGCCACACGAAAATAGAGAGAGAGGGAGCTTAGAAGAGAAGATTGAAGGTCAAAACATGGAGAATTCAACAAGGAATCCACATCTCTACAAGAATTAGGGAGTTTTTACATATTTGTTTCTTGAATTTGTTCAAATCTCCTATGACTTGTATGATTTATATTTGCACTTTTGACATGAATATGAGCTAAACTTGTTTGATTGAGGCCATGGATAGGCCATTTATGTTATTTTGATTGTTGTTTTGTTGGTGTTTATTGGATTAATTTTGGTTTTAGCTATGTATTCAATATTTGATCTCAATGCTACATTTGCTTGATCACCAAGTGTTTGATAAAATGCCTAGGTTAGAGATCGAGAGATAATAACCTAGGGAAGATATAAACATTGAATACCCTATAGTTAAACCGACTAGAGATAGACTCGGTTTCTTTAGGTGGCTTTCCATTCACGTGGGGAATTCCTAGACCTTAAATGCATCCTCGTTAATCGGGTTTTCATATAGAGATATATAGGAAATCGTTACCAAGGGTAGGGTTGCTATGCCAAGAGATTGGGTAGTACGTACGTTAGGGAATTTCGCCTTAGCTAAATCAATCTAATAATCCAATAGAACCTAAATCACAATCGAAATGCATAATTGGTTGAACCATGTGCCTTGATCGCTTCTCTCTATTGTTTCCTCCCTTTATTTGGTGTGACGTTGCCTTAGTTTATTTTCTAGTATTTATTAATTAGTTAATCAACCTTTCTATCGACCGATTTAACTTAGAATTGAGTAATATAGTAGTCTTGGTACTTAGATTATAGTTGTCCCTGCGGATACGATAACCCCGGACTTAGAAATCCACTTTACTACTTACGCGACCTAGTTCTCTTGCTAGGATTTTGTCGTGTCAAGTTTTTGGCGCCGTTGCCGGGGACAACTATTTTTATCTAATATTGAGATTCCCTTATTCTTTCTGAGCTTAGATCATTTCTTTTATTTTTAATTTGTGTGTCTTTCTTTGTGCAAGGTTTGATCTCGGTTAGTGCATGACCCGTACTAGTCGAGTGGGACTAGCGGAGTTGGACCCTGAAATTGAACGAACGTTTACTCGAGGGGTAAGACTACAAAGAGAGGCTCAACGTTATCAAGCTACAATGGATCCAAATCTGAATCCTCCTCCTATTCACATAGATCCCGCTATCTTAGAAGAAGCGGTTCGTCGGGAGCTTGCAAATCTTCGTGTTCATCAAAACCAACCAGAGGCGCCTCCGCAACGCCCTTTGAGGGATTATATGATGCCAAACATCCAAGGAGCCGCAGGGCCAATCGTTTTACCACCGGTAGAGGCTAACACTTTTCAAATCCTGCCGGGGTATATCCAAATGATAGGAAACCAGGTTCAATTCTCCGGTTTACAACATGATGATCCTCACGCTCATATAGCCACATTCTCGGAGATTATCCATACTTTCAAGAACAATGGAGTCACCGACGACGCCATACGCTTACGGTTATTTCCATTCTCTCTCAAAGACAAGGCTAAACAGTGGTTCAACTCTTTGCCAACCGCCTCTATCCGTACTTGGGAACAAATGGTGGATAAATTTTTGTCTAAGTATTTTCCACCGGGTAAGACGGCAGCAATGAAAAATGAAATCACCAGCTTTCGTCAATATGAGGGGGAATCACTTTATGAGGCATGGGAGCGTTTTAAGGAACTTTTGAGGAAATGCCCACACCATGGGTTAGCCGTGCCCACACTTGTTCAAACTTTCTATTTGGGTTTGGGACCGAATCTCCGTACGAATTTAGATGCCGCCGCGGGAGGTACTATCATGAACAAGTCACCTGAGGAAGCTTGGGCATTAATTGAGCTCATGGCCGAGAACAACTATCAATGGCCAACCGAACGAATCACGTTGCCCAAGAAGCCCGCCGGATTGTATGAAATTGGGAATAGCTCCACAGTAGCTGTTCAATTGGAGGCCCTAAACAAAAGATTGGATTCCTTCGGACTCATGCAAGGTACGGTAAATCAAGTTAAATCCACTTGTGAAAATTGTGGAGGTGATCACACAAACTTTGAGTGCTTACAAGGAGATGTGTGTGGGACATCTAACTCGGTTGAAAGTGCTAACTTCATGGGAAATGCAAGTCGTCAACAGAATAATCCCTACTCGAACTCTTTTAATCCGGGATGGAGGAATCATCCAAATTTCTCATGGAGCCAAAATTCGAATATGGCGAAACCACAACCACCAGGTTTTCAGCAAAACCAAGGAGGTTTCCAACAACCTCCATTTCAAAGGCAAGGGGGGCTCCAACAACCACAACAAAGCGAGAAAAAGAATAATATGGAAGATGGGTGGCAAAAGTTCATGATGGAGGCAACACAAAAGTTTCAATATCAAGAAATGATGTCCAAGAAACAAGAAGCAAGTTTAAAAAATCAAGAAATTGCACTAAAAAACTTAGAAAATCAAATTGGGCAAATTGCCAACATGCTTTCTGGACGAACCCAAGGCACGTTACCAAGTGATACCGAGAAAAATCCAAAGGAACAAGTTCAAGCAGTTTCACTTCGTAGCGGAAAGAACCTCGTTGATTCAAAATTGGGAGAGAAAATGGATGATACACCAGAACATTTGGATAAAACTAAGGCAACATCTAACTCCGGAAAGAACACCGAGACCTTATCCCCTGTTTCGGGACATTCCTCTACCGAACCCTCCGTGCCCAAACCAAGACCTCCATTTCCACTTGCATTACAAAAAGGAAAGTTAGATAAGCAATTTGCCAAGTTTCTTGATATATTTAAACAATTGCGTATTAACATTCCTCTTGTAGATGCTTTGTTGCAAATGCCGAGTTACGCTAAATATCTCAAGGATATCCTTTCTAACAAGAGAAAGTTGGAGGAACATGAAACTGTAGCCCTTACTGCAGAATGCTCGGCTATATTGCAAAACCGGATACCTCAAAAGCTTAAGGATCCCGGAAGCTTTACAATTCCTTGCACTATCGGTTCTATTTCTTTTTCTAAAGTTTTGTGTGATTCTGGTGCCAGTATTAATTTGTTGCCTTTGTCACTTTTCAGGAAATTAGGACTTGGCGAGCCCAAGCCTACCACTATTTCATTGCAACTCGCTGATAGGTCCATCAAGTACCCACGAGGAATAGTGGAAGATGTTTTAGTGAAAGTCGAAAAATTCATATTCCCAGTGGACTTTGTAGTTCTAGATATGGAGGAGGATGTCGAGCTACCACTCATTCTTGGTCGACCATTCCTCGCCACCGGACGAGCATTAATTGATATTGCCAATGGTCAATTAACTCTTAGAGTGGGAGATGAGCAAGTGACAATAAATGTGTATCATGCTATGCGAACACCATCTAATGATTCTACTTGTTTCCACATCGATGCATTTGATACCTTAATTTCTGAACACTTTCAGGGAAATCAATACGAAGATCAAGTGGAGGCATGTCTTGTGAATCCCATGGATGAGACAATGGAAAACAATAACTTGAGGGACGCTGTTGCTTTTCTCGAGGCAAATCCACCTTACAAACGAAGTTTTCGACCTCGTTTCGAAGTTCTGGATAGACCAATCACTTCATTACCAAAGCCCTCAATTGAAGAACCGCCACCTCTTGAGCTTAAACCTCTTCCTTCTCATCTCAAATATGCTTACTTACAAGATTCAGAATTTTTACCTGTTATAATCTCTTCATCTTTGACAGACATTATGGAGGAGAAGCTGCTTACGGTGTTGAAAGCCCATAAAAAGGCTTTTGGATGGAAAATAGCTGATATTAAAGGGATTTGCCCAACGGTATGTATGCATAAGATCCTCATGGAGGATGAGTATAAGCCCACCATTCAACCGCAAAGACGACTCAATCCAATGATGCAAGAAGTTGTTAAAAAGGAGGTAATTAAGCTACTCGATGCAGGTATTATCTATCCTATCTCCGATAGCAATTGGGTGAGTCCAACTCAAGTGGTCCCGAAGAAAGGAGGTATGACTGTTATTACCAATGCTAACAATGAATTAATTCCCACACGAACAGTTACCGGGTGGCGAGTATGCATTGATTATCGAAAATTAAATGAGGCCACCCGGAAAGACCACTTTCCCCTTCCCTTCATTGATCAAATGCTTGAGAGGTTAGCCGGGCATGAGTTTTATTGCTTCCTAGATGGCTACTCTGGCTATAATCAAATTGCCATCACACCTGAGGATCAAGAGAAAACCACTTTCACTTGTCCTTATGGCACATTTGCTTATAGGCGGATGCCATTTGGCCTATGTAATGCCCCTGCCACCTTTCAACGATGTATGATGGCTATTTTTCATGACATGGTCGAGGATTCCCTAGAAATTTTTATGGATGATTTTTCAGTTTTTGGAACTTCTTTCGATACATGTCTTAACCATTTAACACGTGTTCTAAAACGATGTGAAGAAACTAATCTTGTGTTAAATTGGGAAAAGTGTCATTTTATGGTTCAAGAAGGAATTGTGCTTGGCCACAAAATCTCTCACAAGGGGATTGAAGTGGATAAAGCTAAAATTGAGGTCATTGAAAAGCTTCCCCCACCCTCTTCGGTGAAAGCCGTCAGGAGTTTTCTGGGTCATGCAGGATTTTACAGGCGTTTCATTTTAAACTTTTCGAAAATTGCTAAACCATTATCTAATTTGTTGGTAAAAGATACACCGTTTAACTTTGATGATAAGTGTTTGCAGGCTTTTCACACGCTCAAGGAAAAATTAATTTCAGCGCCCATCATGGCACCTCCAGATTGGAACCTCCCATTTGAGCTTATGTGTGATGCTAGTGATTCAGCAGTTGGAGCTGTACTCGGACAAAGGAAAGATAAGGTATTCTACACCATTTATTATGCGAGTCGAACTTTAAATGATGCTCAGTTAAATTATGCCACGACGGAAAAGGAATTGCTAGCTATAGTTTTTGCATTTGATAAGTTTCATTCATACCTTGTCTTGAACAAAGTCATTGTTTACACTGATCATTCTGCACTTAAGTATCTACTTGCAAAGAAGGATGCCAAACCTCGCCTTATTAGATGGATTCTTCTTCTCCAAGAATTTGATCTAGAAATTAGGGATAAAAAGGGAGTTGAGAATGTGGTAGCTGACCATTTGTCTAGGATAGAAGCCCCTGTCTCCGATTCAATCATTGAAAAACCAATTGGGGAAGAGTTTCCGGATGAACAATTGTATACGGTGATTCATGGTGCTTTCCCCTGGTATGCTGATTTTGCAAATTATGTTGTCATGGGTGCACTTCCCCCTAATCTCACTTTTTATCAAAAGAAGAAATTTTTATCTGATGTCAAGCATTATTTTTGGGACGAGCCATTTTTGTTTAAGAATTGTGCAGATGGCATTATCAGGCGTTGTGTCCCGGCAGAAGAAATGACATCTATTATGAGCCATTGCCATGATGGCAAGGTAGGTGGCCACTTTGGGCCTACTAAGACCGCCTCAAAAGTTCTCCAATCAGGTTTTTTCTGGCCCTCCCTATTTAAAGATGTGCATGCGTATGTATCTTCTTGTGATCAATGCCAAAGAACAGGGAATATTTCGAGGAAACATGAAATGCCGTTAAACAACATATTAGAATGCGAACTTTTTGATGTTTGGGGCATTGACTTTATGGGACCATTCCCTAGCTCATGCTCCAATAAATACATTCTAGTAGCGGTTGATTATGTGTCTAAATGGGTCGAAGCGGAGGCTTTACGTACGAATGATTCAAGGGTGGTAGTTAAATTTTTGAAAAAACACATTTTCACGCGTTTCGGTACCCCTCGAGCCATTATAAGTGATGGTGGCACTCATTTTTGCAACAAACAGTTTGATAATCTTTTGCAAAAATATGGTGTCACACATAAGATTTCCACACCGTACCACCCTCAAACGAGTGGTCAAGTTGAAGTGTCCAATCGGGAACTTAAACGCATCCTTGAGAAAACGGTAAATTCATCTCGAAAAGATTGGTCTCTTAAGTTAGATGATGCCCTGTGGGCATATCGAACTGCGTTTAAGACACCTATTGGCATGTCACCTTACCGACTTGTTTTTGGGAAAGCTTGCCACCTACCCGTTGAGCTAGAGCATAGGGCATTTTGGGCAATTAAATTGCTTAATTTTGATTTGCAAGATGTTGGCAACCACAGGTTGTTACAATTGAACGAGCTGGATGAGTTCCGACAGGAGGCCTATGAAAACGCAAAAATCTACAAGGAACGAACAAAACGCTGGCACGACAAGCGCATCACACCGAGGGAGTTTACCGAGGGCGAACAGGTCCTTTTATTCAATTCTCGCCTCCGACTTTTTCCCGGTAAACTACGCTCTAAATGGTCAGGACCTTTCACTGTCATGAAAGTTTACCCCTCCGGTGCGGTTGAAATTTCACACGAAACAAAGGGTTCATTCATTGTTAATGGCCACCGTTTGAAACACTATGAAGGAAATGGTTGTATGAGGGACCATGTGCACGTTACCCTCGCTGACCCACCACATTGATTGCACCTACGTCAAGCTAACGACTATAAACAAGCGCTTCTTGGGAGGCAACCCAAGTTCTTTTTTTTTTTTTGTTTTATTTTATTTATTTTCCTTTCATTTCACTTTGTCTTTTCTTCGTTTTGTTTCTGTTTAATATTTTTACGATGTGTTTTCATCGTGTTTTCAGGTTTTCCATTCATTCGCACAATTCGACGCCAGCAGCCCTTTCCCTATATATATAAAAAAATAAAAAATAAATAAAAAAAACAAAAAAACGGGTTGACTCAACGCCGCGGCGTTTCAAACAAATAACGCCGCGGCGTTCGCTACTGCATCCCAACGCCGTGGCGTTCCAAACAAATAACGCCGCGGCGTTCGCTACTGCACCCCAATGCCGCGGCGTTATAAATCGAACGCCGCGGCGTTCGATGCATATATGCCCAGCCGATTTTCCCCTTTCCCCATTTCCCTTCAACTTTATTTCTTATTTCCAAACCCTAACTCTTCCCCCCTTCCAAAAAATCCAAATTCCTCCCACATCACTCCATCTCTCTCCAATTCATCTTGAATCCACACTTCCCAACCTATTTATTACACTTCCCACCGATCAAAAATCACAATTTTGGCCGAAAATCCACATTCCCGACTCCACCACTGCCGCCGCCGGAATTGCACCGCCACCGCCGGAATTGTGCCGCCACCACCGGACTTTACCTTGCATTTTCATCTCTTTGGGTAAAGTAATAGCTTCCTACATCACTTTGTGATAATTGTCTACCCATTTTGGATTAAGGTTCATATATTCTTTGTGGTAAATTTTGGGGTGCAAATTAATTTTAAGTATTGAATTGTTGATGATATCGTGCATTTGGTTGGTAGTTGCGAGCATCATTCGGGTTGATTGAATTTTGTGGGTTTTCTTTTCTCGCTCGTTTTACATTTTCCATTCGTGAGCTTGTTGTGCTTGTGGAGTTGAGAAAAATTTGGTTGTGGGAGTGATTTGTTGAAGAAGTTTGGGGATACCGAGTTTGAAATCAGTCGTGTGGGTGACTAGAACGTTCTATCTTGGATACGTGTTGCCTAGTGTTAGGGGGTTGAAAATGAGCCCGCGACTTTCTAAGGGAAACAAAGGCAAGGCTAAAGTGAATACTTCTACTCCAGCGGATGACCCGCTGTATGATTGTGATAAATTTGTTAGCCTCGCCGCCTCTGTTTGTTTTTCCGAAAAATTGACAAAGAAGAATGTGGTGGATGAGCGAGCGTTGGATTGTTCGATTGAACCATTCAGGACGAATATTAGGAATCGAGGTTGGTTTGAGTTTGCTACGCAGCCCGGGGAGGCTATTATTCCTTTAGTCAAAGAATTTTATGCCAATGCCACCGGCAAGCCCGAAAACGTACACCGTTTAGTCTCTGTTCAGGTCAGGGGGCGCAATGTTACCATTTCTTCCACAAAAATCAATGAAGTACTTCACATCCCCATCCCTCGCCCGGATCAGTTTGAGACGTTTTTACAGGACATTGATTATGCTGCAATCCACTCTGCCCTTTGTTATCCAGAGTCTATTTGGACAGGTTTCAAGGACTCCCGTCCTATCTCAATCAAGGCATGTAACCTCAACACCACGGCCCGCACATGGTATTACTTTGTTTGCGCTCGCCTCATCCCGACATTATCTTTGAGCACAGCTACTCGCGAGCGAGTCGAGGTTGTCTATGCTATTCATCATGGTCTCAACATCAACGTGGGCAAACTGATTAAGCAACAATTGATTCAGTCCATCATTGAGTGTTCTGGTGCCAAGAAGAATCTTTGTTTCCCCTCCCTCATCACCGCACTGTGCAAGAACGCCGGCGTCCAGTACTCGCCGATGGAGCATGTTGAGGTGCCGCGCCGGATTATTTCATACACACAGATTTGCCAAGCCGAGACTATAGCTGCTCGTTCTGGTCACCGGGCCTGCCGACCCACCGCCACATCATCCACCACCGCCCCCGCTCTGCCTGCTCCGCCACGTCGCAAAGCCCCACCGCGTGTTTCATCTTCTTCCGGTGTAGCGCCTGATGTCCCGCAGTGGGCAGTTGAGTTGGATCACAAGATGACACGTAATTGATCAGAATATTCTTGCTGCGCGATGGGACGCACACCGCCGATGGCAGTTTATGGAGAGTGCTATTCGGGCTAATGCATTTGGCCCTTGGCCCGGCGTTTGGCCCGAGTTTCCCCAGTTTGATCCGCTTGCTCCACTACACCCTCCACCCCAGCCTCCAGAGCCCGCTGCCGTCCCTGAAAATGACGAGGAGGGTGAGGACGATGAGGATGATGAGACTGACGAGGACGAGACGGCGTCGGATGAGTAGTCGGATGTTGCCGTAGTTTGAGAGCTTTTCACTTTTTAATTATCTACTTTACTATGTTATGATTGGCTGTAACTCTTTCGTATTCGATGCTTGTACTGTTTCCTGTGGTTTTGTTTGCGTTTTCGTGTTTTTGCTTCTCTTTCATGCTCTTTTGTTCACTTTCATGCGTTGATGTGGGTCACTTGAGTTTTCCTTCCAGCAGGTTTTAATAATGATTTCACTCCGGGATCTGAGACGCCACCGTTCTCCCACCGTTCTCTAAATTTCAGGGATGTATCGCTTTTCCCTCTCCTATACTTACGTTTTGCAACATTGAGGACACTGTTTCATTTCAGTTTGGGGGTGGGCGTACATTTTTGCATGTTGCTCGTGTTTCTTTTGTTGAGTGTACCCTTACGTAAGAACAGAATGCATTCGAATATCTCTACTCTGTCGAAGTCAAAGTTCCTTGTCTGTGGTCAACATGTCATATATTGTGACTTGAAAGCCCTTTTTAGTCATGCTTATGCGAATTATTGCGGTTTTAAAACGTTGAACTTTCAATTTTTTTTTGACTATGAAGTGTGCATTAATGTTGTGAAGTCACAAAATGATTTAGGCCATCTTTCATTTTTGTTAGCCTTACATTTTGGCCTTCTCTATATTGCATAATCTCTAGACCTTGACTTGAGCCGTATTGATAAGAATGGAGTGTGCTATGCACACTAGAAACCACCATTCGTCTTTCTTTCATAAGCCATGACAACCACCTTCTAGCCTAAAAGAAAAACAATGTCTTGCACCCAATCAAGAGAGTTTAGAACTTCATATCATTTGACTTAAATATGGGTAGTCACCTTGTTTTGATTTGAATGAATATGAGTTAGATAGTGATGTTTTGGCTATGTTGAGATTTTTGAGGTTTAAAGTATTATGTAAAAAAGGGGATGAAATGAAAACTTGAGCAGTGGGCTAAAAAAAAAAAAAAAAAAAAAAAAAAATTGTGCTCTCGACTAGGCTTGAATCTTGGCACTCAATTGGATCATTTGGCTTGGAATTTTGTGTACAACCCAATATGAAAAGAAACAAGTTTGGGGGTTGTAAGTTGAAAGGCAAAATAGAATGAAAAAGGGATAAGTGATAAGTTGGGAAAGTTTATATGGTTTATATGAAAATTTAGCTCGATGATTTTGAAGTCATAGGCTCTCTTGACTTAGTCACTTTATCCATATCTCCCGGTCCTAGCCATCACCTAGCCTTACATTACAAGCCGGAAAGACCTTTTGATTGTGACTTTTGCACTTTATACACACCGATGAGTTAACGAATATTGAATTGTTTCAATGTCTTTACTTTCCAGTTGATTTGCATAATCTTTTCTAAAGTTGTGCTCTTGACATGAATATGGATGTGGGAGTTCATGATTTAGGGATGGAAACTAAGATTTTGTGTGGTTTTTGAATTGTTGAATGTTCAAAGTTTTGGGTAACTATTCCAAAACTTCTCAGAAGGTATAATGCTTGTTATGGTGTGTATGATTTGGCAAATTAGCTTTTTAATCTTCATGTGTGCGCTTGATTCTATTTGATCGAGGACGATCAAAGCTAAGTTTGGGGGTAGTTGATATATGTTATTTTTACACAAGTTTTACCCCTTTTATCAACTTAATTTTGATTGTTTCTTTAATAATTTGATCACATATGATGCTTTGAACCCGGTTTGCTTTGACTTTTCAGATTGGGTTAACAGCCGGAGGAAAGAGCAAGAACCGAAGGCAAAATGAAACAATTTTTGGAAATTTCATGGCAACGCTGCGGCGTTCAACACGCGAACGCCGCGGCGTTCACAAGCAGCAGCCAACGCCGCGGCGTTCAAACAAGTGAACGCCGCGGCGTTCACAAGCAGCAGCCAACGCCGCGGCGTTCAAACAAGTGAACGCCGCGGCGTTCACAAGCAGTAGCCAACGCCGCGGCGTTCAACAAACGAACGCCGCGGCGTTCGAGGCGGCAGTGTTGGCCTATAAATACCTCTTTTAGCCATTTTTTACCCTAACTCACCTTGGATATCAGCAACCACACGAAAATAGAGAGAGAGGGAGCTTAGAAGAGAAGATTGAAGGTCAAAACATGGAGAATTCAACAAGGAATCCACATCTCTACAAGAATTAGGGAGTTTTTACATATTTGTTTCTTGAATTTGTTCAAATCTCCTATGACTTGTATGATTTATATTTGCACTTTTGACATGAATATGAGCTAAACTTGTTTGATTGAGGCCATGGATAGGCCATTTATGTTATTTTGATTGTTGATTTGTTGGTGTTTATTGGATTAATTTTGGTTTTAGCTATGTATTCAATATTTGATCTCAATGCTACATTTGCTTGATCACCAAGTGTTTGATAAAATGCCTAGGTTAGAGATCGAGAGATAATAACCTAGGGAAGATATAAACATTGAATACCCTATAGTTAAACCGACTAGAGATAGACTCGGTTTCTTTAGGTGGCTTTCCATTCACGTGGGGAATTCCTAGACCTTAAATGCATCCTCGTTAATCGGGTTTTCATATAGAGATATATAGGAAATCGTTACCAAGGATAGGGTTGCTATGCCAAGAGATTGGGTGGTACGTACGTTAGGGGATTTCGCCTTAGCTAAATCAATCTAATAATCCAATAGAACCTAAATCACAATCGAAATGCATAATTGGTTGAACCATGTGCCTTGATCGTTTCTCTCTATTGTTTCCTCCCTTTATTTGGTGTGACGTTGCCTTAGTTTATTTTCTAGTATTTATTAATTAGTTAATCAACCTTTCTATCGACCGATTTAACTTAGAATTGAGTAATATAGTAGTCTTGGTACTTAGATTATAGTTGTCCCTGCGGATACGATAACCCCGGACTTAGAAATCCACTTTACTACTTACGCGACCTAGTTCTCTTGCTAGGATTTTGTCGTGTCAGTTATTTTTTTTAAATTAAAGATTCTCACTAAATGGTTTATTGTCATGATTATCAATAAAATTTAGAATTTTATTGAGGAAGTTAATTAGTTGGACTAATTAATTATTAACTTAATCACCAACATAATTGCTTTATTTTTCGCGAGCATGTATTATATGATGGTGACATTGTCCATGGGCTTAGGTTATTTCTTTTGATTCTATTTCTTTTTATGGGTTGTAAGGGCCGGAATTGAGCCCGTTTATTTTATTTCTAGAATTACGTATAGGTTGTTCAATAATCTCATGTACTAGATAGAAATAGAATAGGCCTTTCAAGAGGAGATCAATCCAAAAGAAGAGGAGCTTGGAGTCACGAAGAATAGCTAGGCTTATTTTTCCTTTTAATGATGGCCCATTGGCTTGGGCCCTCTAGATAAAGCCCATGGACATATGTGTTCGTTTATTGCTTTCGATGCATGTTTATTAGTTGTATGAAGCATGTATGTTATCAATATGCGCTATATAAATTGAATAATGTGCAAAGTGAGACTTAGATAAATGTTTAGAACATGAATTCTCCCAAACAAAAATTATACTTAGTTAGTAAGGGGTGCTAGGCATCCTTTCCCTCCTAAACTTAATAAATTAAGTATTAAACCTATTATATGACATCTTCCCAGTAAGTGGGGGTCGTATATCAAGATTTAATTCTAGAATTTTATTAAGTGCATTAGATGCCTAAATCGAGACATATTTCACCCCAAATATCGTTAAAGGGTTGCAAGGTGAAATTCAAATGTTAGATTATGGGGAGTTAATGGGAGTAAACTTAGATAATCCATAAAGCCTATAAATCGTTAAAGGGTTGCGGTTTTGGTGGATTATGGGAAAAAGAAGAATGAACCATCTATTGGATATCACTTTAATTAAATAATGGACCAAATCTCGTTGAGGGGTTGCCATCCATTAGATTAATTAAAGAACTCAATCCCCACCACGAAGTATATTACAATGATCACTTCCGTTTTTCACAGTGGGAGTGTGAATCTCGAAAAATGTAGTGGGAGCCAAGTTATAAGTCGAAGTCCTTGATTTTAAACTTGGTTTTAGTTTAGTTACATAAGTTTAATAAAGTCTGGTTTGTTTTCTGTAGTTATTTGATTTCTTTCTCTCAAATTTAATTATGTCTCCCAAACCACTGTCAAAATTAATGGAAAACACGATTTTCACTGGTCCAAACTACATAGAATGGCTCACAAAGCTGAGGATGGTCCTTAGCAGTGAATCCATTGACTATGTACTAGAAATTGGTCGTTCTCCCATTCCTGGAAACGATGAGGGTGATGAAGTTCGCCTGACTCGTTGGGATTGGTGTTGTGATAACCATAGAGCAAGGGTGTACATCTTAAGCTCGATGTGCATAGAGTTGCAAAGGTCCCATGATAAGATGGATAATGCAAGAGACATTATCCTGCATCTGGATGAACTATTTGGAGAGCGCGGTAGGACCGCTAGATATTTCATTTCAAGGGATCTCTTCTGAACTAAAATGACTGAAGGAGAGGATGTTGGAGAACAATTTTCAAAATGATGACCATGATAGAAAAACTAAAATCTTTAAACTTCTACATGGACCTACATCTCCAAGTTGATCTCATCCTACAGTCACTCCCCGATTCGTTCTATTACTTCGTCATAAACTTTGACATGAATGACATTGAGGGTTCTTTAGTTGGGCTATTAGAAAAACTCAAAGTTGCTAGAAAACAAAGAAAGGCGGACAAATGGAATAACCCAATGACAATTATTTTTCCTAATCCATTGGATGGAAGAAGGAATAATAATGACTATTTAGAGGAAGGACCATCCCGCACGACTTGCAACAAAGCACACCAAAGGAGAAATAAGAGGGCTAGAAATTAGGACAGATGCTTATGCTGCAGTGAGCTAGGCCACTGGAGAAGAGACTGTCCTAACATACCAGCGAAAGAATCTGGAAAGAAGTAGGAAGCTGAGCCCTAATGAGGTGAAGATAAGAGTAGGCAGCGGGCAAAGCGTCCCAGCTACTGAAATTGGATCTATCTCATTATTTCTTAATTCTAGACATATGCTATTTCTGGATAATGTTTTAGTTTTGCCCCATGGGCATAAAAACATTGTTTCAATTCCCGTTTTAGTTAAACTTGGTCATACTTTCCATTTTATTGATGAACGATGCAACATTTATTAATTTAATAAATTAGTAGGCTTTGCTTCTTTAATAAATGGATCGTATTACCTTAATGTCCAGAATGAGTGTTCTATGAATACTATACAAAGGAAACGTAGTAGGCTTGGAATAAACCAAAGATTGATTTTACATCTTAGACTAGGCCATGCCGGCGAACATAAAATTCGCAAAATGGAGAAAGATGGACTAATCAGTCCATTGGGATTGGATCCCTATCCTGCTTGTGAATCTTGTCTCAAAGGCAAGATGGCTAGATCCCCCTTCACAGGGACTTTTGAAAGAGCCTCACAAATTTTAGGCTTAGTGCACACTGATGTTTGTGGTCCATTTGGGGAAATGGCACGAGGAGGTTTCTTTTTACTTCAGCACCTTCACTGATGACCATTCAAGATATGGTTTAGTGTACATGATGAGGCATAAGTCTGAATCCATTGAAAAGTTCAAGGAATTCAAGGCTTTAGTGGAAAATCAACCTGGTCAACATATTAAAACCCTTCGGTCGGATCGTGGAGGAGAATATATGAGCGACGGGTTTGATGTATACCTCAGAGAGAATGGTATAGTATGACAACTCACACCTCCAGCGACACCACAGTTAAATGGAGTAGCAGAGCGAAGGAATCGAACCTTGTTAGACATCGTTCGCTCCATGCTCAGCTACACTGACTTACCCATTTCACTGTGGGGTCATGCGGTGCTTACAACTGTACACATTTTAAATAGATGTCCATCCAAGTCCGTTCTTATGACTCCCTATGAGATATGGAGGAATAGGAAACCAAGTCTTAATCACATCAAGATTTTGGGATGTCCGGCTTATGTCAAAAGGACCAAAGTGGACAAGTTGGAGGCCAGATCCTTGTAGGGACATTTCGTTGGATATCCTGAGGATTCAATGGGATACCTCTTTTACCTGCACGACAATCAAAGGATCATTGTAGCTTTACAAGCCCACTTTCTTGAAGATGAGTTCATTCAAGAAGGAGGAGCGGGTAGAAATATTGTTCTAGAAGAACAAAATGAGACTCCAGTGGATACATCTACACAGGAAGTGAGAACCGAACCTTTTGTAACACAACCACAACCGCGAAGATCAAGTAGAGTACCTCAACCGCCTGAGAGGTATGGATAACTAGTACAGAGGGAGCTGGATCTTCATTCTGTATTAGAGAAGGATCATGGAGATGATCCTCCACTTTTGATCAAGCAATGGTGGATGTGGATGCTACTAGATGGCATGAAGCTATGCAAACTGAGATCGATTCGATGTATGCAAACCAAGTCTGGAAACTTGTGGACCAACCTGAAGGTGTATAACTAATCGGGTGCAAATGGATTTACAAGAGAAAGATTGGTGTTGATGGGAAGGTTGACGCCTACAAAGCCAGGCTAGTGGCGAAAGGGTATAGTAAAAAAGAAGGAATTGACTACCAAGAATCCTTTTCGTCAGTGGCTATGATCAAATCAATAAGGATTCTACTTGTAATAGCCGCACACCTAGACTATAAAATATGGCAAATGGATGTCAAAACTGCTTTCCTAAATGGATTCCTAGAAGAGGATATTTATATGGAACAGCCTAAAGGTTTTGTATCCGAGGAGCATACTCATAAGGTGTGTAAGCTTGAGAGATCCATTTATGGACTCAAGCAAGTGTCCCGTAGCTGGAATCTACGTTTTGATGAGGCTGTCAAAGGATTTGACTTCATCAAGAACGAAGACAAACCGTGTGTTTACATGAAGGTTAGTGGGAGCAAGATAACATTCCTTGTGTTATATGTAGATGACATATTATTCATATGTATTTGATATAGGAATGCTCCCCACTATAAAAAAGTGGCTTTCGAGTACTTTCTCCATGAAAGACTTGGGAGAGACACTTATACTTTAGGGATTCGAATCTTCAGAGATCGAACAAATAGAATGATAGGGCTCTCGAAAGCCCTTTACTTAGAAAAGGTCTTAAAGAGATATAGGATGGAGGATTCTAAGAAAGGGTTCCTGCCAATGAGACATGGGATACATCTCTCAAAATCTATGTGTCCTCACAGGGAGGAAGATAGAAAGGAAATGAGCACTGTACCCTATGCATCAACAGTGGGTAGCCTGATGTACTCAATGTTGTGTACTAGACCTGACATTGCTTATTCAGTAAGTATTGTTAGTCGATTTCAAGCAAACCCAGGCAAGGAATATTGGATAGCTGTGAAGAATATCCTAAAGTATCTGAAGAGAACCAAGGATATGATTCTCATCTATGGGAGTGGTAGCCTAAGAGTGGACGGGTACACTGATTCGGATTTTCAATCTGATGTCGATGACCGGAAATCCAGCTCAGGATTCGTATTCACCCTTAATGGTGGGCCGGTGACTTGGAAAAGTTCCAAGTAAAGCACAACCGCAGATTCCACTACAGAGGCTGAATACAAAGCTGCCTCTGAGGCAGCTAAAGAGGCTGTTTGGACAAGGAAGTTCATAGAAGAACTTCAAGTAGTTCCTAGCATAAAGCTCTAGTTGCCACTTTATTGTGATAACACCGGAGCAATGGCGCAAGCAAAGGAACCTAGGTCTCACAACAAGTCCAAACACATCGAGAGGAGATATCACATCATAAGAGAGATCGTTGTACGAGGAGAAATATCTGTTCAGAAAATAGCCTCAGCTGACAATGTTGCTGATCCATTGACCAAGCCATTGGCACAGGCGGTGCTAAAAAAACATCTCGAAAGGATGGGTATTAAATACCATAGCAAATGGCATTGAGTACAAGTGGGAAAATGTTAGAGTGTATGCCCTCAAATGACATAAAGAGGATAGATTTATAGGGCATTAACTTGTAACTAAACAATATCTTTTTATTATATATAAGACATTGTCTTGTTTTTTTCTTATAGGCATTTATAAGGTGTTAATAAACAACGTAAAGTCCTTGAGAATAAAGGCAAACCTTCTACTTCCTATGGGATAGGAAGAATGACACTAGAATGGTTTGATCCTTATTCTCTAAATAGGGTTTGCAAGTCTAAGAAAGTATTTGACTGAACATCAATACAGAACAAGGACTTGCATGATATAAGTTTCGACAGAGAAAGTGCCAGTCGAACACTATGGGAATGATAGTGAGAACTTATGTTATGGACATATAAGTTGGACTAATATGTTCGAACACGGCTCGCATCAGTTTCATCACATGGGTATTCACTCACTGACAGTCAATGATGAAACTGATAAGTTGTGATAGGTACGCCTGAACCTTAGACCTGAGGAATCGAGTTGAAGACGTACTTATGACATCAAGTCTGTCATTAGAGTAGTTAGATCCAAATCACCCTTTGGTGGGATCGACCTCGAAGTGCGACTTGATGGGCAAGTGGCATTGTTAACTAATTAGCAAAATGGGATTTATTCTCTCATAAGTGAATGAGCTAAATATCCTATGCAGTCATGAATGAGTGAGGTTTAAAGTCTTTGTCCAAAGCATAAAATGACCTCGACTCATTATGAGCTAAGCATATGGTCAAGTCATGTGAGTTTGACTAAAACCATGACTCTCACTTGACTGGGATATAAGAATAAAATGTTTTAACTCGTATAGTATTCACAACGTATATGGTTTGGAATGATCCTATTCATTCATTCTCAACTGGGATATGATGTGAGCCACGTGACTGACTAGGTGTTACTCACTTCCTTTTGGCTTTCTCCCAATTGCCTTTTGGGACGAACCTAAAGAGTCGCGCTTAAAGGAAGTGCAAAAGAAAAATCATGGAAAAGACTTGAGAGGATTTTCGGTATTGGATATCAAGATTAATTAATTAATCATTAGATGATTTTATTAATTGGTTAAGTTAATGAATTAATTAATTCCTTAGAGGAATTTAATTATAATATTAACATGTATTTAATTGATTATTTAATTAATTTATTTATTGGATAAATAATATTAATTATTTAATTAATTAAAAACTAAAATAGGACTAAAGCCTTGAAGTGGGCGTCCACTTCAATAGAGCTTTGGAGACGTAGGTTATTGTTTTCTATTGTAGTATAAATATACTACTTAGTGAAAATATAACTAAGTGAATTAACAAAATTTTTATCTCCAAGTAAAAAACAATCCATCCTCTCTCTCTCTCTCTGTAGCTGTCTCCCTCAAGAGAAGAAGAAGAAGATTTTCGTTTATGACTCCAGCGTGGCAATTTAGAGACATCGACGGATTTGCTGTTCAAGAAGGGATTGCAAAGTTGGTTCAGAATTCAACATACTCGAGAACGGTAATTGAATTTGAAACCCAATTTAAATACTAAAAATAGAGCCACTGGGATTTAAATATATTCTTCCGCTGCGTTATTTGATTTTATGCAATTTTTTTCCCAACAGTCTTATAAGCATTCATTACTAATACGCAACAACTGGAAAATGATGTATTTCTCAAAACACTAATGCAATGAGGAAAGTATCCAAAACAAGGTGCTAAAAATAGTGCCATCAAAGCCAAGTCCAAAAGAAGAAAAACGACAAACACAATGCGAAAGCGTTAGCACTATGAGTATTAATGCATGTCGAAGTTGCCTCTTCAGGTACCTCGAGTGCCTCCTGAGTGGAAAGCTCATCATCAACCTCAAAATAAAGCTCATGGGCAGCCTTAAAATAAAAGTTCAGTTGCATCCTGATCATCTTCAATATCACATCGCCCATCAACATTCTCATCTGTGGGATTGCTCAAAGTCATCTTGAAAACAATATCCTTGCTAGCAAGGTTCAACAGCCTTTCCATCGGCATCTTTCACATCACATACATTAGCATGTTTATCAACCTTGGTGACATCTGCCAAAATGTGCACGGATACCTCCTTACCGGGCTCTGGAGCATCAGCTAAATCTGCTCTCTCTTGAAGAAAAGAAACATCTATTGCGATTGGCAGGCGACGAACTTCTATAAATCGCTTTATGAACGTACATAATCCAAGATAATAATATTGGAGGGCTGAACTAACCAACATCTCCTGAAACTTGGAAGAATACAAGAAAGCATCATCATGACGTTTACAATTGGCATCTAACAGAGCAAGCCCCTTTATAGAATGGGAGAAATTGGGAACCGCCCTCTCACAATTCTTCTCTACACACTAGTTATACTCTCAAGACCTTGAACTTCTTTCAAGATCTCAAGAGTAGGGGGACTTATGATACGACCGTAATTCTTATGTCATGATATTGAGCTTCACTAGAAGATGGGCTTAATAATATGGCGAAGCCATGGACCAATAATAGGTGAAAGGTCCAAGAAAATGATACGTTCCGAAGAAGTTCACGAAGAAAAGCTTAAAAGAGACATAAAAGTTGGATCACCAAATAGTCATCTAAGAGGGATAGCTGGACAACCCATGAGGAAGTTGGAGGATACCTGAAGAAAATAGTCGAAGGTATAGCTGAAGAAGGGATGACTGAAGAAGGGATAAGAATGGATAAAAACCATATCAAATCCAATCTCAACTTATATCCCCCAAAAGAGGGAAAATGATTCCACATCCCCCCTAATGTGGAAAAATTGCCCAACACAAGAGAAAGAGGGGGGGTGGGGGGTGGGGGGGGGTGGGAATTTGGCCATTTAGGCCTATAAATAGGAGAAAATTAATCCTTTGCAAAGTTACATTCACAATTGAGAGAAAAAAGTAGAATATTATTGTATTTCTTCATTTTCTTCGAGAGAAAGTCGAAAATAAAAGAAATGAAAATTTAAGTGTTTTTTTTTACTAGTTTTTATTCAAAATTCTTTACTTATTTTCGACTACAATTCGTCTTCTAAAATTAGATTTCTCATATTCATATAAACAAATTCGCGTTTAAATTTGCAGGAGTTTCTTGGTGTAAAAACGAACCGCATCATGATGCATAATACAATTGGTAAAGCAAGACTTCAACTAAAATTTGAATTCATGAGAGAATATAAAGAAAGTTAAGGAAGCAACAAAAAAGAAAACTTACGAGCTGCAAAATTAACAATAATAGATAATTAGGAAGAAAGTCAATCAAAACGTGACAATGTTAGGAATGCAATTAGTTGTTGCATGGACTAAGAAAAAAAGTAAAAATCAATCAAAACGTGACAATATTAGGAATACAATTAGTTGTTGCATGGAATAAGAAAAAAAGTAACTGCTGATAGTCCTTTCTTATCTGCTTGGATCTTTTGATACATATGACAGATAATATGACAGATAAATGAGCTACAAAGCCTTTCATGCAAAATATTATTATGGAAAAATCACTAAGTAATTTAATTAAATAAGTCAATTTTTGATCAAATTAAATATGGGCCATATATTATTCTTTGATCAAATGTTATGTTTTGTATATTTTGATAATTACAAAGTAACTGTGAAGTTAAATGTCCTTAATTTTAAAAAATACAAGCATAAAATAAAAGCTAAGTACCTACCTTATTGAATAAATTAAAATATTAATTGATTTAATTAAATTAGAATATAGATTAGAATAGTGTACACTTTAACATCATATTTGGTTGTGAACCATCAAGTTAAATATTCCATTAACAAAATAAAATTTATAAATTACAAGTTTTATCTTACTGTTATCACAGGTTGTTTACTTATATATGTTTATAAATCTATCACTACATATTATACTAATTTTCATACTAAAAATCGAAAATCTTAAAAAACATGGAGACTACGCGCAACGTGCATGCATTTTACTAGTATAACTATAAACATATGATGATAAATTAAATGTCACTAATAGTCCCTGAAGTTTCACATTCGTGTATCACTTTGGTCTTTAATGTACCAAATATCACGCTATCGTCCCTAAATTTAGTTTCTGTTTGCTTTTGTTTTTCAGACCATTTTTTGTTGAATTTTGGCTGAATTGGAGCATGTGCACCTCAAGTGCCATCTTTTAGGGGCAAATGTGAGGTGTACATGTGTTAAGTTATTGCACAAATGAAGTGTATATGTTGTCCAATTCATCCGAAATCCAATGAAAAATGATCAAAAAGACGAAAGGGAATATACACAGTGGAAGTCCAAATTTCCAATTAAGCAATGTAGACAAACAAATTCTTAATGAGGGCGTCTCTAATGAATAACATTAAGTATGAATATACATATATATAAAGAGAATATGATTGTAGAATTCTTCTTCTTTTATCTCTGAAAAGAAAGGAAATAAATTAAACATCACGAATATGATGACAAAAGTTCAATAAGGAGTCCACATTGGATACCACATTCTTTGTTGCATCATTATGGGAAAAAGAGAAGATATGTGTGAAGATAAGGCTAATCATCCACTATATATTTTGGTCAAAAGTTACAAAATTGCCTCATTTTACAACAAGAACATGTACATTGCTTAATTTACCAATCTTTGTCTATATCAATCAGTTTAAACACTGCATGGCTTTTCTTCAAACTTTTTGCGTTCATTTTCACCTTGTACCCATGGTTGAAAGTGTAAGACGATATCCGACAATATTGATTGATGCATATTTTAGTTGGTCCTCTTGAAACAATATTTATTATCTTTTGAGTTTGTACACGTCGCCAATGATATTCGATAATTTTATTATTATTATTTAATATAATATTAACACAATACAATCACTGCCCCCACTTTAAACCATGCTAGTACCCCACCCCGCCCAGGGAATGCGGTGGGCGGGGGAATTTTTTCCACCAATATCACCTCCTGTATCCTTCTTAAGAGGGGATGAATTAAAGCGAACGGAATTTGAAGTAAGACAAATTGAGATTTATCACTTATGAATGAGTTTACAAGACCAGTTTGTGTTGCTTTTGCTGCAGCCAATCTGAGAAGGTTTGGAGGGTATTCATATCAGCTCTGTAATGTTTCTGAGTAAACTCGAGAAGTGATGTCCATTTGAAATCTGGATATATTCTTGGGTAATTGGAATCCACCAATTCAGTAGGTGGGGTCACCACTTTATCCTCCTTCGGACAAAGAAAGAAAGCAAGAGATTTCCTTGGACACTTGCTGTTCACCACTGCCCTGTGCAAACAACTTTTGTATCTCCCATTTGAAAGTGCCTATATATATATATATATATATATCACAAAGAAAACCCTTTAATTTCTCTACAAAAAAATTTGATAAATTCATGTTGGTGTGTGATTTTAGGGATCTAATTAGTGACTACATCTCGTCAAATCATTTATGCATAATCAGAGTCTCAGAGACCATTGAAGAATTAAAATTGCCAAAAAAGCTAGGTTGCACGGATACGGATAAGGGGACACGAGGATACAGACACGGCGATACGGATTTTCAAAAATATTAGGATACCGACACGGCAAGGATACGGCTACATATAATAATTAATAATATATATTATATATATGCATATATTATTATATATATATATACACATAAATATTTAAACATTAAAACAAAATAATAACTAAGAAAAATTTAAAATTACACAAATAGAAATATTATATAAATATTAGTGGACACAAATAGAAATATTATATAAATATTAGTGGACACAAATAGACAAAATGAAAGCATGTCCTTTCTGCAGCCTTTCCGCTGCTCCTGTCCAGTTGTCCCTTTAGAGTTAGTCATATTTATAACTTCGGCCCTCCATATTTTGAAAATAATAACAATTACCCCGCCGTATCCTAAACGTGTCGGACACGCGTGCAGCCGTGTCCGACACCGTGTCCCTTTATTTCCTTTGTATTTTAATTGGCAGACACGCCGGATGGTGTATCGGATACGTATCCAAGCCGTATCCGGCCGTATCCGGCCGTATCCGTATTTCCCGAGTATCCAACACTGCATTTCGTGAATTTTAGAAGTATCCGTGCATCATAGCAAAAAAGTCTTGTAATCATAGGAATTAGGAGGCGAAAAAAATTAATTGTGTAAACTGCGACACTAGCAATTTTAGGACATTACTGCAATAGGGGTTGAATCCACCGCAAATTAAATAGTTGGTCGAAAATTTTAATATCCAGGAAACATGTTCTTTTTAATTTGGGAATATTTTTCAATTTTGGAAGAAAAATCATCCTGCCATCCAAAATGTCACTTATCACCTATACTACAAGACTAAAATTGTAACTTTATGCTAGGTGCATTTGCAATTTTAGCCTGTAAGTTAAAGATAAAATGTCAGTTTTAGTTCTACAAATCAGTGCGGGGTGGCATTTTTGGGCTCACGTGCCATTTTCACCCCTAAAATTGGGAAAAAAAAATATCCTCCAATTAGACCAGGTGAGGGGCACATGCATATCCTGGCCACTTTTTTGAACTTCTAGTGAAAATTTGTCTTTAAATTGCCAAAAATTCAAAATTATTGTCTTTAAATTGTATCACAATTTATTTACTGGGCTGACTTGCATCTTTCAGTTTGCCCATTAAGTCATATTGGTCATGATAGGGAGATTTGAATGAATATTGAACTTACCATGAATGTATCACCTATGTTGACAACAAAAGCATTGAAGTTTGGAGTAATGGACCGCCATTCATTATCCACAAACACTTGGAGTCCACCAATATTGTCTTGGTGGAGGATGGTGAGTGATGTTGGATCACAATGAGGTCCGGTGCCTAAGGTTTGGTCTGGTTTTTGGCATGGTGGATAGTAGTTCAATCTCATTATCGACTCGTTTTCTTCGAAGAACTCCTTGAAATTACTCCGACTCACGCCTAGGCTCATCGCCAAGAGCTCCATGATTCCTAATGAAAGTGTGCTCATGGCGCTTGAGTACTCTTGATACACTTTCCTGCATATATATAGATTCAAATGATATATTAATGATATCATCCATTATTGTCACTCATATGAATGTTTGTGAGAATGATGTTTTTAAGCATTTGAATCCATATTTTGATGATGTGGTATGACTGTCACAATTTCACTTGAAATATGCAATGTCTGTAAATGATTTTTGGGATAGAAGGAAGTGTTCTTTACCTACTCATAAACTTGATATAAGAATATTTTTTTTTACTAGAAAAGAGTTATTATACTTGTAAAAAGTTTTTGTATAAACCAAGTTTGACTGTGTTCAATTAATAATAAGAGATTCTACATTGAATTGGGTTTTATCGAAACCAAATCAACCATGCGGCGAGTGAATACATTTGTCACGTGATTGATATACACTCCACAGAGAGTGGTCAATCACAAGACACACGTAACAACACTTGCCTTGTCATTATTTGGGTTCGGCCAAATCAAGCAAAAATTTCCCACCAATATCACAAGGTAAATCTGTAAGTGTTTGAAACTTGTTTAGTGATTTGTCACTTTTCTCATAGTACACCAATCACATCACGATCATCGAGTCTTATTCACTTGCTACGTGATTAATTTAGATTCAGTCAAATTCAGATTCAGATCCAGATTAAATGTGAATATTAGCATGACGGCAAAATTCCACTTTTAGTCCTATATGACTGTGCACAGCCCTATGGTATAGGACCAAAAGTGAATTTTGCCCCCATATCAAATATTACCAAGTCTCATACCCTATGTGCGCAAAATGTTGACCCAAGTTCTTTTCAAAGAAGTCTTCAACAATGTGAGAAGATCCCTTTTTTGCAGAGTATTCAAAGGACAGAGTTTCCTTCCATGGAAGCTTGGAGGAGAATCTTCCGGTGAAGCTACTAGCATAACCACAATGCTCACCAACTTTCCTTTGAGCCCTTTGCTTATATTCAAGTGGTTGTTCAAAGAAATCATCCATGTAACGATGGGCATCCGATATGAGACGAGCATCAACTCCATGGTTCACTACTAGGAAGAAACCATGCTTCCGGCACGCCTCGTCCACCAGCTCGGTGGCGGTGGTGTCACCGGAGAGGAAATTGCCTATGTTGACTAGGGGGACGTGAAGCTCCGGCGGGTTGGCGGCGGAGGGCCTTTCGTGGTGGGGCCATATGAATTGTGGGGGTATGTTGGATTGGTGTTGAATGATTGATGAATCGAATATTATGGTTTTTGTTGGATGTCTTGTTTTTGTTTCTTGATCATGCAAGGGATAGTCATTGCATGAGAGAGAGAGAGAGAGAGGAAAGTATGAGAGTAGTGACCCAAAATGGAAGCTTTATAGCCCCCATTGGATGATGCGTCATTTCTCACGGTCGGGATTTTCTATTGCAAATAATGTTACAATCTCTTATTGTATTTTATACATGAATAATATGTATATAAAATATTTCATTGAATATAAATTTAATATGGATTCTACACACTTGTCGGGCAGATATGATATACAACACAAAATGTAACACCTTTTTATAATAGAAGATCTTGTGTGCATTTCTCATATCTCGATTTTTTAGAAATTTCTTGTATTAAAAAATGCATTTATTTGACATTTTCAAAAAATATTTCAAAGAAATATTCCACTCGATTTCCCTAAAAAACCTCAAATTTCCTTGAAAAATGGATTAAGTGGCATTTCCTCAAAATTTCCTCATGAAATCCATATATTTTTTATCCATAATTAGACACCCTACCCAACAACTAAAACATCTTTATCCGCTAATATTTTAACATAATCATCAAAATAATGACATATCTTGATTGGATATGACACAAGGTACAAAATAAGATTCACTTTGATTATTTTGGATGCCTTAATCGATAAGTTTAACTTAAATATGTCTAAATTTTCTTAGAATATGAAAACTCATACATATCAATTCTCACAAAAAATAACTTTTTTAAAAAAATAAGACATATCACATCACAATTAATCATATACTTTTTTCTATAAAAAATTTACCCAAACACACTTTATTCCTCATATATCTACCCCTTAAATATATATAATTCTCTTGCTTCTTCTAAAAAGTTAGAAATAGAAAATGACATCCCATCAAAATGGGCTTAAGTAGAGGTTCGGATCAAAATTCTGGAAAATATTTTTAAACTCCTAGTGTGATATATATCAAACAGTGTTAATTAAGTAATATCATGACATATAGAATGAACTAATGTGACTTAATTTCCACCAATTGATTTTGTTGCAACTTTTTTCCGAATGTTAGGTCATATCCATGATTGCATTTTCTAAAGTTTTAATTCTCTCTTTGTCTGTATTACTGAATAATATATATACAATATAAGAATTTTTTTAACATTAATCTCATAAGATAGGTAATATTCCAATTTTAATTACATTATTTACAAACTTGCAAAATTAGTCTTAAAGGATGTATCATTTTTGCATTTTTAGTTTTAGCAGTTAAAAAGGGACGAAAGTCATTAGCTAAATCACGTGTTTTACACTTGATCAATACTAAATTTAACGGCGCTTATGTGACTATTTTGCGATTTGAAAATACCATGACTAAAATTGCAATAAATTCTATGATGTGAGATGAATATTGTAAATTTTTCTATAAATGAACATTTTGCGTTTCACAAGAATTTTATACATTTGACATGTCTATAAAATTCTATTAAAGTTAAATATAATGTGAAGCCAAATTAAAATTAAGAATTTGAAGTAATCTCACTTGTTATATCCATACCTCCAAAAGACCAACCATTGAGAATTAGGAAAAATTGCAATTTTCGTCGTCTATATTAGGGGTTGGCAATTTTGAAACAATATCTTTTTCAATTTGTAATTAAGTTATTTATATTTCATTTTTGTGGCAATTTCAATTCTTGAAGTGACAATTTTGGTCATTTGGGCCTGAAAATTCAAAAAATTGGGGATTTTGCATCCAATTTGGGGATTTTTTAGATTTTGGAGGAAAAATTGGAGCTTTTGCTCATTTTGAAGGAAAAATATTTATTTTGCATCCATTTGAGATGCACAATATTATATTAAACTTGCTAAAATATATTTACATACATACATAGAAAATAAAAATATAATAATAAACAATCATTAAATAATGTCTAAAACTAATTTATTTTTATCTTCACACTTTAACTTGTTGTATCAATTTTTTGCTTAACTCATTAATACTCACATTTTTAAAGTATCATGAACCAATATAAATTTATATTATTTAATATTGTATATATACAATATATATATATATATATACATAAAAAAAATAAAATTCACACACATCTGAATGCCATAGTCGGAATATATTTAATAAATATATAATCACATGCTCTTATTTATTTATTTATGGATTTGTCATACTTTAATTGAATTTTAAATGATAAAAATTATTTTGAAGTATGAGAATCAAAGTAATTTCTAAAAAATTTAGATAAATTTTTAAAAAAATAACTTTCCATAGCTCTGATATATCATTTAAGATGGATATGAAGAATGATATGTATGAATATAGCCACAGACTATCTCAAAATTCAAAAAGAAAATAAAAACTAGATGTAATATTATATGTGCTTGGAGGTGTAACCGACATGTTACAGACACACGAGTACTTCATATTATTTAATAAAAACTTCCAGTCAAATTTAAAATACTAAATAAAAATCGGAGAGGAACAAGATTTTACAATTAATGAAACGTTAGTTTTTAATCTGAGTGGAACGAGAAATTATTTTTATAAATTCTTTATAATAAATCAAATTCATGTTATAATATTTACATATATAGACACACACACACACACACATAAGAGTCAAAATAAATTAGAAGAGATTTTATAATTTATCTGAGAGGAGTACTCGGCATGTTACGGAGACGGGGCGTACTTTATAATTTTTCTAAAGTTTGATTTTTAACCATTGACTTTTAATAATATTAATTTATATTATTTTAAGACAAAAATATATAAATAAGTATGAAAAATGAAAAACATTGCAAAGTTTAATTATTAATGATAGTATATGTGTGTTATGTGTTTATTTCACTATATATATAAATATATTATTAGCAAAATCCCCAAATTCCTCACTCCCCCCTCTCTCCCCTCTCGCTCTCTCTGAAAACCCTATTTCTTCTCTTCTTCTTCGCCAACGATGGTTTGGTGAATCAGTCACATGCATCACTACTGATGTCATCACAATCATCGGCGGACTGGGTTGGAGCACCCTCCTTCAAGCTGTGTATCTCAACTTCATATCTAATAAAATGGAGATAGATCTAACAAGATAGAATGGATCTGACGGGATAAAAAACGGGCGATACATTAGATTTAATATAGCTTTATAGATATTTTGCTTAGACTTTTATTTTATCTTTCGAATAAGAGTTTATTTTCTCTCTATAATGAGAGTTTCGTCTCTCTTGAATAAAGGTGTGATTTTTTGCACAAGAGTTTTCTTATGTTCATTTGTTAGTTTTTTAGATTTGTTAACTTGAGAAAACTTGATGTTATGTGCTTCAAGTGTTATTACTACATCGTTAGAGATAGTCTAATTTGTATTATTTTTTACGTTGTAAACTTTTTATTAAATAAAATAAAATGACCGCTATTCCCTAAATAAAAATGCCCCAATTTCGCCCCAAAAGTAGCAAAAGCTCCAATTTTCCCTTTGAAATCCGAAAATCCCCCAAATTAAATGCAATATCCCCAATTTTCTGAAATTTTCAGCCCAGAGAATCAAAATTGCCGCTCTGAAAACTGAAATTGCCACAAAATTGAAAGATAAAGGAGTTAATTATAAGTTGAAAAATAACTGTCCCAAAATTGCCACAACTAAGTATGACCCCTCTGAGTTTCTCTTAAAAAAGGTATATAATTTGCTAGCCAAAGTCGATTTGTATTTTCATTTTATTTTATTTTCTCAGTATCACCGACCCAAAATTTTCTAATATTATGTACTGAAATTAAGCAACTAAAATTTATCACTAGTATTCTTGAATTCAAAGTTGTACATTTGAAAAAAAATAAGAACTATATAATGATTTAATCTTTCGAAAGAGTACGTGATATAGAGTTTTATTTTTTTGCTAAGCTTACGTGATATAGAGTTTACGTGCAATCCAATTATCAAAGACCTATTCGTCAAAAAATAAATAAATAAATTATCAAAGACCTAGATCAAGCCAGACCCGGTCGAAATTCTTAATGAGGAAGACTGAATCGACATATTTAAAAAAATTCGATAATACATACATATATCTGTCGTTTGTTTTTGCGTGTGTGTGATGCTTCACGTGGATACCTTTGTTGTTTTGCATATAATTAAGACCAACGAGAGGCGATTCTATGCCAGATCGGGTGGAGCTGGTGTACTTAGCATCACACATTTGTGGTGGGGTGAGTGGTTTTCATCATCCAACACCCATGCAAAAACCACCCACCCCACTATAATATGTGGTGTTAAGTTTACAGACTGCAATGCACCCAGTCTGGCATAGTCTCACGCGAACAATGGGTTTGTGAAGTGTGTACTTTTGTGGATGTATTAATTGCAGTTCATGCAGCCAAACTTACGTGTGCATGTTTGGTTTCTCTGCCCTTTCTTTCAAATAATAATATATATATTAGGAATCAAGGATTTCAATGGTGAAACAACGGAAAATATAAGAAAATACGGGAAAACGAAAGCAAGAAGAAAGACAAAGAATTTTTATGGTGGAAACCCAATTAAGGGAAAAACCCACCTCCAACTAGATCTTTTTATTTCAACTCATCAAAGTGATTCGATTTACAAGATGAGTTCTATGCTATTTAAATAGACAAAAGTGAAGTTAAAACCCTAATAGATTTAGGAAAAACAATCCTAAATCAACCCTAGGACTTAAGGAAACAATCCTCATCAAATAGGACTCAAGAAACATGCCAAAAATACATAAGCCACGAAAAAATGAAAAAATGCACTTTCAGTCGCACGACCCGCGCCCGGGCGCCATACGGCGCCACCTTTCTGTCGGCAGCGCCTGGGCACCCCACTCAGTGTCTGCGCCCCCTGCTTCAATTTTTCGACTCCTTTTGCGATCCCGATCTAACCTCGACCCTTCTCGGCTCTATCTTGACTCCTTTTCCAACATATTTTGATCCGACTCCACACCATTGCCCAACAATCTCCCACTTGGAGACTGATCAAAAATAGCCTAAACTCAAACTCGAAACAAACAACCATTTTTTCAACCTCTAAATCCCGATATAGTTGGAACATCTCCAAAATCAATGGAGATCAATCGAGGCATCTCCATGCCCCATCAATCCGTCCGGCTCAAGTGACCCCCACTTGATGGACACTCTCTTCTTTTCCAACGTGTACAATGTTCCCTTTCTCGAACTTGCCACTATTCTATTCTCTTTTGGTGATCACCTAAAATCCACCACTGAATACCGTGGTATATCCATCTCGGTCCAACTGACCCACGGATATAAGGTTTCCTCCTAAGACCCGGAACATGTCTCACCTCACTCAACTTGAGTCATACTCCATTGGCATCCTCAATGTCAACATCACTCTTACCTACTGTGTTCGAGGTTTTGTCTCCTCCTAGCCAAACCTTTCCAAACTCATCGAAAACATAGTTGGCCAATATTCTTTCTCCCGATGAAGATTGATAGGATGCACTTGAGTCTAAAATCCAAGTACCCCTTGGATCCTCGGTACAACAAACCAAAGCATCACCATGATCCTCCGTTAGGTACTCACAGATCCCTTATCTTGCTTCTTCTTCCTATCTTTCTTCGGCTCCTTGCACTTGTTTTGGTAGTGCACGTATTCCCCGCAATTAAAGCATTCTACTTCTTTCTTGTGTTTTTTTGGGTAACTATTTTGACTGCTTATTCCTCCGACAATTAAGGCTCCTACCATAATTTCCCCAGATTCTTTCCTACGAATGTTCTTGCTCAAAATCATATCCCGGATTTCTTGAAGCTTCAGAGCTTTATCCCCGGAAGAACTACTTACCGCAGTCACAATTGCACTCCAACTATCAGGCAAGGATGAAAGTAGGATTTCATCATTGAACGTGATTTCTATCGAACTCAACTGAGTCAAAATCACATTGAATTCGTTGATGTGATCTGTCACTGATCCACCTTCACCCATCCTCAAAGTAAATAATCTACGCATCAAATATATCTTGTCAAGGTGGATGGCTTCTCGTACATATATGATAGCGCCTCCATCAGACCCGATGTAGTCTTCTCTTTGATGATGTTGAAAGCAACATTCCTCGCCAGCGTCAACCGAACCACACCCAAAGCTTAGGGATCTAGCAACGTCCAATCTTCATCTGTCATCTTCGCCGGCTTCTTTCTCGTCAACTGTTCGTGTAGCTTTTTCTGATACAAATAATCCTCTATCTGCATCTTCCAAAAACCAAAATCCCTACCATCGAACCTATCTATCTTAATTTTTCCCTCATCACCAGCCATAGCTCCCGCTTGACAAAAAAATCTCAAAGCTAATCTAAGATTTCGTGTTTACCCTCAGATCTAGTTGTGAGACGTCTCCTAAAACTCAAAATTTTAGGCTCTTGATACCAATTGTTAGGAATCAAGGTTTTTTATGGTGAAACAACAACGGGAAATATAAGAAAATATGGGAAAACAAAAGCAAGAAGAAAGACAAAGAATTTTTATGGTGGAAACCCAAGCAAGGGAAAAAACCACCTCTAACTAGATCTTTTTATTTCAACTCTTCAAAGTGATTTGATTCCATTTACAAGATGAGTTCTATGCTATTTAAATAGACAAAAGTGAAGTTAAAATTCTAATAGATTTAGGAAAAATAATCCTAAATCAACCATAGGACTTAAGGAAACAATACTCATCAAAATAAGACTCAAGAAACATGCCAAAAAATACATAAGCCACGAAAAAAATGAAAACGCCCGCTTTCAGTCGCACGACCCGTGCCCAGACACCATATGGTGGCGCCTGGGCATCACCTTTCTGTCGGGGTGGCGCCCATGGAGGCCCCACTCAGCGCCTGCGCCCCCTGCTTCAATTTTTGGACTCTTTTTCGCGATCCTGGTCTAACCTCGACCCTTCTTGGCTCTATCTTGGCTCCTTTCCAACCTATTTTGATCTGACTCCACATAATCACCTAACAATATATATACACACACACACTATGGACACTTTTTGGGTTTCTGTGAGGGGTTCCACCTATCTTGCCCTTCTTGTTTTTGTTTATTGTTTTAAGAAAAGTTATCGTGGCTCCTCAATTACCAAAATATGACATGACTGTTAGATAATATAATATCTTTTCATATCTTTCTAATATTTATGTTAGTTTAGGTTTCTTTATGTTTCCTTGTATTTATCTTTCCCTTGTTTATAGTTATGATTTCTTGTTTACCAAGTTTATGTAACTCTATAAATATATGACTCAATAATACAAGTTCCCCATGGGGTTTTGTCTAATCTAACATGGTATCAGAGCTAAAGGGTTTTTCTTTCAACCCTCATGATCTTTCGCTTCCGCCAGCCTCTATCGCCGCCCCGTTCGGCTCTCTCTATATATATTTTTCTCTTTTTGTTCTTCCTTCACTATGGTGAATCTTTTGTAATATAGTTTGGGTTTAGCAACCTATCTTTATCTTTTTCGTGTTTTAGCTGTCGCCGCCATCTTTTTTTTTCCGTTGCCGCCATTGCCCATTTCTTTCTTTTTCTTTATCTTTTCCGTGTTTAGCCGCCGCTCACCCTTGGAAAACGAGGACTTGGAGCCGCCGCCTTTTTATTTTATGCCGCCGCTTTCTCTCTCTTCGCCACAGGTTGCCGCGCTTAGCCACTATCGCCTTTGGTTTTGTTAGTTGCAGCTTTACTTAGTCGCCGTCGCCTTTAGTTTTGTTAGTAGCCACCGCTAACCCTTGGAAAATGAGGACTTGGCGCCACCGCCGTCACTTTTTATCTTTGTCGACGTCTTTTTCTCAATTTTCTATGACCGGGTTTCTTTGGTCCAATCTCAACGTTCAAGACTCTCATGTTTCGACTGCGGCGGAGTGTTAGATAATATAATATCTTTCTAATATTTATGTTAGTTTAGGTTTCTTTATGTTTCCTTGTATTTATCTTTTCATTGTTTATAGTTAGGTTTTCTTGTTTACCAAATCTATGTAACTCTATAAATGTTACTCAATAATACAAGTTTTCTATGGAGTTTTCTCTAAACTAACAATGACTATATTAATGATAAATTTAAATCTCAAGAAGATTTTTAAAAATAATTCTCCTTTTTGTAAGATGAAAAGGAAAAATTATGGCTATCTAGTGTAGTTTCTATTTCATTTAATACAATACAGATTAAAAAAGTAAAAATTATAAGCTCTAGCTATAAGTTTGTGTCTTTTGAGGTTTGACCATTTAATTACATGTAATATTATCTCTAGTTACAGTTAAGGATGTGAACTGATTACCCATTTCAATGACCCTCATACATGATCTAAATAGTCTGATCGCTCCTACTGTACTTGTAATAATCACTATTAATTCTTGGTAGAATGTGAACCAATTATATGATTGTGCAGATATATTGTTAACCCAATGTATGACAAATATGTATTAACTATTAACCGACACCTGGATTTTCACCTATATACATTTGCAGTATAAAATTATTGAAAATTTAGGCAAATTGTAGTTTTGGTTCCACATAACAAGAGATTGAGCTCTTTTTTAGTCCCGATCTTTATGGGACTTGCATATTTAGTCTCAATTGATGAAACTTTTAAGCATATTGAGTCATTCTGTTACAAATTGAAGATCAATATATCATTAGTCAACTTTTAATAATGATTTCCGTCCATTTTGTAATGAAGACGACTCAACATGCTTAAAAATTTTAATTTGTGAGACTAAATGTGAAAGTCTCATAAAGATTGAGGCTAAAAGCACAAGCTCCCCTATTGTATGAGGCCAAAAGTGTAATTCTTCTGAAAATATAACTCAAATTTGTGCCACAAATTTAAATGATTTAAAATGATGTTTCACCTTGTGTTTTTTTTTATTTATTTGTGTCACAGGTAAATATTTCCTTTGTCTTTTGAAAGTTATATAATATAAGATGAAAATAGAGAATCCTTGCAAAAATGAATGCCAACAAGGGCGCAGCAATGCGAAGTTTAAAGTTCCACTTCTCTCACATTTCATTTTTTTTATATTTATTTATTTATTTCTGAATCTTATAAGTGCATACAAGGACAAATGTAAGGACAATGTCGCATATGTTCATTTGGCATTCTATTTTTTACAAACTTCCAAATTCCCACATATATAATAGTTTTATATGATTCCAATAATAAATAAAATAACACTTCCACATGACCCATACATTTAAAGCTCTATCAATATTCTCAATAAATTCTAGCTCCTACGTCTTCTTCTTCTTTAATCATTATTATTAATTTTTTTTTGATAATCATTATTATTAATGTGGTGGGTCACGTCTTTTGTCTTGGATTTGTAATTCGTCAAATTTCTCAAATAAACTAAATTTTGATTAACCCGAGTTTATATTACACGGGTAAATTTGCATTTATTACCCCGTAATTGCTAAAGTTGACACTCGAAAGGCTGTCGACATGGCAATTTTATCAACAACTTATTTATTTTGAGATAGGGAATTTACACCAATGGTCCCCCCCATGTGGACACATTGTGTTTACTTTAGTCCTCATGTCAAAAATAGCACTTTCGTCCCCATTTCTTAAAATGTAGCATGTTTTGGCCCCTTTTTTTCAATTTTCTCCACAAATGAAGGGGCCATTTTCGTCACTTTATGCCTACCTAAAAGGCACACACACATGTGTCTTATGGTATCCCGGGATTTCTCCTTTTGAACTAATCGGGTTACTCCGATGCAGATTTTGCAGGTTGCAAAATAGATCGTAAAGCACTAGTGGTACTTGTCAATTCTTAGGTGATAGGTTAGTTTCATGGCATAGCAAGAACAACAATCCATAGCTACCTCCACAGCCGAAGCTGAGTATGTAGCTGCAGGAAGTTGTTGTGCACAAGTTCTATGGATGAGGCAACAACTTAGAGATTACGGAACATCTTAGGACCAACTCCATTTATTGTGATAACCAAAGCGCTTTAGCCATGACTCAAACCCTGTTCTTCATTCAAGACCAAACACATTGACATAGATACCATTTCCTTCGTGACCACGTTCAAAAGAAAGATATCTCCATGCACTTCATTGGAACTGACAACACACTGGCAGATATCTTCACCAAAGCACTCAATGAACAACGTTTTCTCACTTTGAGAAGTGAACTAGGTATGATTGATTTAAACGCTTGATCATGAAGCATCATATTTTATTAGGCATATAATTTAGGGGGAATCCACTTAAGTTATATCTCACAATATTCTTTAAAAAAAAAAAAAAAAAAAAATATTGAATGCTCAGCTCATAACTGTAAGCGTCAATGATAAAAATTTTCAGATGCATAATCATCAACGCTCAGCTCTATGTTTGCATAAAATATTGAATGCTCAAAATATTAAAAAAAAAAACTTTTGACTTCAAGCGTCCATTTTATCAGCTAAGCGCTGAATAGTTTATCAAAAATTTATAAAATATTTTCGTTACAAGCCATGCATAAAATTTTCAAACTTCTTTCAAGGTCGTGGGTAGACTCAAAGGTCTATTTTGTATTCTACTCACACGCCTCTATCACATCAAACTGGCGGGTACTCAAATTTTTTTTAAAATGACGGTTCAGAGATAGCACGTGTTTGTGTACGTGTCAGTGTACAAACATGCGTGTGTTACACTCTGAAAATACCAAACGTTAATTTTTCTTTAACTCTCGGATGTCAAATCTTTATATATGAGAATTACCAAATGTAACTTCTCTCTTTTACACAAAACTCGCGTCCGCAGTTAATAAATTTATGGCTAAGATTCAACAGTTATTACACGTGTTTAAATCCTACTCAGACTACATAACACAAGTTTCAAAACTCTTTACTGTGTCATTTAAAAACAAACTCTGCAGAAAAAGTAACTTACTTTCTACTCAAGCATATCTGCAAATCTCTCTTTATCTCTCTCAATACAACAGAAAAATCTCAGTCCATCTTCTTCGTTTTAAACAAAAAAAAAATGGCACCAAAGAATCATCATCTACTTCTGCTGAAATTACCATCAAGGTAACTGAAGGTCTTGTTGTCGACTGGAAATTTCTATATGAACAAACTCAGATCAACCTGACGGACATAATGGACATGGTCGTCAAAGCTGGGCTCAAACCCTTCTTAACCCAATACTCTTATATGTTTCCTACTGAAGTTGAAACTTTCTGGAAGACTGCTACACTTTCAGAGGACAAGAAGTCCATCTCTTGTCAAATTCCCTTCTCCAAGAAGGAGTCTCCAAAGGAATTCATCCTATCTGCTTCCACCATTGCCAAGAACTTCAATTTGCCTAATGAGGGTGAGACACTGGATTCTGTTACGTTGAAACAAATTAAGGAAGCATGGGCAATCATGAGTGCGTACGACGATGTTCCTTACACTCAGTACTTCGAGAAGAAAGATCTGGTGTCCAAATACCGGTTATGGCTGATTTCTGCAGCAAGATCATAGAATGCCGCGTGGGAACCTTTGATAAGGTAAATCCTGTTCAATTTCAGATGATGGTTGCTATACTCTTCAACATCAAAATCAACTGGAGTGAGCACATCTTCGGACGGTTTCGGGACAGTCTAAGCGCTTCAAATAAGCCTTATGGACTCATCCTGAGTGACATCTTGTTTAAATCGAATTGTGTGTACTCGTCTGGACTTCCGTTGAATAAGTCCAAGTTGTTGGGAAAAAGGATTCTGACCAATATGTTCAATCCTCCAAAAGTTAGTGGTGCGGCTAGACCCCTATCTGAGCGGCTGGAAGAACGCCAACTGCTTGCTCAAAAGGCTGAGAGACCAGTGCCAGAGGAAGCTGTGAAGCGTCCAGCAGCAACGAAGAAGAGAGCCCCCAGAAAACCCAAGTTAAAATTGCCGTCCCCTCTCAAAAGATTGATGAGGAAACTGATGAGGATGCCGAGGACAAGTTGCCTCTCAAAAGACGAAAGCTGGAAGGGATCATTAAGCAAATAGACTTTGAAGAACCAGCTGTTGATCCTCCCGCTCCTCCGCTAAACTAGTTGAAGGAGTCAACATTAAGAAAATCTTTAAGCGTTCCAGGACTAGCAAGCGTCAAGCTACTCCTGAAGAGCCTGAGACAGTTGAGCCAAGCGCTCAAGTTGCTGTTGAGCCAAGCGCTCAAGTTGCCGTTGAGCCAAGCGCTCAAGTTGTTGTTGAGCCAAGCGCTCAAGATGTTGCTGTTGAGCCAAGCGCTCCAGAAACTGCTGTTGAGCTTAGTTCTCAGGGTAAGTTTATTTCTTCCCACAGCATTTCTATTCCTACATCTGTAGAAGATCCTGCTCTTATAGAGGATGGCTCTTGTTTTTCAGCTATAGTTCCAGCTGCTGCTGAAGTGTCCACAGATGTTCTGTTGGATGTTGACCTGACTGGAGTTGTAGCTATCGCTCAAGATGTTGCCGCTGAAGTAGCTGCAATTGAACCTGAGGAACCTGCTACTTTAACAGAGGCACGTTCAGAAGGTCAGAACGCTGCTGAAGACGTTAGAGCTCCTCGTCACTTCTTTCAACTCGATCCGCTGAAGACAATTGATCATTCAATTAACTATATGCCCCCAGCGCTCGACGAAGATTTCATTCCTGCAGGATATAATATAGAAAGATATATTGCTGCAGAAGCTGACGCTGCAAGACTGATTGACTTTGACAGCGCAATCAAAGCAACCGTTCTAGACAGACCAGGAGACAGACCTCCTAGATGTGCCGTGGATGTGGCTTACTATCTTGACAATGGCCACAGCAGACCAACTGGGTTCGCGCTAAGGGATTACACTGTTCGTGTGTATGATCCTCTCCGTCCTAGCTTTCTCAATCCCTCAGAGTCAGTCTTGAACAGAGAAGGTTACACACATTTCCCACAGACGGCTCACAGCCCTGAAAATCTTGCATCGGTCCGTCCTCTCTGTCTATGGAAAATAAAAAGATTCATGCTGGTGAGCGCCTTGAATCGTTGACCGATCTGCTCCAGACTGAAGCTGATGCTTACTTTGACAGCGTCTGGAATGCCAACTATCAGCCTGATAAGCACCGCTTTGAAGCCATAAGAGATATTCATCTTGAAGGTATTCGTGCTATGGTGACTGCTGGCACAGACTTCTGTATAAATGAAGTAAATTGGGTTGAAGCGTACATGGGACATAAATACACCTTCCCAGAGTTAGTCCAAGCTCCCCATCTTTTCGGCATAGGCATGCATGACAAGAAGCGTCAATTCGCCAAGTATTGCCTCCTGAAGCGTCAACAACGACTCGGACCTGTTCTCAAGCTCCCAATTATTAGACATCAAATAGAACAATGTCTACGTCAAGAACTTCAGAGATTATCCCTCACCCCTCTTCGGTTTAATGCTCAAGCGTCTTCCAGTGGTACAGTTGGTGAACGGTGCTTAAATCTTGCTCCAAGCCACTGTGAAGAAAACTTCAATCTGATGGTAAAGATTCTATCTCCCGTATCTCTCTTTGATAAAATCTTCACTGCCAATCTCAGATCTTGGAACGGCTCAGTGATCAATTCATTCAAAGGATATCCGCTGCTCCCTTCCATTCGCAGTGAGGTACTCAATCACTATGAGTATGTTCTTTCTCTGCTTGAAAGGAATCAAGAGCTCGCTCAAGCCATTTATCCGTATCTTGAAGAGTACTATGCGGACTGTGTGCCTACACATCGACGTCCTGCATCTCTTCCCTCAGATTGCTTGATTGGATTTTCCAGAACTCACTGCACAGATTCACTATTCTCCATCGCTCAAGCGCCGTCCAAAGTTTTCCCAGATCATGTGCTGGATATCATTGGTCCAATGTACATCAGGGCCATTGATAGTCCTCTTCGCACATTTATCTCCGGTACTTGTATGTCCAGGACCAGACTCATTGAACTCTTGGATTCTACATCCACCTCTTATGCCGACTCAGCAAGCTGGAACTTCCAATTCACTGACTTTCGCCAACCTGAGTCAACGCTTGAGGAGCGCCTGCTGAGACATCTGAAGCGTCCAAATCTGCCGATACCAGTATTCCTGACGCTCCTGAACATGCTACCATTGATAGTGCTGAAGATACTTCCCTGGATATTCGAGGTATTGTTTTTGATCCAGCCTATCAAGTTCCTTTTGACTCTCTCAAACACTCATCACGGTTCAAGCGACCAGCTCCTCAAGCGGTTCAATCAGATGAGAGTCAAGCCTTCGGTCCCCTGCTTAAATCTGTTTTGGAGACAATTAGCGCTCAAGCTACTCAGAGTGAAGAATCTCTCCATTGGATTAAGGAAGACCTGGCAAAGATTGAAACTCACGTAATGAGCGCTCAGATTGCTCATATGCGTAGTTCAGCTCAAGCGGCAGTTGGTGAGTGCAAACAAGACTTTCAAGAAATGCAGGATGCTGCCCACGCAACCCAACTTGCCATGAAAGAAGAACTTGAAAAGCGCCTTGCAACCCTTGAGATCTCTGTGAATGACGCCACCAGCGCTAAGCTTCTTGTTATGCAGGAACGCTTCGACAAGCGTCTGGATGACATCACAGATTCCTTATCTCAGATTGCTCATCAGGTAAGTGTACTCACAAACCACTTCTTAAAATCTGATGATGGCAATAAGGGGGAAGAGAAGAAGAAAGGAGAAAAGCGGAAAGCGTCCAGTTCAAAATTGAAGATCCTCCGTCTCTTAAGCGTCAAATGCCTCCTTCTCAGTCTGCGCTTAATCTCCCGTCTTGGATAACTGCTCTGAAACAAGTTCATCCGGAGCGCCCAGTAGTACACTAAGGGAACCTCCTAGAGCGTTATATCCAAACCTACCAATTCCTACAAGAGCACTGCTTGAACAGTTTGACATTCCTCTTCAGAGAACATCCATTTCAGAACCTACAGATCCACAGATCTTAGCTGAAGAAAGGAAGATGACTGATTTTAGCCAAGCTTTTCGAATCTGCCTAAGGTACATTGGTATCGACCCAACTGACTGGGATAATCACTTTAAAATATTCAAAAAGAGACAACAAGAAGAAAACAAGCTTATCATCAACAAAGATCATGAAGCAATGATGATCTTGGAAGACAATCTGACTGAAGCTATCCGAGCTGAAATGTCCAAGCGATACAGAGTTAGACCAAGTCATTAAAGCTTTCTGATTTTACATTATCTATATTCTTGTCTCTTATATCTTTAAATATTCAGCTGTAAAAATGCTTGTAATTCTCGATAAATATGAAATGCATTTTTTTTCTTGCTGAAACATCTCGTTGAAGCGTAACTAACTTTAACTAACGTCTACTGATCAAAGCTAACTTTTACTTTTGGCTATCTAACTCTTGAACTATAAAAGAGTAAGTATTGCCATCATCAAAAGGGGAAATTGTTAGGAATTTCATGTTAGAAGTTTTGATGATGACAATTAAGTTTTTGTTAGACCCCAAAAAGTTGTAAGTTTATTTTCGTAGAAAACTTGTATAGGCTTTGAAGCGTTAGACTTGTAATAGATTTATTAGGCTTTGTTATCTTACTTTAGAGTGTTAGGCAAAATAGTCTTAGGCTGAGCGTCTGATGATTTCTGAGTGAGTTTATCAGTGGTAAAGTTCGAAGACTCAAGCGCCTGATCTCAGAAGATAGATACAGTCTCCAAGCGTCCACTTTGGCCAGCTATATCAAGCGTTACCTTATGGGACAGAAGTGATTTCACCTGAATTTACTTCTAAGTCCAGAAGGAGTTTAATGCAAATATTCTCAAAGCATTAAATACCAACGGGTATTAATTTCAAATGCATTAAATGTTGATAAGAGCATTTAATATGATAAGCAATGTCAGACGTACGGAGAAGCCACCCTATTGGACTGTCAACTATCTCAGACTGCAGCACCAACTTTCGTGCAGCAGATTTTCAGGAAAAAGGACAAAAGTTGTTCACTCGCGAAAGTGAGAGACACGCGCCAGTGCATGTGTCAAACGGACACTTTCTCCAAGAATACCTATAAATAGGACTTCAACAATAAACAAAAAAAAGAGCAACAATTTTATCAAAGCCAAATTGCTGTTGCATTAAAATCTCATTCCTTAAACTCTCAGAAAAGCCAGAAACTTCAAGAAACATCCAAATTGCTTTTCTTATATTCCTGAGACAGTCAACAAATATCTCAAACATTCTTTTTGAAGAAACCAGATTCCTACTGAGATATTACCAAGTTGTTTGAACTTCATCAAAATCAAACAAACCTTTTAGAAAATCCCATCCAAGCCTCGCGATCTGTGTGAAGTCGAAGTTGGATACTTGCATCATTTCTGGGTGAAAGAAGCAAGAGGGTTGAAGTGATTTGAAGCAGAAATCTGTGTGATCAAGGAGCTCAAGTCATCGACATCCATCTCTCCCTAATTTGTAGAAGATTCTGTGTGATTCTTTGAGAATCATTTTAGTGGATTGCCTCCAAGTGCAAAGGAGAAGAAGGACGTAGTTGGGATTACACCACCCAACGAACCTTACAAATATTGTGTTATTTACTTTTCAGTCATTTCATTCATCTATCATATCATTGCATAAGTAAAACACAATCAAAAGCTAAGCACCTAAGAAACATCTTGTGACGCTAAAAACTTTCAAAGAGAAGACTCCAAAATCATTCCGCTGTGCTAACCCTGATTAAAAGAACTGAACGCTTAACCTACAAGGTCAAAGTATTCAATTCCTGAAGTCTAAGTTAACTTTATAAAACAGTCTTCATTAGACGCTTCACAAAGTCTCAAATATCTTATGTGAACGCTAAGGTGAAGTGTCACACACTTCAAGCGCCTATCATTTCAAGCGTCCAAATACGTTTAATAGGAAATCTTTTTTAAGTCGAAAAAGACTAAAGGGTCTATTCAACCCCCCCCCCTTCTAGACCCTTTCGTATGCCACTTGGGACCAACAGAAATGGATTCCCACCATCCATTGACTTATCTTATGGCCAGATGTGAGGTTTTCTTGAGTTTGATGATTGGTAGAAAACAAACAAGAAGAAAGAAAAACTCAGGTCAAGTGTCGGGGTACACTTGGACCAAGAGCTATATGGTGTATTATTATTAATGAATGACATATGCTTCCTAGAAGGAAGAAATGCACCATAGCACATGTTTCATACCATGTGTACTGCCTATGTGACCATTGGGTAATGAGTGAATGGATCCCTGCTTCCTCATTGTGTGAGACCCAGAGGTTTAAATAACCTGATTAAGTACCCTTATTACTTTCAACTGATTGTCAAAACTTTAATTTGGTGTTGCTACTTTAGCATGTTTCCAATAGCCATGGATGATTCGGCAATGTGGGACATGTCTAGGAAAGCAGTCACTTTAAAGTTGAGAGATTCAAGTGGGAAAGGAAGACTATCTATGACTAGCACCACATTTGTATTTACCGCGCGGACAATTATGTCAAACTTTGAAGTTTGGGACATAATTGTGAATACATAAAGTTATTGTGAATGGGTATGCTCTTATATCATATGAGGGATCAGAGATACTCTGATTGGTGTAGTACATGGAGTCTGGGGTATAACGAGATAGTACGTCTTGATACTTTGAGAAAGTGAGCTGTTATATATCCTTAACCGGTGTATGACCTTAAAGCTCTATGTGTACGTGCTCGTTGGTCACACTACCCATTTGCTTGTATCAAGATTGTGAGTATATGACTACGATGATACATACTTGTGTCTAGCCCTCATGTGCGAGTGGGAGATGTTGGAAATGGGGTTAGGATCGCCCATGAGGGCTGACCCGACCCGGATTTTGAACATGAAATGGAGGGAGTGGTTTTACTCCATTTGAATTTGAATGGGAAGTCAACCACAACCAAGGAGATATAACTCCTATCATCTCCAGCAATTTACGCATGATTTTAACACACAAAAATGAGGGAAAAGGACATACATTTTCGTCCATAATATAGGCAAGATAATGGTAACATGATATCATCTTGAGAATGGTCATTTTACTCATCCTTTGGAGCATTTGGGTTGTGGAATACAAGTCTCTTCCATTATGTGATTGGACTTAGACGAATTGGAGCATTCAGAGGTGTAAATCAAGTCTGTGATTCAACCGAAGATGGTCCTCAAATTTTTGGGTTCAAGTAAGTGATTCGTGAACCGTAATATTATGAATTCGGCATTATATGTTCGTCAGTACACATTCTTACAATCCTACAAAAGGTGACATTAAGATCTAAGTTGATGACTTCTTGAAGATCACTAGGACAGGACTTATAGGCAACAGCAGATTTCTGAAACTTTGCAGAATTTTGCGCCAAAAGGTCTGCTGCTTTGTTGAGCTCTCGGTAGCAGAACGCCATCTGCACGTGCTGAAACTCAGTTAAGATCTTCCAAGCGTACGTCCTGGACCAGATTGCGGTGTTCCATTTGAGGTTCGTGCATCCTGCAGAAGACAGAGACAAGATATAGGGAATCTGAGTTAACGACCAAGTTTTGGATACCCTTATCCTTTGCCAAGTTAAGTCCTTCATAGAGGGCCTTAAGTTCAGCCAAGTCGTTTCACATTATGCCGCAGTGACCCGCTATTGCACTCACAAACTGCCCATTATGATCACGGATAATTGCTCCAAAACCAGCATTTTCTGGGTGCATTTCCTGGGTTTCCCCTGGCTGCATCATCAATGTTTAATTTGTACCACCCGGATGGTGGTTTGTTCCAATTAAGATTTATTTTATATGTAGCTTTTGAACATTTTTTATTATATTGAAAATAATCTTTCAAAGCTAACCATTTCCGCCAAATCTCCCAACAGTTGATGTTTTTATTTTCGAAAATGGCATCATTTCTTGCATTCCACATTAGCCAAAAGAGAGTGATACTTTTACTAAGCACCAGTTGATTCCTTTTTTGATTTTGGACAAACAGGAGGATGTTAGAGTTGCCAAAGTTTCTAATTTCTGGAAATTGAGAGTTAACAAGTGAAGAAAAAACTGGGCAACTCATAAAAAAGTGATAACTAGAGTCCACCTTTGTTTGGCAAATAGAGCAAAAGTCAGTAGGGCTTTGCCTTCGTTTGAAAAGGAGCTCAGACGTTGGGTTTTTTTGGTGTCCGAGTGGGGTGGAATGTATTTTCCAGATGATCTGCCATGGGAAATGTATATTTTCAGAAATTTATCCCATTGTAAGCACTTTTAATACTGAAATTTCCATTTTTTTCCCAAGCCCAGTTGATTCTATCAGGGGTCAAGGTTTTTGGAATGTGAACATTTTCTTTTTTTTTTTTTTTTTTTTTTAATTCAAGAGGGAGGGAAATACCCTATATATCTAGCCCGACAAACCCGGATTGATAGTTATAATCCTGAGCCATAAAGACTCTATCTAGCTCCATAAAGGAGAGGAGAGCCACAACTTGTGGCAGTCTGGATTCGAACCCAGGACCTCTCACATAAAATAGGAGGTAGATACCACTAGACCAACAGGTCTTGGTAATGTGAACATTTTCTAAATTCGTGATGTCCTCAGGAGACACCCAACCTTCAAGACACTCAAGGTTCCAAGATTTATTATCATGTTTAATAAGATGGTAAACTTTCATCTCTGATAGGTCATCAGGTAATGTGTAATTTTTTAAAAGTTTTGATCCTTCTCGCCAATCTTTACTCAGTCTAAATTCACTCCCATTCCCCAAAGTTCTAAAAACAGATTTTTTTTTTATTAAGGGAATAGTTTTATGAATTTTTAGCTTCAAAAAAATTTGAGTTTGGAAAGTATTTCAGTTTAACAGAGTTAGGCCAGAGGCTATTTTCCTGAGTAGCTAATCTCAAACCAAGTTTAAGGATATGAGGTATGTTTAAGGAGTGGAGATCCCTGATACCCAAACCACCTTGGTCTTTTCCCCTACACACCACTTTCCAACTAACCAGACTTTTTTTAATTTGCCTTGGTGTTGGGCTCCAGAGAAAGTTTTTACAGAGTTTTTCTATCACATAAACACTAGTTTCAATTAATTTTAAAAAATGCAACCCGATATACCACAAAATTCAATATTCTCACACAAATATCGATAATTCACATTCTCAAGACAAAATCATAAAAATGAACTTGAAAATATTGTCAAACACAACCTTAGTATACCAAAAGAAAGACGGGAGTGCATTTATAAAAATATTATAAAAATAGGAGTGCTAATATCAATCCGCTTAGCTAATTGGGGTGAATCTGACATCTGAAGTCACATCAATGTAAGATTGACAAGTGTCCATTTTACAAAAAATGTTAATAATAATTCAAATTAAATGAACAATTGTCAATCTCACATTGTGACACCATTAAATTTAGGGAAAATTACCAAAAACCTCTAAAATAAATTTTTATATCCCAAAAACGTATGAAAATATTTTCAATCTCGAAAAACCGCTCTACAAACTTTTCATTCAAAAAAACTCAAGATTAAGAATTTTTTTGACTAAACTACCTTTCATTTATTAAGTTAAGAATTAATCTTTTTTATCGAATTTTTTTGTTTTAAAAATTTTAAATTGATATGTTGAATAATAAATATTTTTTATTTTAAGTACTAGATATTTAAAATATTTTTATAAAATTTATTTTTTATTTTACTTTGATAATTATCTAAAACATTATCTAAGAAGATTAAAAATCGAAACAATTTAAAAGTAAAATTACATTTAGTCAATTATCTATAAATTTTCCAATTAAATAAATCTCTATATAAAACTACAATTGATTAAAATTTTAGTCTAGAAGGATAAGGGCAAATAAATCCATAAATTTATTTCGATTGAAAATTTTTATCATAGGTTTTTGGATATAAAAATTTATTTTAGGGGTTTTTTAGTAATTTTCCCTTAAATTTAAAACATTGGGTCAACTAGATCATCATTAAATACAATTTACCCCCTAAACTCTCCGATATACTGCATTCGGCCCCCTTAAACTAATATAAGGTAACAAAGTATTACTGCTTAACATGCGTTCATAGCTAAAACTCAAAATTCAACACAAAAAACACAATATAAGGTATCGATGATGTGAACGTTTCAAGTATGCGAACATAAACATTACATCATAAGCCTAAACAAAGTGCTAGAATCTTCCTCGTGATTCTATCTCATCAAATATGTATGCATTATCAGTCATCTTTCATGGCCTTGAGAGCTTTTTGTACACTTGGGATTCCCGGTGACTTTATGGCTTCAAGATTTATGGATTCTCATTCATCATTGACGTCTTTGAAAAAGGTCTCGGGTATTTCTGAAGGTGAAGACAGTGCTGATACGCACTTGAACTGTTGCCACGAAGCCATTCTCTAAGTTAGCATCAATAAGGAACAACCAATAGAATCAACACACATATAAATGTGTTTAGAGATAGATATACAAACCTTGTGTTGATTGTATTTCTCCCTCACAGCAACCAACGAAATTCCACGTCTACTCGATTGCAAGTCATGAAGGATGCAGACACATTCTTCTAGATCCGAAGGTTTATATCCTGAATGACGTTGTAGAGCTGAATTCTGTAGATGGCGAAAAAATTCATTTGGGTTCGAAAAATCAAGGTAGATTAATACATTTAGATTGTGTTTGGATGAAAGGATTTTGAACCCAATAGTTGACAACCAGAAGATTTCAAATACGTTGTGACTTGAAATCAAAAACAAATTCAACTTGTTTGTTACTACGGAATTGAATATACTAGCTCCAAAACCTTCACTCCGAACACAAACTCAAAACACGTATATCGAGTCAAGTATGTACCCAAGGATGTTGTTTAGGCCGGAGTGTTAATCTTGAGAGGAAAATGACTGATGCGGCCACTACGGAAGGCAAGAATTTCACACATCCATAATCCAACAAACTTAACTCTGCTAGATAGTAACCTAAGAACTCCAACTGCAAATCGGATTTCTGCAGAAGACAACAACATATACATGAGAACCACTCATTTTCAATTTATAGAGAACAAACAAGAAAATTATAGGTAAATCAAAGAGAATTGTACATTAAGCATAAGCTTACCTCAGAATCTTCTTGAGCGATCCGAGTGAATTTTCTGTAATACCAAAACAAAAAAGAGGCAACCTGTTTAGCCGAATTAAATTATTTTGACGATGAATGAATTGATAATAATAAATCGATATTAACATTCTCCTACCTGAGAAATGTCTTGACCGTAGGATTGCCCATTTCGAATCTAAGACACTTGAGCACTTCGGCCTCCATTTTTACTATGTCTTCTCTAGCGTACGTGTTATCAGTAATATAACAAAAATCTTCCACGTGTGGAGGACTAATCTCCTCATATTTCCTATAAATCACATTCACCAAATAAAAACTCATCAGCAAATTATAACATGAAACGATTTCTATATGACGAGATTTAAGAATGATGATAAGTATCTTACGAGGCAATGAGCATTGAAGAAACACCAAGGAGCTGAAGTCTTTGTCTATGAATAACATTCATGGATAAGTATCTATCGATGTAGGAAACCGTTAGATATAATGTATCTGAAAGAAGCTTGTACTCCTCTGCCACCTCGACTAACCAATCGATTAAAACTCCTCTCATGTTTGCAGTCACATCTTTCTGAACCGTCTCCAAATAATCTGACAATGGCCTTCTCTTAGCCTCCATCTGGAACGGAGAACTCAGATTTATTATAGAATCTCAAGACTATAAATTTCATCAAGTGAAAAACACGATAAATCAATAAAGCTTTAAAATGACAATAATCCATCATCCAATAGCTTAATTTAGAGGATAAGCTTATAACCACATTACATAAAAATTTACCAAAAGAAAACTTAATTAGAAAACATCCCAATATCAAGATACATCAAACTAAAGAATTAAACATTAAACCCCCCAATATTTAAATGCTTCAGAAACAGAATTAAATCCCAATAATTTGACAAAAACCAAAGATTAATCCCACTTGTTAACATAAAACAGAAGGCAATAATTTCACTTTCAGAATGAAACCACATTAAATCCAAATCAAGTAACACATTAAACGAAATAATAATAACAAAACTGATATTGAATAAATGGGAAGAAATAAGTAGAGAATGAAAAACAAATTAAATGCCATAAACACTGAATGACTGACTGACCTCCATAGTATGAAGATATTGATATATATCAGAAACATAGGCTGCACACATCTGTGGGTCATCACGTTTGGCATCCACATCAATCCCAGGAATAGGATCCACATTAATCACCTCCTCCTCTTTCACACTTTCAGTTTCCTTATTATTATTACTATTAAAAACAATCCCTTTCCCTTTTTCCTTCCTCTCATTCTCAACACCACCAAGCTTCTTCTGAGTAGTTCCCACATTCTGTGAAGACACTAAATTCTGAATCTCACCCAAAACAACCCTCTTCTTCTTATTATTATTCTTATTCTGCTGGGAAGACATTGCATCATCTGCTGCCGCTCTCTTTCTCGCCGCCAAGCGCGTGACTCTCATGCAGTTTTCTTGTTCCTCCATTGCAGCAGAGTGATTGGAACGGAGACCACAAGAAAACTACACAGAGAGAGTGAGAGAGGAATGAGTGAAATGTTTGTGAGAAAGAGGGAGGCAGAGCAAATGTATATAAGCTAAACAAAATATGATTCAATTAAGTAGAGCGCCATTAGCAGAGGTGGTTTCAAATATTTTTGGGTGAGCGGGGCGGGGGGACTGGTTACTGAAAACTGCGGTTTTTTGAGTTTTGGAAGTGAATTTTTGAGCCGGGCAGGGTAGGAGGGTGTGCGTAAAACTAAAAAATGTTTTGAAATTTGAGGATTTGGGCGGAATTTCCCGGGTCTGCTTTTGTTAGAAATTTCATTTTTGGTGATTGGGTGGGGTCCCACGGTTGAGTCAGGGTATTGTTTACTCATGGTAATTATTTACACTCCAAAATTATTAAGCTAATACAAATTTCTAATCCCAAAGCGTCCACATTTGGCATTCACACTTTTTTACTTTTGATATATTGGCATGGACGGTAGACCCTTCCTTCAATTTTCATTACATTTACTAGTTAAAGACCAAAATATCCTTAACTTTTGAATTAAATAATCAAACATCCACAATTAAAAAACTCTGAACATATAAATGTGAACTCGTAAAAGAAAATATCATTTATGTTAATCGTGAATTCCCTTTCGTGATTTAAAAATATTGTTGCTTACGTATTTTAATATAATTCAAACATTTTCTATAAGCATGAATACTTCTAATTCTCTTGTAATTTGTAGATCAAAGTGTATCAAGTTTTTCTCAATACATGTTTATAGAAAATGTTTGAATTATATTAACACATTAGCGAATATTTTCTTTTGGGGAGTTTAGAGTTATATTTCATTAATTGTGGGTGCTCAATTATTTATTATTCTTAATCATTATGTCATTTGGTGATATTTTTTTCATTCTCCAACATATTAGTTAGTGAAAGTTAACTTTTTTTAATTCAAAAGTTAAGTGTATTCCAGTCTTTAAATATTACATATAATAAAAAAATTGAAAAGGGGGAGGTCCATGCCAATATAACAAAAACAAGGAGTGTGAATGCTAAATACTTAGGCCTTGTTTGTTTATGTTTTTGGGTTAAAATTTTGAAAATTTCTCAGGAAATACGTACTGCGAAAATTCGTATGAAAATGATGTGATATGATATGTGCTGTGTTTGTTTATGTTTCTAAAAATAGTTAAAATTTGTAAATTATGTAAAATAAAAAATAATTGATTGATGTATAATAGATTAAATATAAATTAAAAATTGTAATGTATGAAAGAGAAACAAAAAAGTACTAATTTGAATAAATGATTATTGATTGATGATTGGGTGGAATGATGGATGTAATGATTGATATGTAGTTATATAGAAAAAATGGTAAGTGAATTTGAGAAAATATGGTTGTGTTTGTTTCTATTTTGGGGATTTTTTTTTAATAAAAATTTTGATGAAAAAGTTTATTGGGAGTTGTGTATTTTGATGAAAATGTGTTTGGTTTTGTGTTTTCAAAAGAGACAAAAATTATTGTAGCAGTCAAATCATATAAGTTTTTGTCTGAAATGTTGTATTTATAATTAGTTAATGATTAAAAAATATAATATAATATAAGTTTCAAATGATTATAATATTATGGTTATATATATTGTAATTGATATAATTAGTAGGCACCCTAAAGTAGACACAAATAAAAAGACAATAGCCGACAAATTCTTTGACCAAAAAGGTTCTTTTTGGTCAAAAAAACATAAAGCAACCAAGTTTTGACCAAAATTTATTTGAAAATAAAAACAAACAAAGCCTATGACTTTGGATGAAAATAGTTTATAATGTAATTTTTTAGGATTTTGTAATTCAAGATATACAAAATGGAATTGAAAAACATAATCAAACAAGGTGTTATAGTTCAGGAGAGCTCAATGCATTTATCCCCAAATTATATTATGGGATATTGTTAAAGCTCTCGAGACTATTAGTATCAATGGATCGCAAACTTTCATATGATAAGTAGGGCCCATTTGAAATAATAATACAATTAAAAATAGTTATACTAGAGCTTGAAGTTCGATATGCTAGTAGAACTTTCGGCATAAGAATCAATTTGTATATGTAAAATCTTTTTTCTTATTTTGGAGGTATTCTTTGGAAGCTCAAAATCAATTATTTGAGGTGCTTTTATAAATATTGGAAAGACTCTTCTCAATTAAGTTTTCTTTGGGAGCAATTCAAATGAAAACATGCAATTCCAAAATAACTTAGGGCTTGTTTATTTATGTTTTCAAATGTCATTTTATGTTTTCTAGATCACCGTTTTTTTCAAAATCACCAATATAAGCTATTTTAAATCAAAAATAGTTTTTCTTCAACTTCATTTTCCCATTCCCCTATATAGTCGTGTTTCAATCAATATATTCATCACTTGACATTCTCTTTCTCTCTCTCTCTCATCATAAGTACCTATTCAACTTATTCTTTCTCTTCACTTTTTTGCTATGCTCTTTCTTTAATCATATAATTATTATCAAATTAATAAAATCAATCACTGTATACATCACACATCAATTAATCATTTTTTATTTGTCATATTTTTTCTAAATATTTTCTAAAAATATAAATAAACACAATACACATCACATCATTTTCATAATAATATTCACAACACACATTCATCGAAAGTTTTTCGATACAATTACTCAAAAACATAAACAAACAAAATCCTAGTACCAAAAAATAATAAGTGTCCAATGTCATATCAATACCTTTCACTTCACCAATTCAATTTTGATATATATATATATATATATATATGTTGGGAAAAATTGCATAAAATCAAATAACGCAACGGAAGAATATATATATTTTGTTAGGAAATTTCATGTTAAATGTTTTGATGATGACAAGATAGGATTCAATGTTAGACTCCAAATAAAATGTAAGTTTATGCTTTCATAGATCATTGTATAAAGCGTTTAAATAATTTGTAATTTTGTTTAGGCTTGTAATTTTTATCCTCATAGATTTTAGACTAAGTCTTAGCGACTGAATCAATAATAGAATTCTAGGTGAGTCTATTTGAGAAGAAGTTGAAGACCAGCGTCTGAAATCAACCGAAGATGAAGATTCCTTCTTAGTGCCTGTCAAACGCTAAGAGACCGCAGTTCAGGATTCATGAATCAAGCGTTCAAATACTCAAGCGACTTATAGAAGATTCACCTGAAATAAATCCTCAAGTCATAAAGGATTTAAATGCAATCATTCAACGGGCATTTATTTCCAACGGGAAATAAATTCAAATTGCATTAAATGCCTGATAAGAGCATTAAATGTGATAAGCTACTGTGACTTGTGGACAAACCTCATTTTGACCAGACTGTCAAAACTTTCAAAGTTTTAGCTGCTCCCGTCCAATCGGTTCCAGCGAATTTTCAGGAATGTCAGATTTTAGGTACAATCACGCGCTACGTGAAAGGCACGCTCCTACATGTGTCCAACGGACAGATCCCAAGAAATTGCCTATAAATACCTTACTCCAGAAAATCAAAAATATAGAACAACATCAAGAATATACGAGAAATTATTGCCAAAAATCCTACGTACATTCTTTCTGGAAAAAGCTTAGAAATTTCATAACCAAAACCTTTCAAACTTTCCATCTACATTCCAGACAGTTACAAATATCTCAAACATCTTCCAAAGAAGAAATCCAAACTCCAACTGAGATATTCCAAGTTGTTTGATCTTCTTTAAAACAAACAAAATCCTAGTGATAAACCTCAACCTTTCATCTGAGTGAGAAAAGTTGTTGAAAACTTTCAGGTAGCATTTCTGAGTGAGAGAAGCTTGAGGAAGACGATCTTCATTGGTGCTGAAGTCTGTGTGATCAAGGAGCCCAAGATCATTTTCATCAATTACTATTTTGTAGAAGTTTCTGTGTGATTCTTTGATAATCACCATAGTAATTTCCTCCAAGTGAAAAAGGAGAAGAAGGACGTAGCTGGGATTACATCACCCAGTGAACCTTACAAATTATTGTGTCATTTATTTTATTGTCTTATATTATTCACTTTATATTATTCTGAAAAAGACAAGTAAAATTGCAAAGCGATTAATTCAACTAAAAGAACGCTAAACATTATTTCCGCTGTGCTAACCCTGATTAAGCGATCTAAGTGTTGCCCTACTTTGGTAAACTGTTGAAATCACTAAGTCTAAGTTAACTATTCTGAAGCGTCTGACCCAAGCGCTCAGTTTTTCCAAGCGTTCAAATTTCTAAAGTGATACAAAAACTTTGTAAAGTCGAAAAAGACTTCAGGGTCTATTCAACCCCCCCCCCTTCTAGACCCTTTCGTATGCCACTTGGGACCACCAAGTGGTATCAGAGCGGTTGAAGTAGAAACCTAAGCGTTTCCGAGCGTAACTGCTTGTTTAGATCCACCTTTCTAAACTTAATCGCTTTAAATCTTTTTATCAAAACATATCATTATGGCTTTTAACAAAATGCCTAAGTTGGTAGAATCAAATTATGATTCGTGGAAACTTAGAGCATTCACATACTTATGCTCATGTGATAATGAAATGTGTGATGTTATTACAGATGGCCCCATCAAAATCATGCTAGTGAGAACTCGAGCACCTGGAGCCGATGAAGCCACTCCAGATGGATATGTCGAGAAAAATAAACTAGACTGGACGCCAGATGATCGAAAAAGAGCGAATCTGGATAATGTTGGACGAAGTGCACTTTACTCAGCTTTAGGAGATAACGATGCATTGTTCAACAAGATAAAGCAATGTAAGACATCCAAAGAAATATGGGATAAATTGGCTATTGTGTGTGAAGGTTCAGCACAAGTGAAGGAGAATAAGCTCTCCATAGCCATGCAAAGATTCGAGCATTTCAAAATGCAGCCCAATGAGACGCTAGAACAACTAGACGCAAGGTTTACTTTGCTCATTACCGAGTTAGCGTCATTAGACAAGGAATTGACCAACAAGGAAATGGTCAACAAGATTTTCAGAAATCTTCCAAGCAAGTATTTAATTAAGACTGTTGCTATGAGAGAATCACAAACATTGGAGACACTTACCCCAGAGCATGTCTTTTCAGAGTTAAAGGCATTTGAGTTCGAATTAGGTGAAGTCAGCGACACATCGACTTCAGCGATTGAATCAGGAGTTTTAATCGCTACCACCAAAAATAAGGGAAAAGCGGTTATTGAGGTCAAACCGGTTGAGTCAAATGAAGAAAAGGAAATGGCCTTATTGGTAAAGAAGTTCAAGAAATTTCTACGATACGAGAAGAGAACTCCTATTGGACAAAATTCATTTCAAACTCCTCCTCCAGCACCAGCGCCTCAGTATCAAGCGCCAGTGTACTCTGCACCTCAACCAGTAGCGCTAGTTCCATACCAAGCGCCTCCATCCCCCACTCAGAATCTCTCAATACCAGTAGTCTCAAAGCGATTAACTGCTGAACAAAAAATGAAAACTAATTTGTGTTATAATTGCAGGAAACCAGGGCACTACCAGGTAAATTGCCCTTATCTAAATGTGTCAAAGCCCTCAAGGCAAGACTATGCGGATAGAAACCAATTCAGGAGCAACCTTCGCCAACAAGGTCTGCTAGCGGAATCTGAACCATTCTCCGCACCTGAAGAGGATTTGGAATCATCAGACGAAAGTAGTGATGATGAGCCTACAAGCGACTCAGCATTGATTTGTCTCATGGCAAGAGATGATGAAGCGTCTGACGACTCGCTACCAGAGGTAACCAATGAATTATATCATCATCTCTCTTATGATGAATTACTTGACAAAGTTAAAGAATATTATAAAGATTGTCAAGAGGCCGCCAAAATATATCAAAACGATCTCGCTATTATTTCGTCGCTCAAAAGTGATAAAGTAACACTCAAAGCCGAGTTGCAAGTTCAGAAACAGTGCATTGAGAAGAACAAATCACTTCAGAGTGAAGTTATTCAGTTAAAAAGCGATCTTGATATAATAATCAAAAGAGAAGCTGATTTGATCGCTAAACTTGCTAAATCAGAGCAGCTTATCTCATCATTATCAAAAGCTTCTAGAAAGTTGGATAATGTGACTAAGGTAACTAGATTATTTGGTGAAAATTCCGGTTTAGGATTCAATAAATTCGGTAAACAACCAAATAAATCCAATGTTATGGCAAACAACAAAGGAAAGGGTGTTATCTTTGTTGAGAAAAGTTCACAGAGTCAAACGCTAAGTGAACCTAGCGACAATGGTACGAGGCCAAATGAGAAAGCCAAAGCTGACTCAAGCAAGGGTAAGGCTAAGGCAAATGATTCACAAATACAAACTCATCCAAACGCTCAAAAAGTCAAGGACAAGTCTAATCACTATGAATCAAGCGCTAAGCGTCAAGCACCAAAAGTGCAACCCAAGCCAGCGCCAAGGACTTACCAGCGTCAATATCCAAGACAGTCAAAATCATATCATCAATACTATGATGATTATGACTATGACTATGATTATGACTATTATTATAATCGAGGATATTATTACACACCCAAAAAGCACACACAGCACAAGGTGAACAAAAAGCACACACAACACAATGTGAAACCCAAGAAGGCCAGTATTCCTACAATGAAGACCAGGCAAATATGGGTTCCTAAAGTTCTAATTCAAACCAAGGTTACTAACGCTGAAGGACCCAAAACAACATGGGTACCTAAGAAGAATTAGAATTGTCCTTTAAATGCAGGTATCTAGAGCCAGCACCGATACTTCAGTTTGGTACTTTGATAGTGGATCGTCAAGACACATGACTGGTTCCAAGAATCTTCTAGTCTACTATCAAGCTACCAACGGTCCTCAAGTTATATTCGGTGATAACTCAAAAGGTAAAACAAAAGGTATAGGTATCATGCATAGGGGGAACATCATGATTAGTGATGTTTATTATGTTGAGGGTCTTAAGCATAACCTGTTAAACATTAGTCAATTTTGTGATAAAGGCTTTGAAGTAAAATTTTCAAGCGACTTCTGCTATGTTAACGACGCTAAGACTAAGTCTACTAAATTAAGAGGAAAAAGAACAAACAATGTGTATTTAGTAGATTGGGATTCTACAGTTGATAACAACCCCACGTGCTTTGTTGCTAAAAGTCAAAATGAATTGGGTTGGTTATGGCATAGAAAAATGAATCACCTCAATTTCAAGGCAATCTCTCAGTTAATATCGCTAAATCTTGTAGAGGGATTACCTAAAGGTTCCTTTCAAAAGAATCGCTTATGTGATGCATGTCAAATGGGTAAACAAGTTAAGTCATCTTTCAAAAAGAAACCATGTCTATCTACTTCTAGAGTTCTTGAACTATTGCATTTAGATTTGTTTGGACCTATTCAAATCATGAGTGTTAGTGGCAAAAAGTACTCGCTAGTAATAGTTGGTGATTTCTCTCGCTATACATGGGTAGAATTTCTAGCAACCAAAGATGAAACCAGTGTCAAGCTCACAGCGCTAATTTGTCAATTGCAAAATTCAAAAGATCTAAAAGTGACAAGAATTAGAAGCGATAGAGGAACTGAATTTACTAACCAAGTTGTTGAGAAGTTTTGTATAGATTTAGGAATACTTCATGAGTATTCTGCTCCTAGAACACCTCAACAGAATGGAGTTGCTGAGTGACGGAACAGAACGCTTAAAGAAGCCGCAAGGACGATGTTAGCAGAGTCCAAGATGTCTCAAAGGTTTTGGGCCGAAGCCATCAACACCGCTTGCTACACTCAGAACCGGTGTATGATTAACAAGCAACATGAGAAGACTCCATATGAGTTGTGGAAGGGACGTAAGCCTAACGTTTCATACTTTCATGTATTTGGTTCAAAATGTTTCATTCATAACAATGGATCTCACAGCCTAAAGACATTTGATCCTAAAGCAGATGAGGGAATCTTTCTAGGCTATGCCAAAAATGGAAAGAGTTTTCGCATCTTAATAAGATCAAATCGAAGGTTGAAGAATCCATTCATGTTGTGTTTGATGATGCTAACCAAGAACCGAGTAAGGTTAATCCTGATGATGTAGGAATTAAAGATCTCTCCTAACAAGCGTCGCAAATCAACCTTAGTGATGATAGTGATGACGAGGATGATGGGATTCATGTACTTCCTCCTAAGGATGCTCGTGAGGTTAACAAAAATGATAATGTCAGAATCGCTGATGATCATGAAAAGAATGATCATCAAGAGCAGATTAGAACTGTGAATGATGCAGCGTCTACGCAAGAGACAAATGAGAATCAAGCGATTAACAACCAAGAGTCTCTTAACCCGTTCCAACCAGACCGTAAATGGCTTAGAGATCATCCACCAGAGCTAGTAATTGGAGATATTGAAGCACCTGTTAGAACTAGGTCCGCTACATTTAATGAGGCCATGTTCGCAAGTTTCCTATCTCAAATGGAACCAAAGAAAGTGGATGAAGCGCTTAATGATTCAAGTTGGGTAGAAGCAATGCAAGAAGAGCTTAACCAATTTGAAAGAAGTAAGGTTTGGACGCTAGTACCAAGACCAACTCACCAAGGAGTTATTGGAACGAGATGGGTTTTTAGGAACAAAATGGATGAAGATGGCAGTGTTATAAGAAACAAAGCTAGATTAGTCGCTCAGGGTTATTGTCAAGAAGAGGGTATTGACTTTGATGAAACGTATGCCCCAGTAGCCCGTCTTGAAGCAATTAGGATGTTCCTAGCGTTTGCCGCATTCAACAAGTTCACAGTATACCAAATGGACGTGAAGAGTGCATTCTTGAATGGTAAACTCCAAGAAGAAGTCTATGTGGAGCAACCACCAGGATTCATCAACAACCATGGCAAAAGTATGGTCTACAAACTGGATAAGGCACTCTATGGCCTTAAACAAGCACCAAGAGCATGGTATGACACTCTCTCTATCTTCCTTATAGGTAAAGGCTTTTCAAAAGGCAGCGTTGACACAACGTTATTTAAAATTACCCATAATAAAGATATTCTCTTAGTCCAAATCTATGTTGATGATATTATATTTGGTTCTACTAATAAGCGACTGTGTGAGAAATTTTCGAAAATGATGCAAGATCAATTTGAAATGAGCATGATCGGTGATAAGAGGTGTTTTTACGTGTTTTTAAGACCGTAATTCTTATGATTTGGATTCACTTATTGCTTAAATCATGTCACATTTGCATTCAATAGGTGTGTTAAGTGAATACAGGTAATAAATGAGAATACATGAAGAAAAGGGAAGAAAAACGATGTACAAAACAAGTTCAAGCATGTTTTTCAACACTTAAGCGGTTTATGCATCTCCTACCACATTCGAGCGATAATTCCGTACATTTCGAGACCGACTTAGACAAAGTTTCCTTCTACAAAGTTTTAGATGTATGTCTTAGCTTCAAATGGGAACTTGAAACATCCAAATCGGAGGTCTATGGAGATAATTGTGAAGGAAATACGATTTCTGCGCCGAACAGAAAAGTACATGTGCCAGGATACGCCCCAACGCCTTCCTAGTCATGCCTAGGCATGGATAGTCCGAATGTTACTCCTTTTCAGCCTAAATTCCAGCATTATATGATGGGTAAGAATCACTTTTGGCCATAATTCAGCACATGTGTTGAGGGGTTGTCATAAGTGTGTTTCTTGGTAGATTTACTTTATGGGTGCCAAATCAGAAACAACCTCCATATTGAAACGTAATTTAGGTATACTTAGCGATTGAATTGGACAAAATGTCCTTCTGGAAAGTTGTAGATCTATGTTGTATCTGAACATGGGGACTTGAATCATCCAATTTGGAGATCTGTGGAGAATTTTATGAGGAAAATACTAAGATTGCACTGGAAAGCAAGAAAATGGCAGCATGCATGTGTTTTGTTGAAGTTTTCACATGGTTATGCTTGGTGGAATTCTTAAGGCCGAAAGTTTAGCATTTTTTAGCTGGTTGGAATCTTAAAAGCCAAACATTAAGCATCACCTTAGGTGGAATTCTCATTGGGGAACTTTAATGGGAATTCTTAATGCATACTTTAGTGGAATTTTGGCTATAAAAGGAGGGGGAACCCATACTCTTCATCATTCACTATCAATTTCAGATTCTTGGAGGAGAGGGGGGTAGCCCCTAATCTAATTTCTCCACCATTCATCACCATTCTTCATCACTCTTGGAGGGGAAAACTAGAGGAAGGAAAAGAGCTTGGGGATTGAAGGCTCAACTTCAAGATCCATCATCATTCACCATTTAGGGAGTTTTTAAGAGCTTTTCATTTCATTTATGTCTATGAATATTCCTCTTATGTCTTTTATGCTTTCAATTATGAACTAAATTCGTAAGACTAGGGTCATGTAAGGCCAAATTGTGATATATGCTTACAATAGATGATTGTTGAGGTTGTTCTTATATTGTTATGTGATGTGAATTGTGTTTTTGTCTATCTTGCATATACTTGATCACTATATGTTAGAATCTTATGCCTAGGTTAATATTTCGGGAGAAAATTGACTTAGGGTGCAAGAAATTCACATCATGACCCGCAACTAATGAGGAATTGCCCTAGACATAGGTAAAGATTCCCGGGTGAAGTCGTTCGATTCAAATCGAGTGAACTCTAGTACATTAATGCATGTTTAGTGGTTAGATTTCCGGATAGGGATATTTGGGAAATCACGATCTAAGTATAGGAGTTTATACGCGAGACATCGGTTATTCTCTACCTTAGGAGTTTTCACCATAACAATATAAGAGTAATTCTACAACAAGAGCCTTTATAAGTATATTTGATCAATTTGGACCTAGCACGTGCCTTAGTCCCCCTTTATAATTGGTTTTAATTCATTTGCATAACCTTGTTCTTATTGTACACGTTTTTACATTTAAGTTACTTTTATTGTAGTTGTTTTTTTGTATAAAATCATAAACTAGAATTCAAGTCTCCGTGGTTCGACAACCCGGACTTTTCGTCCACACTTATTACTACACACGACTAGTGCACTTGCTATCATAGCACATTAGCTTTTAGCGTGTCAATGGGTGAATTAACTTTCTTCTTAGGATTACAAGTTAAGCAACTCTCTAATGGAATATTTATAAACCAAGCTAAATATACTAGAGATATGATTAAGAAATTTGGTATGGAAAATGCATCATCTTCAAAAATTCCAATGAGCCAGACGCTTAAGTTAGATAAAGATGAAAGTGGGAAGAAAATTGATATCACTAACTATAGGGGTATTATTGGATCACTTCTTTATCTTACCGCTAGTAGACCTGATATTATGTTTTCAGTATGCATGTGTGCACGTTTTCAATCTGATCCTAGAGAATCACACTTAATTGCTACCAAGAAGATCCTTAAGTACCTAAAAGGCACACAAAATGTGGGCTTATGGTATTCACAGGATTCTTCTTTTGAACTAATTGGTTATTCAGATGCAGATTTTGCAGGATGCAAAATAGATAGAAAAAGTACTAGTGGTACATGTCAATTTCTAGGTGATAGACTAGTTTCATGGCATAGTAAGAAACAACAATCCATAGCGACTTCTACCGCTGAGGCAGAATATGTAGCCGCTGGAAGCTGTTGTGCACAAATCCTTTGGATGAGGCAACAACTTAGAGATTATGGAATAATCCTAGGTCCTACCCCTATCCATTGTGATAACCAAAGTGCTTTAGCTATGACCCAAAATCCTGTTCTTCATTCTAGAACCAAACACATTGACATTAGATACCATTTCTTGCGTGACCATGTTCAAAAGAAAGATATCTCCATGCACTTCATTGGAACTGACAAACAACTGGCAAATATCTTCACAAAAGCGCTCAACGAACAACGCTTTCTCACTTTGAGAAGTGAATTAGGTATGATCGATTTAAACGCTTAAATCATAAAGCATCATATTTAATACGCATATAATTTAAGGGGAATCCACTTTTTGTTTATGTCTAAAGCGTTTATCAAAATTTGAAATGAGTCATCAACTTTAGGAGGAACTCTAAAATTGTACTTACTTCAATGTATCAAGCGACTGTGATCAAAAATGACTTTCAAAATCTTAAGCATTGATCACTAGCTCTTATCTATTATGCATGACAAAATCAGTCTCTAATAATGTTGTCTCTCATAAATCCAAGCGATTGATTCACTTATTGAAATATTTTATGAAAAGACTTCAGCGTTGAAAGGATTCCCACTTTAACGCTAAGTAACTCGATTTCAAAAATTCATGCATAGTTTTCATTGCTAAAGATAACGTGTGGATAAGACCAAAAGATCAGATTTGACAACTACCCACACGTGCCTATCAAATCGAACTGACGGTTATGATTCCTATCTAAACCGAGGCGGTTCAGTGATTGCATGAGTCTGAGTAAGTGTCAGTACACTATCAGGCGCGTGCACGTCACGCTGAAAATTTCAAATTTTTTCAAACCGTTTCAAATTAACTGCGGATCCAAAAAATGTTATAGTACCCTACTTTACCACACTTTTTGACATCCGAAATTAAATGTACACGGTTCAGATTCCTTTTGTCATTAACCTCTGAACACGTGTCATTCATCTGTCAATTGAGGAGTTACTTTCACCTTCTATTTAAACTCACCAAGACTTTTACAGAAAACCTTTATCACTTCCAATCTTTCCTACTGTAAAAGCTTTTTCTCTCCAAAGGCAAAAATCCCTCTATTTTCTTCAAAAGCTTCAACTTTCAGCAATGGCACCCAAAGTTTCAAAATCTTCCAAGACAGCAACAAAACCAGTTACAGTTAATGCCGGATTTTTGGTTAACTGGGACTATCTTTTTGATAACCAGAACTTCCCTCTTCGAACGATTCTTCCACTCGTTCAAGAATCTGGTTTGAAAGACATGCTTACTACTACTTTCAACTACTTTGAAGAAGAATCTCTCCACTTTTTCTAAATGGTCAAATTTCTGAAGACGGAAACTCCATATCCTGCGTCTTTCCCTCTGCAAAAGAGACCTTTGTCCTCACTCCTTCTCTGATTTCTTCATTACTTGTTCTGCCTAATACTAACATTGAGGTAGAACGTGTAAATCTCGGCGATGCTACCAAAGTATGGGACGTGATAAAGAAAGAAGATGTTCACAATGCCTACGAGCCCAACTTCAAGAAGAACGATATGAAAGGCGAATATGTCATCCTCGCTGACATATGTTCAAAGATTATTGAATGCAGAAAAGGGACATTCGATAAAGTAACTAACATTCAATACAAGATGATGGTTGCCATCCTGACCAAGTTAAAAGTTAACTGGTCTCTTTACGTGTTCAATCGCTTCAAAGCAGCGATGGCTAAGTCTGTTAATCCCAAGCCTTACGGGATTTTGCTAAGTCGTATTCTCTGCTCTAGCGGATATACGCAAGCGTGATAAGAGGCATTTTTACGTGTTTTTAAGCCCCTTTGCGTTTATGTTTTAGGTTCATTTATCGCTTGATTCTTGCCACATGTGCGTTTAATTCGTGCATGAAGTGATTTCAGGTCTTAAATGGATACAATCAAAGAACGGGATGAAAAACGAAGTATAAAACAAGTTTAGGCCAAATTGCTACGCACCCCTATGCCCAAGCGCCTAAAAACCCACGCCCAGGCGCCGGACAAGATGCAAATAACGTCAACATTCTGCTTACCACGCCTAGGCGCCATCCTGTCCACGCCCGGGCGCCGTATCTGCACCACTTTCCACGTTCGAGCGCTATTTCCGTATGTTTAGAGACCGAATTGGGTGAAGTTCCCTTCTATAATGTTGTAGAACTATGTGTTAGCTTCAAATGAGGACTTGAATCATCCAAATCGGAGTTTTGTGGAGAAAGTTATGAATGAAATACGATTGCTGCGCAGGACACATTGCATTTAATTTCAGCATTCTGTCAGCGGCGCCCAAGCGCCGTAATGCCCACGCCTAGGCGTGACTACACCCGAGTTTTGATTCCTTTCAGCCAAAAGATCATCATTTGATGGGGGAATGGAACATTTAAAGCCAAGAGGTCATCACATGTATGGAGGGGATGTCATAAGTATGTTTCTTAGTAGATCTACTTTATGGAATTTTATACTACTCACTTTAGAGTAGTGGAGGACACACTAGGGGAGACACACACTAGGGAGCCAGAAATTCTGGTCTTCTTAAGGCATTTTCTTCACTTGGGGACCGATCATAAGAGGGGGAGGGAGGCATTTGGCCATTATTTTTCACTCATCATCATTCATCACCATTCTTCATCACTTTTGAGGAGAACAAAGAGAGAGGAGTTAAGGATTGAAGTTCAAAAGCAAGGATCCATCATCAATCAATTGAGGGAGTTTTAATTACTTGCATTTACATGTTTATTTCCATGAGTATGTATATGTTTGTATTAGATTTTCTTAAGGCCTTGATGAGAGGCTAATATTGTAGAACTAAGGCCATGTGAAAGCCAATTTATGAATCAATATATGTGAAGTGAATTTTCGTATTAATTCTCATATTGCTTTGTGTGTTGATTTTGAGCTTTTATTACAATCATGTGCTTGATCACCATATGCTTGCTATCTTGCCTAGTCTAGTCATTCGAGAGAAGATAGATTAGGGTTCAATGGAATCAACTCATCATCCAAAACTAATGTGGAATTGCCCCTAGACATAGGTAAAGATTTCCGGGTGCGGTTAGCCGGATTTATCCGGGGAAACTCTAGAACGTTAATGCGGGGTTATTGATTAGATTCTCGGATAGACATATTTAGAGAACCATCAATTAATCATAGGATTATTATGTGCCGAGACATCAGGTAATAATTATCTAAGGAATTTCCACCAAAGCAATAGGAGTCTAATAATTCGAAGAGTAGCTCATCTATATTGACGAGTAGATTCGGTTGTAGCATGTGCCTTAGTCATTTTATCATACGTGAGATTTAATCTATAGTTCGTTTCTTTTTGGTTCGTCACTTGCTTACTCGTTTTATTGCAATCTACTTTTGTCCATTTTCATTAATCATAAACTAAAATTCAAGTTTCCGTGGTTCGACAACCCGGACCTTTTATCCACTTATTACTACATACGTCTAGTGCACTTGCTATCAAAGCACGTTAGTTTTTAGCGTGTCAACTTTTTGGCGCCGTTGCCGGGGACTTGTTTATTTTAGTTTTTGATTTTCGTTTACATTTTTCATAATTCTTAGTTTTCGTTTATTTCTTGATTTTCTTTTATTTTCGTGTTTAGTCTAAATTTTGTTCTTGTATTTAATTGTTAGGTTCTTGAGGTGCATGACCCGCTCCTCAAACAAGCCTCTATACGAGTTGGAGCCCGAAATTGAACGAGTTCTTCGGACTAGTAGGCGAGCAAGAGAAATGGCCAATAATCTCAACCAAAACCCGAATGGAAATTTCCCGGACATGAACTCACCGGAAACTAGGGAGTGGTTACAAGGTGTTCTACAAGCCATGCAAGCGGTACCTCCTCCACAACTCCCGTCGGTTCGGGGTAGCTTACCACCTAGGGTCCATACCATTCCGGGGCCCGTAGTCGTGCCTAATTTCTTCACACCAAACTACCACATTCCGGCTCACATTTTTAATATGGTGCAAGGAGATCCTTTCTATGGAGAACCGCACGAATCACCACACGCTCATTTGGAAACCATAGATGAGGCTCTTGTGACCATTCAATATCACCCACGAGATCTTGATGCGATTCGTCTAAGAGTCTTCCATTTCTCATTGAAGGATAGGGCGACAACATGGTACAAATCCTTACCTCCACAATCTATTACAACATGGAGTGAGTTGGTCGATGCCTTATTAAATAAATTCTTTCCACCCTCCAAAATCAATGAGCTACGGAGTAATATAAAAGGGTTTAGGCAAAGGAGCAATGAGTCTTTAGCCGAGGCTTGGGCTAGATATAAGGGCATGCTCCGTAAATGTCCCGATCATAATTTTGGGTTGAATGAACAAGTACTCCATTTCTATGATGGGGTTAGGTCACGTATTCGGCATAGACTCAACGCGGGTGCGGGAGGAGATCTCCTTGGGTTAGACTGTCAAAGTGTATGGGACAAAGTCGAACATTTGGCCCGGGAAGACGAGCTTTACCCCGACGATGAAGAGGCCTCATCCTCTAAAAAGGTTACTTGTATTGAGGAAGTAGTAGTCTTGGAACCGGAGGTTGGCAACGTTAATTATGTGGGGAATCAAAATCAACCTCGGGTGAACTTTCATATACCCGAAAATTTTCCAAAAAGGCCCAACCCCGCACAGAACGCACAACCGGGGATCTATCAACCGGGGATCTATCAAGCTCCACGGCCACCCTTCAATAACCCACCCCCGAGGCAAGGCAATTTCAATGGACAAGGTCAAGGTCAAGTGCAAATGCGACCTCCCACAATCGATGAGAAACTAGATGCTCACATGAAAAAATCCGATACATCTTTCAACGAACTTCGGGGTATGATAAAGGATATGTGTATGGAGATGAAGGATTTGCGAACACAAGTGGAGCAACTTTCTAATGCGGTTAACGGTAGAGCCCCGGGGACTCTCCCAAGCGACACGGAAAAGAACCCGAAGGCCCAATGCAATGCCATAGCCTTGAGAAGTGGAAAACAATTGGAGGGTGACACTGCCAGTACATCCGCGCCCGAGCGCCCCGACATGCACGCCCAGGCGCCTGATCTACCCTGTTCTGGACAAAATTCTCTGTTTCCCGCGCCCCGACATGCACGCCCAGGCGCCTACAGATCCGCGCCTAGGTGCCGATATACGCGCCCAGGCGCCGCCTACTGTTTCAGTGGGTTTTCATCCGTCTAATCCAACGCTTTCTCCCCCTATCGAAGTTCGTCTCCCCTTCCCAAATGCTCACAAAAAGAAGAAAAAGGAGATGGATCCGAGCTTTCTTCGAATTTTGGCAATCCTTCGGGAAGTGAGAATTAATATTCCGTTTATTGACGCCATTCTCCAAATGCCGAATTATGTGAAGTTCTTCAAGGACATACTCTCCAACAAGCAGAAGTGGGAGGAGAATGAGACGGTGTGCCTCACGGAAGAATGCTCCGCCGTATTGCTCAATAAATTGCCAACTAAGCTCCAAGATCCCGGGAGCCTCACAATCCCGTGCACGATTGGATCCCTATCGTTCAAGAAGGTGTTATGTGACTCGGGGGCCAGCATCAATCTTCTTCCATACTCACTATTTAAAAAGCTAGGCCTTGGAAATCCCAAGCCGACCTCAATGAGCCTTCAACTAGCCGACCGATCGATCAAGAGGCCCAAGGGGATAATCGAAGACGTTCTTGTCCAAGTCGACAAGTTTTATTTTCCCGTTGATTTCGTAGTACTCGACATGGAAGAAGATGTGGAGGTACCATTAATCCTAGGGAGACCATTCCTAGCCACGGGTAAGGCGGTGATTGACATTGCTAATGGTAAGCTTACCTTGAATGTGGGCGATGACAAAGTTACCTTTGATGTTTACAAAGTCCTTAAACATCCTATTGATCATGACTCGTGTTATCGAATTGATACATTTGACCAGTTGATTGTTGAGTATTTACAGGACAATACAATTGAAAATTCTCTCGAACAGGATCTTATGAAATCCATGCAAGTGGACTCGGAGAAAGATGATCTAGTGGAAAGGGTTCTAAGCTTGGAGTACAAATCTTCCTCTCATTCGGGAGGATTCATCAAAGTTGATAGATCATTGTCAGGATCACCTCGCCCATCTATTGAAGAACCCCCCTCTCTCGAACTCAAACCCCTCCCCTCCCACCTTAAATATGTGTACTTGAACGACGACGAAACACTCCCATTGATCATTTCCTCATCTCTTTCAGGATCACAAGAAGAGCAATTAATGACGGTGTTGAGATCTCACAAACGGGCTTTTGGGTGGAAACTTGCGGACATCAAAGGCATTAGTCCAGCGATATGTATGCACAAAATACTTATGGAGGACTCCACCAAGCCTACACGCCAACCCCAAAGGAGATCAAACCCACAAATCCAAGAGGTAGTAAAGAAGGAAGTGATTAAACTGCTCGACTCAGGTATAATCTATCCTATTTCTGATAGTGCGTGGGTGAGCCCTACCCAAGTGGTGCCTAAGAAAGGGGGGATAACGGTAATTGAGAATGCGAATAATGAGCTAATCCCAACTCGTATAATTAGTGGGTGGCGTGTATGTATAGATTACCGTAAGTTGAATGATGCCACCCGTAAGGATCATTTCCCCCTCCCCTTTATTGACCAAATGCTTGAACGATTAGCCGGGCATGATTTCTATTGTTTTCTAGATGGTTACTCCGGCTATAATCAAATTGCCATAGATCCCGAGGACCAAGAGAAAACCACTTTCACTTGTCCTTATGGCACATTTGCTTATAGAAGGATGCCATTTGGCTTGTGTAATGCCCCGGCCACTTTTCAAAGATGCATGATGGCTATTTTTCATGATATGGTTGAAGATTTCCTTGAAATTTTTATGGATGACTTTTCTGTTTTCGGAACAACTTTTGATATTTGTCTTGCTCATTTAAATGTTGTGCTTAAACGTTGTGAAGAAACCAACCTTGTTTTGAATTGGGAAAAATGTCATTTAATGGTCCGGGAGGGGATTGTGCTTGGCCACAAGATCTCTCAAAAAGGGATCGAAGTGGACCAAGCCAAGATTGAGGTCATTGAAAAACTTCCCCCGCCCACTTCGGTAAAAGCTGTTAGGAGTTTTCTCGGGCATGCCGGTTTCTATAGGCGATTCATCTTGAATTTCTCTAAAATTGCGAAACCGTTGTCTAATTTGCTTGTCAAAGATGCACCTTTTGATTTCAATTCTTCTTGTATGCAGGCCTTTCTTGATTTGAAGGAACGCTTAGTTTCCGCCCCTATCATGTCACCCCCCGATTGGAGCTTACCATTCGAGTTGATGTGTGATGCGAGTGACACCGCGGTTGGAGCGGTCCTTGGCCAAAGGAAGGAGAAGGTATTTCGAACCATTTACTATGCTAGTAAAACTCTTAACGATGCACAATTGAATTATGCCACCACGGAAAAAGAATTACTAGCCATAGTCTTTGCATTCGATAAATTCCACTCTTACCTCGTGCTAAACAAAGTGATAGTTTACACCGATCATTCGGCTTTAAAATATTTGCTTGCCAAGAAAGATGCTAAACCAAGACTTCTTAGGTGGATTTTGTTACTCCAAGAATTTGATTTAGAGATAAAAGACAAGAAAGGCACCGAAAATGTAGTAGCCGACCACCTCTCACGATTAGAGCTAGTGAATGATCCGTTAGATGAGATACCAATTCGTGAGGAATTCCCGGATGAACACCTCCTTGCTATTTCTGACAAAATTTCACCTTGGTATGCTAACTTTGCCAATTACATTGTTACGGGCCGTCTTCCCCCGGATATCACTTTTCATCAAAAGAAGAAATTTCTATTTGATGTAAAGCAATATCTTTGGGACGAACCCTTTTTATTCAAAGTTTGTGCAGATGGCTTAATTCGACGTTGCATACCCGAAACGGACGTGCATGCTATCCTATCTCATTGTCATGATATGGCGGTGGGTGGCCATTTTGGGCCTTCCAAAACGGTAGCTAAGATCCTCCAATCAGGTTTCTTCTGGCCTACTCTTGTTAAAGATGCACATCATTATGTCAAATCTTGTGATCGCTGTCAACGAATGGGGAACATCTCTAAACATCATGAAACGCCCTTAAATAGCATGTTAGAGTGTGAGTTGTTTGATGTATGGGGTGTGGATTTCATGGGCCCTTTCCCCAGTTCTTGTTCAAATAAATATATCCTTGTTGCGGTAGACTATGTCTCCAAATGGGTGGAAGCCGTGGCCTTGCCTACTAATGATGCTCGGGTTGTCACTCGTTTTCTGAAGAAGCATATTTTTACTCGATTTGGAACTCCCCGAGCCATCATTAGTGACGGGGGCACCCACTTCTGCAACAAGCAGTTTGAACTTTTATTGACCAAGTACGGGGTGAAGCATAAAATTTCGACCCCATACCACCCACAAACTAGTGGCCAAGTGGAGGTCTCGAATAGGGAGATTAAGCGTATTTTAGAAAAAACTGTCAACGCATCAAGAAAGGATTGGTCCCTTAAATTGGATGATGCTCTTTGGGCTTATCGGACCGCCTATAAAACCCCAATTGGCATGTCCCCGTATCGTCTTGTTTTTGGCAAAACATGTCACTTGCCCGTTGAACTCGAGCATCGTGCTTATTGGGCCATTAAGTTTCTAAATTTTGACTCTCAAAGTGTAGGTACACAACGTTTGCTACAACTCAACGAGCTCGAAGAATGGCGTCATCTTGCCTATGAGAACGCGAAACTCTATAAGGAGCGGACCAAAATGTGGCATGACAAACATATTCTCCCCCGGGAATTCCACAAGGGAGAGCGGGTGTTGCTATACAACTCTCGACTCCGACTCTTCCCCGGGAAGCTTAAGTCTCGATGGTCGGGCCCATTTTTGATTTCCCATGTCTATCCATCCGGCGCCGTCGAGCTTACAACAGATAAAGGACATACTTTCTTGGTCAACGCTCAACGTCTAAAACCTTACTTAGGGATGGATGGACCAAGAGACAAAGAGTCCTTCATCCTCACGGACCCTTCGTGATACTTCGCTTTCAGTCGAGCTAATGACTCTAAACTAGCGCTTCTTGGGAGGCAACCCATGTTTTCTTTCCGTTTCCTTTTCTTTTTCTCTTATTATCCCGTTTGTTGCTTTATTTTCTAATCTTACATCTTTGTTAGTTTGTGTTTTAAGTGTTTTGTCTCTCCCCTTTTGAAACAGGAAATGAAATTCTTTACATAATATTTGTGAAAGGGGCGCCCAAGCGCCGAAAACCTCCCGCCTAGGCGCCCGGTTCTGAAAGGGGCGCCCAAGCGCCGAAAAAACTCCCGCCTAGGCACGGGAAGTATCACTCAAAAATCCAGGTACGCTGTGTCGTGCGCCTAGGCGCCCAAACACGCGCGCCTAGGCGCCCGTTTCTGATTTAAACACATATGTGGGTCAAAACGGTCAAAATTCTCACAAAATCTTCACAACTCCTCTCCCACGCGATTTCCGGCGACTCTCTCACCATTTCCGGCCATTTCCACCGTATTTCACCGCCACTTTCCATCAACATAATTCGTTGCACAAGAGGCTCTTCTTTCACATCGACTCGGTGCGACAATTTTGGGGATAAAAGGTGAGTTTTGGCTTTACCCTTCTTCCAATTCCGATTCATAGCCGACGAGTAGGTACCTTACGTTATATTTTGAGGATTAATTGGGGCATTGTCCGATTGTGGTTTTTTTTTTTTGCATTTGAGGATTTTTATTGGATTTGTGGATTGTAGTCAAATTTGGGGGTTGTTGTAGTTGAATTGGATGCTCTATTGTTGTTAAATCCGTGGGTTGTAGTCGAATTTGTGGTTATTGTAGTTGAATTGGATGCTCTATTGTTGTTAAATCCGTGGGTTGTAGTCGAATTTGTGGTTGTTGTTGTTGAATTGGATGCTATATTGTTGTTAAATCTGTGGATTATTGCTTAAAATTGAGGAATCTGTTAAATCCGTGGATTGTTGCTAGATTGTGGGTTGCTCTCTGATTTTGGTGTGTTGTTGGGTTGGTTGCATTCGGGTTGATTTGAGTAGTTGAGAAAATTGAACCATTGTTGTTGCAAATGACGAGAACTACCAACAAACCGTCCAAGGGTAAGAAGAAAGTGGGTGAGGGTTCCTCTAATGAGCCCGAGACTCCCGATAATACCCGTTTCGAAAACTCCCAAGTCCAAATTATGTGTCAGAGTTTGAGCACCCCCCGCACCCATATTAAGGAGCACTATTTAACCACCCGGGGACAACCCTCTATGCACGAATTGATACAGTTCCATCACTTACAGTTTTTCTGTCAAAAGCCCGAGGCCATTCGTCTTCCTTGGGTCCTGGAATTCTTCAGCTCCGGGGTTTATGATGAGATTGAGACACGAGGATGGCTGAGGACTACCCTTTTGGTACGGGGCAAACATGTCAATTATGAGTTGAGACAGATTAGGGAGAGCATAGGCACCCCCACCCCTTAGACATGCGAGTTCACCACTCTTTACAATGCAGGGCGCCTCCGAGTTAGCCTGTCGGATATTTTGCGGGTTATTGGCCGAGAGGGGTGGGAGTGGGTACCCGGAGAAGCTCATGTCCCCCGTAGGGCTCTACTACCCGAGGCTGCTTTCTGGCTCGACTTCATCCGATTCAATTTAATACCGAGTACCAATCGGTCAGAGGCAAACAAGGAACGGGCAACCCTCATCTATGCTATTATGTCCAAGAAAGCTGTGGACTTTGCCCGGGTAATCCACAAGTCTTTGACGGACCACTTTAGGAAGTTGAAGAATGAGTTAGGGCCGTTGATTAACAAAGAATTGGCTAAGCAAAAGGGCGAAGGTCCCACTCGGAAGAATCCCATCATTCTCCCGTCACTGATCACAGTTTTATGCAAAGCAGCTAAGGTTCCCACATTTCCTATGGAGCGTACTGAGCTCCATGGTTCTTATCTCGCCGTGGTAGATGACGACTCCCAGGCTCCTCCACCACCAGCTACTTCCAAGAGGCCTCGCCCGTCTTCATCCCGGTCTACTAGTTCCCCACAATTTCCACCTATGGATGCCGCCGCCATTAGACAATTAAAGGATGAATTGAGGGATGAGTTGCGAGATGAGATGAGGGTGGTCATGTCCGACACTTGTGCTTATTTCCGTCAGCTTCTTGTAGAGCATAATGAGTTTGTCGGTCGGGGGCCGTTTGATTATTCTACTCCTCCACCTTACCCGCACCCCCCGCCTCAGCAGCCCGCAGATTTGCACGAGTCAGGTGCTCTCGTTCCTGTAGGAGGTGATGATGAGGCTCATAATGATGAGGGTAGCCCGTTGATTGATTTGGATGATCTCGGCGGAACGGATGAGGACTACATTGACCGTTTTGGCACTACCGATTAGGCTTATCTTGTTTTATTTCCATGAATGTTTCATTTTGTTTTTGGATATCTTTTGTTGGGTTGTTGGATATTTTATGTTTTATATTTGGATGCTTGATGTTTTCTTTCCATGCATGTTTCTCGTTTTTGTTTGTCTCGTTTTGTTTTATTCTATTCTATCCAATGTTTGATGCTTTGTATGGCTAGCATTTGTTTACCTATGTAGTGATCGACACAGTGATTGCCATCCTTGGACTTGATTGCCTTAAGTGGACTCGGGTTTGCTTTTCAGCTTCCCTATGGTGACGTGTACTTTGCCCTTCTCTTTTTCGAGCATTGGGGACAATGTTCATGATAAGTGTGGGGGGGGGGGTACACTAGATCCATTATAGTCATGTTTATTCATGTTTTACATATTTCGGTCCAAGTTTTGGGGGGGTGTTGTACCGCTACATGTGAAATGTGTGCAATTTTTTTTTTTGGATAGAATTTCAACCCGTCACTTGATGAATTGAGCATGGTTAACATGAATACATGGTATGCATTCTCTATCAATTTGGTTTTTAATAGCTATACACGCAATTCCTTGTTTGTGAGACCCTAACTAGACTAGATTGACCTTAAGATGATTCACATATGCACATAAATCGAGGGTAGAGGAGTTGAGTGGGCAATCATTTTGAAACACTTAAAGGCTTGATCCCGAAAATATCAACTTAGAATTTTCACATGTGTTATGAGTTGAGAACGTTAACTTCGTGTGCTTAATAATAATAAAAAGAGGTTGAACATTGGTATGACTAAAAAAAAAAAAAGTCAGGCTTAATAGATACTGGGGGCAAAGAGCACCATGCCTAGAATACTGTACTATTAAGCTAATTTGAGCTAGAGCTCAAGCCAATACAAGTGTTGAGTAAATAGGGACCTAGTTTGATTTTGTGGCCTTTGACACTCGAGCGATTAAGCCCTTAGGAGTGTCTCCACACTTGATACCCTAAAGCCGTCTGGTTTAGGAGTTATTGGCCTAAAGCTCGTTACACGGGTGTCATAGAAAGCCTAAGAGGATCGAAGATTGCACATGGTCTAGCCTCTGATGTTTCGAGTTGAAAGTGTATAAATTAAAGCCAAAAGTGGAATGAAGTGATGAATTTTTAAGTGGCTATGAAGTTGTATTCAAATCTCGTACCATGTGAATAATCAAAAGTTGATAAATATGGGGTTAATGCTTGAAAAGTGGTAAGAATGCCACTCGACTATAATATTTGAGATTTATTACACTACACCCTTAGGATGATCTTTTCGATGTTAAGGCGTAACATGAGCAAGTGGGTGACGTGTATATATATGTAACTTGAGCTTAAACAGGTGAATTCATACCATTGTGTGCTATTAATAATTGTAATTTACGTTGAGTGATCGGGGTTGAAAATCTTTCGATTTTGTGGGTATATTGTCTGCAAACCCTCACGAGACTATAACTCGTCCTTTGAGGTAACACAAGGGTTCAAAGGCTTGTTGCATTCGCTAAATGCAACCGTTTACTCCACGAAAGTGAGTTAGGTAGTTTTCTTTTTGTTTCTCTCTTTGATTGATGATGTTTCCTCATCTTAAAACTCTTATTGCTCGAGGACGATCAATTGATAAGTGTGGGGGTGTTGATAAGAGGCATTTTTACGTGTTTTTAAGCCCCTTTGCGTTTATGTTTTAGGTTCATTTATCGCTTGATTCTTGCCACATGTGCGTTTAATTCGTGCATGAAGTGATTTCAGGTCTTAAATGGATACAATCAAAGAACGGGATGAAAAACGATGTATAAAACAAGTTTAGGCCAAATTGCTACGCACCCCTATGCCCAAGCGCCTAAAAACCCACGCCCAGGCGCCGGACAAGATGCAAATAACGTCAACATTCTGCTTACCACGCCTAGGCGCCATCCTGTCCACGCCCGGGCGCCGTATCTGCACCACTTTCCACGTTCGAGTGCTATTTCCGTATGTTTAGAGACCGAACTGGGTGAAGTTCCTTTCTAGAATGTTGTAGCACTATGTGTTATCTTCAAATGAGGACTTGAATCATCCAAATCGGAGTTTCGTGGAGAAAGTTATGAATGAAATACGATTGCTGTGCAGGACACATTGCATTTAATTTCAGCATTCTGTCAGCGGCGCCCAAGCGCCGTAATGCCCACGCCTAGGCGTGACTACACCCGAGTTTTGATTCCTTTCAGCCAAAAGATCATCATTTGATGGGGGAATGGAACATTTAAAGCCAAGAGGTCATCACATGTATGGAGGGGATGTCATAAGTATGTTTCTTAGTAGATCTACTTTATGGAATTTTATACTACTCACTTTAGAGTAGTGGAGGACACACTAGGGGAGACACACACTAGGGAGCCAGAAATTCTGGTCTTCTTAAGGCATTTTCTTCACTTGGGGACCAATCATAAGAGGGGGAGGGAGGCATTTGGCCATTATTTTTCACTCATCATCATTCATCACCATTCTTCATCACTTTTGGAGGAGAACAAAGAGAGAGGAGTTAAGGATTGAAGTTCAAAAGCAAGGATCCATCATCAATCAATTGAGGGAGTTTTAATTACTTGCATTTACATGTTTATTTCCATGAGTATGTATATGCTTGTATTAGATTTTCTTAAGGCCTTGATGAGAGGCTAATATTGTAGAACTAAGGCCATGTGAAAGCCAATTTATGAATCAATATATGTGAAGTGAATTTTCGTATTAATTCTCATATTGCTTTGTGTGTTGATTTTGAGCTTTTATTACAATCATGTGCTTGATCACCATATGCTTGCTATCTTGCCTAGTCTAGTCATTCGAGAGAAGATAGATTAGGGTTCAATGGAATCAACTCATCATCCGAAACTAATGTGGAATTGCCCCTAGACATAGGTAAAGATTTCCGGGTGCGGTTAGCCGGATTTATCCGGGGAAACTCTAGAACGTTAATGCGTGGTTATTGATTAGATTCTCGGATAGACATATTTAGAGAACCATCAATTAATCATAGGATTATTATGTGCCGAGACATCGGGTAATAATTATCTAAGGAATTTCCACCAAAGCAATAGGAGTCTAATAATTCGAAGAGTAGCTCATCTATATTGACGAGTAGATTCGGTTGTAGCATGTTCCTTAGTCATTTTATCATACGTGAGATTTAATCTATAGTTCGTTTCTTTTTGGTTCGTCACTTGCTTACTCGTTTTATTGCAATCTACTTTTGTCCATTTTCATTAATCATAAACTAAAATTCAAGTTTCCGTGGTTCGACAACCCGGACTTTTTGTCCACTTATTACTACATACGTCTAGTACACTTGCTATCAAAGCACGTTAGTTTTTAGCGTGTCAAAGCGTCTGGGAAAAAGATCCCAGCGACCAAGTTTTATGGCAAGAAAATGATAAGCGAGCTTCTTAACCCGCGGAAACCTGGCGGAGCAGCGGTTCCAAAAGATCAGCGTGTTGTTCGCAGTGATGATGAAGATCAAGCGTCTTCTTCATCATCATCAGAAGAAGAAGTGGTGGTCAAGCGACCTAAGAGAAAGATCATTCTCAAAGTCGCTGAGCCATCCAAGCCCGCAAAGAAGCAAAAGCCTGAACTGAAGAAGAAGAAGCCGGAGCCCAAAAAGAAACAAAATATCCCTTCTCCTTCTCCCTCGCCTAAGTCTCCTTCTCCTCCTCCAGCGTTTTTCTTTTCCGTTCCTGAGGAAGAAGAGACAGCAGTGGAAGAAGAAGTACCGCTTGCACGAAGGCGTACTCTTACTCCCACTCCCGCAGTATCTTCTAGCGCTCCCACAAATCCAGCGCTTAGAGAGTCAGCGAGTGCTTCCGTCTCTGACGCTGTTCCCGAAATCAGCTCAGATCCTCAAGCCGTTTCTCCATCTGAAAGGCTTCCCAATGTTCAGGGTAAGTATTTGCTAAGCAAATTAGTCTATCCTTTCCTCGTTAGTTTCCTAAGTCTCTAACGCTAGGATAAAAACAAAAAATTCTTTCAGCGCCAAGTGAAGCAGATATTCATTATGTTCTCAACACGCTTGAAGAACTAAATATCCCTATTCGTGCTGATCCAATAACTTCTTTTATCGATTTAGAACCCGAAGAAGAAGTTCAGGAGCCTGAGGAACTTGTCCAAGAAACAGATCAAGCGACTAAGACAGTTGATGATAGTCCTCAGGGTAAGCGATGTAGTATTTTCTTTGTAAATTTCTACTCAGTAGGAATTTTTGCTTGCTTTTTTCAATCGCTTACATGTTTCAACTCATGACGGAGCTCATGATGAACCAATCGCTGAAGCCCCTCCTCTCTCGGAGATTCCAGTTGAACTAGACGTGGACATGGCAACTGTTGTGCATATTGCTAAAGAAGCATTCCAAGTTCTTCCTGACGCTGAAAGCTCATCAGCGAGTAAAGCAACTTTAAACGCTGAGCGGTCGATAGAAGTGGCCCCCATTCCAACAGAAGCTATTGCCCTTGTTCCTATGCCAACCGGACCTCCTCCTCGTGTCATTGATTTCTTCCCGCACGGATATCATCCAGACGTCGAATTTTATTATGCCGCCAGAGAACGTGACTCTCAAATGCTTGCCGAGTTGGAAATAAACTTTCAAACCACTCTCCATCGGCCCGATATGTCCAATACCAAGAAATTTGAGTTTTTCGAGCGTATTGCAGATCTAGGACTATATGACTTAGAACGACTTCAATCTCGCCTTGAGTACATTCGTCGTCCAGTGTTCAATAGAGCTGACCTTGATCAACAGCGATTCACTCTAACCGGTCGCTCGGACGAGTCTTTTTATCCTCTGCGCCCAAGCAAGATTGTTTTCAAGAATCCACACATGGGTGATTGGAACAAAAATCCTGATGAGGAAGATCTCAATAAGATAGGATATTCTGCTCTCCCCTCCGTTGTCAAGTCTCCCCAGAACGCTCTCTCTCCTAATCCACTCAAACTCTGGAAAGGCAAAGGCTCGCTTGTTGCGGAGCGCCCAAATCCGGTCAACTCGTGGATTGAAGATGAGGCTCGTGAATATCTTGCCAGATTATGGGCTGAAGACTATGATGATGAAACATAACGCTTCGCGAAATTCTTAGCAGCTAGAAAAGAGCAAAACAAAGCGAACAAACTTGGAAAACGATGGATGATGGATACAGCCAAATGGGCTGAAGAGTTCGTTCTTCACTTCTACACCCTTGATGAACTCGTCAAATATCCATTCCTGTTTAATTTTGGAATAAAATATAGACGCCGAGGATTTGCCACCTTTTTGCTTCAACAGCGTCAGATAATTGCCGGGAATGTTAGCACTTTGCCACGATACAGACAGCCAATCGAAAGCTACATTCGCCAGCAGCTCGCCTTATTCAGCCAGGGCGGACGCTACGTTTTGCATCCTCGTGCAGACTTTGTTCAACGAATCTTCCCTGACCTCAACGAAGACGCTTCGTCAAGTGAACAACCAGTTCTTCAAAGCCAGAGTCAGATTCGTGTTGACACTTCAACAGAACACGCTGAGTTTGCTGAGTTCCACCGAGATATGAGAGCAGTGATAGAAAATGTCCAAGCGTTGGATACAAGTTTCAATCACTATTCAGGGTTAAACGATTTCCGAGGATATACTCTCCACCCTGTGCTCTTCAGTGAACAGAATATTCAAGTGGCCAAGATGATCTCGCTGATTAGGCCAGTGGACCAAGAAGCAGCTCAAGCGTTCATGCCAATTTTGGACTTTTTCAACAAATATACATCAGGGATTGCTTTACCAGAAGGTGTACAACTTGCACTAAGTACTGACGAGCGCGAAGACGCTATATTCTTTATCCCGCAATCTAGCCTGATCAGTCCCCGACATGTGATGGAAGCCCTTGGCCCCCTCTGGGTTATTGGCATTCGAGAACCTTCTCCTCCCTCAATCCAAATTCTGGAAGAAGATTCTGCTCCTACTGCGGAAGTCGCTCATCTTCCTGAGGCTTCCTTGCCAGATTCTTCTAGCGCCCCAGTAGTCGAGCCCCCAGCGATTGCTGATTCTACCTTGGATCACGCAATTGAAGAAGTGCACGCTGAAATTGCTCAAGCGCCTGTAGAACCTCTCCTAAGAGATAAAACCAAAGGCAAGGCTGCCGTTTCAAGTTCTTACGGACTTCTCCCGTCCCCAGAACGTCCATCTTCGGATTCAGATTCAGACAGTGATTTAGAGGCCCGAGATTTCAGAAAGGCTGTACGGAACTCGCTTCACCACATCGAAGGTTCCTGCTCCAAGCTTTCTGAAGCCGCTGACAGACAGACTCGCTTAATGTCTGATACGCGAAGCCGTGACATTGCCAACACTTCAAATTACAGCACCATTGCTATCATGGAAAGCATGTCCCCTCTTATCGCTGAGCTCTCCTTTGAATTCAATCGCCATCTTGCTCAGAGCGCTTCGGCTGATGCGGACAGACACACTTCATCCGATGCCGTCGCTCAAAGTGTCGCCCAACAGATTGCTCTTCTAGTCGAAGAAGTTAGATTTTTGCGCCGCGATGTCGCTGATCTAAAATTGTCCCTTGATGAAGTCAAGAAGGGGGAAAGTAAAGAAAAGACCAAAGCGATTTCCAAGACGGATAATAAACATTGGCGTTCGATGTTCGATGAACTGGTAAGCATTAAGAGAATGCTATCCAAGAAACGAAAACCAAGGTATTATCTCGGAAAATACGCTCTTCCCCAGTTGGACCCAGACTTCTTAGAGAGTATGGGATTTCATGCTTATGCCGGACCGCTACAACGACCTGTTAATTGGAGACCGTCAAATGACCGTCAAAGAGATATATATTATGATCTGATTCGAGACCTTGGCATTCCACCAAGGGATTGGACGGAAAGGTTGTTAGAGCTAAATGAAAGCGCCAGACTCTGCAGGCATGACTATGATGAAGTCCAGCATACAACTATGATCGACATTGATCGACTCTTAAAAGAACTAGCGTTAGAAGTTCTTCAAGGCGAAGAAAGAGCAAAGCGACAGAAGAAATAAATGTTTTTGCGTATTTTATTTATTTCTTATTCTTTTCAGTATAAATCATGTATGCTTCATTTCAATATATATGAATGATTTATTGCTGAAACAACTTGTTGAAGCCTGATAAGAGGTGTTTTTACGTGTTTTTAAGACCGTAATTCTTATGATTTGGATTCACTTATTGCTTAAATCATGTCACATTTGCATTTAATAGGTGTGTTAAGTGAATACAGGTAATAAATGAGAATACATGAAGAAAAGGGAAGAAAAACGATGTACAAAACAAGTTCAAGCATGTTTTTCAACACCGAGGCGGTTTATACATCTCCTACCACATTCGAGCGATAATTTCGTACATTTCGAGACCGACTTAGACAAAGTTTCCTTCTAAAAAGTTTTAGATGTATGTCTTAGCTTCAAATGGGAACTTGAAACATCCAAATCGGAGGTCTATAGAGATAATTGTGAAGGAAATACGATTGCTGCGCCGAACAGAGAAGTACATGTGCCAGGATACGCCCCAGCGCCCTCCTAGTCATGCCTAGGCATGGATAGTCCGAATGTTACTCCTTTTTCAGCCTAAATTCCAGCCTTATATGATGGGTAAGAATCACTTTTGGCCATAATTCAGCACATGTGTTGAGGGGTTGTCATAAGTGTGTTTCTTGGTAGATTTACTTTATGGGCGCCAAATCAGAAACAACCTCCATGTTGAAACGTAATTTAGGTATACTTAGAGACCGAATTGGACAAAATGTCCTTCTGCAAAGTTGTAGATCTATGTGTTATCTGAACATGGGGACTTGAATCATCCAATTTGGAGATCTGTGGAGACGTTTATGAGGAAAATACTAAGACTGCGCTGGAAAGCAAGAAAATGGCAGCATGCATGTGTTTTGTTGAAGTTTTCACATGGTTATGCTTGGTGGAATTCTTAATGGCCGAAATTTCAGCATTTTTTAGCTGGTTGGAATCTTAAAAGCCAAACTTTAAGCATCACCTTAGGTGGAATTCTCATTGGGGAACTTTAATGGGAATTCTTAATGCATACTTTAGTGGAATTTTGGCTATAAAAGGAGGGGGAACCCATACTCTTCATCATTCACTATCAATTTCAGATTCTTAGAGGAGAGGGGGGCAGCCCCTAATCTGATTTCTCCACCATTCATCACCATTCTTCATCACTCTTGGAGGGGAAAACTAGAGGAAGGAAAAGAGCTTGGGGATTGAAGGCTCAACTTCAAGATCCATCATTATTCACTTTTGAGGGAGTTTTTATAGCTTTTCATTTCAATTATGTCTATGAACATGTGTATTAATTCATTTATGTTTTTCATATTATCCATTATGAACTAAATTCATAAGACTAGGGCCATGTAAGGCCAAATTGTGATATATGCTTATAATAGATGATTGTTGAGGTTGTTCTTATATTGTTATGTGATGTGAATTTGTGTTTTGCCTATCTTGCATATACTTGATCACTATATGTTAGAATCTTATGCCTAGGTTAATATTTCGGGAGAAAATTGACTTAGGGTGCAAGAAATTCACATCATGACCCGTAACTAATGAGGAATTGCCCTAGACATAGGTAAAGATTCCCGGGTGAAGTTGTTCGATTCAAATCGAGTGAACTCTAGTACGTTAATGCATGTTTAGTGGTTAGATTTCCGGATAGGAATATTTGGGAAATCACGATCTAAGCATAGGAGTTTATACGCGAGACATCGGTTATTCTCTACCCTCGAAGCTCTCACCATAACAATATAAGCGTAATCCTTCAACGAGAATCTTTATAAGTATAATTGATCAATTTGAACCTAGCATGTGCCTTAGTCTCCCTTTCTATTTTGTTTTAAATCATTTGTTCAACCTTGTTCTTATCTTACGCATTTCACTCTCATTTTAACTTTATTGTTTTGATCTTTGTTGTTATAAAATCTTAAACTAGAATTCAAGTCCTTGTGGTTCGACAATCCGGACTTCTCGTCCACTTTTATTACTACACACGACTAGTGCACTTGCTATTATAGCACGTTAGCTTTTAGCGTGTCAATTTTTTGGCGCCGTTGCCGGGGACTTGTTCATTTTAGTTTTTGATTTTTCGTTTAAATTTTCCTAATTCTTAGTTCTTCGTTTATTTCTAACCTTTCTTTTATTTTATTATTCTAATTTTGTTTTTTGTGTTTAATTGTTAGGTGTAATTTGTGGTGCATGACCCGCTCTTCTAACGAGCCTCTATACAATTTTGAGCCTGAGATAGAGCGTGTTCTTCGATCTAGTAGACGCACTCGAGAAATGGCCGACAATCTAAATCCAAATGGGAATTTTCCCGACATAAATCTCCCAAAAAATAGGGAATGGTTGCAAAATCTATTCCAAGCTATGCAACCGACACCTCCTCAAAGACTTCCATCGGTCCGGGAAAGTCTACCTCCAAGGGTCCACACTATACCGGGGCCCGTAGTCTTTCCAAATTTCTTTGCACCAAATTATCACATTCCGTCACACATCTTTAGCATGGTGCAAAGCGAACCCTTCTATGGAGAGCCCCATGAATCACCTCATGAGCATTTGGAGACTTTAGACGATACTCTCATGACTACCCAATTTCATCCACGGGATCTCGATGCAATTCGTCTAAGAGTCTTCCACTTCTCATTAAAGGAAAGGGCGACCATGTGGTACAAATCTCTACCACCCCAATCCATCACAACATGGGGACAATTGGTCGATGCCTTTTTGAGCAAATTCTTTCCACCCTCCAAAATCAATGAGCTAAGGAGCAACATTAAGGAGTTTAAGCAGGGGAATCATGAGTCCTTAGCCGAGGCATGGGCTAGATATAAAAACATGCTCCGAAAATGTCCGGATCACAACCTAAGATTGAGCGAGCAAGTATTACGATTCCATGATGGAGTCCGTTCGCGCATCCGAAATAGGCTCAATGCCGGCGCCGGTGGTGATCTCCTTGGGCTCGATTGCCAAAGTGTGTGGGACAAGATTGAGCAATTAGCCCGGAAGATGAACTCTATCCCGATGATGAAGAAATCACACCCACAAAAAAGATTGCTTGTGTTCAAGAGTTGGGCGAAGAAGTTGCTTTGGAAACAATGGTTGGCAATGTAAACTATGTTGGAAATGCCAATCGACCTCAATTGAACTTCCATGTGCCCGAAAATTTTCCAAGGAGGCCCAATCCGGCACAAAATGCCCATCCCGGCGTCTATCAAGCACCAAGGCCCCCATTCAACAATAACCAAGCTCAAAGGCAAGGTAATCCTCATATACAAAGGCAAATAAGACCTCTTACAACCGAAGAGCGTCTCGATGAACAAATAAAGAAATCGGATTCAGCAATCAACGAACTCCGTACTATGATGAAGGATATAATGATGGACATGAAGGATTTAAAGACACAAATGGGTCAAATGGCAAAGGCGATCAGCGAGAGAGCCCCGGGAACTTTACCAAGTGACACAGAAAAAAACCCGAAGGAGCAATGCCACGCCATCACCTTAAGAAGTGGCAAACAGATAGTCAATGATGCTGTTCTCATTTCCGCGCCCGAGCACCCCGATGAGAACGCCCAGGGGCCGGAATCAACCCACAGTGAACGAATGCTTCGCAATTGCTCGCCCGAGCGTCCCGATGATCACGCTCAGGCGCCCGAGACCCAGCACCTTGGCGCCGATCGTCGCGCCCAGGCGCCACCTCCTGAACCCTCCACAGCGGGCTCTTCAACTCCAACGCATCCTCCCATCGAGGTCCGTCTGCCATTTCCTAATGCACATAGAAAGAAAAAAAAGGAGATGGATCCAAGTTTGCTTCCAATCTTAGCAATTCTTCGTGAGGTTAGAATTAATATTCCTTTTATAGACGCAATTTTACAAATGCCAAATTACGTGAAATTTTTCAAGGATATTTTATCCAACAAACAAAAGTGGGAGGAAAACGAAACGGTGTGCCTAACCGAGGAATGCTCCGCCGTATTGCTTAATAAATTACCAATGAAACTTGAAGACCCTGGGAGTCTCACTATTCCTTGCACGATTGGGCCATTATCCTTCGAAAAAGTTTTGTGTGACTCGGGAGCTAGCATCAACCTCCTCCCGTACTCTCTTTTCAAAAAGTTGGGCCTTGGTAACCCAAAGCCGACTTCAATGAGCCTCCAACTTGCCGATAGATCAATCAAGAGACCACGGGGAATAATCGAAGATGTAATCGTTCAAGTCGACAAATTCTACTTCCCGGTTGACTTTGTGGTTCTTGATATGGAGGAAGATGTTGAGGTACCCCTGATCCTAGGAAGACCATTCCTAGCCACTGGTAAGGCGGTAATCGATATTGCCAATGGTAAGCTAACCTTAAATGTGGGAGATGAAAAGGTCACCTTTGATGTTTTTAAAGTGCTTAAACACCCATGTGATCCTGACTCATGTTTACGCATCGATGTATTTGATATGTTGATTGATGAGACTTTTCAGGCACAAATGGTAGACGACCCATTGGAGACATGTCTTTCCAAATCTATGGATGTCGATTCAGCGAGTGAAGAACAATTGGAAACCATGTTTAGCGTAGAGAAGCCACCTCTTTACCACGTCATTGGAGCTAAAAAATTAGAAAGATCACTCTTGGCTCCTCCTCGCCCTTCTATCGAAGAGGCCCCTATCCTTGAGCTTAAACCATTACCATTACATTTGAAATATGTATTTTTAAATGATAATGAGACTCTACCTTTAATTGTCTCATCTTCTTTGACAGGAGAACAGGAGGAGCGACTCATGAGAGTATTGAAGGCCAACAAAAAGGCCTTCGGGTGGAAAATTGCGGATATAAAAGGCATAAGTCCAGCGGTGTGCATGCACAAAATACTCATGGAGGAGTCCGCAAAACCTACACGCCAACCACAAAGACGGTCAAATCCACAAATACAAGAGGTGGTAAAGAAAGAGGTTATAAAACTACTCGATGCAGGTATAATCTATCCTATCTCTGATAGTGCATGGGTAAGCCCGACTCAAGTAGTACCCAAGAAGGGCGGAATAACTGTGATAGAAAATGCGAACAATGAATTAATCCCTACTCGAATGCTTACCGGGTGGCGTGTGTGTATAGATTATCGCAAGTTAAATGATGCCACTCGTAAGGACCATTTCCCCCTCCCATTCATTGACCAAATGCTTGAAAGGTTAGCTGGACATGATTTTTATTGTTTTCTAGATGGGTATTCCGGCTATAACCAAATTGCCATAGCCCCCGAGGACCAAGAGAAAACAACTTTCACTTGTCCCTATGGCACGTTTGCTTATAGGCGGATGCCGTTTGGATTATGCAATGCCCCGGCCACATTTCAACGATGTATGATGGCGATCTTTCATGACATGGTTGAAGAATTCCTTGAGATTTTTATGGATGATTTTTCTGTTTTTGGAACCTCATTTAACACATGTCTTGATCATTTGGACCGTGTTCTAAAACGCTGTGAGGAAACAAATCTTGTTTTGAATTGGGAAAAATGTCATTTTATGGTCCGGGAAGGGATTGTGCTAGGTCACAAAATCTCCCAAAAAGGGATTGAAGTGGACCAAGCCAAGATTGAGGTAATAGAAAAGCTTCCTCCACCTACATCGGTGAAAGCCGTGAGGAGCTTTCTTGGTCATGCCGGCTTCTATAGGCGATTTATCAAAAAATTTTCCAAAATTGCAAAGCCGTTATCTAACTTGCTTGTCAAAGATGCACCATTCAATTTTGATTCCCTTTGTTTACAGGCCTTCATCACTCTTAAGGAGCTATTGATATCTGCTCCCATCATGGCACCTCCCGATTGGAGTTTGCCCTTCGAATTGATGTGTGATGCTAGTGATACCGCGGTGGGTGCGGTCCTTGGCCAAAGGAAGGATAAGGTATTTCAAACCATCTACTATGCTAGTAAGACTTTAAATGATGCACAAATGAATTACGCAACCACGGAAAAAGAATTACTAGCCATAGTATTTGCATTTGACAAGTTCCATGCTTATCTCATTTTGAATAAAGTAATTGTGTACACTGATCACTCCGCATTAAAATACTTGCTTGCCAAAAAGGATGCCAAACCTAGACTCATTAGGTGGATTTTACTTCTTCAAGAATTTGACATAGAAATTAAGGATAAGAAAGGAGTAGAAAATGTTGTTGCCGACCACTTGTCTAGGATAGAGATTCCTAAGCCTGAGTGCGTGTTTGATAAACCTATTTGTGAGGAGTTTCCCGATGAGCAATTGTATGCTATACTTCATAATGATGCTCCTTGGTATGCCAATTATGCAAATTATCTTGTCACGGGAGTTCTTCCTCCGGATATCACTTATCATCAAAAGAAGAAATTCTTATTTGATGTGAAGCGATATTTGTGGGACGAACCATATCTATTTAAGATTTGTGCAGATGGCCTCATTCGACGATGTATCCCCGAGGAGGAAATAGCATCAATTCTCGCCCATTGTCATGATATGTCGGTAGGTGGTCACTTTGGACCCTCTAAAACAGTGGCTAAAGTGCTTCAATCAGGTTTCTTTTGGCCTACTCTTTCTAAAGATGCATTCTTGTATGTTCAATCTTGTGATAGGTGTCAACGAACAGGTAACATCTCTAAAAGACACGAAATGCCATTGAATAACATGCTTGAATGTGAACTATTTGATGTATGGGGTATTGATTTTATGGGACCCTTCCCTAGTTCTTGTTCCAATAAGTATATTCTTGTTGCGGTCGACTATGTCTCCAAATGGGTCGAAGCTGAGGCTTTACCAACTAATGATGCTCGGGTGGTTACTCGATTTTTAAAAAAAAGGATTTTCACTCGTTTTGGAACTCCTAGAGCAATCGTTAGTGACGGGGGCACCCATTTTTGTAACAAACAATTCGAGCACTTACTGAACAAGTACGGGGTACGGCATAAAATCTCAACCCCATATCATCCTCAAACGAGTGGTCAAGTGGAGGTGTCGAATCGGGAGATTAAACGCATTCTTGAAAAAACGGTTAACGCATCTAGAAAAGATTGGTCCCTTAAACTAGATGACGCCTTGTGGGCATATAGAACCGCGTTTAAAACTCCGATTGGCATGTCCCCATATCGCCTTGTCTTTGGAAAAGCATGTCATTTACCGGTTGAGCTCGAACATCGCGCTTTTTGGGCTATTAAATTTCTAAATTTTGATTCTCAACTCGTAGGTACCAAGCGATTACTCCAATTACACGAACTTGAGGAATGGCGCCATCAAGCGTATGAGAACGCCAAGCTTTACAAAGAGAGAACGAAAACATGGCATGATAAGCGTATTATTCCCCGAGAATTTCATGAAGGAGACAAGGTTTTACTATACAATTCTCGCCTTCGACTTTTTCCCGGGAAGCTCAAGTCAAAATGGTCGGGACCATTTGTTGTATCTCGTGTGTATGCTTCTGGTGCCATTGAACTTATAACGGATAATGGACGAACCTTCATGACAAACGCCCAAAGGTTAAAGCATTACATTGGGATTGACGGGTCGAGGGATAAAGTGACCATTCCCCTCCAGGATCTTTAGCGATTCTTTATCTCAAGTCGAGCTACCGACTCTAAACTAGCGCTTCTTGGGAGGCAACCCAAGTTTGTAAGTTTTCTTTTCTTTTGCTTTCGTTTTTGTTTTGTTTAGTTTGTTTCTTTTTATTGTGTTCAAGCATGCACTTTGGGCATGTATGTTTTTCTTATGCTTGATGGTTTAAAAAGTTGAAGTGTTAGATATGATGCACATTTGGACCCCACCTTTAGAGATTCTTATTTTACTCGATAAGAGGAGAAACTTTGTAAGGATGCATTGGAAGCTTAAGGATGTTCTTCAATATCCTTGGTTGTAAGTGTTCTTTTACCTTTGTGTATGCATGTTGTAACAACATTGGGGACAATGTTGGATTTAAGTTTGGGGGTAGAAGAGTATCTATTTTGAATATTGAAAATGCAATCCTAATTTTTAACTTGAATTTGGGGAAAGTTTGTTTGATATCATGTTTATATGCTTCTTTGTTGAGAAAATCAAGCATGAATTTTTAGTCCTTCCAATTGATGCATTGAAATTGATTGACTTGAAAAAATGGCATGAATTCTTGAAATAATCTGAATTTAATGGAATATATATATCTTTGAAATTGCTCGTGGAGACCTTAGACTAGAATTGATTCCTTAGATGATTCACAATGCACTTAAATCGAAGGTAGAGGAGTTGAGAGGATAACCATCTTGAGACACTTAAGGAATTATTCCCAGAAATATTAACTTAGATTTCTCATAAGGTTATAAGTTGAGTAGTAATTTTATATGCTAACAATGAATTGGAAAGGTTGAATTTTGGTATGACCAAAAGTGGTCAGGCTAATACGTACCGGAGGTGAAAAGTTTCATGCCTATATACTGTACTATTATGCTAATTTGAGCTATGCTCAAGCCAAAAGAAGTGAATTGTTTAAAAGATCTAGTTTTATTTCGTGGCCTTTGATACTCAAGTGATTAAATCCTTAGGAGTGTCTCTACACTTAATGCCCTAAAACTATCTAGTTTGGGAGTCATTGGTCTAAAACTTGTTACATGGGTGTCATAGAAAGCCTAATGGAATAAAACATTGCACATGATCTAGCCTTAATGAAGTTTAATGGAAATTCCATATGAATTGAATGTTGAATATTTGAGATAATGAAATTTAAATGGCTATGAGATTTTCTATAATTCTTGTGCCTTGTGTTTGATCAAAAGTTGATAGATATGGGATTAATGTCCAAAATTTGGTAAGGATGCCTCTCGACTATAATACCCTAGATTTATTTTTCACTATACCCTAGGGAGTCGTTTCAAGTATTGGTGTCACATGAGCAAAAGTAGTTGATATGTATATATATATTTGTGAACTTTAAAAGGTTGATTTTATGCCATTCATTCTTGTTGATCATATTGAGATGTGTTGATTCGGTTGGGATTGAAAATTTGCTAGATTTTGTGGGTATATCTTATGCAAACCCTCACGAGACTATAACTCGTCCTTTGAGGTAACTCAAAGGTTAAAAGGCTTGTTGCACCCGCTAAGTGCAATCGTTTACTCCACGAAAGTGAGTTAGTTAGTTGTTTTGTTTTCTCCCATTGAATGATGTTGGTCTTGCCTTATAGCTCTTATTGCTCGAGGTCGAGCAATTGATAAGTTTGGGGGTGTTGATAAGAGGTGTTTTTACGTGTTTTTAAGACCGTAATTCTTATGATTTGGATTCACTTATTGCTTAAATCATGTCACATTTGCATTTAATAGGTGTGTTAAGTGAATACAGGTAATAAATGAGAATACATGAAGAAAAGGGAAGAAAAACGATGTACAAAACAAGTTCAAGCATGTTTTTCAACACCGAGGCGGTTTATACATCTCCTACCACATTCGAGCGATAATTCCGTACATTTCGAGACCGACTTAGACAAAGTTTCCTTCTACAAAGTTTTAGATGTATGTCTTAGCTTCAAATGGGAACTTGAAACATCCAAATCGGAGGTCTATAGAGATAATTGTGAAGGAAATACGATTGCTGCGCCGAACAGAGAAGTACATGTGCCAGGATACGCCCCAGCGCCCTCCTAGTCATGCCTAGGCATGGATAGTCCGAATGTTACTCCTTTTTCAGCCTAAATTCCAGCCTTATATGATGGGTAAGAATCACTTTTGGCCATAATTCAGCACATGTGTTGAGGGGTTGTCATAAGTGTGTTTTCTTGGTAGATTTACTTTATGGGCGCCAAATCAGAAACAACCTCCATGTTGAAACGTAATTTAGGTATACTTAGAGACCGCATTGGACAAAATGTCCTTCTGCAAAGTTGTAGATCTATGTGTTATCTGAACATGGGGACTTGAATCATCCAATTTGGAGATCTGTGGAGAAGTGTATGAGGAAAATACTAAGACTGCGCTGGAAAGCAAGAAAATGGCAGCATGCATGTGTTTTGTTGAAGTTTTCACATGGTTATGCTTGGTGGAATTCTTAATGGCCGAAATTTCAGCATTTTTTAGCTGGTTGGAATCTTAAAAGCCAAACTTTAAGCATCACCTTAGGTGGAATTCTCATTGGGGAACTTTAATGGGAATTCTTAATGCATACTTTAGTGGAATTTTGGCTATAAAAGGAGAGGGAACCCATACTCTTCATCATTCACTATCAATTTCAGATTCTTAGAGGAGAGGGGGGCAGCCCCTAATCTGATTTCTCCACCATTCATCACCATTCTTCATCACTCTTGGAGGGGAAAACTAGAGGAAGGAAAAGAGCTTGGGAATTGAAGGCTCAACTTCAAGATCCATCATTATTCACTTTTGAGGGAGTTTTTATAGCTTTTCATTTCAATTATGTCTATGAACATGTGTATTAATTCATTTATGTTTTTCATATTATCCATTATGAACTAAATTCATAAGACTAGGGCCATGTAAGGCCAAATTGTGATATATGCTTATAATAGATGATTGTTGAGGTTGTTCTTATATTGTTATGTGATGTGAATTTGTGTTTTTGCCTATCTTGCATATACTTGATCACTATATGTTAGAATCTTATGCCTAGGTTAATATTTCGGGAGAAAATTGACTTAGGGTGCAAGAAATTCACATCATGACCCGTAACTAATGAGGAATTGCCCTAGACATAGGTAAAGATTCCCGGGTGAAGTTGTTCGATTCAAATCGAGTGAACTCTAGTACGTTAATGCATGTTTAGTGGTTAGATTTCCGGATAGGAATATTTGGGAAATCACGATCTAAGCATAGGAGTTTATACGCGAGACATCGGTTATTCTCTACCCTCGGAGCTCTCACCAAAACAATATAAGCGTAATCCTTCAACGAGCATCTTTATAAGTATAATTGATCAATTTGAACCTAGCATGTGCCTTAGTCTCCCTTTCTATTTTGTTTTAAATCATTTGTTCAACCTTGTTCTTATCTTACGCATTTCACACTCATTTTACCTTTATTGTTTTGATCTTTGTTGTTATAAAATCTTAAACTAGAATTCAAGTCCTTGTGGTTCGACAATCCGGACTTCTCGTCCACTTTTATTACTACACACGACTAGTGCACTTGCTATTATAGCACGTTAGCTTTTAGCGTGTCAAAGCCAACCTAACTTTAACTAACATTACTAACCTTTCAAACGCTGACTTATATTCCTTTGGGCCTTTTTCTTTTTTTTAACTCTTAAAAATTATAAAAGAGTTACAAGTCTTGACATCATCAAAAAGGGGGAAATTGTTAGGAAATTTCATGTTAGATGTTTTGATGATGACAAGATTGGATTCAATGTTAGACTCCAAATAAAATGTAAGTTTATGCTTTCATAGATCATTGTATAAAGCGTTTAAAGAGTTTGTAATTTTGTTTAGGCTTGTAATTTTTATCCTCATAGATTTTAGACTAAGTCTTAGCGACTAAATCAATAATAGAATTCTAGGTGAGTCTATTTGAGAAGAAGTTGAAGACCAGCGTCTGAAATCAACCGAAGATGAAGATTCCTTCTTAGCGCCTGTCAAACGCTAAGAGACCACAGTTCAGGATTCATGAATCAAGCGTTCAAATACTCAAGCGACTTATAGAAGATTCACCTGAAATAAATCCTCAAGTCATAAAGGACTTAAATGCAATCATTCAACGGGCATTTATTTCCAACGGGAAATAAATTCAAATTGCATTAAATGCCTGATAAGAGCATTAAATGAGATAAGCTACTGTGACTTGTGGACAAGCCTCCTTTTGACCAGACTGTCAAAACTTTCAAAGTTTTAGCTGCTCCCGTCCAATCGGTTCCAGTGAATTTTCAGGAATGTCAGATTTTAGGTACAATCATGCGCTACGTGAAAGGCACGCTCCTACATGTGTCCAACGGACAGATCCTAAGAAATTGCCTATAAATACCTTACTCCAGAAAATCAAAAATATAGAACAACATCAAGAATATACGAGAAATTATTGCCAAAAATCCTACGTACATTCTTTATGGAAAAGCTTAGAAATTTCATAGCCAAAACCTTTCAAGCTTTCCATCTACATTCCAGACAGTCACAAATATCTCAAACATCTTCCAAAGAAGAAATCCAAACTCCAACTGAGATATTCCAAGTTGTCTGATCTTCTTTAAAACAAACAAAATCCTAGTGATAAACCTCAACTTTTCATTTGAGTGAGAAAAGTTGTTGAAAACTTTCAGGCAGCACTTCTAAGTGAGAGAAGCTTGAAAAAGACGATCTTCATTGGTGCTGAAGTCTGTGTGATCAAGGAGCCCAAGATCATTTTCATCCATTACTATTTTGTAGAAGTTTCTGTGTGATTCTTTGATAATCATCATAGTAATTTCCTCTAAGTGAAAAAGGAGAAGAAGGACGTAGCTGAGATTACATCACCCAGTGAACCTTACAAATTATTGTGTCATTTATTTTATTGTCTTATATTATTCACTTCATATTATTCTGAAAAAGACAAGTAAAATTGCAAAGCGATTAATTCAACTAAAAGAACGCTAAACATTATTTCCGTTGTGCTAACCCTGATTAAGCGATCTAAGCGTTGCCCTACTTTGGTAAACTGCTGAAATCACTAAGTCTAAGTTAACTATTCTGAAGCGTCTGACCCAAGCGCTCAGTTTTTCCAAGCGTTCAAATTTCTAAAGTGATACAAAAACTTTGTGAAGTCGAAAAAGACTTCAGGGTCTATTCAACTCCCCCCCACCTTCTAGACCCTTTCGTATGCCACTTGGGACCACCATATTTAAATCTCAGTGGCTCATCTCTATTCTCTATTTCTTGTATTTAAATTGGGTTTCGAATTCAATTACTGTTCTTCGCGTATGTTGAATTCTAAACCAGCTTTGCAATCCCTTCTTGAACAGCAAACCCGTTGCTGTCTCTAAATTGCCACTCCGGAGTCAAAAGCGAAAATCTTTTTATTTTCTCTTGAGGGAGATGGCTAGAGAGAGAGAGAAGATTTAGTGTTTTGACTTGGAGAGAAAGTTATATGTTTTATTACTTGGTTAATTTTCTCTAAATAGTATATTTATACTACAATGAAACAATAACCTAGGCCAAACACTCCCACACTTGGACGCCCACTTTGAGGCTTTTAAAGCCTTCGGGTTTTAGGCCTATTATGCTATTTAATTAATTAAATAATTAATATTATTTATCCCAGTCAAGTGAGAGTCATGGTTTTAGTCAAACTCACATGACTTGACCATATGCTTAGCTCATAATGAGTCGAGGTCATTTTATGCTTTCGCCAAAAACTTTTAACCTCACTTATTCATGACTGCATAGGATATTTAGCTCATTCACTTATGAGATAATAAATCTCATTTTGCTAGTCAGTTAACAATGCTACTTGCCCATCAAGTCGCACTTCGAGGTCGATCCCACCAAAGGGTGATTTGGATCTAACTACTCTAATGACAGACTTGATGTCACAAGTACATCTTCAACTCGATTCCTCAGGTCTAAGGTTCACATGTACCTATCACAACTTATCAGTTTTATCATTGACTGTCAGTGAGTGAATACCCATGTGATGAAACCGATGCGAGTCGTGTTCGAACATATTAGTCCAACTGATATGTCCATGACATAAGTTCCCACTATCATTCCCATAGTGTTCGACTGACACTTTCTCTGTCATAACTTATATCATGCAAGTCCTTATTCTGTATTGATGTCCAGTCAAATACTTTCTTAGACTTGCGAACCCTATTTAGAGAATAAGGATCAAACCCTTCTAGTGTCATTCTTCCTATCTCATAGGAAGTAGAAGGTTTGCCTTATTCTCAAGGACTTTACGTTATTTATTAACACCTTACAAATGCCTATAAGAAAACAACGAGATAATGCCTTATATATAATAAAAAGATATTGTTTAGTTACAAGTCAATGCCCTATAAATCTATCATCTTTATGGCATTTGAGGGCATACACTCTAACAATACACACACACACACACACACACACACACACACACACACACACACATATATATATATATCTATTGGTAATACCAGAGGCATCTAATTTTGATAATGCGTGTATTTTCCAATTTCAATTCACCAATTTACAAACAAAAATTTGTTAAAAGACCAAACACTTTTATATTGATTTGGATCTAAAATGAACTTGACCCTTACTAGTGAAATTTGGCTCGAACACGATCGCAAAGCTCCTAAGATGGAACAACCTGAAATCAAAGACCCTCGTTAAGTTCAGGCTGGGATGGATCCTAGCGTAGACCCTCCGACGATCAAGTTAGTAAAAAGGCTTAAATGATTGAGATCAGTTAAGTTAATATGAAGTAATAAATGTCATACCTCAAAGTAATAAATGGAATGGAGTATTTATAATGGAGAACATGGTGTAGGGATCAGGATCTACCATGCATCATGATCCCAGATCCCCAGGTGTGATTCATCAACGGTCTAAAATGCGGGTCAGTCTGGTTGGACGATTGGGCCCCCCAGACCCGGTGCATGTAGAGGACGCGGATCTTGGACTGTTATATAAATATTTGAAGTACTGAGGGCAACAAGGGAAATAGGTCCTTTATATCTATATCATTAATATCCCCACTTCATCAGTTACTGTGTAGCCCGGTTATGAAGCGTCATAATGATTGATGAAGTAGAAGAGTGTTCTAATCTGGACCATCCTTTTCATTCTACTTAAAATCCATCCTGTCCATTGGTTTCGAGCATAAATAGTTGAAGGCTGCTTCCATTTGCGGCTTACTGCATCTGAAGAGATTTGTAGAGAGAAGAAATTTGTGGAGGCAAAGTCGACCCGCTGAGTTCTTCCTTCCTTTATTCGTTTAAGTAATTGCTCATTCGAGTTATTCATTTCTCGTCTTTTGAATAATGGATTCTTTTACCTATTCTATGAAGAATCCTAGGAGCTTTGTTTCAGTAAATAACAATGAGATATCTGATGCAAGTTCAACATCGGGATCTTTGTTGAAAGTAGTAGGTAATTTCCCATGAATCGAAGAATAATTCAGATCGGGTTCACCCTGCAGATGAGCGTAGGTTCAAGATGCAAACAGATATGAATAGGGACGTTAGCAATGAACTTGAAGGTAGTAGTTCATATGAAGAGTTTCGGAGTATCGTTTGACTCAATCTTTAATTCAAATTTGTGAGGTAGAGGAGATTAGGGAGAAGTATCATGTATTCCATTAGAGTTTTGAGATTTTAAATGGTTCGCAAATCAGAGAATCTCAATTGGGCATTGAGATTCGTTTGGACTTATATGACACTTGCTCTGATAGGAAGTGCCAGTCGAACATTATGGGATAGTGTGAGTTTGTGTTATAGATACATTGATGGGATTAATGTATTCGAACACGGATCGTAGTAATCCAATCACATGGGTTTTTACTCATTCACTGTCAATGATTGAATTACTATGTGTGATAGTATGCGTGAGCCTTAGACCTGAGTAATCACACTGAAGATGTGCTTGTGACGTCAAGTCTATCATCAGAGTAGTTAGATCTAATTCACACGTTGGTGGGGTCAACCTCGACGTGTGGTTTCATGGGCAAGTAGCAATCTTAACTGATCATCAAGAATAAATTCATTGTCTCGAAAGTAAACGAGAAGTATCCTATGCAATCATGGGTAAATGAGATTAAAGTCTCTGGACAGAGCTCATGAACTAACTCATATTTGACACGGAGGGTAGTTCTGTAATCTCATGTTACCATGATTCTTAGCATAACATCGAGTCCTGTGAGTTTGACATTCCATGACTCTCACTCGATCGGGATACGTCAGTGAAGGGCTTATACTCATACAGTATTCATAATCTAGAGGTGTGTAATGACATAGTCATTTCGTACTCAATTGGGCTACGATGTGGGGCCTTTTGGGAATCCTGGTATCATGCGCAGCGGAAATTAAACATATCTGGATTCCTAAAAGCCAAGATCAATTTGTGGATTTTTCATTGATTTTAACATAAAATGAAGAACACGAAAAACTTACCTTTTTTGAGTTCAATTAATCCTCGCGAATCTTTAACGGTCCACTTGTTCCGTCTCTAGATCATCACGCAGGAACGAACTTCTGGAAATCTTCATCATCATCTCCCATGGCGGCTAGGCACAGACAATATGAATCCTTTTCTTAGTCTTGTATTTTTGGTGGAGGGTTTTTGCGTATTAGGAATTGTGTGTATGACTAAATTAATTAATCCTCTAGTACTTGTGTTCGAGGATTAAATAATCCTCCAACGTAAGCCCAGATCACAGGCCCCTAAGGTCCTGTTGGATGCCCCGTGTGGGCTAAATTGACCCAGTCAATTTAGTCCACTTAATTTAATTATATTACATTTAAACCAATTAAATAAATATACATTAAATTAATATTCCAATTTAGTCCACTTAATTTAATTATATTACATTTAACTCACATGACTCGATGTTATGCTAAGAATCATAGTAACATGAGATTACAGAACTACCCTCTGTGTCAAACACGAGTTAGTTCATGAGCTCTGGCTAGAGACTTTAATCTCATTTACTCGTGATCGCATAGGATACTTCTCGTTTACTTTCGAGACAGTGAATTCCTTCTTGCTAATCACTTAAGACTGCTACTTGCCCATCAAGCCGCACTTCGAGGTTGACCTCACCAACGGGTGAATTTGATCTAACTACTCTAATGACAGACTTGACATCACAAGCACATCTTCAACTTGATTACTCAGGTCTAAGGCTCACGCATACTATCATAATCAGTAATCCAACCATTGATAGTCAATGAGTAAAAACCTAAGCGATCGGATTACTACGAGTCGTGTTTGAATACATTAATCCCATAATGTATCTATGACACAAACTCCCACTATTCCATAGTGTTCGACTGGCACTCCCTGTCAGAGCATGTGTCATACAAGTCCAAACGAATCTCAATGCCCAATTGATATTCTCTGACTTGCGAACCATTTAAGTGATCAAGTACCAAGACCTTTCCAATGCCTACCCCCTTAACTACTATAAGGAGTGGAAGGTTTGCCTTGATGCACATGGACTTATTATTCATTCAAGTCTTATGGATGCCATTAAGACTTGTATGAACAATATACTAAATGCCTTTCTATTAAGTAAGAGTAGTACAATATAAACTAGTGCCCTACTCTCTAATTCCTCATTGGCATCAGGGGCACTTTCCCAACAATCTTCCACTTGCACTCTATGCCGATTGGCATATAATACCCGTCTTCTAAAGATGTCACTTTAGCTCCACTTGTGAGAGTGTCTTAGTGAGTGGGTCAGCCGTGTTATCGACTGAGGTTCATTTTCTACAAGGCTACATTGCTTTTTCCAATGATCTCTCAAAAGATATTGTATCTCTCAGTGTGTCTGGAATTGTGAGACCTTGGTTTTCCAGCTTGCGCTTTTTCTCCATTTCATCACAATAAAGTGATAAATGCAAACTCCACTCTAGGGACCAATAGAAGTTCTACCAAGAACTTCAGATCCAAATAAAATTCCTTGACCACCTCTAAGGCTCCAAGGTAATTTTATATTCATTCTCAGTAGTGGAGCAAATTACTTAGAAATCTTCCAGGTTACTACTTCACAGTTGAGGGTGTAAACCCAAAGTGGAATTTTAATTTCTTTATCAGACTTAAAGTCCGAGTAAGTGTAAATTTCCTCTATCAGTTCTCCACAGGCATAGACGACGAATATATCTTAAGTTTTGCTGAAATACTTCATGATATATTTTATGTCTACCCTTTGCTCTTCCTCACTAGGCAAGAGCCCTTTCTCAGATCTGCTATCCTAACTACTTTAGGATTTATTCTAAGTAAAGGGCTTGGGAGGGCCCCGTAATTTTATTTGCCCTATCTCCATAGACGCAAATTCTAAGGATGAAAGTGGTTACTCCCAAGTCTTTTATGGAGTGTATGCTTGAGATTTATGTCTTGATTCAACTCAATGAGCTCATATTTAGTACTAGTAATGATATCTAGATCCCACTGGCCTTATTGCACACAGATGGTTCTTCATTTTTGATGATATCATAATTCTCAATTATGTCATCAAAGTGAAGATTCCAACTATGAGAGGTCTGCTTAAATCCATAAGTGGATTCATACAGCTTGTCGACCTTATGAGAATCGGCCTCAGATGTGAAACTCTTGGGTTGTTCTTTGTGGATGCCCTCTTCAAGGAATCCATTCATGAACGAGTCTTCATATCCATGCGCCAGATTTTCATGACATTGGTGTGTTACTATCGAAAGTAAGATTCTAGTGGATTTGATTGTAGCTGTGGCAACGGGGCTTCCTCATAGTCAATGCCCATCTTTTGACTACACCCTTTCGCTATTATCCTGGCCTTGCCATTCGAATCAATCTTCCTCGTGTAGATGTATTAACCTTTGACGGGTACAATACTCTCAGGGAGATCTACTAGAGTCTTGGATTGATTGAATGAACATCTAATCCATCTTCATTTTCATAGCCTTACACCTTCTCGTAAAGTCCATATCTACTATCGATTTGTCATGCGTAGAGGGATTGTATCCATGGATCTCCTCTGCTACAAAATACTACTTATAATTTCTTTGTAGCAGACGACCATATCTTTTAGGCGGCTGAGATACTCTACCAGACCAATTCATTGGTGGTTGTGTTATAACGGGTATGATTTGGATTTCTTGAATAATAGTCTCTTAAGGAGTTTTGTTTTGTTCTTATAGAACAATCTTTCTACCAACTTGACTTTCTCAAGTGCACTTATCTTTGAGAATGGTGGCCTTCAAGGCCACAATGATCCTCCGATCATCATGTAGGTAAAAGAGGTCTCCCAATGAATTATTCGAGACAACCAACAAAATTATCCTTTTAAGGACTTAGCCTCCAGATTCTTTACCTTTGTCTTTTATACGTAGGTTGGGTATCGTTGTACCCTCACGTACTTAGGACTAGGCTTCCACTTGCGCCATATCTGATATGTTGCATTAGGAATGAATTTGGAGGGACATCCATTCAAGATTCACCTATGAATAGAGCACGACTCAATATGAATTGGGCAATTCTATGTAGTTTAGCATAGAATGAGTCATATCCAACAATGCCTCGTTCTTGCATGCTACTGCCCTATTCAATTGTAGAGTCGCTGGAAATGTCAGTTGTGAAACTATACTATGTTCTTTTAAGAACGGGTCGAATTAGGCAATCATATACTTGTCACTGCGATCCAATCGTAGTGCTCTTATATGATATCCATTTTCAACCATAGAAGTCAGTATGCACCAAACTTCAAAACTTGAGTGGCCCTTTAATATTTTTCCCGTGAAGGGAGATTTGGTCATCCTTTTCTTGAGATAAAATTCTTAAGTTTGGATAGGGATCCAATCACAATGGTCTTTTACCCCATGTTTCTCCTAACTCATGAATTTTATGCTCTTAAAGCATAACCTAATCTTAGGTGCCAAACAATTAATCCAGTTTGTTTCTAGCATACTACGCTCTTTAGTATCTATATTTACAGTACACTAATTCTGGACTTTTAAATCGTTGTTAACAATTTTAGTAAGAATGCATTGTTCCTACATTTATTTCAAAAATAAATGTCAGGTAAGTTATTGCCAAACTTAAAGAAGTATCATTTCTTGACCTCATTAGGAAAGGATAACATTCTTAATACCATTTGGAAAAACTAATCAATCATCCAACACTAAAAAAAATGTCCAGAATATTTAAAAGAACAAAGTTGGATCTCATGTGGAAACCTACGACATAATGTCTGGTTCCACCAAAAATCAGCTCTCGTTCTTCCAGCTTTTCACTTCTTTCTAATTCTTCAATCATGAGCACTAACTCTAGAATGCAGAACATAAGAAGCTGAGAAAATCGGTCATAGAACAATAGTTTTAAAAAACACATAGTTCTATATCCGGTGCGCCTCATATAATAGCCCTACTTGTCATCTCATACTCAGACTTGAGTAATGGTGGTCCCAAGTGGCATACGAAAGGATCTAGAAGGGGGGGGGTTGAATAGACCCTTTAGTCTTTTTCGACTAAAAAATCGTATCACTTTTAAAGATTAGAACGCTTAGAAAGCTGAGCGCTTGGGTCAGACGCTTCAGTAAAGATAACTTAGACTTAGTGATTTCAGCAATTTACCAAAGTAGGGTAATGCTTAGATCGCTTAATCAGGGTTAGCACAGCGGGAATGATTTTAAAGCTTTAGCGTTCGTTTAGGTTAAATAGTCGCACTTGTCTTTTTCAAAGTAATTAGGAAAATATAAAGTAAGATAATAATGAAAATAAATGACACAAGATGTATAAGGTTCACTGGATGATGTAATCTCAGCTACGTCATTCTTCTCCTTTTTCACTCGGAGGGAATTTACTAAGATGATAATCAAAGAATCACACAGAATCTTCTACAAGATAGTAAATGGGTGAAAATGATCTCGGGCTCCTTGATCACACAGACTTCAACATCAATGAAGATCTTCTTCTACAAGCTTCTCTCACTCAGAAATGCTGCCTGTAAGGGGTTTCAACAACTTTCTCACTCAGATGAAAGGTTGAGAGTTTTATCACAAGGGTTTGTTTGTTTTTGGAAAGATCAAACAACTTGGAATATCTCAGTAAGAGTTTAGGTTTCTTCTTTGGAAGATGTTTGAGATATTTGTGACTGTATGGAATGTATATAAAAAAACTTGAAAGATTTTGGCTATGGAGTTTCTAAGCTTTTTCTACAAGAGAATTTTATCAGAGTTTTCTTGTGTATTTACATATGTCTCTATATCTTTGTGTCTCTCTTGTTTAGGGTTCGTTGGAAATGAGGTATTTATAGGCAATTCTTGGGATCTGTCCGTTGGACACATGTGAGCGCGTACCTTTCACGTGGTGCGTGATTATACCTTTTCTCTGACATTCCTGAAATTCTGCTGGTTCCGATTGGACGGGAGCAGCTATAAAATCTGAAGTTCTGACAGTCTAGTCAAAAGGTGGCTTGTCCACAAGTCATATTGGCTTATCACATTTAATGCTCTTATCACATTTAATGCATTTGAATTTATTTCCCGTTTGAAATAAATGTTCGTTGAGTGATTGCATTTAAGTCTTTCATGACTTGAGAATTTATTTCAGGTGAATCTGATTCTGATCGCTAGAGTGCTTTGAGCGCTTGATCCATAAATCCTAAAATGGTCCTTCGTTTGACAGACGCTAAGGATAAATCTTCATCTTCTTCTGACTTCAGACGCTGATCTTCAACTTCTTCTCTAATAGACTCACCTAGAATTCTATTAGCGATCCGGTATCTAATACTTAGTCTAAAATCTACAAAAATAAAAATTACAAGTCTAACAGAATTACATACTTTCAAACGCTTATATAATTGATTTATAAAAAATAAACTTACATTATATTTTGGGGGTCTAACACAAAAATTCCATCTTGTCATCATCAAAACATCTAACTTGAAATTCCTAACAAGTAATGTTTTCTTCAAGCATATAGTTTAACTACTCTAAACAGAGGATCATCCTCAAGTTTCTAAGTCAGTTGATTTTGTTAGACCAGTTCGGAGAAAATTCTCAAGCATGTCTAACTAAACGGGCTATAAATCTAAGAGAGATATAAACTAAAGCAGAAAATAAACCAAGATCTCAATAGGTGTTTATATATAGCACACAAGTAAAAATAGGACATTAAGTTTACTTGACTCCCACTACATTTTTCGAAACATCGCACTCCCACTGCAATTTTTCGGAAATCTCCTTGGATAGATTTTGTAGTGAGTGATTGAGTTCTTTAACTAGTTTAATAGGTTGCAACCTTTTGCTGGTATGTGGCCTATTAATCTAATAAAGTGATGTCCAACACCAACCCATCAAATGGATGATTCAATCTATTTGTCCATTATTCATCAAATCTCCACTTTTTATCAATCTTATTGATTTATGAATAATTTAAGTTCAACCCACTGACTATCTATTAGTCTAACAATTGAATTTCACCTTGCAACATTTCGCTGGTATTTGGGGTGAAATCTGTTCTCGACCAACGGCATTTCATGCACTTAGCAAAAATTTAAAATATATTTCAATATATAACCCCCATTGCTTAGGGAAGATATTATATATTAAATATCATTTTAATTTTTCCTAAGTTCATTGGAGGACAGGATACCTAGTACTCTTTACTAACTTAATGTTTTTAAATGTGGGAGAATTTAATTATTTTCATAGAAGTCTCAAATATGCAAATTAATTTATAAAGCGCAAACATGCATATAAAGCGTGGAAAACCTAGTAATTCTACTTACATACACACTTCCATGAACTTTCTAGATCGGCCCAAGCCAATGGGCTAATCAACATAAATTTTAAGTATGCTCAAATATAAATATAAAACCTAAGTTCACGGGAGGTGTAAATATCAAATAAACAAGCATATAACATACACAAGCATATATGTGAATAAGAGCATAAAATAAACCTAATTTATTTAATAATCAAATCCAATTTGATACTAGAAAATTAAATCTCATTCAATTTTAGTACCAAGACTAAATCCAATTTATCGAAGTCAAATCGAATCCAATTTAATTTTCATGCGATCGAAAAATCTAAATTATAATAATTAAAACCAACTTAATTATCATGATAATATTAAATCTTATTTAATCAATGTGAAATTAAATCCAAATAAAGTTTCATAGACAGACTAAATCCAATTTAATCCCACATGAAAATAAATCCAATTTAACTTCCACGAATAGATTAAATCTTAATTTAATAAAGGTGAAATCTTAATTTAATAAAGGTGAAACCAAATCCAATTTAATTTTCATGGGTTCACAAATCCAATGATCAAATCCAATTGAATCATTTACAAAATTAAAATAATTTAACTAATTATATAACTTAAAACCAATTCAATTTCGATAGATGATTAAATCCAATTTTAATTCATAACTTAGTTAAAATTAATTTAATTTTGATATGTAAACTAAATGCAATTTAATTTAATATTAATTAAATCCAATTTAATATATTATAAATTAAATCCTCTTTAATCTACTTGAAGACTTTAATTTAATATGAAGAAAGAAAAACCCAATTCATTTACTATTGGGTATTGGGTCCAATCCAATTTAATTTAGTTGGGTTGCATTGGGCCTTCAACCCAAATTAACCCATTTCTTCATATTCCAATCATTGGGCCAAACCAACCAGACCAATCCATTTCCATAAAATCAGAAATAGGGCAAAGCCAACTCCATTTCTTATGCGTGGCCTTTCATCCAATTTGCTATCAGCCCAATATTGGAATAAATCAGATTGCATTGGGCCAAGTATCCTATGCCTCGGGCCAGCCCACACTCACATTAAACTTTTGTAGTTGGGCCAAGCCCAACACATAAATTTAATGTGTGTTGGGCTCGGCCCAATCCACACATGAACAGGTTGCTGCCCTAGCAGCAACTTCTTCCTCGCGCCGTCATCACCGGCGAAGGAGCTGAGCCGGCGCAGTGGTGGACTTGCCGGCCATGGTGGGCGTCGTGGCCTTGACGGTGATGACCACCTCCCCCGAGCAACGCAAACCCGGCGGCAGCAGCGAATTTTAGGCAAAAAATTCCGGCCAAAAATTCGTCTTCTCCGGTAATTTCCGCAACGGTACCATCGCTGCTGCTTGCGCCAGCTTCAACTGCGGAAATCGGAGACGATGGAGGCAATACCAGCGCAGCTCTTTGCGACGCAGATCAACGCCATCTCCGGCTGCAACTCAGCTTCGTTTTAAGCGACCATCGTCGGCGCTTATCGCGACACCATCTCCGCCGGTTTTGGCCATGATTTCAGCGACGCCCAGCGCCTTTCTTTCTCAGCTAATTCCGCCCGGTGCAGCAGCGGTCATCATTTCTCTCGGATTTCCAGATTCGACTTTCCAGAAATTTGAACCCGAAATTCAGATTATCAAACATGGTAAAATCCGAAAAAATGATTCAAACGAGACTTCAATAAATTTCAGATTTGCAGCCTAGAAACAAAATGGATGAATTCACGATTGTTCAGCCCATGATAAAAATTTCAGAAAATTCAAAACTTCAATTTTTAATTCAGCCATAATTTTTCAGATTTTTAAAACAGATAAATCACAGATGTATGAACTGAATTGAAAATTCCAAATTCCAAATTCCAAACATCTAGGCTGTGTTTGGTTTTATTTTGGAGGGTGATTTGCAGCAATTGTTTTGTACTGTGATAGGTTGGGGTCATTGCTTGTAACTGTACAATAATATATAATAATACAAAATTAATTATATATACACATTTATATAAAATAAATGACTAATGACATGTAAGTTTTTTTAGGGGTTTTTTAATAAAATAATACAACTAATATAAAATTTTCTCAAAATAATACAGTTAAAAAACAATTATTAAATTAATACAAAGCGTCATTTAATATGTCGTCTTTGTCCCATTCATCTATTTAGATATTAGTCCCTTACTTCTTAATATTATAGAAATAACCCCTAAACAATTTCATTACTTAATAAAATTTTATCCTTTATGATAAATCTTATTGCCTTAGGTTTTGTTTTAGCCGGAAAATTTTAATTCATGATATACGATAAAATCAGGCCCAACATGCTTCCGAAAAATATTAAAATCTCATAAATCTATACCTTTTGTTTGACCAAAATATCACCGGATATTCTAAGTCCCCGGTTTTACGGTGAGCAGGTACAAGCTACTCCAGACCAACCACACAACCGCAGCAGGTGGTTCGCAGTACTTAGCTCCTTCAATGATACTTAGCACAGCCCAAGTCGTTTCCTACCCTTGGGCATAGAAAGGTCTTCAGAATAAAATGTAATAAATTTTGAAAACAGAGGTTGAGCAAAAACCTTTATTTATTGATGAAAACGGAAAATTAAATTACATGATATTATTCTACTTCGCTATTGGAGGAGAAAACCTTTTAGCCTCTCATGAGAGGACTTACAATTGGGGAAACCCCCATACACTCGTTTATTAAAACTATAAAAGAAAGATTACAAATTTGCTGTTTTTGCTAGATTTGTAAATTTTGAAGAGTTGAAGAAAATTTCTGATGATCTTCATCTGCTTCTGAGCTCTCCTTTTATAGCCTCAGACTTCGGATTCCAAATGCGGATTCCAAACTTGTACAATTTTTCTTGACATCATTGCTTTGCTGTCAAGATTCCTTCACATGCGTATGGACCCTAGTGTTTGCCACGCCTTGACTTTAACAGCTATCTTTTGGTATAGCTGTATCCTTTAATCAATCACATGATTGATTCCCGGTTGGTGTGCCTAACAGTTTGGCCGCCTTTGTCGTTTACATCCTTTTACCTGGGTTTGGGAAAACCTTTGGGGTAAACTTTCCTTTTACCCTTATCTTTGTCGGATTCGGGTTTTACCTTGGTGACCCGTATTCTGGTGCCAAATAAGGGTTTCTCTTGAAACTGGCAACTTGAACACTCCCTGTTATGCCATAGATCAACATGCATCATGTTGCAGGCTTTCTTCCTGGTTGCGTCTGTTGCTGGCAACTTGTTTTCCTAGATAAGCGTTCTCTTTTGTTCAAAAAGCTTTTCTGCGAAATCAGTACTTTTCTCTGTCATGGAATTTAACAGGAACGATCCATTCGCTGTATTAGAGAATATCTTGAATGGATACTTGACTTTGTCTATCTCTGTAAGACAGACCCACATTCCCCATGCTCTCCTGGTGGAAATGTCATCTTCATTGATAGTGCTAACCAATGGAGATTCCTCTGTTGCAACCTTAATTCTGGTATAGGCCGCCATGTCTGGTCTCTGTAACTTGATAAAATGAAACACTGGATGAGACCCTTTTCCTGCTATTTCTGGTGCTGCCGATATGAACTTTAGCTCCAGAATATCGCCTTGTTTGAGGTGCTGATTGTTTTGCCATGAATCATACACGGCACTTGTAATCCAATCCGGAAGCTTAGATATTTCCGGAAAACCTGATGACATAGTATGTATTGAAGCTAAAGCCCCAAAATCATACCATTCTCGGACCTCTTCTGGCTTAGATCCTTCCTTCATCCAAATCCTAGGATATTTCCCCGATATTTCTATCAAGGATTTATTCGGATTTATTCCTTTTCTTGAGATTAATTTTTCCCAAGAATGCTGGTAAACCTGCCAATATAAATTAATCGAGTTAGTATTAATCTTAGAAGTGCCTGTCTGTGGCCTAAGATTAATCTCTCCCTCTTTAACCCCAGAGGTGGTGGGTTGACTTGAACTAGTAAGAGCTTGCACTTCTTCTTGTTCAACATTTTCCTTTTTCTCAGAGTCTGAGAAAGGACTTGTGCAAGTGGTATTTGAATCCACTACTCCGGGTATAGAGCCCCGTTCTTTAAACGCAGGTTTGGAGTCCTGCTCTCTCAATTCTCGAGCAACTACAGAAAGTGATGCTTTTCGAACTGGTCCTGTAAGAGTATTCCATAACGAAGTCATGGCATACGTTGTCTCGTTAATCGAATTCTGGACAATGTCCAAATCAGCTCGTTGAATTCAGCCAGCTACTTCAGCGTTAACTGATAACTGTCCAAATTTCCGATTAAGCTCCTCAAGGTTTTCCCTGAGATGCCTATACCTCGTGATGATGGAATTTGCTTCAGATACTTCCATCGCTTGTCAAGAAATCTGCAAGAACATTTTCATGAGATTTCACAATAACAATGTCAAAACAATAATATTGACATTCAGCTTGCCACCTGAGAATACGAGCTTTTTCAATTTTTGATTCAAGTTTATTTTTCAAAAAAGCTTTAACATTCGTATTATCTACTTTCAAAATAAATTCTTTGGCTAATAAAAATAAAAGCCATTTCTTGAATGCCTTTCAAACCGCAAAGAATTCTTTCTCGTTAATATGCCATACTCTGGCTTGTTGTTCATTGAACAACCCTCCAGTGTATCTACAAGGTTCTTCCCCTGTAGTTGACCTCTTCATGGGCACTGCTGCCCATCGATAATCATTGGCATCTGTATTGACTACCAGATCATCGTTATCCTGTGGTATTGCGAGTTTAGGCAAGGTTTTACACACTTGTTTCAACTCACGAACCCTTTGAGTGTGAATTTCTTCCCACTTCCATTTCTGGCTTTCCGTTTCTCTTAAAAGTGGTCGGAAATCCTTTCGGTGTTTGGCTAGATCTTTAATAAAGATCCCTGCAAAATTAACAACTCCCAAAAAACTTTGAAGTTGTTTTTTGTCCCTTAAAACATCAGGAAAATTTTGTATCTTTTCCACAATATGTTTTTGGAGCTCAATGCCTGCTTCGTCAATAAGAATACCAAGAAATTCAATCTTATTAACACCTATTATTGCCTTCTTTTCAGAAAGCACTAAACCCTCCTTATAACATGCATTAGAAAATATTTCAAGATGTTTAACATGCTCTTTCATATTTTTAGACGCAATCAAAATGTCATCTATATAGACAAACATAAACTCGAAATAATCTTTGAAAAGATTATCCATCTTCCTTTGATATATCTGGGGTGCATTTGCTAAACCCATTGGAAGCACATTCCAGATATATTGACCCTGAGGAGTGGAGAATGCTGTATATTTTCTTGACTCCTTCTCCATCCTAATCTGATAGAAACCAGATTTACAATCAAACTTTGAGAACACTTTAGCACCTTTGATACAGTCAATCAAGTGTTCTCGACTGGGAATATAGTAACCATCAAACTCAAGGATCTTATTTATTCCTTGATAGTTGATTACTAATCTTGCCTTTCCTCTTTTTACCTCGCTATGGTTCCTTACCAGGAATCCAGGGCTACTGTAAGAAGAGACTCCAGGTTCTATGAGTTTCAGATCGATATGCTCTTTTATGATTGTTTGCATATCTTTCTTGTCTTCCATATTCATCTGGATAGGCTTGTATCGAACATACTCGTACTTGCATTGTTCCTTAACTTTCAGAGTAGCTTCGATCTTGTTTTTATTCCACCAAGCCAAAGGATTCTCATTAAAGTTCCTTTGAATTAGTCTTTTAACATTTTCAAGAGAAAGCAAACTTTCTCCGTCAATGTTATCCATAGGTTTGGATTGTAAAGTATTCTTTAGGAAGAGAATACCTTCTTCATCCATCTTCTTAGACTTGTTCTTCAGAAGGTTAATTGGTCTGTCATAACCTTCACAGAACTTGTCATAACCCTTTTGCCTGAAAGACAGTAGGGCTTTTCCAAATTTCCTTTTATCCTGCATTTTAGGATGGGTTAATTTGGAATCATCATTGGGTAAACCACCACGTTTGCTGCGAAAATTTATGGGCATTAGGCGATTAAAAGCCTTTTCGCGTCGCAAAACTTGTATCTCACTGCCACAAGTAGTGGTAAAGGTGAGCAAGTGTTTGTGATTATCTTGCACATATTTTGCAAATGTTTGAATAAAATTATTACCCAACAAAATATCAGCGCCAGTATCATGAAAGTAAATAGGAGGCATTTTTACCTTGTACCAAGGTGTTCCAAATGCACCACCGATCATGATATGGGCTTCACGAATACCTTTATTGAGGATAAGAATTTTTTGAGAAAAATCTCTTCCTGCAATAGTAGGTAAAGATTCCATAGCATTGCTAGGAAAAACTCCAGGTTTTGCTGTGCAAATCCCAGATCCAGAATCAATATAAGCTGCAAAATATTCTGACTTATATTGTTCATATATCATACCAACAGATATGTATATAGAAAAAGGGCTAGTCATTTATTCAACTTGAATTAAATGTCCATCCAAGCTAAACTCCATACCTTTTCCTTTTCTTCCCCAAGGTTTATGTTCCTCAAGAAAACTTAATCCAAGAATAACTATTCTTGGATCTCGTCCGGCACTACCTGTAACAAATACTTCATAGCCTGCTATTTCTAGCATACATTCGTATTTGTTAACGGCGGACTGCTGCAAGTGATAGAGATCATCACTAGGAAAGTAATTTTCTTTCTCCGTAATGTCAAATAAAACCTGCACATCTTTCCATCCTTCTGGGCATTTAAGTTTTACATTATCTACCCGAATGGCTGGAACAGTTAAATCTTCCATTAACTCTTTACCTTTTAAACCTTTTATCCTTTCCTCAGAAAAGGACATTCGGCTACTGAAATTTGTTCTAGAACTTACCGATCTGTCTAGAACTGGGTGATCTCTAATTAAGATATCAACACCACCAATCCTTGGTATTTTAATAGGATCAGGTGCCATAACCTTAGCAAATTCCTTGAATATTCTAGGAATTTCAATATACTCTTTCCTTATGAACAAATCAGAGTGATGTGTATTGGAAAGGGCATAAGCTATTCTATATGTAATAAAATATGGACGATTCCCTTCTTTCATGAGATCCGTTCTCTTGAAATCTTGATGAAGGGTTAAGACTCGACTGAAATCTTGGTCGGCAAGATTATATGCTATTCTTGGATGAATATCAAACATTAGTTTGCCAGCATATAGATTTCCTACCATTGTACCAAGACAACCATCCCTTAGGTTGTTAATCCTTTTATCCATTATGGATAAATGCAAAGGTGAATTAACACCTTCTTTGAAAGTAGCTTTGATTACTACTTCAATGGTTCCTATATGGATCCATTTCATAGTCATCGCAACTTCTTCCGAGAGCCTACTTAAGTCTTCTAGAATTTCTTCTTTTGGAATAAGTTGCATTTCTATCACATTACTAGTTAATTCCATGGGAATTGAGAATCCCCTGAACTTACTTTGTACATGATGTTATGCCGCCTTTGATTTAATCCTATTTGATTTAGGATTCGGCTAAGCCCACTGACTCGGAAACCATCATATTTTCCAATGTCAAATTTTGCCTCATTATCTTTTCCATGGTTTTATCCGATATGGATGCTCTGGAAAAGAAACCAGCTAGACTGTCTGATGTTATCAGCCTATCTCCTTTGCTGGAATTATCCATTATAAGGATTTCGTTCATCTAGAAGAGAACGATTAAACTCTGTCATTTGGTTAATGACATTTTCCAGATATTGAACATTTTCAGACCAAACTACTATCTTGGTTTCATGTTCAATTATCTTTCTTAGGCGAATAGGTGTTGCGCCTAACAACTGGATAGTAGCCTCATAATGCTGTATCATGGTTCTACTTCTTTCCATTTTTCTCTGAATATCAGAGATAACAGTTCGATATTGCTGAACTGTAGACAAGGGAATTCCAGGCATATGTTTGGAATTTATTCTGACTCACTTGAAGTGTTATCAGAATCGCTCCCAATCTCCTCCTCATAGACGCTTTCGTCTGAAGGAAGATTGTCGAATTGGTAAACTGGTACCAATTCGCCAAAGAAAACTGCGTCCAGGATGTCTGCAGTAGCTTCAAATTGTTTCAATTCGTTGCTCTTTGCGGACAATCTGGTGAAATGTGGCCACGAGCACCACACGTCCAGCAGTTACAATCCTTGAAACTTTCATTAGTATGAGTATGAGCTCGCTTGAAAGTTCGTCTCGTAGAGGTTTTTCCAGTGGATTTCCTAGATCCCTGGAAGACACCCTTGTTGGTCCAGATCTTTGGCCAGATTTGTAAGATCGGGCCTTAGATTTTGACCACCAAGACTTTCGCCTGAAAGGAGACCGCCTTTTATAATTCTGATTATTTTCAGAACTTCTAAAATGCTTTTTCTTCCTTCTCGGCTCACTTGATTCTCCAATTATTGTTGGAAAATCATTATTAACACAACAAAGAGGGTTTTCTTCATTGTCCCCTTAAGCCTCTTCATTTTCTTCTGAAGAGAGGCTTGCAGACACCAGTCCTTTAGTTTGTCTTTCAAAAAAGACATTCTTCTGGAAACTGAGTCAAACTGTCCTTCCGGTACTTTGTATGATTGAATCAACATTTCCCTCCATGGACTACTGATTTTTGTAAAGAACAGAGTTGCAGCAACGTCTGCCTTTACCGTACTTTGATAAAAATATTTGCGAAACCAATAAATATATTCATCTACTGCACAAATATTTCGCAACTCAATCCCATAGAGAGCTTGGGTATTCTCTCTGGATTTTTCTGCATTATTTTGATCAAAGTATCCATCTCCGATAAAATGTAGCTTGATGAGTCTTCCGAATCTTTCTGCAACAGCAGTTTTTGATTCGCCTTCTAAGACTCCTTCTTTGGTTTCTGCCGATGTGTTAGTCCATCCGGCTTTAACCGATCCTTCGAGACTTAACTCGATCAACTTGATAAAGTTTTCTTTATCAAGATCAAGGGCTGTTGCTGCTATTTTCATAGCTGCTACCCATTCATCGATTATAGTTTCAAGGTTTCTAAAATCGATGACGTCCAAATTTAAAATAGTACCATATGGATGCAAGGGTTGTAACATAGTCCTTGCCCATGGAGTATTCTCCGGTACCCTTTTTGGATTTCTTGGATTTGATCTATACGTAGATCCCACTAAAGCGGGTCCAGCGTTAGTATTCAAATCAACTTTTTCCTGCATCGTTACCTCGGGAGGAGGATTATTTGATGCTGAACTTTCTCCTGGCAAGGTGAGTGCCAGAGGATTCGTTTCATTGGTTTTGATATGAAACCAGATCACGAAACAACAACGTTAGTGAGAAAAGTGACTGCAAGCTTAAAATCTTGTAGGTCGGCTGGATGTATACTCTTATAATCCATATCAGGTTATACTGTAAGGATATATAGGAGCAATTCATCCTGAGTTTTAGGCTTGGGAACTTCCTTAGCCTTTCCCTTTGGTGAAAGAAGAGGGAACTCGCACCAAGAGAATCACGGAATTCTGTCATGTTTTTGTTGGAAACCTTGCAATTCCTAGTCTATCTTTCAGATCTTGATCTCTTTATTTAGATCTTTTATAGATCTAGCCAGATATGGAAGGAAGACTTGAGGATTTCCTCAAGGTGATTTTCATGGTTTCGAGTTCATAGGAAGCTGTTCTTAACTGGTCTCTCGGCGCATCAAGTAACTACTCAACTATTCTTAACCTTTTATTCGAAGATTACTTCTTTACTTGATAATTGCTCATTTGTATTCCTTATGCAGGCTCTTCGTGTGGAGCTGCTGTCTTTGAAAAAGAGACACCAACTATCGAGGCCGGCGTCGAGGATGTTTTTGAGACCATCCTTGAAGAGGGTTCACCCGATTTTGAGCCCCGACCAGTTTCGCCCGTCCCTGAGGAAGTTTTGCCTGATCTTGGGACTCATCAAGCTCCAATCGAAAAAGACCTCACCTTGGGTACTTTTGAAGGTGTCATCTAGTTCCCTTAATCGGTTAATCACTTCACGGTTTCCTTGCGCCGTATAGTCATTGGTGCGCCTTTGTCGCTTTACTCCTTTTTGATATTCTACTTCTTACTTTCTCTTTAGGGAATTTGTCAAGTACCGCTCTCGAGAAAATAGACCTCGGTCCAGAGATTATTACGAGCACTGTTCCTAATCTCTCGAGATTTCCTTTGTCAGGTAAAAAATTACCATGTGTATGTTTTCTATTTAGGAAGATTTTGACAACCTAATTATTCATATTCATGAACAACTTCTTTTCTCGAACCTTCAGGCATGCCTGGCTTACCGTCTTCGGTGCGGTTCTCAATTGGTACTACATTGGGAATATCCACCATCGTTGTGGATTCTTCTATTCTTCACAACCTCAGTACGAACCTTGTGCTTGGATCCCAAGTTCGGCCTGTTCTGGATTTTTCTCATGTTTCCTCCTCAATACAAATAGAGGAGGTTGAGGATATCTCTCCTTTGGCTATCTCATCTAGCCCGATCATGGAACTTGGACCTTCGAGCTCTACTTTGGCTCTTGTTGCCCCGGCTGAAGGTATAAATCTATCTCGTCGAAATGTGCAATACTCCATTTCCCTTTATAGTTTGACATATTAACTTCGGGATTTCCTTTCTTTCGATAATGCAGCGCCGGTCGTATTCTCTCAAGTTGCCCTAAATGAAGCTCTTATGGACATAAAGCATAATCTTAATGATCCTCATCTACTAGTGGAACTTCGTTTTCTCCTTGATGAAGCGGCCGCAAAAATGGCTAGTACCTGGCTTCCCATGTTCCAGACGGCTCGTGAGGTTTTCGAGAATAGCCTTGCTCGCCTCTGCTCTCTTGCAGATCAGGGTATCAACCCTTTTACTGAAACAGTGTCTTCTAACCTTGTTCAACAACTGAATCAACTCCATGGCCAGGTTGCCATCTTAGAGGGTTCTCGTGATAGTTATTTGGCTCAAATTGCAGCTCTCGATGCCCAGATCGCCGATCTTCAACTTGAACGGGATCGCTTAGTCCAGTCAACTGACCAAGTCGAAGAGAACATCTCAGCTTTGAATGACCAGATTGCCGCTCTATCAATTGAGCTCGAAGAAATAGCGAAACCTGCTGTACTCGAAAGAGACGCTTTTGACTCGGCTTTAGATATTTTATCTAGTTCTCTGTTCTTCCTTCAACCTTAGCACATTTTCGAACAATGTTGCTTTCATATTTTGTTATTGTAAAAAATTCTTACCCGTTTCGGGTAATCTTTTAAATATAATGGTTTCGTTTTCCTTCCATATACTTGGTGTATACTTTTTTAAGTATTTTGCATTTAATGCTTTTCCATACTTGTCCCCATTTATCCATTGGAGTTCGAAAGCATTTCCAGATAATTTACTCGAGATTAAAAATGGTCCTTCCCATTTAGATGACCACTTCCCATAAAAGTTATCTTTTGATCCTTCAGGCAAAATCATTTTCCAAACTAAATCTCCTACTTCGAACGATCTTGCGTTTACTTTTTTATTATAACTCCTTTCAATTCTATTCTTTTGTAGTTCTATTTGTTGCAATGCTTGAACTTGCAATATTTCATGGTCTAGCTTTTCGATATTCATATTTTCCATGTGCTCTTCGGTTAAAAGTTGTGCTTGTTCGAGTATTCATCTGGACTTGATATTGATTTCCAAAGGAATTACTTCCTCATGACCATACACTAATTGGAAAGGGATTATTCCTAGGTTGTCCTTCTTGATTGTCCTTAATGCCCAAATTGCATCAATTAACAATTCGTGCCAATTTCTCGGGCTTTGGCTTATCATTTTTGAGATGCAACCTTTAATTAGCTTGTTCGACGATTCAACTTGGCCATTCGCTTGGGCGTAATAAGGTGTCGAATTTATCAATTTTATTCCGAACTGTTCCAAAAATTCGAGTACTTCTGTGCTATTAAATACTCTAGCCTGATCAAAGGTTATGGTTTCTGGAATACCAAATCTTGTGATGATATACTCCTTAATGAACTCGACCACTTGTTTTGAACTTATATTCTCGAAAGCTTTAGCCTCTATCCATTTGGTAAAATAATCAGTGGCCACCAAGATATACTTTTGCTTCTTAGATGAAGCTGGTTTAATTTCTCCAATTATGTCCATGGCCCAACCTCGAAATGGCCAGGGTTTTACTATGGAATTTAAACTGACAGTTGGCTGCCTCAAAATTTTCCCATGTTTCTGACATTGTTTACATCCCTTAGCATAGCTTATACAATCTCGTAAGATAGTTGGTCAGTAGAATCCATATCTCTGTATCAGCCATCTCATTTTCTGTCCTGACTGATGGACTCCGCACACCCCTTCGTGGGTTTCTGCCATTATAATTAGCGCATCTTCTAGGTCGAGACATTTCAACAAAACCCCTTGAGGATCCTTTCTATATAACTCTTGCCCATCACAAAAATAATGATGTGCCATTAATTTTAGCTTATTTGAGAATCCTCCTCTAGCTGGGTCTTGGAGATATTTGATGATCTCAAGGTGCCGATCTTGTTCTTCTTTAAAAATATCTATTTTGTGAATTCGAGCTACCCTTTGCTCGAAAGGTAGTACTATCCTCGGTTTGAGTTGGATAATTGACTCAAACTTATTTGCATTGATTTTATATCCCGATGCTAATTGAGCCAAATCATTAGATATTTGATTCTTTTCCCGTGGTACATACGAAACTTCCACTGTCTCGAAACATTTGAATAACTCATTTATTCGAGCAAAAGAGGTTATTGCTACAGGACTTACACATTTAAATATTCCCTTCACTTGATTTATTATCAACTGAGAATCCCTTTTTATCTTTATACTCTTTGCTTTCATATCTCGTAGTACCTCTAATCCTAAGATAAGGGCTTCGTATTTTGCCCTATTGTTAGTGCAGTCACCTTTGATTTTAACATACATTTTAGTAATTAATTTAGACGGGGATATTATATATATCCCGACCCCTGCCCTCAGTGCTTTCCGTCCTGCTAATGACATCAATTTGAAATGTCCCCTGCATCCCGCTATTGACACTGCTCACGTAGATCAAGTGCTGACTCCATTTATATCGACCTTTAACCTTGATTGATCTTTTTGACGTCCTTTCGATCAGCAGCCTTAATTTAGAGGGCAAAATCAGGCACCGGTAGGAACTGTAAAATACAACTTGTTCATAACTATATTGACACTTTATAGCGTCGCACCGGAGGCTGAACTAAATATTTCTTTATAGCGTCGAAGGCTTCTTTTTGTTCATCGCCCCATACAAATTCATCCTCGTCTTTTAATTGTAATAAAGGGGAGAAAACCTCTGTTTTTCCGGCTAAGTTGTCTATAAATCTTCGTAGAAAATTCACTTGCCTGAGGAAACTCTGAAGTTCTTTTCTATTGTTCAGAGGTTTATCTTTTATAATGGCTTTGGCTTTGTTTCGGTCCACTTCGATGCCTCGATGATTTATTAAGAACCCCAGAAAATTTCCAGCTTCCACGCCGAAAGCACATTTTAAAGGATTCATTTTTAAATTAAATAATCTCATTCGTTGGAAAGATTCAATTAAAAATCGTTTATGTTCTTCGTGATCTTGAGCTTTAACCACTATATCATCGATATATATTTCTAAAGACTTTCCGATTACATCATGGAAATGTAATTCATAGTCCTCTGGTAGGTGGCTCCGACATTTTTTAAGCCGAACGACATGACCCTCCATTCAAATGTCCCTATGGACCCTGGACATCTGAAAGCTGTTTTATGTCGATCCGCTTCAGCTATTTTCAACTGATAATATCCAGAATACCCATCCATAAAGGACATCACCTTATGCCTAGCAGCCGCATCAATCAATACATCTGCCATTGGCATTGGGTATTCGTCTTTCGGTGTAGCCTTATTCAAGTCTCTAAAGTCGATGCATATTCGTACTTTACCATTCTTCTTAATTACTGGTACTATATTAGCCAACCATTCAACATATCGAGTTGGCCTAATGAACATGGCTTCGACCAACTTCTCTATTTCTTCTTTGATGGCTCCTATTAGATCTGGGGATAGACGCCTCGACGCTTGTATTACAGGTTTAAAGCCTGGTTTAATGGGTAACTCGTGTCGAGCTATATTTGTATCAATTCCGGGCATTTCATGATGTACCCAAGCAAAACAATCTTTAAATTGATGCAATATTTTGATTAGTTCTCTTTTCTCTATTTGGTTCATTTTTGAACTTACGTAGGTAATTCGAGGTTTTTCGATTGTCCCTAGATTAACTTCTTCCAACTGATCCTGACCATTTTTTTTGGTATCTCCGTCTGGTTCTGGGATCCCTTCTTCGATATTTTTGGTTTGCGAATTAGCTACATCCTTCTCGTTCTGGTCGTCTGTTCTATGTTTATTGTTTCGAGAATCTTCATTATGAGTGTCATCTTTTTGAGAGCCTACCATACACGTTTCATCTCGAGAGGTGATTGTTTGGGGACCTGTCGCACATGTTGGATCTCGAGGGGTTATTTCTCGAGAATTTGCCTTACACATTTCGTTATGACAATATATCGAATTAAATTTATCATGACTAATATGATCAAGATCGTAATCACATAGTTTCGATTCTATTCGTTCAATACTTAATTTTCGAAAAATGATTGAAACAACGCTATCCCTACTTACAACTGCCTTCTTCATAACTTATACAAAATTTAAACTTGCCCTATTTCGATTTCGGCTAACTTAGAGCCCATCTCGAATGCAGACTCTCCTCGGAGTTCCCTTTGTTCTTCTTCTTCTGTAGCCTCTTCGATGGCTTTTCCCGTGAATCTTAAATGGTCACTCCTTTGAGCTTTCCTGCTCCATACCTGGCATTGACAATTTGTGTATCGATGAAATAATTATTTCTCTCTGCTTTGACCACCTCGAATTGGTGTTCGTTCCAACAAATTAACACTCGATGTAAGGTTGAAGGGATACAATAGTTTTGATGTATCCAATCTCTCCCCAACAGAGCATTAAATGATGTTGAGTTTGTCTCGACTACAAAAAATGCCGAATAGGAACTTTGGGTTCCTATTTTGATCCGACTGGGCAAAACTCCTAAGACTTTGGTAGCTTGACCCGAAAATCCGTAGACTGCTACATCAGCAGCTACTAAGTCTTTCGAGGTTTTACCTAGTCTTGTTAACGTTTTTTCCGGCAAAATGTTAACAGTGGCCCCATTGTCCACTAATACTTTATTAATGGGAATGCCTTCGATTTGGGCTTTTATGAACAAGGGTTTCATGTGGTTATTATTTATTTCCTCTTTCGAAAATAACAGTTTAGCCAAATTTTTGACCTTATGCCCATTGTCTTCGAGTGATTTATCACTAATAATTTGAAAATAGGACGGGTTACCTTTCTCCTAGTCAGTCGTGAGTTCGAGCATATTTTCTTCCTCATCCGTACTTTCTTTGGCTGCGAATTCGGCTGGCAGCACAGTTACCATATCTATGTCCCTATCTTCCTCAAGTTTCAGAATCCTTTCCAAAGAAGCTTCTTTTGCTTTTAAATCAGCTTCGTTTGCTGATTCTTCGTGTGGCGCGTCTCCCAGTAAAATATCCAGGTCATCTCCAGACTCGAAATCTCCCAAATCTTCATCATATTCAGTCGTGATACCTTTTCCTTTTCAACTCGCCTCTCTTAGTTGGTCGCTCAACTGATCAACATCCTTTTCGAGATCTTCCCCACTAGGATTCTTGACTATTTTCGATTTCAAGATCGCTTTCGATAAAGCCTCTTCTTCGACCCTTAGATTGGCAATCATTGCCTTCTGTTGCATTTCCAAGGCCACCGCTGCTTGAGAGTAGGCCACTTGTTGGGCGATAACTTTTGGGTGGTCATCTTTCTTTCTCTCGATGTGCCTGCGATATCCACCCAGGCGGTCTAAGGGTGGATTCCTGCCGGATGGTGCAGATCTTCCATATCCTCTTCCTCCTCTTCCTCGAAAGTGCCTATCGTAAGGCATTGTTCCAAAGACTTGGTCGTTCGCTTCGTACCGTTGCCTTTTATTGCATTCCTTCTGATATGCGGGAATCCAATCCGAATCGTTCGGGATAACTTGTAACCTTACCAATTCATAATGCAAAGTATCTGCGCACTGACTGCATAATATCTTTTGCATCTGGGTTAAATTCTTCACCACCTTAGCAGGCGTCTGATAAACAATCTCACGTACAGGGGTTTCGAGTTCCTCTTTATACGATTTTTCCTCTTTTCCTTGGGCGGTCGATTTGGATTCACCGATCGCTTCTTGTCTCTCTGCTTTCCATCCTGATCAAATTCCAAAATTTCTCTTCTCGATTCCTGATAGGCATATCGTGCCTCTCTCATACTGTTTTGCCACAAAATGCCTGAAAATTTGGCACTGGTCTGTGGTATGCATAGTATTCATGTGCCATCTGCACATGCCTTCCAAACCTTCGTCTTTTACCTTCGGGAATGTCAGCACTCCCTCATCTATCAGCCTATTGAACAATCGGTTTGCCAACTTAGCCTCTTTTCGTACCTATAAATTAGAATGTTCGAACTCGTTAATATCCACAGTATTAATCTCGAAATTTACAACAGGAAATGGATCTTCATCAATATTTGTCTTTTGAGTATCTGGAAAAATAATCTTTTGAGTCTAATTTTTCTTGTACTAAATTCCTAAACATAATACACTCATTCATTTCGTGTGAAAAAGCATTGTGCCATTTACAGTGGCTTTCCTTTAGTCTCTGATTTTGAAGGGATTCTATGTCTCCCCTTCAACCTAAGTTTTTTATTGGCAAGAAGCCAGTCGAATATTCGCTTGGTTTTAGTCACATCGAAACTATACTCTTTTTCTTTCTTTGTTTGTAAAGAGCCTGTAGCTATAGTCCTTTCTTTCGAGAGCCCCACATTGAAACGGGGGTCCTTTAACGAATTCTGCCAGATCAATTTCATAGGCATCTTCGAATGCCCATGGAATCCCCACTCGAAGGCATTGAAACCCTGATGTTTGCTCTGGCTTTCTTCTCTTAACATATTTTCGTATCTCACCGCGCTCTCTGCTAGACCTCTAAAATCTGAAAACATCATTCCGTCGAATTTTACTCTATAATCAAAAGCCATGTTTTGTTGAGCTAATTGAACAACTCAGATTCGGGAATGTTCAAATGACATTTGATCCTAGCTTTCTTAAATCGGGCCAAGAATCCTTCTATTGACTCTCCAGGATTCTGCCTTATTTTGGCTAAGTCACTCATGGTCATGCTCGGTTCAGTTCGAGCAAAATGATTTTGGAACTGAAATTGCATTTTGTCCCAAGTATGTATCGAATTAGGTGATAAATTCGTATACCAGTTAAACGCTGACCCAGTTAAGGAACTAGGGAATAACCTTAGTTTGAGATAATCCTGATCGGCTGCCTCTCGGCATTGGCAAGTGAATCGAGACAAATGTTCTAGAGCTGACACATGGTCTTCTCCAGAAAACAAAGTGAAGTTGGAATTTTATACGTTCTTGGGAAAGGAAAATTCATGTCTACCCAGTCGGGGTAAGGTTTCCCAGAATCAAACGGTGGTTCCTTCGAAAACTAGGTCCATATATCCTTTCGATGGCCATTTCCACTTGATTTTGTAGAGGATCTTGAATTTGCGGTCCAAAACTTCCTCCTACAAAGTTATTAGGCACGTACTGCCCCCCCCACATTGGGAATTGCAAATTATTATTCACGAAAGGGAAATTTTGGTTTGCCTGATAATTGGGCAGACCTTGATTTCCTATGTTAAAGGGTGCATTCGAAGATCCTATATATGGTTGACTTTGAGGCGCACCATGCGTCCCAATGTAATATCCTTGAGTATAACCAATATTTGGTTCAAGATTTCCAAGATTAACATTAGGTGGTATCCAGCGGCAACTGTTCCGAACCATTCGGTTGTACGGAGACATTTAGCCTTGCTGGCTGAGGAATAAACTGAGTTGTATAGGCATTCACCTGACTCACACGTGGATGCCCCCCAGCATTTTGTAGATTCGAGAAGTGCTACTCCTCGAGTGGAACTTGACTCGAGGAAGAGGAACTTGATTCAACAAAGAAGCACTGGCCAGTCTCGAATCTTTCCTCTCGAGTTCGCGCATCTCAAGGATAACCAGGGAACTTCCATTAGGACTAACTGTCCTGGTTTTGAACCCTAGGTTCTATTGATCTTAATTGAGATACCTGTTCACTAGAAGTGTTATGCTACCTGGGTATTTATCATCATTCAAAAGACATCACCATGTTTGATTAAAGATTTCTCCTAATTCTGTGATTACTCTAGTAACCTCCCGAGCCAGTCACTCGGAGTTCACTGCAATGCTTGCACATTGCAGTGAATATTCGGGCCGCTCGTCGCTAACGCCCGTACTGATCTTTTGTAATAGGCTCCGAAAAAAAAAAAAATGAATTTTTTTTTTTTACAGCGGTTATTTGTATAACCGCGGTAATAGGTGCCTATTACAGCTGTTTTTAACTGCTGTAATTGGCCTTAACCAATTACAGCGATACCTATTACAGGGGTAAAACCGCTTATTACTGCTGTAATTGGCCTTAACATATTACAGCGATACCTATTACAGCGGTTAAAAACCGCTGTAATTGGCCAAAAAAACCGCTGTAATAGGTCATTTCTGTAGTAGTGTGTTATAGGTTCATTGGGTGATGTAAGCCCAGCTAAGTCCTTCTTATCCTTTGCACTGGGAGGGAATTTTACTAGATTGATTATCGAAGGATCACACCCTTCTACAAAAGAGATGAAAGGGAAGATGATCTTGAGCTCCTTGATCACACAGACTCAGCTCCAACAAAGTCTTCTTCAACATGCTTCTCCCACACAGAAATGTTGCTTGTAGAATCAAACATTCTCACTCAAATGAAAGGGTTTGAGGGTTTTGTCACGGGTGTTTGATTTTAGAAGTTCAAACAAGGGATATCTCAATAGGATTTTAGGGTTCTTCTTTGAAGATGTTTGAGATCTTTGACTTTCTTTGGAATGTATAAAAAGCTTGAGAGAATTTTTGGCTATGGAGATAAGCTTTTCCTCTCAAATAAGCAGCACAAGGACCCGTGCATATAGCGTGTGTTTAGGGTTTGGTGGGAGAGGTACTATATATAGAGAGTTTTGGGATTTGTTTTTGGACAAATGTAGTGTATCTCATGCAGAAACAGTGGTGCTCCCTCAATTCTTTGGTTCCGATTGGATAGGAGCAGGTTTTGAACTCTAATTTCTGACAGTCTAGCAAAAGGGACTTGTCCACAAGTCATAATAGCTTATCACATTTAATGCACTTATAAGACATTAATGCATTTGAATTTATTTCCCGTTGGAAAAAATGTCCGTTGATAATTGCATTTAGGTCCTTCGTGACTTGAGAATTTATTTCAAGTGAATCTTATCCTTGATCGCTGGAGTCTTTTGAGCGCTTGATTCAACAATCCTGAAACAGTCCTTTAGTGTTTGGCAGACGCTAAGAACAAATCTTCATCTTCACTTGACTTCCGATGCTGATCTTCAACTTCATCTTTGATCGACTGGCCTAGAATTCTATCAGCGAGTCGGTATCAAATACTTAGTCTAAATTCTACAAAGATAAAAATTACAAGCCTAACAAAATTACAATCTTTCAAATGCTTATACAATTATTCTATGAAAACATAAACTTTCTTTATTATTGGTGTCTAACATAAAGTCCTATTCTTGTTATCATCAAAATCTAACATGAAATTTCCTAACAGATACCTCCAGATGGGCAGAAGAATTTGTTTTGCATTGCCATACAATAGATGAAATAATCAGGTAGCCATTCCTAATTAATTTTAGGATAGAGTATAGACGTAGAGGATACACACTATTTTTGTTGCAGAGGCGCGAGTCACTTATGGGTCCTGTAGATGCCTTACCTTACTTTCGAAAAGGCATGGAAAGTTACATCCGAGAACAACTTAGAGAAATAGGTCAAGGGGGTTATGAATTGAACTTTGCTCAGCGATCAGATTGACTGACATGAAGACGCTTCTACAAGCAAGCGGGATGCCCTTCCAGGACCAAGCGAGGCCTCATTTCAGTTAACAGACGATTTTTCAGAATTCCACAGAGAAAGACAAGCGATTGTTAAGAACGCCCAATCGCTGAATATCACTTTCAACCAACACTTCGGTTTTAGTGATTTCCATGGGTACAACTTGCTCCCCGTCTTATTTTGCGAACATAACATCCGAGTGGCCAAGTTCATTTCTCTAATCAGGCAATGGATCAGGCACTAGCCCAAGCGCTCATGACCATTTTGATGGACGACAAGAATCTATACATGCTGGAGTACAGTTTCCCGGAAGAGCTGATCTAGCGTTAAGTTCTGAAGCACAAGAAGATGATGGGATGTTTATTTTGAGAGCCTGGGTTTATCAGAGTCCAAGGCATGTTATGAAGGCAATTGGCCCACTCTGGGTTGTACTAGTGAAAAGAATATTCCTGTGGAGATCACAGAAGTTGAAGCAGGGCCGGATCCTACTGTTGCAGACGCTGAAGTTACAAATGCTGATATTCAGATGATAGATGCCCCCAGCGTTACAGTGGTTGATATGCCCGTTGTTGAACAAGATGTTCAGATTGAGGAGTCAACTCAATCTCTCGAGTTAGCGATAGAAGAAGTACACGCTGAAATGGCCGTTTTAAGCTCTTATGGACTCATTCCATCCCTAGCGCGTCTACCTTCTTCTGACTCTGACTCGGAAAGTGATCAAGAGGCACGAGACTTTAGACGAGCCGTTAGGAACTCGCTCAACACCATCGAGGGTTCCTGCTCAAAGATGCTAGAAAATGATGATTTGCATATCAAGTTAGTCTCCGACACTCGAAGCTGTGATATTGCAAATGTTGCAACCAAGAGTACTTCAGCGATACTAGATTGCATGGTACCGCTAATCACAGGCCTATCCGAGGAGTTCAATCGCCACTTAGCCCAGAACGCTTCAGCAGATACTGAAAGACATAATTCTTCCAATTCTGTTGCCCAGAGTATCGCTGAACAAGTCGCTCTAATTGTTGATGAAGTTAGGTTGTTGCGGCAAGATATCGCTAGTTTGAAGTCCTCCCTTGATGATGCCAAGAAGGGGAAAAAGAAAGAAAAGCATCAAGAGTCCAAGGCCAAAAGAAAAGCCTTAATAGAGCCAGTGTCCAAAACAGACAACAAAAATTAGCGCTCCATGTTTAAAGAGATAGTGAGTCTAAAGAAGATGCTCACTAAGAAGCTAAAGTCAAGATACTTCCAAGGTAGGCATATGCTTTCGGATCTTGATGTTGAGTTTTTAGAAGGTATGCGATTTTATCCATACGCGATACCGCAGAGAAGACCTCTAAATTGGAAACCATCCAACGACCGAATGCAGGACATTTACCATGATTTAATTAGAACTCTCAGGATCTCTCCAAGGGATTGGGTGGAAAGGATGCTAAAGTTGAATCTAAGCGCTGAAAGGAAAAGCGAGGACTACAATGAAGTCTATCGTAAAACAATGACAGACATCGACCGAGTCCTTCTGGATCTAGCGAACGAAATTCTCCAGGAACAGGCTTCCAAGAAGCGACAAAGAAAATGATTTTCTTGTTTTATCTATTATTCTTTGTGTATGATGTTGCTTTTTATTTTTCAGCATAAATCATGTACTTTCTTAATTCCATATTTATGAATGTGATTTATTGTTGAGACATCTTGTTGAGGCTAATCTAACATTAGCTAACTTATCTAACTTTCTAACGCTAACTTATATTATTTTGGGCTTTTCTTTAAACTCTTAAACCATAAAAGAGTTGTAAGAGTTAAGGTCTTGACATCATCAAAAAGGGGGGAAATTGTTAGAAAATTTCATGTTAGATGTTTTAATGATGACAAGAATAGGACTTTATGTTAGACCCCAAAAAGAATGTAAGTTTATGCTTTCATAGAATAATTGTATAAGCGTTTGAAAGTTTGTTAGGCTTGTAATTTTTTATCTTTGTAGATATTAGACTAAGTATTTGATACAGAGAATCTGACAAAATTCTAGATGAGTCTACTAGAGATAAATTTGAAGATCAGCGTCTGAAGTCAAGTGAGGATGAAGATTTGTTCTTAGCGTATGTCAAACGCTAAAGGAATGTTTCAGGGTTGTTGAATCAAGCGCTCAAAATACTCAAGCGATCAAGGATCCAATTCACCTGAAATAAATTCTCAAGTCGTGGAGGACTTAGATGCAATCATCAACGGACATTTATTTCCAACGGGAAATAAATTCAAATGCGTTAAATGCCTGATAAGTGCATTAAATATAATAAGCTATTATGACTTGTGGACAAGCCACCTTTTGACTAGACTGTCAGAAATCAGAGTTCAAAACCTGCTCCTGTCCAATCGGAACCAGCAAAATTTCAGGAATGTCAGAAAAGGGACTATTTAACGCGCTACGTGAGAGACACACGCCTACATGTGTCTAACGGACAAATCCCAAAAAATCTCTATAAATAATACCCTCTAGCAAACCCTAATTACACATGTACATGCACAAGAAAAAGGTCTAAATTTTGCTATAATTATTTGAGAGAAAAGCTTATAAACTTCATAACCAAAAATCCTCTAAAGCTTTTTAAACATTCCAAAGACAGTCAAAGATATCTCAAACCTCTTCAAAGAAGAACCCTAAACTCCTATTGAGATATCCCAAGTTGTTTGAACTTCTAAAATCAAACAAACCCGTGACAAAACCCTCAACCTCTTTCATCTGAGTGAGAAAGTTGCTGATTCTACAAGCAGCGTTTCAGTGTGAGAGAAGCTTGTTGAAGAAGGTCTTCATTGGAGCTGAAGTCTGTGTGATCAAGGAGCTCAAGATCATCTTCCCTTTCATCTATTTAGTAGAAGCCTCTGTGTGATCCTTCGATAATCAATCTAGTGAAATTCCTCCAAGTGCAAAGGAGAAGAAGGGCGTAGCTGAGATTACATCACCCAGTGAACCTTACAATTTCTTGTGTTATTTACTGCTTTATTTCTTTACTTTACATCTTCATATTATATCCCTGAAAAAGCATTAAAACGGTTAAGCGATTAATTGACAAAAGAGAACGCTAAGCTGTAAAATCATTTCCACTGTCCTAACCCTGATTGAGCGATTAAAACATTACCCTACTTTAGTAATTGTTGAAATCACTAAATCTAAGTTATCTAATCCTAAAGCGCCTGACCTAGCGCTCAGCTTACTAAGCTTTCAAAATCTTCAAAAGAGATACGAATTTTTAAAAGCCGAAAAAGACTTCAGGGTCTATTCAACCCCCCCCCCCCCCCTCTAGACCCTTTCATATGCCACTTGGTACCATCAGAGACCTAATAAATAATTTAAATTCTCCCACTTTGAAAATATTAAGTTAGTAAAGGGTACTAGGTATCTTGTCCTCCACTAAACTTAGGAGAAATTAAAATGATATTTAATATATAATATCGTCCCTAAGCAATGAGGGTTATATATTGAAATATATTTTGAATTTTTCTAAGTGTATGAAATGCCATTAGTCGAAACAAATTTCACCCCACATACCGGCAAAAGGTTGCAAGGTGAAACTTAATTATTAGACTAATAGATAGTCAGTGGGTTGAACTTAAATTATTCATAAATCAATAAGATCTTTACAAGGTTGAGATTTGATGAATAATGGACAAAGGGATTGAATCATCCATTTGATGGGTTGATGTTGGACATCACTTTAATAAATTAATTAGGCCACATACCAGCAAAAAGTTGCAACCTATTAATCTAGTTAAAGAAATCAATCACCACTACGAAGCCTTCCAATGATGACTTCCGAATTCCACAGTGGGGGTGTGGATTTTCTAAAAATGTAGTGAGAGCGAAGTTTATTTTGAAAGTCCTTAATTTAAACTCGGGAGATCATGTACTCAAGATGATGACCTTAATTGAAAAATTAAATTCTTTAGATTACTACATAGATCTTCACATTCAAGTTGACCTCACACTACAGTTGCTTCCTGATTCCTTTTACTATTTCGTCATGAACTTTGATATGAATGATATCGAGAGTTCATTAGCTGGGTTGACAACCAAACTCGGAATTGTTCAAAGACAAATGAGGAGGAATAGAAAAGAGAATACAATTTCCATCCTAGAGAACATACCATTGGATGTCTACAAGTATTGGAAAGGAAAAGGAAAAGGAAAAATGGAAGTGTTAGGGAAAATTAACCAAACGCAGCAGAAACGGAATTTTAAAATTTTATTTGGATTTTCCCATAACAGGATCAATCTCGGGGTTTTATCAGACGTATGTACGATAGAGTAAACGAAACTGTTAGGAATTTCATGTTAGATGTTTTGATGATGACAATTAGGATTTTATGTTAGACCCCAAAATATGTAAGTTTTATTTTATTTAGAAATCTTGTATAAGCTTTGAAGCGTTAGAATTCTAATAGGCTTTATAGGCTTTGCTTTATTTTATTCTAGATTGTTAGGCTAAGTGTTCTTACACTAAGCGTCTGATAATTTCTGAGTGAGCTTATCAGTAGTTAAGGTTGAAGACTCAAGCGCCTGAAGTCTGAATGGAGATGAAGTTTCCAAGCGTCCAAACGACCAGCTATATCAAGCGTCACTTTAGGACAGAAGTAATTCAAAGATGAATGAGAGTCTATCAATGACTGATTTCACTTGAATTTATTTCTAAGTCCAGAAGGAGTTTTATGCAAATATTCTCAATGCATTAAGTGCCAACGAGCATTTAATTCAAATGCATTAAATGCTGATAAGAGCATTAAATGTGATAAGCACTTTCAGACATACGAAGAAGCCACCCTATTGGACTGTCAACTATTCACAGACTGCAGCACCAACTTTTGTGCAGCAGATTTTCAGGAAAAAAATACTAAAGTTGTTCACTCGCGGAAGTGAGAGACACGCGCTTGTGCATGTGTCAAACGGACACTTTTTCCAAAATTGCCTATAAATAGGACTTCAACAACAAGCCAAAAACAACGAATTGATTCCAAGCCAAATTGCAGTTGAATTGAAGTCTCGTTCCTTAAATTCTCAGAAAAGCCAGAATATTCAAGAAAGCATTCTTTTTGCTTTTCTTCAAAACCTGAGACAGTCAACCAATATCCCAAACCTTCTTTTCAGAGAAACCTACATTACTATTGAGATATTCCCAATTGTTTGAACTTTATCAAAATCAAACAAACCGTTTAGAAAAACCCCATCCAAGCCTCGCAATCTGTGTGAAGTTGAAGTTGGATACTTGCACTATTTCTAGGTGAAAGAAGCAAGTGGATTGAAGTGATTTGTAGTAGAAATCTGTGTGATCAAGGAGCTCAAGTCATTGACATCCATCTCTCCCTAATTTGTAGAAGATTCTGTGTGATTCTTTGAGAATCATTTTAGTGGATTGCCTCCAAGTGCTCAAGGAGAAGAAGGACGTGGTTGAGATTACACCACCCAACGAACCTTACAAATATTGTGTTAATTACTTTACAGTCAATTTTCTTATCATCATATCATTACATAAATCTGTTAAGTAAAACTCAATTGAACGCTAAGCAACTAAGAATCAGTTTGTGACGCTTAAAGCTTTCAAACAAGAAGACTATAAAATTAATTCCGTTGTGCTAACACTGATCAAACAAGTGAACGCTTAAACCTATTTGGTTATAGTATTCAAATCTTGAAGTCTAAGTTAGCTTTCTAAAAACAGTCTTCAGTAGACGCTTAGTCAAGCGCCTACTTCTCAAGCTTCCAACACATTTTTAATACGAAATTTTTGAAGTAAAAAAAGACTTCAGGGTCTATTCAACCCCTCCCCCCCCCCCCTTGGAGACCCTTTCGTATGCCACATGGGACCAATAAGTGGTATCGGAGCGGTTAAAGTTGAAATTTTAAAATTTCCATGTGTAACAACTTGTTTAGATCCTTTTTCAAATATAGTTGCTTTAAATCTTATTTATGGCATTTTCTAAAGTTCCTAAGTTGACTGAATCAAACTATGACTCATGGAAGATCAAAGCTTTTACATACCTTTGCTTATGTGATGGCGAAATGTGCGATATTATTTGAGATGGACCAATACTAATTCTGAAGGTTATTACCAGAGCGCCTGGAGCCACGGAAGAAACTTCAGATGGCTATGTTGAGAAGCCTAAACAAGAGTGGTCCACTGATGAGCGTCGAAGAACAAATTTGGACAATGTTGGTCGTAACGCTCTATATACGGCTATTGGTGATAATGACAATTTATTCAACAAAGTCAAATCATGTAATACTACTAAGGAAATTTGGGATAAGTTGGCCATAATTTGTGGTGGCTCAGCACAAATCAAGGAAAATAAGCTATCCATTGCTAAAGAAAAATTCAACAGCTTTAAGATGTTACCTAACGAGACACTAGAGCAATGGGACATAAGATTCACAGCTCTTGTTACGGAACTCACATCATTGGGAATGGACTTACAAAATAGAGAGATGGTGGTTAAGATTTTCAAAATTCTACCTAGTAGATTCTTGATGAAGACGATAGTTATGAGAGAGTCAAACAATTTGGATAGTTTAACTCCAGAGGATGCTTTTTCAGAACTTAAATCATTTGAGTTTGAGTTGAATTCGGCTAGTGATGCAGTGAGCAGTCCAGTGATTGAGTCTGGAGCGCTTATGGAAACAATCAAGGTTAAATCGGGTAACAAACGAAAAGCTTCAAATACCAGTGAGGATGAGGAACTAGCGCTTCTAAATAGATTTGGAAAGTTCTTGAGATATGAAAAGAAAGGAAATAGTCTTAAGCATCAAGGACAGAGTTCATATCAAGCGCCTGCTCCAATACAACAACAATATCAAGCACCTCAATATTCTGCACCTTCTCCATCAGCGCCGATTCAGTACCAAGCGTCTGCTCAAAATCTCTCAGCGCCAGTGCTCTCAGAACCACACAATGCAAGGTTAACAAATGAACAAAAGATGAAAACTAACCTTTGTTATAAATGCAGGAAACCAGGGCACTACCACGTAAATTGCCCTTATCCAAATGTATCCAAGCCCTCAAGGTAGGATTACGTGGATAGAAAGCAATTCAGGAGCAACCTTCGCCAACAAGGTTTGCTAGCGGAATCAGAACCAGCATCCGCACCTGAAGATTTGGAATCACCAGACGAGAGTAGTGATGATGATGAGCCAGTGGATGACTCAGCGCTTATTTGTCTCATGGCCAGAGATGATGAAGCATCTCCTGAGGTAAGCACTAAATTATCTCTTCCTCTCTCTTATGAAGAATTACTTGACAAAGTCAAAGAATATTATAATAATTGTCAAGATGTCGCAAAATTATACCAAAATTACTTTGATATCATTTCATCGCTCACAAGGGATAAAGTGACACTCAAGGAAGAGTTACAAGTTCAGCAACAATGCATTGAGAAAAACCAATCGCTTGAGAGTGAAATAATCCAGTTGAAAAGTGATCTTGATATAATAGTCAAGAGAGAAGCTGAGCTGATTGCTAGACTTGCTAAATCAGAACAGGTTGTCTCATCATTGTCTAAAGCGTCAAGAAAGCTAGACAATGTGACTAAGGTAACAAAGTTATTTGGTGAAAATACCGGTTTAGGATGCAATAAATTCGGTAAACAACCAAACAAACCTAATGTTACGGCAAATAACAAAGGAAAGGGTGTTTTCTTTGTTGAGAAAGGTTCACAATGTCAAACACAAAATGAACCGAGCAACAATGGTAAGAGGCCAAATGAGAAAGCCAAAGCTGACTCAGGCAAAGGTAAAGCAAAAGCAAATGATTCACGAAGACGTGTTCGTCCAAACGCTCAAAAGGCTAAGGATAAACCTGAGCACTGTGAGTCAAGCGCTAAGCGTCCAGCACCAAAAGTGCAACCCAAGCCAGCGCCAAGGAAATACCAGCGTCAATATCCAAGGCAGTTAAGATCATATTATCGATACTAGGATAATTATGACTATGACCATGTTTATGATTATTATTATAATCAAGGATATTATTATACACCCAAAAGGCACACACAACACAATGTGAAACCCAAGAAGGCCAGTATTCCTACAATGAAGACTAGGCAAATATGGGTTCCTAAAGTTCTAATTCAAACTAACGATGCTACTAATATTGAAGGACCCAGGCAACAATGGGTACCTAAACAGAAATAGAACTTCCCTTTTGATTGCAGGTACCTAGAGCTAGAGTCAATACATCTGTTTGGAACTTCGATACTGGATCATCAAGGCACATGACTGGTTCCAAAGATCTTCTGATCAACTATCGAGCTGTCAATGCTCTTCAGGTTATATTTGGTGACAACTCCAAAGGTAAAACCAAAGGTATAGGTACTATGCATAGGAGGAACATCATGATAAGAAATGTTTATTATGTTGAGGGTCTAAAGCATTTGGTATGAAAAATGCATCATATTAAAAAATTCCAATGAGCCAAATGCTTAAGTTAGTTAAAGATGAAAGTGGGAAGAAGGTTGATATCACTAAATATAGAGGTATCATTGGATCACTTCTTTATCTTACTGCTAGTCGACCTGATATTATGTTTTCGGTGTGCATGTGTGCACGATTCCAAGCTGATCCTAGAGAGTCACACTTAATTGCTGCCAAGAAAATCCTTAAATACCTAAAAGGCACACAAAATGTGGGCTTATGGTATCCTAGGGATTCTCCTTTTGAACTAATTGGTTACTCAAATGCAGATTTTGCAGGTTGCAAAATAGATCGTAAGAGTACTAGTGGTACATGTCAATTTCTAGGTGATAGGTTAGTTTCATGGCATTGTAAGAAACAACAATCCATAGCTACCTCTACAGCCGAAGCTGAGTATGTAGCTTCAGGAAGTTGTTGTGCACAAGTGTCATAGATGAGGCAACAACTTAGAGATTATGGTATAATCCTAGGTCTAACCCTAATTCATTGCGATAACCAAAGCGCTCTAGCTATGACTCAAAACCCTGTTCTTCACTCCAGAACCAAACATATTGACATTAGCTACCATTTTCTTCATGATCATGTTCAAAAGAAAGATATCTCCATGCACTTTATTGGAACTGACAAACAATTGACAGATATCTTCACCAAAGCTCTCAATGAACAACGTTTTCTCACTTTGAGAAGTGAATTAGGTATGATCAATTTAAATGTTTAATCATCATGCATCATATTTTATTAGACATATAATTTAGGGGGAATCCACCTTATTTATGTCCAAAAGATCTTTGAAAAGTTGTTACAAGTTAACAAATTTAGGGGGAACCTTAAAATTGTACTTGAACCTAACTGTAAGCGTCAATGATCAAAAACTTTCATATGCATGATCATCAATGCTCAGAATTATTTATGCATCATATGTAGGACACTCAAACATAAAATGATTTTGATCTCAAGCGTTAACATAAATCTTACAAGTGGTATTTGTTAAGCGTTGAAATTATTTCTTTCAACACTACCTATAAAAATTGTTTGTAAAATCCATGCATAAATTTTACACGCTTCTTGAAACAGTGGATAGACTCAAAAAGTCCATGTTGTACTCTATCTACACGCTTCTATCACATCAAACTGGCGGCTAATCAAAACTTTTCAAAATGACGGTTCAGAGATAGCACGTGTCTGTGTACATGTCAGTGTACCATCAGGCGCGTGTGCTACACTCTGAAAATACCAAACGTTTTAAAATTTTAACTCGGATGTCAAATCTTTATACATGGGAGTTACCAAATGTAACTTCTCTCTCTTACACAAAACTCGTGTCCGCAATTAAAACTATTCATGGCTGAGATTAAATAACTTTACACATGTCTACATCCTATTGAGATGAGAGAACACAAGTTTCAAATAAAACAATTTTTTGCAGAAAATTTGTTGGGAATGTGCCCTCGATGCCAACGAGGAGTTAGAATACAAGGCACAAGCTTATATTGTGCAACCTCTAATTATACAAAGGCAACAATATGTTGTTCATATAATTCTTGATGACATCTATAAGTCTTAAGTGAACAACTAGTCCATGTGTGTCAAGACAAACCTTCGCACTCCTTGAGGAGATGGGCACTGGAAGAGTTTGATACTTGATCACTTAAACCGTTCGCAAGTCGGAGAATCTAAATTGGGCATTGAGATTCGTATAAGACTTGTATAACACATACTGACAAAGGAGTGTCAGTCGAACACTATGGGATAGTGGGAGTTTGTGTCATAGATACATTGATGGAATTAGTGTATTCGAACACGGCTCGTAGTAATTCGATCACATGGGTTTTTACTCAATGACTGTCAATGATTGGATTACTGATTATGAAGGTATGCGTGAGCCTTAGACCTGAGGAGTTACGGTCACAGTGTGCTTGTGACGTTGGATTCTGTCACTAGAGTAGTTAGGCGCAATTCACTCGTTGGTGGGGCCGACCTCGAAATGCGCTCCAATCGGCAAGTAGCATGTGAGGTGATTACTAAGATGGAATTCACTGTCTCGAAATTAAACGAGAAGTATCCTATGCGGTCATAGGTTAATGAGATTGAAAGTCTCTGGCCAGAGCTTATGAACTAACTCGTGTTTAGTGATCTCATATTACTATGATTCTTAAGCATAGCATCGAGTCCTGTGAGTTTGACATATTCCATGACTCTCACTCGATCGGGATATGTCAGCGAAGGGCTTGTACTCATACGGTATCATAATCTAGAGGTTCGTAATGATATAATCATTTTGTACTTGGTTGGGCTACGATGTGGGGCCACGGTGCTGGCTAGGTGTCACCCACATCCTTTGGTATCCTCCTATTGCCAATTGAGACGAACCTAGAGAGTCACGCTATAAAGGAATAGACGGGGAAATCAAGTCTTGTATTTGGAGGGTGTTCTGGTAATTTGTCCTTGGGAAGGATGAATTAATTAATTGGACAAATTAATTTAATTAGTTGTTTAATTGGATTAAACAATGGTAAATTAAATTAATTAGTTTGAATATTTAATTGACTAGGTTAATTAATTATTTAGACTAGAATAATAATTAATTATTTGATTAATTAATTAATATTGACTTAATCAATATATATTTAATTGGATTATATATTAATTGATTAAATTAATTGGACTAAGTTGACTGGGTCAACATAGCCCAATTGATTGTCCAATGGCCCATATGGGCGTGTGTATGTGATCCGGTGGGCTTAAGTTAGAGGATTTATTTAATCCTCCAACACAAGTCAGATTATACAGTTGTAACAATTCACATAATGTGATCCTCCACCAGAAATACATCAGAGAAAAATGTTTTCTTCTTTTCCACTCAGTCTCGCCTAGCCGCCATGGAGATTGGAGATGGAGATTTTTCTGAGTCAATTCCGCCGCGTGATAATCTAGAGACAGTACAATTGAACCGTTGGAGAAGATTGAAGATTCGCAAGGATTAAAGTTGAATACGCAAAAAGGTAAGTTTTTCATATTCATCTTTTACATGATTAAAATCGACGAAATCCACGAATTGATCTTGGTTTGGGAATTCGGATCTGTTTTACGTTTTCGCTGCGCATGCCCGACAGGATTCCCAACAGTGGTATCAGAACCAAATTTGTTAGCTTCGTTGATTTTGTTTTTTGCGTTCTTCATGTTTATTTGTTGTATATCATGGTTGATGCGAATTGTTGATTTAGAATCAATATTAATTGTGGATCGAAAAATACTGTTGTTATTTTGGAATTTATAATTGGACTGAAAATTCTGAAATTATTAAATCTGAATTTGAATCTGTATGGGCTGAAATTGAATTTCAAGAACCTGAAAAACTGGATTTTTTATGTTCTTGAATCTGAATTTGGGGCTGAAGAATTCGATTATAATCTGAAATTGGTTTTTGATTGTGCTTTGAATTTGTGTTGTTGGGCTTGATGTTTCGGTGTTCATTGGAGATGGCGTCGCGCAGAGAGCTTCTCCGTTCGCCGCTCCATGTTGCTGCTCGAGTGGCAGTGGAAGAAGACGACGGACACGGTGGCTTTGTGCGACGCAGACGGCGTCACTTGTCGCCGTTGAAAGCAGCGATAAAAACGCCGTCGGAAATCGCAATAGCAACGCTGCTTGAAGTCGCCGGAGATGGCCACTTAAGGCCATGGAAACGGCTGATGATTTGAAGCTGAAAATCATGTTTTTCGCACTTTCCAGTGGATAGTTGTGGCTGCACAGGTGACGGGTTAAGGCGGTGGCGATGATCGCCGCTGCCATGACCGGAAAGTCACCGGTGCGGCGCCGTTGGCGTCGATGACGGCGGGCTGAAAGAGAAAGATGATGAGATGTTGGGCTAGGGCTTTTGTTGTGTTGGGCCGAGCCCAACACATATTTTAATATGTGTTGGGCTTGGTCCAATGCTCATTTATTTAATGATGAGTTGGGCTTGGCCCACTCTAATTAATTAATCAAAAGCCCAAGCTGAAAGTATTATATTAATGGAGAGTTGGGCTTGGCCCACTCGAATTAATTAAATAAATAGCCCATCCTAATTTTAATTAAGAAGTGTTGGACTTGGCCCAATACGAATTAATTAATAATTGGCCCAACACGAATTAATTCAATTAGGCATTGGGCTTGGACTCAATTGCAATTGAATTACTAATTGGGAAAAACCCAAACCCAATTTTAACTAATTAGGTCAATCTTCTTCAAGCCCTCTTTGTAAATTGAATTAAATTTAATTATTATTAAATTGGATTTAATCTAAATTAAATTATAATTTATTTACATAAATTAAATAAAGATTTAAATTATTAAACGAAATTAAATGGGATTTAGTTTTGTTGATATTTTGAATTTATTTAATTTACCCAAAAAAATTAAATAAGATTTAATTTTGTAATTGATTACGTGACACTTAGTCAATGATTCATGAGCCCATAGAAATTAAGTAGGACTTAATTTCACATTGATTGAAATTAATTGAATCTTTTATTGAAATTGAATAGAACTTAATTTCACTAAGATTAAAGTTAATTTAATCATTCCCATTGAAATTAAGTGTGACTTGATATCACACTGACTGAAATTAATTTAATCTTTTCATAGAAAATGAGTGAGGCTTAATTTCACTAAGATCAAAGTTAGTTTAATCATTTTTCATGGAAATTATGTGAGACTCGTTTTCACAATGATTGAAATCGGTTTAATCTTTTTCATGGAAATTTTGTAGGACTTAATTCCACTTGGATTAAAGTTGATTTAATCCTCCCATTGAAATTAAGTAAGTATTAATTTCAAATAGATTTAATATTGCTTTGATTAAATTAGTATTAATCTTCTAATGGAAATTCAATTGGATTTAATTCCATGAAGAATAAATTGGATTTAATCATAATATCAAAATTAAATTAAGTTTAGTTTTGTTATGAACAAAATTAGAATTAATTGATTATCATATAGATTTTTCGATCACATAAAATTAAATTGGATTTAATTTTACTTCGATTAAATAGGATTTAGTCTTAGTGACAAAATTAAATGGGATTTAATTTTGTAATAATCAAATTGGATTTGATTAACAAAATAAATTAAATTTATTTTTATGCTCTTATCGCATGTGTGCTTTTATGGTTAAATGTTTGTTATATGTGATGAGATACACATTTCATGGACTTGGATTTATGTTTTATTATGCATGCTTAAAATATGTAGGGTGATTAGCCCATTGGCTTGGGCCGATCTAAATAGTCCATAAAATGTGTAATAGTAGAATTGCTAGGTTTTTCTACGCTTTATATGCATGTTAGCATGATATGAGTGAATATGCTTTGTGAGACCTTGTTGAAATATTTAAAATTCTCCCAATTAAAATAATACTGAGTTAGTAAAGGATGTGGGACATCCTCACCCTCCACTAAGCTTTCTAAAATTAGAATTACTATTGGTGGTCCCAAGTGGCATACGAAAGGGTCTAAAAGGGGGGGGGTTGAATAGACCCTGAAGTCTTTTTCGTATCACTTTAGAAATTTGAACGCTTGGAAAAACTGAGCGCTTGGGTCAGACGCTTCAGAATAATTAACTTAGACTTAGTGATTTCAGCAGTTTACCAAAGTAGGGCAACACTTAGATCGCTTAATCAGGGTTAGCACAGCGGAAATAATGTTACCGTTCTTTTAGTTGAATTAATCGCTTTGCAATTTTACTTGTCTTTTTCAGAATAATATGAAGTGAATAATATAAGACAATAAAATAAATGACACAATAATTTGTAAGGTTCACTGGGTGATGTAATCCCAGCTACGTCCTTCTTCTCCTTTTTCACTTGGAGGAAATTACTATGATGATTATCAAAAGATCACACAGAAACTTCTACAAAATAGTAATGGATGAAAATGATCTTGGGCTCCTTGATCACACAGACTTCAGCACCAATGAAGATCGTCTTCTTCAAGCTTCTCTCTCTCAGAAATGCTGCCTGAAAGTTTTCAACAACTTTTCTCACTCAGATGAAAGGTTGAGGTTTATCACTAGAGTTTTGTTTGTTTTAAAGAAGATCAAACAACTTGGAATATCTCAGTTGGAGTTTGGATTTCTTCTTTGGAAGATATTTGAGATATTTGTGACTGTCTGGAATGTAGATAGAAAGCTTGAAAGGTTTTGGCTATGAAATTTCTAAGCTTTTTCCAGAAAGAATGTACGTAGGATTTTTGGCAATAATTTCTCGTATATTCTTGATGTTGTTCTCTCATATTTTGATTTTCTGGAGTAAGGTATTTATAGGCAATTTCTTGGGATCTGTCCGTTGGACACATGTAGGAGCGTGCCTTTCACGTAGCGCGTGATTGTACCTAAAATCTGACATTCCTAAAAATTCGCTGGAACCGATTGGACGGGAGCAGCTAAAACTCTGAAAGTTCTGACAGTCTGGTCAAAAGGAGGCTTGTCCACAAGTCACAGTAGCTTATCACATTTAATGCTCTTATCAGGCATTTAATGCAATTTGAATTTATTTCCCGTTGGAAATAAATGTCCGTTGAATGATTGCATTTAAGTCCTTTATGACTTGAGGATTTATTTCAGGTGAATCTTCTATAAGTCGCTTGAGTATTTGAACGCTTGATTCATGAATCCTGAACTGCGGTCTCTTAGCGTTTGACAGGCGCTAAGAAGGAATCTTCATCTTCGGTTGACTTCAGACGCTGGTCTTCAACTTCTTCTCAAATAGACTCACCTAGAATTCTATTATTGATTCAGTCGCTAAGACTTAGTCTAAAATCTATGAGGATAAAAATTACAAGCCTAAACAAAATTACAAACTCTTTAAACGCTATATACAATGATCTATGAAAGCATAAACTTACATTTTATTTGGGGTCTAACATTGAATCCTATCTTGTCATCATCAAAACATCTAACATGAAATTTCCTAACAATTTTCCCCTTTTTGATGATGTCAAGACTTGTAACTCTTTTATAATTTTTAAGAGTTAAAAAAGTAAAGGCCCAAAGGAATATAAGTCAGCGTTTGAAAGGTTAGTAATGTTAGTTAAAGTTAGGTTGGCTTCAACAAGTTGTTTCAGCAATAAATCATTCATATATATTGAAATGAAGCATACATGATTTATACTGAAAAGAATAAGAGAGAAATAAAATACGCAAAAACATTTATTTCTTCTGTCGCTTTGCTCTTTCTTCGCCTTGAAGAACTTCTAACGCTAGTTCTTTTAAGAGTCGATCAATGTCGATCATAGTTGTATGCTGGACTTCATCATAGTCATGCCTGCGGAGTCTGGCGCTTTCATTTAGCTCTAACAACCTTTCCGTCCAATCCCTTGGTGGAATGCCAAGTTCTCGAATCAGATCATAATATATATCTCTTTGACGGTCATTTGACGGTCTCCAATTTACAGGTCGTTGTAGCGGTCCGGCATAAGCATGAAATCCCATACTCTCTAAGAAGTCGGGGTCCAACTGGGGAAGAGCGTATTTTCCGAGATAATACCTTGGTTTTCGTTTCTTGGATAGCATTCTCTTAATGCTTACCAGTTCATCGAACATCGAACGCCAATGTTTATTATCCGTCTTGGAAATCGCTTTGGTCTTTTCTTTACTTTCCCCCTTCTTGACTTCATCAAGGGACAATTTTAGATCAGCGACATCGCGGCGCAAAAGTCTAACTTCTTCGACTAGAAGAGCAATCTGTTGGGCGACACTCTGAGCGACGGCATCGGATGAAGCGTGTCTGTCCGCATCAGCCGAAGCGCTCTGAGTAAGGTGACGATTGAATTCAGAGGAGAGCTCAGCGATAAGAGGGGACATGCTTTCCATGATAGCAATGGTGCTGTAATTTGAAGCGTTGGCAATGTCACGGCTTCGCGTATCAGACATTAAGCGAGTCTGTCTGTCAGCGGCTTCAGAAAGCTTGGAGCAGGAACCTTCGATGTGGTGAAGCCAGTTCCGTACAGCCTTTCTGAAATCTCAGGCCTCTAAATCACTGTCTGAATCTGAATCCGAAGAAGGACGCTCTGGGGACGGGAGAAGTCCGTAAGAACTTGAAACTGCAGCCTTGCCTTTGGTTTTATCTCTTAGGAGAGGGTCTACAGGCGCTTGAGCAATTTCAGCGTGCACTTCTTCAATTGCGTGATCCAAGGTAGAATCAGCAATCGCTGGGGGCTCGACTACTGGGGCGCTAGAAGGATCTGGCAAGGAAGCCTCAGGAAGATGAGCGACTTCCGCAGTAGGAGCAGAATCTTCTTCCAGAATTTGGATTGAGGGAGGAGAAGGTTCTCGAATGCCAATAACCCAGAGGGGGCCAAGGGCTTCCATCACATGCCGGGGACTGATCAGGCTAGATTGCGGGATAAAGAATATAGCGTCTTCGCGCTCGTCAGTACTTAGTGCAAGTTGCACACCTTCTGGTAAAGCAATCCCTGATGTATATTTGTTGAAAAAGTCCAAAATCAACGGCATGAACGCTTGAGCTGCTTCTTGGTCCACTGGCCTAATCAGCGAGATCATCTTGGCCACTTGAATATTCTGTTCACTGAAGAGCACAGGGTGGAGAGTATATCCTCGGAAATCGTTTAACCCTGAATAGTGATTGAAACTTGTATCCAACGCTTGGACATTTTCTATCACTGCTCTCATATCTCGGTGGAACTCAGCAAACTCAGCGTGTTCTGTTGAAGTGTCAACACGAATCTGACTCTGGCCTTGAAGAACTGGTTGTTTACTTGACGAAGCGTCTTCGTTGAGGTCAGGGAAGATTCGTTGAACAAAGTCTGCACGAGGATGCAAAACGTAGCGTCCGCCCTGGCTGAATAAGGCGAGCTGCTGGCGAATGTAGCTTTCGATTGGCTGTCTGTATCGTGGCAAAGTGCTAACATTCCCGGCAATTATCTGACGCTGTTGAAGCAAAAAGGTGGCAAATCCTCGGCGTCTGTATTCTATTCCAAAATTAAACAGGAATGGATATTTGACGAGTTCATCAAGGGTGTAGAAGTGAAGAACGAACTCTTCAGCCCATTTGGCTGTATCCATCATCCATCGTTTTCCAAGTTTGTTCGCTTTGTTTTGCTCTTTTCTAGCTGCTAAGAATTTCTCGAAGCGTTTCATTTCATCATCATAGTCTTCAGCCCATAATCTGGCAAGATATTCACGAGCCTCATCTTCAATCTACGAGTTGACTGGATTTGGGCGCTCCGCAACAAGTGAGCCTTTGCCTTTCCAGAGTTTGAGTGGATTAGGAGAGAGAGCGTTCTGGGGAGACTTGACAACGGAGGGGAGAGCAGAATATCCTATCTTATTGAGATCTTCCACATCATGATTTTTGTTCCAATCACCCATGTGTGGGTTCTTGAAAACAATCTTGCTTGGGCGCAGAGGATAAAAGGACTCGTCCGAGCGACCGGTTAGAGTGAATCGCTGTTGATCAAGGTCAGCTCTATTGAACACTGGACGACGAATGTACTCAAAGCGAGATTGAAGTCGCTCTAAGTCATATAGTCCTAGATCTGCAATATGCTCGAAAAACTCAAATTTCTTGGTGTTGGACATATCGGGCCGATGGAGAGTGGTTTGAAAGTTTATTTCCAACTCGGCAAGCATTTGAGCATCACGTTCTCTGGCGGCATAATAAAATTCGACGTCTGGATGATATCCGCGCGGGAAGAAATCAATGACACGAGGAGGAGGTCCGGTTGGCGTAGGAATAAGGGCAATAGCTTCTGTTGGAATGGGGGCCACTTCTATCGACCGCTCAGCGTTTAAAGTTGCTTCACTCGCTGATGAGCTTTCAGCGTCAGGAAGAACTTGGGATGCTTCTTTAGCAATATTCACAACAGTTGCCATGTCTAGTTCAACTGGAATCTCCGAGAGAGGAGGGGCTTCAGCGATTGGTTCATCATGAGCTCCGTCATGAGCTGAAACATGTAAGCGATTGAGAAAAGCAAGCAAAAATTCCTACTGAGTAGAAATTTACAAAGAAAATACTACATCGCTTACCCTGAGGACTATCATCGACTGTCTTAGTCGCTTGATCTGTTTCTTGGACAAGTTCCTCAGGCTCTTGAACTTCTTCTTCGGGTTCTAAATCGATAAAAGAAGTTATTGGATCAGCACGAATAGGGATATTTAGTTCTTCAAGCGTGTTGAGAACATAATGAATATCGGCTTCACTTGGTGCTGAGAGAATTTTTTGTTTTAATCCTAGCGTTAGAGACTTAGGAAACTAACGAGGAAAGGATAGACTAATTTGCTTAGCAAATACTTACCCTGAACATTGGGAAGCCTTTCAGATGGAGAAACGGCTTGAGGATCTGAGCTGATTTCGGGAACAGCGTCAGAAACGGAAGCACTCGCTGACTCTCTAAGCGCTGGATTTGTGGGAGCGCTAGAAGATACTGCGGGAGTGGGAGTAGGAGTACGCCTTCGTGCAAGCGGTACTTCTTCTTCCACTGCTGTCTCTTCTTCCTCAGGAACGGAAAAGAAAAACGCTGGAGGAGGAGAAGGAGACTTAGGCGAGGGAGAAGGAGAAGGGATCTTTTGTTTCTTTTTGGGTTCCGGCTTCTTCTTTTTCAGTTCAAGCTTTTGCTTCTTTGTAGGCTTGGATGGCTCAGCGACTTTGAGAATGATCTTTCTCTTAGGTCGCTTGACCACCACTTCTTCTTCTGATGATGATGAAGAAGACGCTTGATCTTCATCATCACTGCGAACAACACGCTGATCTTTTGGAACCGCTGCTCCGCCAGGTTTCCGCGGGTTAAGAAGCTCGCTTATCATTTTCTTGCCATAAAACTTGGTCGCTGGGATCTTTTTCCCAGAAGCTTGCGTATATCCGCTAGAGCAGAGAATACGACTTAGCAAAATCCCGTAAGGCTTGGGATTAACAGACTTAGCCATCGCTGCTTTAAAGCGATTGAACACATAAAGAGACAAGTTAACTTTTAACTTGGTCAGGATGGCAACCATCATCTTGTATTGAATGTTAGTGACTTTATCGAACGTCCCTTTTCTGCATTCAATAATCTTTGAACATATGTCAGCGAGGATGACATATTCGCCTTTCATATCGTTCTTCTTGAAGTTGGGCTCGTAGGCGTTGTGAACATCTTCTTTCTTTATCACGTCCCAAACTTTGGTAGCATCGCCGAGATTTACACGTTCTACCTCAATGCCAGTATTAGGCAGAACAAGTAATGAAGAAACCAGAGAAGGAGTGAGGACAAAGGTCTCTTTTGCAGAGGGGAAGACGCAGGATATGGAATTTCCGTCTTCAGAAATTTGACCATTGTAGAAAAAGTGGAGAGATTCTTCTTCAAAGTAGTTGAAAGTAGTAGTAAGCATGTCTTTCAAACCAGATTCTTGAACGAGTGGAAGAATCGTTCGAAGAGGGAAGTTCTGGTTATCAAAAAGATAGTCCCAGTTAACCAAAAATCCGGCGTTAACTGTAACTGGTTTAGTTGCTGTCTTGGAAGATTTTGAAACTTTGGGTGCCATTGCTGAAAGTTGAAGCTTTTGAAGAAAATAGAGGAGTTTTTGCCTTTGGAGAGAAAAAGCTTTTACAGTAGGAAAGATTGGAAGTGATAAAGGTTTTCTGTAAAAGTCTTGGTGAGTTTAAATAGAAGGTGAAAGTAACTCCTCAATTGACAGATGAATGACACGTGTTCAGAGGTTAATGACAAAAGGAATCTGAACCGTGTACATTTAATTTCGGATGTCAAAAAGTGTGGTAAAGTAGGGTACTATAACATTTTTCGGATCCGCAGTTAATTTGAAACGGTTTGAAATTTTCAGCGTGAAGTGCACGCGCCTGATAGTGTACTGACACTTACTCAGACTCATGCAATCACTGAACCACCTCAGTTTAGATAGGAATCATAACCGTCAGTTCGATTTGATAAGCACGTGTGGGTAGTTGTCAAATCTGATCTTTTGGACTTATCCACACGTTATCTTTAGCGATGAAAACTGTGCATGAATTTTTGAAATCGAGTTACTTAGCGTTAAAGTGAGAATCCTTTCAACGCTGAAGTCTTTTCATAAAATATTTCAATAAATGAATCAATCGCTTGGATTTATGAGAGACAACATTATTAGAGATTGATTTTGTCATGCATAAAAGATAAGAGCTAGTGATCAATGCTTAAGATTTTGAAAGTCATTTTTGATCACAATCGCTTGATACATTGAAGTAAGTACAATCTTAGAGTTCCCCCTAAAGTTGATGACTCATTTCAAATTTTGATAAACGCTTTAGACATAAACATAAAGTGGATTCCCCTTAAATTATATGCCTATTAAATATGATGCTTTATGATTTAAGCGTTTAAATTGATCATACCTAATTCACTTCTCAAAGTGAGAAAGCGTTGTTCGTTGAGCGCTTTTGTGAAGATATCTGCCAGTTGTTTGTCAGTTCCAATGAAGTGCATGGAGATATCTTTCTTTTGAACATGGTCACGCAAGAAATGGTGTCTAATGTCAATGTGTTTGGTTCTAGAATGAGGAACAGGATTTTGGGTCATAGCTAAAGCACTTTGGTTATCACAATGGATTGGGGTAGGACCTAGGATTATTCCATAATCTCTAAGTTGTTGCCTCATCCAAAGGATTTGTGCACAACAGCTTCCAGCGGCTACATATTCTGCCTCAGCGGTAGAAGTCGCTATGGATTGTTGTTTCTTACTATGCCACGAAACTAGTCTATCACCTAGAAATTGACATGTACCACTAGTACTTTTTCTATCTATTTTGCATCCTGCAAAATCTGCATCTGAATAACCAATTAGTTCAAAAGAAGAATCATGTGGATACCATAAGCCCACATTTTGTGTGCCTTTTAGGTACTTAAGGATCTTCTTGGTAGCAATTAAGTGTGATTCTCTAGGATCAGATTGAAAACGTGCACACATGCATACCGAAAACATAATATCAGGTCTACTAGCGGTAAGATAAAGAAGTGATCCAATAATACCCCTATAGTTAGTGATATCAATTTTCTTCCCACTTTCATCTTTATCTAACTTAAGCGTCTGGCTCATTGGAATTTTTGAAGATGATGCATTTTCCATACCAAATTTCTTAATCATATCTCTAGTATATTTAGCTTGGTTTATAAATATTCCATTAGGGAGTTGCTTAACTTGTAATCCTAAGAAGAAAGTTAATTCATCCATCATGCTCATTTCAAATTGATCTTGCATCATTTTCGAAAATTTCTCACACAGTCGCTTATTAGTAGAACCAAATATAATATCATCACCATAGACTTGGACTAAGAGAATATCTTTATTATGGGTAATTTTAAATAACGTTGTGTCAACGCTGCCTTTTGAAAAGCCTTTACCTATAAGGAAGATAGAGAGAGTATCATACCATGCTCTTGGTGCTTGTTTAAGGCCATAGAGTGCCTTATCCAGTTTGTAGACCATACTTTTGCCATGGTTGTTGATGAATCCTGGTGGTTGCTCCACATAGACTTCTTCTTGGAGTTTACCATTCAAGAATGCACTCTTCACGTCCATTTGGTATACTGTGAACTTGTTGAATGCGGCAAACGCTAGGAACATCCTAATTGCTTCAAGACGGGCTACTGGGGCATACGTTTCATCAAAGTCAATACCCTCTTCTTGACAATAACCCTGAGCGACTAATCTAGCTTTGTTTCTTATAACAATGCCATCTTCATCCATTTTGTTCCTAAAAACCCATCTCGTTCCAATAACTCCTTGGTGAGTTGGTCTTGGTACTAGCGTCCAAACCTTGCTTCTTTCAAATTGGTTAAGCTCTTCTTGCATTGCTTCTACCCAACTTGAATTATTAAGCGCTTCATCCACTTTCTTTGGTTCCATTTGAGATAGGAAACTTGCGAACATGGCCTCATTAAATGTAGCGGACCTAGTTCTAACAGGTGCTTCAATATCTCCAATTACTAGCTCTGGTGGATGATCTCTAAGCCATTTACGATCTGGTTGGAACGGGTTAAGAGACTCTTGGTTGTTAATCGCTTGATTCTCATTTGTCTCTTGCGTAGACGCTGCATCATTCACAGTTCCAATGTGCTCTTGATGATCATTCTCTTCATGATCATCAGTGATTCTGACATTATCATTTTTGTTAACCTCACGAGTATCCTTAGGAGGAAGTACATGAATCCCATCATCCTCGTCATCACTATCATCACTAAGGTTGATTTGCGACGCTTGTTGGGAGAGATCTTCAATTCCTACATCATCAGAATTAACCTTACTCGGTTCTTGGTTAGCATCATCAAACACAACATGAATGGATTCTTCAACCTTCGATTTGATCTTATTTAAGATGCGAAAACTCTTTCCATTCTTGGCATAGCCTAGAAAGATTCCCTCATCTGCTTTAGGATCAAATGTCTTTAGGCTGTGAGATCCATTATTATGAATGAAACATTTTGAACCAAATACAAGAAAGTATGAAACGTTAGGCTTACGTCCCTTCCACAACTCAAATGGAGTCTTCTCATGTTACTTGTTAATCATACACCGGTTTTGAGTGTAGCAAGCGGTGTTGATGGCTTTGGCCCAAAATCATTGAGGCAGCTTGGACTCTGCTAACATCGTCCTTGCTGCTTCTTTAAGCGTTCTGTTCCGTCGCTCAGCAACTCCATTCTGTTGAGGTGTTCTAGGAGCAGAATACTCATGAAGTATTCCTAAATCTATACAAAACTTCTCAACAACTTGGTTAGTAAATTCAGTTCCTCTATCGCTTCTAATTCTTGTCACTTTTAGATCTTTTGAATTTTGCAATTGACGAATTAGCGCTGTGAGCTTGACACTGGTTTCATCTTTGGTTGCTAGAAATTCTACCCATGTATAGCGAGAGAAATCATCAACTATTACTAGCGATTACGTTTTGCCACTAACACTCATGATTTGAATAGGTTCAAACAAATCTAAATGCAATAGTTCAAGAACTCTAGAAGTAGATAGACATGGTTTCTTTTTGAAAGATGACTTAACTTGTTTACCCATTTGACATGCATCACATAAGCGATTCTTTTGAAAGGAACCTTTAGGTAATCCCTCTACAAGATTTAGCGATATTAACTGAGAGATTGCCTTGAAATTGAGGTGATTCATTTTTCTATGCCATAACCAACCCAATTCATTTTGACTTTTAGCAACAAAGCACGTGGGGTTGTTATCAACTATAGAATCCCAATCTACTAAATACACATTGTTTGTTCTTTTTCCTCTTAATTTAGTAGACTTAGTCTTAGCGTCGTTAACATAGCAGAAGTCGCTTGAAAATTTTACTTCAAAGCCTTTATCACAAAATTGACTAATGCTTAACAGGTTATGCTTAAGACCCTCAACATAATAAACATCACTAATCATGATGTTCCCCCTATGCATGATACCTATACCTTTTGTTTTACCTTTTGAGTTATCACCGAATATAACTTGAGGACCGTTGGTAGCTTGATAGTAGACTAGAAGATTCTTGGAACCAGTCATGTGTCTTGACGATCCACTATCAAAGTACCAAATTGAAGTATCGGTGCTGACTCTAGGTACCTGCATTTAAAGGACAATTCTAATTCTTCTTAGGTACCCATGTTGTTTTGGGTCCTTCAGCGTTAGTAACCTTGGTTTGAATTAGAACTTTAGGAACCCATATTTGCCTGGTCTTCATTGTAGGAATACTGGCCTTCTTGGGTTTCACATTGTGTTGTGTGTGCTTTTTGTTCACCTTGTGCTGTGTGTGCTTTTTGGGTGTGTAATAATATCCTCGATTATAACAATAGTCATAATCATAGTCATAGTCATAATCATCATAGTATTGATGATATGATTTTGACTGTCTTGGATATTGACGCTGGTAAGTCCTTGGCGCTGGCTTGGGTTGCACTTTTGGTGCTTGACGCTTAGCGCTTGATTTACAGTGATTATACTTGTCCTTGACTTTTTGAGCGTTTGGATGAGTTTGTCCTTGTGAATCATTTGCCTTAGCCTTACCCTTGCCTGAGTCAGCTTTGGCTTTCTCATTTGGCCTCGTACCATTGTCGCTAGGTTCACTTAGCATTTGACTCCGTGAACTTTTCTCAGCAAAGATAACACCCTTTCCTTTGTTGTTTGCCATAACATTGGATTTATTTGGTTGTTTACCGAATTTATTGCATCCTAAACCGGACTTTTCACCAAATAATCTAGTTACCTTAGTCACATTATCCAACTTTCTAGAAGCTTTTGATAATGATGAGATAAGCTGCTCTGATTTAGCAAGTTTAGCGATCAAATCAGCTTCTCTTTTGACTATTATATCAAGATCGCTTTTTAACTGAATAACTTCACTCTCAAGTGATTTGTTCTTCTCAATGCACTGTTTCTGAACTTGTAACTCGGCTTTGAGTGTTACTTTATCACTTTTGAACGACGAAATAATAGCGAGATCGTTTTGATATATTTTGGCGGCCTCTTGACAATCTTTATAATATTCTTTAACTTTGTCAAGTAATTCATCATAAGAGAGAGGATGATATAATTCATTGGTTACCTCTGGTAGCGAGTCGTCAGACGCTTCATCATCTCTTGCCATGAGACAAATCAATGCTGAGTCGCTTGTAGGCTCATCATCACTACTTTCGTCTGATGATTCCAAATCCTCTTCAGGTGCGGAGAATGGTTCAGATTCCGCTAGTAGACCTTGTTGGCGAAGGTTGCTCCTGAATTGGTTTCTATCCGCATAGTCTTGCCTTGAGGGCTTTGACACATTTGGATAAGGGCAATTTACCTGGTAGTGCCCTGGTTTCCTGCAATTATAACACAAATTAGTTTTCATTTTTTGTTCAGCAGTTAATCGCTTTGAGACTACTGGTGCTGAGAGATTCTGAGTGGGGGATGGAGGCACTTGGTATGGAACTGGCGCTACTGGTTGAGGTGCAGAGTACACTGGCGCTTGATACTGAGGCGCTGGTGCTGGAGGAGGAGTTTGAAATGAATTCTGTCCAATAGGAGTTCTCTTCTCGTATCGTAGAAATTTCTTGAACTTCTTTACCAATAAGGCCATTTCCTTTTCTTCATTTGACTCAACCGGTTTGACCTCAATAACCGTTTTTCCCTTATTTTTGGTGGTAGCAATTAAAGCTCCTGATTCAATCGCTGAAGTCGATGTGTCGCTGACTTCACCTAATTCGAACTCAAATGCCTTTAACTCTAAAAAGACATGCTCTGGGGTAAGTGTCTCCAATGTTTGTGATTCTCTCACAGCAACAGTCTTAATTAAATACTTGCTTGGAAGACTTCTGAAAATCTTGTTGACCATTTCCTTGTTGGTCAATTCCTTATCTAATGACGCTAACTCGGTAATAAGCAAAGTAAACCTTGCGTCTAGTTGTTCTAGCATCTCATTGGGCTGCATTTTGAAATGCTCGAATCTTTGCATGGCTATGGAGAGCTTGTTCTCCTTCATTTGTGCTGAACCTTCACACACAATAGCCAATTTATCCCATATTTCTTTGGATGTCTTACATTGCTTTATCTTGTTGAACAATGCATCGTTATCTCCTAACGCTGAGTAAAGTGCACTTCGTCCAACATTATCCAGATTTGCTCTTTTTCGATCATCTGGCGTCCAGTCTAGTTTATTTTTCTCGACATATCCATCTGGAGTGGCTTCATCGGCTCCAGGTGCTCGAGTTCTCACTCGCATGATTTTGAGGGGGCCATCTGTAATAACATCACACATTTCATTATCACAGGAGCATAAGTATGCGAATGCTCTAAGTTTCCACGAATCATAATTTGATTCTACCAACTTAGGCATTTTGTTAAAAGCCATAATGATATGTTTTGATAAAAAGATTTAAAGCGATTAAGTTTAGAAAGGTGGATCTAAACAAGCAGTTACGCTCGGAAACGCTTAGGTTTCTACTTCAACCGCTCTGATACCACTTGGTGGTCCCAAGTGGCATACGAAAGGGTCTAGAAGGGGGGGGGGGGTTGAATAGACCCTGAAGTCTTTTTCGACTTCACAAAATTTTCGTATCACTTTAGAAATTTGAACGTTTGGAAAAACTGAGCGCTTGGGTCAGACGCTTCAGAATAGTTAACTTAGACTTAGTGATTTCAGCAGTTTACCAAAGTAGGGCAACGCTTAGATCGCTTAATCAGGGTTAGCACAGCGGAAATAATGTTTAGCGTTCTTTTAGTTGAATTAATCGCTTTGCAATTTTACTTGTCTTTTTCAGAATAATATGAAGTGAATAATATAAGACAATAAAATAAATGACACAATAATTTGTAAGGTTCACTGGGTGATGTAATCCCAGCTACGTCCTTCTTCTCCTTTTTCACTTGGAGGAAATTACTATGATGATTATCAAAGGATCACACAGAAACTTCTACAAAATAGTAATGGATGAAAATGATCTTGGGCTCCTTGATCACACAGACTTCAGCACCAATGAAGATCGTCTTCTTCAAGCTTCTCTCACTCAGAAATGCTGCCTGAAAGTTTTCAACAACTTTTCTCACTCAGATGAAAGGTTGAGGTTTATCACTAGAGTTTTGTTTGTTTTAAAGAAGATCAAACAACTTGGAATATCTCAGTTGGAGTTTGGATTTCTTCTTTGGAAGATATTTGAGATATTTGTGACTGTCTGGAATGTGGATAGAAAGCTTGAAAGGTTTTGGCTATGAAATTTCTAAGCTTTTTCCAGAAAGAATGTACGTAGGATTTTTGGCAATAATTTCTCGTATATTCTTGATGTTGTTCTCTCATACTTTGATTTTCTGGAGTAAGGTATTTATAGGCAATTTCTTGGGATCTGTCCGTTGGACAAATGTAGGAGCGTGCCTTTCACGTAGCGCGTGATTGTACCTAAAATCTGACATTCCTGAAAATTCGCTGGAACCGATTGGACGGGAGCAGCTAAAACTCTGAAAGTTTTGACAGTCTGGTCAAAAGGAGGCTTGTCCACAAGTCACAGTAGCTTATCACATTTGATGCTCTTATCAGGCATTTAATGCAATTTGAATTTATTTCCCGTTGAAAATAAATATCCGTTGAATGATTGCATTTAAGTCCTTTATGACTTGAGGATTTATTTCAGGTGAATCTTCTATAAGTCGCTTGAGTATTTGAACGCTTGATTCATGAATCCTGAACTGCGGTCTCTTAGCGTTTGACAGGCGCTAAGAAGGAATCTTCATCTTCGGTTGACTTCAGACGCTGGTCTTCAACTTCTTCTCAAATAGACTCACCTAGAATTCTATTATTGATTCAGTCGCTAAGACTTAGTCTAAAATCTATGAGGATAAAAATTACAAGCCTAAACAAGATTACAAACTCTTTAAACGCTTTATACAATGATCTATGAAAGCATAAACTTACATTTTATTTGGGGTCTAACATTGAATCCTATCTTGTCATCATCAAAACATCTAACATGAAATTTCCTAACAACTATAAATGTGTAATGCTTCCCAGTTATGGGGGTTATGCATTTAGAAATAATTTGAAATTTTATTAAGTGCATGGTATGCCTTAATCGAAGCATATTTCAACCCAGAAACCTGTTCGGTTGCAAGATAAAATTCAAATGTTAGATTATAGGAGTTAGTGGGAATGAACTCGGGTAGTTCACGAGCTTAGAAACCTGTTCGGTTGCGGTTTGGTGAACTATGGGGAAAGGTATTAAATCATTTATTGGATAAATTGGTGTACGACACCACTTTGAATAATCAGTGGGCCAGAAATCGGTTAGGTAGCAACCCATTGAATTATTTGAAGAACTCAATACTCACTACGAAATCTATCCAACGAGATTTCCGAAAATTGCAGTGGGAGTGCAATATTTCGAAAAATGTAGTGGGAGCCAAGTAAAATTAAAGTCCTAGATTTACTTGTGTACAATATAAATATCCTAATTAAATCTTATTTATTTTCTGCGTTTATTATATCTCTCTCTTGAAAATCAACCCGTTTAAAATTATGCTCGAAAATTTTGTCTGAACTGGCCGAACCAAATCAACAGACTTAGAAACTTGAGGAAGGTCCTCAGTTCAGAGTCATTGACTTGTATGCTTGAAGCAAGCATTACTCAAGTCTAAGAATGGGACGATGAGTAGGGCTTAAATATGAGGCGCACTGGACATAGAACCATGTGTTTTGGAAACAACTGTTCTATGACCGGTTTTCGTAACTTTTTGTATTCTACATTCTAGAGCTAGTGCTCATGATTGAAGAATTAGAAAGAGGTACAAAAGCTGGAGAAACAAGAGGTGATCAATATTGGAACCAGACATGGTGTCGGGTGTATCCAAATATAGTCCACCTCTATTCTTTTATAATTCTGAACAAGTTTGGATGATTGATTAGTTTTATTAAATGGCATTAAGAAAGTTATCATTTTCTGACTTGGTCAAGAAATTATACTTCTTTAAGTTTGGTAATAACTTTCATGGCATTTATTTGGAAATAAGTGTGGGAACAATACATCCTTACTAAAATTGGTATACTGTGAACACATAAACTAGAGAACGTAGTATGCTAGAAATAAACTTGAAGATTGTTTGGCACCTAAGATTAGGTCATGCCATACGAGCATAAGATTCACTAGTTACGAGAAACATGGGGGTACAAGCCCATTGGGATTGGATCCCTATCCAAACTTAAGAATCTTATCTCATAGGCAAGATGACCAAATCTCCCTTCACAGGGAACATATTAAAGGGCCATTCAAGTTCTAAAGTTTGTGCATACTGACGTCTATGGTTAAATATATGGTATCATATTAAGTCACTATAATTGGATTGTAAGGTCAAGCATATGATTTCCTAATTTGACCTGTTCCTAAAGGAATGTAACATAGCTTCACAGTTAACACTTCCAGCGACTCTACAAATGAATAGGGTAGTAGTATGCAAGAACGAGACATCGTTGGACATGACTCATTCTTAGCTAAGCTACATAGAATTACCCAATTCATAATGAGTCTTGCGCTACTCATAGGTTCATCTTGAATAGATGTCCCTCCAAATTCATTCCTAAGGCACCACATAGATGTGGCGCCAGTGGAAGCCTGATCTTAAACACGTGAAGGTATGGGAATTCCCAACCTACGTAGAAAAGATAAAGGTAAAGAATCTGGAGGTTTGGTCCTTAAAAGGACGTTTTGTTAGTTATCCCGAAGATTCAGTGGGAGAACTCTTTCTACTTACATGATGATCGGGGATCATTATGGCCTTAGAGGTCTGTTGTCTTGAAGATAAGATTGTTCGAGAAATTGGTGAAGGTGGAAAGATTATTCTAAAAGAATAAAACAAAACATCTTAGGACCCTACTATTCAAAGAACCAAACTAAGCCCATTAAAACACAACCACCAATGATTGATATGGAAGAGTCTCTCAGCCGCCTGAGAGAAGTGGTTGTCTGCTACAAAGAAAGCATAGGATGAATGATGTAGCAGAGGAGAACCAAGGATACAATCCCTCTACCATGACAAATCGATGGTGGATATGGACTCTACGAGAAGGTGTCAAGGTTATGAAAATGAAGATGGATTAGATGACTTTGAATCAATCCTGGACTCTAGTAGATCGCCCCAAGAGTTTTGAACTCATCAGAGGCGAGTACATCTACAAGAGAAATATTGATTCAAATGGCAAGGCCAGGTTGATGGCGAAAGGGTGTAGTCAAAAGAAGGGCATTGACTATGAGGAAGCCCCTTTGCCACAGTTAAAATCAAATCCAATAGAATCTTACTTTCGATAGAAACACACCAATATTATGAAAATCTAGCATATGGATGTGAAGACTCGTTCATAAATAGATTCCTTTAGAAGGACATCCATTTCGAACAGCCCAAAGGTTTCACATTTGAGGTAGATTATCATAAGGTCTTCATGTTGTATGAATCCATTTATGGATTTAAATGGACCTCTTGTAGTTAGAATCTTCATTTTTATGACATGATTTGGAATTATGATATCATCTAAACAAAGAGAGACCATTTGTGTGCAATAAGGTCAGTGGGAGCGAGATATCATTTTATGAGAAATGATGTGGACTCATTGACTATGTCAAGACATAAACATCGAGCATGTTCTCCATGAAAGACTTGGGAGAATCCATCTTTATCCTTATAATTTGCATCTATGAAAATAGGGCGAATAAGATAATGGGCCTTCCCAAGCCTTTTGCTTAGAATTAATCCTTAAGCAATTTAGGAAGAAGATCTGAGAAAGGGCTCTTGCCTAGAGAGGAAGAGTAATGGGTAGACATAATATATATCATGAAGTACTTGAGAAGAACTTAGGATATATTCTTCGTCTATGCCCATGGAGGACTGATAGTGGAAGTTTTATACTTACTCGGACCTTGAGTCTAACAAAGGAGATTAAAATTCCACTTTGGGTTAATATTCACCCTCAATTGTGGAGTAGTAACTTGGAAAGGTTCCAAGTAAAATACTCTACTACTGAGAATGAATATGAAATGCCTTGGAGTCTTCGAGGCTGTCGAAGGAAACTATTTGGATCTGAAGTTCATGGTAGAACTTCCATTGGTCCCTAGCGCAGAGCTTGCATTGTCACTTTACTGTGATGAAATGAAGTTCACGCGCATGAAAGGAACCTAGGTCTCACAAATCCAGACAAATGTGGTGAGAGATACAATATCTCTTGAGAGATTGTTGGAAAGGGCGATATAGCCTAGTAGAAAATAAGCTCAGCCGATTAAACGACTGACCCACTCACTGGGTATTGTCACAGGCGGTGCTAGAGCGACATCTTTAGAAGATGGGTACTTAATACCATAGAGATTAGCCTTGAGTGCAAGTGGGAGATTGTTGGGAATGTGCCCTCGATGCCAATGAGGAGTTAGAATACAAGGCACAAGTTTATATTGTGCAACCTCTAATTAATATAAAGGCAACAATATGTTGTTTGTATAATTCTTGATGGCATCTTTAAGTCTTAAATGAACAACTAGTCCATGTGTGTCAAGACAAACCTTCGCACTCCTTGAGGAGATGGGCACTGGAAGAGTTTGATACTTGATCACTTAAATCGTTCGCAAGTCGGAGAATCTCAATTGGGCATTGAGATTCGTATAAGACTTGTATGACACATACTCTGACAAAGGAGTGTCAATCGAACACTATGGGATAGTGGGAGTTTGTGTCATAGATACATTGATGGAATTAGTGTATTCGAACACGGCTCGTAATAATTCGATCACATGAGTTTTTACTCAGTGACTGTCAATGATTGGATTACTGATTATGAAGGTATGCGTGAGCCTTAGACCTGAGGAGTTACGGTCACAGCGTTATTGTGACGTTGGATTCTGTCACTAGAGTAGTTAGACACAATTCACCCGTTGGTGGGGCCGACCTCGAAATGCGTTCCAATCGGCAAGTAGCATGTGAGGTGATAACCAAGATAGAATTCACTGTCTCGAAATTAAACGAGAAGTATCCTATGCGGTCATAGGTAAATGAGATTGAAAGTCTCTGGCCAGAGCTGATGAACTGACTCGTGTTTAGTGATCTCATATTACTATGATTCTTAAGCATAGCATCGAGTCCTGTGAGTTTGACATATTCCATGACTCTCACTCGATCGGGATATGTCAGCGAAGGGCTTGTACTCATATGGTATCATAATCTAGAGGTTCGTAATGATATAATCATTTTGTACTTGGTTGGGCTACGATGTGGAGCCACGGTGCTGGCTAGGTGTCACCCACATCCTTTGGTATCCTCCTATTGCCAATTGAGATGAACCTAGAGAGTCGCGCTATAAAGGAATAGACGGGGAAATCAAGTCTTGTATTTGGAGGGTGTTCTGGTAATTTGTCCTTGGGAAGGATGAATTAATTAATTGGACAAATTAATTTAATTAGTTGTTTAATTGGATTAAACAATGGTAAATTAAATTAATTAGTTTGAATATTTAATTAACTAGGTTAATTAATTATTTAAACTATAATAATAATTAGTCATTTGATTAAATAATTAATATTGATCTAATCAATATATATTTAATTAGAATATATATTAATTGATTAAATTAATTGGACTAAGTTGACTGGGTCAACATAGCCCAATTGATTGTCCAATGGCCCATATGGGCGTGTTTGTGCGATCCGGTGAGCTTAAGTTGGAGGATTTATTTAATCCTCCAACACAAGCCAGATTACACAGTTGTAACAATTCACATAACGTGAAATCCTCCACCAGAACTACATCAGAGAAAAATCTTTTCTTCTTTTCCACTCAGTCTCGCCTAGCCGCTATGGAGATTGGAGATGGAGATTTCCCGGAGTCAATTCCGCCGTGTGGTGATCTAGAGATGGTACAATTGAACCGTTGGAGAAGATTGAAGATTCGCCAGGATTAAAGTTGAATACGCGAAAAAGTAAGTTTTTCGTATTCATCTTTTTCATGATTAAAATTGACGAAAGCCATGAATTGATCTTGGTTTGGGAATCCGGATCTATTTTACATTTCCGCTGCGCATGCCCGACAGGATTCCCAACAAAATTATCTTCTTTATTCTCTACAAAATTACTCTGCAAATTTTACTCTCTCTCTCTCTCTCAAAGCAAAAGAAAATCTCAGTTCATCCCTTTCACTAAAATGGGACCAAAGAAATCTACTGCTACCTCTGCCGAGCCTACCATCAAGGCTACTGAAGGCCTTGTTGTCGACTGGAAATTTCTTTTTGAGCAACCTCAGATTAACCTGACAGACATGATGGACCTTGTCACCAAGGCTGAGCTTAAAACCTTGTTTACTCAATACTCCTATTTGTTTCCGACGAAAGTTGACACCTTCTGGAAAACTGCTAAACTCTCCGAAGACAGGAAGTTGATCTCTTGTCTCATTCCATTATCCAAGAAGGAGTCACCAAAAGAGTTCGTATTATCTGTTGCTTCCATTGCCAAGAACTTCAATCTTCCAAATGAGGGCGAGGCATTGGATTGCATTACTTTGGAACAAATCAAAGAAGCATAAACTACGATGAGTGCTTATGACTGTGTACCTTACAAATAGCACTTTGAAAAGAAAGAACTGGTATCCAAATACCGACTGATGGCTGATTTCTGCAGAAAAATCATAGAATGCAGAGTGGGCACTTTTGATAAAGTCAACCCATTGCAGTTTCAGATGATGACCACACTACTCCTCAACATCAAGATCAGCTGGAGTGAGTATGTATTTGGAAGGTTTTGGGACTGTTTAAGCGCCCCAAACAAACCTTGTGGGCTTATTTTGAGTGACCTGCTGTATCGATCAGGCTGTGTCCACTCGTCTAGTAATCCTCAGAATAAGGCTAAGTTGCTGGGAAAAAGGATTCCGAACAATCTCTTCAATCCTCCCAAGGTTGGTGGTGCTGCTAGGCCACTGTCTGATCGTCTGGAAGTACGCGAAGCGTCAGACGAAGAAGCTGAGCATCCAGTTTCAGAAGAAGCCGTGAAGCGTCCGGCTGTTACTAAGAAGAGGGCTCCCAGAAAGCCCAAGGCTCAGGTTATTCCATCTCTACAAAAGGACGATGAGCAAACTGATGAGGATGCAGAGGACAAGATCCCTTTGATTTTGAAGAATCAGCTGTTGCTCCTCCCGCCCCAACGTTGAAACTCGTTGAAGGAGTCAACGTGAAAAAGATTTTCAAGCGTTCCAGGACAAGGAAGCATCAAGTTGCTTTTGTGAGATAAGTTCTCAGGGTAAGTTTATTTCTTCCCGCAACATTTCCTTTCCTACATCTGTAGAAGATCCTGCTCTTATAGAGGATATTTCCTGTGCTACAGCTTTAGTTCCAGTTGCTGCTGAAGCATCAACAGACGTCCATCTAGATGTTGAGATGACAGAGATTGTGGCTATTGCCAAAGACGTTGCCGCCGAAGCTGCTGCAACTGAAGTCGAGGAACCTGCTCCCAAAAAGGTTCATACATCAACTATTGTTTCGGCCATAACAGATGCACACTCAGAAGGTCAGAGCACTGCTGAGGACGTTACTAAGCCAAGGTACTTCTTCAAGCTGGACCCACTGAAGACGATTGATCAGTTAATCAACTATATGCCCCCAGCACTTGAAGAAGATTTCATTCCCGCAGGCAATAATGAAGAAAGATATATTGTTGTGGAAAATGAAATTGCTCTGCTGATTGATATTGACAGCAAGATCAGGGATATAGTGTTCAACACTGAGCTGACAGAAATTGAGAGGAAATACTATCTGGCCATTCAACTTGGTAAAACTCCTGATCAGATACCGTCTTCTCTCATTCTTCAACAAGACAGACAAGGAGGTAGAACTCCTAAGTGTGATGCGGATCTGGCTTACTACCTAGACTATGGGCATAGCAAGTCAATCGGTTTTGCTCTAAGGGACCACAACATCCTAGTGTACGATCCTTTTCGCCCAACCTTTCTCACTCCGTCAGAAGCAGTCTTGAACAGAGAAGGCTACACACATTTTCCTCACCTAGCAAACAATGAAGAGAACTTGAAGTCTGTCAATCCACTTCGGTTGTGGAAGAATAAAGGAGTTCATGCTGGTGAGCGTCTCGAGTCTCTAACGGATGTGATTCAATCAGAAGTTGATGCATACTTTGACAGCGTCTGGAATGCTAGCTATCAGGCTGATAGATGTCGCTTTGAATCCATCAGAGATATCCACCATGAAGACATTCGCGCTATGGTCAATGCTGGAACCGATTACTGTATGACTGAAGTCAACTGGGCTGAAGCCTATGTGGGCCATCGATAATCTTTCACAGAGTTGGTTAAAGCTCCCCATGTTTTTGGCATAGGCATGCATGACAAGAAACATCAATTCGCCAAATATTGCCTTAGGAAGCGTCAACAGAGAGTTGGATCTGTTCTCAAGCTCCCAATTATTCGCCATCAGATTGAGCAGTGTTTGCGTCAAGAGCTTCACAGACTATCCACAACTCCTCTTCACTTCAACGCTCAAACATCAATCAGTGGCAGTGCTTCCATATCTAGCTTGAACTTTTCTCCAAGCCACTGCGAAGATAACTTTAATATGATGGTGAAGATTATGACTCCTCTCTCCCACTTCAACAAAATCTTCACAACTAATCTCAGACAATGGAACGGCTCCGTAATCAATTCCTTTCAAGGATATCCATTGCTCTCGTCTATCCGCAAAGAGGTACTCAATCACTATAAGTTTGTCCTCTCACTGTTGGAAAGGAATCAGGGACTAGCTCAAGCTGTCTATCCCTACCTGGAAGAGTACTACAACACTTATGTACCTAAATCTCAGCGTCTCCAACATCTTCCAACAGATAGGCTGATTGGATTTTCTAAGGATTACTGCTCAGATGCGATCTTATCTATTTGCCAAGCACCGTCTAAAGTCTTTCCAAATCATGTGCTGGATATCATTGGTCTTATGTACATCAAGGCCATAGATAGTCCAATTCGCACATTCATTCAAGATACTTGCCTTCCTTTTCAGCATCTGACCGAACTTCTGGAAGCTGCTTCCAATTACTATGCAGATATAGCCAATTGGAACTTCCAATTCGATGAATTTCTTCAACCAGAGTCAGCGCTTGAAGAAGAGTCTGCTAAGTTGGTTGAAGTGTCTGCACCAGTAGAAGTTGCAAGTATTCCAATGCCTGCTAAAGAACATGTTCAAGCGTCTCCAACAGAGGAAATTCCTGACACTTCTGAACAAGTTATTCTGATATGGTTGAGGATCTTTCGATTGACGTACGAGGAACAGTCTTTGATCCTGCATATCAAGCTCCCCTTGACTCACTTAAGCATACATCCAGATTCAAGCGACCGACTACTCAAGCGGTTCCATGGGATGTGAGTCAAGGTTTTGGACCTTTGTTGAAATCAGTTTTAGAGGAGGTGAGCAATCACGCTACTAAGAATGAAAATCCCTCCACAGGATTAAGACCGATTTGGCGAAGATTGAGTCTCAAACTATGAGCGCCTAGATTGCTCATATGCGCAGTTCAGCTCAAGCCGCTGTTGGTGAATGTCGCCGAGAATTTTAAGAAATGAATGATGCTACTCGGGCCAACCAACTCGCCATGAAAGAACATTTTGACCAGCGCTTAGAGAACTTAGAGACTACACTGAATGATGCTACTAGCGCTAAGCTACTCGCAATACAGGAACATTTCGACAAGCGCCTGGATGATCTTACCGCGTCAATGTCTCAGATTGCCTCTCAGGTTAGCCTACTAACAGAACATTTTAAAGCTGATGATGGCAATAAGGGGGCAGAGAAGAGAAAAGGAGAGAAGAGGAGAACGTCCAGTTCAAGAGCTCAAGATCCTCCTCCACCGCCGAAGCGTCAGTTAATATCTTCTCTTTCTGCGCTAAAACTCCCATCTTGGATAACTGCTTATGGGGTAAGTGATTCTGCTGGAGCGCCTGGTAGAACGCTAAGGGAACTTCCAATAGCACTATATCCAAATCTACTAATACCTTCTTGGGCAAGGCTTGAACAGTTTGACATCCCTCTTCAAAGAACATCTATTCCAGAACCTACCGATCCAAGAATTTTAGCTGAAGAGAGGCAGATGACTGACTTCAACCGAACTTTCAGAATTTGCCTAAGGTAAATACGTATTGATCCTACTGAATGGGACAAACACTTTATTGCTTTCAAGAAGAGACAAAAGGAAGAGAATAAGCTCATAATCGACAAAGATCATGAAGCGATGATGACTTTAGAAGATAACCTAACTGAAGCTATCCGAGCTGAAATGCCCAAGCGATACACAGTTAGACCAAGTCGTTAGGGCTTTTTGATTTGCATTATCTATATTCTTGTCTCTTATGTAACTTTTGTTTAGTTGTAAAAATGCTTGTAATCATTGATATATATATATATATATATATATATATATATATATATAAAATGCATTTTTCAGCTGAAACATCTCGTTGAAGCGTAACTAACTATTACTAACCAAAGCTAACTTTCATTTTGGCTATCTAACTCTTGAACTATAAAAGAGTAAGTATTGCCATCATCAAAAAGGGGGAAATTGTTAGGAATTTTATGTTAGATGTTTTGATGATGACAATTAGGATTTTATGTTAGACCCCAAAATATGTAAGTTTGATTTTATTTAGAAATCTTGGAAAAGCTTTGAAGCGTTAGAATTGTAATAGGCTTTATAGGCTTTGCTTTATTTTATTCTAGATTGTTAGGCTAAGTGTTCTTAGACTAAGCGTTTGATAATTTCTGAGTGAGCTTATTCAGTAGTTAAGGTTGAGACTCAAGCGCCTGAAGTCTGAATGAAGATGAAGTTTCCAAGCGTCCAAACGACCAGCTATATCAAGCGTCACTTTAGGACAGAAGTAATTCAAAGATGAATGAGCGTCTATCAATGACTGATTTCACCTGAATTCATTTCTAAGTCCAGAAGGAGTTTAATGCAAATATTCTCAATGCATTAAGTGCCAACGGGCACTTAATTCAAATGCATTAAATGCTAATAAGAGCATTAAATGTGATAAGCACTTTCAGACGTACGGAGAAGCCACCCTATTGGACTGTCAACTATTCACAGACTGCAGCACCAACTTTTGTGCAGCAGATTTTCAGGAAAAAAGGACTAAAGTTGTTCACTCGCGGAAGTGAGAGACACGCGTCTGTGCATGTGTCAAACGGACACTTTTTCCAAAACCTGCTCAGGTGGATGATCACGCAGCCATAGTCTATCTGGTTGGAATGGGTTAAGAGGTTGAACAGGCGCTTGACGATCAGACACTTGAATTCCCTCTTGCGTAGGGGCTTCAAGTTCACCAATCCTTGTTTGCTCTCGATAATCACTTTCTTCATGATCATCAGTAGATCTTGCATTGTTTTCCGAAATATCCTCACGAGTAATCTTAGGAGTTGGCACTAAGATCTCATCATCGTCGTCACTATCATCATCAATTATAATCTTAGACGCTTGATGACATAGATCTTCAACTCCTACATCATTCACATTAACCTTACTTGGTTCTTGGTTAGTATCATCAAAAACAACATGAATAGATTCTTCAACCTTCGATTTGATCTTGTTTAAGATGCGAAAATTCTTTCCATTCTTGGCGTAGCCTAGAAAGATTCCCCCATCCGCTTTAGGATAAAATGTCTTTAAGCTTTGGGATCCATTATTATGGATAAAACATTTAGAACCAAAGACATGAAAGTATGAAACATTTGGCATACGTCCCTTCCACAGTTCATATGGAGTTTTCCCATGATGTTTGTTGATCATGCAGCGGTTTTGAGTGTAACGGGCAGTATTGATCGCTTTGGCCCAAAACCTAGGAGCAAGCTTAGACTCTGCTAACATTGTCCTAGTAGCTTCCTTGAGCGTTCTGTTCCGGCGCTCAGCAACACCATTCTGTTGGAGAGTTCTGGGAGCTGAATACTCATGATGTATTCCATTCTCTGCACAAAACTTCTCAACAACCTTGTTAGTAAACTCAGTACCGTGATCGCTTCTGATTCCTGCAACTTTAAGATTTTTCAATGTTTGAAGTTGCCGAATAAGCGTTGTTAACTTGTCACATGTTTCATCTTTGGATGAAAGAAATTCCACCCAAGTGAATTGAGAGAAATCATCCACTGTCACCAAAGTATACTTTTTACCACTCACACTGATCATTTGAACGGGTCCAAATAAATCCATGTGTAGTAGTTCAAGTATTCTAGAGGTAGATAGATGAGGTTTTCTCTTGAAGGATGATTTGACTTGTTTGCCCATTTGACAAGCGTCACGAAGGCGATCCTTATGAAATGGTCCTTTTGGTAATCCTTCTACAAGATTTAGATTTATAAGCTGAGAGATTGTCTTAAAGTTGAGGTGATTCATTTTTCTGTGCCATAACCAACCCATTTTAGATTCATTTTTAGCCACAAAACAAGTTGGGTTGTTATCAAATGTTGAACCCCAATTTACCAAATATACATTGTTTGGTCTTTTACCTTTGAATTTAGTAGACTTAGTCTTAGCGTCATTTATATAGCAACAGTCACTTGAGAATATGACTTCAAAGCCTTTATCACAAAATTGACTTATGCTTAATAGATTGTGTTTTAGACCCTCAACATAATAAACATCACTTATCATGATGTTCCCCCTATGCACAGTACCTATACCTTTGGTTTTACCTTTAGAGTAGTCACCAAATACAACCTGAGGACCATTGACAGCTCGATAGTTGATCAGAAGATCTTTAGAACCAGTCATGTGCCTCGACGATCCACTATCGAAGTACCAAATAGATGTATTAGCTTTAGCTCTAGGTACCTGCAATCAAAAGGGAAGTTCTATTTCTGTTTAGGTACCCATTGTTGCTTGGGTCCTTCACCATTAGTAGCATTGTTAGTTTGAATTAGAACTTTAGGAACCCATATTTGCCTAGTCTTCATTTTAGGAATACTGGCCTTCTTGGTTGTCACATTGTGTTGTGTGTGTTGTTTGGGTGTATAGTAATATCCTCAATTATAATAGTAATCATAATCATAGTCATAGTCATATTCATCATAGTAGCGATAACATGATCTAGACCGTTGTGGATATTGACGCTGGTATTTCCTTGGTGCTGGCTTAGGGTGCACTTTTGATGCTGGACGCTTAGCGCTTGACTCACAGTGGTTAGGTTTATCTTGAGCCTTTTGAGCGTTGGGATGAACCTTTCTTTGTGAATCATTTGCTTTCGCCTTTCCTTTGCCTGAGTCAGCTTTGGCTTTCTCATTTGGCCTCTTACCATTGTCACTTGGTTCATTTAGCGTTTGTCTTTGTGAACCTTCTTTAACAAAGAAAATATTCTTTCCTTTGTTGTTTGCCGTAACATTTGATTTTTTAGGTTGTTTACCGAATTTATTGCATCCTAAACCAGTCTTTTTCCCAAATAACCTTGTTACCTTAGTCACATTGTCTAGCTTTCTTGACGCTTTAGACAATGATGAGACGAGCTGTTCTGATTTAGCAATTCTAGCAATCAGCTCAACTTCTCTCTTGACTATCATATCAATATCACTTTTCAACTGGATTATTTCACTCTCAAGCGATTGGTTTTTCTCAATGCACTGTTGCTGAACTTGTTTGCTTTGAGCGTCACTTTATCACTTTTGAGCGATGAAATAATATCATAGAGATTTTGGTATAATTTGGCGGCAACTTGACAATCATTATAATATTCTTTGACTTTGTCAAGTAATTCTTCATAAGAAAGAGGAAGAGATAATTCAGTGTTTACCTCAGGAGTCGCTTCATCATCTCTAGTCATGAGACACATGAGCGCTGAGTCATCAACTGGCTCATCATCACTACTTTCTTCGGAAGACTCCAAGTCTTCAGGTGCGGATGCTTGTTCTGATTCCACTAGCAAACCTTTTTGACGAAGGTTGCTCCTGAATTGGTTTCTATCCAAGTAATCCTGCCTTGAAGGCTTAGATACGTTTGGATAAGGACAATTTGCCTGGTAGTGCCCTGGTTTCCTGCAATTATAACACAGATTAGTTTTCATCTTTTGTTCATTTGTTATTCTTGCATTGTGTGGTTTTGAGACCACTGATGCTGAGACATTTTGAGTAGATGCTTGGTATTGAACAGGTGCTTGGTATGTAGGAACATAATACTAAGGCGCTTGAAACTGTTGATGTATTGGAGCAGGCGCTTGATATGAACTGTGTCCTTGATGCTTAGGACTACTTCCTTTCTTTTCATATTTCAAGAACTTTCTGAATCTATTTAGAAGTGCTATTTCCTCATCCTCACTGATATCTGAACCTTTTCCCCTATTACCCGATTTACCCTTAATTGATGCTACGAGCGCTCCAGATTCAATTACTGGACTACTCACAACGTCACTAGCTGAGTTTAACTCAAACTCAAATGCCTTGAGTTCTGAAAAGGCGTCTTTTGGACTTAAAAGATCCAACATATTTGATTCTCTCATTGCGGTTGTCTTCATCAAAAATCTACTAGGTAGACTTCTGAAAATCTTAACCACCATTTCTCTGTTTTGCAAATCCATTCCCAATGATGTAAGTTCTGTAACAAGAGATGTGAATCTTATGTCCAATTGCTCTAGGGTCTCGTTAGGTAACATCTTAAAGCTGTTGAATTTTTCTCGAGCAATGGAGAGCTTATTTTCCTTGATTTGAGCTGATCCACCACAGATTATAGCCAACTTATCCCAAATTTCTTTAGTGGTATTACATAATTTAACTTTGTTGAATAAATTGTCGTTGTCACCAATAGCTGTATACAAAGCATTTCGTCCAACATTGTCCAAATTTGCTCTTCGACGCTCATCAGTGGACCATTCTTGTTTAGGCTTCTCAACATAGCCATTTGGAGTTTCTTCTGTGGCTCCAGGCGCTCTGGTAATAACCTTCAGAATTTGTATTGGTCCATCTGAAATAATATCGCACATATCATCATCACATGAACAAAGATATGTAAAAGCTTTAACCTTCCATGAGTCATAGTTTGACTCGATCAACTTAGGAACTTTAGAAAATGCCATAAAAGAAGCAAAAAATAACTAAATTTGAAAGGGATCTAAACAAGCTGTTACGCTTGGAAATTTTAAAATTTCAACTTTAACTGCTCTGATACCATTTGTTGGTCCCAAGTGGCATACGAAAGGGTGGGGGGGTTGAATAGACTCTGAAGTCTTTTTCGACTTCAAAAAGATTCGTAGTAACAAGTTTTGGACGCTTGAAATGTAGACGCTCGACTAAGCGTCTGATGAAGGCTTTCTTTAGAAAGTTAACTTAGATTTTAAGATTTGAATACTTTAACCAAATAGGTTTAAGCGTTCAGTTCTGTAATCAGTGTTAGCACATCGAAATAATTTTAGAGTCTTCTCTTTTGAACGCTTTAACATCACAAGAAAGTGTTTTAGTTGCTTAACATTCACTTGAGTTTTACTTAACAAATTTATACAAAGATATAATAATATGAAGAATGACAGTAAAGTAAAGAGCACAATATTTGTAAGGTTCGTTGGGTGGTGTAATCCCAACTACGTCCTTCTTCTCCTCGAGCACTTGGAGGCAATCCACTAAGATGGTTCTCAAAGAATCACATAGAAACTTCTACAAATTAGGGAGAGATGGATGTTGATGACTTGAGCTCCTTGATCACACAAATTTCTGCTCCAAATCACTTCTATCCCCTTGCTTCTTTCACCCAGAAATAATGCAAGTATCCAACTTCGACTTCACACAGATTGCGAGGCTTGGATGGGATTTTTCTAAGTGGTTTGTTTGATTTTGATGAAGTTCAAACAACTTGTGAATATCTCAATAGTAGTGTGGGTTTCTTCAAAAAGAATGTTTAAGATATTGATGACTGTCTCAGGAATTGAAGAAAAGCAAGGAGAATGTTTGCTTGAATATTTTGGCTTTTCTGAGAGTTTAAGGAATGAGACTTCAATGCAACAGCAATTTGGCTTGGAATTAATCGTTGTATCTTTTTTTGGCTTGTTGTTGAAGTCCTATTTGTAGGCATTCTTGGAAAAAGTGTCCGTTTGACACATGCACAGGCGCGTGTCTCTCACTTCCACGGGTGAACTACTTTTGTCCTTTTTCCTGAAAATCTGCTGCACAAAGTTGGTGCTGCAGTCTGTGAATAGTTGGCAATCCAATAGGGTGTGTTCTCAGTACGTTTGAAAGTGCTTATCACATTTAATGCTCTTATCAGCATTTAATGCATTTGAATTAAATATCCATTGGAATTTAATGCTTTGAGAATAATTGCATTAAACTCCTTCTGGACTTGGAAATAAATTCAGGTGAAATCCATCATTGATAGACGCTTTTCCATCCTTGAGTTGCTTCTGCCTAATAAGGTAACACTTGATATAGCTGGATATTTAGACGCTTGGAAACTTCATCTTCATTCAGACTTTAGGCGCTTGAGTCTTCAAACTTAACTACTGATAAGCTCACTCAGAATTCATCAGACGCTCAGCCTAAGACTTCTTAGCCTAACAATCTAGAACAAAATGAAACGAAGCCTTTAAAGCCTATTACAAATCTAACGCTTCAAAGCTTATACATGATTTCTACTAAAATCAAACTTACATATGTTGGGGTCTAACATAAACTCTTAATTGTCATCATCAAAACATCTGACATGAAATTCCTAACAAAGGGTTTGGTATTTGATCACTCAAATGGTTCGCAAGTCGGAGAATCTCAATTGGGCATTGATATTTGTTTGGACTTGTATGACACATGCTCTGACAGGGAGTGCCAGTGGAACACTATGGGATAGTGGGAATTTGTGTCAGAGATACATTGATGAGATTAATGTATTCGAACACGGCTCGTAGTAATCCAATCACATGGGTTTTTACTCATTGACTGTCAGTGATTGGATTACTGATTATTATAGTATGCGTGAGCCTTAGACCTGAGTTATCAGTTGAAGATGTGCTTGTGACATCAATTCTGTCATTAGAGTAGTTAGATCCAATTCACCCGTTGGTGGGGTCAACCTCGAAGTGCGGTTTGATGGGCAAGTAGCAGTCCTAAGTGATTAGCAAGAAGGAATTCACTGTCTCAAAAGTAAACGAGAAGTATCCTATGCGATCATGGGTAAATGAGATTAAAGTCCCTGGCCAGAGCTGACCTCATGAACTAACTCGTGTTTGACACCGAGAGTAGTTCTGTAATCTCATGTTACTATGATTCTTAGCATATCATCGAGTCCTGTGAGTTTGACATTCCATGGCTCTCACTCGATCGGGATATGTCAGTGAAGGGCTTATACTCATCCAGTATTCATAATCTAGAAGTTCATAATGATAGAGTCATTTCGTACTCGCTTAGGCTACGATGTGGGGCCACGGTGATGGCTAGGTGTCACTCATATCCTTTGGTATCCTTCCATTGCCAATCGAGACAAACCTAGAGAGTCACGCTATAAAGGAATAGACCGGAAATCGAGTTTTGTATTTGGAAGGTATTTTGGTAATTTGTCCTATGATAGGATGAATTAATTAATTGGACGAACTAATTTAATTGGTTGTTTTATTGGATTAAACAATGGTAAATTAGATTATTTAATTTGAATAGTTAATTAACTAGGTTAATTAAATATTTAAATTGAAATATTAGTTTAATGTATATTTATTTAAATCGATTAAATGTAATATAATTAAATTAAGTAGACTAAATTGACTGGGTCAATTTAGCCCACATGGGGCGTCCAACAGGCCCTTAGGGGCGTGTGATATGGGCTTAAGTTGGTCCAACACAAGCACTAAATTAATAAATTCAATCATTCACACAATACACAATACTGAAATACTCCACCAAAATACAAGACAGAAAAGTTTCATATTATCTCTGTCTAGCCGCCTCAGGAGATGATGGTGAAGATTTCCAAAAGCCTGTTCCTGCGTGATGATCTAGAGAGGAGATGATTAGACCATTGAAGATTCGCAATGATTAATATAATTCGAGAAGGTAAGTTTTTCGCGTTCTTCGTTTTATGTTAAAATCAACGAAAATCCAAATATTGATCTTGGCTTTTGGGAATCTGGATCTGTTTTATTTTCCGCTGCGCATGATACCAGGATTCCCAACATTAGTATAGTTTCTCTTTTTTTATTTTATGATTAAAACATTGGCTTGTTTCAATCTAGGAAATATAGTCCAGGAATCATGTGGTGTTAGCTTTTTAGGATTGCTATTTATTTATTTTAATCCATGTTTGTATGCATGATATGAAATGGATTAATGTGCAAAGTGAGACCTAATAAATAATTAAATTCTCCCACTTAGAAAATATTGAGTTAGTAAAGGGTACTAGGTATCCTGTCCTCCACTGAACTTAGGAGAAATTAAAATGATATTTAATATATAATATCGTTCGTAAGCAATGGAGGTTATATATTGAAATATATTTTATATTTTTCCTAAGTGCATGAAATGCCATTGGTCGAAAACAAATGTCACCCCAAATACCAGAAAAAAGTTGCAAGGTGAAATTCAATTGTTAGACTAATAGATAGTCAGTGGGTTGAACTTAAATTATTCATAAATCAATAAGATCGTTAAAAGGTTGAGATTTGATGAATAATGGACAAAGGAATTGAATAATCCATTTGATGGGGTGATGTGTTAGGTGTATGCCCTCATTGCCTATGAATAGTTAGGTGTAGGGCTTAGATAAGTCATTTGTACAAAACATTTGATGTTTCTATTTATAGAATAAAGGTTTTGATTTTGTTCATATAAATCTAATGGCATTTAACTGTATTGAACAAATTAGTCCAAGAGATTTCAAGATAGACTTTCCACTCTTATGGACAAGAGGAGGCACTGGAACAGTCCTGTACTTAATCTCTGAAACTGGGAGTTCGTGAGTTAACGAATATTGATTAGGCATTAATATTCAACTCATATGACACCTTCTTTGACAAGGAAGTGTCAGTCGTACACTAATTAGATAGTGGGAGCTGGTGTCATGAATATGATTGATGGAATTAACATATTTGAACTCGACTCGCATTAATCCGATCACAATGGTATTTACTCTTTGACAATCAATAATAGGGATTAAGATTACGACAGTATGTGTGAACTTTAGACCGGAAGAGTCATTTATAACATGCTTGCAGTATTGGATATGTTATCAGAGTAGTTAGACCCGTATCACCTGATAGGTGGGGTCGACCTCGAAGTACGATCCAATAGTGCATTCGATGTTATAAGATAACTTGCCAAAACGGGATTCACCGTCTCGATAGTAAACGAGTATGTAGCATGTACGATCGATCGTAAGTAATTGAAATTATAAGCCTTTGACTAAAGCATATAAACTATCCCGTGATTGTCATTGAGGGTAGTTTGGTAATTTCATATTATTATGATTCTAAGTACAATATCAAGTTCTATGAGTTTGACTAAACCATGGCTCTTACTTGATCGGGTCACGTCGGTGAAGAGTTTATACACATATGGTATTCGTAGTCAAGGTTCGTGATGACATGATCATCTCGTTTTCAATTGGGTTACGATTTGGTTCCACGGTGTTGGCTAGGTGACAATCTTATCCTTTGGAATCCTCCCATTGACAATTGAATCGAGCCTAGAGAGTCGCGCTATGTGAAGAAAAGGTTTATTTCCTTAAGCTAAAGGTATTTTGGTAAAATCACATTTGATGTGAATTGACTGAAAAAATAGATGGCATGATTTAATTAAAGACATTTAATTAGATTAAATTAAATAATTAAATCATATTAATTCATAAGTTAAATTAATTGGTAATTAATTTATAAGTTGAATTATATTAATTGGATTGATATTAATTGGATTAATGTAATTAATTACCAAGTTGATTGGACTTGGATTTAATTAATTACACATGGGCTAAGTCAAAACAAAGCCTAAAGCCCATCTACAAAGGCCATTTCGGCCGCCCCCCTCTTATGTGTAACCTAGGGGAGTCTTTTACTTGGTATAAGTAATCAATCAGTGTCAGAACTTCATAACAAGAACACAAGTCATTGTTTTAGAATCTGACACTGAGCCAAAATAAACCTAGAGCATTAGGAAAGAAAAATCTCTCCCTCTCCATCCATCTAGCCTTCTGCAATTGTTGCCGAGGAGGAGATCGGGCTTTTCTCAGAGAATTTTTCTTCCACGTGATTATCTAGAAGTAGGAGTCCAGGGCTGCTGCTGATAATTCGAGATTCAATAAACGAAAAGGTAATTCGATTACTCTTGTCAATTCTCGTCAATTGATCTATATGCTTAATATCATGAATATCCCCAGATTGGATTCTCAGGTGTGATTCGGATTAAAAAAAATTCCGCTAGACCGAATCACAACATGATGTTGGACATTACTTTAATATATTGATTAGGCCAAATACCAGCAAAAGATTGCAACCTATTAATCTAGTTAAAGAACTCAATCACCACTACGAAACCTTTCGAATCCCACAGTGGGAGTGTGGATTTTTGAAAAATGTAGTGGGAGACAAGTTTATTTTAAAAGTCTTTAATTTAAACATGGAACGACAATTACATTAGAATCTAATAAATCTTTTTACATGTCTACAACTATTTTTTTATTATCTCTCTCTCACTATGACTATTAACCCGCTATCTGTACTACTTGAAAAGAATACTTTGACTGATCCTAATTATGTGGACTGCCTCCGAAACTTGAGGATAGTCCTCAATATGGAGTCACTGGGGTATGTATTGGATGTTGATATCCCAGCCGCACTCGCAAGGACACTAGCTAATGAGGAGGAAGTTGCAGCTCATGAGAAGTGGGTCAAAGACGATGTCCGAGTTTGTGCCGGGCTCAATGACAAATGAGTTGCAGAGGTCCCATGAAAAAATGGCCTCGGCGAGGGCTATTTTGGCACACCTGGCAGAGCTCTATGGTGAGCACAGTTGCACTGCTCGGTATGAGATATCGAAAGAGCTCTTTGGAGCCAAGATGAAGGAAGGAGAAAAATTTGGGGACCATGTTTTAAAATTGATTTCGAAAATTGAGAGGTTAGAGGCCCTCGACTTCAACATGGACCTATAACTACAAACTAATCTCATCTTGCCGTCACTTCCAAACTCCTTTTCCCAATTCGTAATGAACTTGAACTGGAATAACATAGAATGCAATTTGGCTGGTTTGATGAACAAGCTGAATACTGCACAATCTCAAATAAAGCCAAAGGGAAAAGAGGAGGCCTTGGTCATCACTTCTAAGCCTAAAAGCAAGAAGAAGAAAAAGAAGAAGACTAAGAAAGCTACTAGCACTCTGGGTCGACAGATTAAGATAGACAAAGGAAAGGGCAAAGCTCATAAAGTGATTAAGAGCAAAGGACCAAAGGAAATGGATAGGTGCCTTCAATGTGGTGAGCTAGGCCACTGGAGAAGGGAGTGTCCAAACTTTGGCAAAGGTGCACCAGGTATGGAACATTTTGTTTTAGAAACCAATTGTTCTATAACTGTATTTTCCACTTCGTGGATACTTGATTCTGGAGCTAATGCTCATGTTTGTGCAATGAATCAGGATCTGCAGTGAAGTAGGAAGTTGGATCATGGAGAGGTGTTGATCAGTGTTGGCAGCGAGTAGAGTGTCGCGACTTCTCGTATTGGAAGAACTTCTTTATGTTTATCATCTGGACATGTTTTAATTTTAGAGGATGTTTTAGTTTTGCCCAATTGGGCTTAAGAACGTTATTTCAATTCCTATGTTGGTAAGGAACAATTATGTTTTTAATTTCATTAACAGTACTTGCAGCATTTTATTTGATAATAAGATTGTTGGCACTGCTACTTAAGTCAATGGCCTCTATTATTTAAACATGCAAAATGAGTGTGTTGCAAAAGTTATCTCAAAAAAGAGTGGTAGGCAAAGTACTAACCTAAGCTTAAATTGGCATCTAAGACTAGGCCATGTCGGCGAGCGAAAGATACACAAGATGGAGAAAGATGGGTTAATTGACCAATTGGGATCGGATCCCTATCCGACTTGTGAATCTTGCCTCAAAGGAAAAATGGCTAGATCACCCTTCACCGGGACTTTTGAAAGAGCCACTGAAGTATTAGGACTTGTGCACACCGACGTTTGCGAACCATTTGAAGAAATGGCTCGTGGAGGTTTCCACTATTTCATTACTTTCACTGATGACCATTCAAGGTATGGTCTTGTGTATCTAATGAAACATAAGTCAGAATCATTTGATAAGTTCAAAGAATTTAAGGCTTTGGTGGACAAACAAACTGGTCATCATATAAAAGCACAACGATTGGATCGTGGAGGTGAATATATGAGTGACGAGTTTGATCGGTTCCTAAAGGAACATGGGACAATATTGCAACTCACACCACCAGCAGCTCCACAATTAAATGGGGTAGCAGAGCGTAGGAATCGAACATTATTGGATATGGTTCGATCTATGCTCAACTACACTCATTTACCCATCTCTTTGTGGGGACATGCACTCCTTACAGCTGTTCATATCTTGAATAGAAGTCCTTCCAAGTCCGTTCCTAAGACTCCATATGAGATATGGAGAAATAGGAAACCAAAACTTAAGTACATTAGGGTTTGGGGATGCCCTGCCTACAGCAAGAAGACGAAGGCAGAGAAATTGGAAGCTAGGTCCCTTAAAGGACGTTTTGTCAATTTTCCCGAGGATTCCATGGGATACCTTTTCTACATGCAAGATGATCAAAGGATCATTGTTGCACTACAAGTGCACTTTCTAGAAGATGAATTCATTTTAGAAGGTGGTGCAGGTAGGAAAATTACTCTTAATGAACAAGATGAAACACCTAGGGAGATGACTGTTCAAGAAACACACATTGAACCTGATGAAACAAAATCAACGTTGCGAAGATCTGGTAGAGTACCCCCATCAACCTGATAGGTACTACGGGTATTTTCTTCAAGGGGAATCGGGTGTCCACACTATAGCAGTGGAAGTCCATGGGGACGACCCTTCTACTTATGATCAAGCAATGATGGACATCGACTCTGCAAAGTCGCGAGAAGTTATGCAGGCAGAGATAGACTCGATCCATTCCAACCAAGTCTGGACTCTAGTAGATCGCCCTGATGGCTTGCACCTATAGGGTGCAAGTGGATCTACAAGAGGAAGATAGGCCCGGATGGAAACGTTGACACATACAAGGCAAGGCTTGTAGCAAAAGGTTATAGTCAAAAAGAAGGAATTGACTACCAAGATACCTTTTCACCTATGGCAATGATCAAGTCCATTTGAATTCTGCTTGGAATAGCTGCACACTTGGACTATGAGATATGGCCGGTGGATGTAAAGACGGCTTTCCTAAATAGATTCCTCGAAGAGGATATCTATATAGAGCAACCTAAAGGCTTTCCATCTGGGTCTGATATCCATAAGGTGTGCAAACTTAAGAGATCCGTTTATGGACTTAAGCAAGCTTCTAGGAGTTGGAATCTACATTTTGACGAAGCTGTCAAAGGATTTGACTTTGTCAAAAACAAAGATGAACCATGTGTTTACAAGAAGGTTAGTGGGAGTAAAATCACTTTCCTTGTGTTATATGTGGATGACATTCTACTCGTAGAAAATGATGCAGGAATGCTCACATCAATCAAAAGATGGTTTTCAAAAACATTCTCCATGAAAGACTTGGGAGAAGCGACCTATGCTAGGGATTCGTATCTACAGAGATAGAACAAATAGAATGATAGGACTTTCCCAAGCCCTTTACCTAGAGAAGGTCCTAAAGAGATTTAGGATGAAAGACTCCAAGAAAGGTTTCTTGGCCATGAGACACGGAGTGCATCTTTCAAAGTCCATGTCTCCTCAAAGTGAGGAAGATAGGAAAGAAATGAGTACGGTGCCCTATGTGTTTCAGTGGGTAGTTTGATGTACGCCATGTTATGAACATGGCCAGACATACCCTACGCGGTGAGCGTGGTAAGTCATTTTTAGGCTAACCCGAGAAGAGAACATTGGACTGCTGTAAAAAATATCCTCAAGTATCTGAAGAAAACTAAGGCTATGGTCCTAACATTTGGACATAGAGATTTGAAGGTGGAAGGATATACTGACTCAGATTTTTAATCTAATGTAGAAGATCGCAAATCCACTTCACGGTTGATATTCACACTCAATGGTAGAGCGGTGACTTGGAAAAGTTCCAACCAAAGCACAACCGCTGATTCCACCACTGAGGCGGAATACATAGCAGCTTTAGAGGCTGCTAAAGGGTGCTTGGAATAGGAAGTTTCTTGGGGAACTTCAAGTGGTCCCTAGCGTGGATCTGCCATTGCCACTTTATTGTGACAATAACGAGGTTATTGCACAAGCAAAGGAGATAAGATCTCACAACAAATCCAAGCACATAGAGGGGAAATATCATATAATAAGGGAAATCGTTGGAAGAGGCGAGATAGCTGTTCAGAGAGTAAATTCAGCCGACAACGTCGCTGACCCATTGACCAAGCCTTTGACACAGGCAGTGCTGGATCGACATCTTGAGAAGATGGGTATTAAATACCATAGTGATTGGCATTGAGTCCAAGTGGGAGATGGTTAGGTTAATGTCCACAAATGCCACTAGAGGATTAGTAAATAATATGACATTATCAAATTGTAATTGTTTTTAATCAATCAATAAAAGGCATTTTAGTTGTTTATATTTATATTGGCATTTATATATTGTAATTAACTATAAGTCCATGAATGCAAGAGTTAACTCTCTAAGGCACTAGAGGAGTTTGATATTTGTGTACTAAAATAGTCTGCAAGCCGAAGATTTTCAAATGGGCATTGAAAATCATGAAGACTTGTATGATATGAGTTTTGACGAGAAAGGTGCCCGTCAACCACTAGGAAGTATTGAAAAACTTATATCAGAGGTGCATTGATGGAGATAGTTGTTCGCATTATGCCCTCAGATGCTATAGAGGATAGTATGAATAGGGCATCTATCTTGTATTGAACTTAAATATTATTTCTAATAAAAGGTTTCATTTGAGTTTTCACATAATTCTTATCTGCATCTATAAGTTGTGTAATACATTTTGTCTATGTTTTCAGTGCGATCCCTCTACTTCCTATGGGATAGGAAAAGTGGCACTAGAGAGATCGATCTTGATTACTAAAACAAGTTCGCAAGTAATATGAAGTCTTTAATGGACAAATAAAGACTTCGAATACTTGTACAATCTTAACTCGGACATGGGAGTGCCTACCTAGTATCAGGGGATGATAGGAGGTTAAGATTGTAGGCACATCAGTGGAACTGATATGCTCGAACACGACTCGCATCGGTTCTGTCACATAGGTTTTCACTCTGTGACTGTCAATGACAGAACTGATTATGCGTAATAGGTATATGTGAACCTTTGACCTGAAGTATCAGGTTGAAGATGCACTTGTGACGTCAAGTCTTTCCCTAGAGTAGTTAGACCCAATTCACCCGTTGGTGGGGTCAACCTCGAAATGCGGATTTCATGGGCAAGTGGTAGTCTTAGAAGATATCTAAAAGGGATTTGTTCTGTCATAAGTGAATGATAATGTACCATATGTAATTATAGATAAATAGAGATCAAAGTCTTTGCAAACGAGACAATTGTGCTAGGCACCAAATCGATCTCAATGATCTCGTATTATTATAATTTATACATATGGTCAAGTCTAGTGAGTTTGGCATAACCATGACTCTTACTTGACCGGGGAACGTGAACGAAGGGTTTATACATACACGGTATTTACGATTGAAAGGTTGTGGAATGATCCATTCATTCGTATTTCATTTGGGTTACGAAGTGGGCCACATGACTGGCTAAGTGTTACCCACTTCCTTTGGTTTCCTCTCATTCCCAAATGAAACGAACCTAAAGAGTCGCGCTAAAGAATTGATGAAGAAAATTGAAAAGGGAATTTTCTATTTTCTATTTTATTTTGGAGAGATTTAATTTATTGGATAAGTTAAATAATTAATTGCTTATTGGATAAGATAATTAATTATTGGATAAGATTAATTATTAATTCATTTCTTAGAGAAATATATTCATGAATTAATTTATCTAATTAATTTTATTATTTAATTAATATATTTATTTATTGGATAAAATAAATAATTAATTGAATAAAGAAATTAACAAAACAAAAGAATTATGGACCCTTTATGGGGCGTCCTCATTAGGCTAGGTTGGATGATCAAATTGGTCTCTTTTGTTTTGTATTGGTCAACAAGTCATTGAGTTATAAAAGGGCTCTCTTGACTTTAACCTAAAGAAGAGATGACAATTACAAGAATTGTAACTCTCCAAAGAATAGAAGAAGAAAAATATCCTCCCTCTCTATACACCAAAGCCGTCACCCCTATAGAGAACAAGAATGTAATTTTTCGTCATCAATTCGAGCATGATAATTTAGAGGCAACGTGATTCGTTGTTGGATTCATCTAGAACTTCAAGGATTGAAGAACATGAGGGTTGAAGAATTCAAGAAGTTCATCAATCTAAAGTTTAAAAGAAGAATTGGATTTTTCTACCACCTCGCTTCAACGGGTAAGTCGGATTTACTCGTTAATGCATGTTTGAGATTCAATTATGCGAATTAGAGTACACTTTTGTGTTTTAAATTAAATTTTTAAAATCCTTCCGCTGCTTCATGTGTTTTTACGCGAAACCCAACAGTGGTATCAAAGCCAATCTCTGATTTGCATATTTGATCTCCTTTATGTGATTTAAGAATTGCAAGTTATGTGTTTTTCAAGCATGTTTGTAAGTTTTTTTAAATCTGTGTTTTATGGTTTTTGCCTAGAATTTTTTGGTTTTTAGTTATTGTGAATGTTGGAATATTTGATGATATTGAAAATCAAAAAATACCGAGAAAAAACAGGGCTCAAAAGCCCCGAAAGAAACGTTCGTTGTTCAAGCGTGAACAGTTGCGCACACAGCTGCACGCAACAGCTGTTCACGTGGCCAGGCAGCGTGGCCTGGCTCGCCCAGTCATGGCCCGTCGGGCCTTGTGCGTGGCCCAACGGGTAGTGTGTTTGACACCCAATTCATTGAACCGGGTCTTGGATTCGGGTCTTAAAACGGGCTATGTTTGGGTCGAAATTGATATTTGGATTTTGGGTGATTTTAATTAATTGGGTGGATCAAAAGGATGATGACCAGAATAATTTAAATCAAGCCCAATTAAAAATTATCCAATTTTGATTTGTTAATTAGTTTGGACTTAATCTAATTAAATCTAAATGGGCCAATTAGATTGGTGATTTGGACTTAAATTAAATTTAGCCCAATAAGAAATTAATAAAACGTGCATGTTATTCTAATTAATTATTTTGAGCCCAATTAAATTGAATCCAAGTGGACCAAAAGGATGGTGACTTGGGTTTGATGAAATCGAGCCCAATAGGATTAATTGGAATATAATATTTAATTAGACTTAATTAATTATTTTTCTTAGAGATTAATAATTTGTAGATTAAATATTATTTTTTTCCTCGACTTGGAAATTACTTAATTTTGAATAAGGAATATAAATTATTTTTCTTAAAAATTAATAATTAATTCTTTGATCAAATAAAAGTATTTCCAATAATAGATGGCTTTAAATCATAATAAATTAAAATAGAATTCCATATTTTATGTATTCTATTAGTAGGACTAATATTATTTTAATTAAAGGTAGATGTATATAATTTTAATTTCGTACATCAAAGTCATCTAGTTGGACTAGAATGATTTTAATTGAAATAGTGAATGTATAAAAGATTGCGAATTTTATAAAGGACTTTTTAGTTGGACTAAAATTTTAATGATCATCATAAGTGATTTAATATTGCGAGCATGTATTAATTTATGCGAGCATGTCTTATGTGATTGTAACACTAATCATGGACTTAGGATTATATGTTTCACCTTTAATTTTATGGCTTATCAAATTTGAAGCTATTTATTATATTCTTAGAAATAATGCATGAGTTGTTTTAGGAATCAAGATGAAATGGTTCAAAATTGATAAAGTGCCCATGAATGTTTAATAGGTTTAATCTATGCCTTTTTGATGGCCCATTGGCTCGGGCCCTCTAGTAAAAGTCCATGACCAAGTGCTGAATTTATTTATTTAAATTTCATGATTATTTATATTGAAAGGCATGATTATTAGTAGTATTTTTATGCATGATCAATACAGAATAAAAGCGCTATATAAATTGAATAATGTGCAAAGTGAGACCAAAATCTTTTGACGAATTAAATTCTCCCAAATAAATAATACCGAGTTAGAAAAGGATGTGTGACATCCTCTCCCTCCACTTAGCTTTCTAAAATTAAAATTGCTATAAATATATAATGCTTCCCAGTTATGGGGGTTATGCATTTAGAAATAATTTGAAATTTTATTAAGAGCATGAAATGCTTTAATCGAAGAATATTTCACCCCAAAACCTGTTTGGTTGCAAGGTGAAATTCAAATGTTAGATTATAAGAGTTAGTGGGAATGAACTCGGATAGTTCACGAGCTTAAGAACCTGTTCGGTTTCAGTTTGGTGAACTATGGGGAAAGGTATTGAAATGTTTATTGGAAAAATTGATATTTGATATCACCTCAAATAATTAATGGGTCATAAACCGGTTAGGTTGCACCCATTTAGTTAATTGAGGACCGCAATACTCGCTATGGAATCGATGCCAATGATGATTCCTGATTTTCACATGGGAGTGTGGGATTCAAAAAATGCAGTGGGAGCCAAGATAAATTTTAAGTCCTTAATTTTTCTTGGTTAAGTCAAAACAAGTAATCTAATAAATCTGGTTTATTTCTGCAGTTATTTTCTCGTTTATCTCTCTCAAATATGACAAACCCACTTTCAATTCTACTCGAAAAGAATACCCTGACTGGACCTAATTATGTGGACTGGCTTAGAAATTTGAGGATTGTCCTCAATATGGAATCTCTGGGATACGTCTTGGAGGCTGATATCACGGTGGCTCCTTCTAGAACATATGCCAATGAGGAAGAGGTCCAAGCCCATGAAAAATGGGTTAAGGACGACCTCTGAGTGAGAGGATACATGGTGGGATCTATGACTAATGATCTTCAAATGTCACAAGATAAGATGCCCACTGCAAGAGCTGTTCTAGCTCACCTGGTAAAGCTCTATGGAGAGCATAGTTGAACTGCTCGATATGAGATATCGAAAGGGCTCTTCAGAGCCAAGATGAAAGAAAGTGAGAAGGATGGTGATCATGTCCTCAAAATGATTTCGAAGGTCGAGAAATTGGAAGCTCTCGAATTCACCATGAACGCCACCCTTCAAACTGACTTAATCTTGCAGTCTCTTCCTGATTCCTTTTCCCAATTTGTTGTTAACTTTAATTGCAATGAGATAAAATGCAATTTAGCTGGGCTAATGAACAAATTGGATACTGCACAATCTTAAATGAAACCAAATGGAAAGGAAATTGCCTTGCTCATCTCTTTTGGACCTAAAAAGTCTATGTCTAAGAAGAAGAACAACAAGAAAAAGTCTGGCGAGCTTGGAGCTCAAGGAGGTGTCAAGAAGGGTAAGGGAAAAGCTGAAGGGTTTTTCAAGAGCAAAGGGCCTAAGAAAATAGATAGATGTCTCGAATGCAGTGAGCTTGGCCACTGAAAGAGGAACTATCCCAAATTAGGCAAAGGCACACAAGGTATAGAACTGCTTGTTTTTTAAACTAACTGTTCTATGATTAATTTTCTACTTCATGGATTCTCGACTCAGGGGCTAGTGCCCATTTTTGTTGTTTGGATCAGGATCTGCAGAGAAGTAGAAAGTTGGGCTGAGAAGAAGTGATGATCAAAGTAGGTAGCGGGGAAAGCGTCGCAGCTACTAGGATTGGATCTACTTCTCTTTATTTGAATTCTAGACATTTATTGTTTTTATATAATGTTTTAGTTTTGCCCAAGGGGCTTAAGGACATTGTTCTATTCCTATCTTAGTTAAGATTGGATATACATTCCGTTTATCTAAATTAAATTGTGACATTTATTATGGAAATAAATTAGTTAGCAATGCTTGTCTAGTTAATGGTTTGTACTATTTGAATGTCCGTAATTCATCTGATGTGAATGTTGTAACACGTAAACGTGGTAGGCAAGAAGCTAACCTAAGACTCAAATGTCGTCGTAGATTAGGCCATGCCGGAGAGCACAAGATCCACAAAATGGAAAAAGATGGGCTATTAAGCTCACTGGGGTCGGATCCCATTCCAATATGTGAATCATGTCTCCTAGGCAAGATGGCTAGATCTCCCTTCACCGAGACTTTTGAAAGAGCTAATCAAGTCTTAGCGTTAGTGCATACCGACGTCTACGCCATTTGGAGAAATGGCAAGAAGGCCAGTATTCCTACAATGAAGACTAGGCAAATATGGGTTCCTAAAGTTCTAATTCAGACTAACAATGCTACTAATGGTAAAGGACCCAAGAAACAATGGGTACCTAAATAGAAATAGAACTTCCCTTTTGATTGCAGGTTCCTAGAGCTAAAGCCGATACATCTGTTTGCTACTTCGATAGTGGATCATCAAGACACATGACTGGTTCCAAAGATCTTCTGATCAATTATCGAGCTACCAATGGTCCTCAGGCTGTATTTGGTGACAACTCCAAAGGTAAAACCAAAGGTATAGGTACTGTGCATAGGGGGAACATCATGATAAGTGATATTTATTATGTTGAAGGTCTAAAGCACAATTTCTTAAGCATAAGTCAATTTTGTGATAAAGGCTTTGAAGTCATATTCTCAAGTGATTGTTGCTATATAAATGACGTTAAGACTAAGTCTACTAAATTGAAAGGTAAAACAACAAACAATGTATATTTGGTAGATTGGGGTTCAACACTTGATAACAACCCAACATATTTTGTTGCTAAAAATGAATCTAAAACGGGTTGGTTATGGAATAGAAAAATGAATCACCTCAACTTTAAGACAATCTCTCAGCTTATAAATCTGAATCTTGTAGAGGGATTACCAAAAGGATCATTTCATAAGGATTGCCTTAGCGATGCTTATCAAATGGGCAAACAGGTCAAATCATCCTTCAAGAGAAAACCTCATCTATCTACCTCTAGAATACTTGAACTACTTCACATGGATTTGTTTGGATGATTAGTGTGAGCGGTAAAAAGTATACTTTGGTGATAGTGGATGATTTCTCTCGATTTACTTGGGTGGAATTTCTTTCATCCAAAGATGAAACATGTGATAAGTTAACAATGCTTATTCGGCAACTTCAAACATTGAAAAATCTTAAAGTTGCAGGAATCAGAAGTGATCACAGTACTGAGTTTACTAACAAGGTTGTTGAGAAGTTTTGCATAGAATGGAATACATCATGAGTATTCAGCTCCCAAAACTCCCCAACAGAATGGTGTTGCTGAGCGCCGGAACAGAACGCTCAAGGAAGTTGCTAGGACAATGTTAGCAGAGTCCAAGCTTGCTCCTAGGTTTTGGGCCGAAGCAATCAACACTGCCTGTTACACTCAAAATCGCTACATGATCAACAAACAGCATGGGAAAACTCCATATGAACTGTGGAAGGGACATAAGCCAAATGTTTCATACTTCCATGTCTTTGGTTCTAAATGTTTTATTCATAACAATGGATCCCAAAGCCTAAAGACATTTGATCCTAAAGCGGGTGAGGGAATCTTTCTAGGCTACGCCAAGAATAGAAAGAATTTTCGCATCTTAAACAAGATCAAATCAAAGGTTGAAGAATCTATTCATGTTGTTTTTTATGATGCTAACCAAGAACCGAGTAAGGTTAATATGAATGATGTAGGAGTTGAAGATCTAGGTCATCAAGCGTCTAAGATTACAATTGATGATGATAGTGACGACGATGATGAGATCTCAGTGCCACCTCCTAAGATTACTCGTGAGGATATTTCGGATTACAATGCAAGATCTGCTGATGATCATGAAGAGAGTGATCATCGAGAGCAAACAAGAATCAGTGAACTTGAAGCACCTACGCAAGAGGGAAGTCAAGCGTCTGATCGTCAAGCGCCTGTTCAACCTCTTAACCCATTCCAACCAGATAGACTATGGCTGCATGATCATCCACCTGAGCAGATTATTAGAGATATTGAAGCGCCTGTTAGGACTAGAGCCGCTACATTTAATGAGGCTATGTTCGCAAGCTTTCTATCTCAAATGGAGCCTAAGAAAGTGGATGAAGTGCTAAGCAATCCAAGTTGGATTGAAGCCATGCAAGAAGAGCTCAATCAGTTTGAGCGAAGTAAGGTTTGGACACTAGTACCGAGACCAATTCACTAAGGAGTTATTGGAACTAGATGGGTATATAGAAACAAGATGGATGATAATGGCATTGTGTTAAGGAACAAGGCTAGACTCGTTGCTCAAGGATATTGCCAAGAAGAGGGAATTGATTTTGATGAGACATATGCTCTTGTCACCCGTCTTGAAGCAATTCGTATGTTTCTAGCGTATGCAGCATTCAACAAATTTACAGTGTATCAAATGGACGTGAAGAGTGCCTTCCTGAATGGTAAACTCCAAGAAGAAGTATATGTGGAGCAACCACCGGGATTCATCAACAACCATGGTAAGGGTATGGTTTACAAGCTAGACAAAGCGCTTTATGGGCTTAAGCAAGCACCTCGAGCATGGTATGACACTCTCTCTATTTTCCTTATTGGTAAAGGCTTTTCAAAAGGCAGCGTTGATACAACATTATTTAAGATTACCAATGATGAAGATATTCTCTTAGTCCAAATTTATGTTGATGATATTATATTTGGTTCTACTAACAAACGTCTGTGTGAGAAATTTTCGAAAATGATGCAAGAACAATTTGAAATGAGCATGATGGGTGAATTAACTTTTTTCTTAGTATTACAAGTTAAACAACTCCCTAATGGCATATTTATTAATCAAGCTAAATATACAACAGATATGATTAAGAAATTTGGTGTGGAAAATGCATCATATTCAAAAATTCCAATGAGCCAAACGCTTGAAAGTGGGAAGAAAGTTGATATCACTAACTATAGAGGTATCATTGGATCACTTCTTTATCTTACTGCTAGTAGACCTGATATTATGTTTTCGGTATGCATGTGTGCACGGTTTCAAGCCGATCCTAAAGAGTCACACTTAATTGCTGTCAAGAAGATTCTTAAATACCTAAAAGGCACACAAAATGTGGGCTTATGGTATCCTAGGGACTCTCCTTTTGAACTAATTGGTTACTCAGATGCAGATTTTGCAGGTTGCAAAATAGATCATAAGAGCACTAGTGGTACATGTCAATTTCTAGGTGATATGTTAGTTTCATGGCATAGTAAGAAACAACAATCGATAGTTACCTCCACAGCCGAAGCTGAGTATGTAGCTGCAAGAAGTTGTTGTGCACAAGTGTTATGGATGAGGCAACAACTTAGAGATTATGGTATAATCCTAGGTCCAACCCCCATTCATTGTGATAACCAAAGCGCTCTAGCCATGACACAAAACCCTGTTCTTCACTCCAGAACCAAACATATTGACATTAGATACCATTTTCTTCGTGACCATGTTCAAAAGAAAGATATCTCCATGCATTTTATTGGAACTGACAAACAATTGGCAGATATCTTCACCAAAGCGCTCAACGAACAACGATTTCTTACTTTGAGAAGTGAATTAGGTATGATCAACTTAACGCTTAATCATTGTGCATCATATTTTATTAGACATATAATTTAGGGGGAATCCACTTTATTTATATCTAAAAGATTTTTGAAAAGTTGTTACAAGTTATCAAACTTAAGGGGAACCTTAAAATTGTACTTGAAACATATTACAAGCGTCAATGATCAAAAACTTTCATATGCATGATCATCAACGCTCAGAATTATTTATGCACAATATGGTGACGCTAAAGTACAAAAGGATCTTAATTTCAAGTGTCAATATAAATTTAACTACAAGTGGTATCTGTTAAGCGTTGAACCAATTCCATTCAACACTCAATATAAAATCGTTTATAAAACTCATGCATAAATTTTACAAACCTCTTGAAGTAGTGGATAGACTCAACAGTCTATGTTGTACTCTATCTACACGCTTCCATCACATCAAACTGGCGGGAAATCAAAACTTTTCAAAATGGCGGTTCAGAAATAGCACGTGTCTATGTACGTGTCAGTGTACCATTAGGCGCGTGTACTACACTCTGAAAATCCCAAACGTTTTTCAAATTTTAACTCTCGGATGTCAAATCATTATATATGGGAGTTACCAAATGTAACTTCTCTCTCTTACACAAAACTCGCGTCCGCAGTTAATACTATTCATGGCTGAGGTTGAGCCACTTAACACGTGTCTATATCTTAGTCAGACGAGAGAACACAAGTTTCAAAATTTTCCTTGTGTGTCATTTAAAACACAATTTTTGCAGAAAATTATTTACTTTACTCTTATCGCTCTGCAAATTTTACTCTCTCTCTCTCTTTCAAAGCAAAAGAAAATCTCAGTTCATCTCTTTCACTAAAAATGGCACCAAAGAAATCTGCTTCTGCTTCAGCCGAGCCTATCATCAAGGTTACTGAAGGCCTTGTTGTCAATTGGAAATTTTTTTATGAGCAACCTCATATCAATCTAATTGATATGATGGACATGGTAATCAGGGCTGGGCTCAAAACATTCTTGACTAAGTACTCCTATCTGTTTCCAACGGAAGTCGACATCTTCTGGAAAACTGCTAAACTCTCCACGGACAAGAAGTCTATCTCTTGTCTCATTCCTCTATCTAAGAAGGAGCCACCAAAGGAATTTGTTTTATCTGCTGCTTCCATTGCCAATAACTTCAATCTTCCAAATGAGGGTGAGGCATTGGACAGTGTTACTTTAGAACAAATCAAGAACGCATGGACGACTATGAGTGCCTATGACGGAGTACCATACAAACAGCACTTTCAAAAGAAAGATTTAGTGTCCAAATACCGACTAATGGCTAATTTCTGCAGCAAAATCATAGAATGTCGAGTGGGTACCTTTGATAAAATAAACCCAGTTCAATTTCTGATGATGACGGCGATACTCCTCAATCTCAAGATAAACTGGAGTGAGTATGTATTTGGAAGGTTTAGAGACTGTTTAAGCGCCCCAAATAAACCTTATTGGCTTATTTTGAGCGACCTATTGTATAAATTAGACTGTGTCTACTCCTCTGGTCAACCGCTGAATAAGACCAAGATGCTGGGAAGAAGAATTCTGAACAATCTGTTCAATCCTCCCAAAGTTGGTGGTGCTGCTAGACCACTATCTGAGCATCTGGAAGTACGCGAATCGTCAGATGAAGAAGCTGAGTGTCCAGTTCTAGAAGAAGCCGTGAAACGTCCGACTGCTACAAAGAAGAGAGCTCCCAGAAAGCTCAAGGCTCAAGTCATTCCTTCTCCTCAAAAGGATGATGAGGACACTGATGAGAATGTAGAGGACAAGATTCCTCTCATCAGGCGTAGGAAGCTGGAAGGGATTATTAAACAAATAGACTTTGAGGAACCATCTGCCGCTCCTCCCGCTCAAATGCTAAAGCTCGTTGAAGGAGTCAACGTGAAGATAATTTTCAAGCGTTGCAGGACAAGAAAGCATCGAGCTACTCCTGTTCCTGAAGAGCCTGAGACTGTTGAGCCAAGCACTCAATTTTCTGTTGAGTCAAGCGCTCAAGTTGCCATTGAGCCAAGCGCTCAAGTTGCTGTTGAGACAAGTTCTCAGGGTAAGTTTATTTCTTCCCACAGCATTTCCTTTCCTACCTCTGTAGAAGATCCTGCTCTTATAGAGGATAGTTCTTATGTTACAGCTCTAGTTCCATTTGCTGCTAAAGCATCAACAGATGTCCACCTGGATGTTGAGATGACAAATGTTGTGGCTATTGCCAAAGATGTTGCCACAGAAGCTGCTACACTTGAAGTAGAGGAACCTACTCCCAAAGAGGTTCAAGCGTCAACTAGTGTTCCGGCTATAACAGAGGCACGCTCAGAAAGTCAGAGCATTGCTGAAGACGTTACAAAGCCAAGGCATTTCTTCAAGTTGGACCCACTGAAGACGATTAATCATTCAATCAATTTTATGCCCCCAGCGCTCGAAGAAGACTTCATTCCAGCAGGATATCATGAAGAAAGACACATTAATGCTAAGAACGAGGTAGCCTCGCTAATTGACATCGACAATCAAATCAGGGATATAGTATTCAACAGTGAGCTGACAAAAATTGAGGAGAAATACTATCTGGCAGTTTAACTCGGTAAAACTCCTGATCAGATACCGTCTTCCCTTATTCTTCAGCAAGACAGACAAGGAGGCAGAACTCCTAAGTGTGATGTGGATCTGGCTTACTATCTTGACTATGGGCACAACAAGTCAACCGGTTTCGCTTTAAGGGACTACAACATCAGAGTGTATGATCCTTTTCGCCCAACCTTTCTCAATCCATCTGAAGCCTTTTTGAACAGAGAAGGCTACACAGACTTTCCTCTCATAGCACATAGTGAAGAGAACTTGAATTCTGCTAATCCACTTCTACTGTAGATGAATAAAGGAATTCACGCTGGTGAGCGTCTAGCATCTCTCACAGATGTGATCCAGACTGAAGCTGATGCATATTTTGATAGTGTTTGGAATGCTAACTATCAAACTGATAGATATCGCTTTGAATCTATCAAAGATATTCATCATGAAGGCGTTAGAGCTATGATTAACGTTGGGACAGATTACTGTATGGCCGAGTAAATTGGGCTGAAGCGTATGTGGGCCATAAATATACATTTTCGGAGTTAGTTCAAGCTCCCCATCTTTTTGGCATAAGCATGCATGACAAGAAGCATCAGTTTGCCAAGTATTGCCTTGTGAAGTGTCAGGAGAGAGTTGGACCTGTTGAACAGCTACCCGAAGTTCGTCAACCGATAGAACATTTTCTACGACAAGCACTACAAAGGCTTTCCGTCACTCCTCTCCAGTTCAACGCTCAAGCGTCCACCAGTGGCAATTCATACCCATCTTGTTTCAACTTCTCACCAAGCCACTGCGATGAAAATTTTAGACTGATGATAAAGATCATGGCTCCTATTCCTCATTTCGACAAGATCTTCACTGAAAATCTACGGAAGCCAAATGGCTCGAGGATTCAAAACTTCCAAAGTTATCCACTTCTACCTTCTATCAGACAGGAAGTAAGCGATCATTATGCCTATGTTCTCTCCTTACTTGAACACAATCAAGGCATAGCTCAAGCAGTGTATCCGTATTTGGAAGACTATTACTGCAGGTATGTGCCAGAAGCTCACAAGTCACAACGTCTTCCTACAGATCGGATTATCGGATTTTCCTTGCATTACTGGCCAGATACATTATTTCTCATTCCCAAGCCACAGTCAAGGATCTTCCCAAACCACGTATTGGACATCATGGGTCCAATGTACGTCCGAGCCAGAGATAGTCCCCTTCGTACTTTCATTCAAGGAACATGCATATCTTGTTCCAGACTGACTGAACTTCTGGAAGCTGCCTCAGATTCCTACGCAGATATCGCTAACTTGAACTTCCAATTCGATGACTTTCATCAAGAGGAGTCAGAGATTGAGGAAGTGCCTGCTAAGTTGGTTGAAGAATCCGTACCAGCGTCCATTTCAGAAGTTGCAAATCTTCCAGCGTCTGATGAAGAACCAGTTCAAGCGTCTCTACTAAAAGTTATTCCTGACGCTCTTGAACTCGTTGATTCTGTTGCTGCTGATACTTCTGAGGATCTTCAAACTGATGTACGAGGTACAATTTTTGATCCTGCATATCAAGCTCCCCTTGACTCACTCAAGCATACATCCAGATTCAAGCGACCAGCTCCTCAAGCGGTTCCATCGGATGTGGGTCAAGCGTTTGGACCTTTGCTGAAATCTATCTTAGAGGAGATGAGCAATCAAGCTAATCAAAATGAAGAATCCCTTCACTGGATTAAGACAGATTTGGCAAAGATTGAATCTCAAATCATGAACGCTCAAATAGGTCATATGAAAGGTTCTGCTCAAGCGGTTGTTGATGAGTGTCGTAGAGAATTTTAAGAGATGAATGATGCTACCAACGCTAAGCTTCTCGCAATGAACGAACAGTTCGACAAGCGTTTTAATGATATTACAGCTTCATTGTCTGAGATTGCCTCTCAGGTTAGTCTACTCACAGAACATTTTCTTAAGGCTGATGATGGCAATAAGGGGGAAGAGAAGAGAAAATGAGAAAAGAGAAGAGCGCCTGGTTCAAGAGCTCAAGATCCTCCACCGCCGCCGAAGCGTCAGCAATTATCTACTCTTTCTGAGTCAAGACTCCCATCTTGGATACCTACTTATGGAGTAAGTGATCCTTCTGGAGCGCCTAGTAGAACGCTAAGAGAACCTCCACTCGCTCTATATGCAAATCTACCAATACCTACTAGAGCACGGCTTGAACAGTTTGACATTCCTCTTCAAAGAGCATCGATTCCAGAACCGACAGATCCAAGAATTTTAGCTGAAGAAAGGCAGATGTCTGACTTCAACCGAACTTTCAGAATTTGCTTAAGGTATATAGGTATTGACCCGACTGAATGGGACAGACACTTTGTAGCTTTCAAGAAGAGACAAAAGGAAGAGAATAAGCTCATAATAGACAAAGATCATGAAGTGATGATGACTTTGGAAGATAGCATAACTGAAGCTATTTGAGCTTAAATGCCCAAGCGATACATAGTTAGACCAAGTCGTTAAGACTTCTTGATTTACATTATCTATATTCTTGTCTCTTATGAAATTTTTGTTTAGTTGTAAAAGTGCTTGTAATCACTGACATATATAAAATGCATTTTCAAGCTGAAACAACTCGTTGAAGCATAACTAACATCAACTAACCTTATCTAACCAAAGCTAACTTTGTTTTTGGCTGTCTAACTCTTGAACTATAAAAGAGTAAGTATTGCCATCATCAAAAAGGGGGAAATTGTTAGGAATTTCATGTTAGATGTTTTGATGATGACAATTAGGAATTTATGCTAGACCCCAAAATATGTAAGTTTGATTTTAGTAGAAATCATGTATAAGCTTTGAAGCGTTAGATTTGTAATAGGCTTTATAGGCTTCGTTTTGTTTTATTCTAGATTGTTAGGCTAAGTAGTCTTAGGCTGAGCGTCTGATGAATTCTAGTGAGCTTATCAGTAGTAAAGTTTAAAGACTCAAGCTACTGAAGTCTGAATGAAGATGAAGTTTCCAAGTGTCCAAATAACCAGCTATATCAAGCGTCACCTTATAGGACAGAAGCAATTCAAGGATGGATAAGTGTCTATCAATGATGGATTTCACCTAAATTTATTTCCAAGTCCAGAAAGAGTTTAATGCAATTATTCTCAGTGCATTAAGTACCAACGGGTATTTCATTCAAATACATTAAATGCTGATAAGAGCATTAAATGTGATAAGCACTTTCAGACGTACAGAGAATCCACCCTATTGAACTGTCAACTTTTCGCAGACTGCAGCACCAACTTTTGGCAGCAGATTTTCAGGAAAAAAGGACAAAAGTGGTTCACTCGCGGAAGTGAGAGACACGCGCCTGTGCATTTGTCAAACGGACACTTTTTTCCAAGAATGCCTATCAATAGGACTTCAACAACAAGCCAAAAACAACGATCCACTCCAAGCCAAATTGCTATTGCATTGAAGTCTCATTCCTTAAAATCTCAGAAAAGCCAGAGTATTCAAGCAAATATTCTCCTTGCTTTTCTTCAATTCCTAAGACAGTCAACCAAATATCTCAAATATTCTTTTCGGAGAAACCTACACTACTATTGAGATATTCCCAGTTATTTGAACTTTATCAAAATCAAACAAATCGTTTAGAAAAACCTCATCCAAGTCTCGCGATCTGTGTGAAGTCGAAGTTGGATACATGCATTATTTCTAGGTGAAAGAAGCAAGGGGATAGAAGTGATTTGGAGCAAAAATTTGTGTGATCAAGGAGCTCAAGTCATCAACATCCATCTCTCCCTAATTTGTAGAAGTTTCTGTGTGATTCTTTGAGAACCATCTTAGTGGATTGCCTCCAAGTGTTCAAGGAAAAGAAGGACGTAGTTGGGATTACACCACCCAACGAACCTTACAAATATCGTGCTCTTTACTTTACAGTCATTCTTCATATTCTTATATCTTTGTATAAATTTGTTAAGTAAAACTCAAGTGAACGCTAAACAACTAAAACACTTTCTGTGACGCTAAAGCTTTCAAAAAGAAAGACTTCAAAATCATTCTGTTGTGCTAACACTAATTAAAGAAGTGAACGCTTAAACCTATTTGGTTGTAGTATTCAAATTCTAAAATCTAAGTTCACTTTATAAAATAGTCTTCATTAGACGCTCAGCCGAAGCGTCTATATTTCAAGTAAACGCTTAGTTGAGCGTCTACATTTCAAGCGTCCAAAACATTTTAATACGAATCTTTTTGAAGTCGAAAAAGACTTCAGGGTCTATTCAACACCCCCCCCCCTTCTAGACCATTTCGTATGCCACTTAGGACCAACAGAGGTTTCTACTACTTCATCACTTTCACAGGCGATCATTTAAGATATGGTCTAGTGTATCTGATGAAGCAAAAGTCTGAATCCTTTGAAAGGTTCAAGGACATCAAAGCCTTAGTAGAAAATCAAACTGGGCAACATCCGTTCCTAAAACTCCGCATGAGATGTGGAATAATAGGAAATCGAGTCTTAATCACATTAAGATTTGGGGATGTCCCACTTATGTCAATAAGACTAAAGTAGAGAAATTGGAGACAAGATCCCTCATGGGACGTTTCATCGGTTATTCTGAAGATTCCATAGCATTCTTCTTTTACTTGCATGATGATCAGAGAATCATCGTGGCCCTACAAGCTCACTTCCTTCAAGATGAGTTCATCTTGGAAGGGGGCATAGGTAGGAAAATTGTTCTACAAGAACAAAATGAAACTCCCTCAGAGACATCTATCCAAGAATCAAGGCCTGAACCAATAGTAGCAGAACCACCACATAGATCTGGTAGAAGACCACATGAACCTGAGAGGTATGAGTATCTACTGCAAGGGGAGCTGGAGCTTCACACTGTAGTACAACAAGGTCATGAAGATAATCTTGGTACCTATGATCAAGTGATGGTGGATGTCGATGCTTCAAGATGGTGAGAAGCCATAGAAACAGGAATGGACTCTATGCAATCGAACCAAGTCTGAACTTTGGTAGATCGTCCTGAAGGTATCAACCCTATGTAAGTGGATCTACGAAAGAAAGATAGGTAGCGATGGCAAGGTTGACACCTTTAAAGCCAGGCTCGTAGCAAAAGGGTATAGTCAAAGAGAAGGAATTGACTATCAAGAAACCTTTTCGCCCATGGCCATGATAAAGTTCATAAAAATACTGTTATCCATAGCTGCATACTTAGATTATGAGATATGGCAGATGGATGTCGAAATGGCTTTTTTGAATGGATTCCTCGAGGAGGATATCTATATGGAACAGCCAAAGGGTTTTGTATCCGAATCCGATATCCATAAAGTATGCAAACTTGAGAGGTCCATATATGGTCTCAAGCAAACATCTAGAAGCCGGAATCTCCGTTTTGATGAAGTAGTAAAGGGATATGGCTACATCAAGAACGAAGATGAACCCTGTGTCTACAAGAAGACTAGTGGGAGCAAATTCTCGTTCTTAGTACTATATGTGGGTGACATTCTGCTTATAGGAAATGACGTAGGAATGCTCACCACAGTCAAGAAATGGCTTCCGAGTACATTTTCCATGAAAGACTTGGGAGAAGCGACATACATTCTAGGAATTCGTATCTACAGGGATAGAACGAATAGAATAATAGGTCACTCTCAAGCCCTTTACTTAGAAAAGGTCCTAAAGAGGTTTAGGATGGACAATTCTAAGAAAGGGTTTCTTCCCATGAGGCATGGAGTACACTTGTCCAAGTCTATGTGCCCTAAAAGTGAGGAAGATAGGCAGGAGATAAGTAATGTACCCTATGCTTCTGCAATAGATAGCCTGATGTATGCAATGCTGTGTACTAGACCCGACATTGCCTATGCTGTGAGCGTGGTGAGTCGATTTCAGGCAAACCCGAGAAAGAAACATTGGAGAGCTGTGAAGAATGTCCTAAAGTATCTGAAAAGAACTAAGGATATGATTCTCATCTATGGAGGTGGAGACCTGAAGATGGAAGGTTATTCTGATTCAGACTTTCAATCTGATGTTGACAACCGAAAATCCACTTCGGGGTTTGTTTTTACTCTCAATGGTGGAGCGGTGTCTTGGAAAAGTTCTAAGCAAAGCACAACCGCTGATTCCACCACTGAAGCGGAGTATGTGGTGGCCTCAGACGCAGCGAAAGAAGCTGTTTGGATGAGAAAGTTTCTTGAAGAACTTGAATCGGTCCCTAGTGCTCAGCTCTCGTTACCACTTTATTGTGATAACAATGGAGCTATAGCGCAAGCCAAGGAACCGAGGTCTCATAACAAATCCAAACACATTGAGAGAAAATTTCACATCATCAGGGAGATCGTTGGCAGAGGAGAGATAGCAATGCAGAAAATAGCCTCAGCTGACAATGTAGCTGACCCGTTCACCAAACCACTACCTCAGGCTGTTTTGGACCGACACCTGGAAAGGATGCGTATTAGATACCACAATGAGTGGCATTGAGTGCAAGTGGGAGATTGTTAGGATTATGCCCTCAGATGTCATAGAGGATAGTAAGAATAGGGCATCTATCTTGTATTGAACTTAAATATTATTTATAATAAAAGGCATCATTTAAGTTTTCACATAATTCTTATCTACATCTATAAGTTGTGTAAAACATTTTGTCCATGTTTTCAGTGCGATCTCTCTACTTCTTATGGGACAGGAAGAGTGATACTAGAGAGATCGATCTTGATTACTAAACACATTCACAAGTAATATGAAGTCTTTAATGGACAAATAAAGACTTCGAATACTTGTACAATCTTAACTTCGACATGGGAGTGCCTGTCTAGTATCATGGGATGATAGGAGATTAAGATTGTAGGCACATCAGTGGAACTGATATGCTTGAACACGGCTCACATCGGTTCTGTCACATGGGTTTTCACTCTGTGACTGTCAATGACAGAACTGATTATGCGTAATAGGTATATGTGAACCTTTGACCTGAAGTATCAGGCTGAAGATGCACTTATGACGTCAAGTCTTTCACTAGAGTAGTTAGACCCAATTCACCCATTAGTGGGGTCAACCTCGGAATGCGGATTTGATGGGCAAGTGGTAGTCTTAGCAGATATCTACAAGGGATTTGTTCTCTCATGAGTGAATGAGAATGTACCCTATGTAATTATAGATAAATAGAGATCAAAGTCTTTGGCCAAAGCAAACGAGACGATTGTGCTACGCACCAAATCGATCTCAGCGATCTCGGATTATTATAATTTATACATATGGTCAAGTCCAGTGAGTTTGACATAACCATGACTCTCATTTGACAAGGGAACGTGAACGAAAGATTTATACATACACGGTATTTACGATTGAAAGATTGTGGAATGATCCATTCATTCGTATTTCATTTGGGTTACGAAGTGGGCTACATGACTGGCTAAGTGTTACCCACTTCCTTTGGTTTTCTCTCATTTCCAAATGAAACGAACCTAAAGAGTCGCGCTAAAGAATTGATGAAGAAAATTAAAAAAGGGATTTTCTATGTTCTATTTTATTTTGGAGAGATTTAATTTATTGGATAAATTAAATAATTAATTGCTTTTTGGATAAGATAATTAATTATTGGATAAGATTAATTATTAATTAATTTCTTAGAGAAAGATATTATGAATTAATTTATCTAATTAATTTTATTATTTAATTAATATATTTATTTATTGGATAAATAAATAATTAATTGAATAAAGAAATTAACAAAACAAAAGAATTCCGGGCCCCCATTAGGCTAGGTTGGATGATCAAATTGGTCTCTTTTGTTTTGTCTTGGTCAACAAGTCATTGAGTTATAAAAGGGCTCTCTTGACTTTAACCTAAAGAAGAGAAGACAATTACATGAATTGTAACTCTCCAAAGAATAGAAGAAGAAAAATATCCTCCCTCTCTACACACCAAAGCCGTCACCCCTATAGAGAACAAGAAGGGAATTTTTCGTCATCAATTCGCGCATGATAATTTAGAGGCAACGTGATTCCTTGTTGGATTCATCTACAACTTCAAGAATTGAAGAACACGAGGGTTGAAGAATTCAAGAAGTTCATCAATCTAAAGTTTAAAAGAAGAATTGGATTCTCCTACCACCTCGCTTCAACGGGTAAGTCAAATTTACTCGTTAATGCATGTTTGAGATTAAATTATGCGAATTAGAGTACACTTTTGGGTTTTAAATTTAATTTTTGAATTCCTTCCGCTGCTTTCATGTGTTTTTGCGTGAAACCCAACAATAGTGTCACTCAAACATGACTCGCATCGATTCTATTTCTTGGGTTTTCAATCTTTGAGAGTCAATGAAAAAATTGATTAACTGTAATAGGTGTGTCTGAACTTTAGACTTGAGGAATCAAGTTGAAGATATACTTGTGACATTAGGTTCGTCATTAGAGTAGCTAGGCCGAATTCACCCGTTGGTGGGGTCAACCTCGAACTGCAACCTAATGGGCAAGTAGTATTCTTAACTAGTATCCAAGATAAGATTCGTTCCCTCGTAAGTAAACGAGGAATTATCCTATGCATTTATAAGTAAGTTAGATCTTAAAGTCTTTGGCCAAAGTATTCACTAATCTGAACTTATTATAAATATAGCATAGAGTAAAGTTAGTGAGTTTGACTAAAAATCATGACTCTCACTTGACCGGGATAAGGAAACGAAGAGTTTGTATTCACGCGGTATTTACAAATGGAAAGGTAAAAATGATCTATCATTTCCTCTTATTTGGGTTAAAATATGAACCACTTGACTGGCTAGGTGAGACCCATATTCAATGAAATCCTCCCAATATTGCCAAATATAGATGAACCTAAAGAGTCACGCTTAAAAAGGAAAATTTGATGGAAAAATGAAATATTTCTTGTGCTAATATTATAAGTATTGGATACTTAAAATTAAATAAACAGAATTAATTATTTGAAAAAATAAGTTAATTTATTTATGATTTAATTAATATAATATTTCTTGGAGAAATAGAATTAATTAAATAAGTGATCTCTTATTTAATTGGATTAATTAATTGGATTAAGTTAATTAATTAAGTATTAGATTACACTAAGCTCAAATTGATGCACCTGTTGGGGAAAAATTACCAAACGTAGCGGAAAACGGAATTTAAAATTTTTAGGATTTTTCCCATAACAGGATGAATCCCCGAGTTTTATCACACGTATGTATGATAGGGTAAAACAAACTTTACCCGTTGTAGCGAAGTGGTTGATAATTCCTACGATCTTGAATTCTTCAATTCTTCACAAAATTACTCCGGCTGAAATTATGTTGATCCAAGCAGTCCAATTGTTCTGCCTCTAAATCGTCTCGCCGAAAAATAATTGATAAAAAATTCTTCCTCCTTCTATGGCTTGAAAACGACGGCTAGTATGAGAGAGGGAGAGAAGTTATATTTCTTGTGGTGTTGTGTAATGTAACTTATTACCTAGGCTTATAACTAATGTGATATTTATATCACTTAAGTTATTACATTGGGCTCAAATTAAGCCTATAAATCTCGCCTAGTAGCAGCCCTTTCTAGGGCTTGGTGTGCCACTTGGTGCATCAATTTGAGCTTAATGTAATCTAATATTTAATTAATTAACTTAATCAAATTAAATAATAGATCACTTATTTAATTAATTTTATTTCTCCAAGAAATATTATTAATTAAACAGTAAATAAATTAACTTATTTCTTCAAATAATTAAATCTATTTATTTAATTTTCAGTATTCGATATTATCACAAGAAATGTTCAATTTTTCCAGCATTTTTTTCTTTTTAAGCCTGACTCTTTAGGTTAATCTATATTTGACAATGGGAGGATTCCATTGAATATGTGTCCCACCTAGCCAGTCAAGTGGTCCATATTTTAACCCAAATAAGATGAAATGATTAGATCATTTTTACCTTTCAATTTGTAAATACTGTGTGAATACAAACTCTTCGTTTCCTTATCCCGGTCAAGTGAGAGTCATGGTTTTTTGTCAAACGCACTAACTTGACACTATGCTATACTTATAATAAGTTTAGATCAGTGAATGATTTGGCCAAAGACTTATGATCTATCTTACTTATAAATGCATAGGATAATTCCTCGTTCACTTACGAGGGAACGAATCCTATCTTGGATACCAGTTCAGAATACTACTTGCCCATTAAGTTGATGTTTGAGGTTGACCCCACCAATAGATGAATTGGGCATAACTACTCTAATGATGAACCTAATGTCACAAGTATATTTTCAACTCGATTCCTCAAGTCTAAAGCTCAAACACACCTATTACAATTAATCAATTCTGTTATTGACTGTCAAAGAGTGAAAACCAATGTGACAGAATCGATGCGAGTCATGTCTGAGTGACACTATCTCCATCAGTGCACCTATGATATAAGTTCTTCACTACTTCCTAGAGATTGACGGGAACCTTTCTCGTCAAAACTCTTATCATACAAGTTTTCATGATTTCCAATGCCCAATTGAAAACCTTCGGTTGGCAGACTATTTTAGTACACAAGTATCACACTCATCTAGTGCCTTGGAGAGTTAACTCTTGTGCTCATGGACTTATAGTTGATTACAATATATAAATGCCAATATAAATATAAACAACTAAAATGTCTTTTATTGATTGATTAAAAACAATTACAATTTGATAATATCCTTTCATTTACTAATCCTCTAGTGGCATTTGAGGACATTAACCTAACACTCTCCCACTTGAACTAAAAGCCAATCACTATGGTATCTAATACCCATCTTCTCAAGATGTCGATCCAGCACTGCCTGTGTCAAAGGCTTGGTCAATGGGTCGGCGATGTTGTCGGCTGAATTTACTCTTTGAACAACTATCTCGCCTCTTCCAATAATTTTCCTTATTATGTGATATCCCCTCTCTATGTGCTTGTATTTGTTGTAAGACCTTGATGCAAAGCCTTTAGGCTGCTCCATATAGATATCCACTTCGAGGAATCCATTTAGGAAAGTCGTCTTTACATCCATCTGCCATATCTCATAGTCCAAGTGTGCAGCTATTGCAAGCAGAATTCGAATAGACTTGATCATTGCCATAGGTGAAAAGGTCTCTTGGTAATCAATTCCTTCTTTTTTATTATAACCTTTTGCTACAAGCCTTGCCTTGTATGTGTCAATGTTTCCATCCAGGCCTATCTTCCTCTTGTAGATCCACTTGCACCCTATGGGTGCAATGCCATCAGGACGATCTACTAAAGTCCAAACTTGGTTAGAATGCATCGAGTCTATCTCTTCCTGTATAGCTTCTTGCCACTTTGCAGAGTCGATGTCCATCATCGCTTGATCATAAGTAGAAGAGTCTTCCCCCATAGACTCGCACTGCTATAATGTGGACACCTGGTTCATCTTGTAGCAGATACCCATAGCACCTATCAGGTTGATGGGGTACTCTACCAGATCTTCGCAACGTTGGTTGTGTTTCATCAGGTTCAGTGTGTGTTTCTTGAACAGTCGTCTCCCTAGGTGTTTCATCTTGTTTATTAAAAGCAATTTTCCTACCTGCACCACCTTCTAAAGTGAATTCATTTTTCTAGAAAGTGCGCTTGCAGTGCAACAATGATCCTTTGATCATCTTGCATATAGAAAAGGTATCCCGTGGAATCCTCGGGGAAAACCAACAAAACGTCCTTTAAGGGACTTAGCTTCCAATTTCTCTGCCTTCGTCTTCTTGATGTAAGCAAGGCATCCCCAAACCCTAATGTACTTAAGGTTTGGTTTCCTATTTCTCCATATCTCATATGGAGTCTTAGGAACAGATTTGGAAGGACATCTATTCAAGATATGAACAGCTGTAAGGAGTGCATATCCCCACAAAGAGATGGGTAAATCAGTGTAGCTGAGCATAGATCAAACCATATCCAATAGTGTTTGATTCCTACGCTCTGCTGCCCCATTTAGTTGTGGAGTTGCTGGTGGTGTGAGTTGTAATATTATCCCGTGTTCCTTTAGGAACTGATCAAACTCGTCACTCATATATTCACCTCTACGATCCGATCGTAGTGCTTTTATATGATGACCAGTTTGTTTTTCCACCAAAGCCTTAAATTCTTTGAACTTATCAAATGATTCAGACTTATATTTCTTAGATACACAAAACCATACCTTGAATGGTCGTCAATGAAAGTAATGAAATAGTGGAAACCTCCACGAGCCATTTCTCCAAATGGTCCGCAAACGTCAGTGTGCACAAGTCCTAATACTTCAGTGGTTGTTTCAAAAGTCCAAGTGAAGCGTGATCTAGCCATTTTGCCTTTGAGGCAAGTGTTAGGTTAATGTCCTCAAAAGCCCCCTCGTGATAAAAGAATTCACAGAACACCCCCCTATAAAAAAAATAAAGGTGCAACTTACCCCCTTACGCGCGCCACTCGCGTAATTTGCGAATGGTTGTGATTTTTCTGCTTTTAAAAGTACAATTTACCCCTAATCTAACACCATTGATCTCATATGATAAATCTGACGGTTTATATTAAATACATATTTATTTATTCAATTTAATATTTTCAAATTTTAAAAGATATTAGAAAATGCATATATATATATATATATACACACACACACACCAATTGCATCACCAATCCGCTGCCGCCACTGGCTACCGCTGCCGCCGGACACCAATTGTATCACCAATCCGCCGCCGCTGCCGGTGTATATGTGTCTACATGTATTGTGTATATAAATATATATATATATAAGCTTTAATGATGGTGGAGGTGGTGGTGTATAGGAGGTTGGAGATGAATGTTTTGGGGAAGAAGATTTAGGGAGCTTGATTTGAATCTGCAAAATGATCCTTCATTTGAAGCTCAAAGGAGCTTGAATTTTTTCTGCAAAATGGACTCCTATTCTTGTTCTTGAATTCTGCAAAATTTGTAGATTTGAAGAGCATCTTGAAATCTTCAAAATTTGCAGATTTGAAGATGTTCTTCAAATCTGCAAATTGCAACTACTTACAATCATTATCCCACTAATCACACTGTTAATTAATGATTAATTGGGTGCTTTAGGATCATCCCCCACAATACTTTAGCCGGAAAGTGGAAAGTTTATTTTCATTGCACACTTCTACGGCGGACGGCGCAATCCTTATGATTTCATGAGTTATAGAATACTATATTAATTAATTTTAACAAATTCTAATTAAAATCATGTTTTTTTTTTTTTAAGATATCTTCAAATCTGCAAAATTGCAGATTTGAAGGATGTCTTCAAATCTGCGAATTTTGTTGATTTGAAGAAAACATACATATATATATATATATATTAGTATAATATAACCCTCCAATCTACCCCTCCGGAGAAAGACCCGGCAATTGTGGATTTGAGCAAGCAAGCGGCGGCGGCGGTAGTTGGTTTTGTGTGGTGATGGTGGTGGTGGTTGGTTTTCAGATTTGCAAATCTGAAAATCAGATTTGCACTTGCCATTGATGAGGTTTTTCATCAATGTTAATGGCGGTTTTGGGCGTACTGGTAGTGGTGGTGGTTGAGGCGGCGGCGGCGGCTGAGGCGGCGGCGGCGGTAGCGGTTGGTTTTGTGTGTACTGGTGGTGGTGGTGGTGGTGGTGGTGGTGGGTGGTGGGGAAGAAGATGAAGAAAGAAAGAAATAATAAATAGAAAATAGAAAATAATTAAACTATTAAATTAATAAAATTAAATTAAATTAAATTAAAAACAATTATAAAATAAAATAAATTAAATATAGTGTAAATATATTCAAAGTACAAGGGTGTTTTCGTCTTCACAAGAAAATTCAAAGACAAAATATGTTTAAGGAGACAATGAGTATGTTTCTTAAAAATACGAGGGGGTAAGTTGATAATTTTTTTATCACAGGGGGGTTTTTGAATAATAATGACTATCACAGGGGGGTCAATGGTATTTTGCTCAATTATTTTTAATCAATCAATAAAAGGCATTTTAGTTGTTTATATTTATATTGGCATTATGTATTGTAATCAACTATAAGTCCATGAACACAAGAGTTAACTCTCTAAAGCACTAGAAGAGTTTGATACTTGTGTACTAAAATAGTCTGCAAGCCAAAGATTTTATTGGACATTGAAAATCATGAAGATTTGTATGATATGAGTTTTGACGAGAAAGGTGCCCGTCAATCACTAGGAAGTAGTGAAGAACTTATATCATAGGTGCACTGATGGAGATAGTGTCACTCAGACATGACTCGCATCGATTTTGTCACATGTGTTTTCACTTTTTGACAGTCAATGACAAAATTGATTAATTGTAATAGGTGTGTCTGAACTATAAACTTGAGGAATCGAGTTGAAGATATACTTGTGACATTTGGTTCGTCATTAGAGTAGTTAGGCCCAATTCATCCGTTCGTGGGGTCAACCTTGAACTGCAACCTAATGGGCAAGTAATATTCTTAACTGGTATCCAAGATAGGATTCGTTCTCTCGTAAGTGAACGAAGAATTATCTTATGCATTTATAAGTAAGTTAGATCTTAAAGTCTTTGGCCAAAGCATTCACTGATTAATATTTTCTATTATGTTTAGATAATCTTAGATTTAAAAAATTTCATTAATAATAATGAAAAGTGTATTTCTATCATAGATTGTCTTTTACGGAACCCTAATGGACACTAACTGCAGGACCTGAATGTTTGATGGAGGTCAAACTCAAGGGTACAGATAATTCCTCAAAACACTAGTGTGAATCCGTAATTACGGTAATTTCAAGGAATATAAATATAATTAATCCTAAAATATAAAATAAAACACCAAGTAAAACATTGAATACAAACTCAAACTATAATAGAGGATCCGAACTGGCTAAGTACTCAAACTCATTTCGTCGCTATCAAAGAATTCTTGTTTGCGAAGGGTGTTTTCAACAGTCTTTAGTCGGTCAAGAGCATCTCTTATGGTGATGCGAGCATCACTAGAATCAGCAACACAAGATAAAGCGATGCGAAAGATTGTGATAAGGCAATCACGTCGTCTTTCCAGCTTATCGCATTGGCCCTTATTGTCGCCAAAACTATTGATCTCTTGCAGTAATTCATTGTCTAGAACATGCTCAACATTGTTTGGAAATTGATCTTGCACCCAACTCCTTAGGCTTAAACCTCCGCTGAAAATCTCGTGAGTAGGACTTTTCCCTGTGAATAATTCTAACAGAAGAATGCCGTAGCTATATACATCTCCAGCCGGTGATGGTTCTTCTCCATACCCATATTCTGTTTACATCAGCGCAATTTTATTTAAGAGAGCAAATTCTAAAATCTAGGAAACCCATTGCAAGAAAAATGATATTGTTGTCCAGGGCTAATTGCATTTTTCGTCCGGTATCTTTACCACTTTTGAATTTTGGTCCTGGTGTTTTATCTGATTTGCAAAGTCGTCCGGTAACTATCAAACTTTTGGCAATTTTAGTCCGATTTGACAGGAGCTGACCAATTTGGTCAGAATTTGCCAATGTTGGCAGGAAAATTGGAAAATCTTCATTTTTTTGTTCATGTCAGCACAACATGTCCGACACGTGGCAAATTCCGGCCAAATCGGTCGCTCCGGTTAAAATTGGACTAAAATGGCCAAAATTTTGGTAGTTACCTGACGACTTTGCAAATTGAAAAAAAAAAAAAAAAGACCAAAATCTTAAATTGCCCTTGTTGTCAGGATGTTGAATGATAACGGCGAAATCCCAAAATTAGTTCTTTAATAAAATTAATCTCATAAATTGTTCTACTAACAATAAAATCCAGGAAGAATAACTTTTTGATTTTTTCGGAGTACAAGCAAATTTGACCAGTAACCATGCCTATGCAAATTGGTGATGGATGTCGGATTTTTCGTCAAATTTTGCCTACGTGGATTTTTAAAAGAACTTTCATTAATTCTAAAGTGTTGACATAAAAAATATATTCAAAAATTACAAAAATAAAATTATAAGATAAAATTATAAGAACAAATTACAAATTAAAAGAAAACAGTTCCCTGCAACAAATTACAAGAAAAATTTACATCGCATGGCACTTTTCTTTCCTTTTTGTCCACGTTGAGCATTTTAATTTTTGTTTTCGTTATTTATTGATGATGTCTTGAATAGCAATTGAATTTCATAAAAATTCTCAAATTAAAAGTCAATTTCTCTCCGCATGAAAAAATAATGTCAAAATTCAAAGTTAATTTTTTCTCCACATGAAAAAAATCCACAAACTGAAAGCAAATTCCCCCATATGTTAAAATCTCCAAATCAAAAGTCAATTTTCCACTTAGGTGACTTTTCCAGCCAAATTTGAATTTTTGACAAAAATTTTACTCAAATTGCCTCCTTTTGTTTTTTTATCGAAATGTACCAAAATTGCCAACATGCCACTTATGAATTTGAAAAAAAGAAACATACGAGCCACTTTAATGTGCCAAAATTGTAATTTTGCATAGAACTCATTTTGATAGTCAGTAATATTCTTTTTCTCACTGAGATAACAAATAAGTTTTTTAGGTTGCATTTGGGTGCACGATTTTGTTTTGAGAAAGGAATTGGAGAACAATCACTCAAAAAAAAAAAAAACATTAGTGACAAAAAGTTAAGTAATAATATCAAAGTTGTCATTATTAAAACTTTAGTAGCAAAAATCGTTGTTTTGTCACAAAAATTAATTTTACATATTTAATAGTGACAAAATTTGTATAGAAGTTGTCACTCTTAATAATTAGTGACAAAGATTTATTGTCATTATTGAAAATTGATGATACATCTTCAGTGACGACTTAGTGACAACATATATAGTTGTCACTTTATTTGTGTTGTCACTAAATATGTGTCATTAATTGTCAATGGTGACAATTTAAAAAAAAATTGTTGTCACTAAAAATCCTTATTGTGACAATCTTAAAAAAAATTGTTGTCACTAAAAATCCTTATTATGACAATTTTAAAAAAAATCTGTTGTCACTAAAAATCCTTATTGTGACAAAATAAAAATTATTTTCACTAATTATATATATTTAGTGATAATTTTAATATTATCACTTCCAATGTTATCACTAATATTATTTTTGGTTGTAGTGAATTTTAAATGACTTCAATATTAGTTGAACTTTAAATATTTATGATGTTATAAAATTATTATATATTTCGTCTACACCGTTAGATTTTGGACGCAATTGACAAAATAAGTATCATGTGGTCGTTATTCATACTGATTTGATTTGAAAACTCATGTGAAAGACATATGAAGGTTTTTTCAAAATTTGGTACAATTTGAAGGCTTGAAGGGGAATATTTGTGCATGAGTTTTTTCCCCATTAAGGGGACATGTCACTATAACAAAAAGTAATGTTAGTGACAAGATTGGAAGTGACAATGTTAAAATTGTCATTAGATATATATATAATGAGTGACAATAATTTTTGCTTTGTCACAAAAATAATTTTTAGTGACAAGAATTTTTTTAAAGTTGTCACTATTGACAATTAGTGACACATATATAGTAACAATACAAATAGAGTGACAACTATAAGTTGTCACTAAGTTATCACTAAAGGTGTGTCACTAATTGTCATTAGTGACAACAAATTTCTTGTCACTAAGTATCAAGAGTGACAACTTCTATACAAATCTTGTCACTATTAGACATGTAAAACTTATTCTTGTGACAAAACAAAAATACTTCTCACTAAAATTTACAATCAGTGACAACTTTTACATTGTCACTTGACATTTTGTCATTAATATATTATTTTTTTGTAATGTGTTTCCCTGTTTGAAGCCTTCGTATGCCTTTTCACTTGAATTTTTTTCATCAGTATGACAAACGGTGGGAAAATTGCAATTTTGGTCCCATAACTTAGCCCTTGTGAGATTTTAGTCCCAGTATTATTGACTTTAGCAATATACGTCCCAGAACTCCCAAAAATGTGCGATTTTGGTCCCAAGATAGGAATACATCATGTATTTATACGGAATTGGCGCGTGCATTTCACATTTTTGGAGTTATGGGACCAAAAACGCACATTTTTGTGATCCCGCGTGAGCCGCACGCGCCAATTTCGTATAAATACATGATGTATTCGTATCTTGGGACCAAAATCGCACATTTTTGGGAGTTATGGGACGTATATTGCTAAAGTCAATAATACTGGGACCAAAATCGCACAAGGGCTAAGTTATGGGACCAAAATTGCAATTTTCCCACAAACGGTCATATTATATTCACAGGTATTGCAGTAACTAACAATGTGGACCAACTGTGTAATAATATTTAAACTGTTGAACTAATTACATATGCAGAGCATAAAAAGCTCGGGATCAAGGTGACTCAACTCCGATTCCTGTCCAATGGGTCTAAAATTGTAAATTTGCCTTCTTGTTAATTTCAAGCACTCTTAGTTTTTCTTTTTTTCTTAACTTTTTAACCCAAAAATAACATGCAAATCAAGCTGACCTGGAGGTATGTAGCCAATGGAACCCCTGAGAGTATGTGTAGAACTGACGAGAAATTGATTGTTATTTCCATGAAGCAATAACTTGGCAAGACCAAAATCTGCAACCTTTGGGGTCATGTCCGAATCCATAAGAACATTACTAGGCTTTAAATCACAATGCACAATTGGCACTTTAGTTTCATTATGCAAATAATGTATTGCTGATGCAATTCCAATTGCATATCTCAGTCTATCAAAACCACTAAACCCTTTCCCATCTGCAAGCCTTCTATTTCCACTTATCCAATCATCCAAGCTCCCATTGCTTGTGAACTCGAAAATTAAAGCAAGAAACTCGTCGTTCTTCGAGTCTATACTCGAGCATATTGTAATGAGTTTAACAAGGTTACGATGCCTCACATGTCTCAGAGACATACACTCAGTTAAAAACATTTTTCGAGATTTGGTTATTGCAGTATCAAGAACCTTGACCGCAATAAATGCTCCTTCTAGAAGTCCCTTGTAAACATATCCAGAGCTTCCATGTCCGAGAAGATTTTCTTCATTAAAGTTACTAGTTGCAATGCGGAGCTCATCAAAAGATACCATCTTAGGTTGTCCCTTTAAGGATCCAAATGAATTCTTGATCATGCCTATTGGTTTCCGCCTGTAATGTACCAAACCAATTACAAAAGAAAGAGACACAATAGTAGCAACACTTATTATGATATACACGAATGCTAATCGCCTCCCATGACCACGGTGGATTTTACACGATAAATTTGTGCATAACTTTTGGTTACTCTCCAAGTGAACTTTGGAGGGATCACTGAAAACTCCCCCGATGGGGATTTCTCCGTCCAAGTTATTGAAAGAGAGATTCAAAAGTTTTAGTGATTGCAAGACCTGAAGGTCAAATGGTATTGAGCCGGAGAGTTGATTTGAAGAAAGGTCGAGAGTTTCCAACCCTCTCACAAATCCTAAAGTGTCCGGGATTAAACCAGATAACATGTTTCTAGCAAGTGAGAATTGCTCCAAGCTCCTACATTCCCCGATTGACATCGGAATATTGCCTGATAGATAGTTATCAGAAATATTGATTATCCCCACATTTTCTAGTGACCCGATTTCTGCAGGTAAAGGGCCAGTAAGACGATTTTGGGATAGATTAAGGAATACACTTAATCCGGGGAGATTGAGAATCTCTCTTGGGATGCTTCCATTAAGCATGTTATGAGACAAATCCATGTAAATGAGGGCTTGGAGATTCCCAAAAGTTATAGGTATATTTCCAACTAACTGATTCTTGGACAGATCAATCTTGGTCAATAATTTGAGATTTCCTATAGAATCCGGAAGTCTTCCGGACAACCTATTATTAGTTAATTCCAAAACCCTAAGCTCCTTCAATTGCCCCATCTCTGCTGGGATTTCGCCAGAAATAGAACTATAACTCAAACTTAGTAACCCTAAGGCTCTAAGCTCACCAATGGATGATGGTATTGTGCCATAGATATTGTTTCCACCCATGCAGAACACAGTGAGAACCTTCGAAAGATTGCCTATGGAATTGGGAATCATACCCTCAAAAAGGTTGAAATCTATTCCAAGGAAGTCCAAACGAGTACTATTTATCAAAAGCTCGAGAAAATCGAGACCCCCTACGCCCGAGCTAACGATACCATTGAACCCTATGTTATACATTTCTAGGTTTTGGAGGTTTCCAAGCCCTGGGGGTATACTCCCGTGCAAACGGTTACTTCCCAAACCAATTGTCTCTAGGTTTGTGAGGTTGTGCAAAGACCATGGAATAGTACCACTAAATTTATTGAGACAAAAATTTAACCCTAAAAGATTTGGCAATGTGAATCCAACGTCTCCAGGTAGCTCACCCCACAAATTATTGGAAGCTAAGGATAAATATACTAAAGAAGACATGTTATATATTGACTGAGGAACAATACCAGAGAGATTGTTAATATTGAGATCAAGAAACTTTAAATTCACGAGACGGGCCAAATCGCTAGGAATAGGACCACCTAAATTGTTCGTGCCTAAGTTTAAATCGAGAAGAAAAGAAATATTGCTCAAGAATGATGGAAAATCACCTGAAAGCTGATTTCTTGCCAAATTAAGAACTTGGAGATGTGTGAGATTGCTGATTTCTGGAGGGATTTTTCCTGAAATTCGATTTTGCATTAAGTCTAAGATTCTGAGTTCTTTGCATTGACTTATATTTGAGGGTATGGCACCTTCCATCCTGTTGAAACTCAGGTTTAATGATCGAAGGCGAAAAAGATTGCCAATTTGATGAGGAAGTTTTCCAAAAAGCTGATTATTTTGTAACTCAAGTGATCTAAGAAAAGAGAGATTGCCTAAGAAAGGACTTATGGAACCAGATATTCCAAAACCAGAAAGATCAACGGCTACTACTCGTTTGCCATTGCATGAAACCCCAGTCCAGTTGCACGGCGACATGTTTTTGTCCCAAGATGAGAGAGGATTACTGGCAAATTCTGTGTAGATTTGAGATTTGAATGAAATCAAAGCCTCTTTATCAGTGTCTAAGCTTAAAGGAGTTGATTCTATCAATGGATATAGGCCAAGAACAAGCATGACAATGATGAAGTTGCGAAGAAAATCCATCTCCTTCAAAGTTTAGTATTCTTGATAGTTGATGAAGGAAATGGAGAACTTGTGTTGATAGGAACAAAGAAATTAAACTAAGGTCTTACTTAAGGACAGAACAACGGCAATATTATAATTTTGGTCCTGCATGTATCTAGAAGCCGGAAGGGAGCATTTTAAATTCGATAAACATCAACATTGAAAGATTGATATAATATCTTTTAATTTTGTGAATTTGAGGACAAATTTGGTCAAGAAAATTGAAAGTTGTCGAAACTGTGACGTGATAGGCAAGTGATTTCAACATTGAAAGTTCTCAATTTTGTTCGAAATGGATGGATTGCATTATAGCTAGGAAGAACGAAACTAAAGTTGTATTTATAGATATTTTAGCAACAATTTGTTACAAAAGAGTAACACATTAGTATTATTGTTACACTTGTTACTAGTTATATTTAGGGGTAAACAAAGTAACTCATCCAAATTTTTTTTGGGTTTTACACTTTTTTATATATATATTTTTTTTTCTTATATTTTCTTATCTGAATTACACAGTTTTATACAAAAATTTATATTTTAGAATTTTTTGGTGGAATATTCGCCGAGATTCCATCACATGTGACCCTTTTAAGGGTGTACGTAACATTTTATGGCCCTTGTAGTTCACTATTTTTACCCTTTTAAAATGAAATTACATTTTAAATTGTATAAATGAACACAACAAAATATCATTTCAACTGATAAAATATCATTTTTCGTATAAGACTAGAGCGTTATTTACTTTCCAAACGATGGTCACGAAGAGGAAATAAGAAAAAGTGCATTGTGAAAAATCAGACATATTAGAGGGAAGCAAACGCCACTTCTATAATAATCATATCCAAATGTGGAATGACCACTCCAAATAGATTGGACTTTTTCCTTGGATTGCATTTTTTGGGTTTTGTCACAACCACGCTAACTGTGACTTTGAATTGGTTTGGCCAGACTGTTTCTTTCCGTTGATTGCAATGATATTTTATAATGAAAATATATAGGTCTAGGGCCTTTCGGACCCTACCTGAGAAAAAAAATTTGGTAAAGTGGTAAGAAATCCCTAATCCATGTTCAAACTTAACAATCAATCCCTAAGCAAGATTCTACACTCTAAACTCGCTAATTCATAATAAAATTGACAGTTGATATTAACACTCTCAAAAATGATAACCACACTCCAAATCTATATTATTTTTAATCAAATTAACCAAAATATTCATATATTATTTGAACACACAATTTCTGTTAATATATAACTTTCACTATACTATGCATCCTTTTTTAGATTTGTTTTTATATTTCAATATTTGAACACACAAGACAATATGTATTGCAACTTTAGCATTTTATTTTTTTTGTTCAATTTTTCTCCTATTAACTTATTTTACATTTACACTTAATATATATTAAATTGTATTTTTATCACAAATTTGTGAAATATAATCTATTTTCATAAAAAAAATCCCATATATATTATTAGTTTAGCATTTACAATACAAATACTAATATGAAATTCAAATCACTATTTCATGTGATTTCTTTGACATCAACTCAAATAACAAAAAAGTTGATTAATACACACCACAAATTCAAAATGATTATTTTATTTTACTTTTTTGCCTAATAAACATCGAACTTAATATGTGAAGTAAAAACTTAATCTGGTGTAAGAATGCTAATATTATTATTTTAAACAAATATTATTGATATCTAATATTATTTTAGCCTAATGTCGATCTGATGTAAAAGTATGAAGTAAAAACTTGACCTAATGTAAGAAATTTTGATCTGATTTTAACTAATTAATGTAAGAAAGCTAATATTATTATTTTAGATAAATATTATTGATAACTAATATATTTTTTGCCTAATGTTTGATTGGATTTTAAAATATGAAGTAAAAACTAGATGTGATGTAAGAAAACTTGGATTTTAACTAATGTATGTAAGAAAGCTAATATTATTATTTTAAAAAAATATTATTAATAATTAATATTTTTTTTATCTAAGACCTGATGTAAAAATATGAAGAAAAAATTTGACTTGATGTAAGAAAATTTGGCCTGATTTTAACTTGTATGTAAGAAAACTAATATTAATGTTTCAAATTATTATTTTAAATAATTAATAATGATGTTCAGACCCTTAAAAATGTGAAGATAAATCTTAAAAAAGATGAATAATATAGTGAAAGTTATATTTATTTTAAATATTAAGAGAAATTGCATGTTCAAATAATACAAGGGTACTTTGTTAATTGAGTTTAAAATAAAGTGAATTGGGAGTATGGTTATCACTTTTGGGAGTGCTAATATCAACTCCCTAAAACTTTGGATTCACTCCATACCCACCCGAAAAGACAAAAATACCCCTCACTTTACACATTTTAATTCATTTTCTTACTCTTATTATGCAATTTCTTTCTCCTTTCACGCAAACTCTAATTACATAGGCTTTTCCGACGATCGAAGTTGTTCGAATTTGACACTATCTTTTTCTCCACGGCGAAAGGAACAAATCGAGATCCATATTGCATATATTTTGAGTAAAAAATATATTTTTCAAAATAAATTATATGTACAATGACTGCAATAAGAATAAGTCATGTCCGAATTATTTTTAGTGTATAATAGAAGTATTTTCAACAGTTTTTCGTGACTTCATGAGAAAGTCAATAAAGCAATGTAGGAATGCTCGGAATCATAAACTGTTTATTTATCTTTAAAAGTTGACAAGTAGGGCTTTCCGAAAATGTACGACACGTTATCAATAAACATCTAGTATGCAATATCTTTGTCTTCAAACGTAAGCTAAAATTTATCGACAGTTTTGCACGATTTCACGAGAATGTCTATAACTTATTGTAGGATGCTCAGAATCATAAACTATTTTTTAAAAAAAAAGTAAACACATAGGATTTTCCAAAACTATATAGAACATATCAGGAAACATCTAGTATGAAACAATTTTTCTTCAAATTTAATCTAAAATATATTGATAGTTTTGCACGACTTCACGAGGAAGTCTATAATGCATAGTAGAATGCTTGGAATCATAAATCATTTTTTTCTTTTCAATGTAGACAGATAGGGCTTTTCGAAAATGTACGAAATATTCTGAATAAACATTTAGTATGAAACAGTTTATTATTCAAACGTCGGATAGAATGTATTTATAGTTTTACGTGACTTAACGTTTTAACAATACTTCTTCTTACTTGTAGTGATGAAAGGTTGTGCCCTTTGATGCAAGTTGTTCCCTTATCAAGTGTCCCCTCATCTTCATGAAGCACAATAGGAGACGTTTGGTGAGGAGTGAGAGAAGTTGTGTCGTTTGAATGTATTTATTGTACCAATACATCCTACGTACTCTAACAATACTGCCAGTTCAACCATGTGCTACCTTATTTTGTATTTATTGTAACAATACGTCCATTTAACTGTCACAATACTTCCTCTGCATTATACCAATACTTCGATTTAACTGACACTACTTCCCCTGTATTGTACCAATACTTTCATTTAACTATCACAATACTTCCTATGTATTGTACCAATACTTCCATTTAAGTGTAACAATACATCATATGTATTGTATGAATATTTTCATTTTAACTGTCACATTGCTTCCTGGGCATCGTACCAATACTTCAACTTAACAGTCACAATACTTCCTCTACATTGTACCAATACTTACATTTAACCGTCACACTAGTTCCTCTGTATTGTACTAATTCTTCTATGTAACTGTCACAATAATTCATGTATTGTACATATATTCATTTAACTGACACATTACTTCCTCTATATTGTACCAATACTTCCATTTAACTGTCACAATATTTCCTATGTATTGTAGGATGTCCATAACTAAAATATATCGACAGTTTTACGCGATTTCACGAGAATCTCCATAAATTATTATAGGATGCTCAGCATCATAAGCTATTTTTTTAAAAAAAAAGTAGACACATAGGGCTTTCCAAAATTATATAGAACATTATCAGGAAACATGTAGTATGAAACAGTTTTTTCTTCAAATTTAAGCTAAAATACATTGACAGTTTTGCGCGATTTCACAAGGAAGTCTATAATGCATTGTAGAATACTCGGAATCATAAATCATTTTTTCTTTTCAAAGCAAACAGATAGGGATTTTCGAAAATGTACAAAATATTCTGAATAAACATTTAGTATGAAACAGTTTATTATTCAAACGTCGGATATAATGTATTTATAGTTTTACGTGACTTAATGTTTTAACAATACTTCGTCTTAGGTGTAGTGATGAAGGGTTGTGCCCTTTGATGCAAGTTGTTCCCTTACCAAGTGTCCCCTCATCTCCATGAAGCACAACAGGAGACGTTTGGTGAGGAGTGAGAAAAGTTGTGTCATCTGAATGTGTTTATGACTTCATGAGTTTTCATATAGATGAAAACTCGTGAAGATGAGTACCTTATTTCGTATTTACTGTACCAATACTTCCTACATACTCTAACAATACTTCCAGTTCAACCATGTGGTACCCTATTTTGTATTTATTGTACCAATACATTCATTTAGCTGTCAGAGATACTTCTTGTACCAATACTTCGATTTAATTGGCACTACTTCCCCTGTATTGTACCAATACTTTCATTTAACTATCACAATACTTCCTATGTATTATATCAATACTTCCATTTAACTGTCACAATACATCATATGTATTGTATGAATATTTTCATTTAACTGTCATACTCATTCCTTTGCATCGGACGAATACTTCAACTTAACAATCACAATACTTTCTCTATATTGTACCAATACTTACATTTAACTGTCACACTACTTCCTTTGTATTGTAATAATTCTTCTATGAAACTGTCACAGTACTTCCTTTGTATTGTACATATACTTTCATTTAATTGTCACAATACTTCCTCTATATTGTACCAATACTTCAATTTAAAATATATCGATAGTTTTGCGCGATTTCACGAGAATGTCCATAACTTATTGTAAGATGCTCAGAATCATAAACTATTTTTTTTAAACAAGTAGACACATAAGGCTTTCCAAAATTATATAGAACATTATTAGGAAACATCTAGTATGAAACAGTTTTTTCTTCAAGTTTAAGCTAAAATATATTGATAGTTTTGCGCGACTTCACGAAAAAGTCTATAATGCATTGTAGAATACTCGGAATTATAAATTTTTTTCTTTTCAAAGTAGACAGATAGGGCTTTTCGAAATTGTATGAAATATTCTGAATAAATATTTAGTATGAAACAATTTATTATTCAAATGTCGGATATAATGTATTTATAATTTTACGTGACTTAACGTTTTAACAATGCTTCGTCTTAATTGTAGTGATGAAGGGTTGTGCCATTTGATGCAGGTTGTTCCCTTACCAATTGTCCCCTCATCTTCATGAAGCACAACAGGAGAGGTTCGGTGAGGAGTGAGAAAAGTTGTGTCGTCTGAATGTATTTATAACTTCACGAGTTTTCATGTACATGAAAACTCGTAAAGATGAGTACCTTATTTCGTATTTATTGTTCCAATACTTCCGACGTACTCTAACAATACTTCCAGTTCAACCATGTGGTACCTTATTTCGTATTTATTGTACCAATACATCCACTTAACTATCACAATACTTCCTCTACATTGTACCAATACTTTTATTTAACCATCACAATACTTCCTATGTATTGTACCAATACTTCCATTTCATTGTCACAATACATCTTATGTATTGTACGAATATTTTTATTTAACTGTCACACTGCTTCCTCAGCATTATACCAATACTTCAACTTAACAGTCACAATACTTTCTCTATATTGTACTAATACTTACATTTAATTGTCACAATACTTCCTCTGTATTGTACTAATTCTTCTATGTAACTGTCACAATACTTCCTTTGTAGTGTACATATACTTTCATTTAACTGTCACAATACTTCCTCTATATTGTACCAATACTTCTATTTAACTGTCACAATATTTCCTATGTATTGCACAAACACTTTCATTTAACCGTCACACTACTTCCTCTATATTGTACCAATACTTTCATTTAACTATCACAATACTTCCTTTGTATTGTACTTATTCTTCCATTTAATTGTCACACTACTTCCTCTTTATTTTACCAATACTTCCATTTAACTGTCACAGTGCTTCCTATGTATTGTACGAATACTCCCATTCAACTGGCACAATACTTCCTCTGTATTGATCAATGATTTCAGTTAAATGTCACAATACTTTCTCTGCATTGTACCAATACTTCAATCGGTAGTATGTGGTAATATAACACAAAGTATTATTACATAGAACTAGTAGTATCCATAAATTGAACACAAAGTATGGTTATGTAGAATCAATAGTATGTGTCACGCCTCCAAATTCATTCCCATAAGGGTCCAAACTGAAAGCGTGACTCTACCAATATACTATTCCAACCCAAATGTCGAATTAATTTAACAATTTCAAGTAGGTTCCCAATCCTAACACGATCAATCAAATATATAATTAAGTACTTACTGACCAATAGTTAATCTGCAAAGTTCACATCTAGGATCGTCCATGTCCACACTCACAACCGTCTCAACCAGTCGCACTGCTCAACTCGCCTCCAACTGGAAGAGTTAAAGTGAAACACGTAAGCAAAGGATTAGAGAGCACCATTGTTCGTGTGAAAAGGTGCTTAAAATAGTTTTTAGACCAAAAATGATAAATTAATGAGGTAAAAACAATAATAGTTTTTATTTTTCAAAGGGTCATTGACTATATGAGCTAGAATGGCATTTGTCTTCACAACAATAATCAAGCAATATGTGGTAAGACACCAAAATCTTAGTATATGCACGATAAAGTTTTGTTCAAAGATTATTAAAATCATGAGTAAAAATCGAGTTTGTGTTCACAATAACAGTTGAACAATGAGTGACATAATACTCAAGTTTCATTGTATACATTTAAAGAATATGCACTTCAATACAAGTAACATGTACATCGTAGGCTTCAATAATAGGGGGCCATGTATCAATACCATTGAGTCTAATGACTTTGCTCATGGCTCTTTGGGTTCCACTGCTTCTTCATTACCACCCTTGAATACGCGGTTTAAAATCCATCACCTTATACCTCCCCATGTAGGCTCGTGATGTATGTTTGGTCATATCCCGGGTATGCCACAAATTACTTCCTACTACCCACTCATCCTCAGAACACTCTGTCTTTAAGTGTTGGGATTTAGTTGTGGATAGTGGGGACCATTTAAGACGGCAAGCCCATGCTTGACCAACCGAACGCTGCACTATCCATGGCCAACACTTGGGCCCCACATTAAATCATACAATATGCAATCACGTATGCCACAGTTGATGCAATAGTAGCCTTTTAGCTCACAATGGAATATTAAATCAATCAAATAGTATTCAAGAAATTTAGAAAAGAAATGTTTTCATTGAAATCATTTTCCTAAAACATGTCTTGAAAATTATTCTTGTAAAATATGCGTTTGAAATCATTCATGCAGTTAACAGTTAGCACCATGAAATGGTTAATGCAAAATGAGATCTTGAGTTGCTTTCGACAATGTTAAAACTTATTTTCATATGAAGTATTCAAAGCATGATGAAAGTATATATATATATATATATATATATACACACACACACACTACATGAATAAAATTCCTTTCAGTTTGAAAGACATATGACTATAAATTTTTAGAGGAAACTCACCTTGTCCAATCGAATACCAAACCTCAAATCCATAGTTTATGTGTCACTCAACATATCTCGTAATTGCAAGTACCTATTCCAAATAACTATATACTCATCAATACAGTCAAAATATCAAGTCGATTGTTAATAATGGATTCTTTATATGATACGATTAATTGTGAATAGTCAAAGGTTAGGGCAAAATATCTTACCCAACACTTAACCAGAAACATATACACCATAAAATTGATTTGGATCAGTCGAGCTCTAATTTTCAATCGTGGCGGGATGCGAGCAGCGGAAATGAAAAACAATATAAATTGTATCCCCAAATTTGAGATAGGTTGATATGGTACCTTTGGGTTCAATAAAAATGATAACTAACAATATTAACAACTACCTTGCGAAGAATATCCATGGATTGAATTCGCTTTCGTGCTTGAATTGGCACATCTAAGTGTATCCACATCTTAGCTTTGTTGGGAATCCTGGTATCATGCGCAGCGGAATTTAAAACATATCCGGATTCCCAAAGCCAAGATCAATTTGTGAATTTTCGTTGATTTTAACATAAAACGAAAAACACGAAAAACTTACCTTTTTCGAGTTCTATTAATCCTCCCATATCTTTAATGGTCCAATCATCCCGTCTCTAGATCATCACACAGGAACGGACTTTTGGAAATCTTCATCATCATCTCCCGAGGCGGCTAGTTAGAGATAATATGAATCTTTTCTGTCTTGTATTTTGATGGAGGATTTTGCGTATTGTAAATTGTGTGATTAACTGAATTAATTCTCTAGGGCTTATGTTGGAGGATTAAATAATTCTCCAACTTAAGCCCATGATCACACACCCCTAAGGGCCTGTTGGACACCCCATGTGGGCTAAATTGACCATGTCAATTTAGTCCACTTAATTTAATTATATTACATTTAATCGAATTAAATAAACACACATTGAATTAATATTCCAATTTAAATATTTAATTAACCCAGCTAATTAACTATTCAAATTAAATAATTTAATTTATCATTGTTTAATCCAATTAAACAACCAATTAAATTAGTTCGTCCAATTTAATTCATTCGTCCTACTATAGGATAAATTACAAAAATACCCTCCAAATACAAACTCGATTTTTGGTCTATTTCTTTATAGCACGAATCTCTAGGTTTGTCTCGATTGGCAATGGGAGGATACCAAAGGATGTGGGTGAGACCTAGCTAGCACAGTGGCCCCGTTGGGGAAGTGCCCACTATGCCAACAAGGAATTAGAGAATAGGGCAATAGTTTATATTGTACCACCTTTAATTAATTGAAAGACATTTAGTATATTGTTCGTATAAGTCTTATTGGCATCTATAAGACTTGAATGAATAATAAGTCCATGTGTATCAAGGCAAACCTTCCTCTCCTTATAGTAGTTAAGGGAGTGGGCACTGGAAGGGTTTTGGTATTTGATCACTTAAATGGTTCGAAAGTCGGAAAATCTCAATTGGGCATTGAGATTCATTTGGACTTGTATGACACATGCTCTGACAGGGAGTGTCAGTCGAACAATATGGGATAGTGGGAGTTTGTGTCATAGATACATTGATGGGATTGAACAAGACTCGTAGTAATCCGATCACATGGGTTTTTATTCATTGGCTGTCAATGATTGGATTACTAATTATGATAGTATGCGTGAGCATTAGACCTGAGTAATCAAGTTGAAGATGTGCTTGTGACATCAAGTCTGTCGCTAGAGTAGTTACATCCAATTTACCCGTTGGTGGGGTCAACCTCGAAGTGCGGCTTCATGGGCAAGAAGGAATTGACTGTCTCGAAAGTAAACGAGAAGTATCCTATGCGATCATAGGTAAATGAGATTAAAGTCTCTAGGCAGAGCTCATGAACTAACTTGTGTTTGACACGGAGGGTAGTTCTGTAATCTCATGTTACTATGATTCTTAGCATAGCATCGAGTCATGTGAGTTTGACATTCCATGACTCTCACTCGATCGGGATACGTTAGTTAAGGGCTTATACTCATACAGTATTCATAATTTAGAGGTTCGTAATGGCATGGTCATTTCGTACTTGGTTGGGCTATGATGTGGGCCCACGGTGCTGGCTAGGTGTCGCCCACATCCTTTGGTTCCTCCCATTGCCAATCGAGACTAACTTGGAGAGTCACGCTATAAAGGAATAAATCGGAAATCGAGTTTTGTATTTGGAGGGTATTTTGGTAATTTGTCCTATGGTAGGACGAATTAATTAATTGAACGAACTAATTTAATTTGTTGTTTAATTGGATTAAACAATGGTAAATTAAATTATTTAATTTAAATAGTTAATTAACTAGGTAAATTAAATATTTAAATTGGAATATTAATTTAATGTATATTTATTTAATTAGATTAAATGTAATATAATTAAATTAAGCGGACTAAATTGACTGAGTCAATTTAGCCCACATGGGGAGTCCAACAGGCCCTTAGGGGCATGTGATCTAGGCTTAACTTGGAGGATTATTTAATTTTCGAACACAAGCACTAGAGGATTAATTAATTCAGTCATACGCACAATTCATAATACGCAAAAATCCTCCACCAAAAATACAAGACTGTGAAAAGGATTCATATCGTCTCTACCTAGCCGCCATGGGAGATCATTATGAAGATTTCCAGAAGTCCATTTGATGATCTAGAGACAAAACAAGTGGACCGTTAAAGATTCACGATGATTAATAGAACTCGAAAAAGGTAAGTTTTTCGTCTTCTTCGTTTTATGTTAAAATCAACGAAAAATCCACAAATTGATCTTGGCTTTTGGGAACCCGGATATGTTTAATTTTCGCTGCGCGTGATACCTGAATTTCCAAAAGTGGTATCAGAGCCAAATTTGTTGATTTCGTTTATTTATTTACGTGATTATGCATGTTTAATTGTTATTCATCGTGTTTATCGCGTAATTGTATGATTTGGAATCATATTATAGAGATCGAAAAATCTAATTATGTTTCGGGTGAAAAAATTGAGATGTTAGGGCTTTGTTTGGTTTTATTTTGGGCTGGGTTTTTCACCAAAACCCAGCCCAAAACTTGTTTGGTTGGGTAATTTTTGGCCAAATATGGGGCCCATATTTGATCAAAAATTTGGTCCAAAAATTTTTTATCTCCCACCCTGAGTTGTGATGTCAGATGGCCTCTTTCTCTCCCCTCCCCTTTCTCCATTTTCTCTCTCTTTCTCTCTCTTCTCTCTCAAGTTCTCTTCTCTCTCTCCGGTCGCTCGCTCTAGTCTCTCCTCCATCTCTTTGCGCTCTCTCTCTCTGTCTCCTCCCTCTCTCCACGCTCTCTCTCTCTGTCTCCTTCCTCTCTCTCCGAGAAACATGGAAAAAAATCAGCAATTGGATTGGAATATCAAGCTTACAATTGAGAACCCATCTCCGACCACAACCCACCGACCGGCGACCGATCACCAATACCAGTCAGTGAGCAAACCATGTATCCTACTATTTTACTCAATTATATGTTTGTTTTTGTTGATTCCTCCACCTTCTATTGTACAAATCCAGTTAAAGAACCTAACGAAGCCAAGATTGAAGTGTTTTTTGGAGATTATTGAACCTTGGTATTTATTCATGGGTGAAATAGCAGCAGGAAACAGGGGAGAAAAAAGGAAGTAAGAAGCATTTCTGGTTCTGTATTCTCATTTCACCATATGTAATACATATTTTTTATATTATAAAAGGTTTTTTTTATTTTTTTAACAAGTATAGAAAGATGTAATTGCAATTCAACAAATGGTCAATCGAGGAAATTTCAAATCAAGTTTCAACGCATGAATTTTACAATCATTTTCACTAGAGTTAATTTACCATTAAAAAAACGTTTATCATCCTAATGGTCTAAAAAAAGGGCTTTTTATTAAAATAATATAAAAGTATAACAAATTTCTTAAATTAATACTATTTGAAAACTTTTAGAAAATTGATACAAGACGACATTTGGTATGACATCTTCACTATTCAAAATTTTGCGTTATTAGTCCTTAGGCTTTATAATATTATTCATTTTGACCCCAATATGAGAAAACAATAATTTTAAGTCCTAAATGATAATTTTAAAAGGTTGGGAAAATTTGGTTTTTAAAGGTTTAATTCATGAGAGCCCGGTCCGTTGAAAATTGGTATCAGAGCCTAGGTTTATTGATGAAAGGATTTAATTAAGTACGGAAATATTATTCTAACCCTAAGTGAGGAGAATCAAAACAAGAATGGAACCGAACAATAGTTCGATCTATGAAGAAAATCAAGAGTATTTCCAGATTCTGGAAAGACAAAAATCCAAACGGATAGATAGGTTTATCCGTCAGGTGTCCCGAATCTCATCCGGGATCCGGAAGGAGTTAGCTAAGGAAGTACCAGCCCCAGCTGACTTACAAGAGGGGATCAGATATTATCAAAGGAAATTTGATATGGATGGTCACTTTCAAGGGAATGTCTCAAATGACTTTCAACTTGCCCAAATCAACGGCAAATGGCCCAAGGAGCTTGACTGCTTGACAAGGCAGGCAAGAGACATGAAACATACAGGTAAAATTTCCAAATATTAATGAGTTGGAAAGAAATTGAACCGGATAATTCTAAGCTCTCTCGGGATCTTAGAGAAATCCAAAAGACTATTCAAGAGTTCGGACATAGGTTAGAACATCTTCCTATGAAAATCGAAACCATGAATAGCAGACTTGAGGAAATCCTCAAGCTTCTTCCAGATCTGGCTAGATCTATAACAGATCTAAATAAAGAAGTCCAAGATCTGAAAGATAGACTAGGAATTGCAGGTTCGTCCAAACAAAAACAGGACAGAATCCGTGATTCTCTTGGTCGAGTTCCTCTTCTTCACCAGAAGGGAAAGGCTAAGGAAGTTCCAAAGCCTAAAACTCAGGATGAATTACTCCTAGATATCCTTAGAAGTATTAACTGATATGGATATATCAAGAGTAGATCCATCCGACCTACAAGATTTAGCTGAGACTTTTTCTCAACTAAACTTTGTTGATTTCGTTGATCGGGTTAATATCAAAACCAATGAAACGAATCCTCTGGCACTCACCTTGCCAGGAGAAAGTTCAGCATCAAATAATCCTCCTCCCGAGGTAACGATGCAGGAAAAAGCTGATTTGAATACTAACGCTGGACCCGCTTTAGTAGGATCTACGTATAGATCAAATCCAAGAAATCCAAAAAGGGTACCGGAGAATACTCCATGGGCAAGGACTATGTTACAACCCTTGCATCCATATGGTACTATTTTAAATTTGGACGTCATCGATTTTAGAAACCTTGAACCTATAATCGATGAATGGGTAGCAGCTATGAAAATAGCAGCAACAGCCCTTGATCTTGATAAAGAAAACTTTATCAAGCTGATCGAGTTAAGTCTCGAAGGATCGGTTAAAACCGGGTGGACTAACACATCGGCAGAAACCAAAGAAGGAGTCTTAGAAGGCGAATCAAAAACTGCTGTTGCAGAAAGATTCGGAAGACTCATCAAGCTGCATTTTATCGGAGATGGATACTTCGATCAAAATAATGCAGAAAAATCCAGAGAGAATACCCAAGCTCTCTATGGGATTGAGTTGCGAAATATTTGTGCAGTAGATGAATATATTATTGGTTTCGCAAATATTTTTATCAAAGTACGGTAAAGGCAGACGTTGCTGCAACTCTGTTCTTTACAAAAATCTGTAGTCCATGGAGGGAAATGTTGATTCAATCATACAAAGTACCGGAAGGACAGTTTGACTCAGTTTCCAGAAGAATGTCTTTTTTGAAAGACAAACTAAAGGACTGGTGTCTGCAAGCCTCTCTTCAGAAGAAAATGAAGAGGCTTAAGGGGACAATGAAGAAAACCCCTCTTTGTTGTGTTAATAATGATTTTCCAACAATAATTGGAGAATCAAGTGAGCCGAGAAGGAAGAAAAAGCATTTTAGAAGTTCTGAAAATAATCAGAATTATAAAAGGCGGTCTCCTTTCAGGCGAAAGTCTTGGTGGTCAAAATCTAAGGCCCGATCTTACAAATCTGGCCAAAGATCTGGACCAACAAGGGTGTCTTCCCAGGGATCTAGGAAATCCACTGGAAAAACCTCTACGAGACGAACTTTCAAGCGAGCTCATACTCATACTAATGAAAGTTTCAAGGATTGTAACTGCTGGACGTGTGGTGCTCGTGGCCACATTTCACCAGATTGTCCGCAAAAGAGCAACGAATTGAAACAATTTGAAGCTACTGCAGACATCCTGGACGCAGTTTTCTTTGGCGAATTGGTACCAGTTTACCAATTCGACAATCTTCCTTCAGACGAAAGCGTCTATGAGGAGGAGATTGGGAGCGATTCTGATAACACTTCAAGTGAGTCAGAATAAATTCCAAACATATGCCTGGAATTCCCTTGTCTACAGTTCAGCAATATCGAACTGTTATCTCTGATATTCAGAGAAAAATGGAAAGAAGTAGAACCATGATACAGCATTATGAGGCTACTATCCAGTTGTTAGGCGCAACACCTATTCGCCTAAGAAAGATAATTGAACATGAAACCAAGATAGTAGTTTGGTCCGAAAATGTTCAATATCTGGAAAATGTCATTAACCAAATGACAGAGTTTAATCGTTCTCTTCTAGATGAACGAAATCCTTATAATGGATAATTCCAGCGAAGGAGATAGGCTGATAACATCAGACAGTCTAGCTGGTTTCTTTTCCAGAGCATCCATATCGGATAAAACCATGGAAAAGATAATGAGGCAAAATTCTGACATTGGAAAATATGATGGTTTCCGAGTCAGTGGGCTTAGCCGAATCCTAAATCAAATAGGATTAAATCAAAGGCGGCATAACATCATGTACAAAGTAAGTTCAGGGGAATTCTCAATTCCCATGGAATTAACTAGTAATGTGATAGAAATGCAACTTATTCCAAAAGAAGAAATTCTAGAAGACTTAAGTAGGCTCTCGGAAGAAGTTGCGATGACTATGAAATGGATCCATATAGGAACCATTGAAGTAGTAATCAAAGCTACTTTCAAAGAAGGTGTTAATTCACCTTCGCATTTATCCATAATGGATAAAAGGATTAACAACCTAAGGGATGGTTGTCTTGGTACAATGGTAGGAAATCTATATGCTGGCAAACTAATGTTTGATATTCATCCAAGAATAGCATATAATCTTGCCGACCAAGATTTCAGTCGAGTCTTAACCCTTCATCAAGATTTCAAGAGAACGGATCTCATGAAAGAAGGGAATCGTCCATATTCTATTACATATAGAATAGCTTATGCCCTTTCCAATACACATCACTCTGATTTGTTCATAAGGAAAGAGTATATTGAAATTCCTAGAATATTCAAGGAATTTGCTAAGGTTATGGCACCTGATCCTATTAAAATACCAAGGAGTGGTGGTGTTGATATCTTAATTAGAGATCACCCAGTTCTAGACAGATCGGTAAGTTCTAGAACAAATTTCAGTAGCCGAATGTCCTTTTCTGAGGAAAGGATAAAAGGTTTAAAAGGTAAAGAGTTAATGGAAGATTTAACTGTTCCAGCCATTCGGGTAGATAATGTAAAACTTAAATGCCCAGAAGGATGGAAAGATGTGCAGGTTTTATTTGACATTACGGAGAAAGAAAATTACTTTCCTAGTGATGATCTCTATCACTTGCAGCAGTCCGCCGTTAACAAATACGAATGTATGCTAGAAATAGCAGGCTATGAAGTATTTGTTACAGGTAGTGCCGGACGAGATCCAAGAATAGTTATTCTTGGATTAAGTTTTCTTGAGGAACATAAACCTTGGGGAAGAAAAGGAAAAGGTATGGAGTTTAACTTGGATGGACATTTAATTCAAGTTGAATAAATGACTAACCCTTTTTCTATATACATATCTGTTGGTATGATATATGAACAATATAAGTCAGAATATTTTGCAGCTTATATTGATTCTGGATCTGGGATTTGCACAGCAAAACCTGGAGTTTTTCCTAGCAATGCTATGGAATCTTTACCTACTATTGCAGGAAGAGATTTTTCTCAAAAAATTCTTATCCTCAATAAAGGTATTCGTGAAGCCCATATCATGATCGGTGGTGCATTTGGAACACCTTGGTACAAGGTAAAAATGCCTCCTATTTACTTTCATGATACTGGCGCTGATATTTTGCTGGGTAATAATTTTATTCAAACCTTTGCAAAATATGTGCAAGATAATCACAAACACTTGCTCACCTTTACCACTACTTGTGGCAGTGAGATACAAGTTTTGCGACGCGAAAAGGCTTTTAATCGCCTAATGCCCATAAATTTTCGCAGCAAACGTGGTGATTTACCCAATGATGATTCCAAATTAACCCATCCTAAAATGCAGGATAAAAGGAAATTTGGAAAAGCCCTACTGTCTTTCAGGCAAAAGGGTTATGACAAGTTCTGTGAAGGTTATGACAGACCAATTAACCTTCTGAAGAACAAGTCTAAGAAGATGGATGAAGAAGGTATTCTCTTCCTAAAGAATACTTTACAATCCAAACCTATGGATAACATTGACGGAGAAAGTTTACTTTCTCTTGAAAATGTTAAAAGACTAATTCAAAGGAACTTTAATGAGAATCCTTTGGCTTGGTGGAATAAAAACAAGATCGAAGCTACTCTGAAAGTTAAGGAACAATGCAAGTACGAGTATGTTCGATACAAGCCTATCCAGATGAATATGGAGGACAAGAAAGATATGCAAACAATCATAAAAGAGCATATCGATCTGAAACTCATAGAACCTGGAGTCTCTTCTTACAGTAGCCTTGGATTCCTGGTAAGGAACCATAGCGAGGTAAAAAGAGGAAAGGCAAGATTAGTAATCAACTATCAAGGAATAAATAAGATCCTTGAGTTTGATGGTTACTATATTCCCAGTCGAGAACACTTGATTGACTGTATCAAAGGTGCTAAAGTGTTCTCAAAGTTTGATTGTAAATCTGGTTTCTATCAGATTAGGATGGAGAAGGAGTCAAGAAAATATACAGCATTCTCCACTCCTCAGGGTCAATATATCTGGAATGTGCTTCCAATGGGTTTAGCAAATGCACCCCAGATATATCAAAGGAAGATGGATAATCTTTTCAAAGATTATTTCGAGTTTATGTTTGTCTATATAGATGACATTTTGATTGCGTCTAAAAATATGAAAGAGCATGTTAAACATCTTGAAATATTTTCTGATGCATGTTATAAGGAGGGTTTAGTGCTTTCTGAAAAGAAGGCAATAATAGGTGTTAATAAGATTGAATTTCTTGGTATTCTTATTGACGAAGCAGGCATTGAGCTCCAAAAACATATTGTGGAAAAGATACAAAATTTTCCTGATGTTTTAAGGGACAAAAAACAACTTCAAAGTTTTTTGGGAGTTGTTAATTTTGCAGGGATCTTTATTAAAGATCTAGCCAAACACCGAAAGGATTTCCGACCACTTTTAAGAGAAACGGAAAGCCAGAAATGGAAGTGGGAAGAAATTCACACTCAAAGGGTTCGTGAGTTGAAACAAGTGTGTAAAACCTTGCCTAAACTCGCAATACCACAGGGTAACGATGATCTGGTAGTCTATACAGATGCCAATGATTATCGATGGGCAGCAGTGCTCATGAAGAGGTCAACTACAGGGGAAGAACCTTGTAGATACACTGGAGGGTTGTTCAATGAACAACAAGCCAGAGTATGGCATATTAACGAGAAAGAATTCTTTGCGGTTTGGAAGGCATTCAAGAAATGGCCTTTATTTTTATTAGCCAAAGAATTTATTTTGAAAGTAGATAATACGAATGTTAAAGCTTTTTTGAAAAATAAACTTGAATCAAAAATTGAAAAAGCTCGTATTCTCAGGTGGCAAGCTGAATGTCAATATTATTGTTTTGACATTGTTATTGTGAAATCTCATGAAAATGTTCTTGCAGATTTCTTGACAAGAGATGGAAGTATCTGAAGCAAATTCCATCATCACGAGGTATAGGCATCTCAGGGAAAACCTTGAGGAGCTTAATCGGAAATTTGGACAGTTATCAGTTAACGCTGAAGTAGCTGGCCGAATTCAACGAGCTGATTTGGACATTGTCCAGAATTCGATTAACGAGACAACGTATGCCATGACTTCGTTATGGAATACTCTTACAGGACCAGTTCGAAAAGCATCACTTTCTGTAGTTGCTCGAGAATTGAGAGAGCAGGACTCCAAACCTGCGTTTCGAGAACGGGGCTCTATACCCGGAGTAGTGGATTCAAATACCACTTGCACAAGTCCTTTCTCAAACTCTGAGAAAAAGGAAAATGTTGAACAAGAAGAAGCGCAAGCTCTTACTAGTTCAAGTCAACCCACCACCTCTGGGGTTAAAGAGGGAGAGATTAATCTTAGGCCACAGACAGGCACTTCTAAGATTAATACTAACTCGATTAATTTATATTGGCAGGTTTACCAGCATTCTTGGGAAAAATTAATCTCAAGAAAAGGAATAAATCCGAATAAATCCTTGATAGAAATATCGGGGAAATATCCTAGGATTTGGATGAAGGAAGGATCTAAGCCAGAAGAGGTCCGAGAATGGTATGATTTTGGGGCTTTAGCTTCAATACATACTATGTCACCAGGTTTTCCGGAAATATCTAAGCTTCCGGATTGGATTACAAGTGCCGTGTATGATTCATGGCAAAACAATCAGCACCTCAAACGAGGCGATATTCTGGAGCTAAAGTTCATATCGGCAGCACCAGAAATAGCAGGAAAAGGGTCTCATCCAGTGTTTCATTTTATCAAGTTACAGAGACCAGACATGGCGGCCTATACCAGAATTAAGGTTGCAACAGAGGAATCTCCATTGGTTAGCACTATCAATGAAGATGACATTTCCACCAGGAGAGCATGGGGAATGTGGGTCTGTCTTACAGAGATGGACAAAGTCAAGTATCCATTCAAGATATTCTCTAATACAGCGAATGGATCGTTCCTGTTAAATTCCATGACAGGGAAAAGTACTGATTTCGCAGAAAAGCTTTTTGAACAAAAGAGAACGCTTATCTGGGAAAACAAGTTGCCAGCAACAGACGCAACCAGGAAGAAAGCCTGCAACATGATGCATGTTGATCTATGGCATAACAGGGAGTGTTCAAGTTGCCAGTTTCAAGAGAAACCCTTATTTGGCACCAGAATACGGGTCACCAAGGTAAAACCCGAATCCGACAAAGATAAGGGTAAAAGGAAAGTTTACCCCAATGGTTTTCCCAAACCCAGGTAAAAGGATGTAAACGACAAAGGCGGCCAAACTGTTAGGCGCACCAACCGGGAATCAATCATGTGATTGATTAAAGGATACAGCTATACCAAAAGATAGCTGTTAAAGTCAAGGCGTGGCAAACACTAGGGTCCATACGCATGTGAAGGAATCTTGACAGCAAAGCAATGATGTCAAGAAAAATTGTACAAGTTTGGAATCCGCATTTGGAATCCGAAGTCTGAGGCTATAAAAGGAGAGCTCAGAAGCAGATGAAGATCATTAGAAATTTTCTTCAATTCTTCAAAATTTACAAATCTAGCAAAAACAGCAAATTTGTAATCTTTCTTTTATAGTTTTAATAAACGAGTGTATGGGGGTTTCCCCAATTGTAAGTCATCTCATGAGAGGCTAAAAGGTTTTCTCCTCCAATAGCGGAGTAGAATAATATCATGTAATTTAATTTTCCGTTTTCATCAATAAATAAAGGCTTTTGCTCAACCTCTGTTTTCAAAATTTATTACATTTTATTCTGAAGACCTTTCTACGCCCAAGGGTAGGAAACGACTTGGGCTGTGCTAAGTATCATTGAAGGAGCTAAGTACTGCGAACCACCTGCTGCGGTTGTGTGGTTGGTCTGGAGTAGCTTGTACCTGCTCACCGTAAAACCGAGGACTTAGAATACCCGGTGATATTTTGGTCAAACAAAAGGTATAGATTTATGAGATTTTAATATTTTTCGGAAGCATGTTGGGCCTGATTTTATCGTATATCATGAATTAAAATTTTTCGGCTAAAACAAAACCTAAGGCAATAAGATTTATCATAAAGGATAAAATTTTATTAAGTAATGAAATTGTTTAGGGGTTATTTCTATAATATTAAGAAGTAAGGGACTAACATCTAAATAGATGAATGGGACAAAGACGACATATTAAATGACGCTTTGTATTAATTTAATAATTATTTTTTAATTGTATTATTTTGAAAAAATTTTATATTAGTTGTATTATTTTATTAAAAAACCCCTAAAAAAACTTACATGTCATTAGTCATTTATTTTATATAAATGTGTACATATAATTAATTTTGTATTATTATATATTATTGTACAGTTACAAGCAATGACCCCAACCTATCACAGTACAAAACAATTGCTGCAAATCACCCTCCAAAATAAAACCAAACACAGATGTTTGGAATTTGGAATTTGGAATTTGGAATTTTCAATTCAGTTCATACATCTGTGATTTATCTGTTTTAAAAATCTGAAAAATTATGGCTGAATTAAAAATTGAAGTTTTGAATTTTCTGAAATTTTTATCATGGGCTGAACAATCGTGAATTCATCAATTTTGTTTCTAGACTGCAAATCTGAAATTTATTGAAGTCTCGTTTGAATCATTTTTTCGGATTTTACCATGTTTGATAATCTGAATTTCGGGTTCAAATTTCTGGAAAGTCGAATCTGGAAAATCCGAGAGAAATGATGACCGCTGCTGCACAGGGCGGAATTAGCTGAGAAAGAAGGGCGCTGGGCGTCGCTGAAATCATGGTCAAAACCGGCGGAGATGGTGTCGCGATAAGCGCCGACGATGGTCGCTTAAAACGAAGCTGAGTTGCAGCCGGAGATGGCGTTGATCTGCGTCGCAAAGAGCTGCGCTGGTATTGCCTCCATCGTCTCCGATTTCCGCAGTTGAAGCTAGCGCAAGCAGCAGCGATGGTACCGTTGCGGAAATTACCGGAGAAGACGAATTTTTGGCCGGAATTTTTTGCCTAAAATTCGCTGCTGCCGCCGGGTTTGCGTTGCTCGGGGGAGGTGGTCATCACCGTCAAGGCCACGACGCCCACCATGGCCGGCAAGTCCACCACTGCGCCGGCTCAGCTCCTTCGCCGGTGATGACGGCGCGAGGAAGAAGTTGCTGCTAGGGCAGCAACCTGTTCATGTGTGGATTGGGCCGAGCCCAACACACATTAAATTTATGTGTTGGGCTTGGCCCAACTACAAAAGTTTAATGTGAGTGTGGGCTGGCCCGAGGCATAGGATACTTGGTCCAATGCAATCTGATTTATTCCAATATTGGGCTCATAGCAAATTGGATGAAAGGCCACGCATAAGAAATGGAGTTGGCTTTGCCCTATTTCTGATTTTATGGAAATGGATTGGTCTGGTTGGTTTGGCCCAATGATTGGAATATGAAGAAATGGGTTAATTTGGGTTGAAGGCCCAATGCAACCCAACTAAATTAAATTGGATTGGACCCAATACCCAATAATAAATGAATTGGGTTTTTCTTTCTTCATATTAAATTAAAGTCTTCAAGTAGATTAAAGAGGATTTAATTTATAATATATTAAATTGGATTTAATTAATATTAAATTAAATTGCATTTAGTTTACATATCAAAATTAAATTAATTTTAACTAAGTTATTAATTAAAATTGGATTTAATCACCTATCGAAATTGAATTGGTTTTAAGTTATATAATTAGTTAAATTATTTTAATTTTGTAAATGATTCAATTGGATTTGATCATTGGATTGAACCCATGAAAATTAAATTGGATTTGGTTTCACCTTTATTAAATTAAGATTTCACCTTTATTGAATTAAGATTTAATCTATTCGTGGAAGTTAAATTGGATTTATTTTCATGTGGGATTAAATTGGATTTAGTCTGTCTATGAAACTTTATTTGAATTTAATTTCACATTGATTAAATAAAATTTAATATTATCATGATAATTAAGTTGGTTTTAATTATTATAATTTAGATTTTTCGATCGCATGAAAATTAAATTGGATTCGATTTGACTTCGATAAATTGGATTTAGTCTTGGTACTAAAATTGAATGAGATTTAATTTTCTAGTATCAAATTGGATTTGATTATTAAATAAATTAGGTTTATTTTATGCTCTTATTCACATATATGCTTGTGTATGTTATATGCTTGTTTATTTGATATTTACACCTCCCGTGAACTTAGGTTTTATATTTATATTTGAGCATACTTAAAATTTATGTTGATTAGCCCATTGGCTTGGGCCGATCTAGAAAGTTCATGGAAGTGTGTATGTAAGTAGAATTACTAGGTTTTTCCACGCTTTATATGCATGTTTGCGCTTTATAAATTAATTTGCATATTTGAGACTTTTATGAAAATAATTAAATTCTCCCACATTTAAAAACATTAAGTTAGTAAAGAGTACTAGGTATCCTGTCCTCCAATGAACTTAGGAAAAATTAAAATGATATTTAATATATAATATCGTCCCTAAGCAATGGGGGTTATATATTGAAATATATTTTAAATTTTTGCTAAGTGCATGAAATGCCGTTGGTCGAGAACAGATTTCACCCCAAATACCAGCGAAATGTTGCAAGGTGAAATTCAATTGTTAGACTAATAGATAGTCAGTGGGTTGAACTTAAATTATTCATAAATCAATAAGATTGATAAAAAGTAGAGATTTGATGAATAATGGACAAATAGATTGAATCATCCATTTGATGGGTTGGTGTTGGACATCACTTTATTAGATTAATAGGCCACATACCAGCAAAAGGTTGCAACCTATTAAACTAGTTAAAGAACTCAATCACTCACTACAAAATCTATCCAAGGAGATTTCTGAAAAATTGCAGTGGGAGTGCGATGTTTCGAAAAACGTAGTGGGAGTCAAGTAAACTTAATGTCCTATTTTTACTTGTGTGCTATATATAAACACCTATTGAGATCTTGGTTTATTTTCTGCTTTAGTTTATATCTCTCTTAGATTTATAGCCCGGTTAGTTAGACATGCTTGAGAATTTTCTCCGAACTGGTCTAACAAAATCAACTGACTTAGAAACTTGAGGATGATCCTCTGTTTAGAGTAGTTAAACTATATGCTTGAAGAAAACATTACTTGTTAGGAATTTCATGTTAGATGTTTTGATGATGACAAGATGGGATTTTTGTGTTAGACCCCCAAAATATAATGTAAGTTTATTTTTTATAAATCAATTATATAAGCGTTTGAAAGTACGTAATTCTGTTAGACTTGTAATTTTTATCTTTGTAGATTTTAGACTAAGTATTAGATACCAGATCGCTAATAGAATTCTAGGTGAGTCTATTAGAGAAGAAGTTGAAGATCAGCGTCTGAAGTCAGAAGAAGATGAAGATTTATCCTTAGCGTCTGTCAAACGCTAAAGGACCATTTTAGGATTTATGGATCAAGCGCTCAAAGCACTCTAGCGATCAGAATCAGATTCACCTGAAATAAATTCTCAAGTCATGAAAAACTTAAATGCAATCACTCAACGGACATTTATTTCAAACGGGAAATAAATTCAAATGCATTAAATGTGATAAGAGCATTAAATGTGATAAGCCAATATGACTTGTGGACAAGCCACCTTTTGACTAGACTGTCAGAACTTCAGATTTTATAGCTGCTCCCGTCCAATCGGAACCAGCAGGATTTCAAGAATGTCAGAGAAAAGTTATAATCACTCACCGCGTGAAAGGTACGCGCTCACATGTGTCCAACGGACAGATCCCAAGAATTGCCTATAAATACCTCATTTCCAGCGAACCCTAAACAAGAGAGACACAAAGATATAGAGACATATGTAAATACACAAGAAAACTCTGATAAAATTCTCTTGAAGAAAAAGCTTAGAAACTCCATAGCCAAAATCTTTCAAGTTTTTTATATACATTCCATACAGTCACAAATATCTCAAATATCTTCCAAAGAAGAAACCTAAACTCTTACTGAGATATTCCAAGTTGTTTGATCTTTCCAAAAACAAACAAACCCTTGTGATAAAACTCTCAACCTTTCATCTGAGTGAGAAAGTTGTTGAAACCCCTTACAGGCAGCATTTCTGAGTGAGAGAAGCTTGTAGAAGAAGATCTTCATTGATGTTGAAGTCTGTGTGATCAAGGAGCCCGAGATCATTTTCACCCATTTACTATCTTGTAGAAGATTCTGTGTGATTCTTTGATTATCATCTTAGTAAATTCCCTCCGAGTGAAAAAGGAGAAGAATGACGTAGCTGGGATTACATCATCCAGTGAACCTTATACATCTTGTGTCATTTATTTTCATTATTATCTTACTTTATATTTTCCTAATTACTTTGAAAAAGACAAGTGCGACTATTTAACCTAAACGAACGCTAAAGCTTTAAAATCATTCCCGCTGTGCTAACCCTGATTAAGCGATCTAAGCATTACCCTACTTTGGTAAATTGCTGAAATCACTAAGTCTAAGTTATCTTTACTGAAGCGTCTGACCCAAGCGCTCAGCTTTCTAAGCGTTCTAATCTTTAAAAGTGATACGATTTTTTAGTCGAAAAAGACTAAAGGGTCTATTCAACCCCCCCCCCCTTCTAGACCCTTTCGTATGCCACTTGGGACCACCATTACTCAAGTCTGAGTATGAGATGACAAGTAGGGCTATTATATGAGGCGCACCGGATATAGAACTATGTGTTTTTTAAAACTATTGTTCTATGACCGATTTTCTCAGCTTCTTATGTTCTGCATTCTAGAGTTAGTGCTCATGATTGAAGAATTAGAAAGAAGTGAAAAGCTGGAAGAACGAGAGCTGATTTTTGGTGGAACCAGACATTATGTCGTAGGTTTCCACATGAGATCCAACTTTGTTCTTTTAAATATTCTGGACATTTTTTTTAGTGTTGGATGATTGATTTGTTTTTCCAAATGGTACTAAGAATGTTATCCTTTCCTAATGAGGTCAAGAAATGATACTTCTTTAAGTTTGGCAATAACTTACCTGACATTTATTTTTGAAATAAATGTAGGAACAATGCATTCTTACTAAAATTGTTAACAACGATTTAAAAGTCCAGAATTAGTGTACTATAAATATAGATACTAAAGAGCGTAGTATGCTAGAAACAAACTGGATTAATTGTTTGGCACCTAAGATTAGGTTATGCTTTAAGAGCATAAAATTCATGAGTTAGGAGAAACATGGGGTAAAAGACCATTGTGATTGGATCCCTATCCAAACTTAAGAATTTTATCTCAAGAAAAGGATGACCAAATCTCCCTTCACGGGAAAAATATTAAAGGGCCACTCAAGTTTTGAAGTTTGGTGCATACTGACTTCTATGGTTGAAAATGGATATCATATAAGGGCACTACGATTGGATCGCAGTGACAAGTATATGATTGCCTAATTCGACCCGTTCTTAAAAAAACATAGTATAGTTTCACAACTGACATTTCCAGCGACTCTACAATTGAATAGGGCAGTAGCATGCAAGAACGAGGCATTGTTGGACATGACTCATTCTATGCTAAACTACATAGAATTGCCCAATTCATATTGAGTCGTGCTCTATTCATAGGTGAATCTTGAATGGATGTCCCTCCAAATTCATTCCTAATGCAACATATCAGATATGGCGCAAGTGGAAGCCTAGTCCTAAGTACGTGAGGGTACGACGATACCCAACCTACGTATAAAAGACAAAGGTAAAGAATCTGGAGGCTAAGTCCTTAAAATGATAATTTTGTTGGTTGTCTCGAATAATTCATTGGGAGACCTCTGTTACCTACATGATGATCGGAGGATCATTGTGGCCTTGAAGGCCACCATTCTCAAAGATAAGTGCACTTGAGAAAGTCAAGTTGGTAGAAAGATTGTTCTATAAGAACAAAACAAAACTCCTTAAGAGACTATTATTCAAGAAATCCAAATCATACCCGTTATAACACAACCACCAATGAATTGGTCTGGTAGAGTATCTCAGCCGCCTAAAAGATATGGTCGTCTGCTACAAAGAAATTATAAGTAGTATTTTGTAGCAGAGGAGATCCATGGATACAATCCCTCTACGCATGACAAATCGATAGTAGATATGGACTTTACGAGAAGGTGTAAGGCTATGAAAATGAAGATGGATTAGATGTTCATTCAATCAATCCAAGACTCTAGTAGATCTCCCCGAGAGTATTGTACCCGTCAAAGGTTAATACATCTACACGAGGAAGATTGATTCGAATGGCAAGGCCAGGATAATAGCGAAAGGGTGTAGTCAAAAGATGGGCATTGACTATGAGGAAGCCCCTTTGCCACAGCTACAATCAAATCCACTAGAATCTTACTTTCGATAGTAACACACCAATGTCATGAAAATCTGGCGCATGGATATGAAGACTCGTTCATGAATGGATTCCTTGAAGAGGGCATCCACAAAGAACAACCCAAGAGTTTCACATCTGAGGCCGATTCTCATAAGGTCGACAAGCTGTATGAATCCACTTATGGATTTAAGCAGACCTCTCATAGTTGGAATCTTCACTTTGATGACATAATTGAGAATTATGATATCATCAAAAATGAAGAACCATCTATGTGCAATAAGGCCAGTGGGATCTAGATATCATTACTAGTACTAAATATGAGCTCATTGAGTTGAATCAAGACATAAATCTCAAGCATACACTCCATAAAAGACTTGGGAGTAACCACTTTCATCCTTAGAATTTGCGTTTATGGAGATAGGGCAAATAAAATTACGGGGCCCTCCCAAGCCCTTTACTTAGAATAAATCCTAAAGTAGTTAGGATAGCAGATCTGAGAAAGGGCTCTTGCCTAGTGAGGAAGAGCAAAGGGTAGACATAAAATATATCATGAAGTATTTCAGCAAAACTTAAGATATATTCGTCGTCTATGCCTGTGGAGAACTGATAGAGGAAATTTACACTTACTCGGACTTTAAGTCTGATAAAGAAATTAAAATTCCACTTTGGGTTTGCACCCTCAACTGTGAAGTAGTAACTTGGAAGATTTCTAAGTAATTTGCTCCACTACTGAGAATGAATATAAAATTACCTTGGAGCCTTAGAGGTGGTCAAGGAATTTTATTTGGATCTGAAGTTCTTGGTAGAACTTCTATTGGTCCCTAGAGTGGAGTTTGCATTTATCACTTTATTGTGATGAAATGGAGATAAAGCGCAAGCTGGAAAACCAAGGTCTCACAATTCCAGACACACTGAGAGATACAATATCTTTTGAGAGATCATTGGAAAAAGCAATGTAGCCTTGTAGAAAATGAACCTCAGTCGATAACACGGCTGACCCACTCACTAAGACACTCTCACAAGCGGAGCTAAAGTGACATCTTTAGAAGACGGGTATTATATACCAATCGGCATAGAGTGCAAGTCGAAGATTGTTGGGAAAGTGCCCCTGATGCCAATGAGGAATTAGAGAGTAGGGCACTAGTTTATATTGTACTACTCTTACTTAATAGAAAGGCATTTAGTATATTGTTCATACAAGTCTTAATGGCATCCATAAGACTTGAATGAATAATAAGTCCATGTGCATCAAGGCAAACCTTCCACTCCTTATAGTAGTTAAGGGGGTAGGCATTGGAAAGGTCTTGGTACTTGATCACTTAAATGGTTCGCAAGTCAGAGAATATCAATTGGGCATTGAGATTCGTTTGGACTTGTATGACACATGCTCTGACAGGGAGTGCCAGTCGAACACTATGGAATAGTGGGAGTTTGTGTCATAGATACATTATGGGATTAATGTATTCAAACACGACTCGTAGTAATCCGATCGCTTGGGTTTTTACTCATTGACTGTCAATGATTGGATTACTGATTATGATAGTATGCGTGAGCCTTAGACCTGAGTAATCAAGTTGAAGATGTGCTTGTGATGTCAAGTCTGTCATTAGAGTAGTTATATCCAATTCACTCGTTGGTGAGGTCAACCTCGAAGTGCGGCTTGATGGGCAAGTAGTAGTCTTAAGTGATTAGCAAGAAGGAATTCACTGTCTCGAAAGTAAACGAGAAGTATCCTATGCGATCACGAGTAAATCAGATTAAAGTCTCTAGCCAGAGCTCATGAACTAACCCGTGTTTGACACGGAGGGTAGTTCTGTAATCTCATGTTACTATGATTCTTAGCATAACATCGAGTCATGTGAGTTAAATGTAATATAATTAAATTAAGTGGACTAAATTGGAATATTAATTTAATGTATATTTATTTAATTGGTTTAAATGTAATATAATTAAATTAAGTGGACTAAATTGACTGGGTCAATTTAGCCCACACGGGGCATCCAACAGGACCTTAGGGGCCTGTGATCTGGGCTTACGTTGGAGGATTATTTAATCCTCGAACACAAGTACTAGAGGATTAATTAATTTAGTCATACACACAATTCCTAATACGCAAAAACCCTCCACCAAAAATACAAGACTAAGAAAAGGATTCATATTGTCTGTGCCTAGCCGCCATGGGAGATGATGATGAAGATTTCCAGAAGTTCGTTCCTGCGTGATGATCTAGAGACGGAACAAGTGGACCGTTAAAGATTCGCGAGGATTAATTGAACTCAAAAAGGTAAGTTTTTCGTGTTCTTCATTTTATGTTAAAATCAATGAAAAATCCACAAATTGATCTTGGCTTTTAGGAATCCAGATATGTTTAATTTCCGCTGCGCATGATACCAGGATTCCCAAAAGGCCCCACATCGTAGCCCAATCGAGTACGAAATGACTATGTCATTACACACCTCTAGATTATGAATACTGTATGAGTATAAGCCCTTCACTGACGTATCCCGATCGAGTGAGAGTCATGGAATGTCAAACTCACATGACTCGATGTTATGCTAAGAATCATGGTAACATGAGATTACAGAACTACCCTTCGTGTCAAATATGAGTTAGTTCATGAGCTCTGTCCAGAGACTTTAATCTCATTTACCCATGATTGCATAGGATACTTCTCGTTTACTTTCGAGACAATGAATTTATTCTTGATAATCAGTTAAGATTGCTACTTGCCCATCAAGCCACACGTCGAGGTTGACCCCACCAACGTGTGAATTAGATCTAACTACTCTGATGATAGACTTGACGTCACAAGCACATCTTCAGTGTGATTACTCAGGTCTAAGGCTCACGCATACTATCATACGTAGTAATTCAATCATTGACAGTGAATGAGTAAAAACCCATGTGATTGGATTACTACGATCCGTGTTCGAATACATTAATCCCATCAATGTATCTATAACACAAACTCGCACTATACCACAATGTTCGACTGGCACTTCCTATCAGAGCAAGTGTCATATAAGTACAAACGAATCTCAATGCCCAATTGAGATTCTCTGATTTGCGAACCATTTAAAATCTCAAAACTCTAATGGAATACATGATACTTCTCCTTAATCTCCTCTACCTCACAAATTTGAATTAAAGATTGAGTCAAACGATACTTCGAAACTCTTCATATGAACTACTACCTTCAAGTTCATTGCTAACGTCCCTATTCATATCTGTTTGCATCTTGAACCTACGCTCATCTGCAGGGTGAACCCGATCTGAATTATTCTTCGATTCATGGGAAATTACCTACTACTTTCAACAAAGATCCTGATGTTGAACTTGCATCAGATATCTCATTGTTATTTACTGAAACAAAGCTCCTAGGATTCTTCATAGAATAGGTAAAAGAATCCATTATTCAAAAGACGAGAAATGAATAACTCGAATGAGAAATTACTTAAACGAATAAAGGAAGGAAGAACTCAGCGGGTCGACTTTGCCTCCACAAATTTCTTCTCTCTACAAATCTCTTCAGATGCAGTAAGCCGCAAATGGAAGCAGCCTTCAACTATTTATGCTCGAAACCAATGGACAGGATGGATTTTAAGTAGAATGAAAAGGATGGTCCAGATTAGAACACTCTTCTACTTCATCAATCATTATGACGCTTCATAACCGGGCTACACAGTAACTGATGAAGTGGGGATATTAATGATATAGATATAAAGGACCTATTTCCCTTGTTGCCCTCAGTACTTCAAATATTTATATAACAGTCCAAGATCCGCGTCCTCTACATGCACCGGGTCTGGGGGGCCCAATCGTCCAACCAGACTGACTCGCATTTTAGACCGTTGATGAATCACACCTGGGGATCTGGGATCATGATGCATGGCAGATCCTGATCCCTACACCATGTTCTCCATTATAAATACTCCATTCCATTTATTACTTTGAGGTATGACATTTATTACTTCATATTAACTTAACCGATCTCGATCATTTAAGCCTTTTTACTAACTTGATCGTCGGAGGGTCTACGCTAGGATCCATCCCAGCCTGAACTTAACGAGGGTCTTTGATTTCAGGTTGTTCCATCTTAGGAGCTTTGCGATCGTGTTCGAGCCAAGCTTCACTAGTAAGGGTCAAGTTCATTTTAGATCCAAATCAATATAAAAGTGTTTGGTCTTTTAACAAATTTTTGTTTGTAAATTGGTGAATTGAAATTGGAAAATACATGCATTATCAAAATTAGATGCCTCTGGTATTACCAATAGATATATATATATATGTGTGTGTGTGTGTGTGTATTGTTAGAGTGTATGCCCTCAAATGCCATAAAGATGATAGATTTATAGGGCATTGACTTGTAACTAAACAATATCTTTTTATTATATATAAGGCATTATCTCGTTGTTTTCTTATAGGCATTTGTAAGGTGTTAATAAATAACGTAAAGTCCTTGAGAATAAGGCAAACCTTCTACTTCCTATGGGATAGGAAGAATGACACTAGAAGGGTTTGATCCTTATTCTCTAAATAGGGTTCGCAAGTCTAAGAAAGTATTTGACTGGACATCAATACAGAATAAGGACTTGCATGATATAAGTTATGACAGAGAAAGTGTCAGTCGAACACTATGGGAATGATAGTGGGAACTTATGTCATGGACATATCAGTTGGACTAATATGTTCGAACATGACTCGCATCGGTTTCATCACATGGGTATTCACTCACTGACAGTCAATGATAAAACTGATAAGTTGTGATAGGTACATGTGAACCTTAGACCTGAGGAATCGAGTTGAAGATGTACTTGTGACATCAAGTCTGTCATTAGAGTAGTTAGATCCAAATCACCCTTTGGTGGGATCGACCTCGAAGTGCGACTTGATGGGCAAGTAGCATTGTTAACTAACTAGCAAAATGAGATTTATTCTCTCATAAGTGAATGAGCTAAATATCCTATGCAGTCATGAAAAAGTGAGGTTAAAAGTTTTTGGCGAAAGCATAAAATGACCTCGACTCATTATGAGCTAAGCATATGGTCAAGTCATGTGAGTTTGACTAAAACCATGACTCTCACTTGATTGGGATAAATAATATTAATTATTTAATTAATTAAATAGCATAATAGGCCTAAAATCCGAAGGCTTTAAAAGCCTCAAAGTGGGCGTCCAAGTGTGGGAGTGTTTGGCCTAGGTTATTGTTTCATTGTAGTATAATTTAGAGAAAATTAACCAAGTAATAAAACATATAACTTTCTCTCCAAGTCAAAACACTAAATCTTCTCTCTCTCTCTCTAGCCATCTCCCTCAAGAGAAAATAAAAAGATTTTCGCTTTTGACTCCGGAGTGGCAATTTAGAGACAGCAACGGGTTTGCTGTTCAAGAAGGGATTGCAAAGCTGGTTTAGAATTCAACATACGCGAAGAACAGTAATTGAATTCAAAACCCAATTTAAATACAAGAAATAGAGAATAGAGATGAGCCACTGAGATTTAAATATGGTGGTCCCAAGTGGCATACGAAAGGGTCTAGAAGGGGGGGGGGAGTTGAATAGACCCTGAAGTCTTTTTCGACTTCACAAAGTTTTCGTATCACTTTAGAAATTTGAACGCTTGGAAAAATTGAGTGCTTGGGTCAGACGCTTCAGAATAGTTAACTTAGACTTAGTGATTTCAACAGTTTACCAAAGTAGGGCAACGCTTAGATCGCTTAATCAGGGTTAGCACAGCGGAAATAATGTTTAGCGTTCTTTTAGTTGAATTAATCGCTTTGCAATTTTACTTGTCTTTTTCAGAATAATATGAAGTGAATAATATAAGATAATAAAATAAATGACACAATAATTTGTAAGGTTCACTGGGTGATGTAATCCCAGCTACGTCCTTCTTCTCCTTTTTCACTTGGAGGAAATTACTATGATGATTATCAAAGAATCACACAGAAACTTCTACAAAATAGTAATGGATGAAAATGATCTTGGGCTCCTTGATCACACAGACTTTAGCACCAATGAAGATCGTCTTCTTCAAGCTTCTCTCACTCAGAAATGCTGCCTGAAAGTTTTCAACAACTTTTCTCACTCAGATGAAAGGTTGAGGTTTATCACTAGGATTTTGTTTGTTTTAAAGAAGATCAAACAATTTGGAATATCTCAGTTGGAGTTTGGATTTCTTCTTTGGAAGATGTTTGAGATATTTGTGACTGTCTGGAATGTAGATGGAAAGCTTGAAAGGTTTTGGCTATGAAATTTCTAAGCTTTTTCCAGAAAGAATGTACGTAGGATTTTTGGCAATAATTTCTCGTATATTCTTGATGTTGTTCTATATTTTTGATTTTCTGGAGTAAGGTATTTATAGGCAATTTCTTGGGATCTGTCTGTTGGACACATGTAGGAGCGTGTCTTTCACGTAGCGCGTGATTGTACCTAAAATCTGACATTCCTGAAAATTCGCTAGAACCGATTAGACGGGAGCAGCTAAAACTTTGAAAGTTTTGACAGTCTGGTCAAAAGGAGGCTTGTCCACAAGTCACAGTAGCTTATCACATTTAATGCTCTTATCAGGCATTTAATGCAATTTGAACTTATTTCCCGTTGGAAATAAATGCCCGTTGAATGATTGCATTTAAGTCCTTTATGACTTGAGGATTTATTTCAAGTGAATCTTCTATAAGTCGCTTGAGTATTTGAACGCTTGATTCATGAATCCTGAACTGCGGTCTCTTAGCGTTTGACAGGCGCTAAGAAGGAATCTTCATCTTCGGTTGATTTCAGACGCTGGTCTTCAACTTCTTCTCAAATAGACTCACCTAGAATTCTATTATTGATTCAGTTGCTAAGACTTAGTCTAAAATCTATGAGGATAAAAATTACAAGCCTAAACAAAATTACAAACTCTTTAAACGCTTTATACAATGATCTATGAAAGCATAAACTTACATTTTATTTGGAGTCTAACATTGAATCCTATCTTGTCATCATCAAAACATCTAACATGAAATTTCCTAACAATTTCCCCCTTTTTGATGATGTCAAGACTTGTAACTCTTTTATAATTTTTAAGAGTTAAAAAAAAGAAAAAGGCCCAAAGGAATATAAGTCAGCGTTTGAAAGGTTAGTAATGTTAGTTAAAGTTAGGTTGGCTTCAACAAGTTGTTTCAGCAATAAATCATTCATATATATTGAAATGAAGCATACATGATTTATACTGAAAAGAATAAGAAAGAAATAAAATACGCAAAAACATTTATTTCTTCTGTCGCTTTGCTCTTTCTTCGCCTTGAAGAACTTCTAACGCTAGTTCTTTTAAGAGTCGATCAATGTCGATCATAGTTGTATGCTGGACTTCATCATAGTCATGCCTGCGGAGTCTGGCGCTTTCATTTAGCTCTAACAACCTTTCCGTCCAATCCCTTGGTGGAATGCCAAGTTCTCGAATCAGATCATAATATATATCTCTTTGACGGTCATTTGACGGTCTCCAATTCACAGGTCGTTGTAGCGGTCCGGCATAAGTATGAAATCCCATACTCTCTAAGAAGTCTGGGTCCAACTGGGGAAGAGCGTATTTTCCGAGATAATACCTTGGTTTTCGTTTCTTGGATAGCATTCTCTTAATGCTTACCAGTTCATCGAACATCGAACGCCAATGTTTATTATCCGTCTTGGAAATCGCTTTGGTCTTTTCTTTACTTTCCCCCTTCTTGACTTCATCAAGGGACAATTTTAGATCAGCGACATCGCGGCGCAAAAGTCTAACTTCTTCGACTAGAAGAGCAATTTGTTGGGCGACACTTTGAACGACGGCATCGGATGAAGCGTGTCTGTCCGCATCAGCCGAAGCGCTCTGAGCAAGATGACGATTGAATTCAGAGGAGAGCTCAGCGATAAGAGGGGACATGCTTTCCATGATAGCAATGGTGCTGTAATTTGAAGCGTTGGCAATGTCACGGCTTCGCGTATCAGACATTAAGCGAGTCTGTCTATCAGCGGCTTCAGAAAGCTTGGAACAGGAACCTTCGATGTGGTGAAGCGAGTTCCGTACAGCCTTTCTGAAATCTCGGGCCTCTAAATCACTGTCTGAATCTGAATCCGAAGAAGGACATTCTGGGGATGGGAGAAGTCCGTAAGAACTTGAAACGGCAGCCTTGCCTTTGGTTTTATCTCTTAGGAGAGGTTCTATAGGCGCTTGAGCAATTTCAGCGTGCACTTCTTCAATTACGTGATCCAAGGTAGAATCAACAATCGCTGGGGGCTCGACTACTGGGGCGCTAGAAGAATCTGGCAAGGAAGCCTCAGGAAGATGAGCGACTTCCGCAGTAGGAGCAAAATCTTCTTCCAGAATTTGGATTGAGGGAGGAGAAGGTTCTCGAATGCCAATAACCCAGAGGGGGCCAAGGGCTTCCATCACATGCCGGGGACTGATCAGGCTAGATTGCGGGATAAAGAATATAGCGTCTTCGCGCTCGTCAGTACTTAGTGCAAGTTGCACACCTTCTGGCAAAGCAATCCCTGATGTATATTTGTTGAAAAAGTCCAAAATTAACGGCATGAACGCTTGAGCTGCTTCTTGGTCCACTGGCCTAATCAGCGAGATCATCTTGGCCACTTGAATATTCTGTTCACTGAAGAGCACAGGGTGGAGAGTATATCCTCGGAAATCGTTTAACCCTGAATAGTGATTGAAACTTGTATCCAACGCTTGGACATTTTCTATCACTGCTCTCATATCTCGGTGGAACTCAGCAAACTCAGCGTGTTCTGTTGAAGTGTCAACACGAATCTGACTCTAGCTTTGAAGAACTGGTTGTTTACTTGACGAAGCGTCTTCGTTGAGGTCAGGGAAGATTCGTTGAACAAAGTCTGCACGAGGATGCAAAACGTAGCGTCCGCTCTGGCTGAATAAGGCGAGCTGCTGGCGAATGTAGCTTTCGATTGGCTGTCTGTATCGTGGCAAAGTGCTAACATTCCCAGCAATTATCTGACGCTGTTGAAGCAAAAAGATGGCAAATCCTCGGCGTCTATATTTTATTCCAAAATTAAACAGGAATGGATATTTGACGAGTTCATCAAGGGTGTAGAAGTGAAGAACGAACTCTTCAGCCCATTTGGCTGTATCCATCATCCATCGTTTTCCAAGTTTGTTCGCTTTGTTTTGCTCTTTTCTAGCTGCTAAGAATTTCGCGAAGCGTTCTGTTTCATCATCATAGTCTTCAGCCCATAATCTGGCAAGATATTCACGAGCCTCATCTTCAATCCACGAGTTGACCGGATTTGGGCGTTCCGCAACAAGCGAGCCTTTGCCTTTCCAGAGTTTGAGTGGATTAGGAGAGAGAGCGTTCTGGGGAGACTTGACAACGGAGGGGAGAGCAGAATATCCTATCTTATTGAGATCTTCCTCATCAGGATTTTTGTTCCAATCACCCATGTGTGGGTTCTTGAAAACAATCTTGCTTGGGCGCAGAGGATAAAAAGACTCGTCCGAGCGACCGGTTAGAGTGAATCGATGTTGATCAAGGTCAGCTCTATTGAACACTGGACGACGAATGTACTCAAGGCGAGATTGAAGTCGTTCTAAGTCATATAGTCCTAGATCTGCAATACGCTCGAAAAACTCAAATTTCTTGGTATTGGACATATCGGGCCGATGGAGAGTGGTTTGAAAGTTTATTTCCAACTTGGCAAGCATTTGAGCGTCACGTTCTCTGGCGGCATAATAAAATTCGACGTCTGGATGATATCCGTGCGGGAAGAAATCAATGACACGAGGAGGAGGTCCGGTTGGCGTAGGAACAAGGGCAATAGCTTCTGTTGGAATGGGGGCCACTTCTATCGACCGCTCAGCGTTTAAAGTTGCTTCACTCGCTGATGAGCTTTCAGCGTCAGGAAGAACTTGGAATGCTTCTTTAGCAATATGCACAACAGTTGCCATGTCCACGTCTAGTTCAACTGGAATCTCCGAGAGAGGAGGGGCTTCAGCGATTGGTTCATCATGAGCTCCGTCATGAGTTGAAACATGTAAGCGATTGAAAAAAGCAAGCAAAAATTCCTACTGAGTAGAAATTTACAAAGAAAATACTACATCGCTTACCCTGAGGACTATCATCGACTGTCTTAGTCGCTTGATCTGTTTCTTGGACAAGTTCCTCAGGCTCCTGAACTTCTTCTTCGGGTTCTAAATCGATAAAAGAAGTTATTGGATCAGCACGAATAGGGATATTTAGTTCTTCAAGCGTGTTGAGAACATAATGAATATCTGCTTCACTTGGCGCTGAAAGAATTTTTTGTTTTTATCCTAGCGTTAGAGACTTAGGAAACTAACGAGGAAAGGATAGACTAATTTGCTTAGCAAATACTTATCCTGAACATTGGGAAGCCTTTCAGATGGAGAAACGGCTTGAGGATCTGAGCTGATTTCGGGAACAGCGTCAAAGACGGAAGCACTCGCTGACTCTCTAAGCGCTGGATTTGTGGGAGCGCTTAGAAGATACTCTCTAAGCGTCAAATCTGATCTTTTGGTCTTATCCACACGTTATCTTTAGCAATGAAAACTATGCATGAATTTTTGAAATCGAGTTACTTAGCGTTAAAGTGGGAATCCTTTCAACGCTGAAGTCTTTTCATAAAATATTTCAATAAGTGAATCAATCGCTTGGATTTATGAGAGACAACATTATTAGAGACTGATTTTGTCATGCATAATAGATAAGAGCTAGTGATCAATGCTTAAGATTTTGAAAGTCATTTTTGATCACAGTCGCTTGATACATTGAAGTAAGTACAATTTTAGAGTTCCTCCTAAAGTTGATGACTCATTTCAAATTTTGATAAACGCTTTAGACATAAACAAAAAGTGGATTCCCCTTAAATTATATGCCTATTAAATATGATGCTTTATGATTTAAGCGTTTAAATCGATCATACCTAATTCACTTCTCAAAGTGAGAAAGCGTTGTTCGTTGAGCGCTTTTGTGAAGATATCTGCCAGTTGTTTGTCAGTTCCAATGAAGTGCATGGAGATATCTTTCTTTTGAACATGGTCACGCAAGAAATGGTATCTAATGTCAATGTGTTTGGTTCTAGAATGAAGAACAGGATTTTGGGTCATAGCTAAAGCACTTTGGTTATCACAATGGATTGGGGTAGGACCTAGGATTATTCCATAATCTCTAAGTTGTTGCCTCATCCAAAGGATTTGTGCACAACAGCTTCCAGCGGCTACATATTCTGCCTCAGCGGTAGAAGTCGCTATGGATTGTTGTTTCTTACTATGCCATGAAACTAGTCTATCACCTAGAAATTGACATGTACCACTAGTACTTTTTCTATCTATTTTGCATCCTGCAAAATCTGCATCTGAATAACCAATTAGTTCAAAAGAAGAATCCTGTGAATACCATAAGCCCACATTTTGTGTGCCTTTTAGGTACTTAAGGATCTTCTTGGTAGCAATTAAGTGTGATTCTCTAGGATCAGATTGAAAACGTGCACACATGCATACTGAAAACATAATATCAGGTCTACTAGCGGTAAGATAAAGAAGTGATCCAATAATACCCCTATAGTTAGTGATATCAATTTTCTTCCCACTTTCATCTTTATCTAACTTAAGCGTCTGGCTCATTGGAATTTTTGAAGATGATGCATTTTCCATACCAAATTTCTTAATCATATCTCTAGTATATTTAGCTTGGTTTATAAATATTCCATTAGGGAGTTGCTTAACTTGTAATCCTAAGAAGAAAGTTAATTCACCCATTGACACGCTAAAAGCTAATGTGCTATGATAGCAAGTGCACTAGTCGTGTGTAGTAATAAGTGTGGACGAAAAGTCCGGGTTGTCGAACCACGGAGACTTGAATTCTAGTTTATGATTTTATACAAAAAAACAACTACAATAAAAGTAACTTAAATGTAAAAACGTGTACAATAAGAACAAGGTTATGCAAATGAATTAAAACCAATTATAAAGGGGGACTAAGGCACGTGCTAGGTCTAAATTGATCAAATATACTTATAAAGGCTCTTGTTGTAGAATGACTCTTATATTGTTATGGTGAAAACTCCTAAGGTAGAGAATAACCGATGTCTCGCGTATAAACTCCTATACTTAGATCGTGATTTCCCAAATATCCCTATCCGGAAATCTAACCACTAAACATGCATTAATGTACTAGAGTTCACTCGATTTGAATCGAACGACTTCACCCGGGAATCTTTACCTATGTCTAGGGCAATACCTCATTAGTTGCGGGTCATGATGTGAATTTCTTGCACCCTAAGTCAATTTTCTCCCGAAATATTAACCTAGGCATAAGATTCTAACATATAGTGATCAAGTATATGCAAGATAGACAAAAACACAATTCACATCACATAACAATATAAGAACAACCTCAACAATCATCTATTGTAAGCATATATCACAATTTGGCCTTACATGACCCTAGTCTTACCAATTTAGTTCATAATTGAAAGCATAAAAGACATAAGAGGAATATTCATAGACATAAATGAAATGAAAAGCTCTTAAAAACTCCCTAAATGGTGAATGATGATGGATCTTGAAGTTGAGCCTTCAATCCCCAAGCTCTTTTCCTTCCTCTAGTTTTCCCCTCCAAGAGTGATGAAGAATGGTGATGAATGGTGGAGAAATTAGATTAGGGGCTGCCCCCCTCTCCTCCAAGAATCTGAAATTGATAGTGAATGATGAAGAGTATGGGTTCCTCCTCCTTTTATAGCCAAAATTCCACTAAAGTATGCATTAAGAATTCCCATTAAAGTTCCCCAATGAGAATTCCACTTAAGGTGATGCTTAAAGTTTGGCTTTTAAGATTCCAACCAGCTAAAAAATGCTAAACTTTCGGCCTTAAGAATTCCACCAAGCATAACCATGTGAAAACTTCAACAAAACACATGCATGCTGCCATTTTCTTGCTTTCCAGCGCAGTCTTAGTATTTTCCTCATAAAATTCTCCATAGATCTCCAAATTGGATGATTCAAGTCCCCATGTTCAGATAAAACATAGATCTACAACTTTCCAGAAGGATATTTTGTCCAACTCGGTCTCTAAGTATACCTAAATTACGTTTCAATATGGAGGTTATTTCTGATTTGGCACCCATAAAGTAAATCTACCAAGAAACTCACTTATGACAACCCCTCAACACATGTGCTGAATTATGGCCAAAAGTGATTCTTACCCATCATATAATGCTGGAATTTAGGCTGAAAAGGAGTAACATTCGGACTATCCATGCCTAGGCATGACTAGGAAGGCGTTGGGGCGTATCCTGGCACATGTACTTTTCTGTTCGGCGCAGCAATCGTATTTCCTTCACAATTATCTCTATAGACCTCCGATTTGGATGTTTCAAGTTCCCATTTGAAGCTAAGACATACATCTAAAACTTTGTAGAAGGAAACTTTGTCTAAGTCGGTCTCGAAATGTACGAAATTATCACTCGAATGTGGTAGGAGATGCATAAACCGCCTAAGTGTTGAAAAACATGCTTGAACTTGTTTTGTACATCGTTTTTCTTCCCTTTTCTTCATGTATTCTCATTTATTACCTGTATTCACTTAACACACCTATTGAATGCAAATGTGACATGATTTAAGCAATAAGTGAATCCAAATCATAAGAATTACGGTCTTAAAAACACGTAAAAACACCTCTTATCACCCATCATGCTCATTTCAAATTGATATTGCATCATTTTCGAAAATTTCTCACACAGTCGCTTATTAGTAGAACCAAATATAATATCATCAACATAGATTTGGACTAAGAGAATATCTTTATTATGGGTAATTTTAAATAACGTTGTGTCAACGCTGCCTTTTGAAAAGCCTTTACCTATAAGGAAGATAGAGAGAGTGTCATACCATGCTCTTGGTGCTTGTTTAAGGCCATAGAGTGCCTTATCCAGTTTGTAGACCATACTTTTGTCATGGTTGTTGATGAATCCTGGTGGTTGCTCCACATAGACTTCTTCTTGGAGTTTACCATTCAAGAATGCACTCTTCACGTCCATTTGGTATACTGTGAACTTGTTGAATGCGGCAAACGCTAGGAACATCCTAATTGCTTCAAGACGGGCTACTGGGGCATACGTTTCATCAAAGTCAATACCCTCTTCTTGACAATAACCCTGAGCGACTAATCTAGCTTTGTTTCTTATAACACTGCCATCTTCATCCATTTTGTTCCTAAAAACCCATCTCGTTCCAATAACTCCTTGGTGAGTTGGTTTTGGTACTAGCGTCCAAACCTTACTTCTTTCAAATTGGTTAAGCTCTTCTTGCATTGCTTCTACCCAACTTGAATCATTAAGCGCTTCATCCACTTTCTTTGGTTCCATTTGAGATAGGAAACTTGCGAACATGGCCTCATTAAATGTAGCGGACCTAGTTCTAACAGGTGCTTCAATATCTCCAATTACTAGCTCTGGTGGATGATCTCTAAGACATTTACGGTCTGGTTGGAACGGGTTAAGAGACTCTTGGTTGTTAATCGCTTGATTCTCATTTGTCTCTTGCGTAGACGCTGCATCATTCACAGTTTTAATCTGCTCTTGATGATCATTCTCTTCATGATCATCAGCGATTCTGACATTATCATTTTTGTTAACCTCACGAGCATCCTTAGGAGGAAGTACATGAATCCCATCATCCTCGTCATCACTATCATCACTAAGGTTGATTTGCGACGCTTGTTGGGAGAGATCTTTAATTCCTACATCATCAGGATTAACCTTACTCGGTTCTTGGTTAGCATCATCAAACACAATATGAATGGATTTTTCAACCTTCGATTTGATCTTATTTAAGATGCGAAAACTCTTTCCATTTTTGGCATAGCCTAGAAAGATTTCCTCATCTGCTTTAGGATCAAATGTCTTTAGGCTGTGAGATCCATTGTTATGAATGAAACATTTTGAACCAAATACATGAAAGTATGAAACGTTAGGCTTACGTCCCTTCCACAACTCATATGGAGTCTTCTCATGTTGCTTGTTAATCATACACCGGTTCTGAGTGTAGCAAGCGGTGTTGATGGCTTCGGCCCAAAACCTTTGAGACAGCTTGGACTCTGCTAACATCGTCCTTGCGGCTTCTTTAAGCGTTCTGTTCCGTCGCTTAGCAACTCCATTCTGTTGAGGTGTTCTAGGAGCAGAATACTCATGAAGTATTCCTAAATCTATACAAAACTTCTCAACAACTTGGTTAGTAAATTCAGTTCCTCTATCGCTTCTAATTCTTGTCACTTTTAGATCTTTTGAATTTTGCAATTGACGAATTAGTGCTGTGAGCTTGACACTGGTTTCATCTTTGGTTGCTAGAAATTCTACCCATGTATAGCGAGAGAAATCATCAACTATTACTAGCGAGTACTTTTTGCCACTAACACTCATGATTTGAATAGGTCCAAACAAATCTAAATGCAATAGTTCAAGAACTCTAGAAGTAGATAGACATGGTTTCTTTTTGAAACTTAACTTGTTTACCCATTTGACATGCATCACATAAGCGATTCTTTTGAAAGGAACCTTTAGGTAATCCCTCTACAAGATTTAGCGATATTAACTGAGAGATTGCTTTGAAATTGAGGTGATTCATTTTTCTATGCCATAACCAACCCAATTCATTTTGACTTTTAGCAACAAAGCACGTGGGGTTGTTATCAACTGTAGAATCCCAATCTACTAAATACACATTGTTTGTTCTTTTTCCTCTTAATTTAGTAGACTTAGTCTTAGCGTCGTTAACATAGCAGAAGTCGCTTGAAAATTTTACTTCAAAGCCTTTATCACAAAATTGACTAATGCTTAACAGGTTATGCTTAAGACCCTCAACATAATAAACATCACTAATCATGATGTTCCCCCTATGCATGATACCTATACCTTTTGTTTTACCTTTTGAGTTATCACCGAATATAACTTGAGGACCGTTGGTACTTGATAGTAGACTAGAAGATTCTTGGAACCAGTCATGTGTCTTGACGATCCACTATCAAAGTACCAAACTGAAGTATCGGTGCTGGCTCTAGGTACCTGCATTTAAAGGACAATTCTAATTCTTCTTAGGTACCCATGTTGTTTTGGGTCCTTCAGCGTTAGTAACCTTGGTTTGAATTAGAACTTTAGGAACCCATATTTGCCTGGTCTTCATTGTAGGAATACTGGCCTTCTTGGGTTTCACATTGTGTTGTGTGTGCTTTTTGTTCACCTTGTGCTGTGTGTGCTTTTTGGGTGTGTAATAATATCCTCGATTATAATAATAGTCATAATCATAGTCATAGTCATAATCATCATAGTATTGATGATATGATTTTGACTGTCTTGGATATTGACGCTGGTAAGTCCTTGGCGCTGGCTTGGGTTGCACTTTTGGTGCTTGACGCTTAGCGCTTGATTCACAATGATTAGACTTGTCCTTGACTTTTTGAGCGTTTGGATGAGTTTGTATTTGTGAATCATTTGCCTTAGCCTTATCCTTGCTTGAGTCAGCTTTGGCTTTCTCATTTGGCCTCGTACCATTGTCGCTAGGTTCACTTAGCGTTTGACTCTGTGAACTTTTCTCAACAAAGATAACACCCTTTCCTTTGTTGTTTGCCATAACATTGGATTTATTTGGTTGTTTACCGAATTTATTGAATCCTAAACCGGAATTTTCACCAAATAATCTAGTTACCTTAGTCACATTATCCAACTTTCTAGAAGCTTTTGATAATGATGAGATAAGCTGCTCTGATTTAGCAAGTTTAGCGATCAAATCAGCTTCTCTTTTGATTATTATATCAAGATCGCTTTTTAACTGAATAACTTCACTCTCAAGTGATTTGTTCTTCTCAATGCACTGTTTCTGAACTTGCAACTCGGCTTTGAGTGTTACTTTATCACTTTTGAGCGACGAAATAATAGCGAGATCGTTTTGATATATTTTGGCGGCCTCTTGACAATCTTTATAATATTTTTTAACTTTGTCAAGTAATTCATCATAAGAGAGAGGATGATATAATTCATTGGTTACCTCTGGTAGCGAGTCGTCAGACGCTTCATCATCTCTTGCCATGAGACAAATCAATGCTGAGTCGCTTGTAGGCTCATCATCACTACTTTCGTCTGATGATTCCAAATCCTCTTCAGGTGCGGAGAATGGTTCAGATTCCGCTAGCAGACCTTGTTGGCGAAGGTTGCTCCTGAATTGGTTTCTATCCGCATAGTCTTGCCTTGAGGGCTTTGACACATTTGGATAAGGGCAATTTACCCGGTAGTGCCCTGGTTTCCTGCAATTATAACACAAATTAGTTTTCATTTTTTGTTCAACAGTTAATCGCTTTGAGACTACTGGTATTGAGAGATTCTGAGTGGGGGATGGAGGCGCTTGGTATGGAACTGGCGCTACTGGTTGAGGTGCAGAGTACACTGGCGCTTGATACTGAGGCGCTGGTGCTGGAGGAGGAGTTTGAAATGAATTCTGTCCAATAGGAGTTCTCTTCTGTATCGTAGAAATTTCTTGAACTTCTTTACCAATAAGGCCATTTCCTTTTCTTCATTTGACTCAACCGGTTTGACCTCAATAACCGCTTTTCCCTTATTTTTGGTGGTAGCGATTAAAGCTCCTGATTCAATCGCTGAAGTCGATGTGTCGCTGACTTCACCTAATTCGAACTCAAATGCCTTTAACTCTGAAAAGACATGCTCTGGGGTAAGTGTCTCCAATGTTTGTGATTCTCTCATAGCAACAGTCTTAATTAAATACTTGCTTGGAAGATTTCTGAAAATCTTGTTGACCATTTCCTTGTTGGTCAATTCCTTGTCTAATGACGCTAACTCGGTAATGAGCAAAGTAAACCTTGCGTCTAGTTGTTCTAGCGTCTCATTGGGCTGCATTTTGAAATGCTCGAATCTTTGCATGGCTATGGAGAGCTTATTCTCCTTCATTTGTGCTGAACCTTCACACACAATAGCCAATTTATCCCATATTTCTTTGGATGTCTTACATTGCTTTATCTTGTTGAACAATGCATCGTTATCTCCTAAAGCTGAGTAAAGTGCACTTCGTCCAACATTATCCAGATTCGCTCTTTTTCGATCATCTGGCGTCCAGTCTAGTTTATTTTTCTCGACATATCCATCTGGAGTGGCTTCATCGGCTCCAGGTGCTCGAGTTCTCACTTGCGTGATTTTGATGGGGCTATCTGTAATAACATCACACATTTCATTATCACATGAGCATAAGTATGCGAATGCTCTAAGTTTCCACGAATCATAATTTGATTCTACCAACTTAGGCATTTTGTTAAAAGCCATAATGATATGTTTTGATAAAAAGATTTAAAGCGATTAAGTTTAGAAAGGTGGATCTAAACAAGCAGTTACGCTCGGAAACGCTTAGGTTTCTACTTCAACCGCTCTGATACCACTTGGTGGTCCCAAGTGGCATACGAAAGGGTCTAGAAGGGGGGGGGGTTGAATAGACCCTGAAGTCTTTTTCGACTTCACAAAGTTTTCGTATCACTTTAGAAATTTGAACGCTTGGAAAAACTGAGCGCTTGGGTCAGACGCTTCAGAATAGTTAACTTAGACTTAGTGATTTCAGCAATTTACCAAAGTAGGGAAACACTTAGATCGCTTAATCAGGGTTAGCACAGCGGAAATAATGTTTAGCGTTCTTTTAGTTGAATTAATCGCTTTGCAATTTTATTTGTCTTTTTCAGAATAATATGAAGTGAATAATATAAGACAATAAAATAAATGACACAATAATTTGTAAGGTTCACTGGGTGATGTAATCCCAGCTACGTCCTTCTTCTCCTTTTTCACTTGGAGGAAATTACTATGATGATTATCAAAGAATCACACATAAACTTCTACAAAATAGTAATGGATGAAAATGATCTTGGGCTCCTTGATCACACAGACTTCAGCACCAATGAAGATCGTCTTCTTCAAGCTTCTCTCATTCAGAAATGCTGCCTGAAAGTTTTCAACAACTTTTCTCACTCAGATGAAAGGTTGAGGTTTATCACTAGGATTTTGTTTGTTTTAAAGAAGATCAAACAACTTGGAATATCTCAGTTGGAGTTTGGATTTCTTCTTTGGAAGATGTTTGAGATATTTGTGACTGTCTGGAATGTAGATGGAAAGCTTGAAAGGTTTTGGCTATGAAATTTCTAAGCTTTTTCCAGAAAGAATGTACGTAGGATTTTTGGCAATAATTTCTCGTATATTCTTGATGTTGTTCTATATTTTTGATTTTCTGGAGTAAGGTATTTATAGGCAATTTCTTGGGATCTGTCCGTTGGACACATGTAGGAGCGTGCCTTTCACGTAGCGCGTGATTGTACCTAAAATCTGACATTCCTGAAAATTCGCTGGAACCGATTGGACGGGAGCAGCTAAAACTTTGAAAGTTTTGACAGTCTGGTCAAAAGGAGGCTTGTCCACAAGTCACAGTAGCTTATCACATTTAATGCTCTTATCAGGCATTTAATGCAATTTGAATTTATTTCCCGTTGGAAATAAATGCCCGTTGAATGATTGCATTTAAGTCCTTTATGACTTGAGGATTTATTTCAGGTGAATCTTCTATAAGTCGCTTGAGTATTTGAACGCTTGATTCATGAATCCTGAACTGCGGTCTCTTAGCGTTTGACAGGCGCTAAGAAGGAATCTTCATCTTCGGTTGATTTCAGACGCTGGTCTTCAACTTCTTCTCAAATAGACTCACCTTGAATTCTATTATTGATTCAGTCGCTAAGACTTAGTCTAAAATCTATGAGGATAAAAATTACAAGCCTAAACAAAATTACAAACTATTTAAACGCTTTATACAATGATCTATGAAAGCATAAACTTACATTTTATTTGGAGTCTAACATTGAATCCTATCTTGTCATCATCAAAACATTTAACATGAAATTTCCTAACAAAATATATATATTCTTCCGTTGCGTTATTTGATTTTATGCAATTTTTCCCAACATATATATATATATATCAAAATTGAATTGGTGAAGTGAAAGGTATTGATATGACATTGGACACTTATTATTTTTTGGTACTAGGACTTTGTTTATGTTTTTGAGTAATTGTATCGAAAAACTTTCGATGAATGTGTGTTGTGAATATTATTATGAAAATGATGTGATGTGTATTGTGTTTATTTATATTTTTAGAAAATATTTAGAAAAAATATGACAAATAAAAAATGATTAATTGATGTGTGATGTATACAGTGATTGATTTTATTAATTTGATAATAATTATATGATTAAAGAAAGAGCATAGCAAAAAAGTGAAGAGAAAGATAAGTTGAATAGGTACTTATGATGAGAGAGAGAGAAAGAGAATGTCAAGTGATGAATATATTGATTGAAACACGACTATATAGGGGAATGGGAAAATGAAGTTGAAGAAAAACTATTTTTGATTTAAAATAGCTTATATTGGTGATTTTGAAAAAAACGGTGATCTAGAAAACATAAAATGACATTTGAAAACATAAATAAACAAGCCCTAAGTTATTTTGGAATTGCATGTTTTCATTTGAATTGCTTCCAAAGAAAACTTAATTGAGAAGAGTCTTTCCAATATTTATAAAAGCACCTCAAACAATTGATTTTGAGCTTCTAAAGAATACCTCCAAAATAAGAAAAAAGATTTTACATATACAAATTGATTCTTATGCCGAAAGTTCTACTAGCATATCGAACTTCAAGCTCTAGTATAACTATTTTTAATTGTATTATTATTTCAAATGGGCCCTACTTATCATATGAAAGTTTGCGATCTATTGATACTAATAGTCTCGAGAGCTTTAACAATATCCCATAATATAATTTGGGGATAAATGCATTGAGCTCTCCTGAACTATAACACCTTGTTTGATTATGTTTTTCAATTCCATTTTGTATATCTTGAATTACAAAATCCTAAAAAATTGCATTACAAACTATTTTCATCCAAAGTCATAGGCTTTGTTTGTTTTTATTTTCAAATAAATTTTGGTCAAAACTTGGTTGCTTTATGTTTTTTGACCAAAAAGAACCTTTTTGGTCAAAGAATTTGTCGGCTATTGTCTTTCTATTTGTGTCTACTTTAGGGTGCCTACTAATTACATCAATTACAATATATATAACCATAATATTATAATCATTTGAAACTTATATTATATTATATTTTTTAATCATTAACTAATTATAAATACAACATTTCAGACAAAAACTTATGACTGCTACAATAACTTTTGTCTCTTTTGAAAACACAAAACCAAACATATTTTCATCAAAATACACAACTCCCAATAAACTTTTTCATCAAAATTTTTATTAAAAAAAAAACCCCAAAATAGAAACAAACACAACCATATTTTCTCAAATTCGCTTACCATTTTTCCTATATAACTACATATCAATCATTACATCCATCATTCCACCCAATCATCAATCAATAATCATTTATTCAAATTAGTACTTTTTTGTTTCTCTTTCATACATTACAATTTTTAATTTATATTTAATCTATTATACATCAATCAATCATTTTTTATTTTACATAATTTACAAATTTTAACTATTTTTAGAAACATAAACAAACACAACACATATCATATCACATCATTTTCATACGAATTTTCGCAGTACGTATTTCCTGAGAAATTTTCAAAATTTTAACCCAAAAACATAAACAAACAAGGCCTAAGTAGTTTAGCATTCACACTCCTTGTTTTTGTTATATTGGCATGGACCTCCCCCTTTTCAATTTTTTTATTATATGTAATATTTAAAGACTGGAATACACTTAACTTTTGAATTAAAAAAAGTTAACTTTCACTAACTAATATGTTGGAGAATGAAAAAAATATCACCAAATGACATAATGATTAAGAATAATAAATAATTGAGCACCCACAATTAATGAAATATAACTCTAAACTCCCCAAAAGAAAATATTCGCTAATGTGTTAATATAATTCAAACATTTTCTATAAACATGTATTGAGAAAAACTTGATACACTTTGATCTACAAATTACAAGAGAATTAGAAGTATTCATGCTTATAGAAAATGTTTGAATTATATTAAAATACGTAAGCAACAATATTTTTAAATCACGAAAGGGAATTCACGATTAACATAAATGATATTTTCTTTTACGAGTTCACATTTATATGTCCAGAGTTTTTTAATTGTGGATGTTTGATTATTTAATTCAAAAGTTAAGGATATTTTGGTCTTTAACTAGTAAATGTAATGAAAATTGAAGGAAGGGCCTACCCTCCATGCCAATATACGAAAAGTAAAAAAGTGTGAATGCCAAATGTCTTATAGTTCAGGACGCTTTGGGATTAGAAATTTGTATTAGCTTAATAATTTTGGAGTGTAAATAATTACCATGAGTAAACAATACCCTGACTCAACCGTGGGACCCCACCCAATCACCAAAAATGAAATTTCTAACAAAAGCAGACCCGGGAAATTCCGCCCAAATCCTCAAATTTCAAAACATTTTTTAGTTTTACGCACACCCTCCTACCCTGCCCGGCTCAAAAATTCACTTCCAAAACTCAAAAAACCGCAGTTTTCAGTAACCAGTCCCCCCGCCCCGCTCACCCAAAAATATTTGAAACCACCTCTGCTAATGGCGCTCTACTTAATTGAATCATATTTTGTTTAGCTTATATACATTTGCTCTGCCTCCCTCTTTCTCACAAACATTTCACTCATTCCTCTCTCACTCTCTCTGTGTAGTTTTCTTGTGGTCTCCGTTCCAATCACTCTGCTGCAATGGGGGAACAAGAAAACTGCATGAGAGTCACGCGCTTGGCGGCGAGAAAGAGAGCGGCAGCAGATGATGCAATGTCTTCCCAGCAGAATAAGAATAATAATAAGAAGAAGAGGGTTGTTTTGGGTGAGATTCAGAATTTAGTGTCTTCACAGAATGTGGGAACTACTCAGAAGAAGCTTGGTGGTGTTGAGAATGAGAGGAAGAAAAAAGGGAAAGGGATTGTTTTTAATAGTAATAATAATAAGGAAACTGAAAGTGTGAAAGAGGAGGAGGTGATTAATTTGGATGCCAAACGTGATGACCCACAGATGTGTGCAGCCTATGTTTCTGATATATATCAATATCTTCATACTATGGAGGTCAGTCAGTCATTCAGTGTTTATGGCATTTAATTTGTTTTTCATTCTCTACTTATTTCTTCCCATTTATTCAATATCAGTTTTGTTATTATTATTTCGTTTAATGTGTTACTTGATTTGGATTTAATGTGGTTTCATTCTGAAAGTGAAATTATTGCCTTCTGTTTTATGTTAACAAGTGGGATTAATCTTTGGTTTTTGTCAATTTATTGGGATTTAATTCTGTTTCTGAAGCATTTAAATATTGGGGGGTTTAATGTTTAATTCTTTAGTTTGATGTATCTTGATATTGGGATGTTTTCTAATTAAGTTTTCTTTTGGTAAATTTTTATGTAATGTGGTTATAAGCTTATCCTCTAAATTAAGCTATTGGATGATGGATTATTGTCATTTTAAAGCTTTATTGATTTATCGTGTTTTTCACTTGATGAAATTTATAGTCTTGAGATTTTATAATAAATCTGAGTTCTCCGTTCCAGATGGAGGCTAAGAGAAGGCCATTGTCAGATTATTTGGAGACGGTTCAGAAAGATGTGACTGCAAACATGAGAGGAGTTTTAATCGATTGGTTAGTCGAGGTGGCAGAGGAGTACAAGCTTCTTTCAGATACATTATATCTAACGGTTTCCTACATCGATAGATACTTATCCATGAATGTTATTCATAGACAAAGACTTCAGCTCCTTGGTGTTTCTTCAATGCTCATTGCCTCGTAAGATACTTATCATCATTCTTAAATCTCGTCATATAGAAATCGTTTCATGTTATAATTTGCTGATGAGTTTTTATTTGGTGAATGTGATTTATAGGAAATATGAGGAGATTAGTCCTCCACACGTGGAAGATTTTTGTTATATTACCGATAACACGTACGCTAGAGAAGACATAGTAAAAATGGAGGCCGAAGTGCTCAAGTGTCTTAGATTCGAAATGGGCAATCCTACGGTCAAGACATTTCTCAGGTAGGAGAATGTTAATATCGATTTATTATTATCAATTCATTCATCGTCAAAATAATTTAATTCGGCTAAACAGGTTGCCTCTTTTTTGTTTTGGTATTACAGAAAATTCACTCGGATCGCTCAAGAAGATTCTGAGGTAAGCTTATGCTTAATGTACAATTCTCTTTGATTTACCTATAATTTTCTTGTTTGTTCTCTATAAATTGAAAATGAGTGGTTCTCATGTATATGTTGTTGTCTTCTGCAGAAATCCGATTTGCAGTTGGAGTTCTTAGGTTACTATCTAGCAGAGTTAAGTTTGTTGGATTATGGATGTGTGAAATTCTTGCCTTCCGTAGTGGCCGCATCAGTCATTTTCCTCTCAAGATTAACACTCCGGCCTAAACAACATCCTTGGGTACATACTTGACTCGATATACGTGTTTTGAGTTTGTGTTCGGAGTGAAGGTTTTGGAGCTAGTATATTCAATTCCGTAGTAACAAACAAGTTGAATTTGTTTTTGATTTCAAGTCACAACGTATTTGAAATCTTCTGGTTGTCAACTATTGGGTTCAAAATCCTTTCATCCAAACACAATCTAAATGTATTAATCTACCTCGATTTTTCGAACCCAAATGAATTTTTTCGCCATCTACAGAATTCAGCTCTACAACGTCATTCAGGATATAAACCTTCGGATCTAAAAGAATGTGTCTGCATCCTTCATGACTTGCAATCGAATAGACGTGGAAGTTCGTTGGTTGCTGTGAGGGAGAAATACAATCAACACAAGGTTTGTATATCTATCTCTAAACACATTTATATGTGTGTTGATTCTATTGGTTGTTCCTTATTGATGCTAACTTAGAGAATGGTTTCGTGGCAACAGTTCAAGTGCGTATCAGCACTGTCTTCACCTTCAGAAATACCCGAGACCTTTTTCAAAGACGTCAATGATGAATGAGAATGCATAAATCTTGAAGCCATAAAGTCACCGGGAATCCCAAGTGTACAAAAAGCTCTCAAGGCCATGAAAGATGACTGATAATGCATACATATTTGATGAGATAGAATCACGAGGAAGATTCTAGCACTTTGTTTAGGCTTATGATGTAATGTTTATGTTCGCATACTTGAAAAGTTCACATCATCGATACCTTATATTGTGTTTTTTGTGTTGAATTTTGAGTTTTAGCTATGAACGCATGTTAAGCAGTAATACTTTGTTACCTTATATTAGTTTAAGGGGGCCGAATGAAGTATATCGGGGAGTTTAGGGGGTAAATTGTATTTAATGATGATCTAATTGACCCAATGTTTTAAATTTAAGGGAAAATTACTAAAAAACCCCTAAAATAAATTTTTATATCCAAAAATCTATGATAAAAATTTTCAATCGAAATAAATTTATGGATTTATTTGCCCTTATCCTTCTAGACTAAAATTTTAATCAATTGTAGTTTTATATAGAGATTTATTTAATTGGAAAATTTATAGATAATTGACTAAATGTAATTTTACTTTTAAATTGTTTCGATTTTTAATCTTCTTAGATAATGTTTTAGATAATTATCAAAGTAAAATAAAAAATAAATTTTATAAAAATATTTTAAATATCTAGTACTTAAAATAAAAAAATATTTATTATTCAACATATCAATTTAAAATTTTTAAAACAAAAAAATTCGATAAAAAAGATTAATTCTTAACTTAATAAATGAAGAGTAGTTTAGTCAAAAAAATTCTTAATCTTGAGTTTTTTTGAATGAAAAGTTTGTAGAGCAGTTTTTCGAGATTGAAAATATTTTCATACGTTTTTGGGATATAAAAATTTATTTTAGAGGTTTTTAGTAATTTTCCCTAAATTTAATGGTGTCACAATGTGAGATTGACAATTGTTCATTTAATTTGAATTATTATTAATATTTTTTGTAAAATGGACACTTGTCAATCTTACATTGATGTGACTTCAGATGTCAGATTCACCCCAATTAGCTAAGCGGATTGATATTAGCACTCCTATTTTTATAATATTTTTATAAATGCACTCCCGTCTTTCTTTTGGTATACTAAGGTTGTGCTTGACAATATTTTCAAGTTCATTTTTATGATTTTGTCTTGAGAATGTGAATTATCGATATTTGTGTGAGAATATTGAATTTTGTGGTATATCGGGTTGTATTTTTTAAAATTAATTGAAACTAGTGTTTATGTGATAGAAAAACTCTGTAAAAACTTTCTCTGGAGCCCAACACCAAGGCAAATTTAAAAAAATCTGGTTAGTTGGAAAGTGGTGTGTAGGGGAAAAGACCAAGGTGGTTTGGGTATCAGGGATCTCCACTCCTTAAACATACCTCATATCCTTAAACTTGGTTTGAGATTAGCTACTCAGGAAAATAGCCTCTGGCCTAACTCTGTTAAACTGAAATACTTTCCAAACTCAAATTTTTTTTAAGCTAAAAATTCATAAAACTAGTTCCTTAATAAAAAAAAAAATCTGTTTTTTGGACTTTGGGGAATGGGAGTGAATTTAGACTGAGTAAAGATTGGCGAGAAGGATCAAAACTTTTAAAAAATTACACATTACCTATGACCTATCAGAGATGAAAGTTTACCATCTTATTAAACATGATAATAAATCTTGGAACCTTGAGTGTCTTGAAGGTTGGGTGTCTCCTGAGGACATCACGAATTTAGAAAATGTTCACATTACCAAGACCTGTTGGTCTAGTGGTATCTACCTCGTACTTTATGTGAGAGGTCCTGGGTTCGAATCCAGACTGCCACAAGTTGTGGCTCTCCTCTCCTTTATGGAGCTAGATAGAGTCTTTATGGCTCAGGATTATAACTATCAATCCGGGTTTGTCGGGCTAGATATATAGGGTATTCCCTTCCCTCTTGAATTAAAAAAAAAAAAAGAAAAAAAAAGAAAATGTTCACATTCCAAAAACCTTGACCCCTGATAGAATCAACTGGGCTTGGGAAAAAAAATGGAAATTTCAGTATTAAAAGTGCTTACAATGGGATAAATTTCTGAAAATATACATTTCCCATGGCAGATCATCTGGAAAATACATTCCACCCCACTCGGACACCAAAAAAACCCAACGTCTGAGCTCCTTTTCAAACGAAGGCAAAGCCCTACTGACTTTTGCTCTATTTGCCAAACAAAGGTGGACTCTAGTTATCACTTTTTTATGAGTTGCCCAGTTTTTTCTTCACTTGTTAACTCTCAATTTCCAGAAATTAGAAACTTTGGCAACTCTAACATCCTCCTGTTTGTCCAAAATCAAAAAAGGAATCAACTTGTGCTTAGTAAAAGTATCACTCTCCTTTGGCTAATGTGGAATGCAAGAAATGATGCCATTTTCGAAAATAAAAACATCAACTGTTGGGAGATTTGGCGGAAATGGTTAGCTTTGAAAGATTATTTTCAATATAATAAAAAATGTTCAAAAGCTACATATAAAATAAATCTTAATTGGAACAAACCACCATCCGGGTGGTACAAATTAAACATTGATGATGCCACCATCCGGGTGGTACAAATTAAACATTGATGATGCAGCCAGGGGAAACCCAGGAAATGCAGCCAGGGGAAACCCAGGAAATGCACCCAGAAAATGCTGGTTTTGGAGCAATTATCCGTGATCATAATGGGCAGTTTGTGAGTGCAATAGCGGGTCACTGCGGCATAATGTGAAACGACTTGGCTGAACTTAAGGCCCTCTATGAAGGACTTAACTTGGCAAAGGATAAGGGTATCCAAAACTTGGTCGTTAACTCAGATTCCCTATATCTTGTCTCTGTCTTCTGCAGGATGCACGAACCTCAAATGGAACACCGCAATCTGGTCCAGGACGTACGCTTGGAAGATCTTAACTGAGTTTCAGCACGTGCAGATGGCGTTCTGCTACCGAGAGCTCAACAAAGCAGCAGACCTTTTGGCGCAAAATTCTGCAAAGTTTTAGAAATCTGCTGTTGCCTATAAGTCCTGTCCTAGTGATCTTCAAGAAGTCATCAACTTAGATCTTAATGTCACCTTTTGTAGGATTGTAAGAATATGTACTGACGAACATATAATGCCGAATTCATAATATTACGGTTCACGAATCACTTACTTGAACCCAAAAATTTGAGGACCATCTTCGGTTGAATCACAGACTTGATTTACACCTCTGAATGCTCCAATTCGTCTAAGTCCAATCACATAATGGAAGAGACTTGTATTCTACAACCCAAATGCTCCAAAGGATGAGTAAAATGACCATTCTCAAGATGATATCATGTTACCATTATCTTGCCTATATTATGGACGAAAATGTATGTCCTTTTCCCTCATTTTTGTGTGTTAAAATCATGTGTAAATTGCTGGAGATGATAGGAGTTATATCTCCTTGGTTGTGGTTGACTTCCCATTCAAATTCAAATGGAGTAAAACCACTCCCTCCATTTCATGTTCAAAATCCGGGTCGGGTCAGCCCTCATGGGCGACCCTAACCCCATTTCCAACATCTCCCACTCGCACATGAGGGCTAGACACAAGTATGTATCATCGTAGTCATATACTCACAATCTTGATACAAGCAAATGGGTAGTGTGACCAACGAGCACGTACACATAGAGCTTTAAGGTCATACACCGGTTAAGGATATATAACAGCTCACTTTCTCAAAGTATCAGGACGTACTATCTCGTTATACCCCAGACTCCATGTACTACACCAATCAGAGTATCTCTGATCCCTCATATGATATAGGAGCATACCCATTCACAATAACTTTATGTATTCACAATTATGTCCCAAACTTCAAAGTTTGACATAATTGTCCGCGCGGTAAATACAAATGTGGTGCTAGTCATAGATAGTCTTCCTTTCCCACTTGAATCTCTCAACTTTAAAGTGACTGCTTTCCTAGACATGTCCCACATTGCCGAATCATCCATGGCTATTGGAAACATGCTAAAGTAGCAACACCAAATTAAAGTTTCGACAATCAGTTGAAAGTAATAAGGGTACTTAATCAGGTTATTTAAACCTCTGGGTCTCACACAATGAGGAAGCAGGGATCCATTCACTCATTACCCAATGGTCACATAGGCACACATGGTATGAAACATGTGCTATGGTGCATTTCTTCCTTCTAGGAAGCGTATGTCATTCATTAATAATAATACACTATATAGCTCTTGGTCCAAGTGTACCCCGACACTTGACCTGAGTTTTTCTTTCTTCTTGTTTGTTTTCTACCAATCATCAAACTCAAGAAAACCTCACATCTGGCCATAAGATAAGTCAATGGATGGTGGGAATCCATTTCGATTACTTAAATTCATAATAGTAATCTCATCTTGATTATCTATCAAGGTGACATCATCTCCACATATGATTTCGTGTATCACAAAATCAAAAAAAAAATATCTCATCTCTGCACATTACTCAATGTCAGAGCCGATTGCTCGTATGAGAGAGCCAATCTCAACTTATCAGACATACCTTTAGACATTGAATGCAAATCATCACAAACATGCTTAGAAAGCAAATCATTCAAATGTCAAACATTTATGGGCATATATCTCTATGAACATTCCCAAGTTCAAAAGAGATCACATTCTACACATTCCTAGAGATCTGATTTGACCAACAAATACATCTCTGGATTAAGGCTAAGCAGTAATTTTGGCCACTTCTAAATGCGTAGATACTTATTGTAAAACCACTCATTGATTTACTATAATATCTCACACAAAATTATATTTTGTGTCTATGTTTGATTTTACAGCAACAGGTCAATAGAAAGAGCTTATTATGTAGCTTTGGTTAGCTGATTATCACGATATATACATATAATCATAGCTCCCACATAATACAACTCCCACATGATGTAACATAAGTTCAATCAAATATTTTCCACACTGCAGATATATGTGTCACAAATTATATTTCATATGTGCACAATTTTACACAAGTTTGCTTCTTGCTACTATTAGAGTAAGCATTTCAATAGAAGCAAATTTAGAGGTAGACTCACACGAGTAAGCATTTCAATAGAAGCAAATTTAGAGGTAGACTCACACTTATCCAAATCCCCTCCTTAAATCCATATATGTGTATTCTTTCGACAACTTTCCTCCAAACCAAGGAAATTATCTACAGTGTTTGTCAAGTATTGTCCAATACCTCATATTAGAATTAGACAATATCTTATGACCCATGACATAACAAATTGTTGGTCCCAAGAGGCATACGAAAGGGTCTAGAAGGGGGGGGGGGGGGTTGAATAGACCCTGAAGTCTTTTTCGACTTTTCAAAGTTTCGTACTAAAATAGTTTGGATGCTTGAAAATGTAAACGCTTGGCTAAGCGTTTACTAGAAGACTCTTTTGATAAAGTTAACTTAGACTCAAGATTTGAATACTATAACCATCAGATTTAAGCGTTCAGTCCTTTGATCAGGGTTAGCACAGCGGAATGATTTTACAAGTTTTCTCTTTGAAAGGTTTTAGCGTCACAAAGTTTTCCTTAGTTGCTTTTCTTTAAAACATTTTAAACGCTTAGAGTGCTTAGCGCTTAGTCAAGCGCTTAAGACTGATTTGAAAGCTTAGTGTTCTCTTTTGGAAATAGTCGCTTAACTGTTTTAATGCCTTTTTAAAGATATGATATGCAAATATAAAGTAAAGCAATAAAACAGTAAGTGACACAAAATATTGTAAGGTTCACTGGGTGGTGTAATCCCAGCTACGTCCTTCTTCTCCTTTGCACTCGGAGGCAATCTACTAGATTGATTCTCGAAGAGTCACACAAAGACTTCTACAAAATAGGGAACAATGGAAGAGATGGATGTGGATGACTTGAGCTCCTTGGGCACACAGATTTCTGCTACAAGTCACTTCAATCCTCTACTTCTGGAAAGACGATCTTGAGCTCCTTGATCACACAGATTTCAGCTCCAATAAAGATCTTCTCCAAGATGGCCTTGATCTCCTTGATCACACAGACTTCAGCTCCAATAAAGACCTTTCTTTAACAAGCTTCTCTTTCTAACATAAAGTCTTATCTTGTCATCATCAAAACATCAAACAAACCTGTTACAATAAACCCTCAACACCTTTCATCTGAGTGAGAAAGATTGTTGACTTCCACAAGCAGTATTTTTGAGTAAGAGAAGTTTGTTGAAGAAAGGTCTTTATTGGAGCTAAAGTCTGTGTGATCAAGGAGCTCAAGGCCATCTTGGAGAAGATCTTTATTGGAGCTGAAATTTTGTGTGATCAAGGAGCTCGAGATCGTCTTTCCAGAAGCAGAGGATTGAAGTGACTTGTAGCAGAAATCTGTGTGACCAAGGAGCTCAAGTCATCCACATCCATCTCTTCCATTGTTCCCTATTTTGTAGAAGTCACTGTGTGACTCTTCGAGAATCAATCTAGTGGATTGCCTCTGATTACAAAGGAGAAGAAGGACGTAGCTGGGATTACACCACCTAGTGAACCTTACAATGTTTTTTGTCACTTACTGCTTCATTGCTTTACTTTATATTTGCATATCATATCTTTAAAAAGGCATTAAAACAGTTAAGCGACTATTTCCAAAAGAGAACGCTAAGTTTTCAAATCAGTCTTAAGCGCTTGACTAAGCGCTAAGCACTCTAAGCGTTCAAAACGTTTTAAAGAAAAGCAACTAAGGAAAACTTTGTGACGCTAAAACCTTTCAAAGAGAAGACTTGTAAAATCATTCCGCTATGCTAACCCTGATCAAAGGACTGAACACTTAAACCTGAGTGGTTATAGTATTCAAATCTTGAGTCTAAATTAACTTTATCAAAAGAGTCTTCTAGTAAACGCTTAGCCAAGCGTTTACATTTTCAACTATTTTAGTACGAAACTTTGTTAAGTCGAAAAAGACTTCAGGGTCTATTCAACCCCTCCCTTCTAGACCCTTTCGTATGCCTCTTGGGACCAACAAGTGGTATCAGAGCGGTTGAAGTTGAAATTTTAAATTTCCAAGCATAGCTGCTTGTTTAGATCCCTTTTTAAAGTTTTAGTTGCTTTAAAATTTTTCATGGCATTTTCAAGAGTACCTAAGTTGACCGAGTCAAATTATGACTCATGGAAGGTCAAAGCATTTGCTTATCTTTGTGCTTGTGATGATGAAATGTGCGATATCATTTCAGATGGACCGATTCGAATACTCGAAGTCATCACTAGAGCGCGTGGAGCTACTGAAGCCACTCCAGATGGTTATGTTGAGAAACCAAAGCATGAGTGGTCAGCTGATGAGCGTCGAAGAGCAAATTTGGATAATGTTGGACGGAATGCTCTATATACAGCCATTGGTGACAATGATAACTTATTCAATAAGGTTAAGTCGTGCTCTATGACTAAGCAAGTTTGGGATAAGTTAGCCATAATATGTGAAGGTTCAGCAGAGATGAGAGAGAACAAGCTCTCCATAGCCATGCAAAGATTTGAGCAGTTTAAGATGATGCCAAGCGAGACGCTAGATCAATTGGATGCGAGATTTACGTCGCTTATTACAGAGTTGGCGTCTTTGCATAAGAAGTTGACCAACAAAGAAATGGTCAAAAAGATTTTTAGGAGTCTTCCAAGCAAATATTTGATAAAGACTGTAGCAATGAGAGAATCACAAATGTTAGACTTTATTACGCCAGAATATGTGTTCTCGGAGCTAAGGGCTTTTGAATTTGAATTGGGAGAAGTCAGCGACTGATTCCGGAGCATTAATCGCTACAACCAATATCAAGGGAAAATCAGTCAGTGAGGTGGAAGCGACAGAATCAAGTAAGGAAAAGGAAATGGATTTATTGGTCAAGAAATTCAAGAAATTTCTTAGATATGAAAAGAGAAATCCTGCTCCTCATTCCTGAAGGTATGATTAATTTAAACGCTTAATCATTATGCATCATATTTTCATTAGACATATAATGTAGGGGGAATTAACTTTATTATATTGTCTAAAAGCGTTTTTCAAAAGTGTTACAAGTTATCAAATTTAGGGGGAACTTTAAAATTGTACTTGTACACATGTGTAAGCGTCAATGATCAAAAACAATTTTCATATGCATAGATCATCAACGCTTATTGTTATTTGTGCATGATATGTTGAACGCTAAAACATAAAAAGGTTTTAATTTCAAGCGTCAACATAAATCTTCCAACAAGTGATATTATTTCAAGTGGTATCACATAAATTCAACAAGTGGTATTAAGCGTTGAACACATTTCCTTCAACACTTAATAGAAATTTTTATAAAAATCATGCATAAATTTTAAAAAGAAAACTAGAGGCAGACTTAGTTGGGATGTTGATTTATCAACGAGTGATATCAACAAATGATATCTACTAGTGGTATCAACCATGGTGAAAATCGCTAGGAAAAATTTCTTTTTCTCACTATCCGTCCAGATGTGGATGAGACTGTGGACGCTGAGCGGTTGATAGAAGTGGCCGAAAGATTACCCCCACACCAACTTGTCCTCTTCCCGAAGTGCTCAAAAGACAATCTCCTTGAGTCGCTTGCCAGCAGTACTTTCCCTACAACCAAACGCTTAAAGCAGATCCTGCAGCCTTTCCTTGATGATGCCAAGAAGGGGGAAAAGATAAGAAAAGCAGTTTAAGGGGGAAGAGAAAGAAGACAAGGTATGAGTTTTCAGTATAAATCATTACGCTTTCAATTCCATATATATGAATGAATGATTTATCGCTGAAACACCTAGTTGAAGCTAATCTAAATTTAGCTAACTGATTTAACTTTCTAAATGCTAACTTATATTATTTTGGGCTTTTCTTTGAACTCTTCATCTTTAAAAGAGTTATAAGAGTTAAGGTCTAGACATCATCAAAAAGGGGGAAATTGGTATCAAGTACAACCACATTGTACTTCAAGATCCAAATATCAACTATTGGAATATGGTGGTCTAGATATTTCTATATGGAATCTTTGGATACATTTCAAGGTTACAGCTTTATGCTGTACGAGTGGTGATGAGCTCATAACTATCTACTATAAAATCGTACGATAGAAAGCTTTTTCATTGATCTTGACACTGAGCAAGATTCATCTTGTATTATTTACATAGATTTTAACATCAAGTTGAATGATATACTCATCATGTCCTCTACTTCATAAGTTAAAGGAAAACCATTCTCAATGGTTTTACGTACTCCTTATCATCCCGGCTATTAATACATTACCAATAAAGAGATAGAATTCCAAACATCTTAATGGACTTACGCACAAGAAAATAAGGGTCTACATCTGTGAAGATGAAAACACACGTATAAGATCACATTTTCGTAAGATCTCATACACCATTATTTTGAAGACTGGTTCTTGCCACAAAGATTGTGAGATTACAAACTTTACCTTTTGACCTTTGTCCATGGAATCCTCAAGGCATTCCTATGTAAATCTTTACAATGACATAACTGTTAAGAAATGCAGTCTCATGTCCATTTAGATATAATCTAAATCTCAAATGTCCATAATAACCAAGAAAGCATAATAAAGTCATATACCACCATTAGAAAATAAGTTTTGTCTCAAGATATATATACCCTTGTATATATACATATAACTCATTTTTCACTAGGTGATCTTTATACCTCAAAATCAAATACCAACATTTTTAGTAGATTTCGAGAGCTTATACAAAGGTTCTCAATATCCCCGCGTCTAATGTTGAACCAGAATCCAAACTTGGTTTGATTGTATTAAATAGAGCATACGTAATATGTTAGTCACACTATAGCTAATAGAGACTGTGCAACTCAAATCTTTAAACCATGTGAAAGTCAAAATGCCACATTTTGGTTGTGACTTCATCACGAGGGCAATTGCTGCCACAAAGACAACTATCCCCTCCTCAGCAATTGGCACGAGAGTTATTGATGCCACACATGTTTACAGATTTTGTAAGTTCTATAAATACTCATTCATTGTATTAATTCAATTTTATTCAGTAAGACAAGATGGGGTCTCACTATATTGGACTCTATCTAATCTTTTTGGAGAATATTTTGTGCTTGCACATAATAATGATTCAACTCTTAACTTGATCACCTAGGCAAATTTGCCCCCACTTAAACTCGGGAACAAAATTTTCTTAAGTGATATAATAAGGCACATAGCCACTATTTGAATCATTAAACCTAAGCAAAAGTCACAATAATGACTCGACTCTTAACTTCATCACCATGGAAAATTTACTCCCACTCAAATTTGAGAATGCAATTTTCTTAAGTGATATATAATGGAACATAGCCATTATTTGAATCATTAAATCTAAGCAAAGGTCATAAAATTATGATTCGACTCTCTGTTTGATCACTTTGATGAATTTGCTCCCACTCAAAATCGGAAACACAATTCTCTTAAGTGATACATAGGCACATAGCCACTATTCGAATCATTATTCTTAAGCAAGTGTTTAGCAATTTCAAGATTTTCATCCCAAAAATTATTCTTCGAATATTCTGTGATTTACTAATTTTTCATATCATGTTCACCTAGAACATGTACCCTTAGATCATTCGTACATCTTTGAGACACAAATGCATTGTCTCTTGATTTGATTTATCGAGCTTGTTTGAAAATTTTACCAATTTGATTCTCTCCGTAATATATAAGAAACATTCTAATGTTTCATATCATGAGAAATCAAACAAACAAGATCAGGGTATGTGAAAAAGTAATAAAATATGAAGTTCATTTCCCAACTTTCACATTATCTAAATCACAGATGTCTAATAGAATTAACTGCAATGAAAGATCAACTGACTAATCTCTGAATCATCACATGTGATTTACCACAAGTTGGCAATCAACTACGAAATATGTATTCAGAGAGTTTCTCTTATTAGCTTGGTGTCTCGATTCATTGTGACTTAGCTAAGCATACATAAGTGCATGTAACGGTGTTCATGTTACTCAACGAACACATCATTGATTATGCCCGAATAATCAATGTACCTTGGTCACAATTCACCGTCAAACCATTAAAATATACATAGATAGTACCACTTTATGTATCTATTCTTTAGATACTAACCAAGTAAAAAAAAAACTTAAATCTAAGCAAATGAACAATACAATCTTAGAAGAACAACTCAAAAGATCAAGTCCAATGATCTTATAGTATAATAAACGCTTCTCGATTACACATAACCATAAACCTAAATCCACAAAGGACAAGATTTAATAACTTAGTGCTTAATGTCTAAACAAGCACATATAAGCGTCTTAAAGTGCTATGTTTTCAACTCAGTGCATACACGAGTGAAATGACCCATTGTATGTCAATTGTAGCACTGTTAACCTTATACCACTTCTATTCATTTCAGTGGTTAAGTTTGTTCTTCTTAGATCCATATCATGTCTCTTTCTTGATTTTCTCTTTGTTCTAATCTCATTTACAGTAAGAGTCTCAAACTCTCTTTAAAACAGACCATCAACAAATTCTAAGTCATTATCAAAGAAGCAATATTCTCTCATGAAGAGAGCATAAAGTGACTAACACCATTTATGAAAGTCTTTTTACAGTCAAATAAATTGAACTCGACTCTTAGATGCTTCAATTACTCGAAAGAGACCGGACAATTTGAACTTACTCGATCATAAGAGAAGACATTGTTTGTTGACTTTAACTTCTAATAGTATTTGACATCACCCTTAAATTCAACTCGTTTTCCTCGTTATTCAGGGTATACTTGTAATCCTCAAATACTAGAGTCAACAATACCAATTTAATTCAACTTTATGGATGTATTGCTCATTTGGTACACCCACAGATCAATAGTATGATTTCTCATTGACAAATGAGATCATAGACCATACCATTTACCAAGATATCAAAAAACACTAGGGGAAATTCCTTTCCACTTATGGCAAATTTATTGATCTTTTATTATATATTGAGTAGGGAGACCCACAATAAGTTTTTCATGACTTGGTTGCTTCCGTCTAGAACGTTTAATTCCATCTTATATATTCCAATACTTAGTAGAGTCACACTTCATCTAAGTAGGTAATTCAATACTCTGTCACGCCCCAATTTTTCTATTGAAAAGGGTTTAAACTCAAAGCACGATTCTATTAAAATAGTGCGTCCAAAATAAAACTACGACAAATATCCTTGAATCAGGTACTACTACTTATAAGTACTCGTCTAGTACTTCTCTACAAACCTCAATATTCATATGAGATTTTGGTTGCCATGGTCATACTAGAGATATCATTCAGATGCCCATTAATACAAAAATTAATTTCGTACTTAGCAATAACATTATGATAGTTCACCATAATGTACAGATTCGAAAGGTCACATCGTGCCCAATCATCACCCATTCCAAAATGTTCACTATCACGACTTAATTTTCTAGTACAAAATCTCACAAAGTTCTAGGTGAGAATATCTCGCTCAACCTTAGAACTCCCACATAATCATAATTTAAACATATCATGTTTCATATAAGAACACATCTTATAATTCACATAAAAAAATAGCTAAAATTATCATATGAAATGCATACAATTATAACGTGATAATCATGCATTCATAATATCATAATTTTTACAAGATAAACATTTATTGCATAACATGTTATTACAAGATACAAAACATGTTTATATATGCAAGCAACCATCTCCTTAACACTTTAATACGCAAGTTGGATATCACACTTTAAATTCTCGCCAATCCTTAGTGCTCCCGAAAATCGCCATATAATTAAATGAGAAGATGTATTGAATTTGGTCATAACCAATCCTTTCATCCAATTCTCACATCGAAAGTATTATCACTTATATTCACAATACTCCTGTCAAGACTCAATTTCTCAAAATTTCACGAAAAATTTAATTTTCTCGAAAAAATTAAATTTTCACGCACATCTTTAATTTGAGCATCATATGTATAAGTGTCCAAAAACTCTCACATATGTAAGTTTTCTAAATATTCGTTTGACAAAAGTCTCGGTGGGATCTCCATTCAACAACTTGAAGTCACACAAAAAACCTTCAAGTCATTTTTTTTAATTCCGAACAATTTTCATGAAAAAACGGTTTTTTTCACATGCTTTATTAATTGAGTACGATACATATAAGTGATCAAATACTTCAAATAAGTAGCCAACCCCTCCAAATACTTTTCCTAATTTACAGAAAAAAAAATTTAGAATTTTTTTCTTTTCAAAAAATAAATTTTTCAGCAATTTTCACCAAATATTATAGTTCAAAACTTGGGAAAAATATTTTTATATGCTGAAAAATTTATTTTTATTTACCAAAAAGTAGAAAATTAAATTTGGAGCGTAACAGTATTTTTTTCGGCCGAAATCGGCCTCCGAAACACTGTGCACGCGCCCCGCACGCACTACACAAGTATAAGGGGCTGTTTGATTGCTTCTTAGAGCAGCAGCCACCAGGCCACTCGCCCATGATAGTGAGTGCATGATACGCGCCACTATTCATTGCGTTCCGGTGATTTTGTTTTGGCTACTCCCACTTAATTTCGTCGGACAAATCTAACAGTGTCGTCCGTTTTTCATTCGGAGCCTTCTAAGGTGCTATGTGTATTTCACACACTCGTTCCGAGACTGGGAATGTGACTAAGGCACTGTTCATCATCTTCTCCAACTAGCAAGAAACCTAATCCGATTTTAAACTTTAAATTGCAATATCTCACTCATTTCAAGTCCATTTTTGACGAGTCATAGATGGTTAGAATCTTCTTGACGAGTAGAATCCATCCATGTAAGTTTTATCCCAAAATACGCTGATTCAAAAATGGGTTTTTTCGGATTTGTGCGGTTCGGGTCAACATTTTCTCATAACATGCAATATTTTTAACCATGAAATATAACCTATCATATCTATGACATATACGCATGCTTTGATCGAAAAAATGAAGCAAAATATGATTTCTATGAAAATATGCCATTGAAGACCCATTTGAAGCATAAAACGGGTTTCTTGTAAATCCATGGTTATGGAGCATTAAAGCATGTAAAATACAGCATATTATCGTCTAGATATCAATCCCGAAGGCTCTAATACCAATGACGAACATATAATGCGGAATTCAAAATATTACGGTTCAAGAATCACTTACTTGAACCCGGAAATTTGAGGACCTTTTTCGGTTGAATCACAGACTTGATTTACACCTTTGAATGCTCCAATTCTTCTAAGTCCAATCACATAATGGAAGAGACTTGTATTCCACAACCCAAATCCTCGAAAGGATGAGTAAAATGACCATTCTCAAGATGATATCATGTGTCCCCATTATCTTGCCTATATTATGGACGAAAATGTATGTCCTTTTCCCTCATTTTTGTGTGTTAAAATCATGTGTAAATTGTTGGAGATGATAGGAGTTATATCTCCTTGGTTGTGGTTAACTTCCCATTCAAATTCAAATGGAGTAAAACCACTCCCTCCATTTCATGTTCAAAATCCGGGTCGGGTCAGCCGTCATGGACAACCCAAACCCCATCGAATTGATGCAGAATCGTCGTTCTCTTTGTCTTGCTCATTTTCTGGCTCCAAAATCTCTTCCAATGCTGAAATTTTCGAACCCTATTGATGTTGTAAGAAGAGGTATGTATAGAAGAGTATCCGCCAAGTCTCCTAGTTGACTTAGGTATCAAAACTTGCCAAAATTCGTCCAGCCGACTCCAACGTTCGAACGTCACCAACCCAACGTTCGAACGTGGTGACATGGCATAAGTTGTTTGACTGGGCATTGACTGGGCTAATGTTCGGACGCTGGAAATCTCACGTTCGAACGTTAATGACGTGGCGACGCACGAACGTTGAGTTCTCCACGTTCGAACATTGAGTTCTCCACGTTCGAACGTTGAGGGTAGATTCTCCCCACAATAATGTTTTTCCGCCCCTTTCGCTCGATTGTCATGATTTTACCCCTGTACTCATTTAACACACAAATCAAAGCCACAAGTGGTAAAAATCACTCATAATCGACTCTAAACCAACCAATTATCGGGCCCTAAAACACGTAAAACTCAAGCTTATCAGTTGCCTTTGCAATTCATTGCTCATTGCGGCCAACATGAGACATCGCACTTGCACGTCATCTTCCTTCCATTGCTGGTACTGGAATTTCTCATCATTAGATGAATCCTCTTCCGGCTCTTCTTGCACCGGTATGTCAAGGACATACCCCCTTTTCTCGGACAAAAGGTTAATCTTAAGGTTACGAAACCAATCTTCAAAGTTGGGACCGGTTAGTTTGTTTGTTTTGAGAATTGTTTTGAATGGATTAGACATATCGTGTTATCTACAAAATGTACGAGGCAGACGATAAGTAACGTATTTTTAAATAAAGTTCTTATACAATTTGGTCCTTAATTGTACAAGTCTCCCACTGTTTTTCCAAATCCCACCACCTTCTTAGTGTGATTAGAAGAATAGTTAATTATTTAGTGGGCTTGAGATCTATTCAAACTTCGTCATATGCCCCATTTTCTGCGCTAACATATGAGTAGTTTGAATAGTGGCTTTACCGGGCCTTTTATCTTCCTTAATAGTTGTCAAGATCTTTTTCCTCATCTTTCGCGTGTGCCCCATTTTCTGAGCTAACACATGGTAGTCGATGTTAGGCTCGACCCATCAAATATCCCGTGGCCAATCATCAATTCCATTACCCCCATTTTCTGAGCTAAGTAATGAAACCAATGATCCCATAGGGCATCTTATGCTTAGTAATGCTCACAGCCTTTCTTAGGTTCAACCCACCCTATTTTTTGAGCAAATGGATTTGAACTTCAGTGGCATATCACATGGCAATTACTTATGATGGAAGGAATGGAAATAGAACTCCAATTCTATTCCCACATTAGCCTAATATTTTTGAAGGAGGGAATTACATTGCATACATGTAGGTCTCATCAGTATTACAATTATCTTGTTTAGTAATCTATCCTATGCATGCATTTCACAACACATCACATATCATATTGGAAAGATAAATAAACATCCCATAAAGCGGTAAATTGAGGATGAACCACCTCGAGCCCTAACCTACTAACCCACTGAGCCAAAGTGGGCCAGGACATTCTAGAAAATAAAAACAACTAGACTATTACAATGGGTTCCACCACAACATACAAGTCTTCGAGTCTTGGCTTCGTCTTGTCGCTCCGTCTTCGATTACATAGTCTTTCAACTACTACTAATCTACTTGAAAGAAAAGTAAAAGCTAAACCGACTATTTTTACAACTCTAGAATATTACATACAACGAAAACCATACAACATAGACTAGGCTCGTGGTTCATCCCCATCACATAAGCATGATTTACCCATCCGTCGTCTAAACAAAATTGCAAATTTCATCGGGATAATATTGATTTTCAATTTCTAAAACCCTTTTCAGAAATTATAGGTTTTTAAAACAATTAACCGGGGTCAGGTTCTTGGGTTACCTGACCTTTCGGCATCAAAAACGAGAAAAAAATTTCAATTCATGTCTGCTGACAACGCTCGGGCGCCGGCAGAACCACGCTCATGCACCGACCTGGCGGCGACAGAGGCAAGACCACCAGGTCTCACTCGCCGGCGCCTGGGCACGAGCGACAACACCTGTTGCTGTTACAGGATCTCTCCCCTTTTCATCCATGAGTGATTCGTTGAGTCAATGATGGACAAAATCGATCCCACCTCGGGCCAGGTATAATCACTCGACAATTGAGCCTTCGGCCCGATCATCTCACGACGTCCTACCACCGGTGATTCCAAAATCATCCTTCATCATCCAAATAAATCCACCCACACCCAAGATTCATCCTTTTCAATTGAATTTCTCAAACCAAAATCGTTTTTCACAGAAAAAACATCATAACAATCAAATATATCCCAATCGAAAACTCAATTATTCTAAATGACAGACATATTATTTGGTGGTCCCAAGTGGCATACGAAAGGGTCTAAAATGGGGGGGGGGGGTTGAATAATAGACCCTTAAGTCTTTTTCGACTTCAAAAATTTCGTATTACTTTTAAAGATTAGAATGCTTAGAAAGCTGAGCGCTTAGGTCAGACGCTTCAGTAAAGATAACTTAGACTTAGTGATTTCAGCAATTTACCAAAGTAGGGTAACGCTCAGATCACTTAATCAGGGTTAGCACAGTGGAAATGATTTTAAAGCTTTAGCGTTCGTTTTGGTTAAATAGTCGTTTAGCAGATTGACTCGTCTTTTTTAGAATAGATAGAATAATATAAAGCAAGACAATAATAAAAGTAAATGACACAAGATATATAAGGTTCACTGGGTGATGTAATCCCAGCTACGTCCTTCTTCTCTTTTTTTTACTTGGAGGGAATTTACTAAGATGATTATCAAAGAATCACACAAAATCTTCCACAAGATAGTAAATAGGTGAAAATGATCTTGGGCTCTTTGATCACACAGATGTCAGCACCAATGGAGATCTTCTTCTACAAGCTTCTCTCACTCAGAAATACTGTCTGTAAAGGGTTTCAACGGCTTTCTCACTCAGATGAAAGGTTGAGGGTTTTGTCACATAGGTTTTGTTTGTTTTTGGAAAGATCAAACAACTTGGAATATCTCAGTAAGAATTTAGATTTCTTCTTTGGAAGAGGTTTGAGATATTTGTGACTGCCTGGAATGTATATGAAAAGCTTGAAAGATTTTGGCTATGGAGTTTCTAAGCTTTTTCTTTGAATGAGAATTTTCAGCAAAGTTTTCTTGTGCATGTACGTATGTATCTCTCCGTGTCACCTTTTTAAGGTTTGCTGGAAGGGGGTATTTATAGGCAATTCTTGGGATCTGTCCGTTGGACACATGTAGGAGCGTGCCTGTCATGCGGCGCATGATTCTACCTTTTCTCTGACATTCCTGAAAATTCGCTGGTTCCGATTGGATGGGAGTAGCTATAAACTCTGAAGTTCTGACAGTCTAGTCAAAAGGTGGCTTGTCCACAAGTCATATTGGCTTATCACATTTAATGCACTTATCAGGCATTTAATCCATTTGAATTTATTTCCAGTTTGAAATAAGTGTCCGTTGAATGATTGCATTTAAGTCCTTCATGACTTGAGAATTTATTTCAAGTGAATCTGATGCAAATCGCTAGAGTGCTTTGAGCGCTTGATCCATAAATCCTGAAAAGGTCCTTTAGCGTTTGACAGACGCTAAGAACAAATCTTCATCTTCTTTTAACTTCAGACGCTGATCTTTAACTTCATCTCTAATAGACTCACATAGAATTCTATTAGCGATTCGGTATCTAATACTTAGTCTAAAATCTATAAAGATAAAAATTACAAGCCTAACAAAAAATACATTCTTTCAAACGCTTAAACAATTGATCTATGAAACATAAACTAACATTATATTTTGGGGTCTAACATAAAATCCTATCTTGTCATCATCAGAACATCTAACATGAAATTTCCTAACAATTTTCCCCTTTTTGATGATGTCAAGACCTTAACTCTTATAACTCTTTTATAAATCAAAAGTTCAAAGAAAAGCCCAAAAATAATTATAAGTTAGCGTTTGGAAAGTTAGTAAAGTTAGCTAATGATAGATTAGCCTCAACAAGGTGTTTCAGCAATAAATCATTCATTCATATGGAAAGATAAGCATACATGATTTATACTGAATATAAGAAAAAAAATATAAAAAATTAAAGCATTCATCTTTTCTGTCGCTTTATGCTTTCTTCTTTTTGGTAGATCTCATTTTCTAAGTCCATGAAGAGTCGATCAACGTCTATCATGGTGGTATGTTGGAGCTCATCATAGTCATGCCTTCGCTGTCTAGCACTTTCCTTCAGTTCTTTCAGCATTTCCACCCATTCGCTTGGAGGAATACCAACTTCACGAATTAAATCATAATAGATGTCTTGTCTTTTATCGTTGGATGGTTTCCAGTTGATAGGTCGTCTGCGCGGTCCGGCATAAGCATGAAATCCCATACTTTCCAAAAAATCGACGTCCAATTCCCGAAGCAGGTACTTTCCTAGATAATATCTTGGCTTTGTCTTTTTAGTTGGCATCTTCTTTATGCTCACTATTTCTTCAAACATTGATCGCCAGTGTTTATTATATGTTTTAGATATTGCCTTGGACTTTTCTTTATCTTCCCCCTTCTTGACATCAGCAAAGGAGTTCTTTAAGTCAGTGATGTCCCTTCGGAGAAGCTTGACTTCATCTATCAAGAGAGCGATCTGTTCAGCAATACTCTGAGATATAAGGTTGGAAGAATTGTGACGCTCAGTATCGGCTGAAGCATTCTAGGCAAGCGTCTGGTTGAAATTGTCGGAAAGCTCCTTGATGAGACGAGCTATATAGTTCATCATGGAGATTGTAAGCTTGTTGGCATTTCGCAAATCAGCTTTGAGAACTGTGTCTACTTGATTAAGCGTGGAAGCACTTCGCTCTTCCAATCGAGAACATGAACCCTTTATATCGCTAAGAGAATGTCGAATTACTTTTCTGAAATCTTTAGCTTCTGGATCACTGTCAGAGTCTGAATCTAATGAATTGGAAGATGAATGCTCAGGTTCGTGAGAGCTTGAGACTGCTGGAGCTTTGCCTTTAGATTGGTCTATAATAATAGGCTCTGCAGGCCGTGCTGCTAAGTCAGCATGAACCCCTTCTATCGCTGAGTCGAGCGTCTGAGTTGCGGAGTCAATTTAAACAATTTGTTCCTCAAGTGGAACCTCCTGGAGTGCTGGGGACAATGTCTTGTATATCAGCGTCTGTGGGTTGAGCAACTTCCACAACAGGAGTTTGTTCCTCTTCGATTGCAATAACATCAAATTGAGGCGCTGGACTTGCAACAGGTATGACCCAGACTGGGCCAATCACTTCCATTACGTGCCTTGGACTAATCAGGTTTGTCTGCGGGATGAAAAATATAGCCTCTTCACGCTCTTCATTACTTAGTGCAAGTTGCACTCCTTCTGGCAGATCAACTCCTGAAGTAGAAGTCCAAAATAAATGGCATCAGTGCTTGAGCTGCTTCTTGGTCCACTGGCCTGGTCAGCGATATCATCTTGGCTACTTGAATGTTTTGTTCACAAAAGAGCACAGGGTGAAGGTTGTATCTTAGGAAGTTGCTCAACCCTGAATAGTGGTTGAAAGTGATGTCCAACGCTTGTGCATTTTCTATCACTACTCTTCTGTCTCTGTGGAGTTCAGCAAACTCAGCGTGCTCATTTGTAACATCGACACGAATTTCACTTTGTCCTGGAAGAAGCGGTTGTTTACTGGTGGAGGCTTCTTCGTTCAAATTTGGAAACATTCGCTGAACAAACGCTTGACGGGGGTGAAACACATAGCGTCCGCTTTGACTGAATAAGGCTAGCTGGTGGCGAATGTAGCTCTCAATGGATTGCCTGTAATTTGGCAGATCGCTAACATTTTCAGCAATATGGTGACGCCGATGAAGTAAAAAGGTAGCAAACCCTCGACATCTGTATTCTATTCCAAATTAAAAAAGAAATGGATATCTCACGAGTTCTTCAAGGGTATAGAAGTGTAAAACAAACTCTTCAGCCGATCTGGCTGTATCCATCATCCATCGCTTACCAAGCTTGTCAGCTTTGTTCTGATCTTTTCTGGCAGCAAGGAATTTCTCAAAGCGTTCAGTTTCTTCATCATAATCCTCAGCCCATAGTCTTGCAAGGTATTCTCGTGCTTCATCTTCTATCCACGAGGTGATAGGATTAGGACGCTCAGCAACTACTGGTCCTTTTCCTTTCCACAATCTGAGAGGTTTGGAGGATAGAGCATTTTGAGGAGAATGAACTACTTTGGGGAAAGCGGAGTATCCAATCCTGTTGAGGATTTCTTCGTCTGGATTCTTTGACCAATCACCCATATGGGGATTCTTGATGATGACTTTATTCTGGCGCAAAGGATAAAAGGATTCTTCAGAATGACCAGTGAAGTTAAAACGCTTCTCATCAAATTCAGTCATGTTGAACGCTGGCCGACGAATATACTCAAGTGGAGATTGGAGTCACTCAAGATTGTAAAGACCTAGATCGGCGAATCGCTCGAAGAATTTAAACTTGTCAGAGTTGGAGAGATCAGTCCTATGGAGAGTAGTTTGAAAATTGATCTCCATTTCGACTAACTGCATGGTGTCAAGCTCTCTAGCGGCATAGTAAAATTCAACGTCTGCATGCTAACGGTACTTCTTCGTTTTCTACTTCTTCTTCTTTGTTTACATTGAAGATAAACGTTGGAGGAGGAGAAGGAGATTTGGGAAAAGGAGAAGGAGACTTCTGTTTCTTCTTGGGCTCCGGCTTCTGCTTCTTTGCTGGCTTGGCTGGCTCAGCGACTTTCAAGGTGATTTTTGGTTTGGGTCGCTTAACTACCACCTCTTCTGCTGATGATGATGAAGACGAAGACATTTGCTCTTCATCATCGCTCTGAACAACTCCTTCGGCAGGAAGTCGCTCACGCTCATCTTTGGGAACCGCTGCTCAACTGCGCTTTCTTGGCCTTAGCAGCTCGCCAATCATTTTCTTTCCATAAAACTTTAGCACAGGTATTTTCTTTCCAGTGGAATTGGTGTAACCGCTAGCGCTAAGAATTCGACTTAAAATAATCCCGTAAGCCTTGGGATTTACCGACTTGGCCATCGCTTGCTTGAAGCGATTGAACACATAAAGGGACCAATTTATCTTCAGCTTGGTCAGAATGGCTACCATCATCTTGTATTGGAGATTGGAAACTTTATCGAAGCTTCCTTTTCTGCATTCGATCATCTTGGCGCATATGTCCGCAAGAATGACATACTCTCCCTTCATATCATTTTTCTTGAAGTTGGGTTCGTAGGCAGCCGCAACTTCATCTTTCTTGATCAATGTCCATACCTTTGTAGCATCACCAAGAGTGACATTTTCCACTTCGACACCATCACTTGGAAAATTTAGTAGAGAAGAAATCAGAGAAGGGGTGAGGACGAAGGTCTCACGGGCGAAGGGAAAGACACAGGAAATGGAGTTTCCTTCGTCGGAGATTTTTGCGTTCTTGAAGAAAAAGAGAGTTTCTTCCTCAAAGAAGTTAAAAATGGCAGTTATCATATCGTGTAAACCAGATTCTTAAACAAGAGGAAGAACAGTCCGAAGAGGGAAATTCTGGTTATCGAAGAGATAGTCCCAGTTAACAAGAAAACAGACGTTAACAGTGACTGGTTTCTCTGATTTGGAAGATTTTTCGGCAGTTAATTTGGAAGATTTGGGTGCCATTGATGAACTTGGAAACGCTTGGGTAGAGGAGAGAAAAGATAATCTTTTGCCTTAGAGAGACCTTTTACAGTAAAAAAGTTTGGAAGTGATAAAGTTTTTCTGTAAAGGTTGTGAAGGGTTTAAATAGGAGGCAAAAATAACTCCTCAACTGGTAGATAAATGACACGTGTTCAGAAGTTAATTTTGAAAATTATGAAAAGTAAATCTCATCCATTTACTCATAAAGACGGATGTCAAAAAGTGCAGTAAAATGGGTAACTACTGTGGAATATAATTGTAATGCCCAATCATCTCTCACGCAGCCAACAATAAGCATGTCATATAGTTAGCATTTATTATTGACTATAAATGGCATGATTGCGCGAACATGATTACTTTTTAATTGTATGATAACTGCATTTAAGGTACATTTTTGTGAACGTTTATCACTAGTTAAGCAGGCACGACGTCTAAGCAGGCATGACATCTAAGCAGACACGACGTCTAGCATTTATCGCTAGTTAAAAAAAAAATGAATTGATAATTGACGTGCTTCCCAGGTGGTCACCCATCTCAGGATTGCTCCCGTCTGAGCACGCTTAACTTTAGAGTTTTGATTGAATTTGGTACACGAAAGCTTCCCACTAGTCACCAGGTCAATATATCTCATGCCCTACGTGCTCTTACGTGTCATTTATATGTCATGATGAATGTAAATATGCGAAACATAGAAAATATAAGGCATAAACGTATAACACGTATTAAGCTAGCAACTACAAATAATTCATTGAATATAATATTATTAAACTTAAACAACCTTCATCATTAAGTTTCAATGACCGACTTAAACCTTATAAAACGGGCTCTCTGGATGAAAATGGAAAGAAAAACAAACGTAAGAAAAAGAAAGAAAAAGAGAGAAGAAAGAAAAGAAAGAAAAAAGAGGAAAAATTCAAGGAAAATTAGGAAAGGAAAAGTAATAGGTAAAGGGAGCTAGGCAAATCGACGTGGTTGTTTCAAGTAAGTCTTTGACCGATTGTTTCTTCAATTTAACCGGTGAATTTGGAATAATTATAGAGGATTGTATTTAGGTATGTTATATACCCTTTTTATAGATTATTGCACATCTAAAATTAGGAAGAAGTATCATTAGCTAGCTTCGGTAGGGTCACCTTTTCTGGTTCATTGCAAAGGACTTAAGGTAAGTTGAAGTTCGTTCACTGCTTCATAAGGACCATATTATGCATGTTTATGGTGTTTTAAGATAATTGTTTGGAAATGAATGTTATTACTTGCCTATTGTGTGAAGTGTTGACGTATATATGTTTATGATGCTTTAAGATGATTACTTGGGAATGAATGTTATTTCTTGTTTATTGTGTATATATGATCATGATGCATGATGTTGATGCACACGTAAATAAAATGATTTGAAAAAGGGAGGTATGGTATTTAATTGATGGTCGGGTAGGCACGGGATGCGGGTGGGACCGGCGGACCCAAAAGACTGGTGGTGAATACCTTGAGGTGTAAAAGCCAAGATAGATAAAGCCACGATGGCCTGGTGGTGAATACCTTGAGGTGTAAAAGCCAAGATAGATAAAACCACGATGTACAGGTGGTGAATACCTTGAGGTGTAAAAGCCAAGATAGATAAAGCCACGATGTACGAGAGAGCTAGCGGTTAATATCATAAGGCCGAAAGGTCGGTTATGAGAACCCCGTGATGCCTCTTTCATTGGCCAATTATTATGAACAGGTTCTGAAAACAGACGCCTATCACTATCAGTCGAATACCACACTTCAAGGGTACCCCAAAAGGAAAGGATAAAAAGGAAAAAGAAAAGTTTTAATTGAACTATGCATTATTGACTGTTGTATGTGATAAGTGAAACATTGTTTTAAAAAAATATGAGCTTCTTCTTACTGAGCCATTAGCTCATTAGGTTCTTATGATGCAGGTGATGATCATGTTTATATGTGAAGGTTGCCCAAGTCTCCAGAGCTGTCAGACAGAAGCCATTATTACTAGATTTGCAAAAATTGGAACTTGAAATTGTGCCTGAAGGGAAGGTATGCGTTTTGTCAGCTCTGATGTTGAAGTCTGCACTTCGTGATAAAATCATTGAAGCTCAGAAAGGTGATGTGTATTTATCTGAGATAAAGAAAAAGATGGATGAAGGAAAAAGGACAGAATTCTCAATATCTGATGAGGGAGTTATGCAATATAATGGGAGGTTATGTGTGCCATCTGATCAAGCCATCAAGGAAGATATTCTAAAAGAAGCTCATACTAGTCCTTATTCAGTACACCCCGGTAGCACAAAGATGTATAAGGTACAACATTATTGGTGGACCGGTATGAAGAAAGATATAGCAACATTTGTAGCAGAGTGTTTAACTTGTCAACAGGTTAAAGCTGAACATCAAAGACCAGCGGGTTTATTAAAGCCTCTACCAATCCCAGAGTGGAAGTGGGAGCATATTACTATGGATTTTGTGCTTGGATTGCCCAAAACTCAAAAGGGATACAACTCCATATGGGTGATTGTCGATAGATTAACAAAATCAGCACATTTTCTTGCAGTAAAGTCGACATATAATATGGATCAATATGCTCAGCAGTACATTAAAGAAATAGTCAGATTGCATGGAGTGCCAGTTTCCATAGTATCCGATAGGGATCCTAAATTCACTTCTACATTCTGGAAGAGTTTGCACAATGCTATGGGAACAAAGCTTGCATTCAGTACAACATTTCATCTACAGAGCGATGGGCAATCTGAAAGGGTTATACAAATACTTGAGGATATGCTATAAGAGCGTGCACACTAGATTTCCAAGGAAGCTGGGATGTGAAATTACCATTGGTAGAATTTACCTATAGCAACAGCTACCAATCTACCACGGGAATGGCACCGTATGAAGCATTATATGGAAGAAAGTGTAGATCTCCAGTTCATTGGGATGAAGTTGGAGAAAGAAGACAACTTGGTCCAGAATTGGTACAACAAACAACAATTATTGTGGAAAAGATACGTGAAAGAATGAAAATGGCACAGAGTAGGCAGAAAAGTTACGCAGACATACGAAGAAGAGATTTGGAATTTTCTATTGGAGATCATGTGTTCCTGAAAGTGGCCCCCATGAAGGGAATCATGAGATTTGGGAAGAATGGAAAACTGAGCCCGAGGTATGTTGGTCCGTTTGAAATTCTTGAAAGAGTTGGAGATAAAGATTACAGAGTGGCAATACCTCCTTCATTAACCGGTGTTCATAATGTGTTCCATGTATCCATGCTGAAGAAATACATTTCAAATCCTTCTCATGTGCTAAGTTACGAGCCGTTGGAGCTATCTCCAAATTTAGCTTATGAAGAAAAACCAGTGCAAATCCTTGATCAGAAGGTGAAATAATTGAGAAACAAAAGTATTAATCTGGTAAAGGTTTTGTGGAAAAATCATGCGGTAGAAGAAGCTACATGGGAATGGGAAGAAGAAATGCGGAACAAGTATCCAGAATTATTTCGGTATGTCAAATTTCGAGTACGAAATTTTTTTGAAGGAGGATATGATTGTAATGCCCAATCATCTCTCACGCAGCCAACAATAAGCATGTCATATAGTTAGCAGTTATTATTGACTATAAATGGCATGAATGCACGAACATGATTACTTTTTAATTGTATGATAACTGCATTTAAGGTACATTTTTGCGAACGTTTATCACTAGTTAAGCAGGCACAACGTCTAAGCAGGCACGACGTCTAAGCAGACACGACGTCTAGCATTTATCGCTAGTTAAAAAAAAAAATGAATTGATAATTGACGTGCTTCCCAGGTGGTCACCCATCTCAGGATTGCTCCCGTCTGAGCACGCTTAACTTTAGAGTTTTGATTGAATTTGGTACACGAAAGCTTCCCACCAGTCACCGGGTCAATATATCTCATGCCCTACGTGATCTTACGTGTCATTTATATGTCACGATGAATGTAAATATGCGACACATAGAAAATATAAGGCATAAACGTATAACACGTATTAAGCTAGCAGCTGCAAATAATTCATTGAATATAATATTATTAAACTTAAACAACCTTCACCATTAAGTTTCAATGACCGACTTAAACCTTATAAAAGGGGCTCTGTGGATGAAAATGGAAAGAAAAACAAACGTAAGAAAAAGAAAGAAAAAGAGAGAAGAAAGAAAAGAAAGAAAAAAGAGGAAAAATTCAAGGAAAAATAGGAAAGGAAAAGTAATAGGTAAAGGGAGCTAGGCAAATCGACGTGGTTGTTTCAAGTAAGTCTTTTACCGATTGTTTCTTCAATTTAACCGGTGAATTTGGAATAATTATAGAGGGTTGTATTTAGGTATGTTATATACCCTTTTTACAGATTATTGCACATCTAAAATTAGGAAGAAGTATCATTAGCTAGCTTCGGTAGCGTCACCTTTTCTGGTTCACTGCAAAGGACTTAAGATAAGTTGAAGTTCGTTCACTGCTTCATAAGGACCATATTATGCATGTTTATGATGTTTTAAGATAATTGTTTGGAAATGAATGTTATTACTTGCCTATTGTGTGAAGTGTTGACGTATATATGTTTCTGATGTTTTAAGATGATTACTTGGGAATGAATGTTATTTCTTGTTTATTGTGTATATATGATCATGATGCATGATGTTGATGCACACGTAAAGAAAATGATTTGAAAAAGGGAGGTATGGTATTTAATTGATGGTCGGGTAGGCACGGGACGCGTGTGGGACCGGCGGACCCAAAAGGCTGGTGGTGAATAGCTTGAGGTGTAAAAGCCAAGATAGATAAAGCCACGATGGCCTGGTGGTGAATACCTTGAGGTGTAAAAGCCAAGATAGATAAAACCACGATGTACAGGTGGTGAATACCTTGAGGTGTAAAAGCCAAGATAGATAAAGCCACGATGTACGAGAGAGCTAGCGGTTAATATCATAGGGCCGAAAGGTCGGTTATGAGAACTCCGTTATGCCTCTTTCATTGGCCAATTATTATGAACAGGTTCCGAAAACAGACGCCTATCACTATCACTCGAATATCACACTTCGAGGGTTCCCCAAAAGGAAAGGATAAAAAGGAAAAAGAAAAGTTTTAGCTGAACTATGCATTATTGACTGTCGTATGTGATATGAGAAACATTGTTTTAAAAAAATATGAGATTCTTCTTACTGAGCCATTAGCTCATTAGGTTCTTATGATCACAGTCGCTTATGAATTGAGATAAGTATAATTTTAAAGTTCCCCCTAAATTTAATAACTCATTTCAATTTGAAAAACGATTTAGACATAATCATAAAGTGGATTCCCCCTAAATTATATGCCTATAAAATATGATGATCTATGATTTAAGCGTTTCAATCAATCATACCTAATTCACTTCTCAAAGTGAGAAAGCGTTGTTCGTTGAGCGCTTTGGTGAAGATATCTGTCAATTATTTGTCAGTTCCAATGAAGTGCATGGAGATATCTTTCTTTTGAACATGGTCACGCAAGAAATGGTATCGAATGTCAATGTGTTTAGTTGTAGAATGGAGAATAGGATTTTGGGTCATAGCTAAAGTGCTTCAGTTATCACAATGGATTGGGGTAGGACCTAGAATTGTTCCATAATCTCTAAGTTGTTGCCTCATCCAAAGGATTTGTGCACAACAGCTCCCAGCGGCTACGTACTCTGCTTCAGTGGTACAAGTCGCTATGGATTGTTGTTTCTTACTTTGCCACGAAATTAGTCTATCACCTAGAAATTGACATGTACCACTAGTACTCTTTCTATCTATTTTGCATCCTGTAAAATCTATGTCTGAATAACCAATTAGTTCAAAATGAGAGTCCCTTGGATACCATAAGCCCACATTTTGTGTGCCTTTTAGGTATTTAAGGATTTTCTTGGTAGCATTTAAGTGTGACTCTCTACGATCAGCTTGAAAGCGTGCACACATGCATACCGAAAACATAATATCAGGTCTACTAGCGGTAAGATAAAGAAGTGATCCAATGATACCTCTATAGTTAGTGATATCAATTTTCTTCCCACTTTCATCTTTATCTAACTTAAGCGTTTGGCTCATTGGAATTTTTTAAGATGATGCATTTTCCATACCAAATTTCTTAATCATATCCCTTGTATATTTAGCTTGGTTTATAAATATGCCATTAGGGAGTTGTTTAACTTGTAATCCTAAGAAGAAAGTTAATTCACCCATCATGCTCATTTCAAATTGTTCTTGCATCATTTTCGAAAATTTCACACACAATCGCTTATTGGTAGAACCAAATATAATATCATCAACATAGATTTGGACTAAGAGAATATCTTCATTATGGGTAATTTTAAATAACATTGTGTCAACGCTGCCTTTTGAAAAGCCTTTACCTATAAGGAAGATAGAGAGAGTGTCATATCATGCTCTTGGTGCTTGTTTAAGGCCATATAGTGCCTTATCCAATTTGTAAACCATACTCTTACCATGGTTGTTGATGAATCCTGGTGGTTGCTCCACATAAACTTCTTCTAGGAGTTTACCATTCAGGAATGCACTCTTCACGTCCATTTAGTATACTGTGAACTTGTTGAATGCTGCAAATGCTAGGAACATACGAATCGCTTTAAGACGGGCTACTGGGGAATATGACTCATCAAAATCAATACCCTCTTCTTGACAATAACCCAGAGCGATTAATCTGGCTTTGTTTCTTATAACAATGCCATCTTCATCCATCTTGTTCCTAAAAACCCATCTATTTCCAATAACTCCTTGGTGAGTTGGTCTTGGTACTAGCGTTCCAACTTTGCTTCTCTCAAATTGGTTAAGTTCTTCTTGCATTGCTTCTACCCAACTTGAATCACTGAGCGCTTCATCCACTTTCTTTGGTTCCATTTGAGATAGGAAACTTGCGAACATAGCCTCATTGATTGTAGCGGACCTAGTTCTAACAGGTGCTTCAATATCTCCAATTACAAACTTTGGTGGATGGTCTCTAAGCCATTTATGGTCTGGTTGGAACGGGTTGAGAGACTCCTGATTATCAATTGCTTGACCCTTATTTGTCTCTGGCGCAGTCACTGCATCATTCACAGTTCCAATTTGCTCTTGATGATCATTCTCTTCATGATCATCAACGATTCTGATAATATCATCATTTGTAACCTCACGAGTAACTTTAGGAATAGGCACGAAGATCTCATCATCCTCGTCATCACTGTCATCACCAATATTGATTTGTGACGCTTGTTGGGCAAGATCTTCAATTCCTACATCATTAGGATTAACCTTACTCGGTTCTTGGTTAGCATCATCAAACACAACATGAATGGATTCTTCAACCTTCGATTTGATCTTATTTAAGATGCGAAAACTCTTTCTATTCTTGGAATAGCCTAGAAAGATTCCCTCATCCGCTTTAGGATCAAATGTCTTTAGGCTTTGGGATCCATTGTTATGAATGAAACATTTTGAACTAAATACATGAAAATATGAAACGTTAGGCTTACGTCCCTTCCACAACTCATATAGAATCTTCTCATGTTGCTTGTTGATCATACACCGGTTCTGAGTGTAGCAAGCGGTATTGATAGCTTCGGCCCAAAGCCTTTGAGGCAACTTAAACTCTGCAAGCATCGTCCTAGCAGCTTCTTGAAGCGTTCTGTTCCGTCGCTCAGCAACTCCATTCTGTTGAGGTGTTCTAGGAGCAGAATACTCATGAAGTATTCCAAAATCTATACAAAACTTCTCAACAAATTGGTTAGTAAATTCAGTTCCTCTATCGCTTCTAATTCTCGTCACTTTTAAATCTTTATAAGTTGGCAATTGACGAATTAGCGATGTGATCTTGACACTAGTTTCATCTTTGGTCGCTAGAAATTCTACCCATGTATAGCGAGAGAAATCATCAACTATTACTAGGGAGTAGTTTTTACCACTAACACTCATGATTTGAATAGGACCAAACAAATCTAGATGCAATAGTTTAAGGACTCTAGAAGTAGATAGGCATGGTTTTTTCTTAAAAGATGATTTAACTTGTTTACCCATTTGACATGCATCACATAAGCAATTCTTTTGAAAGGAACCCTTAGGTAATCCCTCACAAGATTTAGCGAAATTAACTGAGAGATTGCCTTATTAAGGTGATTCAATTTTCGATGCCATAACCAACCCAATTCATTTTGACTTTTAGCAACAAAGCATGTGGGGTTGTTATCAATTGTAGAATCCCAATCCACTAAATAAACATTATTTGTTCTTTTTCCTCTTAGTTTAGTAGACTTAGTCTTAGCGTCGTTAACATAGCAGAAGTCGCTTGAAAATTTAACTTCAAAGCCTTTATCACAAATTATTCTTAAGACCCTCAACATAATATATAAATCACTGATTATGATGTTCCCCCTATGCATGATACCTATACCTTTGGTTTTACCTTTGGAGTTATCATCGAATATAACTTAAGGACCATTGGTAGCTCGATAGTTGACTAGAAGATCTTTTGGAACCTGTCATGTGTCTTGACGATCCACTATCAATGTACCAAACTGAAGTATTGGTGTTGGCTCTAGGTACCTGCATTTAAGGATAGTTCTAATTCTTCTTAGGTACCCATGTTGTCTTGGGTCCTTCATTGTTAGTGACTTTGTTTTGAATTAAAACTTTAGGAACCTGTTGGTCCCAAGTGGTATACGAAAGGGTCTAGAAGGGGGGGGGGGGGTTGAATAGACCCTGAAGTCTTTTTGTGACTTCTTAAAAATTCGTATCACTTTGAAGTATTTGAACGCTTGACAGGTTTAAGCGCTGGATGTGACGCTTGAGAAACGTTAACTTAGACTCGGTGATTTCAACGCTTACCAAAGTAAGGCAGAGTTTAGTCACTAAATCAGAGTTAGCACAGCGGAAGTATTTTATAGCTTAGCGTTCAGTTAATTATTCGAAAGTAGTCGCTTAGTTGTTTTAAGACTTCATCAGAATGTATGCAGTAGGAATAGTAAAGCAGTAACACAATGAATGCTTAAAGAGGTAAATGACACAAGATATTTGTAAGGTTCACTGGGTGATGTAATCCCAGCTACGTCCTTCTTCTCCTTTTATCAGGGAGGTTTTTCCACTATGATGATTATCGAAGAGTCACACAGAGACTTCTACAAGATAGAGGAAGATTGGATATGATCTTGGAACTCCTTGGTCACACAGATTTCAGCTCCACTAAAGATTGTCTATCCCCTTGCTTCTTTCACTCAGAAATGGTGCAAGTTACTCTTGATCTCGGAACTCCTTGGTCACACAGATTTCAGCTCCAATAGAGATCAACTTCAACAAGCTTCTTTTACACAAAAATATTGCTTGCAAGTCAACCAGCTTTCTCACTCAGATGAAAGGTGTTGATGGTTTTGGTCACGGGTTTGTTTGTTTTTGGAAAGTTCAAACAACTTGGGAATATCTCAATGGTAGTATAGGTTCTTCTTAAAAAGAGATTTGAGATATGGGTGACTGTCTCTGGAATATTTGTGAAAAGCTTATATGGATATTTGGCTATGATTTTTAGTAAGCTTTTCTTTCAACAAGGTAGGTATTTTTTTTTTGTGTGTGTCACTTTTGCATCGGTTTACTTGTTTGTTGAAAGAGCTATTTATAAGGTATTGGTGGTTTTTGTCCGTTTGACTCGGTTGGAGTCTCGTTTCTCCAAACATTCCTTGAGTTCAGACATTTCTAACTTTGGGTATATTTAATTGGTTAGGCATGGTCTTGGTTTCATAAATCTGACAGTCTAGGTCAAAGATATGGCTTGCCCATAAGTTATAGTGCTTATATTTTAATAGCACTTATCCGACTTTTAATGCATCTTGTCTTATTTCCGTTGGAAATAATTCGTCCGTTTGATTCATGCATTTTTTAAGTCTTTGGATGGTTTTGGGTCTGAATTCTTTTTCAGGTTACGTTCTTTGTAGGTTGTGTTGGTTTAACCTTTTTGGACGCTTGCTGAAGAGAATAGTTATTCTCGTGTATTGGACAGACGCTTGGACTGATCCTGACTTTCTTTTCTTTATTTCAGACGCTTACTCTTCAATCTTGTCTTGATGGTCTCACTGAGAATTCCGTCATTTCACTTGATGTTGAGTATTCGGCCTGAGTTATCCATTCGTAGTTTGAGCACTGGGATAATCCCTAAAGCGTTTGACGGACGCTTCAAGATATCTTTATCCATTGTAGCTTTAGACGCTTGATCTTCACCTTCATCACTTGGTAGACTCACCCAGAATTTTCCTAAGTGTTTTAGTGTCACATACTTAGTCTAAGGAATTCTACAAAGATAAATACTATAAGCCTAAGATAAATAAGCTTTCAGGTACTTATACATAACATTCTATGAAAGCTTTTACACTTTTCGGAGTCTAACAGAAAGTCCTATTTGTCATCATCAAAACATCTAATATGAAATTCCTAACAATTTCCCCCTTTTTGATGATGGCAATACTTATTTGGTTCAAGCGTTAGATACCTGAAGGTTAGCGTAAGTTAGTAAGTTAGTTCGAGCTTTAACGAGATGTTTCAGCTGTAAAATGCATTTTATATATATATTTCACAGTACAGGCATTTTACAACTAAAAAGAGAGAGGCACAAGTAAAAATTAAGATCGTGGCTTGATCTTGTATCTCTTAGTCATTTCAGCACGGATTGCTTCAGTTATCTGATCTTCTAACGTCATCATTGCCGCATGATCTTTACTGATTATGTGCTTGTTTTCTTGAACTTGTCGTGCCTTAAAGGCAATGAAGTGTTTATCCCATTCCTCTGGACTAATGCCTATGTATCGTAGGCAAATTCTGAAGGTTTGGTCGAAGTCAGACATTTTTCTTTCTAAGGCTAATACTGCTGGATCAGTTGGTTCTGGAATTGATGCTCTGAGAAGAGGAATGTCAAACTGTTCAAGCAGTGCTCTTGAAGGCAATGGAAGAGTTGGATAGAGCACTCTGGGAGTTTCTTTCTTATTGGACGCTTCAATCGATGTGGTTACCCAAGAGGGATAGGGATACCTTGGTTCTGCACTCAGTGTGAGAGAAGTATCAATGTGTTGACGCTTGGATGGTGGAGGAGGAACTTGATCTTTAGATGTTGACGATTTCCTCTTTTCTCCCTTCTTTTCCCCCTTATTGCCATCATCAGTCTGTATGAAATGCTGAGTAAGAAGACTGACTTGAGCAGCAATCTGAGCGACAGAGGCCTCAAGAGTGGTTAGACGCTGGTCGAAATGTTCTTTCATGACCAGGAGTTGAGCTTGATTAGCGTTTGTGAGAGAGGTCTCGAGAGCCGTGAACCGGTCTTGTAGATCATTGGTTAAAGCCACATGACTTGCCTGAGTAGCTGTAGATAGTTGCTGTATTTGAGTGAGGCATTCAGTCATGGACGGTTGAGCGTGGGGAAGTGCAGGGCGGACTTGAGGCTTAAAACGAGATGTGTGTTTGAGAGATTCAATAGGTATTTGATTAGTAGGATCAAATACTGTTCCTCGAAGCTCTGGAGCAGTGTTGCACTCGGTGGATGCAGTAGAGTCGGATTCAGTTGAACTGGGAGAATGAGGCGCTTGAGGTAACTCTAATAAGCGCTCAGGAGCAGGTAACAGTTCAGCTGGGGCTGCAGGAAATTCTGATTCTATTCGGCTAAAGTCCGTAAACCGAAAGTCCAAGCTGGCAAACGGTTCATATGCATATGGATACGTAGCAGTCTGCAGGAGTTCATTCAAATGTAGAGTGGGGAGATAAGTACCTTGAATGAACGTTCTGATAGGACTATCCAGTGCCCTGATATACAGTGGCCCGAGGATATCCAGCACATGAGTGGGAAAGAGTTTGGAGGGCGCTTTGCAGATGGAGAATAAGGCATCTGGGCAATAGTGTTGTGAGAAGCCAATTAGCCGATCTGTTGGGAGAGTCTTCGGTTTCCGAGAGTCGGGAACGCGGAGCCGGTAATACTCTTCCAAGTATGGGTAGATGGCTGAAGCAAGCGCTTGAGATCTTTCTAGCAGCGATAAACCAAAATCATAGTGACTGGAGACTTCTTGTCGAATAGACGGAAGAAGTGGATATTCTCTGAAAGAATTGATCCGAGAGCCATCCCATTGTCGCAGATTGTCTGTGAAGATTTTGTCGAATAGAGAGACTGGAGGCATAATTGCCATCATGAGAGAAAAGTTGTCTTCACAGTGGCTAGGGGTGCAGTTCAGACAGGACATGGGAGAAGAGCCGCTGGTGGACGCTTGATCATCAAAGCGTAGAGAAGAGTTGGCCAGTTTGTGCAACGCTTGTCTTAAGCGGTGTTCAGGTTGATGGCGGATCAGAGGCAGCTTCAGAACGGGTCCAAGTCTATGCTGGCGCTGCGTCAGCATGTAGCGTGCAAATTTGGTCTTTTTTATCATGAATCCCTATTCTGAATAGATGGGGAGCACTAACCAAGTCTTCAAATTTATACGTGTCACCCATGTAAGCTTCAGCCCATCTTATCTCAGTCATACAATACTCAGTTCCTGCATTAAGTATAGCACGAAACCCTTGGTGATGAATATCACAGATGGATTCAAAACGATACTTGTCAGGTTGGTAGTTAGCGTTCCAGACGCAGTTAAAATATGCATCGGTTTCAAGTTGAATCATCTCGGTCAGGGATGCTGGACGCTCACCGGCATGTACTCCTTTATTTTTCCACAGGAGGAGAGGATTAGCTGAGCTCTTGTTTTCCTCGCTTTTGACCAGTGTTAGAGAGTGAGAATAGCCTTCTCTGTTTAGTAGCTCTTCCGTTGGGTTCAGAAGCTGATCCTGACGCTCATAGACTCTGATGTTGTAGTCGCGGAGAGCGAAGCCAGTGGGTTTGCTTGTCCCACAGTCCAGATAATAAGCTAAGTCAACATCCGCTCTAGGAGTCGTGCCTCCTTGCCGCTGTGCTTGGAGAGTGACGGAAGCCGGGATGTGTGTGGGAGTCTTCCCGAGTTCAAGCGCTGTGTAGTAAGCTTCATCAGCTGGGGTGGAGGCTGTATTAAAGAGAGTGTTGCGTACAGCCAGATCAAACTTTATGAGCTTGGCGATATCATTTTCGGCATTGATAAGACTTTCTTCATTGTAACCTGCAGGTATGAAGTTCTCTGCGGGCGCTGGAGGCAAATAATCAACTGAGTGATCGATAGTCTTTGAGGGATCCAGCTTGAAGAAATGTCGATGGATCACAACGTCGTTAGCATCGCTCTGACCTTCTGAGCGTGCCTCTATTGTACTAGGTAATGCAAGCAATGGTTGAGCCCTTGGGATTTCAGGTTCATCCGACTCGAGATTTGTAGATTCGATGGCAGCTTCACGTGCGATGGCCACAATTTGGGTCATATCAACATCCAGATGGACATCAACTGGTGTTTCGAAGGATGATATTGGGACAGCAGCTATGGCTTGATCTCTTTGTGTAGTCTCAGAAGAGATGGCAGCAGTTGGACGCTTACGCCTCTTGAAGATACGCTTCACATTTATACCTTCGGCGGGGAACGCTTGAGTCTGTGGAACTGCAGGTTCTTCAAAGTCAATATTTTTGAGAACCTTTTCCAGATCTTTCCGACTAATGAAGGGTATAGAATCCTCGTCATCTTCATCGCTTTTGATAGGTTGAGCCTTGGGCTTTCGAGGAGCCCGTTTCTTTGTGACAGTGGGACGCTTCACATTATGTTTGGCTTTTGCCTGATCTGGACGCTCAGCCTCCTCATCTGACGCTGCTCGGACAATTTGGCGCTCAGAGAGAGGCTTAGCAGCACCTCCAACTTTGGGTGGATTGAAAAGATTATTGATGATTCTTGGCCCATAGAACTTATGCTTGGCCACGGTGACTCCTGCTGAGGAGGTGCATTCTGCTCGGAAAAGTAGATCACTTAAAACTAGACCATAAGGTCTGTTTGAAGTGCGTAGACTGTCTCTGAACCTGCTGAATATATAGGCGCTCCAGTTGATTTTTACCTTGAGTAGGATGGCAGTCATCATCTGGAACTGGGTTGGGTTGATTTTGTCGAAGGTTCCCACTCTGCATTCTATGTTTTTACTGCAGAAATCAGCCAAGACTCAATACCTGTTCACTATATCTTTCTTCTCAAATTACGGTTTGTATGGAACATCATCGTAAGCGCTAATCTGAGTCCAGACTTCTTGAATTTGTTCTTCAGTGATAGTGTCTAAAGTGGCTCCAGCATTAGGTAGAGAGAAATTCTGGGCAATAGAGGCCGCAGAGAGAGTGAACGTCTTTGATTCCTTCTTGGAGACAGGAAACAAACAAGTGATGGAAGTCTCATCGTCAGACAGTCGAGCATTTCTCCAGAAAAATTCTAGTTCTTCAGGAAACATATATGAGTATTTCGTGAGAAATTTCTGAAGCCCAGCCTCTGCTACAGAATCCATTATTTCCGTTAAATCAATTTGGGGGTTTTCATAGAGAAACTTCCAATCAACTATAAGGCCTTCAGTGATCTTGACAATAACTTCAGAGGTTCCAGCAGTAGCTTTCTTGGGTGCTATTAGTGAGCAGTAGACAGAGATTACGAAGGAAAATTTTTCGTTTTTGAAAAAGAGAGAGACTTGTTTTTGCACGAATGTAATAGAGTATAAGAGTGTTTGTGTTCTGCAGAAACTTCAATTTGAATGTTCGGTGTGTTTGAAGTTTGAGATGTTGACACGTGGAGGAATATAAATCTCAGCCATTAAAATATAACTGTGGACGTGAATTTAGATTAAATAGGCACGGTTTCTTTTAGTAACTGCCACATATACTATTTTGAAGTCCGATTAAAAGTTTGAAACAGAGACTGAGAGTGATACGTGTGCCCATGAAAAGCGGATACGTTCTTTATAAAAAACTGTTCGGGAATCATAATTTTGAACACTATTCAAATGCCCGCCAAAAATTTGTTAAAGCGTCCGGACCTATTCAGAATGACGCTTGAAACAATTTAGTGTTATGTGGACGCTTGAAAATCTTGAGAGTCTCTTTCAAGTAACATGTTGTGCTTTAGCGGTCATTGTAACATATAGAATTATTCCTTTCAGGGTGTATATGAGGACACAGTTTCCCAGTACTTATCATTAGGTCTTGGTAGTAGTGTTTTAATTTTGGTTTAAAATATTCAGCGCTGGTTGTATTCGTCTAAGATACATGGTAATTGTACTGACGCGTGTACATGTGCTGAACCATCTTTGAAAAACGTGATGAGTACCCATGGGTTTTCTTGAGCGAAGGGTGAGGAATGTCAAGTCAGCATTAATTGCATTGATAGACTAATCCACTTTCTATTTTTAGCGTAGGGTAATGTACGCTTGCTTTTAAAAGGGTCTTTTTACTAACTGCTTTAGCCGGGAATAAAGCTAAGCGTTTAGTTTATTTTGAAAGAAGTGCAGACGCTAAGACAGATTTGTGTAATAAGCGTCAAAAAGGTTTTAAGTGTATGGTGCTAAGTGCGTATGACCGATGCAAGGGAAAACATTTTTGGTCATATTCACTTAGGTATAGTTAGCTCTTTTAAGGTTCCCCCTATGTAGGTTCCCCATAAATTTCATAACATACAGTGAATTCCCCCTAAATTTCATGCCTAACAAAAGTATGATGTTTCGAATGATTAAGCATTTAGATCAATCATACCTAGTTCACTTCTTAAAGTGAGAAACCGTTGTTCGTTAAGCGCTTTGGTGAAGATATCTGTCAGTTGCTTTTCTGTACCAATGAAGTGCATGGAGATATCTTTCTTTTGAACGTGGTCACGTAGAAAGTGATAGCGAATATCAATGTGTTTGGTTCTACAGTGAAGAACTGGATTTTGAGTCATTGCTAAGGCGCTTTGATTGTCACAATGGATAGGAGTTGGATCTAGGATTATTCCATAATCTCTAAGTTGTTGCCTCATCCAAAGGATCTGTGCACAACAGCTTCCAGCGGCTACATACTCAGCCTCAGCGGTGGAAGTAGCGATGGACTGTTGCTTCTTACTATGCCATGAAATTACTCTATCACCTAGAAATTGACATGTTCCACTAGTACTTTTTCTATCTATTTTGCATCCTGCAAAATCTGCATCTGAATAACTGATAAGAGTCGTTTTTACGTGTTTTTAAGCCCTTACGTTTATGTTTTAGATTCATTTATCAGTTTATTTATGCCACATATGCGTATAATCTATGTGCTTATTGAGTAAACGTGGAAAATCACTGCAATTGACGTAAAGTGCACAAAAACACAGTATTTCAGTGTATTTTGAAATCGAATTTGAGGAAGTTTTCTTCTACAAAGTTGTAAATCTCTGTCTTGGCTTCACGTGGCAACTTGAATCATCCAAATCCGAGGTCCGTGGAGAAAGGTACGAAGAAAATACAATTACTGCGCTGAAAACCAAGAAAACGGTTCAGACTCTGCATCAGGCGCCTAGGCGCCACCTCACCCGCGCCTAGGCGCCAGCCAACTTATTCCCCAAGCCATTTAGTCCACCTGGACCGCGCCTAGGCGCCATTTAGGTCACGCCTGGGCGCCAATACAGCGGTTTTGAAGGTATAAAGGCCAAAAATGAAAGAAAAGAAAGGGGGTCTCGGTTTTTAGGCCCTTTTGGGGCTAAAAATAGCCATCTAAATCATATTTTGGAGGACAAGAAGGAGGAAGGGCAAGGAATTGAAGCTTCCAACTTGATTTCATCATCAACCAAGTGTATTAGGGAGTTTTCCATTGCTTTCATTATATATTTGTCAATGAATAAATACATGTTTGCTTTTGATTTTCTTGTACCATTGTTTATGAACTAGATCTATAAGACTAAGGCCATGTGAAGGCCTATTTGTGAAGTATCTATATAATATTTGTTTGTTTGAATCAATTCATGTGTTGCTATGTGTTGTGAATTTGTATTTGTTCTACGTACATGTGTTTGATCACCATGTGTTCGATAAATTGCCTAGGTGAATATTTCGAAAGAAATTTGATCTAGGGTGCATGAAATTCACACCATAACCCGCAACCAATGAGGAATTGCCCTAGACATAGGTAAAGATTCCCGGGTGAAGTCGTTCGATTTTTATCGAGGAAGCTCTAGTTTGTTAATGCATGCTTAGTGGTTAGATTTTCGGGTAGAAATACTTAGGAAACCATCACTTAAGTATAGGAGTCTATCACGAGACATCGGTTATTCTTTACTTTAGGAGCTTTCACCATAGGAACATAAGTCTAATGATTCAATAAGATTCTTAATAAGGATATGGATCAAATTGAGCCTCTCATGCGCCTTAGTCACTCTTCATATTTGAGTTTCAATCGTTCGCTCATCTTTGTTCTTGTTCTTTGCACTTTTATTTGAATTTACTCTTACTTTAATTGTTTACTTCATTACGAATCTTAAACTAAAATTCAAGTCTCCGTGGTTCGACAACCCGGACTTTTTGTCCATTTATTACTACACACGACTAGTGCACTTGCTACCAAGCACGTTAGCTTTTAGCGTGTCAAGTTTTTGGCGCCGTTGCCGGGGACTTGTTTATTTTAGTTTTTGATTTTAGTGCAAGTTTTTCTTTCTTTTTTTTAGTATTTATTTTATTTCTGTTTCGTATTTCAGGACTAGCTAGCAATGGCTGGTAACTTTCCAGATATTAACCTTCCGAAAAATAGAGAGTGGTTGCAAAATATCATACAGGCTATGCAACCACCAGTGCCTCTTGCATCCATTCGTAGTAGTCAACCACGACGAGTTCACCCTATACAGAGACCTGTGATTATTCCGGACTTCACCACACCAAATATCCAAGTTCCGCCTCACCTACTCACCATGGTTCAGAACAACCCATTTTATGGGGATCCAAGCGAATCACCATATGATCACTTGGAAAATTTTGACAACATCCTCTCAACCATACAACTCCATCCAAGAGATCTCGACTCTCTTCGCTTTCGATTCTTCCATTTTTCCCTCAAGGATAAGGGAACCACTTGGTATAAGTCTCTTCTCCCACAATCCATCACGACTTGGGAAAAGCTTACGGATTTATTTTTGGATAAATTCTTTCCACCATCAAAGGTAAATGAGCTCCGAAGTGAAATATGGGGATTTAAGCAGAAAACAAATGAGTCATTGGCAAATGCATGGGTAAGGTACATGTTTATGCTTAGAAAATGCCCATCACATAATTACTCTCTATGCGATCTTGTGCAATATTTTTATGATGGGGTTCGATCGAGGGTTAGGCATCGACTCAATGCTGGAGCCGGTGGTGATTTATTGGGATTAGATGATCGGACTGCATGGAGAACACTTAAGCAATTGGCACAAGAGGATGAGTGGTACCCTGAGGATGATGTTGAAGAAATTTCCCCCAAAAAGGTTACGGGTGTTAAAGTGGTTGAGGAAATTGGCAATTTTGAGGAAAACCCGAAGGGGCAAGGAAATTATCAACAAGACCAAGTGAGAATTCCTACTCCAGAGGAACAATTTGATAACACCATTGGAGAGCTCCGCCTTACGATGAAGGATGTATGGCGGGAAATGAAGGAGATGAGTCATCAACTCAAGCAACTATCGAACGACATGTCTGAGAAAGCACTGGGGGCACTGGCGTGTGACACTGAAGAGAATTTGAAGGAGGAATACAACATCGTGATGTTGATTGAAGGAAAGTTGGAAAATTTGAAAGATTATCCTCTGCACAGCACTTTCGAAAATGCAGGCCATGACGTTCAAACATCCGTGGCAGACCCCTCCATCAATGAGCATTCGACTCCTATCCATTCTGAGGCTGTTGCCATTCCTTTGCCTTCCTCCCTAGCTATAGGTAAGTCGGTACTTGATGCCGCCGATGGTAAGTTGTCAATGAATATAAAAGATGATATGGTTAATTTCAATAACTATGAGGTTTTTGAGCATCCACTTGATTTGGATTTGAATTTACACATTGATGCTTTTGATCCTTTTAGTGTTGAGCACTTTCAGGAAAAACGAGCCAATAATCTTCTACATCCATACATCATGGAGTTGAAATATGTCGAGATAATTGGTGAAGAAAAACGAGATATTATCTCTAGCTTGGAGAAAAGTTCACACTATCACCCGAAGCATGAGGAAGATATGGTAATTGAAGTGTTGAGGGACAATGGAAAAACTCGTGAGTGGATGATTTCTTGGTCTCAACATAGGGTATTTTTCACAAAGAATCGGCAAATCTTCTTTCCAAATGACCAAAGAGTGAACCGAAACATGAGAATGGATTGGAGAACAAATAAGGCATTCATACGGAACCCTCCTTAAGCCGGCCCGATAAAGTCAAGCTAATGACTTTAAACAAGCGCTTCTTGGGAGGCAACCCAAGTTTGTAAGTTTTCTTTTCTTTTTGCTTTCGTTTTTGTCATGTTTAGTTCGTTTCTTTATGTTATGTTCAAGCATGCACTTTTGGCATGCTTCTCTTTGAGTCTTGATGGTTTGTATTGTGAGTACATAACATGTACTAGCCGAGTTTTGCATTGGAGATCTTTCGTTGTGGATTTGAGCTTGGAGTGGATCTCACGTGATTTAAGGGTTGCTTTTTAGCACCCTTGTTGTAAGTACTCTCGTTTACCCCCTTTTGAGTGTGTATGATTGAGTCAACATTGAGGGCAATATTGAGTTTAAGTTTGGGGGGGTGGCATAAATAGCGCTTATTAATCTTATGTGTCATCTGATCTTGTTTGTAGCTCAAGTTTGGGGGAATCGTTGCTATTGCATGTGTTTTGTACTAATTTTTGTGAAAATTCAAGCATAACAAATTTTTGGATAGAATTTTAACCCTTCACTCGATGCATTGAGAATGGTTAATTTGAATCAATGACATGTTTTCTCTATCAATTTGAACTTTTATGACTATACACATCGTTTCCTTGCTTGTGGGACCCTAAACGTGACTAGATTGTCCTTAAGATGATTCACATATGCACATAAGTCGAGGGTAGAGGAGTCGAGTGGACAACCATTTTGAAACATTTAAAGGCTTGATCCCGGAAATATCAACTTAGATTTTTCACATGTGTTATGAGATGAGAATGTTAAATTTGTATGCTTAACAATAATAAAAGAGGTTGAACATTGGTATGACTGCAAAAGTCAGGCTTAATAGATACTGGGGGCGAAGAGCACCATGCCTAGAATACTGTACTATTATGCTAATTTGAGCTAAGCCCAAGCCAATGCAAGTGTAAAGGGAATAAGGACCTAGTTTTGTTTTGTGGCCTTTGACACTCGAGTGATTAAGCCCTTAGGAGTGTCTCTACACTTAATACCCTAAGGCCGTCCGGTTTGGGAGTTATTGGCCTAAAGCTCGTTACAAGGGTGTCATAGAAAGCCTAAGAGAACCGAACATTGCACATGGTCTAACCTCTAATGTTTTGAGTTGAAAGTTGCATAAGTTAAAGCCTAAAGTGGATAAAGTGATGAATTTTAATTAGCTATGAAGTTCTCTTCAATTCTCATGCCTTGTGACTAATCGAAAGTTGATAGATATAGGATTAATGCTTGAAAAGTGGTAAGAATGTCACTCGACTATAATACCTTAGATTTATCATCACTACACCCTTAGGATGGTTTTTTCGAGGTTAAGGCGTAACATGAGCAAGTATGTGACGTGTATATATATGTAATTCTGAGCTTAAACGGATGAATTCATGCCATTGGTTTATTATTAATCATATTGATTTGCTTTGATTGATTGTGGTTGAAATTCCTTCGATTTTGTGGGTATATCGTACGCAAACCCTCACGAGACTATAACTCGTCCTTTGAGGTAACTCAAGGGTTCAAAAGCTTGTTGCATCCGCTAAATGCAACCGTGTACTCCACGAAAGTGAGTTAGTTAGTAGTTTTCTTTTCGTTTCTCCCTTGTTTGATGATGTTTCCATATCTTAGAATTCTTATTGCTCGAGGTCGAGCAATTGATAAGTGTGGGGGGGTTGATAAGAGTCGTTTTTACGTGTTTTTAAGCCCTTACGTTTATGTTTTAGATTCATTTATCAGTTTATTTATACCACATATGCGTATAATCTATGTGCTTATTGAGTAAACGTGGAAAATCACTGCAATTGACGTAAAGTGCACAAAAACACAGTATTTCAGTGTATTTTGAAATCGAATTTGAGGAAGTTTTCTTCTACAAAGTTGTAAATCTCTGTCTTGGCTTCACGTGGCAACTTGAATCATCCAAATCCGAGGTCCGTGGAGAAAGTTACAAAGAAAATACAATTACTGCGCTGAAAACCAAGAAAACGGTTCAGACTCTGCATCAGGCGCCTAGGCGCCACCTCACCCGCGCCTAGGCGCCAGCCAACTTATTCTCCAAGCCATTTAGTCCACCTGGACTGCGCCTAGGCGTCATTTAGGTCACGCCTGGGCGCCGATACAGCGGTTTTGAAGGTATAAAGGCCAAAAATGAAAGAAAAGAAAGGGGGTCTCGGTTTTTAGGCCCTTTTGGGGCTAAAAATAGCCATCTAAATCATATTTTGGAGGACAAGAAGGAGGAAGGGCAAGGAATTGAAGTTTCCAACTTGATTTCATCATCAACCAAGTGTATTAGGGAGTTTTCCATTGCTTTCATTATATATTTGTCAATGAATAAATACATGTTTGCTTTTGATTTTCTTGTACCATTGTTTATGAACTAGATCTATAAAACTAAGGCCATGTGAAGGCCTATTTGTGAAGTATCTATATAATATTTGTTTGTTTGAATCAATTCATGTGTTGCTATGTGTTGTGAATTTGTATTTGTTCTACGTACATGTGTTTGATCACCATGTGTTCGATAAATTGCCTAGGTGAATATTTCGAAAGAAATTTGATCTAGGGTGCATGAAATTCACACCATAACCCGCAACCAATGAGGAATTGCCCTAGACATAGGTAAAGATTCCCGGGTGAAGTCGTTCGATTTTTATCGAGGAAGCTCTAGTTTGTTAATGCATGCTTAGTGGTTAGATTTTCGGGTAGAAATACTTAGGAAACCATCACTTAAGTATAGGAGTCTATCACGAGACATCGGTTATTCTTTACTTTAGGAGCTTTCACCATAGGAACATAAGTCTAATGATTCAATAAGATTCTTAATAAGGATATGGATCAAATTGAGCCTCTCATGCGCCTTAGTCACTCTTCATATTTGAGTTTCAATCGTTCGCTCATCTTTGTTCTTGTTCTTTGCACTTTTATTTGAATTTACTCTTACTTTAATTGTTTACTTCATTACGAATCTTAAACTAAAATTCAAGTCTCCGTGGTTCGACAACCCGGACTTTTTGTCCATTTATTACTACACACGACTAGTGCACTTGCTACCAAGCACGTTAGCTTTTAGCGTGTCAATAACCAATTAGTTCAAAAGGAGAATCCCTAGGATACCATAAGCCCACATTTTGTGTGCCTTTTAGGTACTTAAGGATTCTTTTAGCAGCAATTAAGTGTGATTCTCTAGGATCAGCTTGAAATCGTGCACACATGCATACTGAGAACATAATATCAGGTCTACTAGCTGTAAGATAAAGAAGTGATCCAATAATACCTCTATAGTTAGTGATATCAATTTTCTTTCCATTATCGTCTCTATCTAGCTTAAGCGTTTGGCTCATTGGAATTTTTGAAAGTGATGCATTTTCCATACCAAATTTCTTGATCATATCTCTAGTATATTTAGTTTGATTTATGAATATGCCATTAGGGAGTTGTTTAACTTGTAATCCTAGGAAGAAAGTTAATTCACCCATCATGCTCATTTCAAATTGATCTTGCATCATTTTCGAAAATTTCTCACATAGACGCTTATTGGTAGATCCAAATATAATATCATCAACATAAATTTGAACTAGGAGAATATCTTCATTATGGGTAATTTTGAATAACGTTGTGTCAACGCTGCCTTTTGAAAAGCCTTTACCTATAAGGAAGATAGAGAGAGTGTCATACCATGCTCGTGGTGCTTGTTTAAGACCATAGAGTGTCTTGTCCAATTTGTAAACCATGCTTTTCCCATGGTTGTTGATGAATCCTGGTGGTTGCTCCACATATACTTCTTCTTGGAGTTTACCATTCAGAAATGCACTCTTTACGTCCATTTGATACACTGTAAATTTGTTAAATGCTGCAAACGCTAGAAACATGCGGATTGCTTCAAGTCGGGCAACTGGAGCGTATGTTTCATCGAAGTCGATGCCCTCTTCTTGACAGTATCCCTGAGCTACGAGTCTGGTTTTGTTTCTATCACAATCCCATTCTCATCCATTTTGTTTCTATAGACCCATCTAGTTCCAATGACCCCTTGGTGGGTTGGTCTTGGTACTAGCGTCCATACCTTATTTCTTTCAAATTGGTTTAGCTCTTCTTGCATGGCTTCTATCCAACTTGGATCGTTAAGCGCTTCATCCACTTTCTTTGGTTCCATTTGAGATAGGAAGCTTGCAAACATGGCCTCATTTATTGTAGCGGCTCTTGTTCTAACGGGTGCTCCAATATCTCCAATAATTAGTTCTGGTGGATGGTCTCTGAGCCATTTTCTGTCTGGTTGGAACGAGTTAAGAGATTGATCTAACGTTTGATTAAACTGTGTAGGCGCTTGACCAATTCCTTGCGTAGGCGCTTCAGTGTTTATAGTTTGAATTTGCTCTTGATGAACATTTCCTTCATGATCATCAGCGTTTCTTGCAATGTCATCGTTGATGTCTTTACGAGTAGTCTTAGGGTTAGGTACAATGATTTCATTATCTTCATCAATATCACTATCATCACACAGATTGATTTGTGACGCTTGTTGAGATAAATCTTCAATTCGTCCCTTCCATAACTCATATGGAGTCTTTTCATGTTGCTTGTTGATCATACACCGGTTCTGAGTGTAGCAAGCAGTGTTGATAGCTTCGGCCCACAACCTTTGAGGCAACTTAGACTCGGCTAACATAGTCCTAGCGGCTTCTTTAAGCGTTCTGTTCCGTCGTTCAGCAACTCAATTTTGTTGAGGTGTTCTAGGTGCTGAATACTCATGAAGTATTCCAAAGTCTTTACAAAATTTCTCAACAATATGGTTAGTAAATTCAGTTCCTCTATCACTTCTAATTCTTGTTACTTTTAGATCTTTTGAGTTTTGTAGTTGACGAATTAGAGAGGTGAGCTTGGCACTAGTTTCATCTTTAGATGCTAGAAATTCTACCCATGTATAGCGTGAAAAATCATCAACTATTACTAGTGAATACTTTTTACCACTAACGCTCATGATTTGAATAGGACCAAACAAATCTAAATGTAGTAATTCAAGTATTCGAGAGGTCGATAGATGAAGCTTCTTCTTAAAGGATGATTTAACTTGTTTACCCATTTGACACGCATCACATAAGCGATCTTTATTAAAGGAACCTTTAGGTAATCCCTCTACGAGATTTAGAGATATTAATTGAGAGATTGTTTTGAAATTGAGGTGATTCATTTTTCTGTGCCATAACCAACCTAATTCATTTTGATTCTTAGCTACGAAACATGTAGGGTTGTTATCTAATGTTGAATCCCAATCTACTAAGTATACATTGTTTGTTCTTCTTCCTTTTAATTTAGTAGATCCTGTCTTAACATCGATTATCTCGCACAAGTCACTAGAAAATTTAATTTCAAAGCCTTTATCACAGAATTGACTTATGCTTAGGAGATTATGTTTAAGACCCTCGACATAGTATACATCATTGATCATGATGTTCCCCCTATGCATGATACCTATACCTTTAGTTTTACCTTTAGAATTATCACCGAATATAACTTGAGGACCATTGGTTGCACGATAGTTGATCAAGAGATCCTTTGATCCAGTCATGTGTCTCGATGATCCACTATCTATGTACCATACTGAAGCGTCGGTGTTGGCACTAGGTACCTGCATTCAAAAGGGCAGATCTAATTTCCTTTAGGTACCCATTTTGTTTTGGGTCCTTCTTTGTTAGTGACGTGAATTAGATTTTTCGGAACCCATATTTGCCTTATCTTCACTATGGGAGAAAGATTGGCCTTCTTGGGTTTCGTTTTGAGTTGCATACCTTTTCTAGATGTATAGAAATATCCTTGATTATAGTGATAATCATAATCGTATTCACAATTATCATAGTGTTGATAATATGAACTGGATTGTTTTGGATATGGACGTTTGATTCTGTTTGGTACTGGCTTAGGATGCACTTTTGGTGCGGGACGCTTAACGTTTGATTCACTGGCAGAAAATATCTCCTCAGCTTTTTGAGCGTTTGGATATATTTTCTTTTGTGAGACATTCACTTTGGTCTTTCCTTTGCCTGAGTCAATGCTGACTTTATCATTAGCTTTTGTACCAGTATTTGTTGATTCATTCAGCGTTTGTCTGATTGAACTTTCTTCAACAAAGATTACACCTTTTCCTTTGTTGATTGTTGTAACATTGGACGCTTTGGCTTTATAACTGAATTTATCAAAACCTAGACCGGTCTTTTCACCAAATGCCCTAGTTATTTTAGTCACATTATCTAGCGTTCTAGACGCTTTTGATAATGAAGAGATAAGCTGCTCTGATTTGGCAAGTTTAGCGACCATTTCAGCTTCTCTTTTGACTATTATATCAAGATCACCTTTTAGCTGAGTAATTTCACTTTCGAGTGATTGGTTTTTCTCATTGCACTGTTGCTGAATTTGCAACTCTGCTTTGAGCGTTAGGTTATCACTTCTGAGTGCTGAAATAATACGATGGTGATTTTGGAATAATTGGGTGGCATCTTGACAATCTGTATAATATTCCTTTACTTTGTCAAGTAATTCATCATAAGAGAGAGGATGATACAGATCAGTGGTTACCTCAGATGGTACGTCGTTAGATGCTTCATTTTCTCTTGCCATGAGACAAATGAATGCTGAGTCCTTTGATGGTTCATCATCGCTGCTTTCATCTGATGATTCCAAGTCCTCTTCAGGCGTATAGAGAGGTTCTGATTCTGCTAGCAAGCCTTGTTGTCTCAGGTTGCTCCTGAATTGGTTTCTATCCGTGTGATCTTGCTTTGTAGGTTTAGACACATTTGGATATGGGCAATTAACTTGGAAATGCCCTGGTCTCCTGCAGTTGTAACAAAGATTGGTCTTCATCTTTTGTTCGTTTGTTAATCTTGTGGATCGTTGGTTTAACGCTGCAGGCGCTGAGAGATCTTGCTGAGAAGGAGTTTGATATTGAATTGGCGCTAGGGAGGAGGACGCAGGATAGTGAGGCGCTTGATATTGTGGTTGTATTTGAGGAAGCGCTTGATATGAACTTTGTCCTGGGTGCTTAGGACTGTTTCCCTTCTTTTCATATTTCAGGAATTTCCTGAATCTATTTAGAAGCGCCAGTTCTTCTTCCTCACTTATGTCCGAACCTTTTTCTTTGATAGGTTTTCCTTTGATTGATGCCATTAGCGCTCCAGATTCGATCACTGGATTACTTACTGCATCACTGGCCGAATTCAGCTCAAACTCAAATGCTTTGAGTTCTGAAAAAGCATCTTTTGGAGTTAGGCTGTCCAGATTGTTTGATTCTCTCATTGCAGTTGTTTTCATCAGGAATCTGCTTGGAAGACTTCTAAAGATTTTGACCACTGTTTCTCGATTTTGTAGCTCCATACCCAGCGATGTTAGTTCAGTGACAAGGGCTGTAAACCTCATGTCTAATTGCTCTAGCGTCTCATTAGGTAGCATCTTGAAGCCGTTGAATTTTTCTTTGGCAATTGATAATTTGTTTTCCTTTATTTGTGCTGAGCCACCACAAATAGTAGCCAACTTATCCCAAATTTCTTTAGTTGTATTGCATGATTTGACTTTGTTGAATAAGTTGTCATTGTCACCAATGGCTGTGTATAATGCATTCCGACCGACATTGTCTAGATTGGCTCGTCGACGCTCATCGGTGGACCATTCTTGTTTGGGCTTCTCCACATAACCGTCAGGTGTTTCTCCTGTGGCTTCGGGCGCTCTGGTGATAACTTTGTATATTTTGATTGGCCCATCTGAAATGATATCACACATTTCATCATCACATGAACACAAATAAGTAAACGCTTTGACCTTCCAAGAGTCATAATTTGACTCGGTCAACTTGGGAACTTTAGAAAATGCCATGAAGAATTTAAAGTAATTTTGAAGCGACTATATAAAAAAAAAATGGATCTGAACAAGCAGTTACGCTTGGAAACGCTTAGGTTTCAACTTCAACCGCTCTGATACCACTTGTTGGTCCCAAGTGGTATACGAAAGGGTCTAGAAGGGGGGGGGGTTGAGTAGACCCTGAAGTCTTTTTTTGACTTCTTAAAAATTCGTATCACTTTGAAGTATTTGAACGCTTGACAGGTTTAAGCGCTGGATGTGACGCTTGAGAAACGTTAACTTAGACTCGGTGATTTCAACGCTTACCAAAGTAAGGCAGAGTTTAGTCACTAAATCAGAGTTAGCACAGCGGAAGTATTTTATAGCTTAGCGTTCAGTTAATTATTCGAAAGTAGTCGCTTAGTTGTTTTAAGACTTCATCAGAATGTATGCAGTAGGAATAGTAAAGCAGTAACACAATGAATGCTTAAAGAGGTAAATGACACAAGATATTTGTAAGGTTCACTGGGTGATGTAATCCCAGCTACGTCCTTCTTCTCCTTTTATCAGGGAGGTTTTTCCACTATGATGATTATCGAAGAGTCACACAGAGACTTCTACAAGATAGAGGAAGATTGGATATGATCTTGGAACTCCTTGGTCACACAGATTTCAGCTCCACTAAAGATCTTCTATCCCCTTGCTTCTTTCACTCAGAAATGGTGCAAGTTACTCTTGATCTCGGAACTCCTTGGTCACACAGATTTCATCTCCAATAGAGATCAACTTCAACAAGCTTCTTTTACACAAAAATATTGCTTGCAAGTCAACCAGCTTTCTCACTCAGATGAAAGGTGTTGATGGTTTTGGTCACGGGTTTGTTTGTTTTTGGAAAGTTCAAACAACTTGGGAATATCTCAATGGTAGTATAGGTTCTTCTTAAAAAGAGATTTAAGATATGGGTGACTGTCTCTGGAATATTTGTGAAAAGCTTATATGGATATTTGGCTATGATTTTTAGTAAGCTTTTCTTTCAACAAGGTAGGTATTTTTTTTTGTGTGTGTCACTTTTGCATCGGTTTACTTGTTTGTTGAAAGAGCTATTTATAAGGTATTGGTGGTTTTTGTCCGTTTGACTCGGTTGGAGTCTCGTTTCCCCAAACATTCCTTGAGTTCAGACATTTCTAACTTTGGGTATATTTAATTGGTTAGGCATGGTCTTGGTTTCATAAATCTGACAGTCTAGGTCAAAGATATGGCTTGCCCATAAGTTATAGTGCTTATATTTTAATAGCACTTATCCGACTTTTAATGCATCTTGTCTTATTTCCGTTGGAAATAATTCGTCCGTTTGATTCATGCATTTTTTAAGTCTTTGGATGGTTTTGGGTCTGAATTCTTTTTCAGGTTACGTTCTTTGTAGGTTGTGTTGGTTTAACCTTTTTGGACGCTTGCTGAAGAGAATAGTTATTCTCGTGTATTGGACAGACGCTTGGACTGATCCTGACTTTCTTTTCTTTATTTCAGACGCTTACTCTTCAATCTTGTCTTGATGGTCTCACTGAGAATTCCGTCATTTCACTTGATGTTGAGTATTCGGCCTGAGTTATCCATTCGTAGTTTGAGCACTGGGATAATCCCTAAAGCGTTTGACGGACGCTTCAAGATATCTTTATCCATTGTAGCTTTAGACGCTTGATCTTCACCTTCATCACTTGGTAGACTCACCCAGAATTTTCCTAAGTGTTTTAGTGTCACATACTTAGTCTAAGGAATTCTACAAAGATAAATACTATAAGCCTAAGATAAATAAGCTTTCCGGTACTTATACATAACATTCTATGAAAGCTTTTACACTTTTCGGAATCTAACAGAAAGTCCTATTTGTCATCATCAAAACATCTAATATGAAATTCCTAACAGAACCCATATTTGCGTAGTCTTCATAGTAGGAATACTGGCCTTCTTGGGTTTCACATTGTGTTGTGTGTGCTTTTTGGGTGTATAATAATATCCTCGATTATAATAGTAATCATAATCATAGTCATAATCATAATCATCATAGTATCGATAATATGATCTTGACTGTCTTGGATATTGACGCTGGTATTTCCTTGGCGCTGGCTTGGGTTGTACTTTTGATGCTGAACGCTTAGCGCTTGGTTCACAGTGGTTAGGTTTATCCTTAGCCTTTTGAGCGTTTGGATGAACCTTTCTTTGTGAATCATTTGCATTTGCCTTACCCTTGCTTGAGTCAACTTTGGCTTTCTCATTTGGCCTCGTACCATTGTCGCTTGGTTCATTCAGCGTTTGACTTTGTGAACCTTTCTCAACAAAGAAAACAACTTTCCTTTGTTTTTCGCCGCAACATTAGATTTATTTGGTTGTTTACCGAATTTATTGCATCCTAAACCGGTCTTTTCACCAAACATTCTTGTTACCTCAATCACATTATCCAACTTTCTTGAAGCTTTTGATAATGATGAGACGAGCTGCTCTGATTTGGCAAATCTAGCGATCAGATCAGCTTCTCTCTTGACTATTATATCAAGATCGCTTTTCAATTGAGTAATCTCACTCTCAAGCGATTGGTTCTTCTCAATGCATTGTTGCTGAACTTGCAACTCTGCTTTGAGCGTTACTTTATCACTTGTGAGCGATGAAATAATAGCGAAGTGATTTTGATATATTTTGGCGGCATCTTGACAATCTTTATAATATTCATTAACTTTGTCAAGTAATTCATCATACGAAAGAGGATGAGATAATTCTGTGGTTACCTCAGGTAGCGAGTCGTCAGACGCTTCATCATCTCTCGCCATGAGACAAATCAACGCTGAGTCGCTTGTTAGCTAATCATTACTACTTTCATCTGATGATTCCAAATCCTCTTCAGGTGCGGAGAATGGTTCAGATTCTGCAAGCAAACCTTGTTGGCGAGGGTTGCTCCTGAATTGGTTTCTATCCGCATAGTCTTGTCTTGTGGGCTTAGACACATTTGGATAAGGGCAATTTACCTGGTAGTGCCCTGGTTTCCTGCAATTATAACACAAATTAATTTTCATTTTCTGTTCAGTGGTTAATCGCTTTGAACCAACTGGCGCTGAGAGATTCTGGGTAGGAGTAGTAGGCGCTTGATAAGGAACTGGCGCTACTGGCTGAGGTGCAGAATATACTGGCGCTTGATACTGAGGCGCTGGAGTAGGGGGAGGAGTTTGAAATGAAGTTTGTCTAATAGGATTTCTCTTTTCATATCTTAGAAATTTCTTGAATTTCTTGACCAATAAAGCCATCTCCTTTTCTTCATTGGATTCCGTTGATTTAACCTCACTAACTGCTTTATCCTTACTTTTGGTAGTAGCGATTAAAGCTCCTGATTCAGTCGCTGAAGTCGATGTGTCACTGACTTCACCCAATTCGAACTCAAATGCCTTTAACTCTGAAAACACATGTTCTGGAGTAAGAGTCTCCAATGTTTGTGATTCTCTCATAGCAACAGTCTTAATCAAATACTTGCTTGGAAGACTTTTGAAAATCTTATTGACCATTTCTTTGTTAGTCAATTCCTTGTCTAATGACGCTAACTCTGTGATGAGCACAGTGAACCTTGCGTCCAATTGTTCTAGCATCTCGTTGGGTTGCATCTTAAAATGTTCAAATCTTTGCATGGCTATGGAGAGCTTATTCTCCTTCATCTGTGTTGAACCTTCACACACTATAGCCAACTTATCCCATATTTCTTTGGAAGTTTTACATTGCTTGATCTTGTTGAACAATGCATCATTGTCTCCTAACGCTGAGTAAAGTGCACTTCGTCCAACATTATCTAGATTTACTCTTTTCCGATCATCCGGCATCCATTTTAACTTAGGTTTCTTGACATATCCATCTGTAGTGGCTTCATCAGCTCCAGGTGCTCGAGTTATCACTTTCATGATCTTAATGGGGCCATCTGAAATTACATCACACATTTCATTATCGCAAGAACATAAATACGCGAATGCTCTAAGTTTCCAAGAATCATAGTTTGACTCTACCAACTTAGGCATTTTGTTAAAAGCCATAATGAGATGTTTTGAGAGAGAGTTTTAAAACGACTAAGTTTTAAAAAAAATGGATCTAAACAAGTAGTTACGCTCGGAAACGCTTAGGTTTCTACTTCAACCGCTCTGATACCACTTGGTGGTCCCAAGTGGCATACGAAAAGGTCTAGAAAGGGGGGTTGAATAGACCCTTAAGTCTTTTTCGACTTCAAAAATTTCGTATCACTTTTAAAGATTAGAACGCTCAGAAAGCTGAGCGCTTGGGTCAAACGCTTCAGTAAAGATAACTTAGACTTAGTGATTTCAGCAATTTACCAAAGTAGGGTAACGCTTAGATCGCTTAATCAGGGTTAGCACAGCGGAAATGATTTTAAAGCTTTAGCGTTCGTTTTGGTTAAATAGTCGCTTAGCAGATTGGCTTGTCTTTTTCAGAATAGATAGAATAATATAAAGCAAGACAATAATAAAAGTAAATGACACAAGGTATATAAGGTTCAATGGGTGATGTAATCCTAGCTACGTCCTTCTTCTCTTTTTTTTACTTGGAGGGAATTTACTAAGATGATTATCAAAGAATCACACAGAATCTTCTACAAGATAGTAAATAGGTGAAAATGATCTCGGGCTCCTTGATCACACAGATGTCAGCACCAATGGAGATCTTTTTCTACAAGCTTCTCTCACTCAGAAATACTGCCTGTAAGGGGTTTCAACGGCTTTCTCACTCAAATGAAATGTTGAGGGTTTTGTCACACGGGTTTTGTTTGTTTTTGGAAAGATCAAACAACTTGGAATATCTCAGTAAGAATTTAGGTTTCTTCTTTGGAAGAGATTTGATATATTTGTGACTGTCTGGAATGTATATGAAAAGCTTAAAAGATTTTGGCTGTGGAGTTTCGAAGCTTTTTCTTTGAATGAGAATTTTCAGCAAAGTTTTCTTGTGGATGTACGTATGTATCTCTCTGTGTCACCTTTTTAGGGTTTGCTGGAAGAAGGTATTTATAGGCAATTCTTGGGATCTGTCCGTTGGACACATGTTGGAGCGTGCCTGTCACGCGGCGCATGATTTTACCTTTTCTCTGACATTCCTGAAAATTCGCTGGTTCTGATTGGGCGGGAGCAGCTATATGTTAGGTATATGCCCTAGATGCCAATGAGGACAAATAGTTAGATTAGGGTATCTTATTATGCTGTACAAACTATTAAAATGATATTAATAAAGGCATCTGTATTTTGTTCATATAAATCTTTATTACATCTAAATAACTATTGAACATATAGTCCATGTGAACAAAGGTTTGACTCTTTGCCTTTTATGGAATAAAGACGTGGCATGGGAAGAGTCTTACACCTTATCACTTAAAAGGGTTCGCAAGTCAAAGAATCTTAATTGGGCATTAAGATTCGACTTGTATGACACATGCTCTGACGATGAGTGCTAGTCGAACACTATAGGGATAGTCGGAGCAAGTATCATAGATATGTCAATGGAATTGACATATTCGAACACGGCTCGTAGTAATCCGATCACATGGGTATTTACTCAGTGACTGTCAATGATTGGATTACTGATCGTAATAGTATGCGTGGGCCTTAGACCTGAGGGTTCATGATCAATGTGCTTGTATTATTCGATCTGTTACCAGAGTAGTTAGGCCCATATCACCCGTCGGTGGGGTCGACCTCGAAGTGCGATATCAATGAGACAAGTAGCAGTTGATCAGTGATCGCCAAGATGGGATTCACTGTCTCGATAGTAAACGAGTAAGCATCCTGTGCGAATATAGGCTAATGAAATTATAAAGTCTTTGGCCAAAGCATAACAACTAACTCATGTGGGACACTGAGGGTAGTTTAGTAATTTTATTATGCTATAATCTAATGCACAGTATCAAGTTTAGTGAGTTTGACATTTTTCATGACTCTCACTTGATCGGGATACATCAGTGAAGGGCTTATACTCATACGGCATTTATGATCAAGAGGTTCATAAAATGATTCATTCATTTCGTACTCATTTGGGTCACGATGTGAGTCCACGGGACTGGCTAAGTGACACTCACATCTTTAGGTAATTCCTCCCTTTGCCAATTGAGACGAACTTAAAGAGTCGCGCTATAAGAAACGAACGGGATGTATCCTTTTGTGTAAATCTTTTAGAAAGAATTAAATGGACCGATTGATTTAATCAGATTAATCCAATTAATTAAATATTTAATTTAATTAGATTAAATTAAATTATTTAATTATTATATTAATTAAAAAGAATTAATTAATAGTATATATTATATTTAAATTGGATTTAAATTAAATATATACAGATGGGCTAGAAATTAGACAAGCCAATTAAAAGCCCACCCAGTCGAATGAAGCCCTAGGAGGGGCGGCCACTTAGGGTTGGAGTAGCCTTCAACTTGTTCCATAAGCTAGTTGAGTTTAAAAGGACTCCTACAGTGGAACAAACCCTAAGACAAGAAAGAAACACAACACAAAAGGAAAGGAACTCTTTCCCGTCTCTCCTCTCTAGCCGTCCACTACTGCAAAGAAGGAGAAGTTTTGGGATCTTTGGAAGGCTCGTTTCGCGTGAAGCTTTAGAGACAGGAGCCCTTGGAGGATTGTTGTTTTGCAGAATCAGTAAACGAATCAAAAAGGTATTTTTATTTGTTTTATTTTTTGCGAAACCCATTAAAAATCATCAAATCTATTTTTGTGATCTGCCAGTAGGAATCCTCGAATCTTCCGTTGCAATTCTCTGTTTTCATGTATAGGATTCCTAACAGTGGTATTAGAGCCGACTTAAACGAATCTGATGATTTTTGCGTTTAAGATTATGTTGGTTAAACGAATCTTCCGCTGCAATTCTCTGATTTTTGATGATTTTTGTGATTTTATATGTTTAATATTCGTTCTTAAATTTGAAATTTTGAAAATATTCATCGCCTTGGAATCGTCGCACGATTACATGTTTTTTCGCCGCCGGCACCGGCGAATCGGGGTGGCACCACCGTGTGTTTTTGAAGCACACGCGAGCACCACCGCTGCTTGTGTAATTAGAAAAAAAAAGGGGAAAAGGGGTAGGTATCAGTGCCGCTACCACGACAACGAAACTAGGGTGGCATTAGCCGGCCTAGGCGTGCTGCGCTCGGCCCAGCAATGCTGGGCCGTAGCCCAGCACGCGTGCGCTGGGCCTTAGCCCGGCGCACTAACAGGCGCCGGGCCCTACCCAGTATATTAATATATATATTAATAAATATTTGGGTTTGACCCTAATAGACAAATTCGACCCGTCAAAACCCCTTTTTCCTAAAATGTTTTTCTTAATATTAAATTGGATTTAATTAAGTTAAAATTGGATTTGACTTTAATATTAAATTGGATTTAATAATATCATAAGTTAAATTGGATTTTTATTTATGATTTGCGACGACTAAATAAATAGGATTTATTTTAGGTTGATTATATTTTTTCAAAATAAATTAGGAATAAGTTTGACTTATTTCCTAAATAATAAATTGGATTTATTTCTTTTTAAAATTGAAATTAAAATTTTCTTTTCTAATTAAATTAGATTTAATTGAGTTTTGAATTTCTTTTCAATTTTAAACTCAAAACCAACATAAACTTAAATAGTTTTTTTGTTGGGTTGACTCGTTCCCTCGGGTGGCTCGTGGCAGCAGAAATTAAAATTTTACAAAAGTAAACGTACAACCACCCGAAAATAGGAATATGAAATTGGTTCGATCGAATTTGATAAGGAGGTAAACGAAATTATACCTTTCGAAAATTTCGTTTCACCTCTTACTTTGGATCTCAGCAACCCTGTGGTACAAATCCACACAATTTCCCTTGGGTGAGAAATTGCCCGTCGTTTTTCGTATCTCCCGATTTAGAGTGCTCCAAGCGTCGCACCTCTAAAATGTATCCACACCTCGTTCAAGTCACCAATCGTCTTGCCTTGCGTGCTAGACAACAAAACGATTCTAAGCTTAACCTAGGTTTGATTATGTGAAAGGTAGGAATATTTTCTAAGTCGTTTAATTCAACACATGAATAGAACGACCTCTTGTTGGAAAGAGGAGAGAGGTGGCCGATTTTAGGTCTAAGAGAGGGGGGCGGATTTTTTAGCTTTTTCATCATCTATTTTAGTCTCCTTCATCTCTTATTTATAGGTGAAGATTACCTAGAGTCCTATTAGGAAAAGGAAGCTTCATTTCTCCCAAATTCTCTAGTAAGCCTTATCCTATGAAGACTTGGAGGAGGGGAAAACTCTTTTCCTCTTCCACCACACATAAAATCGCCCCCTCCCTTATTTACACTCACAAATCGGTCAACTCCATTTAATTGGACTTTAGGATTTTATTTTGACTTGTCAATTTAATTATAGGTGCAACCCATCAATTAAATACAAGTCAAATTAAATTCAACCAACTAATTTCAACATTTATTTATTTAACTTGGGCTCCACCCAATTCAATAAAATACTTGGACTCTACTAGGTCCATTAATTTAATTAATTCTACAAGATTAATTAAAAGAGTAAAATTAATTGAATCCTTCAATTAATTTATATTCCATATTAGGAAAGTACTAAACTTTCCTAATTCCCTCAATTTCCTCGAAATTGATTAATCACATCTATTCAAGCAGTGACTCTCTCGAGTTAGTGTGTGACCGCTTAGGCTCGTTTCTATCTAATAGTAAGTACACCTTCCCACAGTGCTAGTGTACCTTCCTAAAATGGAAAGTACTAGATTAAATCAATCCTTTGATTTAATCAAGCCTCGAATTAGTCACCAAGCTAATTCTCGGCACTTACAAATCGCGGTTGCCCACCTAGCATAGGGTCCCGAAGACCTAGATAAAACGAAAGTAAAGATACGCCTTTTGCGATCTTGATCCTCGCATAAGTAAGATCTCTCTATCTAATCTCCCGATTGAATCTAGAGCATTGGCTAAGGTCGAAGCTCTATTAATTCAATACTATGTTTCCCACGTTATGTGAAATCGACTTCGATTATCTAAACGAGGAAACCCTACGCCTCTTTAGATATCATACTTCGACCGAAGATTCCTTAAGTCGATTCACTATGTAACCATAGGAGATTAACCGACTGGCTAATGTCAGAGATAGACTCCTCTTGATTCTCACGTGCCTTACTACGTAAGATGTGCATGTCTGAGTTTGCCCATATTCGATCATCTAAAGTGATCATGTAACAAATCAAGAACATGCGCGGTTACGCATAAGACATCCAATGGAATCTTAGGTCCATAAGGATTACTCTTATACTACAAGACCACTGGAAGTTCCACATTCGACTGGACATCCATTTCAGGAACTTCCATGGGGTTGTTCAGTTCGCCCATTACCAGAATGGCAACCCTCATATATGCATTGGCTTTCACCGTGCAAGTATCTATGGAACAAGATACACTTCTACCAGAGTATGCATCATATGAGCAAGTCTTTTGGGTTGCATCGATATCCTTTTATCTCGATGAACCCTTTCACGACTTGGAACAATGTTTAAAGATCACAGCCTTCGAGACATATTCCATCATTGCCACACCCAATGTGCAATGATGTCCCATAGCTATGTGTGATCCTTCGGGACTTTATTCTAAGCCAAAGTAAAAACTAATTTAAGAATAAAGACATGCCACACATAAAAAAGAGTTTGACTTTATTTATAAGAAAATGATTGTTCAACTCTAGAGTTACTATTACAAAGAATGGCGCCCAATAATTAGTGTGCCGGGCACTAACTCTAACATTTTTTACATGCTTTGATGTATGTTGTGGTGGATGCTTCCATGGACTTAGGGTTTTACCGCTTTAGTATTATCTGGGTTGTATTGGGCAATTGCCCCCCAGTTTGTACTTTTAATTTTGGTAGTATGATGTATAGGGTGTTTTCTGAGTTGTGAAAATTAGAGGTAGGACCTTTTCTAGCTTGGAGTCCGAAGATCTATTAGAAATTAGATTTGTAATAGACTCCTATCCCCTGATTGATCTATTAGCTTGGATCAATCTAGAATGTCCATGGAAATGCATGTTGTTAGAATAACTAGGTTTTTCTATGTATGCATGATTATAATCCATATATGCGCGTAATAAATTAATGTGCAAAGTGATACCTTAATTTTTCAAAAATTTTCCCACATTAAATACTAAGTAAGTAGGGGATATTGGATATCCTGGCTCTCCATCAAACTTGGAAAAGATGGGATTATGAGTTATGCATGGCGTCGTCCCGACTAATGGGGGTTATGCATTTATTCATAATCCATATCTCTTCAAGTGCATTTGATGCCATTGGTCGAAGCAAATCTTATCCCATACACTGTTACAGGTTGTAAGATAAGATTCAACTGTTAGATCGATAGGAGTTGATGGGAAAGTACTTAGATGGATCACCACCAATATTTCGTTACAGGCTGAGGTTGAGTGATCCATAAGCCAAAGGTAGATTGAATCATCAGTAAGACTGGTTGACATGGCATGTCACTTTAAAAGTTCCAATGAGCCATACATCGTTACAGATTGCAATTCATTGAAATTTTTGAATAACTCAATCACTCACTATGAAATCTTTCCAACGAGATTTCCGTTCATTGCAGTGGGAGTGCAATGGTTTGAAAAATGTAGTGGGAGCCAAGTAAAAAATTAAAGTCCTAATTTTTACTTGGGTACAACATAATTATCTAATTGAATCTTGGTTAATTTTCTGCAGTAATTTTATCTCTCTCAAAATGGTTAATAACCCTCTATCCATACTACTTGAAAAGAATGTCCTCACTGGACCCAACTTTGCCGACTAGCTCAGAAACCTAAGGATTGTCCTTAGCTTAGAATCACTGGGCTATGTACTCAAGGGAAATCGTCCCCTTATCCCTGGAGACGATGACGATGAAGATGCCCATGATAACTATAACACTTGGATCAAGGATGATACTCGTGTTAAAGGTTACATTCTCGGCTCCATGAGCAACGACCTGCAGCGATCCCATGAAAACATGGATGACGCAATGTCAGTGTTGCTGCACCTCAAGGAGCTGTACGGAGAGCACAGTAGGACTGCTCAGTATGACATATCGAGAGATCTCTTTGGCGCAAGGATGGGAGAAGGTGAAGATGTGGGCACCCACGTCATAAAAATGATTTCCATGATCGAGAGATTGGAAGCTCTTGATTTCACCATGGACTTCCACCTTTAGACAGATCTCATTCTTCAGTCACTCCCCAAATCCTTTTCACAATTTATTGTGAACTTCAACATGAACGACATTGAGTGCACATTAGCTGGGCTATTGAACAAGCTCTCAACTGCTCAAGGTCAGATGAAGCCCAAGGGGAAGGAAGTTGCTTTAGCCGTTACCATGGGGACATCCAAGCCCTTTAGAAAGAACAAGGGCAAAGGCAAAAAGCAATTGGGAGTGTCTAAAACGTCGAGTGACACAGGCAAAGGGAAAAACAAAGGGTTCAAGGGAAGAGGTCCAAAGAAGACAGACAAATGTCTTCACTGCCATGAGATGGGACACTGGAAACATGACTGTCCCAAGCTGAAAGCAGAAATAGCTTCAGGTATAGAACTTAATGTTTTAGAAACAAATTGTTCTGTTACCATATTTTCAACTTCCTGGATTCTAGACTCTGGGGCTAGTGCTCACATATGTGTTATGAACCAGGAGCTGGAAAGAAGTAAGAAGCTAGAGCATAGTGAAGTGATGATCAATGTTGGCAGCGGTCATAGTGTAGCAGCCTCACACATTGGCACCACTTCCCTTAGTTTATCATCTAGACATTTATTATATTTAGACAATTGCCTTGTTTGGCCCAACGGGCTTAAGAATATTGTTTCAATTCCTGTTTTAGTCAGGAAAAGTTATTTATTTTTGTTAGGAAATTTCATGTTAGATGTTTTGATGATGACAAGATAGGATTTTTTGTTAGACCCCAAAAATGTAAGTTTATGCTTTCATAGAAATATTGTATAAGCGTTTGGAAGTTTACTTATTTTGTTAGGCTTGTAATTTTTATCTTTATAGATTTTAGACTAAGTATGTGATACCAAATCACCAATAGAGTTCTGTGTGAGTGGTACGTGTCGAATGTGCCAAAATAAAATTTACTGTTCTCACAAGGATTTGTAGTACTCGTAAGTCCAGGTCGAACCCTAGAGATTGGTTGATCAAAATAATATTCAATGGGGGGGGGGGGTGTTGTTTGGATGAATTCAATAACTAAAAATGACAGGAACTAAATAGGAATTTCAATAAACGTAAAATATCGATTCAAGGATAATTCGTTCTTTAATTCAAGTCGATCATAGACACCTAAAATACTATCTATTCTTTGATTACTTAGCCAAGAACCTAAATAAACAGCTATTTAGATCCTTATTGACTTCCTTATATCATTAACCAAAGCCCAGCACCCGGTTAAATTCTTATTATCAACTGAATCGGTATTAAGCAATCCTAATCATGTCAATAATAGCATAATGAATTAGAAGCGACTAAGGATAAACAATAGTTTAAGCAAGCGCCAACTATTTAATTTACACTAATGTTTCCCTCGAGTAATCAATGAATACTGGGATCGCAATCTTGAAAACTCAATTGCTACGAGCACAAATCAAGCATAACAATTACGGATTATGAAGATTTGTTAGCAATAGATTGTAATAGATAATAAACTAATATGCATCTTAGATTATCATCTACACAACCATGAACATTAATAATAAGAAACAAAAGATAATCAACCCGTAGATAGATCATGAAGCTCCGTGTCTCACAACATATGAATTAAATTGAACTACCTTGAATCGAAAGAGAAAATTAGCTATTCATTAATAAAAGTACAATAGTTGATATAGTATTTTTCTTAACTCTCCTCTCTCTTTTTAGCTCTAAGAATGTGCTATATTTATAGAGAATAGGCTTCCTTCATAAGAATTTTAAGTTGTCTTCTCTTTGAAATCAATTTGAAGTTGTCTTCTCTTAGAAATCAATTTGAAGTTGTCTTCTCTTAGAGATCATTTTGAAGTTGCCTTCTCTAGCCGCCAGATTTTAATGCAGGAATTAGAACACTGATTTGGACTATTTGCAGTCCGAATTTGACTTTGCCTCCTCTTAGAAAGTTGTAGATATGCATGTTGGCTATCCAATTCAGCTGGTTTTGTCCAAATACAATGCATGTACCGCCAGATATGAATTTTCTACCAAAGTGGTGCAGTCCAGCCCGCAACAGAAACAGCTGTGAGTTCTTGAGTGTATTTGAGCCTTATCCCATCCTAATTCGGTTTAGTATTCTTCATATGAATTATGGAGATTTTCATTTGATTTCTAACCATATAAAAATCACTAACACAAGAGGTGTTTAGCTCCAGATAGGATTGTAATTCCATTGTCGCGCCGAATTGCCCAATTTGATTGAAAATGATTAATTCAATTTAAAACCTACCCAATTCATAAAATAAGATAAGATTAGTTCAAATGGGTGTATAATCACAATAAAATGCTAAATATAAAGGGAATTAAATATATAAATATTGCACTCATCAAATTCCCCCACACTTAGCTCTTGCACGTCCTCGGGCAAATATAAAGAGATAAGAAAACAAAAATCAACTATGATAAACCATTTTCGCAGGTCTCACGATTGCATTTAGCGTATGCAATAAGCCTTTAAACCCCTAGGTTACCCCTAGTGGACGCGTTTCGTCTCGTGAGGGTTTGCAGAAAATATACCCACAAAATTTTCAACCTTCGCAAAGTACTAGTCAATACATTCCAACAATTGATTATGTAGTAATGGCATGAATTTGGCACAATGAAGATCAAGGTGAATGAATACATATAAACTCAGCTCATGTTGTACCCATAAATAGAAATCAACTTCCTTAGGGTGTGTGTGTATAATCTAAGGCATTATAGTCTAAGGCATCTTCACCACATTAGTTCTAACCTTTCACTTATGACAACACTGGACATCCATGCAATATTAAGAAACTAACGGTTTTTATAACTTTTTTTTTTTTTTTTTTTTGCAAAAGAAACATTAAATTCAAATTTAGGACCGGGTGCAATGTCTTGTCCCCTTAGGCTTTCTATGTCACCCATGTAGCAAGCTTTAGGTCAATGACTCCCAAACTAGATAGTTTTAGGGCATTAAGTGTCAAAACACTCCATACGGACTTAATAACTCGAGTGGCAAAGGCCACGAAACAAAACTATGGTCTTTTAATCATTACATTACAAGACTAGCTCGAGTACTACTCAAGAGCTTTGACCATTGGGTCATTTTAACCATTCAGCACTTTCAAACTTACGCAATTTATAAGCTGTTTATTTCGTTTGGTATCTCGATATATAATGGTCTTCTTTGGTTGAAAGTTGCAAAAAGTCTTTCCTTATGTGTTAGGATGGAATCCTTTCGACTCCTGTGCCTTCGATTTCGTGCTCGGTGTCATCTAAGAAAATTAATACTAATCTAGGATCATCATGAGCAAGTCTAAAATGTATGTGTAAGTAAGTTCAAATTAAATTAATCAAAAACATGCCAAAACACAAATAAAAAAAATCAAATTGGATTAACTAGGTAGCCAAGATCTTTAATTTTTGAGATTTTTGTTTTTTGCTTTTTTTTTTTTTTAAAAAAAAAAATTAGATAAAACATTACTAAAAATAAAAGAATGCACATACATTTACCCTCTCCCCCACACTTAAAATTTGCAGTGTCCTCAATGCAAGCACGTAAATTAAAAGTGAACATATGAAAGTAAAAGAGATAGGGAAAGAGAGCAAATCTGATAGTGGTTGTTCAACCACTCTTGGGTTGCCTCCCAAGCAGCGCTTTTGTTTAACGTCGTTAGCTCGACGTGGTCACAACTTAGTCCAAGTATGTTGGATTGCTCAATCGATTTTCTTCTATTGTATGCACTTTAAAACCTTCAAAGAAACCCTTATTTTTTTTTTCTTTTCTAAATACTCAAAATATTCAATAAAACTTAAAACTAAGAAATATATGAATCGAACAGCCTATATATATATATATTACAATAATAATAAAATTTTGACCAAAAACCAATCCCCGGCAACGGCGCCAAAATTTGGTACGTGTCGAATGTGCCAAAATAAAATTTACTGTTCTCAAAAGGATTTGTAGTACTCGTAAGTCCAGGTCGAACCCTAGAGATTGGTTGATCAAAATAATATTCAATGGGGGGGGGGGGGTTGTTTGGATGAATTCAATAACTAAAAATGACAGGAACTAAATAGGAATTTCAATAAACGTAAAATATCGATTCAAGGATAATTCGTTCTTTAATTCAAGTCGATCATAGACACCTAAAATACTATCTATTCTTTGATTACTTAGCCAAGAACCTAAATAACCAGCTATTTAGATCCTTATTGACTTCCTTATATCATTAACCAAAGCCCAGCACCCGGTTAAATTCTTATTATCAACTGAATCGGTATTAAGCAATCCTAATCATGTCAATAATAGCATAATGAATTAGAAGCGACTAAGGATAAACAATAGTTTAAGCAAGCGCCAACTATTTAATTTACACTAATGTTTCCCTCGAGTAATCAATGAAAACTGGGATCGCAATCTTGAAAACTCAATTGCTACGAGCACAAATCAAGCATAACAATTACGGATTATGAAGATTTGTTAGCAATAGATTGTAATAGATAATAAACTAATATGCATCTTAGATTATCATCTACACAACCATGAACATTAATAATAAGAAACAAAAGATAATCAACCCGTAGATAGATCATGAAGCTCCGTGTCTCACAACATATGAATTAAATTGAACTACCTTGAATCGAAAGAGAAAATTAGCTATTCATTAATAAAAGTACAATAGTTGATATAGTATTTTTCTTAACTCTCCTCTCTCTTTTTTAGCTCTAAGAATGTGCTATATTTATAGAGAATAGGCTTCCTTCATAAGAATTTTAAGTTGTCTTCTCTTTGAAATCAATTTGAAGTTGTCTTCTCTTAGAAATCAATTTGAAGTTGTCTTCTCTTAGAGATCATTTTGAAGTTGCCTTCTCTAGCCGCCAGATTTTAATGCAGGAATTAGAACACTGATTTGGACTATTTGCAGTCCGAATTTGACTTTGCCTCCTCTTAGAAAGTTGTAGATATGCATGTTGGCTATCCAATTCAGCTGGTTTTGTCCAAATACAATGCATGTACCGCCAGATATGAATTTTCTACCAAAGTGGTGCAGTCCAGCCCGCAACAGAAACAGCTGTGAGTTCTTGAGTGTATTTGAGCCTTATCCCATCCTAATTCGGTTTAGTATTCTTCATATGAATTATGGAGATTTTCATTTGATTTCTAACCATATAAAAATCACTAACACAAGAGGTGTTTAGCTCCAGATAGGATTGTAATTCCATTGTCGCGCCGAATTGCCCAATTTGATTGAAAATGATTAATTCAATTTAAAACCTACCCAATTCATAAAATAAGATAAGATTAGTTCAAATGGGTGTATAATCACAATAAAATGCTAAATATAAAGGGAATTAAATATATAAATATTGCACTCATCAGTGAGTTTATTAAGTGATGAAGTTGAAGATCAGCATCCAAAGTCAAAGTAAAGAAGAAGATTGGTTGACTAAGTGCTCAGCGATTGCTCTCAGCGACTGATCTCAGTGACTCAAGCGCTTAGCTGTCTCAAGCGTCCGACTCAAGCGTCTTAGCGACTCAAGCGTCCAGCTTTCAGATTCACCTGAAGGATAAAACCCAAGTTATCAAAGACTTAAATGCAATCACCAACGGACATTTATTTTCAACGGGAAATAAATTCAAAATGCGTTAAATGCTTGAGAAGTGCATTAAATGTAAACAAGACAGTATGACTTGTGGACAAGCCACCTTTTTTTGACTAGACTGTCAGCTTTTCAGAATTCAAACCTGCTCCTGTCCAATTGGAATCAGCAGAAATTAAGGAATGTCAGAAAAAGGACTATTTGAAGCTCTGCGTTAGGTACACGCGCCTGACTTGTGTCTAACGGACAAATCCCGAGATTCTCTGTAAATAGTACCCTTCAGCTATCTCTGTGCATGTGTGAAAGGACGTAAATGTGAAAGAGAGCTGAGAAATAATTTGAGAGAAAAGCTTGCAAACCCCATAGTCAAAATCCTTCAAGCTTCTCAAATACATTCCAGACAGTCACCAGATATCTCAAACCTCTTCCAAAGAAGAAACCTAAATTCTTACTGAGATATCCCAAGTTGTTTGAACTTCCCAACATCAAACAAACCTGTTACAATAAACCCTCAACACCTTTCATCTGAGTCAGAAAGATTGTTGACTTCCACAAGCAGTATTTTTGAGTAAGAGAAGCTTGTTGAAGAAAGGTCTTTATTGGAGCTGAAGTCTGTGTCATCAAGGAGCTCAAGGCCATCTTGGAGAAGATCTTTATTGGAGCTGAAATCTGTGTGATCAAGGAGCTCGAGATCGTCTTTCCAGAAGCAGAGGATTGACAAAGGAGCTCAAGTCATCCATATCCATCTCTTCCTTTGTCCCTAGATTATAGAAGATTGTTAGGAAATTTCATGTTAGATGTTTTGAGGATGACAAGATAGGATTTAATGTTAGACCCCAAAAATACAATGTAAGTTTTCATTTTTCATAGAATGATGTATAAGCACTTGAAAGTTGTAATTTTTATGTAATTTTTTGGCTTGTAATTTTTATCTTTGTAGAATTTAGACTAAGTCTTAGTGACTGAATCGCTAGTAGAATTCTAGGTGAGTCTATTAGAGAAGAAGTTGAAGACCAGCGTCTGAAGTCAACCGGAGATAAAGATTTTCTTCTTAGTGTTTGTTAAACGCTCAAAGATCTCATTTCAGGATTTATGGATCAAGCGCTCAAAATCCCTCAAGCGACTTATATCAGAATCACCTGAAATAAATCCTCAGGTCATGAAGGACTTAAATGCAATCATTCAACGGGCATTTATTTCCAACGGGAATTAAATTCAAAATGCATTAAATGCCTGATAAGAGCATTAATTGTGATAAGCTAATGTGACTTGTGGACAAGCCACCTTTTGACCAGACTGTCAGAAAATTCAGAATTTCAGCTGCTCCCGTCCAATCGGCTTCAGCGAACTTTCAGGAATGTAAGAGAAAAGGTATACTCACGCGCCCCGTGAGAGGCACGCTCCTACATGTGTCCAACGGTCAGATCCCAAGAAATTGCCTATAAATACCTTACCCCAGCAAACCCTAAAGAGACAGACATATACAATTTTTACAAGAGACAATTACGTACAGACACAAGAAAAACTTGCTGAGAAAAAGCTTAGAAACTCCATAGCCAAATCTTTCAAGCTTCTTATCTACATTCCAGACAGTCACAAATATGTCAAACATCTTGCAAAGAAGAAATTCAAAATTCCAACTGAGATATTCCAAGTTGTTTGATCTTTTCAAAAACAAACAAAACCCTAGTGACAAACCTCAACCTTTCATCTAAGTGAGAAAAGTTGTTGAACCTTTTCAGGCAGTATTTCTGAGTGAGAGAAGCTTGAAGAAGACGATCTTCATTGGTGCTGAAGTCTGTGTGATCATGGAGCCCAAGATCATTTTCACCCTTTACTATCGTGTAGAAGATTCTGTGTGACTCTTCGAAAATCATTCTAGTAAATTCCTCCAAGTGAAAAAGGAGAAGAAGGACGTAGCTGGGATTACATCACCCAGTGAACCTTATATATCTTGTGTCATTTACCTTATTTGTCTTATTATTATTACTATTATTATTATTATTACATCATTTATCTTTGAAAGAGACAAGTTAAAGTGCAAAGTGATTAAATTAACTAAAAGAACGCTAAAACTCATTTCCGCTGTGCTAACCCTGATTAAGCGATCTAAGCGTTGCCCTACTTTGGTAAATTGCTAAAATCACTAAGTCTAAGTACTTTTCTGAAGCGTCTGACCCAAGCGCTCAGTTATCCAAAGCGTTCAAACCTCTAAAGTGATACGAAATTTTTGAATGCTCAGATATATGCTCAAAGATGATCGAATGCAGGAAAGGGACATTCGATAAAGTTACAAACCTACAATACAAGATGATGGTGGCCATTCTGACCAAATTAAAGGTAAATTGGTCTCTCTACGTTTTTAATCGCTTCAAGGCAACGATGGCCAAGTCGGTAAATCCCAAGCCTTATGGGATTGTGCTAAGTCGTATTCTTAGCGCTTGCGGTTATACAAACTCTTCTGGCAAGAAGATTCCAGCGAATAAATTATACGGAAAGAAAATGATCCGTGAGCTGCAAAAGCCAAGGAAGATAGGTGGTGCAGCTGTTCCAAAAGAAGAGCGTGAGCGACTTCGTGCTTTAGGAGTTGATCGTAGTGATGATGAAGATCAAGCGTCTTCCTCTTCATCATCATCCTCTTCATCCGAAGAAGAAGTGGTGGTCAAGCGACCTAAGAGAAAGATAGCTCTCAAAGTCGTTGAGCCATCCAAGCCAGCAAAGAAACAGAAGCCTGAACCCAAGAAGAAGCCGGAGCCCAAAAAGAAGCAGAAGATCCCTTCTCCTTCTCCCTCTCCTAAATCTCCATCGCCTCCTCCAGCGTTTAACTTTTTCGTTCCCGAGGAAGAGGAATTAGTAGAAGAAGAAGTACCGCTTGCACGAAGACGTACTCCTCTTTCTACTCCCGCAGCCTCCTCTAGCGCTTTAGCGAAACCAGCGCTTAGAGAGTCAGTGAGCGTTCCTCCTTCTGACGCTGTTCCAGAAATCAGCTCAGATCCTCAAGCCTCTACTCAATCTGAGAGGCCTTCTAGTTTTCAGGGTAAGTATTTGCTAAGCAAATTAGTATATCCTTTCCTCGTTAGTTTCTAAGTCTCTAACGCTAGGATAAAAATTCTTTCAGCACAATGTCAAGCAGATATTCAATATGTTCTCAACACCCTTGAAGAATTAGATATTCCCATTCGTGCTGATCCTATAACTTCTTTTCTCGACTTAGATCCAGAAGAAATTATTCCAGAGCCTGAGGAACCTGTCCAAGAAACAGATCAAGCGACTGAAATAGTAGATGATATTCCTCAGGGTAAGCGATTTAGTCTTTTCTATCTTTCTACTTAGTGGAAATTTTTTGCTTGCTTTTCTCAAATCGCTTACATGTATCAGCTCAAGATGTACCTCCAGAGGCACCAATCGCTGATGCCCCTCTTTCATCCGAGATTCCAGTTGAAGTGGATGTGGATATGGCAACTGTTGTGGATATCGCTAAGGAAGCATCTCAAGCCCTTCCTGACACTGAAACATCATCAGCCAGTGAAGCGACTTTAAACGCTGAGCGGTCGATAGAAGTGGCCCCCATCCCAACAGAAGCGATTTCCATTATTCCTACGCCAATGGGACCTCCTCCTCGTGTCATCGATTTCTTCCCGCGCGGATATACTCCAGATGTTGAATTTTATTATGCCGCCAAAGAACGAGACACTCAAACGCTTGCCGAGTTGGAAATATAATTTCAAACAACTCTCCATCGGCCTGATTTGTCCAATTCTCTCAAGTTTGAAATCTTTGAGTGTATTGCTGATCTAGGACTATATAACTTAGAGCGCCTTCAATCAAGCTTTGAGTATATTTGTCTTCCAGTTTTCAATAGAGCTGACTTTGATCTTCAGCTTTTCAATTCAAACGGTCGCTCGAACGAGTCCTTTTATCCTCAGCGCCAAAACAAGATTGTTTTCAAGAACCCCCGCATGGGTGATTGGAACAAAGATCCAGATGAAGAAGATCTCAACAAGATAGGCTATTCGGCCCTCCCCTCCATCGTCAAGTCTCCCCAAAACACTCTCTCTCCTAATCCACTTAAGTTATGGAAAGGTAAAGGACTGCTTGTTGCGGAGCGCCCAAATCCCATCAACTCGTGGATAGAAGACGAGGCCCGTGAATATCTAGCCAGATTATGGGCTGATGATTATGACGAAGAAACGGAACGTTTTGAGAAGTTCCTTGCTGCTAACAAAGAGCAAAAGAAAGCGGACAAACTTGGAAAACTTTGGATGATGAATACAGCCAGGTGGGCTGAAGAATTTGTTCTTCACTTCTACACCATTGAAGAACTGATCAGATATCCATTTTTGTTCGAATTCGGAATAGAGTACAGACGCTGAGGTTATGCAACCTTTTTGCTTCAACAGCGTCAAATTATTGCAGGGAATGTTAGCACTTTGCCAGGATATAGACAACCAATCGAAAGCTACATTCGCCAACAACTTGCCTTATACCGCCAAGGTGGACGCTACGTTTTGCATCCTCGTGCCGGGTTTGTTCAACGAGTCTTTCCTGACCTAAATGAAGACGCTTCATCAAGTAAAGAACCTCTTCTTCTAGGCCAGAGTCAGATTCGTGTGGATGTTTCAAATGAACACGCTGAGTTCGCTGAGTTCCACAGAGCAATGAGAGCAGTGTTTGAAAATGCCCAAGCGCTGGACATCAGTCTCAATCACTTTTCAGGGTGTTACAATTTCCGAGGATATACTCTTCACCCCGTGCTCTTTAGTGAATCAAATATTCAAGTGGCCAAGATAATCTCGCTAATTAGGCCAGTGGATCAAGAAGCAGCTCAAGCGCTCATGCCTTTGATTTTGGACTTCTTCAACTGTTATACTTCAGGGATTGCTTTACCGGAAGGTGTGCAACTTGCACTAAGTACCGAAGAGCGCGAAGACGCTATATTCTTTATCCCGCAATCTAGCCTGATCAGTCCAAGGCATGTGATGGAAGCCCTTGGCCCCCTCTGGGTCATTGGTCTTAGAGAACCTTCTTCCTCCATCGAAATTATAGAAGAAGAAAGTACTCCTACTGAGGATGACGCTCAACTTCCAGATCCCTCAAACGCCCTAGTGGTCGAGTCCCCAGCGATTGCAGATCCTATCATGGATCGAGCGATTGAAGAAGTGCACGCTAAAATTGCTCAAGTGCCTGAAGAACCTTTTATCAGAGATAAATCCAAAGGTAAAGCTGCAGTTTCCAAATCTTCCGGACTTCTCTCGTCCCAAGAGCGTCCTTCTTCCGATTCAGATTCTGAGAGCGATTCAGAAGCCAGAGACTTCAGACAGGCAGTCCGGAACTCGCTTACCAACATTGAGGGTTCCTGCTCCAAGATCTTTGAGGCTGCTGATAGACATATCCGCATAGTGTCGGATACGTGGAGTCGTGATATTGGAAACACTACAAATAAAAGCACTATTGCTATCATGCAAAGCATATCACCTCTTATCGCTGAGCTCTCATCTGAATTCAACCGTTACTTAGCTCAGAGCGCCCTGGCCAATACTGAAAGACACGCTTCATCCGATGCCGCCGCTCAGAGTGTCGCTCAACAAGTTGCTCTTCTCGTCGAAGAAGTTAGACTCTTGCGCCGCGATGTCGCTGAACTCAAGAACTCCCTTGATAATGTCAAGAAGGGGGAAGATAAAGAAAAGTCCAAAGCGATTTCCAAGACAGATAATAAACAGTGGCGTTCATTGTTCGAACAATTAGTAAGCATTAAGAAAATGCTATCCAAGAAAAGAAAGCCAAGGTATTATCTCTAAAAGTACGCGCTTCCAGAATTGGACCCCGAGTTCTTAGAAAGCATGGGATTTCCTGCCTATGCCAGACCGCTACAACGACCTATCAATTGGAGACCGTCAAATGATCAACAAAGAGATATCTATCATGACTTAATTCGTGAACTTGGTATTCCACCAAGGGACTGGACGGAAAAGTTGTTAGAACTAAATGAAAGCGCCAGACTTCGTAGACATGATTATGCTGAAGTTCAACATACGACAATGATCGATATTGATCGTCTCTTGTTGGAACTAGCGTTAGAAGTTCTACAAGGCGAAGAAAGAGCAAACCGACAGAACAAGTGATTGATTTCCTTATATATTTTATCCATCTTTTTTGTTTTATCTTTTTTATTTATGGTTTTCCTTCAATATAAAACATGTATGCTTTAAATTCTTTCAATGAATGAATGTTTTAACACTGAAACATCTTGTTGAAGCTAATCTAACTTTAGCTAACTTTACTAACTTTTCAAATGCTAACTTATATTCCTTTGGGCCTTTTCTTTTAAGTAACTCTTAAATTATAAAAGAGTTATAAGAGTCTTGACATCATCAAAAAGGGGGAAATTGTTAGGAAATTTCATGTTAGATGTTTTGATGATGACAAGAGAGGATTTAATGTTAGACCCCAAAAATACAATGTAAGTTTCCATTTTTCATAGAATGATGTATAAGCATTTGAAAGTTGTAATTTTTATGTAATTTTTTGGCTTGTAATTTTTATCTTTGTAGAATTTAGACTAAGTCTTAGTGACGGAATCGCTAGTAGAATTCTAGGTGAGTCTATTAGAGAAGTAGTTGAAGACCAGCGTCTGAAGTCAACCGGAGATAAAGATTTTCTTCTTAGCGTCTGTCAAACGCTAAAAGATCTCATTTAAGGATTTATGGATCAAGCGTTCGAAATCCCTCAAGCGACTTATATCAGAATCACCTGAAATAAATCCTCAGGTCATGAAGGACTTAAATGCAATCATTCAACGGGCATTTATTTCCAACGGGAATTAAATTCAAAATGCATTAAATGCCTGATAAGAGCATTAATTGTGATAAGCTAATGTAACTTGTGGACCAGCCACCTTTTGACCAGACTGTCAGAAAATTCAGAATTTCAGCTGCTCCCGTCCAATCGGCTTCAGCGAACTTTCAGGAATGTAAGAGAAAAGGTATACTCATGCGCCCCGTGAGAGGCACGCTCCTGCATGTGTCCAACGGACAGATCCCAAGAAATTGCCTATAAATACCTTACCCCAGCAAACCCTAAAGAGACAGAGATATACAATTTTTACAAGAGACAATTACGTACAGACACAAGAAAAACTTGCTGAGAAAAAGCTTAGAAACTCCATAGCCAAATCTTTCAAGCTTCTTATCTACATTCCAGACAGTCACAAATATCTCAAACATCTTGCAAAGAAGAAATTCAAAATTCCAACTGAGATATTCGAAGTTGTTTGATCTTTTCAAAAACAAACAAAACCCTAGTGACAAACCTCAACCTTTCATCTATGTGAGAAAAGTTGTTGAACCCTTTCAGGCAGTATTTCTGAGTGAGAGAAGCTTGAAGAAGACGATCTTCATTAGTGCTGAAGTCTGTGTGATCAAGGGGCCCAAGATCATTTTCACCCTTTACTATCGCGTAGAAGATTCTGTGTGACTCTTCGAAAATCATTCTAGTAAATTCCTCCAAGTGAAAAAGGAGAAAAAGGACGTAGCTGGGATTACATCACCCAGTGAACCTCATATATCTTGTGTCATTTACCTTATTTGTCTTATTATTATTATTATTATTACATCATTTATCTTTGAAAGAGACAAGTTAAAGTGCAAAGCGATTAAATTAACTAAAAGAACGCTAAAACTCATTTCCGCTGTGCTAACCCTGATTAAGCGATCTAAGCGTTGCCCTACTTTGGTAAACTGCTAAAATCACTAAGTCTAAGTTAAATTTTCTGAAGCATCTGACCCAAGCGCTCAGTTATCCAAAGCGTTCAAACCTTTAAAGTGATACGAAATTTTTGAAGTCGAAAAAGACTTCAGGGTCTATTCAACCCCCCCCTTCTAGATCCTTTCGTATGCCACTTAGGACCACCAAAGATTCTATGTGATTCTTTGAGAAACATTTTAGTGGATTGCCTCCAAGTGATCAAGGAGAAGAAGGATGTAATTGGGATTACATCACCCAACGAACCTTACAAATATTGTGTTATTTACTTTACAGTCAATTTTCTTATTAGTAAAACATAATCAAACGCTAAGCAACTAAGAAACAATTTGTGACACTAAAGCTTTCAAAAAGAGAAGACTCTAAAATTATTCCGCTGTGCTAACTCTGATTAAAGAACTGGAAGCTTAAACCTATCTGGTTATAGTATTCAAATCTTAAGTCTAAGTTAACTTTATCAAAACATTCTTCAAGTAAACGCCCAGACAAGCGTCTACATTTTAATACGAATTTTTTTTTTAAGTCGAAAAAGACTTCAGGGTCTATTCAACCCCCCCCCCCTTCTAGATCATTTCGTATGCCACTTGGGACCACCAAGTGGTATCAGAGAGGTTGAAGTTGAAATTTTTAAATTTCCAAGCATAACTGCTTGTTCAGATCCCTTTAAAATTTAGTTGCTTTAAAAAAAAAAACAAAAAAAAAATTTCATGGCATTCGCTAGAGTTCCTAAGTTGACCGAGTCAAATTATGACTCATGGAAGGTCAAAGCGTTTACTTATTTGTGTTCATGTGATGATGAAATGTGTGATATCATTTCAGATGGTCCGATTCAAATTCTCAAATTCATCACCAGAGCGCCTGGAGCTACAGAAACAACACCTGACGATTATGTAGAGAAACCTAAACATGAATGGTCCCCAGATGAGCGTCGAAGAGCTAATTTGGATAATGTTGGGAGGAACGCTCTATATACAGCCATACATGACAATGAGAACTTATTCAACAAGGTCAAGTCATGTAATACGACTAAGGAAATATGGGATAAATTGGCTATAATATGTGGTGGCTCAGCACAAATGAAGGAAAACAAGCTTTCTATTGCCAAGGAAAGATTTAATAGTTTTAAGATGCAGCCCAATGAGACGTTAGAACAATTAGACGCGAGATTCACTTCGCTCATTACAGAGTTAGCGTCACTAGGCATGGAGTTGACCAACAAGGAATTGGTCAACAAGATTTTCAGAAGTCTTCCCAGTAGATTTTTTATGAAGACAACTGCTATGTGAGAATCACAGATGTTGGAAATTCTAACTCCAGAGCATGTGTTTTCGGAACTAAGGACTTTTGAATTCGAATTGGGTGCACTCAGTGACACCTCAACTGATTCCGGAGCATTAATCGCTACTATCAAGGGCAAGGGCAAGGGAAAAATCAGTCAGTGAAGCGGAAGTGACATAATCGAATGAGGAAAAGGAAATGGATTTATTGGTCAAGAAATTTAAAAAATTTCTAAGATATGAAAAATCATGTTCTTCATTTCAGAACGAGGTATGCATAATTTAAACGTTTAATCATTATGCATCATATTTTTATTAGACATATAATGTAGGGGGAATTCACTTTATTATATTGTCTAAAATCGTTTTCAAAATTGTTACCAGTTATCAAATTTAGGGGGAACCTTCAAATTGTACTCGAACATATCTGTAAGCGTCAATGATCAAAAACCATTTTTCACATGCATTGATCATCAACGCTTATTGTTATTTGTGCATGATGTGTTGAATGCTCAAACATAAAAAGAATTTAATTTCAAGCGTCAACATAAATCTTACAACAAGTGATATCATTTCAACAAATGGTATATGTTAAGCGTTGAACACATTCCCTTCAACACTTAATAGAAACTTTTATAAAATTCATACATATTTAAAAAAAAAAAAAAAAACTAGAGGCAGACATAGTTGGATGTTGATTTACCAACAAGTGGTATCAACAAGTGATATCTACAAGTGGTATCAATAGTTGTGGAAATCGCTAGAGAATTTTTTCATTGTTCGTCCAGACGTGGATGTGACTGTGGAAATCGCTAGAAGATTGTTTTACACTGTCCGTCCAGACGTGGATACGACGGTGGACGCTGAGTGGTTGATAGAAGTGGCCGAGTTTTCCCCCACACCAACTGGTCCTCCTCCTCTAGCGAGTATCGCTTGAACTGCAGTCTTCCCTTGATGATGCTAAGAAGGGGGAAGAAGAGAAAGAAAAGCAGTTTAAGGAGAAGAGAAAGAAAAGGCAGGTATTCATCGTTTCAGTATAAATCATATACGCTTTCAATTCCATATACATGATTGAATGATTTATCGTTGAAATATCTTGTTAAAGCTAATCTAACATTAGCTAACTGATCTAACTTTCTAACGCTAGCTTACATTATTTTTGGGCTTTTCTTTGAACTCTTAAATTATAAAAGAGTTATAAGAGTTAAGGTCTTGACATCATCAAAAAGGGGGAAATTGTTAGGAAATTTCATGTTAGATGTTTTGATGATGACAAGATAGGATTTTTTGTTAGACCCCAAAAATGTAAGTTTATGCTTTCATAGAAATATTGTATAAGCGTTTGGAAGTTTACTTATTTTGTTAGGCTTGTAATTTTTATCTTTATAGATTTTAGACTAAGTATATGATACCAAATCACCACTAGAGTTCTGTGTGAGTCTATGAAGTGATGAAGTTGAAGATCAGCGTCCAAAGTCAAAGTAAAGAAGAAGATTTGTTCCGAGCGCTCAGTCAAGCGCTCAGCGATTGCTCTCAGTGACAGATCTCAGCGACTGATCTCAGCGACTCAAGCACTCAGCTGTCTCAAGCGTCCGACTCAAGCGTCCAGCTTTCAACTGATTCCCGAGATTCTCTATAAATAGTACCCTTCAGCTATCTCTGTGAGAGTGTGAAAAGACGTAAATGTGAAAGAGTGCTGAGAAATAATTTGAGAGAAAAGCTTGCAAACCCCATAGTCAAAATCCTTCAAACTTCTCAAATACATTCCAGACAGTCACCATATATCTCAAACCTCTTCCAAAGAAGAAACCTAAATTCTTACTGAGATATCCCTAGTTGTTTGAACTTCCCAACATCAAACAAACCTGTTACAATAAACCCTCAACACCTTTAATCTGAGTGAGAAAGATTGTTGACTTCCACAAGCAGTATTTTTGAGGAAGAGAAGCTTGTTGAAGAAAAGTCTTTATCGGAGCTGAAGTCTGTGTGATCAAGGAGCTCAAGGCCATCTTGAAGAAAATTTTTATTGGAGCTGAAATCTGTGTGATCAAGTAGCTCGAGATCGTCTTTCCAAAAGCAAAGGATTAAAGTGGCTTTTAGCAGAAATCTGTGTGACCGAAGAGCTCAAGTCATCCATATCCATCTCTTCCTTTGTCCCTAAATTGTAGAAGACTCTAAAATTATTCTGTTGTGCTAACCCTGATTAAAGAACTGAACGCTTAAACCTATCTGGTTATAGTATTCAAATCTTGAGTCTAAGTTAACTTTATCAAAACAGTCTTCAAGTAAACGCTCAGACAAGCATCTACATTTTAATACGAATTTTTTTTTTGAAGTCGAAAAAGACTTCAGGGTCTATTCAACCCCCCCTTCTAGACCCTTTCTTAAGCCACTTGGGATCACCAATTTTTCTTTATGAACAATTCTTGTGACATTTATTTTGGAAATGAATGTGTAGGCACTGCGTCTTTAATAAATGGTTTATATTATATTAATGTCCAAAATGATTGTAATCTTAATGCTGTAACAAGAAAATGCAGAATGTATGATACAAACTTGAGACAACTATGGCACTTGAGACTAGGTCATGTCGGGGACCAAAGACTACATGAGTTAGAAAAGGATGGAGTCATAGACTCGTTGGGATCAGATCCCTGTCCCACTTGTGAGTCTTGTATCCTAGGCAAAATGACCAAGTCCCCCTTCACAGGTAATTTTGAAAGAGCCACAGAAGTCTTAGGTCTAGTTCATACTGATGTGTGCGGACCATTTGGAAATATGGCCCGCGGTGGTTTTCAGTACTTCATCACATTTACCGATGACCATTCTAGGTATGGCTACGTGTATTTAATGAAGTACAAGTCTGAATCATTGGAGAAATTCATTGAATTCAAGACTTTAGTCGAAAACTAAACCGGGCATCATATCAAGACACTTTGGTCTGACTGCGGTGGCGAATATATGAATGCGGAGTTTGACCAGTTCCTTTGGAAACATGGCATACTGTTACAGCTTACTCCTCCAGCAACTCCATAATTAAATGGCGTAGCAGAACGAAGGAATCGAACACTGTTGGACATGGTTCGATCCATGCTCAACTACACATATTTGCCTATTTCACTGTGGGGACACGCGCTGCTTACAGCAACTCAAATTCTGAATAGATGTCCCTCCAAATCTATTCCTAAAACTCCGTATCAGATATGGCGTGGAAGGAAGCCTAATCTGAAACACATAAGAATATGGGGTTGCCCAGCTTACGTGAAAAAGACCAAGGCAGAGAAATTGGAGGCTAGGTCCATAAAAGGGCGATTCGTTGGATATCCTGAGGATTCCATGGGATACCTTTTCTACCTTCCCGATGATGAGAGAATCATTGTTGCCTTACAGGCAATCTTTCTCGAAGAAGAATTCATTCGAGAAGGAGGAGCTGGTAGAAGTATTATTCTACAAGAACAAAATGAATCCCCTGTGAAAGACACTATTCAAGAGACCCAACCCGACCCAGAAACGACACAACCATCAGTGCGCAGGTCTACTAGAGTATCTCAACCGCCTGGGAGATATGGTTCTCTGCTACAAGGAGAGCATAATTTATATGCAGTGGCAGAAGGAAACCATAGAGATGATCCCTCTAGTTATGACCAGGCAATGATGGATATGGATTCTGCAAAATGACTTGAAGCTATGAAAGTGGAAACGAATTCGATTTATTCGAACCAAGTCTGGAATCTAGTAGATCCTCCCAAAGGTATTGTACCTATTGGATGCAAATGGATCTATAAGAGAAAGATAGGTCCGGATGGCAAGGTGGATACCTATAAGGCCAGGCTAGTGGCGAAAGAGCATAGTCAGAAGAAGGGCATTGACTATGAGGAAACCTTTTCACCAGTAGCTATGATCAAATCCATTAGAATTCTACTTTCAATAGCTGCATACCTAGATTATGAAATCTGGCAAATGGATGTGAAAACCGCCTTCCTAAATGGATTCCTCGAGGAGGATATCTATATGGAGCAGCCCAAAGGTTTCATATCTAATACCGATTCTCATAAGGTCTGCAAGTTAAATAGGTCCATTTATGGACTGAAGCAGGCCTCTCACAATTGGAACCTTAATTTTGATGAAGAAGTACGAAACAACGGCTTTATCAAAAATGAGGATGAACCATGTGTCTATAAAAAGGTCAGTGGGAGCAAGATATCATTCCTGGTACTATACGTGGACGGCATTCTACTTATAGGGATTGATACAGGTTTGCTAACTTCGGTTAAGACATGGCTTTCAAGCACATTCTCCATGAAAGACTTAGGAGAAGCCACCTATGTCCTAAGAATTCGAATATACAGGGATAGATCGAATAAGACAACAGGTCTCTCCCAAGCCCTCTACTTAGAAAAGGTCCTAAAGCGATTTGGGATGGAAAATTCTAAAAGAGGTCTTTTGCCCATGAGACATGGAATTCATCTCTCCAATAAGATGAGTCCTCAAAGTGAGGAAGATCGAAGAGAGATGAGTACCATCCCCTATGCCTCGGTAGTGGAAAGTCTCATGTACGCTATGTTATGCACGAGACCAGATCTTGCATACGCTATGAGCGTAGTAAGTAGGTTTCAAGCTAGCCTAGGCAAAGAACATTGGATAGCCGTGAAATCAATCTTAAAGTACTTGAGAAGAACTAAAGATATGATCCTCACATATGGCAATGGAGAAATGAAAGTGGATGGTTATACTGATTCAGATTTCTAATCTGACATCGATGACCGAAAATCAACTTCTGGGTTCATATTCACTTTGAACGGTGGAGCAGTGTCTTGGAAAAGTTCCAAGCAAAGTACAACTGCCGATTTGACCATCGAAGCTGAATATGTGGCAACCTCGGAGGCAGCCAAGGAGGTTGTTTGGATAAAGAAGTTCATTACTGAACTTCAAGTTGTTCCTAGTATGGAGCTTCCATTGCCACTATGATGTGACAACAACGGAGCCATCGCACAAGCAAAGGAAACAAGGTCTCACAACAAATCCAAATACATAGAGAGGAGATATCACATAATTCGGGAAATTGTTGGAAGAGGCGACATCGCTGTGCAAAAAATAGCCTCAGCAGATAACGTAGCTGACCCACTCACTAAGCCATTAGCGCAGGCGGTGCTAGAGCAACATCTTGAGAAGATGGGTATAAGATACCAAAGCGATTGGCATTAAGTGCAAGTGGGAGATTGTTAGGTATATGCCCTAGATGCCAATGAGGACAAATAGTTAGATTAGGTTATCTTACATGAGTAAACGTACAACCACCCGAAAACAGGAATATGGGTTGGTTCGATCGAATTTACAGGGAGGTAAACGAAATTATACCTTTCGAAAATTTCGTTTTCACCTCGAGCTTTGGATCACAGCAACCTTGTGGTGCAAATCCACACAACTTCCCTTGGGTGAAAAATTGCCCGTCGTCTTTTCGTATCTTTCGATTTAGAGTGCTCCAAGCGTCGCACCTCTAAGATGTATCCACACCACGTTCAAGTCACCAATTGTTTTGCCTTGCGTGCTAGACAACAAAACAATTCTAAGCTTGCCTTAGGCTTGAATATGTGAAGGGTAGGAATATTTCTAAGTCGTTTAATTCAACACATGAATAGAACGACGTCGTGTTGGAAAGAAGGAGAAAAGGTGGCCGATTTTTAATGGCTTGGAGGGGGCTAAAATTTCAGATTTCAAGCATCCTCAATTTAGACTTCATCATCTCTTATTTATAGGTGAAGATTACCTAGAGTCCAATTAGGAAAAGGAAACTTCCTTTCTCCTAAACTCTCTAGTAATCTTTATCCTATGAAGACTTGGAGAAGGGGAAAACTCTTTTCCTCCTCCACCATATTAAAATCGCCCCCTTCCCTTATTTCAAGACATAAAATCGGTCAACACCATTAATTGGACTCTAGGATTTAATTTTGACTTCTTAATTTAATTATAGGCTCAACCCATTAATTAAATACAAGTCTAATTAAATCCAACCAATTTAATTTCCAACATATTATTTATTTAACTTGGGCTTTACCCAATTAAATAAAATACTTGGACTTTACTAGGTCCATTAATTTAATTAATTCTACAAGATTAATTAAAAGAGTAAAATTAATTGAATCCTTCAATTAATTTATATTCCATATTAGGAAAGCACTACACTTTCCTAATTCCCTCAATTTCCTCAAAATTGATTAATCACATTTTATTCAAACAGTGACTCTCTCGAGTAAGTGTGTGACCCCTTAGACTCGTTTCTATCTAGTAGTAAGTACACCTTCCCACAGTGCTAGTGTACCTTCCTAAAATGGAAAGTACTAGATTAAATCAATCCTTTGATTTAATCAAGCCTCGAATTAGTCACCAAGCTAATTCTCGGCACTTACAAATCGCGGTTGCCCACCTAGCATAGGGTCCCAAAGACCTAGATAAAACGAAAGTAAAGATACGCCTTTTGCGATCTTGATCCTCGCATAAGTAAGATCCCTCTACCTAATCTCCCGATTGAATCTAGAGCAGTGGCTTAGGTCGAAGCTCTATTAATTCATTCTTATGTTTCCCACGTTATGTGAAATCGACTTCGACTATCTAAACGAGGAAACCCTACGCCTCTTTAGATATCATACTTCGGCCGACGATTCCTTAAGTCGATTCACTATGTAACCATAGGAGATTAATCGACAGGCTAATGTCAGAGATAGATTCCTCTCGATTCTCACGTGCCTTACCACATAAGACGCATATGTCTGAGTTTGCCCATATTCGATCATCTAGAGTGATCATGTAACAAATCAAGAACACGTGCGGTTACACATAAGACATCCAATGGAATCTTTGGTCCATAAGGATTACTCTTATACTACAAGACCACTGGAAGTTCCACATTCGACTGGGAATCCATTTTAGAAACTTCCATGGGGTTGTTCAGTTCGCCCATCACCAGAATGGCAACCCTCATATATGCATTGGCTTTCACCGTGCCAGTATCTATGGAACGAGATACACTTCTCCCAGAGTATGCATCATATGAGCAAGTCTTTCGGGTTGCATCGATATCCCTTTATCTCGATGAACCCTTTTACGACTCGGAACATTTGTTTAAAGATCACAGCCTTCGAGACATATTCCATCATTGCCACACCCAATGTGCATTGATGTCCCATAGCTATGTGTGATCCTTCGGGACTTTATTCTAAGCCAAAGTAAAAACTAATTTAAGAATAAAGACATGCCACACTTATAAAAGAGATTGACTTTATTTATAAGAAAACGATTGTTCAACTCTAAAGTTACTATTACATAGAATGGCGCCCAATAATTGGTGCGCTGGGCACTAACTCTAACAGGTTCATGACCAATATGCTTGTATTATTAGATCTGTTACCAGAGTAGTTAGGCCCATATCACCCATCGGTGGGGTCAACCTCGAAGTGCGATATCAATGAGACAAGTAGTAGTTGATCAGTGATCGTCAAGATGGGATTCACTGTCTCGATAGTAAACGAGTAAGTATCCTGTGCAAATATAGGCTAATGAAATTATAAAGTCTTTGGCCAAAGCATAACAACTAACTCATGTGGGACACTGAGGGTAGTTTAGTAATTTTATTATGCTATAATCTAATGCACAATATCAAGTTTAGTGAGTTTGACATTTTTTATGACTCTCACTTGATCGGGATACATCAGTGAGCTTACACTCATACGACATTTATGATCAAGAGGTTTGTAAAATGATTCATTCATTTCGTACTCATTTGGGTTACGATATGAGTCCACGGGACTGGCTAGGTGACACTCACATCCTTAGGTAATTCCTCCCTTTGCCAATTGAGACGAACCTAAAGAGTCGCGCTATAAGAAACGAATGGGATGTATCCTTTTGTGTAAATCTTTTAGAAAGAATTAAATGGATTGATTGATTTAATTAGATTAAATCAATTAATTAAGTATTTAATTTAATTAGATTAAATTAAATCATTTAATTAGTATATTAATTAAAAGGAATTAATTAATAGTATATATTATATTTAAGTTGGATTTAAATTAAATATATACAGATGGGCTAGAAATTAGACAAGCCAATTAAAAGCCCACCCAGTCCAAGAAAGCCCTAGGACGGGCGGCCACTTAGGGTTGGAGTAGCCTCCAACTTGTTCCACAAGCTAGTTGAGTTTAAAAGGACTCCTACAGTGGAACCAACAAGAAAGAAACACAACACAACAGGAAAGGAACTCTCCCCCCTCTCTCCTCTCTAGCCGTCCACTACTGCAAAGAAGGAGGAGTTTCAGGATATTTGGAAGGCTTGTTTCACGTGAAGCTTTAGAGACAGGAGCCCTTGGAGGATTGCTGTGCTGCAGAATCAGTTAACAAATCAAAAAGATATTTTTATTCATTTTATTTTTCGCGAAACCCATTAAAAATCATCATATCTATTTTTGTGATTTGCCGGTAGGAATTCTCGAATCTTCCGCTGCAATTCTCTGTTTTCATGTATAGTATTCCTAACACTATAAACTCTGAAGTTCTTAGAGTCTAGTCAAAAGGTGGCTTGTCCACAAGTCATATTGGCTTATCACATTTAATGCACTTATCAAGCTTTTAATGCATTTAAATTTATTTTCCGTTTGAAATAAATCTCCGTTGAATGATTGCATTTAAGTACTTCATGACTTGAGAATTTATTTCAGGTGAATCTGATGCAAATCGCTAGAGTGCTTTGAGCGCTTGATCCATAAATCCTGAAAAGATCCTTTAGCGTTTGACAGACGCTAAGAACAAATCTTCATCTTCTTTTGACTTCAGGTGCTGATCTTCAACTTCATCTCTAATAGACTCACCTAGAATTCTACTAGCGATTCGGTATCTAATACTTAGTCTAAAATCTATAAAGATAAAAATTACATGCCTAACAAAAATTACCTTCTTTCAAATGCTTAAACAATTGATCTATGAAACATAAACTTACATTATATTTTGGGGTCTAACATAAAATCCTATTTTGTCATCATCAAAACATCTAACATGAAATTTCCTAACATTGTTAACATGAACCAATTTACATACGCGTAAATAAAACATGATTAACACATAATTTAACTAATTGAGCCAACCATGGCTCTGATACCACTGTTGGGTTGGGTTCTATTCCCCGGGTGGCTCGTGGCAGCGAAATTTAAAATTTTTAAACGTACAACCACCTGAAACAGGAATAATGGTTTGCTCCATTATGCTATAGAGAAAGTTTCGAGAATTTTACCTCTTGATCAAATTCTAGCAGCAACAATCTGGAGTCTTTTCAACCCTGTGGTGCAATTCCACACGATTTCTTGGAGGAAATCGGCCGTTGATTGTATCTCCGGTTTGAGTGCTCCAAACGTCGCAACTCTAAGATGTATCCACACCTCGTTCAAGTCAGCACCTACTTCGTTATTGGTGCTAGCCAACGAAATAGATCTAGGTCTAAAACCTAGACTTAATTATGTGAAGGAATGGAATATGTGAATCGTTAAGTTCAACACATGAACAAAACGATGTCGTATTGGAATAAGGGAAGGGGGCGATTTTGGCTTAAGGATGACAAGGAAAAACTCTTTACTTTCTCCAGCTAGGGGTTCAAATTTTATCTCTTAGGAAGCTTATGGTTTTTAGTCTTGCATTGCCATATATATAGAATAGGAGTCCTAGAGTCCTAATCCAATTGCAAGACTTGGAGAAGAAGAAAATCCTTTTCTTCTTCACCAAGATTTCGAATCCCAGCTGCCAAGGCCCCTTAAATTCGGCCATCGTCCTTATTTTGAGTCTAAGAATTAATTCTTGACTTCATATTTAATTATGGGCTAAACCCATCAATTAAATATTCCCATATAATTAAAACCCGTTTAATTATATTTACTTATTCCAATTGACTTATTTATTTAAGTTGGACCAAACCCAACTAAATAAAATACTAGGACTCTACTAGGTCTATTAATTTAATTAATTCTACAAGATTAATTAAAATAGTCGAATTAATTGAATCGCCTCAATTAATTCATATTCCATATTAGGAAAGGACTAGACTTTCCTAATTTCCTCAATTTCTTCAAATTGATTAATCACATCATATAAGCAGTGACTCTCACGAGTTAAGTGCCCTTAGCCTCGTCTACAATCTAGTAGTAAGTACACTTTCCCAAAGTGCTAGTGTGCTTTCCTAAAATAGAAAGCACTAGATTACATCATTCCTTTGATTTAATCGAGCCTCGAATTAATCACCATATTAATTCTCGGCACTTACAAATTGTGGTTACTGTCTAGAAGTGGGCCACGAAGACCTAGACAAAGACGAAGATAAAGATACGCCTTTCGTGATCTTGATCCTTGTATAAGTAAGATCCCTCCATCTAACCTCCCGATTGAATCTAGAGCAGTAGCTAAGGTCAAAGCTATATTAATTTAATAACTATGTTTCCCAAATACGGTGAGATCAACTTTCGACTATCTAAACGAGGAAACCCTACGCCTCTTTAGATATCATACTTCGGCCGAAGATTCCTAAAGTTGATTCACTATGTAAACATAGGAGATTCACTGACAAGACTAATGTCAGAGATAGATCCCATCTTGATTCTCTCATGCCTTCATACATAGTCAGCCCATGTCTGATTTTGCTCATTTGTGATCATCTAAGTAATCATGTAACAAATCAAGACATGTTCGATTGTGTATAAGACATCCAATGGAACCATAGGTTCTAAGGATTATTCTTATACTACTAGACCACTGGAAGTTCCAGATTCGATTGGGATTCCATTTAATGGAACTTCCATGGGGTTGTTCAGTATACCTATTCCCACATTAGGAACCCTCATATATGCATAGGCTTTCACCATGCCAATATCTATGGAATGAGATACATTATATCAAGAGTATGCATCATATAAGCAAGTCTTTTGGGTCTTATCGATATCCCTTCATCTCGACGAGCCCATTCATGACTTAGAACATATGTTTAAGGATCACAGCTTTGGAGACATATTCCATCATTGCCATTCCTGTGCGCAATGATGTCCCATAGCTATGTATGATCCTTCAGGACTTTATTCTAATTTAAGACCAAGCTATATACACGAATAAAGAATGCCACAAGATTAACTTTATTTATATGAAAAAGATCGTTTAGGTAGAGTTATTATTACAGAGAATGGCTCCCAAAATTGGTGCACCGAGCATAAACTCTAACAAGTACAAGAGGGTCATGAAGATGACCATTGTACCTATGATCAAGCGATGGTGGATGTCGACGCTTCAAGATGGCGAGAAACAATGAAAACAGAGATGGACTCTATGCAATCGAACTAAGTCTAGACTTTGGTAGATCGTCCTGAAGGTATCTACAAAATAAAGATAGATAGCGATGGTAAGGTTGACACCTTTAAAGCCAGGCTAGTAACAAAAGGGTAAAGTCAAAGAGAAGGAATTAACTATCAAGAAATCCTTTCGCCCGTTGCCATGATAAAATCCATCCGAATACTGTTACCCATAGCTGCATACTTAGATTATGTGATATGGCAGATGGATGTCAAAACGGATTTTTTAAATGGATTCCTCGAAGAGGACATCTATATGGAACAGCCAAAAGGTTTTGTATCCGAGACCGATGTCCATAAATCATGTAAACTTGAGAGGTCTATGTACGATCTCAAGCAAGCATCTAGAAGCTGGAATCTTCATTTTGATGAAGTAGTAAAGGGATATGGATTCATCAAGAACGAAGATGAACCCTGTGTCTACAAGAAGACTAGTGGGAGCAAGATCTCATTCTTAGTACTATATGTGGATGACATTCTACTTATAGGAAATGACATGGGAATGCTCACCACTGTCAAGAAATGGCTTTCGAGTACGTTTTCCATGAAAGATTTGGGAGAAGCGACATACATTCTGAAAATTCGCATCTATAGAGATAGAACGAATAGAATGATAGGTCTCTCCCAAGACCTTTACTTAGAAAAGGTCCTAAAAAGGTTTACGATGGACACTTCTAAGAAAGGGTTTCTTCCCATGAGGCATGAAGTACACTTATCCAAATCTATGTGTCCTCAAAGTGAGGAAAATAGAAAGGAAATGAGCAAAGTACCCTACGCTTCTCTAGTTGGTAGCCAGATGTATGCAATGTTGTGTACAAGACCTAAGATTGCCTATGCTGTAAGCATGGTGAGCCGATTTTAAGAAAACCCAGGAAAGGAACATTGGATAGCTGTGAAGAATATCCTAAAGCACTACTACAAAAATAAACTATTACACCACACCTATGACAGCGGTTCTGGAAAAACTGCTAAATGGAGGTACCTATTACAGCGGTTCAAAAGTGAACCGATGTAATAGGTTGAACATATTAGAGCGGGTCCCTTTTCAACCGCTGTAATAGGCGATTACCCTAATTTAAAAAAAAAACTGCCGCTCCCTCCCCATTTCATCTCTCTCTCTCTACTCTCTCTCTCTATAGCACCACCGCTGCCGCCAGCACCATCATATAGCACCACCAACGACGCCACCACCACCATACAGTACCGCCGCCGCCGCCACCACCACCACAACCATATACCGCCGCCATTGTAAGAGTCTATGCCCTCGAATGCCATAAAGAGGATAGATTTATAGGGCATAAACATTGTAACTAAACTATGGTTTTTCTATTAATATAAGGCAATTGATTGTTGTTTTCTTATAGGCATTTATAAGGTGTGAATAAACAACGTAAAGTCCTTGATGACAAGGCGAACCTTCTACCTACTATGGGATAGGAGGAAAGGCACTAGAATGGTTTGACCCTTGACATCTAAAAGGGTTCGCAAGTCTAAGAAATATTGATTGGGCATCAATAGTGAATAAAGACTTGTATGATGTAAGTTTCGACAGAGAAAGTGCCAGTCGTACACTATGGAAATGGTAGTGGGAACTTACATCATAGACGTGTCAGTTGGACTGATATGTTTGAATACGGCTCGCATCAGTTCATCACATGGGTATTCACTCATTGACAGTCAATGATGAAACTGATAAGTAGTGATAGGTACGTGTGAACCTCTGGCCTGAGAAATCGAGTTGAAGATGTACTTGTGACATCAAGTCTGTCATTAGAGTAGTTAGATTCAAATCACCTGTTGGTGGAATCGACCTCGAAGTGCGACTTGATGGGCAAGTAGCATTGTTAACTGATTTGCAATATGGAATTTATTCTCTCATAAGTGAATGAGTAAAATATCCTATGCGATCATGAATAAGTGAGGATGAAAGTCTTTGGCCAAAGCATTTAAATACCTCGACTTATTATTAGCTTAGGCATATGGTCAAGTTATATGAGTTTGACTTTAAACCATGACTCTTTGTAGCGCCCACCGACCACCTGGTGGCCCGCTACACCGCGACACTAGCTCGATCCACGAGACTGTCCTTTCTCGAGCTAGCGCTAAGCGTCAGAACTATACCAATTCTTCATCTACTAAAACTAAAAGAATTTCATTCCACTTAAACCAACAATACCTTATTCATCAGTCTTACACAATTAAGCAATAACCCTATCAATTACAAATCTCCAAGCCAAAACATATACATACCCAATCGTACATCCCAAAACATTACTCCCTTTGATAGAAACAAACCAATGCTTCCTTTATTTCTCATTTCTCCATTTGTATCCGACATTCTAAGCTTATCTGAAAAGGAAGAAAGAAGGAGGGGTGAGTCCGAATGACCCAGTGAGGTAGGCTAATGGCTTGTTTTACCTTATCAGGAGAGGTAGAATCTGCAGCGAAAATCAATAACGACATGGACATATACGATGGCAAGCAAAAGAATAGAATAACATATCACAAGTTAAATTAATCGAGTATGTTACGTATGAATCAGAGGACATAACCCATGTACTTTTGTAATCATATCATGTGATCGTGATCCATCTTCCACTGTCCCATACCAGCAGGAGGCTTCACACCTTTATGTTCTATGAAGTGTTCCAGATGTCGGGATTCTAGTGGTGGCTCCTACGAGTTCAAGAGGTGGCCCCCGCCGTCGCGTGGCACTTTGTCCCGTATAGCACTTAGCTCCCTTCACTCTGCTTTTCCGAATCAAAGCTGTATATCAAGAAAATGACACATCGCGGATGGATGCCAGACTTCGGGATTCTAGAGGTGGCTCCTACGGGTTCAAGCGGTGGCCCCCGCCGTCACGTGGCACTTTGTCCCGTATAGCACTTAGCTCCCTTAGCCGACGGAATTGAGCCAAGAAGAATAATGGTTTCAACAAGTTTCCTACTAGAATATGTACACTGATTTGTATTCGAGCGAGAGCGAGCGGAAACAAGAACGATAGACTACAAATTGGGACACGGTTGGACACTTACCTTAGATGAGAATAAGAGTCTGATCAATGAAACTTTATGAGGTCACACTTGGCTATGATTTAAAAGGGAACGAATAATGGTAAGCAAGATCAAGTTGAAAGAATAAGAGAAACCCTCACAATAATAAACCAGCGTCGTTGCCTCGGCCTCGGAATCACGAAAGTATCCTGTGATTCAAAATACCATCATTTTCACAAAACAATACACTTTTAAGCTAATCACATACAACAGGTTATATCATACTATTCAAACATATAGGCAACTAAGTTCAAACTAGCCCCCTTACATGCGCAATATTTTTCAACAATTTTTTAACACATTCTTGGATTGGAATTTATTTCTCAAATTTTTCAGGATATCAAATAGGATGCTGAAAAATTCTACATAATTTTTCCAGATTTAATTTCCTTGTCAAATTGGGGATTCGATCAACGAAACGGGAGTGTCCCTGGAGATTTGTTTCAGAACAGACACCTTATATTCCAATATTTTTGTAAAATCCCCTGTTTACTGAAAAATTCCGAAATTTATATGCAGTTTCTATAACACATGTATCAAGATACTCTAAAAGTTTTAGAGTAAACCAAAATTTCCAGGTACACGAAATATCTTCAAAACAGTAACAATTTTCACTTCCGCCGAACAGACTGGCGATTTTGTTCAACGATTTTTAGAAAATTCCACAAAATGCTAACCCTTACCCAATTTTTCATAGATTTTTAAAACACAATCAAGTTATTCCAAAAAATTTATCATAATCAAACTCACAAGTTTAGGCACTTCATTACAGCTTTAAACGTAACTTTCAGAAACTGAAAGTTCCAAACACAGCTGAACATCATGCCATTGAAGTTTACTAAAATACATATATATGATATGATACTCTCAATTCCAGGTCATATATAGCTTGAACTACATTTAGTCTACAACATATTCATGCAAAAGCAATGATTAACTACCATATACCTTAAGAGAAAGAAGAAAGGACGATCCTTTCCCCTACTGGATTTTTTTCTTCTCCTTCAGCTTTTCATGTATTTGAGATGAGATAGGTGCTAATTTTCAGAGTTTCTTCAGGTGTGGTGATGAATGAAGTTTTGAAAGGCTGAATTGTAGTATATAAGGAGGTCTTGGTCAAAAATGTAGGGAAAAAAGAAATGGAGATTAATCCTCCATAAGCCACGTTTTTTTAGGCAAGATGAGATGTAATTATCTTAATTTGCCACCTCCTAATCTTCCTTTCTCTATTAGAGCATGAATGGTACGTGTATATATATATGTGTGTGTGTGCATGTGCATGTGTTTGTGCCTATATATATATATATGTAGTTAGGGATGATCCCATTTAACTATTAGTAATCAATTGATGAAGATGAATATATATATAGATATATATATATACACCTTAAATGATATAATGCATCAACTATTCCACCAGGTGTAAATACTACTAACCTATTTCACATATAGATTTAATAATAGTTATATAAGCAAGTAGAAAAATATTTTTAGTCGAACGCGAATCACTACAATCAAATAATTTACGAAATCTAATTAGCGGTGATTGTAATGTTTACCTTCACTACCATGAAATTAGGAGCCGAGAATATTGGGTGTTACAACTCCCCTCTCCTTAAGAGAATTTGGTCCCCAAATTCTGAGAGGTCCCAAAGAGATCCGGATATCTTTTTCTCATGTCATCTTCTCGCTCCCAAGTTGCTTCTGCAACCTGATTGTTTCTCCACATTACCTTGACTAAGGGTATTTTCTGAGATCGTAATTCTTGATATTTGAAGTCCAGTATGCGTATCGGCATCTCTTCATACGACAAATTTGGTTCTAGTTGTAATTCCTCATGAGATATCACATGTGACGGATCAGGATGGTACTTCTTAAGTTGTGATACATGGAACACATTATGAATATGGGAAATATTGTTAGGTAGTTTGACTTCATATACTACTACCCCAACACGCTTCAAGATCTGGAATGGTCCTATATATCGAGGTTGAAGCTTACCCCCTTTTCCCATCCTCTTAACGCCTCTTCGCGGTGATACTTTAATAAAAACTTGGTCTCCCACTTGAAATTCTAAGTCCTTGCGTCGTGTGTCGGCATAGCTCTTTTGACGACTCTGAGCTGCACTCATTCGCTGTTTGATGATTTGAACTTTGTCAATGGCTTCTTGTATCATTTCCACCCGCAAGGCCCTTCTCGTCCATCCTGTGATGCTCCTCTCCAACCATCTAAATCCTAATAGAGCGGGGATTGACATTTCCGCTCATAAAGTGCTTCATAGGGTGCCATTTGGATGGTGGCCTGGTAACTGTTGTTTATAGGAAAGTTCTACTAATGGAAGGTGTGTATCCTAAGACCCTCCAAAGTCTAGACCCAAGTCCTTAACATATCTTCACTTATCTTTATCACCCTTTCTGACTGTCCATCGGTCTGCGGGTGAAAGGCGGTACTAAAGTTCAACTTTGTACCTGGGTCTTCTTGAAACCGTCTTCACAGGCTAGATGTAAACTTGAGATCTCTGTCGGAGACGATGCTAACCGGTATCCCATGAAGTCGGATAATTTCCTCATTCCCGTGTAGCATCTCCAAGTCGTGGTTCCTCGAGGAGCCAAGACTTGTCTTTCGTATTTGATCGAAGTTATTGCACCTAATTCGTTTTACGAATGGGTTCCTATTGGAATGACATGTTTCATCCCAAATAAAGATTGCGTCGGTACATGATGTGCGTTGAGTCCAAGTGATATTTCTATAATTGAATCTTACGATAGACCTGATAAGCGGGAAAAATTCACTGAAATATTTGTACTTCTAAAACACTCGTACGATACACTTTGATCATTGGAATGGTTCTTTGACGACGCAATTGAACCTTCCTGGTTTCAATCTTCTTGAAAAGTCTTCTATTAAAGTGTTGACGAAGGCTTGAATTCTTGATCACTTCATACTTGCTTACATAGATTTTCTGACTTCTATCCATTTTTAGATTCTATGATTGTCGCTCCTACCCTTTGCTAGTGTCATTGACCGTCAATGCTTGTAGGGCTCTATGAAGATCCTTGTACGATGATCCTTTACATGCGTTATAATCTAAATAGAACAACACTCGGTATTTCTTTCAATATGGTGCGCGCAGCTGTATGAATCTTACTTCGTGAATGTCATTATAGATCCCTATATCATGCTTCCGCTGCGCCACTCTATAGTCTCGGCGTTGTTTGTTGTTAAAAAAAAAATATCGAACATAATGACTTTATAAACGGGCTCAAACTCTCGGGTTTGATGCATTGCTCTAGGTTTGAAGTTATAAGATTTAGTGATTCTATGAAAAAACTTTAGGCTTAAGAATCACTATCGACAGTCGGCTATGGTGGAATTTGAAGGTAATCAATCATAAGGAATAGTTAGGTCGAATTACTGAAAGATGTACAAAATATTGTTAGCTCATGAACAAGGGTGAACAATCTAACCAAGACTTTTGAGTGTCCACTTGAGGTAGTTAGAATATATGTGTCTCTAGTCAAAAAGTAAAATGTTCAAGGATTTCAAGATATTGAACGAGATGACAAGGTGGCTCAGAAAGAGAAGAAAGAGAGATGACCGAGGAATAAGTATGAGGTATTCAAAGAGGTTAAATATTAAATAAAATTTTGCTATCGAAACGAAAGATATGGAATACAAGGAAGTTTTACAACAATCAAATCAAGTTTTAAATGTTTCATGAATATAAGTCAGCAATGACGAGGGGGTTCATCAACAAGAATCATCTGAAACAATGTATAGTTTGTAAGGAAAATGAAAGAAGAATCTCATTTGATAGTGGATTTCAAACATTAAATAGTCAAAAGCCAAATTCTAGGATTAAAGCTATCGAATTTTTTTTTTTTTTTGTATTATGAATAAAATATTTTACAACAAGCATGGACTGCTAAAAAAAACGATATACAATGATTTGTGGTTTAGGAATATACATTGGAGCTCAAAGATTGTTATAACCTTCGTCAATAATAGTGGGATGCGATATGGGATAGTAGACGAGGACGCAATAGACATTCTTACTATGATCACTGAAAGATGGTCATTGAAATTACAAGTCGAAGGATAATTTGAAATGTTAAAATGAGACCGAATATAAGAAGATTTACACAGAGAGGTGAAGTTTGAACTGTACAGAAACAAAGGATGAACAAAATTCCTTATTACTCTATCATTTTTGATGTTGGCTATTTCATTTTCCTCGGACCACAAAATGTGACTATGAAAGATATATATGAAATTTCCTAAACCAACTATAAAGGATATATTAATTCATCAATTATTTGTGGTTCGTTTGTCAATTTGCCATACTGTTTTGATGTTGATCTCTACCCATTTTTGTTCAATTCATATGATTTTCTCCATAGTAAAATAAAATTAAGTATTGGCAAAGAAAATATATGCTCAGGTTTGAAGCCGTGGTCTATAACTGTCTAAACACACGGCATGGTAGATGTTTCATATTGTCACCCTAAGGTAAGCCGTGGTGAAAAAGGAATGATGGAAGAAATGTTAATCTAACGTTTTTTTACTGTGGACCAAAAGTCATGGTCTTGGTAATGAACTACACATGCTTGACAATGACTATAAGCTATGGGCAATGTTTTGTCCATGCTTGCAAATACCACAGTTAAAGTCGAGACGAATCCGTGGTTAATTAATTTTGACCATGGCGAAGGACTTTTTACCGTGATTAAGTAATATGAGCAAAAATCAAATTTTTTGTAGTGATGTTCAAACAAGTCTGCTCAACGGGCAATTCATTCATAGAAAAATTCTTATTCAAATTTGCTTTCACCGTGCCAAACTGTCATGTAAGACCTAATTATTAGCCATTTCCTTTAGAGGAAAGCGCTATATATACACCACCATTTTTAAATAATATTTTTTTGGGAAAATTACTAAAAAACCCTTAAAATAAACTTTTATATCAAAAAAACCCATGATAATATTTGTCAATCCAAAAAACCCATTCCATCAACTTTTCATTCCAAAAAACCCAATATTTAGGGTTAACAAATTTATGGACTTAATTGCCCTTAGCCTTCTAGATTAAAAATTAATCTATTGTTGTTATGCAATAAAATTTATTTATATAAAAAATTTGTATTGATAATTGATATTAATTATGATTTTAATTTTAATTTTTTTAATTTTTTAATCTTTTTAAAAAATTTAAAACATATATTTATATCTAATTACCATATTAAAATCAAAAATAAATTATATACAAATATTTTAAAAAATTAATATTACAAAAGAAAATCCGTATTTTATGATTCATCAATTTGAAAGAATCAAAACAAAATGATACATTAAGAAAAAATAATTGATCAATTATTAACTTAATAAATGAAGGGGTAGTTTAGTCCAAAAAGTTGTTAATCCTCACTTTTGGGGTTTTTGGAATGAAAAGTTTGTAGAATTAGTTTTTAAGATTGAAAAATATTTTCAGGGGTCTTTTGAATATAAAAAATTATTTTAGGGGGTTTTGAGTAATTTTCCCTATTTTTTTTATGTTCTTTTGACTTAAGAAGGATTTATTTATTAAATTCTTAAATTTATGAAAGTCAATTAATTGCAATAATTTTTTGCCAAAACGAGGTAAGGTGAAAAAATGGTAATATAAAAGTGGTGGTATGGATCATTGTTTTTTAGTAAAATGCATACCAAATAACATGTATAATTCACCTGTCACATGATTTGGTTAAATTAGGCAAGTGTTGGAATCTCCTATAATTTGTAATGGAAGCAAATGTGTTTTCTTTATTTTCTTTTGGTTATATGAAAAACAAGTTCGTGGAAAGAGTATAAGCAACTTTATTTTAGTCTCATAATTACTTTCAAATCACTTTATTTATTGAGGAGTTGTGTTTCGATGGAACGAGTTGGATCGAATGAAAGAAATGACTTGAAATTAAGGATTTCATTTGTATGATTGAAAAATATAAAATTGGATCATTCTAATATTTAGTGAAATTCAAAATGACTGTTAAGGCCATGTTTCGTTGTGTTCTCAATATATTTTTTCATTTTCATCTGAAAATGAAAATACCTACTTTACATCGTTTTTAATTGAAAATATTTTCATTTTCATTTTCATATTCACTACAAATTTTAAACATTTTCTCAAAATTACATTTCACGTCACTTTTCTCCACTTACTTTTATCACTGTTCTCCCTCTTCTTCTATTATTTTTCTTTAACCCTCACAATTTTCTCAATTTTCTAACCCTCTTCATCTAATCATTACTTTTCAATTGTTTCACACATCACAAATCACCAATTTCAACTATTTTTAGAAACACAACCAAACATACCTGCTTTTTTTCACTTTTTAACACAAAAATAAAAAACTCATTCCCTTATACATTTTTGAAAATGACGGTTGAAAATGAATTGAAACACATCCAAACATAGCCTTAAATAACTCAAAAAGGATGCTAAAGAGTTCAAAATCCAATATAAAGTAAAAAAAAAATGTCCAAACTTGTAATATTATATGTTACCAATTGGTCTGTCTTTGTTTTTTTTTTAATGAATCGATTACATGATACATGTTATAAATATCCAAATGCGACAAATTACTATCAATTAAACTATTACAAAAATCAAACAACTATTATAAAACTAGTGAACAGCACACACGCTTTCGGTGGTAGTCGAACTCCAGATATATAATATTTTGGGGCCTCAACTTTGCTAGTAGAGATAGGCTTCATTGGCCCAATTGGTCTTTCTATGTAGTAAGAAATAATAGAATCCGTTTATTTCCAATAAACAAGGATGTAGTCAATTAATACTTTCCAAATAAAGAGAAGTGAAAGAAGTGTGGTTCACCAGTGATATCTTTTCCATATTTGAAATCCCTAACTCCCACATTCTTCAATAATCCAATAACATTTTAAAATAAATTGTCTTGTTTAGGAAAAAATTTCTTTGAGGATTTCTATGTGGTTGAATATGTATGCTAAGGCTTTGTTTGAATGTATTTTTATTTCAGTTTCAACCTCTATTTTTAAAACGTTGGGATAATGAGATTATGTTTGTTTGTGTTGTCAAAGGACTATTTTTATTTTCATTTGAAAATGAAAATATACACTTTACATCATTCTCAAATAAAAAAACACTTATTTTCAGTTTTTACTTTCACATTCTCCAATCACTACATTTAATTTTACCAAATCACCTCACTTTTTTCTTTCTCTCACATCTCTTTTTCTAAATTCGTATTTTCGGCAACAATTATGGTGTCATTGTGGAATAAGTATTAACCTTCATATACTAGTGTACATTTTAAGACTCACTTTGAGTATTTTCAGTAATTTGTTTTGAGTCAATTTTTTATCATTTTCATTATAAATTTATTTATTTAATATAATATTATTTATTATTTTATCTATAATTTTCACTTAAGCATTATTTTTAACTAACTTAATCATTTCACACATTATCAAATCATCAATCCGAACCATTTTAAAAAAAAAAAATACTTGCCGACATTTCACGCTAAAACTAAAAAACTTATTTTTTCATACGTTTTAGAAAATGACGGTCGAAAATGAAATGAAAACACATCCAAACAGAGATCTAAGTTTTTTAATTTTTGTATGGAAATGACGGCATATTTGGTTGCGTTTCCGAAAATGGTTGGAATTGATGATTTAATTATGTGTGAAATGATTGAGTTAGTTAAAAGAATGATTATATATATGGTATAGATAAATTAATAGATAATATTATATTGATTAAATATACTTGTAAGTAAAAATAATAAAAATTGAGCCAAAAAAAACACTAAAAATATTCAAAATGGGTCTTAAAATGTGCACAAGCACTACTACAAAAAGAGCCTATTACAGCGGTTTTTCGAAAAATCGCTGAACGGAGGGGGCTATTACAGCGGTTCGTGAAAGAACCGCTGTAATAGGTGTCAGGCCTATTGCAGCGGTTCTGTAGAGAACCGCTGTAATAGGCCTTTTACAGCGGTTCTCTACTGAACCGCTGTAAAAGGCGGCAAAAAAAAAAGAAAAAAAAAACAAAAAAATACCTATTACAACGGTTCTTATGTGAACCGCTGTAATAGGTGTACCCTATTCCAGCGTTTCTTATAAAAACCGTTGTAATAGGCCAAAACGAAAACATTTGAAACACTTTTATCTTTTCGCTCCTCTCTCTCACTCTCAAAATTTAAAACCCATTTCAGTTTTTCTCTCTCTCTCGATCCCCCCTCCCTAAAAGCTCGGCACCACTGCCGCTGCCGCCACCACCACCACCACTTACCGGCGCCGCCGCCACCACCACCACGATCGTAAGCTTCTTCTCTTTCTCTCTCTTTCCCTCTATATATATATATGTATATGTATATGTATATGTATATTTGTATATGTGTATATGTGTGGGTGTATGTATATTTGTGTATATGTGGATGAGTGTATGTATATTTGTGTATATGTGGATGGGTGTATGTATATTTGTGTATGTGTGGATGGGTGTATGTATATTTGTGTATTTACGAAAATATTTCTCGGTTGAAATGTTGCGGTATCAGAATGATACGAAATTCGTACGGTCATAGTGAAACGGTATTCTAAACAAAACGCATGACATAGTCATGCGATCTCAGGATTTTAGCCATCTGAGATCGTTTAAGGCCTCAAATTTGTGTTTTTTTTACAAAAATAAGGTATTTTTGTAATAAAACGCAAATTTGAGGCCTTAAACGATCTCAGATGGCTAAAATCCCGAGATCGCTAGGCAATAATTTGCGTTTTGTTCAGAATGCCGTTTCGCTATGACCGTGCGAATTTCGTGTCATTCCGACATGGTGAAATTATAAACGCGAAAATAATTTTTTATTTTTAAAAAAACACTACCTATTACAGCGGTTGTGGAAAAAACCGCTGTAATAGGTCCCGGAAAAAAAAAATTGAATTTTTTTTAACAGCGGTTATTTGTATAACCGCTGTAATAGGGTATATCTATTACAGTGGTTATAAAAATGACCACTGTAATAGGTGTCTATTACAGCGGTTAAAACCGCTGTAATTGGCCAAAAAACCCACTGTAATAGGCCATTTCTGTAGTAGTGAAGCCTATAAAGGGTAATACTATTTATTTTATTCTACTATAACACCATAATTGTTGACAAAAAAATTATTTTTTTTTAAAAAAAGATGTGAAAGAAAGAAAAAGGTGAGTCTGAATTGGTAAATTAAAAAATATTTATTGGATAATGTGAAGTGAAAATGAAAATAAGTGTATTTTCAATTAAAAATGGTGTAAACTGAGTATTTTAATTTTCAAATAAAAATAAAAATGTGGCTCCGAAAATATAAACAAATAAACATAGCCTAATTGTTCAAAAATTTATTTTATATATGTTGATTATAAAATTATTCAAAATATTCGATATACATGCATATGTTACCTACCAAGGTGTAGCATTTAATAGATTCAAGAAGAACATTATTTGTGCAAACAATGGTAAACATATGTGTAAAAAAATTAAGTTACTCGAGTTTTACTTGTGTTCAGTCCGACGATGAGAGCTCGTCCAAACTCGATTCTATTAACAATTAATTTAAGTGCAATCACAAATTCTGAAACTCAATAATATTTCAAACAAATTTAAATAATACATATCACTGGCCCGTTTACAATCCTATACGGTAGATTTGAACTCATAATTTTTTGCTTGGCTTGATTCAGATACCTTATTAAATTATCGCCTCATACAAAAAGTGTAAGCTATTAAGAGAAATAATTAGCATTAATAGCTCCAAAATAAGGAAAATGCGTAGCTTAACAAAATTAAACCAGTAGGTAAAACAACATTTTCGAAAGAGATAAAGTGATATCGAATGGTTCAGAAATATACACCGCCATATTGATAATACAATCTTCCTATGATTAACATAAGACAATGAGAGGCCGGCAATCTCAGCCATGAACATATAGTCTTCATCGTCACAGCTCACAGCTAGTACATATTTATACCAAGGCAGACGAGTACAAGCACACAAAACAAAAGGCTACCAAATAAAGAAATTATAAGTAGAGTTGAAAAACAAATTAAGTTACTAGATTTTCGGTTTGAGATCCATTGTTAAAAGTTCGTTTCAGTTTGTTTTTTTTTAATATAACAAACTTGAACACATTTTCAGGTTCGTTAAAGATTCTAAGTACGGCTCGAGCTCGATTTGATTATTTAGAAATAATAAGGTCGTATTATATGTAAAAATATCAAGCTACTCGATGGAGCTCGACTCATATTCAACTCGATTATACCTTGTTCAAACTCTTCTCAATTAACAATCAAACAAAATACATTGTTCGATTAAACTCCATTTACTTATAACAACCCTAAGGGCATTTGACGTAGTCAAATTTTCTACACTTGAAGTCCTTTTCTTTCACTGTCACTGTGCTGATTATTACAATGCACAATGGACTCATAATTTGAGTATAAATATGTGGTAACTCACATTCTCAAACATCCATTACAAACGCAAAAAGATGGAGTTAACTAAACATGTTCCTCTTTTGTTGTTGTTTACGCTGTTTCTTTTCCGTGCTAAGTTGGTCTTGGGAGAGAGGTCCAGTTACATTGTCCACATGGACAAATCTTTCATGCCTAAGGCCTTCTCCAGCCACAACCATTGGTACTCTTTTACAATCAATTCACTCAAATCCTTGAGCCCTGAGTCTTCCGGTGTTCATCGGAAACCGCTACAACTCGTTTATACTTACAACAACGCATTTCATGGGTTCAGTGCGTTGTTGTCAGAGGACGAACTAAAAGCCCTCGAGAAATCACCGGGGTTTGTGTCTGCTTATAGTGATAGAAACGTCACGCTTGACACGACTCACACGTTTGAATTCCTCTCTCTAAATCCTAAAACGGGATTATGGCCAGCTTCCGATTATGGCAAAGACGTGATTGTTGGCGTTATTGACACCGGAGTCTGGCCAGAGAGTCGGAGCTTCAATGATGATGGAATGACCGAAGTTCCTAAAAGGTGGAAGGGGATATGCCAGGTGGGACAAGAGTTTAACCCTTCGATGTGTAATAAGAAGCTCATTGGAGTACGGTACTTCAATAAGGGCATTATAGCCGCGAATCCCAATACAACCATTAGTATGAACTCGGGTCGGGATACCGAGGGACATGGTACGCACACGTCGTCCACGGCTGCAGGAAATTATGTCGAGGGAGCTTCATTTTTCGGGTATGCATCGGGGACTGCAAGAGGAATGGCCCCTCGTGCCAGGGTGGCCATGTATAAGGTCATCTTTGAAGAAGGGCGCTACGCTTCTGATGTCCTTGCTGGTATGGATCAGGCTGTTGCTGACGGCGTTGATGTCATTTCGATCTCCATGGGATTTGACGCTGTTCCCCTGTATCAGGACCCAATTGCCATAGCTTCTTTTGGTGCAATGGAAAAAGGCGTACTTGTTTCGTCTTCAGCTGGAAACGAACGTCGTATTGGAAGTTTACATAATGGAATTCCATGGGTCTTGACAGTTGCAGCTGGCTCAATTGATCGTTTCTTCATTGGAAGTTTATCGTTGGGTAATGGCGTAACGATCACTGGGTGGACTATGTTCCCGGCATCCGCTCTTGTTACCGATTTGCCCTTAATTTACAACAAGACATTCTCCTCCTGCAATTCGAGCTCAGCCTTATCAACAGTAGGGTATGGGATAGTCATATGCGAAAACGGCTATGTTTCTGAACAAATTGAATATATCTCAAAATCAAAAGCTGCTGCGGCTATCTTTATCTCAAATGATACCGAGATATTCGAATTCAGTGACTTCGGATATCCCGGTGTCGTGATAGGGGCCAAGGATGCATCAAAAGTTATAGATTATGCCACAAATGGAGTAAATCCATCTGCTAGCATTACGTTCCAACAGACATTGGTGGGGGCAAAGCCTGCACCTGTTGTGGCTTCATACACTTCAAGAGGCCCTGCCCCGAGCTATCCAGGTATCCTAAAACCCGATATTATGGCGCCAGGGACATTGGTATTAGCATCTTGGATTCCAAATACGCCTACGGCTTACATCGGGTCCAACATCGCTTTGACTAGTGACTTTGTTGCCGTTTCTGGCACATCTATGGCTTGCCCTCATGCTTCAGGCATCGCCGCACTTCTTAAAGGCGCACACCCGGAATGGAGCCCTGCAGCTATCCGCTCTGCCATGATGACAACAGCGAACCCTTTAGATAACACGCAACATTCTATTCGAGATCCAATCTTTAACTATGAATTCGCCACCCCACTAGCAATGGGAGCGGGGCATGTTGATCCAAACCAGGCACTGGACCCCGGCCTCATATATGATGCTATGCCACAAGATTACGTGAACCTTCTTTGCTCGATGAATTTCACTAGGAATCAGATCGCCACCATCACAAGATCGAGCTACAATTGTTCGAATCCGTCTTCCGATTTGAACTACCCGTCCTTTATCAGTTTGTACACCATAACACGTCAAGTACATTGGTCCAGAGTTTCCAAAGGACTGTCACAAATGTCGGAGACGATGTGACTTCATACACGGCTCTAGTGATGGCACCGAGCGGCTCCACGGTTACGGTTTACCCGACCAAGTTGGTGTTTGGTGAGAAATACGAGAAGCAAAGTTATTCACTAACAATGAAATACAGTAGTAACAGCAGAGGAGCAATTACATTCGGTTCAATAATTGGGTGGAGGATAATGGGAAGCACAGTGTGAGGAGTCCTATTGTGGTGTCTCCTATGATTCATGTCTGGTGATTAGTATTTTTAACTGCAAAAAGGATTGTGAAATGGCAAGAAACATTGTAGCCACCTTCACAGAAACAAAATGTCTCTGTAAGTAGAAGAATGCACTCATCAGCTCTGTTTTCTTTTAAATAAAATTTTGGTGGATTTAATATGTGAGTTAAAATACAAACTAACATGATCAGAGTTTACCCTTATAGCATAACATAAACTACGGATGTATGGATTTATGTCTAAATTCGAATATAATGAATTAGTCACAAAAAAAATTTCTTTTCCAGTATTAAGAAAAAGAAAAAATATGTAAATGCGTGGGGCAATATATATATACACAGAGACAATTTGATTAGTGAAGCAAATTTTTGCTGGTTAAATGCTTGAATCTGTTATAAGCAACAAATTAAAGTAAAACTACTTATTGAGTTTTTGGTTTGACTATGGTATAACTATTTATGTTTTATACTAAGCATAGCTGTTGTCTACTTGAAAGTCCTCTGTAAGATTTACTTAAATAATTTCAAAATCTTACCTTTTTTGAGGGGCTTACATCCTAAACTATGTATTTTGTATTTTGTTCGACTCATTTCCTGATGTTGGTTAAAAATCCGCAAATTGCACAAAGTACACCATTGGTTTTATTTTTAAAATAACACTTTGAGATTTCTATGTAAGAAAATACACTTGACAATACATTTTCCATTAGTAAAAAAAGAATAATTAAACCGCACCACGAATACTCCTAGTAGCTAGTGTCCTAGAGAAAACTGGGATTCAACCCGTCGATGTTGAGGTCTAGTAGAATAATGCAGTAGAGGCGAGGCAAAAGTGATGGCACAACGGTGTTGTTGGCACAATAGTGGTGATGGAACGACTAAATTGGCGGCGCAACTGTGATGGTGGGTGGATGAAGTGATGCCACAAGTGTCTTTTTTAAAATTGAACCGCGCGCTCCGCCGAAAAGAAGGGTTTTTCGAGGCCCTTTTTCCTTCTTTATTTCATCAAAAAAAGCGTTAAATAAGGAGAGCTACCTCCCTATACAAACAGTTCTAAGAAAGCACGAATCATGGATAACTTCTTCCATACAGAGCAAAACAAGAAATGAGTAAAACTATTCTCTTACAACTCAAACCCATTCTAATATGAAAATTAGGAAAACGAGATCAAGATTTACAATCGTCAAAATGTGTGTTGGAAGCTCCTCTCCAGCAAATTAACAAGTGTGATCTTTGAACCTTACAAGCCATATTCGTCAAGAAATTTGTAGTTCCATTACCTTCTCTAATGATATGTTTGAACCGAGCATGAACGTGCTTGAGGACATTGTTTTTATAAAAAAAACAAACTAGATTAGGGTGGATCCAACTGCGCGTTCCGAGCCCCGCGATAATTCTCCACTTAGAATTATCTTTCAACCCCCGCGTTCGAGTTCGATATAGCTAAACGTGGTTCAGAATTTAACACTTCGGCGTGTTGTTTAAAATAATTATTCGGACCGCAATTGATGAAAATATTTGTCGTCTTCGAATGAAACAATAATACAGTGAAGGAAAAATTCAAGTCCAGATAAATATTATCTCTCAGATACTTAAATCTGACAAAAGATAATCTTATACCTACGTGAGAATCTCTCGATCGTATGTATTATTTTGGGTGTTAATTATTGTCTTCGAATGCAATAATGGAATGAAAGGTAAGATTCAAGTCTAGATAACAATTATCTCTCAGATACTTAAATCTGACAAAAAGATAATCTTATACATACGTAAGAATCTTTCCTTTGAATACAATGATGAACGGAAAACTTAGGTCAAGATACAAATCACTATCAAATACTGAAATCTGAAAACAGATAATTTATACCTCCATAAAAGTCTTCAGTTCGGGAAAGTTACAAACGATTGAATTCTGGTACAAACTCCGAGAGTTGGATCCAGCGATTCTTGGTAAACTATCGCTAATTTATGCTACAAGCTACTCCTAATTACGCCTACGCCTACTCCTAGGAAAAGAGAAAAAATAGTTGCTGTTGATTCTGATGATGCCTTCTCCTTCCCTTTTTCGTTTTTAATCTCTGCTTCGTGGCCCCACGTCTTCAACCGTCGAGAACTGCTTCTAACTTCTCTTTCAAAATTCTTTCGTCTTGGCGGGTTACTTTCTTAGGGAGTTCCCGACTCTTTGTCCCTGCATTGGACCTGACTTCTTTGGGCCTGCCTTGTTATTGTTATAATGGGCTTAACCTTTTATTTCTGGGCCCATTAATTGATGTTGGGCCTTTTGAGGTCTTTTAATTCGTCAACCCATTTTTTTTTTTAGTGTAAACAAAAGCCCCCCTAATATACGTGAATGTTTCGAGTTCATGTATATTAAGATACATGTCTCCTGGTTAATCATCGCTTCATACTAGGAGATCGTGTCTGTTATTATAAAGGTCATATTCTCAGACACCTTCTATTTTTAATACAGATTTAACGATCGTGCCTTTTCGCTTTTCTGGTGCCTTTTGTGATCAGGCTTTTAAACCTTTTTAAATCACAATTTCTTCCTACAAGAGACTCCTCATATTTTTGGCGGGTATAAAATGCCTGAAGTGCCTCGTCTTCCCTATTAAGTGATAGAAGCGTCTTTTCATGATTGGACACTTGAACCTATAATAACCTATCACTTCTTCATGTAACCGTCAAATATGATGACTTTTTGCTTATGTGTTCAATTGTTATTTTTCGCGCATTTTGCGTTCTTGACACATAGCCTTTCGAATCCTGCCTCTTGCGAGTGTTTTATTTGAGCATCGCGTTCTTGAACACATAGCCTTGTCGAGCATCCCCAACCATTTCGAGCAGGCCTTATTTCGCCACATGTTTATTTCGGGATCGGATCTACGGCGTTTCGTCTTTCTATCTTATTTAGCTCCTGTTCAACGGCAATTTAGAGCCTAACCCCAGTGCTTTTCTCTGCCAATTTCTGTACCATGAATTTCCTTTGGTCAAGCAGTCATTTCCTATCGCGAACGCCTCAAAGGTCAAAGCGAAGTCTCACTCGTATCAAGCTTTCTTGCCAAATTTCCCCCTGCTTTATATCCCATTTTTTTTTTTGCGAGTCCTCCAGTCCGAGAGATGTTTCCCTTGGCAAACAAATGTTGAATAAAGTTTAACGGGCTTATTTTATCCAGACCAGATCATCCGCAAGCAATCACCGACAAGACCATCGTGTGCTGGCCCTGTAAGATGCTCAATTTTCAATTCTCGAGTCTTTTATATCGATAAGGTAACTTTCGCATGTTAGTGTAACTTTGATCAAAATGTTTACGACTCAATCTTATGTTCTCTCTTACAGGATGATGATTACATCCTTTCGTACGATTTAATTTTGGGGTGGAGATTCGAGCGAGACAACCCCCAAGTTCGAGAAGCGGTGGCACTGTCCCAAGCTCTTCGAAACTCATCTGCTCCAACTGAGCTATTTTCTATCCCTACCCGCGCTACTAAAAAACGAAGTGCACTTACCATCCGGGAGCCCACAGCCTCGATTTCTCGAGAAGAGCCCCTTCGAACACTTGGTGAAGAAGAAAATGATGAAGACGATGCAGCTCAATATGCTCTTCAGCCAAGATCCAGGAAACACTTACGTGCTCACAGGTCTCTCGGCGCATCAAGTAACTACTCAACTATTCTTAACCTTTTATTCGAAGATTACTTCTTTACTTGATAATTGCTCATTTGTATTCCTTATGCAGGCTCTTCGTGTGGAGCTGCTGTCTTTGAAAAAGAGACACCAACTATCGAGGCCGGCGTCGAGGATGTTTTTGAGACCATCCTTGAAGAGGGTTCACCCTATTTTGAGCCCCGACCGGTTTCGCCCGTCCCTGAGGAAGTTTTGCCTGATCTTGGGACTCATCAAGCTCCAATCGAAAAAGACCTCACCTTGGGTACTTTTGAAGGTGTCATCTAGTTCCCTTAATCGGTTAATCACTTCACGGTTTCCTTGCGCCGTATAGTCATTGGTGCGCCTTTGTCGCTTTACTCCTTTTTGATATTCTACTTCTTACTTTCTCTTTAGGGAATTTGTCAAGTACCGCTCTCGAGAAAATAGACCTCGGTCCAGAGATTATTACGAGCACTGTTCCTAATCTCTCGAGATTTCCTTTGTCAGGTAAAAAATTACCATGTGTATGTTTTCTATTTAGGAAGATTTTGACAACCTAATTATTCATATTCATGAACAACTTCTTTTCTCGAACCTTCAGGCATGCCTGGCTTACCGTCTTCGGTGCGGTTCTCAATTGGTACTACATTGGGAATATCCACCATCGTTGTGGATTCTTCTATTCTTCACAACCTCAGTACGAACCTTGTGCTTGGATCCCAAGTTCGGCCTGTTCTAGATTTTTCTCATGTTTCCTCCTCATACAAATAGAGGAGGTTGAGGATATCTCTCCTTTGGCTATCTCATCTAGCCCGATCATGGAACTTGGACCTTCGAGCTCTACTTTGGCTCTTGTTGCCCCGGCTGAAGGTATAAATCTATCTCGTCGAAATGTGCAATACTCCATTTCCCTTTATAGTTTACATATTAACTTCGGGATTTCCTTTCTTTCGATAATGCAGCGCCGGTCGTATTCTCTCAAGTTGCCCTAAATGAAGCTCTTATGGACATAAAGCATAATCTTAATGATCCTCATCTACTAGTGGAACTTCGTTTTCTCCTTGATGAAGCGGCCGCAAAAATGGCTAGTACCTGGCTTCCCATGTTCCAGACGGCTCGTGAGGTTTTCGAGAATAGCCTTGCTCGCCTCTGCTCTCTTGCAGATCAGGGTATCAACCCTTTTACTGAAACAGTGTCTTCTAACCTTGTTCAACAACTGAATCAACTCCATGGCCAGGTTGCCATCTTAGAGGGTTCTCGTGATAGTTATTTGGCTCAAATTGCAGCTCTCGATGCCCAGATCGCCGATCTTCAACTTGAACGGATCGCTTAGTCCAGTCAACTGACCAAGTCGAAGAGAACATCTCAGCTTTGAATGACCAGATTGCCGCTCTATCAATTGAGCTCGAAGAAATAGCGAAACCTGCTGTACTCGAAAGAGACGCTTTTGACTCGGCTTTAGATATTTTATCTAGTTCTCTGTTCTTCCTTCAACCTTAGCACATTTTCGAACAATGTTGCTTTCATATTTTGTTATTGTAAAAAATTCTTACCCGTTTCGGGTAATCTTTTAAATATAATGGTTTCGTTTTCCTTCCATATACTTGGTGTATACTTTTTTAAGTATTTTGCATTTAATGTTTTTCCATACTTGTCCCCATTTATCCATTGGAGTTCGAAAGCATTTCCAGATAATTTACTCGAGATTAAAAATGGTCCTTCCCATTTAGATGACCACTTCCCATAAAAGTTATCTTTTGATCCTTCAGGCAAAATCATTTTCCAAACTAAATCTCCTACTTCGAAGGATCTTGCGTTTACTTTTTTATTATAACTCCTTTCAATTCTATTCTTTTGTAGTTCTATTTGTTGCAATGCTTGAACTTGCAATATTTCATGGTCTAGCTTTTCGATATTCATATTTTCCATGTGCTCTTCGGTTGAAAGTTGTGCTTGTTCGAGTATTCATCTGGACTTGATATTGATTTCCAAAGGAATTACTGCCTCATGACCATACACTAATTGGAAAGGGATTATTCCTAGGTTGTCCTTCTTGATTGTCCTTAATGCCCAAATTGCATCAATTAACAATTCGTGCCAATTTCTCGGGCTTTGGCTTATCATTTTTGAGATGCAACCTTTAATTAGCTTGTTCGACGATTCAACTTGGCCATTCGCTTGGGCGTAATAAGGTGTCGAATTTATCAATTTTATTCTGAACTGTTCCAAAAATTCGAGTACTTCTGTGCTATTAAATACTCTAGCCTGATCGAAGGTTATGGTTTCTGGAATACCAAATCTTGTGATGATATACTCCTTAATGAACTCGACCACTTGTTTTGAACTTATATTCTCGAAAGCTTTAGCCTCTATCCATTTGGTAAAATAATCAGTGGCCACCAAGATATACTTTTGCTTCTTAGATGAAGCTGGTTTAATTTCTCCAATTATGTCCATGGCCCAACCTCGAAATGGCCAGGGTTTTACTATGGAATTTAAACTGACAGTTGGCTGCCTCAAAATTTTCCCATGTTTCTGACATTGTTTACATCCCTTAGCATAGCTTATACAATCTCGTAAGATAGTTGGTCAGTAGAATCCATATCTCTGTATCAGCCATCTCATTTTCTGTCCTGACTGATGGACTCCGCACACCCCTTCGTGGGTTTCTGCCATTATAATTAGCGCATCTTCTAGGTCGAGACATTTCAACAAAACCCCTTGAGGATCCTTTCTATATAACTCTTGCCCATCACAAAAATAATGATGTGCCATTAATTTTAGCTTATTTGAGAATCCTCCTCTAGCTGGGTCTTGGAGATATTTGATGATCTCAAGGTGCCGATCTTGTTCTTCTTTAAGAATATCTATTTTGTGAATTCGAGCTACCCTTTGCTCGAAAGGTAGTACTATCCTCGGTTTGAGTTGGATAATTGACTCAAACTTATTTGAATTGATTTTATATCCCGATGCTAATTGAGCCAAATCATTAGATATTTGATTCTTTTCCCGTGGTACATACGAAACTTCCACTGTCTCGAAACATTTGAATAACTCATTTATTCGAGCAAAAGAGGTTATTGCTACAGGACTTACACATTTAAATATTCCCTTCACTTGATTTATTATCAACTGAGAATCCCCTTTTATCTTTATACTCTTTGCTTTCATATCTCGTAGTACCTCTAATCCTAAGATAAGGGCTTCGTATTTTGCCCTATTGTTAGTGCAGTCACCTTTGATTTTAACATACATTTTAGTAATTAATTTAGACGGGGATATTATATATATCCCGACCCCTGCCCCATGTTTTCCTGCACTAAAAGGCACCCTATTGACACTTCTGCTGCTGATATATATAACCTTAGCTTTTTTCCTTTTCGAGGAGGAATCAGCACCGGAGGCTGAACTAAATATTTCTTTATAGCGTCGAAGGCTTCTTTTTGTTCATCGCCCCATACAAATTCATCCTCGTCTTCTAATCGTAATAAAGGGGAGAAAACCTCTGTTTTTCCGGCTAAGTTGTCTATAAATCTTCGTAGAAAATTCACTTGCCTGAGGAAACTCTGAAGTTCTTTTCTATTGTTCAGAGGTTTATCTTCTATAATGGCTTTGGCTTTGTTTCGGTCCACTTCGATGCCTCGATGATTTATTAAGAACCCCAGAAAATTTCCAGCTTCCACGCCGAAAGCACATTTTAAAGGATTCATTTTTAAATTAAATAATCTCATTCGTTGGAAAGATTCAATTAAAAATCGTTTATGTTCTTCGTGATCTTGAGCTTTAACCACTATATCATCGATATATATTTCTAAAGACTTTCCGATTACATCATAGAAATGTAATTCATAGTCCTCTGGTAGGTGGCTCCGACATTTTTTAAGCCGAACGACATGACCCTCCATTCAAATGTCCCTATGGACCCTGGACATCTGAAAGCTGTTTTATGTCGATCCGCTTCAACTATTTTCAACTGATAATATCCAGAATACCCATCCATAAAGGACATCACCTTATGCCTAGCAGCCGCATCAATCAATACATCTGCCATTGGCATTGGGTATTCGTCTTTCGGTGTAGCCTTATTCAAGTCTCTAAAGTCGATGCATATTCATACTTTACCATTCTTCTTAATTACTGGTACTATATTAGCCAACCATTCAACATATCAAGTTGGCCTAATGAACATGGCTTCGACCAACTTCTCTATTTCTTCTTTGATGGCTCCTATTAGATCTGGGGATAGACGCCTCGACGCTTGTATTACAGGTTTAAAGCCTGGTTTAACGGGTAACTCGTGTCGAGCTACATTTGTATCAATTCCGGGCATTTCATGATGTGCCCAAGCAAAACAATCTTTAAATTGATGCAATATTTTGATTAGTTCTCTTTTCTCTATTTGGTTCATTTTTGAACTTACGTAGGTAATTCGAGGTTTTTCGATTGTCCCTAGATTAACTTCTTCCAACTGATCCTGACCATTTTTTTTGGTATCTCCGTCTGGTTCTGGGATCCCTTCTTCGATATTTTTGGTTTGCGAATTAGCTACATCCTTCTCGTTCTGGTCGTCAGTTCTATGTTTATTGTTTCGAGAATCTTCATTATGAGTGTCATCTTTTTGAGAGCCTACCATACACGTTTCATCTCGAGAGGTGATTGTTTGGGGACCTGTCGCACATGTTGGATCTCGAGGGGTTATTTCTCGAGAATTTGCCTTACACATTTCGTTATGACAATATATCGAATTAAATTTATCATGACTAATATGATCAAGATCGTAATCACATAATTTCGATTCTATTCGTTCAATACTTAATTTTCGAAAAATGATTGAAACAACGCTATCCCTACTTACAACTGCCTTCTTCATAACTTATACAAAGTTTAAACTTGCCCTATTTCAATTTCGGCTAACTTAGAGCCCATCTCGAATGCAGACTCTTCTCGGAGTTCCCTTTGTTCTTCTTCTTCTGTAGCCTCTTCGATGGCTTTTCCCGTGAATCTTAAATGGTCACTCCTTTGAGCTTTCCTGCTCCATACCTGGCATTGACAATTTGTGTATCGATGAAATAATTATTTCTCTCTGCTTTGACCACCTCGAATTGGTGTTCGTTCCAACAAATTAACACTCGATGTAAGGTTGAAGGGATACAATAGTTTTGATGTATCCAATCTCTCCCCAACAGAGCATTAAATGATGTTGAGTTTGTCTCGACTACAAAAAATGCCGAATAGGAACTTTGGGTTCCTATTTTGATCCGAGTGGGCAAAACTCCTAAGACTTTGGTAGCTTGACCCGAAAATCCGTAAACTGCTACATCAGCAGCTACTAAGTCTTTCGAGGTTTTACCTAGTTTTGTTAACGTTTTTTCCGGCAAAATGTTAACAGTGGCCCCATTGTCCACTAATACTTTATTAATGGGAATGCCTTCGATTTGGGCTTTTATGAACAAGGGTTTCATGTGGTTATTATTTATTTCCTCTTTCGAAAATAACAGTTTAGTCAAATTTTTGACCTTATGCCCATTGTCTTCGAGTGATTTATCACTAATAATTTGAAAACAAGACGGGTTACCTTTCTCCTAGTCAGTCGTGAGTTCGAGCATATTTTCTTCCTCATCCGTACTTTCTTTGGCTGCGAATTCGGCTGGCAGCACAGTTACCATATCTATGTCCCTATCTTCCTCAAGTTTCAGAATCCTTTCCAAAGAAGCTTCTTTTGCTTTTAAATCAGCTTCGTTTGCTGATTCTTCGTGTGGCGCGTCTCCCAGTAAAATATCCAGGTCATCTCCAGACTCGAAATCTCCCAAATCTTCATCATTTTCAGTCGTGATACCTTTTCCTTTTCAACTCGCCTCTCTTAGTTGGTCGCTCAACTGATCAACATCCTTTTCGAGATCTTCCCCACTAGGATTCTTGACTATTTTCGATTTCAAGATCGCTTTCGATAAAGCCTCTTCTTCGACCCTTAGATTGGCAATCATTGCCTTCTGTTGCATTTCCAAGGCCACCGCCGCTTGAGAGTAGGCCACTTGTTGGGCGATAACCTTTGGGTGGTCATCTTTCTTTCTCTCGATGTGCCTGCGATATCCACCCAGGCGGTCTAAGGGTGAATTCCTGCCGGATGGTGCAGATATTCCATATCCTCTTCCTCCTCTTCCTCGAAAGTGCCTATCGTAAGGCATTGTTCCAAAGACTTGGTCGTTCGCTTCGTACCGTTGCTTTTTATTGCATTCCTTCTGATATGCGGGAATCCAATCCGAATCGTTCGGGATAACTTGTAACCTTACCAATTCATAATGCAAAGTATCTGCGCACTGACTGCATAATATCTTTTGCATCTGGGTTAAATTCTTCACCACCTTAGCAGGCGTCTGATAAACAATCTCACGTACAGGGGTTTCGAGTTCCTATTTATACGATTTTTCCTCTTTTCCTTGGGCGGTCGATTTGGATTCACCGATCGCTTCTTTGTCTCTCTGCTTTCCATCCTGATCAAATTCCAAAATTCTCTTCTCGATTCCTGATAGGCATATCGTGCCTCTCTCATACTGTTTTGCCACAAAATGCCTGAAAATTTGGCACTGGTCTGTGGTATGCATAGTATTCATGTGCCATCTGCACATGCCTTCCAAACCTTCGTCTTTTACCTTCGGGAATGTCAGCACTCCCTCATCTATCAGCCTATTGAACAATCGGTTTGCCAACTTAGCCTCTTTTCGTACCTATAAATTAGAATGTTCGAACTCGTTAATATCCACAGTATTAATCTCGAAATTTACAACAGGAAATGGATCTTCATCAATATTTGTCTTTTGAGTATCTGGAAAAATAATATCTTTTGAGTCTAATTTTTCTTGTACTAAATTCCTAAACATAATACACTCATTCATTTCGTGTGAAAAAAGCATTGTGCCATTTACAGTGTGGCTTTCCTTTAGTCTCTGATTTTGAAGGGATTCTATGTCTCCCCTTCAACCTAAGTTTTTTATTGGCAAGAAGCCAGTCGAATATTCGCTTGGTTTTAGTCACATCGAAACTATACTCTTTTTCTTTCTTTGTTTGTAAAGAGCCTGTAGCTATACAGTCCTTTCTTTCGAGAGCCCCACATTGAAACGGGGGTCCTTTAACGAATTCTGCCAGATCAATTTCATAGGCATCTTCGAATGCCCATGGAATCCCCACCTCGAAGGCATTGAAACCCTGATGTTTGCTCTGGCTTTCTTCTCTTAACATATTTTCGTATCTCACCGCGCTCTCTGCTAGACCTCTAAAATCTGAAAACATCATTCCGTCGAATTTTACTCTATAATCAAAAGCCATGTTTTGTTGAGCTAATTGAACAAACTCAGATTCGGGAATGTTCAAATGACATTTGATCCTAGCTTTCTTAAATCGGGCCAAGAATCCTTCTATTGACTCTCCAGGATTCTGCCTTATTTTGGCTAAGTCACTCATGGTCATGCTCGGTTCAGTTCGAGCAAAATGATTTTGGAACTGAAATTGCATTTTGTCCCAAGTATGTATCGAATTAGGTGATAAATTCGTATACCAGTTAAACGCTGACCCAGTTAAGGAACTAGGGAATAACCTTAGTTTGAGATAATCCTGATCGGCTGCCTCTCGGCATTGGCAAGTGAATCGAGACAAATGTTCTAGAGCTGACACATGGTCTTCTCCAGAAAACAAAGTGAAGTTGGGAATTTATACGTTCTTGGGAAAGGAAAATTCATGTCTACCCAGTCGGGGTAAGGTTTCCCAGGAATCAAACGGTGGTTCCTTCGAAAACTAGGTCCATATATCCTTTCGATGGCCATTTCCACTTGATTTTGTAGAGGATCTTGAATTTGCGGTCCAAAACTTCCTCCTACAAAGTTATTAGGCACGTACTGCCCCCCCAACATATGGGAATTGCAAATTATTATTCACGAAAGGGAAATTTTGGTTTGCCTGATAATTGGGCAGACCTTGATTTCCTATGTTAAAGGGTGCATTCGAAGATCCTATATATGGTTGACTTTGAGGCGCACCATGCGTCCCAATGTAATATCCTTGAGTATAACCAATATTTGGTTCAGGATTTCCAAGATTAACATTAGGTGGGTATCCAGCGGGCAACTGTTCCGAACCATTCGGTTGTACGGAGACATTTAGCCTTGCTGGCTGAGGAATAAACTGAGTTGTATAGGCATTCACCTGACTCACACGTGGATGCCCCCCAGCATTTTGTAGATTCGAGAAGTGCTGCTCCTCGAGTGGAACTTGACTCGAAGGAAGAGGAACTTGATTCGAGCACTGGCCAGTCTCGAATCTTTCCTCTCGAGTTCGCGCATCTCAAGGATACCCGAGGGGAACTTCATTAGGACTAACTGTCCTGGTTTGAACCCTAGGTTCTATTGATATTAATTGAGATACCTTTTCTACTAGAGTGTTATGCTACCTGGGTATTTATCATATTCGAAAAGACATCACATGTTTGATTAAAGATTTCTCCTAATTCTGTGATTACTCGAGTAACCTCCCGAGCCAGTCCATCTCGAGAGTTCACTGCAATGTCTTGCACAATTGCAGTGAATATTCGGGCCGACTCTTGCGCTAACGCCCGGTACTGATCATCGAATTCTCTTCTTTGATCTTCGCGAGCACCCGCTAGGGTCTATTTCATAACTCGGACAAATAGTTCGTACATTTTGTCCGCTCTGACTTTATGTTTCGCAACTGGTTGAGTATCACAGTCGTTAACCAAATCGTCTCTGAGTGAATCCTCAAACATTATACAAGAATTTTATTTCTAAAAATTCTAAAACGTCAGTTTTCAAAACCGACTCCCACTGTGGTCGCCAAAACTTGTTTCGTTAAAAAAAACAAACTACATTAGGGTGGATCCAACTACGCGCTCCGAGCCCCGCGATAATTCTCCACTTAGAATTATCTTTCAACCCCCGCGTTCGAGTTCGATACGCTAAACGGTGGTTCAGAATTTAACACTTCGGCGTGTTGTTTAAAATAATTATTCGGACCGTAATTGATGAAAATATTTGTCGTCTTCGAATGAAACAATAATACAGTGAAGGAAAAATTCAAGTCTAGATAAATATTATCTCTCAGATACTTAAATCTGACAAAAGATAATCTTATACCTACGTGAGAATCTCTTGATCGTATGTATTATTTTGGTTGTTAATTATTGTCTTCGAATGCAATAATGGAATGAAAGGTAAGATTCAAGTCCAGATAACAATTATCTCTCAGATACTTAAATCTGACAAAAAGATAATCTTATACCTACGTGAGAATCTTTCCTTTGAATACAATGATGAACGGAAAACTTAGATCAAGATACAAATCACTATCAAATATTGAAATCTGAAAACAGATAATTTATACCTCCATAAAAGTCTTCAGTTCGGGAAATTTACAAACGATTGAATACTGGTACAAACTCCGAGAGTCGGATCCAGCGATTCTTGGTAAACTATCGCTAATCTATGCTACAAGCTACTCCTAATTACGCCTACGCCTACTCCTAGGAAAAGAGAAAAAAAGTTGGTGTTGATTCCGATGATGCCTTCTCCTTCCTTTTTTTGTTTTTTATGTCTGCTTCGTGGCCCCACGTCTTCAACCGTCGAGAACTGCTTCTAACTTCTCTTTCAAAATTCTTTCGTCTTGGCGGGTTACTTTTCTTAGGGAGTTCACGACTCTTTGTCCCTGTATTGGACCTGACTTCGTTGGGCCTGCCTTGTTATTGTTATAATGGGCTTAACCTTTTATTTCTGGTCCCATTAATTGTTGTTGGGCCTTTTGAGGTCTTTTAATTCGTCAACCCATTTTTATTTTTAGTGTAAACAGACATTCAAAGCCTTGGGTCTGACTTTCCGAATCGGTGTTAGGACCTGATATTGAGGATTTGAGAGTGTTTTCTTCTTCATTTTTGATTTGTTCTCTTTGTTTAAGGGAAAATTACACCAACATCCAACCATATAATAAGTAATTACATAAATTTACCCACTTGTAATTGAAATTACAAATATCTAACCCACTATAATTGAAAATTACATTCCCTGAAAATTACATTTTTGCCCTTCACATAAATCGTTAAAAGAAAGCCGGAAAAGTTGGTTTACGGTCGTACCCCCTCTTATAATGTGTAACTACCAAAAAAATCCTCTTATTTTTTAAATTACCAACAACCCCCCCCCCTATAGGGGGCTAATTGTAAGGTATTTAGGGATTAAATTTTAAGAAGTTTTTAATGGATAGGGGTGATCGTAAGAAGTGCATTACAATAGGCAAGGTTTGTGTATTTCAAAAATACGAAGGAGTGTTTTTTTTTTTTTTTCCTGAAACACATTATAACAGGGGATGTTGGTGTAATTTTTCCTAAATAACATTTGGACAGTGACATTTTTGGAAGTTCACATGAGGACGTCATCAAAAAACTGATCCCATGGGAGTAAATGTAATTTTCAATTATAAAGGGTTGGTAATTTGTAGTTTCCATTATAAGAGCGTAATTACATGTTATAGAAGTTGGTGTTGGTGTAATTTCGCTTTCGTTTAATCAAATGTTCTGGCAACCGAGTTGCTCATTTATTTGCTCGTTCGGCCGAGGAGTATCAAAAGTCTGTTCTTGATCTCCCCGCTTGTAGCGCAAGCTTTGGCTACAGATATGTTAGTTATGTAATATATTGTATTAATACCTTTTTTCCTTTAAAGAAAAAAAACAAACTTGTTGAGGATACCATTTGAATAATCAATAAAGCATCCAATTATGCTCAAATGTTAGTAAACCTGTATGACATACAAAGTTCAAGACCCTGAATAAGCCATATATGCATCTCCGCAGATGTATTCGAAGCCATGTTAATGAAATCGATCAGAAAAAGTAATCAAAATATCAATTTAGGTTTTTTTTTTTTTTAAGAAATCGAGGAAAATGAAAAATTGAAGTGTATTTAGGATAATTTAATTGGATAGGGTGCTGTGTTAGGTGTATGCTCTCAATGCCAATGAGGAATTAGATTAAGTAGGGCTTAGATAAGTTATTTGTAAAAAACATTTGATATTTCTATTTATAGAATAAAGATTTTGATTTTGTTCATATAAATCTAATGGCATTTAACTGTATTAAACAAATTAGTCCAAGAGATTTCAAGACAAGCTTTCCACCTCTTATGGACAAGAGGAGGCACTAGAACAGTCCAGTACTTAATCTCTGAAATTGGGAGTTCGTGAGTTAACGAATATTGATTGGGCATTAATATTCAACTCGTATGACACCTTCTTTGACAAGGAAGTGTTAGACTGTCAGTCGTACACAGATTAGATAGTGGGAGCTGGTGTGATGAATATGATTAATGGAAGTAACATATTTGAACTCGACTCGCATTAATCCGATCACATGGGTATTTACTCTTTGACAGTCAATGATCGCGATTAAGATTGCGATAGTATGTGTGAACTTTAGACCTGAGGAGTCATTTAAAATATGCTTGTAGTATTGAATATGTTAATAGAGTAGTTAGACCCGTATCACCTGATAGGTGGGGTCGACCTCGAAGTACGATCCAATAGTGCATTCGATGTTATAAGATAACTTGCCAAAATGGGATTCACCGTCTCGGCAGTAAACAAGTATGTGACCTGTACGATCGTAAGTAATTGAAATTATAAGTCTTTGGCCAAAGCATATAAACTATCCTGTGATTGTCACTGAGGGTAGTGTTTTAATTTCACATTATTATGATTCTAAATACAGTATCAAGTTCTATGAGTTTGACTAAACCATGGCTCTTACTTGATCGGGTCACGTCGGTGAAGAGTTTATACACATATGGTATTCGTAGTCAAGGTTCGTGATGACATGATCATCTCGTTTTCAATTGGGTTACGATTTGGTTCTACGGTGTTGGCTAGGTGACAACCTTATCCTTTGGAATCCTCCCAATGCCAATTGAATCGAGCCTAGAGAGTCGCGCTATGTGAAAAAAAAATATTTCCTTAAGCTAAGGGTATTTTGGTAAAATCAGATTTGATGTGAATTGACTGACAAAATAGATGACATGATTTAATTAAAGATATTTAATTGGATAAAATAGATTAATTAAATCACATTAATTCGTAAGTTAAATTAATTGGAAATTAATTTATAAGTTGAATTATATTAATTGGATTAATGTAATTAATTAATTACCAATTTGATTGGACTTAGATTTAATTAATTACACATGGGTAAGTAAAAACAAAGCCCAAAGCCCATCCACTAAGGCCAATTCGGCCGCCCCCTCTATGTACAACCTAGGGGAATCTTTTACTTGGTATAAGTAATCAGTCAATGTCAAAACTCCATACACAAAAGTCATTGTTTTAGAATCTGACACTGAGTCAAAATAAACCTAGAGCATTAGGAAAGAAAAATCCCTCCTTCTCCATCCATCTAGCCGCCTGCAATTGTTGCCGAGGAGGAGATCGAGCTTTCCTAAGAGAATTTTTCTTCGGCGTGATTATCTAGAGGCAGGAGTCCGGGGCTGCTGCTGATAATTCGAGATTCAATAGACGAAAAAAAGGTAATTCGATTACTATAGTCAATTCTCATTAATTGATCTATATGCTTAATATCAGGAATATCCCCGAATTGGATTCTTGAATGCGATTCAGATTTAAAATTTTATCCGCTAGATTGAATCACAACAGTGGTATCAGAGCCAAAATTCGGGAATTTCATGATATTCATTGTATGTTTATTTTTTTAAATTGTTTTAATATCATAAACATGATTTTACGTATTGTATGTAAATTCGGGTAATTTACTTTATGCATGCTTATCTGTAAAATTGATTTTTCATGAGTTGAATTGGATTTACTGGGTAAAACAAAAAATTCAATTGGAATCGCATTTTTTATAAAATTGAAATTTAAAAAAAAATTGCGGCTACGTGCCCCGCCGAAAAGCGCCGTCGCCGCCGCTGCGCTACTGTAGCAGTACCACCGGCGTAGAGCTCCAACGCTACAGTAGCGCCACCGCGCTACTATAGCAACAGCGCCAACTGAATGAGTGTTGGGCTTTAGCTTAACACATTAGGGTTGGGTTGGGCTAAAGCCCAACACCAAGGTTGACAGCGCTGGGCTTGGCCCAACGCATAAATAGGCGCAGGGCTGAGCCCAGCACTGAAGATTTACACAACGCTGGGCTTGGCCCAGTGCATAAGTAAGCGCTGGGCCGAGCCCAGCCCTGAACAGCGTGTATGGCCCAGTGCACAAAGTTGTGCTGGGCCGAGCCCATCGCACTGTCAACACGCGCTGGGCCGAGCCCAGGGTTATGCAAATGAATTAAAATCAATTATAAAGGGAGACTAAGGCACATGCTAGGTCCAAATTGATCAAATATACTTATAAATGCTCTTGTTGTAGAATGACTCTTATATTGTTATGGTGAAAACTCCTAAGGTAGAGAATAACCGATGTCTCGCGTATAAACTCCTATGTCTAGGTCCAATTCCTCATTAGTTGCGGGTCATGATGTGAATTTCTTGCACCCTAAGTCAATTTTCTCCCGAAATATTAACCTAGGCATAAGATTCTAACATATAGTGATCAAGTATATGCAAGATAGACAAAAACACAATTCACATCACATAACAATATAAGAACAACCTCAACAATCATCTATTGTAAGCATGTATCACAATTTGGCCTTACACCCCCAAACTTACCCATTGATCGTCCTCCAGCAATGAGAGCTATAAGACAAGATCAACATCATTCAAAGGGAGAAAACAAAACAACTAACTAACTCACTTTCGTGGAGTAAACGATTGCACTTAGCGGGTGCAACAAGCCTTTAAACCCTTGAGTTACCTCAAAGGACGAGTTATAGTCTCGTGAGGGTTTGCATACGATTTACCCACAAAATCTAACAAATTTTCAATCCCAACCAAATCAACACATCTCAATATGATCAACAAGAATGAATGGCATAAAATCAACCTTTTAAAGTTCACAAATATATATATACATATCAACTACTTTTGCTCATGTGACATCAATACTTGAAACGACTCCCTAGGGTGTAGTGAAAAATAAATCTAGGGTATTATAGTCGAGAGGCATCCTTACCAAATTTTGGACATTAATCCCATATCTATCAACTTTCGATCAAACGCAAAGCATAAGAATTATAGAAAATCTCATAGCCATTTAAATTTCATTATCTCAAACATTCAACTTTCAATTCATATGAAATTTCTATTTAAACTTCATTAAGGCTAGATCATGTGCAATGTTTTATTCCATTAGGCTTTCTATGACACCCATGTAGCAAGCTTTAGACCAATGACTCCCAAACTAGATAGTTTTGGGGCATTAAGTGTAGAGACACTCCTAAGGGTTTAATCACTCGAGTGTCAAAGGCCACGAAATAAAACTAGATCTTTGAACCAATTCACTTCTTTTTGGCTTGAGCAAAGCTCAAATTGGCATAATAGTACAGTATGTAGGCATGAAACGTTTCACCTCCGGTACGTATTAGCCTGACCACTTTTGGTCATACCAAAATTCATCCTTTTCAATTCATTGTTTAGCATATAAAATTACTACTTAACTTATAACCTTATGAGAAATCTAAGTTAATACTTCCGGGAAAAACTCCTTAAGTGTCTCAAGATGGTTATCCTCTCAACTCCTCTACCCTCGATTCATTGTGCAATGTGAATCATCTAAAGAATCAATCCTAGTCTAGTGTCTCCACGAGCAATTTCAAATATATATATATATATATATATTCCATTAAATTCAAATTATTTCAAGAATTCATGCCATTTTTCCAAGTTAATCAATTTCAATGCATCAATTGGAAAGAAAATACATATAATTTTTTTTTATATACATATGCTTGATTTTTCTCAAAAAGTTAGCACAAAACACATGCAATAGCAACGATTCCCCCAAACTTGAGCTAAAAACAAGATCACATGACAAATAAAATCAATAAGCACTACTCATACCACCCCCAAACTTAAACTTAACATTGCCCTCGATGTTGACTCAATCATACATACTCAAAAGGGGGTAAACGAGGGTACTTACAACAAGGGTGCTAAAAAGCAAACCTTACTCACGTGGAATCCATTTCCAAGCTCAAATTCGTAACAAAAGATCTTCCAAAGCAAAACTCGGCTACTACATGTCATGTACTCACAATACAAACTATCAAGATTCAAAGAGAAGTATGCCAAAAGTGCATACTTGAACATAACAAAAAGAAACAAACTAAACAAGACAAAAATGAAAGCAAGAAGAAAAGAAAACTTACAAACTTGGGTTGCCTCCCAAGAAGCGCTCTTTTAAAGTCATTAGCTTGACTTTACGCTCCTTGAGGTTCAAATAGGTGGGCCATTTAAAATGACAATATCCTTGTCATTTCTCCTTTCTTTCTCATGTTTCACTCGCGTCCACTCATAACTCGGTGTTTTGAGATTAGCCCTCCGTGCCGGATTTGTCTTATCGATCTCATGAACACGTTTATGTGGTGGAATGTACTTCATGCATAAATCCTCCTCTCTCACCTTTTCTTGGTTCTCATTGGGGACCTCATTCTCCAACTCAAGAGTGCCCTTAGTTTTGCCACTTGCACATTTTTCATCAAGTAAAGTGTTAATAGCATTGACATTTAAACAAGTAAGATCATCCATGGATGGTTTCATGTTTGTATAAGCATCGAATATCACCTTTTCATCTCTTACCCTCAATGTCAACTTACCTTTTCCCACGTCAATCTTGGCATTGCTAGTGTCTAGGAAAGGTCTTCCTAGGATCAAGGGAACATCAATGTCGTTATCCATCTTGAGAACCACAAAATCGACCGGGAAATAGAATTTGTCAACTTGGACAATAACATCTTCAATTATCCCATTTGGCCTCTTGATTGATCTATCCGCGAGTTGGAGGCTCATTGCAGTTGGTTTAGGATTGCCAAGGCCCAACTTCCTAAAAAGAGAATACGGAAGGAGGTTGATGCTAGCTCCCGAATCACAAATAACCTTGTCGAATGATAAGGGCCCAATAGTGCAAGGAATCGTAAGACTCCCGGGATCTTGAAGCTTTGTTGGCAATGTGTTGAGCAATATAGGCAAGATTCGGGGGAAACTCGGATCCATCTTCTTCTGTTTCTTTTTATATCCATTGGGAAAGGGGAGGCGTACCTCGATGGGTGGATGCGTTGGAGTCGAAGAGCCGAATTCGGAAGAACCAGGACGTGGCACCTGGGCGCAGCAATTGGCGCTTGGGCGTGGCAACGTAGGCGCCTGGGCGTGGCTGTCTGGGCGCTCGGGCGCCGATGTGCGAACAACATCATTTGCTACATGTTTGCCACTTCTCAAGGTAATTGCATAGCATTGCTCTTTCGGGTTCTTTTCCGTGTCACTTGGTAAAGTTCCCGGGGCTCTCTCGCTGATCGCCCTTGCCATTTGACCCATTTGTGTCTTCATATCCTTCATCTCCATCATCAAATCCTTCATCATACTACGGAGTTCGTTGATTGCTGTATCTGATTTCTTTATTTCCTCATCGAGACGTTCATCGGTTGTGGGAGGCCTAACTTGCCTTTGTACATGAGGATTGCCTTGCCTTTGAGCTTGATTGTTGTTGAATGAAGGCCTTGGTGCTTGATAGATACCGGTATGAGCGTTTTGTGCCGGATTTGGCCTTCTTGGAAAATTTTCGGGCACATGAAAATTCAATTGAGGTCGATTGGCATTTCCAACATAGTTAACATTGCCAACCATTGTTTCCAAAGCAACTTCTTCTTGAACACAACCAATTTTTCTGGTGGGTGTGACTTCTTCATCATCGGGATAGAGTTCATCTTCCCGGGCTAATTGCTCAATCTTGTCCCACACACTTTGGCAATCGAGCCCAAGGAGATCACCACCGGCGCCGGCATTGAGCCTATTTCGGATGCGCGATCGGACTCCATCATGGAATCGTAGTACTTGCTCGCTCAACTTTAGGTTGTGATCCGGGCACTTTCGGAGCATGTTTTTGTATCTAGCCCATGCCTCGGCTAAGGACTCATGATTCCCTTGCTTAAACTCTTTAATATTGCTCCTTAGCTCGTTGATTTTGGAGGGTGGAAAGAATTTGCTCAAAAAGGCATCAACCAATTGTCCCCATGTTGTGATGGATTGGGGTGGTAGAGACTTGTACCACATGGTCGCCCTTTCCTTTAATGAGAAGTGGAAGACTCTTAGACGAATTGCATCAAGATCCCGTGGATGAAATTGGGTAGTCATGAGAGTGTCGTCTAAAGTCTCCAAATGCTCATGAGGTGATTCATGGGGCTCTCCATAGAAGGGTTCGCTTTGCACCATGCTAAAGATGTGTGACGGAATGTGATAATTTGGTGCATAGAAATTTGGAAAGATCACGGGTCCCGGTATGGTGTGGACCCTTGGAGGTAGACTTTCCCGGACCGATGGAAGTCTTTGAGGAGGTGCCGGTTGCATAGCTTGGAAAAGATTTTGCAGCCATTCCCTATTTTCCGGAAGATTTATATCGGGAAAATTCCCATTTGGATTTAGATTGTCGGCCATTTCTCGAGCTTGTCTACTAGATCGAAGAACACGCTCTATCTCCGGCTCAAAATTGTATAGGAGCTCGTTAGAAGAGCGGGTCATGCACCACAAATTACACCTAACAAATAACCACAAGAAAAAAAAATTAGAATAATAAAATAAAAGAAAGGTTAGAAATAAACGAAAAACTAAGAATTATGAAAATTTAAACAAAAAAAATCAAAAACTAAAATGAAAAAGTCCCCGGCAACGGCGCCAAAAACTTGACACGCTAAAAGCTAACGTGCTATGATAGCAAGTGCACTAGTCGTGTGTAGTAATAAGTGTGGACGAAAAGTCCGGGTTGTCGAACCACGGAGACTTGAATTCTAGTTTATGATTTTATACAAAAAAACAACTACAATAAAAGTAACTTAAATGTAAAAACGTGTACAATAAGAACAAGGTTATGCAAATGAATTAAAACCAATTATAAAGGGAGACTAAGGCACATGCTAGGTCCAAATTGATCAAATATACTTATAAAGGCTCTTGTTGTAGAATTACTCTTATATTGTTATGGTGAAAACTCCTAAGGTAGAGAATAACTGATGTCTCGCGTATAAACTCCTATACTTAGATCGTGATTTCCCAAATATCCCTATCCGGAAATCTAACCACTAAACATGCATTAATGTACTAGAGTTCACTCGATTTGAATCGAACGACTTCACCCGGGAATCTTTACCTATGTCTAGGGCAATTCCTCATTAGTTGCGGGTCATGATGTGAATTTCTTGCACCCTAAGTCAATTTTCTCCCGAAATATTAACCTAGGCATAAGATTCTAACATATAGTGATCAAGTATATGCAAGATAGACAAAAACACAATTCACATCACATAACAATATAAGAACAACCTCAACAATCATCTATTGTAAGCATATATCACAATTTGGCCTTACATGACCCTAGTCTTACGAATTTAGTTCATAATTGAAAGCATAAAAGACATAAGAGTAATATTCATAGACATAAATGAAATGAAAAGCTCTTAAAAACTCCCTAAATGGTGAATGATGATGGATCTTGAAGTTGAGCCTTCAATCCCCAAGCTCTTTTCCTTCCTCTAGTTTTCCCCTCCAAGAGTGATGAAGAATGGTGATGAATGGTGGAGAAATTAGATTAGGGGCTGCCCCCCTCTCCTCCAAGAATCTGAAATTGATAGTGAATGATGAAGAGTATGGGTTCCCCCTCCTTTATAGCCAAAATTCCACTAAAGTATGCATTAAGAATTCCCATTAAAGTTCCCCAATGAGAATTCCACCTAAGGTGATGCTTAAAGTATGGCTTTTAAGATTCCAACCAGCTAAAAAATGCTGAACTTTCGGCCCTTAAGAATTCCTCCAAGCATAACCATGTGAAAACTTCAACAAAACACATGCATGTTGCCATTTTCTTGCTTTCCAACGCAGTCTTCGTATTTTCCTCATAAAATTCTCCAACGATCTCCAAATTGGATGATTCAAGTCCCCATGTGCAGATAAAGCATAGATCTACAACTTTCCAGAAGGACAGTTTGTCCAATTCGGTTGCTAAGTATACCTAAATTACGTTTCAACATGGAGGTTGTTTCTGATTTGGCGCGCATAAAGTAAATCTACCAAGAAACACACTTATGACAACCCCTCAACACATGTGCTGAATTATGGCCAAAAGTGATTCTTACCCATCATATAATGATGGAATTTAGGCTGAAAAGTAGTAACATTTGGACTATCCACGCCTAGGCATGACTAGGAGGGCGTTGGGGCGTATCCTGGCACGTGTACTTCTCTGTTCGGCGCAACAATTGTATTTCCTTCATAACTCTCTCCAAAGACCACCGATTTGGATAATTCCAGTTGCTAAGTCAAGCTAACACAGAGATAAAAAACTTTGTTGAAGGAGACATCCTCAAATTCGAACTTGAAATATGCATAAATTCTGTATTTGCGTGCATTATTCCTCTATTGTAGTGATTTTTCACCTTTACTCGATAAGCACACAAATTAAACGCAAATGTGGTATAAATCATGCATAAACCAATATAAATCCAATAAATATGAGGCTCTAAAACATGTAAATTCACACCCTATCACCCAGCGCATGATAAAGCCCAGCGCAGGTTGAATTTTGTTGGTCCCAAGTGGCATACGGAAGGGTCTAGAAGGGGGGGGGGGTTGAATAGACCCTGAAGTCTTTTTTGACTTTAAAATTTCGTATTAAAAATGTGTTGGACTCTTGAGAAGTAGGTGCTTGACTGAGTGTCTATTGAAAACTGTTTTTAGAAAGTTAACTTAGACTTCAAGATTTGAATACTATAACCAAATATGGTTTAAGCATTCACTTCTTTGATCAATGTTAGCACAGTGGAATGATTTTATAGTCTTCTTGTTTGAAAGCTTTTAGCGTCACAAACTGTTTCTTAGCTGCTTAGCTTTTGATTATGTTTTACTTAATCAATTTATGCAATGATATTATAATAAGAAAATTGACTGTAAAGTAAATAACACAAAATTTGTAAGGTTCATTGGGTGGTGTAATCCCAACTACGTCCTTCTTCTCCTTGAACACTTGAAAGCAATCCACTAAAATGATTCTCAAAGAATCACACAGAATCTTCTACAAATTTGGGACAGATGGATGTCGATGACTTGAGCTCCTTGATCACACAGATTTTTGCTCCAAGACACTTCTATCCTATTGCTTCTTTCACTCAGAAATAGTGCAAGTATCCAACTTCGACTACACACAGATCGCGCGGCTTGGATCGGGTTTTTCTAAACGGTTTGTTTGATTTTGATAAAGTTCAAACAACTGGGAATATCTCAATAGTAATGTAGGTTTCTCCAAAAAGAATGTTTGAGATATTGGTTGACTGTCTCAGGAATTGAACAAAAGCAAAGAGAATGTTTGCTTGAATATTCTGGCTTTTCTGAGATTTTAAGGAATGAGACATCAATGCAACAACAATTTGGCTTGGAATCAATTGGGTGTCTTTGGCTTGTTGTTGAAGTCCTATTTATAGGCATTCTTTGAAAAAGTATCCGTTTAACACATGCACAGGCGCGTGTCTCTCACTTCCGCGAGTGAACAGTTTTTGTCCTTTTTCCTGAAAATTTGCTGCACAAAAGTTGGTGCTGCAGTCTGTGAATAGTTGACAGTCCAATAGGGTGGCTTCTCCGTACATCTGAAAGAGCTTATCACATTTAATTCTCTTATCAGCATCTAATGCATTTTGAATTAAATGGCCGTTGGCACTTAATGCACTGAGAATATTTGCATTAAACTCCTTCTGGAACTTAAAAATAAATTCAGGTGAAATCAGTCATTGATAGACGCTCATTCATCCTTGAATAACTTCTGTCCTAATAAACACTTGATATAGCTGGTCGTTTGGACACTTGGAATCTTTATCTTTATTTAGACTTCAGGCGCTTGAGTTTTCAAACTTAACTACTGATAAATTCACTCAGAAATTATCAGACGCTCAGTCTAAGAATACTTAGCCTAACATTCTAGAATAAAAATAAAAACAAAGCCTATAAAGCCTATTACAAATCTAACGCTCAAAGCTTATACATAATTTCTACTAAAATCAAACTTACATATTTTGGGGTCTAACAAGTAATCCTCATTGTCATCATCAAAACATTTAACATGAAATTCCTAACAATTTCCCCCTTTTTGATGGTGGAAATACTTACTCTTTTATAGTTCAAGAGTTAGACAGCCAAAATAAAAGTTAGCTTTGGTTAGTAAAAGTTAGTTAAGCTTCAACGAGGTGTTTCAGCTGAAAAATGCATTTTTATATATATCAAAGATTACGCGCATTTTTACAACAAAAAAAAATACATAAGTGACAAGAATATAGATAATGCAAATCGAAAAGCTCTAATGACTTGGTCTAACTATGTATCACTTGGACATTTCAGCTCGGATAACTTCAGTTATGTTATCTTCCAAAGTCATCATCGCATCATGATCTTTGTCAATTACGAGCTTATTCTTTTCCTTTTGTCTCGTCTTGAAAGCAATAAAGTGTTTGTCTCATTCAGTCAGATCAATACCAATATACCTTAGGCAAATTCTAAAAGTTTGGCTAAAGTCAGTCATCTGCCTCTCTTCAACTAAAATTCTTGGATCGGTAGGTTCTGGAATAGATGCTCTTTGAAGAGGGATGTCATGTTGTTCAAGCCTTGCTCGAGAAGGTATTGGTAGATTTGGATACAATGCTATTGAAGGTTCTCTTAACGTTCTACAAGGCGCTCCAGCAGAATCACTTACCCCATAAGCAGTTATCCAAGATGGGAAATCATATCTTTGCACAGAAGGAGGAGATATTAGCTGACGCTTCGGCGGCGGCGGAGGATCTTGAGCTCTTGAACTGGACGGTCTCCTTTTCTCCCCTTTTCTCTTCTCTTCCCCCTTATTGCCATCGTCAGCCTTTGAGAAATGTTCTGTGAGTAGGATAACCTGATTAGCAATCTAAGACATTGAAGTTGTAAGATCAGCCAGACGCTTGTCGAAATGTTCCTGCATTGCGAGTAGCTTGGCGCTGGTAGCATCATTCAATGTAGTCTCTAAGGTTTCTAGGCGCTTCTCAAAGTGTTCTTTCATGGCTAGTTGGTTGGCCCGAGTAGCATTATTCATTTCTTGAAATTCTTTGCGACACTCACCAACAGCCGCTTGAGCAGAATCGCTCATATGAGCAATCTGAGCGCTCATAGTTTGAGATTCAATCTTTGCCAAATCGGTTTTAATCCAGTGGAAGGCTTCTTCATTCTAAGTAGCGTGATTGTTGACTTTCTCCAAAATGGATTTTAGCAAAGGTCCAAAAGCTTGACTCACATCCGATGAAACTGCTTGAGTAGCCAGTCGCTTGAATCTAGATGTATGCTTGAGTGAGTCAATGGGAGCTTGATATTTAGGATCAAAAACTGTAACTCGTATATCGATTTGAAGATCCTCATCCATATCAGAAACAACGTGTTCAGAAGCGTCAGGATTATCCTCTGGTGGAGACGCTTAAACATGTTCTTCAGCAGACGCTGGAATACTTGCCGCTACAGGTGCAAAAGCTTGAGCAATTTCCACAGGCGCTGACTCCGGTTGACGCTGTTCAGTGAAAGGGAAATGCAAGCCGGCATATGGCTCATCTGCAAATATGTATGTTGCACTTTCTAGAAGCTCAGTCAGATGCTGAAGAGGAAGGCAAGTACCTTGAATAAATGTGTGAATTGGACTATCTATGGCCCTGATGTACATGGGACCAATGATATCCAGCACATGATTCGGAAAGACTTTGGACAGCGCTCAGAAAATAGAAAAAATTGCATCGGAGCAGTAATCCCTAGAAAATCCAATCAGCCTATCGGTTGGAAGAGGTTTGAGTCATTGAGATTCAGGTACATAAAGCAGTGTAGTACTCTTCCAGGTAGGGATAGATAGCTTGAGCCAGTCCCTGATTCTTTTCCAGTAGTGAGAGGACAAACTCATAGTGATTGAGTACCTCTTTACGGATAGATGGAAGCAATGGATATCCTCGAAAGGGACTGATTACTGAGCCGTTCCATTGTCTAAGATTAGTAGTGAAGATTCTATTAAAATGAGAGAGAGGATTCATAATCTTCACCATCATATTAAAATTATCTTCGCAGTGGCTTGGAAAGAAGTTCAGGCTAGATTCTGAAACACTGCTCCTGGTAGATGTTTGAGTGTTGAAGCGAAGAGGAGTTGTGCATAGTTTGTGAAGCTCTTGACGCAAACATTGCTCAATCTGATGACGAATCATTGGGAGGTTGAGAACAGACCCAACTCTCTGTTGATGCTTCGTAAGGTAATATTTGGCGAAAGTGACGTTTCTTGTCATGCATGCCTATGCCAAAAAGGTGGGGAGCTTGAACTAACTCTGGGAAAGTGTATTTATGGCCCACATACGCTTCAACCCAATTTACCTCGGTCATACAGTAGTCTGTTCCAGCATTGACCATAGCTCGAATGCCTTCATGGTGGATATCTCTGATGGATTCAAAGTGATATCTATCAGTCTAATAGCTAGCGTTCCAGACGTTGTCAAAGTATGCATCATATTCTGATTGAATCACATCCGTTAGAGATGCTAGACGCTCACTGACATGAATTTCTTTATTCTTCCATAGTCGAAGTGGATTGATAGACTTCCCGTTCGCAACACTATTTGCTATATGAGGAAAATGTGTGTAGCCTTCTCTGTTTAAGACTGCCTCTGAAGGATTGAGAAAAGTTGGGCGTAGAGGATCATAAACTCTGATGTTGTAGTCTCTTAGAGCGAAACCAGTTGGCTTGCTGTGCCCATAGTCTAGGTAGTAAGCCAGATCCACATCACATTTGGAAGTTCTACCACCTTATCTGTCTTGTTGAAGGGCAAGAGAAGAAGGTATTTGACCAGGAGTTTTACCAAGTTGAAAAGCCAAATAAAATTTCCTGTCAATTTCTGTTAACTCGGTGTTAAACACTATATCCATGATATTACTGTCAATGTCAATCAGTAGGGCGATTTCATTCTCCGCAGTGATGTATCTTTCTTCCTTGTAGCCTGCTGGGATGAAATCTTCTTCAAGTGCTGGAGGCATATGATTGATTGAATGATCCATCATCTTCAGTGTATCCAGCTTGAAAAAGTGTCTTAGCTTTGTAACTTCCACAACAATGCTCTGGCCTTCTGAGCGTGCCTCAGTCATGATTGCTGAAGAATGTAATGGTTGGACCCCTTCCGACGTAGGTTCGTTGGCATCCACTGCAACGCTTGTTGCAACGTCTTTGGCAATAGCCACCACTTCTTCTAAATCAGCATCCAGGTGGACGTCGATGGGTGCTTCAACAACAGCTGAAATAATAGCCTGAGAGCTTATCTCAACAGCAACTTGAGCGCTTAGCTCAGTAGCAATATCTTGAGCACTTGGCTCAACCGTCTTAGGCTCTTTAGGAACAGGAGCAGCTTGACGCTTGCTTGTCTTGGAATGCTTGAAAATCTTCTTTACATTGACTACTTCAACTAGTTTAAGTGTTTCAGCGGGAGGATCAACAGTTGGTTCCTCGAACTCTATTTGTTTGATTATACCTTCCAACTTTCTCCGCCTGATCAGAGGGATCTTGTCCTCTGCATCCTCATCGGTTTCCTCATCGTCCTTTTGAGGAGAAGGAATAACTTGAGCCTTGGGCTTTCTGAAAGCCCTCTTCTTTGTAACAGCCGAACGCTTCACGGGTTCCACTTGAGCAGGACGCTCAGCTTCCTCATCAGATGCTTTACGTACTTCTTGACACTCAGACAGTGGTCTAGCAGCACCATCAACTTTGGGAGGATTGAAGAGATTGTTCAGAATCTGTCTTCCCAGCAACTTGGCCTTATTCAGAGGACGAGTAGACACAGTTTGATCGATACAGCAGGTCACTCAAAATAAGCCCATAAGGTTTATTTGGGGCACTTAAACAGTCCCGAAACATTCCAAAGACATACTCACTCCAGTTGATCTTGATATTGAGGAGTATCGCTGTCATCATCTGAAATTGCATTGGGTTGACCTTATCAAAAGTACCCACTCTGCATTCTATGATTTTGCTGCAGAAATCAGCCATCAGTCGGTATTTAGATACTAAGTCTTTCTTTTCAAAGTGCTGTTTGTATGGTACATCATCATAAGCACTCATAGTAGTCCATGCTTCTTTGATTTGTTCTAGAGTAACACAATCTAATGCCTCACCTTCATTTGGGAGATTGAAGTTCTTGTCAATGGAAGCAGCAGAAAATACAAATTCTTTTGGTGACTCTTTCCAGAAGGTGTCGACTTCCATTGGAAACAGATAAGTGTATTGAGTTAGGAATGTTTTAAGCCCATCCTTGGTTACAGAGTCCATCATTTCTATCAGGTTAATCTGAGGTTGTTCATACAGAAATTTCCAGTCGACAACAAGGCCTTTAGTGACCTTGATGGTAGGCTCGGCAAGTCGTAGATTTCTTCGGTGCCATTTTTGTGAAAGAGATGAACTGAGATTTTCTTTTTGAAGAAGAGAGAGAGAGAGATAGTAATTTTGCAGAAAGCTTTGAGTAAGAGTAAATAATTTTTCTGTAGAAATTGTGTTTTAAATGACACAGTAAAGGACATAGTAATTTAGACACGTGTAAAGTTATTTAATCTCAGCCATGAAAATTTTAACTGCAGACGCGAGTTTTAAGCAAGAGAGGGAAGATACATTTGGTAACTCCCATATATAAAGATTTGAAGTCCGAGTTAAAGTTTTTAAAATGTTTGGCATTTTCAGAGTGTAATGCACGCGCCTGATGGTATACTGACACGTACCCAGACATGTAATAACTCTGAACCGTCATTTTGAAATTTTTTGAATCCCCGCCAGTTTCATGTGATGGAAACGTGTGAATAGAATCCAAAATAGACTTTTGAGTCTATCCACTATGTTAAAAAGCGTGTAAAATTTATGTATGAATTTTACAAAAAAATTTATATTAAGGGTTGAAGGGAATAAGTTCCACGCTTAACAAATACCACTTGTTATAACTGTTTTATGTTAACGCTTGTAATCAAGGTCTTTTTATGCTTGAGCGTCCAACATATTATGCACAAATAATACTGAGCGTTGATGATCATGCATATGAAAGTTTTTTATCATTGACGCTTACAGTTAGGTTCAAGTACAACTTTAAGGTTCCCCCTAAATTTGTTAACTTGTAACAACTTTTCAAAGATCTTTTGGACATAAATAAAGATGATTCCCCCTAAATTATATGTCTAATAAAATATGATGCATAAAATGATTAAACATTTGAATCGATCATACCTAATTCACTTCTCAAAGTGAGAAAACGTTGTTCGTTGAGAGCTTTGGTGAAGATATCTGTCAATTCCAATAAAGTGCATGGAGATATCTTTCTTTTGAACATGGTCACAAAGAAAATGGTATCTAATATCAGTATGTTTGGTTCTAGAATAAAGAACAGGGTTCTGAGTCGTGGCTAGAGCGCTTTGGTTATCACAATGAATGGGGGTTGGACCTAGGATTATACCATGATCTCTAAGTTGTTGCCTCATCCATAACACTTGTGCACAACAACTTCCTGCAGCTACATACTCAGCTTCGGCTATAGAGGTAGCTATGGATTGTTGTTTCTTACTATGCCATGAAACTAACCTATCACCTAGAAATTGATATGTACCACTAGTACTCTAACGATCTATTTTGCAACCTGCAAAATCTGCATCTGAGTAACTAATTAGTTCAAAAGGAGAGTCCCTTGGATACCATAAGCCCACATTTTGTGTGTCTTTTAGGTATTTAAGGATCTTCTTGGCAGCAATTAAGTGTGACTCTTTAGGATTAGCTTGAAATCGTGCACACATGCATACCGAAAACATAATATCAGGTCGACTAGCAGTAAGATAAAGAAGTGATCCAATGATACCTCTATAATTAGTGATTATCAACCTTCTTCCCACTTTCATCTTTATCTAACTTAAGTGTTTGGCTCATTGGAATTTTTTAATATGATGCATTTTCCATACCAAATTTCTTAATCATATCACGTGTGTATTTAGCTTAGTTAATAAGTATGCCATTAGGGAGTTGTTTAACTTGTAATCCTAAGAAGAAAGTTAATTCACCCATCATGCTCATTTCAAATTGTTCTTGCATCATTTTTAAAAATTTCTCACACAGACGCTTGTTAGTAGAACCAAATATAATATCATCAACATAAATTTGGACTAAGAGAATATCTTCGTCATTGGTAATTTTAAATAACGTTGTATCAACGCTGCCTTTTGAAAAGCCTTTACCAATAAGAAAAATAGAGAGAGTGTCATACCATGCTCGGGGTGCTTGCTTAAGCTCATAAAGTGCTTTGTCTAGCTTGTAAACATTACCCTTACCATGGTTGTTGATGAATCCTGGTGGTTGCTCCACATATACCTCTTCTTGGAGTTTACCATTCAGGAAGGCACTCTTCACGTCCATCTGATGAACCGTAAACTTGTTGAATGCTACATACGCTAGAAACATACGGATTGCTTCAAGACGGGCAACAAGAGCATATGTCTCATCAAAGTGAATACCCTCTTCTTGGCAATATCCTTGAGCTACAAGTCTGGCCTTGTTCCTTATTACAATGCCATTCTCATCCATCTTGTTTCTATAGACCTATCTAGTTCCAATAATTCCTTGGTGAGTTGACCTTGGTACTAGTGTCCAAACCTTACTACACTCAAACTGATTAAGCTCTTCTTGCATGGCTTCAATCCAACTTGGGTCGCTTAGCGCTTCATCCACTTTCTTAGGTTCCATTTGAGATAGAAAGCTTGCGAACATAGCCTCATTGAATGTAGCAGCTCTAGTCCTAACAGGCGCTTCAATATCTCCAATAATCTACTCAGGTGGATGATCACGTAGCCATAGTCTATCTGGTTGAAAAGGGTTAAGAGGTTGAACAAGCGCTTGACGATCAGATGCTTGACTACCCTCTTGCGTAGGCGCTTCAAGTTCATAGATCCTTGTTTGCTCTTGATGATCACTCTCTTCATGATCATCAGCAGATCTTGCATTGTTATCCAAAATAACCTCACGAGTAATCTTAGGAGGTGGCACTGAGATCTCATCATCGTCGTCACTATCATCATCAATGGTAATCTTAGATGCTTGATGACACAGATCTTCAACTCCTACATCATTCATATTAATCTTACTCGGTTCTTGGTTAGCATCATTAAAAACAACATGAATAAATTCCTCAACCTTTGATTTGATCTTGTTTAAGATGCGAAAATTCTTTCCATTCTTGGCGTAGCCTAGAAAGATTCCCTCATCCGCTTTAGGATCAAATGTCTTTAGACTTTGGGATCCATTATTATGGATAAAACATTTTGAACCAAAGACGTGAAAATATGAAATATTTGGCTTACGTCCCTTCCATAGTTCATATGGAGTTTTCCCATGCTGTTTGTTGATCATGCAACGATTTTGAGTGTAACAAGCAGTGTTGATCGCTTCGGCCCAAAACCTAGGAGCAAGCTTGGACTCTGCTAACATCGTCCTAGCAGCTTCCTTGCGCGTTCTGTTCCGACACTCAGCAACACCATTCTGTTGGGGAGTTCTGGGAGCTAAATACTCATGATGTATTTCATTCTCTACACAAAACTTCTCAACAACCTTGTTAGTAAACTCAGTACCGTGATCACTTCTTATTCTTGCAACTTTAAGATCTTTCAAAGTTTGAAGTTGCCGAATAAGCGTTGTTAACTTGTCACATGTTTCATCTTTGGATGAAAGAAATTCCACCCAAGTAAATCGAGAGAAATCATCTACTATCACCAAAGTATACTTTTTACCGCTTACACTGATTGTTTGAACAGGTCCAAATAGATCCACGTGAAGTAGTTCAAATATTCTAGAGATAGATAGATGAGGTTTTCTCTTGAAAGATGATTTAACCTGTTTGCCCATTTGACAAGCGTCACAAAGGCTATCCTTGTGAAATGGTCCTTTTGGTAATCCCTCTACAAGATTTAGATTTATAAGCTGAGAGATTGTCTTAAAGTTAAGGTGATTCATTTTCTATGCCATAACCAACCCGTTTTAGATTCATTTTTAGCAACAAAGCATGTTGGGTTGTTATCAGTTGTTGAACCCCAATCTACCAAATATACATTGTTTGTTCTTTTACCTTTCAATTTAGTAGACTTAGTCTTAACGTCATTTATATAGCAATAGTCGCTTGAGAATATGACTTCAAAGCCTTTATCACAAAATTGACTTATGCTTAATAAATTGTGCTTCAGACTCTCAACATAATAAACCTCACTTATCATGATGTCCCCTCTATGCATAGTACCTATACCTTTGGTTTTATCTTTGGAGTTGTCACCAAATACAACCTGAGGACCATTGGCAGCTCGATAGTTGATCAATAGATCCTTGGAACCAGTCATGTGCCTTGACGATCCACTATCGAAGTACCAAACAGATGTATCGGCTCTAGCTCTAGGTACCTGCAATCAAAAGGGAAGTTCCATTTCTGTTTAGGTACCCATTGTTGCTTGGGTCCTTCAACATTAGTAGCATTGTTAGTTTGAATTAGAACTTTAGGAACCCATATTTGCCTAGTCTTCATTGTAGGAATACTGGCCTTCTTAGGTTTCACATTGTGTTGTGTGTGTTGTTTGGGTGTATAATAATATTCTCGATTATATTAGTAATCATAATCATAATCATCATAGTATCGATAATATGATCTTGACTTCCTTGGATATTGACGCTGGTATTTCCTGGTCGTTGGCTTGGGTTGTACTTTTGGTACTGGACACTTAGCGCGTGATTCACAGTGATTAGGTTTATCCTTAGCCTTTTGAGCGTTTGGATGAACCCGTCTTTGTGAATCATTTGCTTTCGCCTTACCCTTGCCTGAGTCAACTTTGGATTTCTCATTTGGCCTCGTACCGTTGTCACATGGTTCATTCCGTGTTTAACTTAGTGAACCTTCTTCAACAAAGAGAACACCCTTCCCTTTGTTGTTTGTCGTAATATTAGATTTGTTTGGTTGTTTACCGAATTTATTGCATCCTAAACCGGTCTTTTCACCAAATAATCTTGTTACCTCAGTCACATTGTCTAGCTTTCTTAATGCTTTCGACAATGACGAGACGAGCTGTTCTGATTTAGCAAGCCTAGCAATCAGCTCAGCTTCACTCTTGACTATTATATCAAGGTCACTTTTTAGATTTGTTATATCACTTTCAAGTGATTTGTTTTTCTCAATGCATTGTTGCTGAACTTTCAACTCTGCTTTGAGCGTCACATTATCACTTTGGAGTGATGAAATGATGTGAAAGTGATTTTGATATAATTTAGTGGCATCTTGACAATCATTATAATATTCTTTGACTTTGTCAAGTAATTCATCATATGAAAGAGGAAGAGATAATTCAGTGTTTACCTCAGGGGACGCTACATCATCTCTGGCCATGAGACAGATAAGCGCTGAGTCATTCACTGACTCATCATCATCACTGCTCTCCTCTGATGATTCCAAATCTTCAGGTGCGGATGCTGGTTCTGATTTCGCTAGCAAACCTTGTTGATAAAGATTGCTCCTGAATTGGTTTCTATCCACGTAATCCTGCCTTATGGGCTTGAATATGTTTGGATAGGGGCAATTTACCTGGTAGTGCCTTGGTTTTCTGCAATTATAACAAAGATTAGTTTTCATTTTTTGTTCATTTGTTAACCTTGCAGTGTGTGGTTTTGAGACCACTGGCGCTGAGAGATTTTGAGCAAACGCTTGGTACTGAACAAGTGCTTGGGATGTACGAACAGAATACTGAGGCGCTTGAAACTGTTGTTGTACTGGAGCAGGTGCTTGATATGAATTTTGTCCTTCATTGATGGAGCCTTTTCCTTTCTTTTCATATCTCAAGAACTTCCTGAATCTATTCAGTAAAGCCAACTCCTCTTCCTCGCTAATATCTGTAACCTTTCCCTTGTTACCCGATTTACCCTTGATTGAAGCTATAAGCGCTCCAGACTCAATCACTGGATTGCTCACTGCATCACTAGTCGAATTCAACTCAAACTCAAATGCTTTGAGTTTCGAAAAAGCATCTTCTGGAGTTAAACTATCCAAATTGTTCGACTCTCTCATAGCTGTTGTCTTCATAAAAAATCTACTAGGTAGACTTCTAAAGATTTTGACCACCATTTCCCGATTCTATAAACCCATACCCAAAGATGTTAATTTTGTAGTAAGAGCTGTGAATCTTATATCCAATTGTTCTAAAGTCTCATTGGGCAACATCTTGAAACTATCAAACCTTTCCTTGGCAATGGAAAGCTTGTTCTCTTTAATCTGAGCTGAACCACCACAAATTATGGCTAACTTATCCCAAATTTCCTTAGTAGTGTCCCATGACTTAATCTTGTTGAATAAGTTGTCATTATCACCGATAGCTGTATATAGAGCAATACGACCAACATTGTCTAAATTTGCTCTTCGACGCTCATCTGGAGACCATTCTTGTTTTGGCTTTTCCACTTAACCATCCGGAGTGTCTTCTGTGGCTCCAGGCGCTCTAGTGATAACCTTATATATTTTGATTGGCCCATCTGAAATAATATTGAACATGTCATCATCACATGAACAGAGATATGTAAATGCTTTGACTTTCCATGCGTCATAGTTTGACTCAGTTAGTTTGGGAACTTTAGCAAATGCCATAAAGAAAATTTAAAGCAACTAGATTTGAAAAAGAATCTAAACAAGCTGTTATGCTTGGAAATTTTAAAATTTCAACTTTAACCACTCTGATACCACTTGTTGGTCCCAAGTGGCATACGAAAGGGTCTAGAGGGGGGGGGGTTGAATAGACCCTGAAATCTTTTTCGACTTCAAAAGTTTTGTATTAAACATGTGTTGGACGCTTGAGAAGTAGGCGCTTGACTGAGCGTCAATTAAAGACTATTTTTAGAAAGTTAACTTAGACTTCAAGATTTGAATACTATAACCAAATATGGTTTAAGCGTTCACTTCTTTGATCAGTGTTACACAGCGGAATGATTTTATAGTATTCTTGTTTGAAAGATTTTAGCGTCACAAACTGTTTCTTAGTTGCTTAGCTTTTGATTGTATTTTACTTAATCAATTTACGCAATGATATTATAATAAGAAAATTGACTGTAAAGTAAATAACAAAAAATTTGTAAGGTTCGTTGGGTGGTATAATCCCAACTACGTCCTTCTTCTCCTTGAACACTTGGAGGCAATCCACTAAAATGATTCTCAAAGAATCACACAGAATCGTCTACAAATTAAGGAGAGATGGATGTCAATGACTTGAGCTCCTTGATCACACAGATTTTTGCTCCAAGACACTTCTATCCTCTTGCTTCTTTCACTCAGAAATAGTGCAAGTATCCAACTTCGACTACACACAGATCGCGCGGCTTGGATGGGGTTTTCCTAAACGGTTTGTTTGATTTTGATAAAGTTCAAACAACTGGGAATATCTCAATAGTAATGTAGGTTTCTCCGAAAAGAATGTTTGAGATATTGGTTGACTGCCTTAGGAATTGAAGAAAAGCAAAGAGAATGTTTGCTTAAATATTCTGGCTTTTCTGAGATTTTAAGGAATAAGACTTCAATGCAACAACAATTTGTCTTGGAATCAATCGGGTGTCTTTGGCTTGTTGTTGAAGTCCTATTTATAGGCATTCTTGGAAAAAGTGTCCATTTGACACATGCACAGGCGCGTGTCTCTCACTTCCGCGAGTGAACAACTTTTGTCCTTTTTCCTGAAAATCTGCTGCACAAAAGTTGGTGCTGCAGCCTGTGAATAGTTGACAGTCCAATAGGGTGGCTTCTCCGTACGTCCGAAAGAGCTTATCACATTTAATGCTCTTATCATCATTTAATGCGTTTTGAATTACATGGCCGTTGGCACTTAATGCACTGAGAATATTTGCATTAAACTCCTTCTGGACTTAGAAATAAATTCAGGTGAAATCAGTCATTGATAGATGCTCATTCATCCTTGAATAACTTCTGTCCTAATAAACGCTTGATATAGCTGGTCGTTTGGACGCTTGGAATCTTTATCTTCATTCAGACTTCAGGCGCTTGAGTCTTCAAACTTAACTACTGATAAACTCACTCAGAAATTATCAGACGCTCAGTCTAAGAATACTTAGCATAACATTCTAGAATAAAAACAAAAACAAAGCCTATAAAGCCTATTACAAATCTAACGCTCAAAGCTTATACATGATTTCTACTAAAATCAAACTTACATATTTTGGGGTCTAACAAGTAATCCTCATTGTCATCATCAAAATATTTAACATGAAATTCCTAATAAATTTTTCTGAGCTTGGCCCAACGCAATTAATTAATAAAGCCAGGCCAAGCCCAGCTATTGTTTAATTAATTAGTTTTTTTAATTGGGTCTAATATAATTAATTATAGGGCTTGGCCCAAATGATTTAAATTGGATAGACCAACTATCAATTAATTAATTATCTGGGCTATATCCAAATTGAAAAACTTAACCTAAACATTTATCAGGTTAACAACTCTAATTAAATTTCGTTTCAACTTCTAAATTGGATTTAGGGAATAAATTTTAATTAGATTTAAGTTTATTCAAAAACCCTAAATCGGATTTAGGAAATTTAAATTAGATTTAATTTTATTCTAAATTGGATTTAGTTTCTTTATTTAAATTGGATTTAAAAATCCTCTTCAAAGTTGATATATATTTTGATTTGTTGAATTAGATTTAAATACCGCTTTCCTTATTACATGATATTGCTATGTGTTTAGATTAAATTTCCCATTAGACATTATTTGATGATAGTCAATCTTTAATTAGATTAAAGTATTCAAACTAAATTGGATTTAATTGAAGAATAAATTGGATTTAATCAAGAGATATAATTGGATTCAATCATAGATTAATTTGATTTAATCTTAGACTAAATTAGATTTAATCACACATTAAATTAGATTTAAAGGATAAATTCACATATGTGTTTAAATTGTTTATGTGTTTTCTTATATATGTGATGGTGACACCATGTATGGACTTAGGGTTTTATTTATACTGTCTTACCTGGGTTGTATTGGGCCGGTTTTGAGCCCCCCAGTTTGTATCTTCAATTCATAGAATTTTGTATAGGTTATTTCTATGTAATTGTTTTAGAAATAGGCCCAAATGGCGGTTTATGGTGTCACATGAAGTCTTGGAGAATATAGAAGATTAGATCTTTGTATAGGGCCCAATCCTTGTAATAGATAGGACCCCTCCCCGATCACTCATTGGCTCGAGTTGATCTAGATAGTCCATACATGTGTGTGTTGTTAGAATTATTGCGTGATAAAGAAATTAATGTGCAAAGTGAGACCAACTTAATAAAATTATCGAATGTTATAATTCTCCCAAATTAAAATACTGAGTAAGTAAAGGGGCATTGGATGTCCTAGCTCTCCATCAAACTTTAGAAGGTGGGTTCATTTCTAGTGCATGGCATCTTCCCGGAATAAGGGGGTCATGCATCAAGACATGGTACTCTATATTCTCTAGTGCATTTGATGCCTTCATGTCGAAACAAATTTCGCCCCATATATCGTTCAAGGTTGCAAGGCGGGATTAAATTGTTAGATTGATAGGAGTTGATGGAATAAATGACTCAGATGGATCACCACCTATATATCGAAAAAGTTTGCGGTTCAGTGATCCATGAGCTAAAGGGGATGGAATCATCGGTTGGACTGATTGATGTTTGACATCACCTCAATGATCTAACGAGCCGTATATTGTTCAAGGTTGCAACTTGTTTAGATCATTGGGGAAATCAATCACTCACTATGAAACCAATCCAACGAGGTTTCCGATTATTGCAGTGGGAGTGTAATATTTCGAGAAAAATAGTGGGAGTCAAGTAAATATTAAAATCCTTGATTTTACTTGAAAGTATAAAATAACACATCTAATTGAAAATCTTGGTTATTTTCTTGCAGTTTATTTTCATCATAATGACTAATCCTTTGACAATACTACTTGAGAAAAATGTCCTCACTGGACCAAATTACGTTGATTGGATCAAAGCGCTAAGGGCACAACTCAAGAAAAAATCGCTTGAGCATATTTTGGAGCAAGATGGTCCATCTTTGCCTAGGGTCAACGAAGGAAAATCTGCTCTGAAAATATACAAGATATGGATCTCTGATGCCCAGAAGGTCACTGACTTCATGTTGCATTCCATGAGCAACGAATTGAGACATTTACATTTTGATATGGAAAGTCTGAGGTCAATGATGCTTCATTTGGAGGAGATGTTCGGGGAACATGGAAGGTTAACACGATATTATTTATCGAAAGAACTTTTCCAAACTAGAATGAGAGAAAATGATGAAGTTGCCAGTCATTTTATGAATATGATATCCATGATAGGAAGACTTAAGTCTCTAGGAAGCTACATGGATTTTTGTCTGGAAGTTGATCTCATTCTTCAATCTCTCCCTAAATCCTTCTCTACCTATGTTTCTAACTTTGAGATAGATGACTTAGGAGGATCCTTAGTGGATCTTAGAGATAGGCTTATATACATGCAATGCCAACTGAGAAAGGAATGGGATGATGATGTTGCACCTCCAACTGGGCTACTTGGAGTAAAGATTGCTTCTGAAAACTATGAGCAAATAACCAAACGCTCAAGAGTTCAAAAGACTTGTATCCACTGCAAAGAAGTGGATGAATGGAAGTATGACTGCTCTAAGCCATCAGCTGAAAGCAAATCTGGTATAGAACTTTATGTTTTTGAAACGAATTGTTCTATGATGATATTTTCTACTTCTTGGATTCTAGATTCCGGAGCTAGTGCTCATATTTGTGTTTTGAACCAGGATCTGGAAGAAAGTAGAAAGCTAGATGAGAACGAAGTGATGATTAATGTAGAAAGTGGACACAGTGTGGCTGCGACTCACATTGGAATTACTTCTGTTTCATTAATTTCTGGACATCAAATTAGATTAGATGATTGCCTTGTTTTGCCCAATGGGCTCAAGAATATTATTTCTATTCCTGTATTGGTAAGGAAAGGATCTTTGTTTATATTTAAACATAATTCTTGCGATATTTATTTGGAAATAAGTGTGTTGGCTCTACATCTTTAATTGATGGTTTATACTATTTGACTCTCCGAAATCAATGTATGGTTAATACTATGACTAGAAAATGTAGTATGAATGGAATGAACTAAAAACTCATATGGCACCTTAGACTGGGACATGCCGGTGAATTTAAGATTCACGAATTGGAAAAACGTGGGCTCATTGGTCCACTTGGATCTGACCCATATCCAACTTGTGAATCATGCCTCAAAGGCAAGATCACTGGACATTTCGAAAGGGCAAATGAAGTTTTAGGATGGCCTCTCAAGGATGCAACCCCTACAGGTTTTCAGTAATTTATAACCTTCACAGATGACCACTCTAGGTATGGTCTAGTTTATCTGATTAAGTATAAATCTGAAGCACTTGAATGGTTCAGGGAATTCAAAGCTTTGACTGAAAAACAAACTGGGCACAGTATTAAGGCACTCAGATCTGATCGAGGTGGCAAATACATAGGTGCCGAGTTTGACGAGTTCCTAAAAGAACAAGCCATAGTATTACAGCTAACTCCTCCAGCAACCCAACAACTTAATGGAGTAGCAGAAAGAAGGAATCGTATTCTGTTGGACATGATACGCTCTATACTTAGCTACACCGATTTACCCATCTCGTTGTGGGACATGCTTTACCTACAGTTGCCCACGTTCTTAACAAATGTACCTCGAAATTTGTTCCCACTACACCATATGAGATATGGAACGGTAGGAAGCCTAGTCTGAAATACATAAGAATATGGGGTTGCCCAGCATATGTAAAGAAGACCAATGTAGAGAAACTAGAGGATAGATCCTTGAAAGGATGTTTTATCGGTTTTCCCGTAGATTGGATGGATACCTTTTTTACTTGCAAAATGATCATGGGATCATCCTGGCCTTGCAAGCCCACTTTCTTGAAGAAGAATTCATTCGAGAAGGTGGTGCAGGTAGAAAGATTGTCCTGGAAGAACAGGATAACGTCCCTTCGGAGACATTAGTTCAAGAATCTGAACCTAACTCGACACAACTGTCGCAGTGATGCAGAAGGAAGCCATGGAGATGATCCCTCTGACTATGATGAAGCAACAACAGATATAGATTCCTCTAAGTGACTTGAGGCTATGAAAGCAGAGATTGATTCGATGTATTCGAACCAAGTCTGGACTCTTAATGATCTACCAAATGGAGTACGACCAATTAGATGCAAATGGATCTATAAGAAAAAGATTGATCCAAATGGCAAGGTGGACACCTATAAGGCTAGGCTAGTAGCAAAAGGTTATACTCAAAAAGAGGGCATTGACTATGAGTAAACTTTTCGCCAGTAGCCATGATCAAATCTATTAGAATTCTGCTAGCCATAGCTACAAACTTAGACTATGAAGTCTGGCAAATGGATGTAAAGACCACATTCTTAAATGGACACTTGGATGAGGACATTTATACGCAATAGCCCAGGGTCTTTATAACCGAAGCCGACTCTCATAAAGTTTGCATACTTAATCGGTCCATCTATGGACTGAAGCAAGACTCTCGAAATTGGAATCTGAGGTTCGATGAAGAAGCCAAGAAATATGGATTCATCAAGAATGAAGACGAACCGTGTGTCTATAAAATGGTCAGTGGGAGCAAGTTGACATTCCTGGTTCTATACGTATATAACATACTACTTATAGGGAATAACATAGGCTTATTGACTTCGGTCAAGACATGGCTCTCAAGCACATTCTCCATGAAAGACTTGGGAGAAGCGACCTACATTCTAGGAATTCACCTTTATAGAGATAGAGCGAATAGAATGATTGGTCTCTTCCAAGTGCTCTACTTAGAGAAAGTCATTAAGAGATATGAAATGCATAACTCTAAGGGAGGACTTTTGCACATGAGACATGGCATTTATCTTTCCAAATCTATGAGTCCTAAAATGGACAAGGATAGAATGGAAATGAGGAATATACCCTATGCATCCGTTGTGGGTAGTCTCATGTACGCGATGTTATGCACGAGGCCAGATCTGGCACATGTTGTAAGCATGGTCAGTAGGTTTCAAACTAACCCGGGGGGAGCCTCACTGGACAGCAGTGAAGTGTATCTTAAAATACTTAAGAAGAACTAAAGATATGCTACTAATATATGGGAATGTAGAATTAAAGGTGGATGGTTACACCGACTCAGATTTCCAATCTGATCCGGATGACCTTAAATCTACCTCTGGGTACATATTCGCGCTCAGTGGAAGAGTAGTGTCTTGGAAAAGTTCCAAGAAAAGCACAACTGCTGACTCCACGATGGAGGGAGAATATGTTGTAACCGCTGAGGCAGCCAAAGAAGATGTTTGGATGAGAAAGTTCATGGCCCAACTTGGAGTGGTTCCTAGCGTGGAAATGCCATTGCCACTATGGTGTGACAACGACAGAGCAATTGCGCAAGCTAAAGAACTAAGGTCTCACAACAAAAATAAACACGTGATGAGGAAATATCATATACTATTAGAAATCGTTGGAAGAGGCGATATAGCCATGCAGAAAATAGCCTCAGCAGAAAACGTGGCTGACCCACTCACCAAACCATTATCACGGGCGGTGCTAGATAAACATCTTGAGAAGATGGGAATCAAATACCATAGCAATTGGCGTTGAGTGCAAGTGGGAGATTGTTAGGTGTATGCCCTTAATGCCTATGAGGCATTAGATTGAGCAGGGCTTAGATAAGTTATTTGTACAAAACGTTTGATGTTTCTATTTATAGAATAAAGATTTTGATTTTGTTCATATAAATCTAATGGGATTTATCTATATTGAACAAATTAGTTCAAGAGATTTCAAGATAGGCTTTCCACCTCTTATGGACAAGAGGAGGCACTGAAACAGTCCAGTACTTAATCTCTGGAACTGGGAGTTCGTGAGTTAACAAATATTGATTGGGCATTAATATTCAACTCACATGACACCTTCTTTGATAAGGAAGTGCCAGTCGTACACTGATTAGATAGTGGAAGCTAGTGTCATGACTATGATTAATGGAATTAACATATTTGAGCTTGACTCGCATTAATCCGATCACATGTGTATTTACTCTTTGACAGACAATATTCGGGATTAAGATTGCGATAGTATGTGTGAACTTTAGACATGAGGAGTCATTTATAACATGCTTGTAGTGTTGGATATGTTATCAGAGTAGTTAGATCTGTATCACCTGATAGGTGGGGTCGACCTCGAAGTATGATCGAATAGTGCATTCGATGTTATAAGACAACTTGCCAAAACGGGATTCACTGTCTCGACAGTAAATGAGCATGTGACCTGTACGATCATAAGTAATTGAAATTATAAGTCTATGGCCAAAGCATATAAACTATTATGTGATTGTCACTGAGGGTAGTTTGGTAATTTCACATTATTATGATTCTAAGTAGAGTATCAAGTTCTATGATTTTGACTAAACCATGGCTCTTACTTGATCGGGTCATTTCGGTGAAGAGTTTATACACATATAGTATTCGTAGTCAAGGTTCGTGATGACATGATTATCTCGTTTTCAATTGGGTTACGATTTTGTTTCATGGTGTTGGCTAGGTGACAATCTTATCCTTTGGAATCCTCCAACTGCCAATTGAATCGAGCCTAGAGAGTCGCTCTATGTGCAAAAAAGGAATATTTCCTTAAACTAAGGGTATTTTGGTAAAATCACATTTGATGTGAATTGACTGACAAAATAGATGACATGATTTAATTAAAGATATTTAATTGAATTAAATAGATTAATTAAATCATATTAATTCATAAGTTAAACTAATTGAAAATTAATTTATAAGTTGAATTATATTAATTGGATTAATATTAATTGGATTAGTGTAATTAATTAATCACCAATTTGATTGGACTTGGATTTAATTAATTACACATGGGCTAAGTCAAAACAAAGCCCGAAGCCCATCCACTAAGGCCAATTCAGCCGCCCCCTCTATATACAACCTAGGGGACTCTTTTACTTGGTATAAGTAATCAATCAGTGTCAAAACTCCATACACACAAGTCATTGTTTTAGAATCTGACACTGAGCCAAAATAAACCTAGAGCATTAGGAAAGAAAAATCCCTCCCTCTCCATCCATCTAGCCGCCTGCAATTGTTGCCGAGGAGGAGATCGAGATTTTCTCAGAGAATTTTTCTTCCGCATGATTATCTAGAGGAGTCCGGGGTTGCTGCTGATAATTCGAGATTCAATAGACGAAAAAAAGGTAATCCGATTACTCTTGTCAATTCTCGTCAATTGACCTATATGCTTAATATCATGAATATCCCCGGATTGGATTCTCGGGTGTGATTCAGATTAAAAAATTTATCCACTAGACCGAATCACAACAAGCTGTCTGAAAGATTGAAATTTAAACAAGGAATACAAAGGGGGGAAATATGAAGAAAGAGTGAATCACAAATCAAAAGTTTAGTTCTCACTTATTCAGTAGCTTCTCCTACTTTTAATCAACTAGTACTAGTAAAGTGCACGTACGAATGCACGTGAAAAATAAAAATCATTTTGGAATGACATAAAACCTATCAATATTTCATTTAGTTATTTTAAATATTGTCAATCTTGTTTAACTTATTTGTTATAAGTAACAGAGATACCAAAGAATTGTGTTAAATTTATCCTAAACATAGTCACCATATTCATTGTTGTCTCATGATCAATCCTCATTCTTTGGATACTCAAATATTTCTCTAGCTCTGACAACTCTTCTATACTCAAGCACTTTTTTCCCTCACATTTCACATGATCTTAACACCAATTAACTTCCTCTTTCTATGCAATTATCAACATTTTCAGAAAGTCATGTTGATCTAAAACAACCTCATTTTCTATGACCTAACAATGATTTCAATACAACTTTTATGCATGTTAAATCATTCCGTAAGCTTCCACAATCTTTTATATGTAAAACAATAAACAAGAGATCAATCATAATGCTCATATAAAAAATTCTCATCAAACATACTAATAATTCTTGACATGTCTCCACAAAATATTCGAATATGATAATATACAAGTTCTTAACTATTATGTCTTCCAATTGCTTTTTAATATTACCAAACCATAATTTTTTAATGCCCAACATTTCGATAGACGGCAAAAAATGTTGAATAAAGCTAGCTTTCATCAATATTGAGTTGGAAAATAGTATATACAAAAATCTATTCAACAACTCTTTTGTATAAGAAATTCGAACACCAAAAGTATCCAGGATACTAAATATTATTGGATAATATTAATTTATGTTCCGAATAGATAAGTTTAGCACTTCGAATTTCTCAAATAGGATTTAAAGTGAATGAGAAATCAATTGCCAAAGTGTGTTTGAATGAGCTTATCCCACAGGGATTGAACCAAAAGTTAAGATGGTTTATATGTCTCAAGTTTTAGATAAAGGGTTGCTCCATTGGGGTGAAGCAATTTTGTGGTAAGGGGAGGACCAAGCTCATGGATCTTCCATGGGCCTTTGCCCACCCAAGGGGTCCGGTGGACCCAGACACTGGCTAGGGTTGTGTCCGGGTCCGGGTTCATGGGCCGTGGACTTGGGCTTGGGCTTGGGCGCCCCAAGATTAATTTTTGGGATAAAGTTTTAATTATTTACTTAATTAAAATAACAGATGAAAATCGTGTTTGTAAAAATGTTGGCCACATTTTTACAGTTTAAGTCTCACTTTTTGAGCTTCTGGAAATAGCAACAGTTTCAAACGTTTAAAAGCTTGACTGAAACGTTCGAAACTGCTCTGTTGTTACAGTAGCTCTAATGGAAGACTTAAATCCAAATTTCAGCATGCTTAAGTTTCTGTCCCTATAAATAGGCTCCTCCAACTGATGGAAAATCACATCGAAAATCAAAATACATTCTGCATTTCATATCTTTTTCTCTTGAGAGTTCTAAGCAGTTTATGAGTTCGTGAGTTTCTGAATTTGAAGTGGTTCTAATTTAGAAACTATAATTAGACATGTACCACCTATAGTGTGGCAATTTTGCATTAAGGAAAGAGAGTCTTCTATCTCCTCGATTAATCAGCTTCATCCATTTCGTTTCAGGTTTGTGTTTTGGTACAGTTTGTTCAAAAAACTTAACACAAAATTTCGTTGTTCATACTGTCACTTTGTTGAAGTGGCTAATCACAACAACAACAATGCTGGAAATGCCAACATCATTTACGAGAGGAGAAATCGTGTAGATGATGTTGCTATTGCTGCAACTGCAGCTGCAGCTGTTGTACCTCTGGTTGTGGATGCACCACCGGTGAAACCTCCTGTTGCCCCGGTTATTTTGACTTAAGCAGAGAAGCATGAGAAGTTTAGTGGGTTTAAATTTAAGAGATGTCAGCAAAAGATGTTGTTCTATCTTACTACTCTGATCCTAGCAAGGTTCTTGAAGAAGGATACTCCATCCGTCCCGAAAGATAATGAATGATACCCAACTGAGAATGGCATATGATGCCTAGCACCATTGTGATTCCCTATGCAGGAATTACATACTCAGTGGATTAGATGACTTGCTGTATATTGTATATTTAGCAGTAAAAACTGATAACAGCCTCTGGAAGGAGTTGGATATAAAGTACAAAATTGAGGACTCTGAACATAAAAAGTTCATGGTCGCAAAGTTCTTAGACTTTAAAATGGTGGACTCCAAGTCCGTGACAATCCAAGTCCAGGAACTTCAAATAATCATTCATGAGGTTCATGCTGAGGACATGGCTTTGAGTGAATCCTTCCGAATAGCTTCTATCATTGAGAAGTTACCGCCCTCATAGAAGGATTTCAAGAATTACTTGAAGCACAAGCGAAACGAGATTAATCTGGAAGACCTACTTGTCCGACTCAGAATCGAGAAAATTGAGTTTCTGATAAGAAGCCTCTAGGCAGGCGGTGGCGAACATTGCAGAGGTTCCAAGTGGCAACGAAAGCTCCAACCGAAAAAGAAAATTCACAGAAAAAGCAGGATGGGAAAAGAAAGTCGAAACAAGGAGAAGGTTGTTTCAATTGTGGACGAACTGGTCATTGGGCTAGAGACTGCAGAGAACCCAACAAGTCCAGTCTCAGGGAAAAGGTTTTGGTCAAACCAGAACAAGGGAAAGAACCAGGTTCAAAATCAGGTGTCAAACCAAGTGCACCTACCTGAAAATGATGTCTAGGGCATCAACCAAATTATCAATGACTTGTCTCAAAATCGGGTTCCAATCGATCTGTTTGATCTTGATCTCATTACTGTTGTGTTTGAAGCCAATCTGGTGGACAACCTGAGAGAGTGGTTTATAGACACTAAGATGCTCGCCATATCTGCTCAGACAAGGCTGTTTCTCCTCCTATGCTCCAACTGATGGACAGAGGTTGTTCATGGAAAACTCAGCTACTTCTCCCTTGATCGGAATTGGCAAAGTGGTGTTGAAGATGACTTCTGGGAAAGAACTGACTTTGATTGAGGTGCTGCATGTTTCTGATATTCGCAAGAATCTGGTTTTGGGATTTACCTTGGTCAAGAAAGAGCTTAAGTTGGTCTTCGAAGCTGATAGATTTTCTTTTACTAAACGCGGTATTTATGTAGTGAATGTAATCTGCTTTGTAATTAAAAATGATGACAATAAAATTGAGAATTTTATTTATTTGCTTGAATATTCTAATTTATGGCATGTTAGACTAGGTCATGTAAATTATAATACAATTTGAAGATAAATTTAAACTTATTACCAACTTTAAAGTGGATAATCAACACAAATTTAAAATATGTGTTGAAGCAAAACTAGTCAAACAACCGTTTCATTTTGTTGAATGAAATACCATACCTCTAGAACTTATTCATAGTGATATTTGTCACTTAAAGTTTGTGAAAACTAGAGATGGGAAAAACTATTTCATTACATTCATTGATGATTGCACGCTAGTATTGCTATGTGTATTTACTAAGAAGTAGAGACGAAGCGCTTGAAGCCTTTATACATTACAAAACAGAAGTTAAAAATCAATTTAATAAAAGGATAAAAGTTATCCAAAGTGATAAAGGTGGAGAATACGGAGCCGCATTTGATAATTTTGTACCAACTCTGGAATTATTCATCAAACTATGACTTCATATTCACCACAATCGAATGATGTTGCTGAACGCAAGAATCACACTCTCAAAGAGATGATGAATGCGATGTTAATTAATTTTGGATTGTCCCAAAATTTGTGGAGGGAGGTGATATCCCCAATCAATTATATTCTTAATAAGATTCCCCACAAAAGTAGGAGTGAGACTCCATACGAATTATGGAAAGAACACAAACCTTCATATAAGTACCTCAAAGTGTGGGGGTGTTTGGCTTAGGTGGAAGTATCCAAGCCTAAACAAGTGAAGATAGAGTCCAAGACTTTTGACTGCATATTCATTGGGTATACTCTTAATAGTAGTGCCTATCGATTTCTGGTCCATAAGTCAAAAATATCAGAGATTCATGAAAGTACTATCATAAAATCTAGAAATACTTTCTTTTTTAAGATATCTTTCCAAATAGAAAAAGCAACGAACAAGGTTCTCTTAAAAGAACACATGCGTCTACAAATGGTTCTAAATTCCAGGGATGACGAACCACGGTGTAGCAAGAGGACAAGAGTTCCTAAATCATATTGTCCCGATTTTGTATCATATACATTAGAAGGTGAACCAAGGACGATTATGGAAGCTTTGTCTAGTCCAGGTGCTCAACTCTGGAAAGAAGCAATCAATAGTGAAATTGAGTCCATTATGCACAACCATACCTAGGAGTTGATTGATCTTCTAATGGGAAGCATGCCTTTAAGATGCAAATGGATCCTGAAAAGGAAATATAAAGCCGATGGATATATTGATAAGTATAAGGCTTGTTTGGTAGTTAAAAGATACCGACAAACCGAAGGCCTAAATTTCTTTGATACTTATTCTCCGGTAACGAGAATAACTTCCATAAGATTACTCATTGCTATTGTCATGTTGCATAACCTTGAGATACCTCAAATGGATGTTAAGACAACATTTCTAAATAGAGAAATAGACTAAGAATTCTATATGGAACAACCCGAGGGGTATATTGCTCCTGGACAGGAGAAGAAAGTGTGTAAACTTGTTCATTCTCTGTACGGACTTAAACAATTGCCAAAACAGTAGCACGAGAAGTTTGATAACACAATGTTGTCAAATGATTTCAAGATCAACGAGTGTGACAAGTGTGTGTGTGTTTGTGTCAGAAAAACAGAAACGCTTATGTCATAGTATGTCTATATGTAGACGACATGTTGATTATGGGAAGTAATCATGATATTATCATGAATACTAAAGGAGTGTTGAAGAGGAACTTTGACATGAAGGATATGAGATTGACAGATGTCATATTAGGGATTAAAATATCTAGAACATCTAAAGGACTTGTCTTGTTGCAATCTCATTACGTTGAGACGGTTTTGGAAAAGTTCTTTCCTAGCTACAGTGCTCATGTTAAAATGCGAGTGGACTTGAGTGTACATCAAAGAAAGAGCCATAGAAAACCTGTATCCCAGTTAGAGTATGTAATGCACGAAAACCCAGCCGTGTATTTTAACAGTAAGTGGAGTGATCATGTGTAGTAATAAAGTGAACAATTAAATCTGAGATGTCGAACCCACAGAGACTCGTATTTCAGAATTGTGAGAAATTAAAGCAAAAATTAAATTAAACTTATAAGTGAATAAAATAAAGCTAGATTATACTAACTATGGTTGTAAAGCAAGATGATAAAAGTATAAGAGAAAATTGATTAAGACACATATAACGACACAGATTTACTTGTATCTATATAAATTTTGTTCTTCAAGTTATTAGACTAGTGCTGCTATGGTGGAAAATCCCTTAAAATTATTATCAATCTGATCCCTCGCTCATAATAACCTACGCTAGATTGGGTGTAGCAATCTCTCTTGCATGCATTAAAAACTAGAATTTTCCCCGAATAAATCCGGTTTTCCAAATTAAATCCGGCTAACAGCATCCGGAGTATGTAGCTATCCCTAGCATCAACTAACTTAGATGATATTATGATTTCTTCTGCGCCCTAATTACACGCATTTGTGGCATAAATCACTGATAATCGAGGCTTAATCATGCAAATATATTGGGTTAAATCACGTAAATCTCGACCGTATCAACTCCCCAAAACGTAAAGATTGATCGTTCTCGAGCAATGAAAAAGCATCAAACTAAGATCAACATCAAACAAAATAAAAAAAAACCAAAAAAAAAACAAAAAACTAAGACAAAGGATAAACTCACTTTCATGGAGCAAACAATTACACTTAGTATGTGTAACAAGCCTTTAAACCTTTATGTTACCCAAAAAGGATGAGTTATAGTCTCGTAAAGGTTTGCAGATGATATACCCACATAATCTAAATGTCAGCCACAACCCAATCAATACACATCAACATAATTAACAAGAACCAATAGCACAAAATCATCCTTTTAAAGCTCAAAATTATAAATGCATATCAAATAATTTCTCATGTGACACCAATACTCGAAAAGACTCCATAGGGTGTAGTGAAAACAAGTCTACCGTATTATAGTCGAGAGGCATCTTTACCAAATTTTGGACATTAATCCCATATCTATCAACCTTCGATCAATCACAAGGCACACGAATCATAGAAAACCTCATCGCCATTTAAATTCCACTATCTCAACCAATTTAACTTTAAAACTCACATGAAACTTCCCATTAAATTCATCAAGGCTAGATCATGTGCAATATCTTATTTTCTTAGCTTTCTATGACATCCATGTAGCAAGTTTTAGATCAATGACTCCCAAACTAGATATTTTTAGAAAATTAAGTGTAGAGACACTCCTAAGGATTTAATCACTCTAGTGTCAAAGGCCACAAAATGAAACTAGATCTTTCATTCAATTAAACTTTATTTTTTGGCTTAAGCTTAGCTCAAACTTTTAAAACGCGAAAACTGCTCTGTTGGGACTCACGTTTGAACGTTGCACTTCATAGTGTTCATTGGTGAAGTGGTTCCTTCGCTAGAACGTAACACATCTTACGTCCGTGTGTGCGACACTGAATTCTCGGATTTTCACTGAATGTGTACTTTATTCTCTTGTTTTCCTCAATTGCAATGATTTATACCTGAACTCAAATATCAAACTAATTACACGCATTTGTGGCATAAACTACTCATAATCGAGCCTAAATCATGCAAATACATTGGATTAAATTACGTAAATCTCGACCCTATCAGTATGCTAGGGTCATTGCAAGTTTAATGTATATCATGAGCTGTACTCGCCCTGACCTAGCTCATTCTATGAGTAAGTTGAGTAGGTTTACAAGTAATCCTAGTTCAGACCATTGGAAGGCCATAATTAGAGTTCTTAAGTACTTAAAATATATTAAGAACTTTGGAATACACTACTCAAGATATCCAGTTGTAATAGAAGGATACAGCGATGCTAATTGGAGATCAGACACAAATGACTCCAAATTCACGAGTGGGTATATCTTTACCGTTAGTGGAGAGGCGGTGTCATGGAAATCTTCTAAACAAACTTGCATAGCCTAATCCACAATGGAATCAGAATTCATAGCTTTAGATAAAACTGGTGAAGAAGATGAGTGACTAAGAAATTTTTTAAAAGATCTCCCCTGTTGGGAAAAACCAGTATCCCTTATCCTAATTCATTGTGACTATCAGTCAGCAATCGATCGGGTGCAAAGTATACATTATACTGGTAAGTCTAGACATAATCATTGTAAAGACAATACCATTACGTTTCTGATCTCTAACGGGATGATTTCAATTGATTATGTGAAATCAAAGGAGAATATTGTTGATCCTTTGATGAAATGACTGCCTAAAAATCAAATATACTGCCTTTCAAGAGGAATGGGATTGAAGACTATAAATTAAGAATGGAGACAGTGGTAACCCAACCATGTTAACTGGAGTTCCTAAGATGTTGGTTCAATGGTGGCACTTAGGAGTCTAACAAACTTCAAACCCATTGCCTAGGATAAAGAAGTGAATCCTGCAAGTTGTAGTAAAGGATCAGTCGGACTTTTAATGATCCATGTACAGTCTAAACGAAGTGGAGTATGGAAGAATACACTTAAATAGGAAGTCACCTATGTAAGTGTGATGTATAGGCCGCCTGAAAATGAGTAAACACTTATGAATCCAAGAGGGGGTGCCACGGCCAAAATGGACCTAACAGTGAGAGCTAAAAACAGTTGAGAGTTTATCATGTGAATATCGTTGTTTGGGTTTACACGAACGGCTAACCAATTCAAGACATTGTGTTCATTGGATAGTCTAAAAAAATCGATGATATTTCACTAAGAAAGGTTCAAAGTCAAAAGCCACCTCTTCTGATGTGATAAACTTTTGACTGGACTCTCAAAATCATGCATTTGCATTAATTTCATTCGTGTGCGGGATTGTTGAAAGGTAGTATATACAAAAATGTGTTCAACACCTCTTTTGTATAAGAAATTCGAACACCAGAAGTATCTGGGATACTAACTATTATTGGATAATATTAATCTACGTTCTGATTAGAAAAATTTAGCACTTCAAGTTTCTTAAATCGAATTTAAAATGAATAAGAAATCAAGTGCCAAAGTTGGGTGTTTGAATGAGGTTATCCCACATAGGGATTGAACCAAAAGTGAAGCTCAAGTTTGAGATAAAGGGTTGCCCCTTTGAGGTGAAGCAATTTTGTGGAAGGGGGAGGACCTAGCCCATTGGGGTTCCATGGGCCTTTGCCCGCCCACGGGTTTCGGTGAACCCGGACCCAAACACGGGCTCGGGCATGGTCCTTGGACCGTGGACTTGGGCATTGGGCTTGTGGGCTTAAAGATTAATTTTTTGGATAATTATTTAATTAATTAAAATATTTATTTAAGTAAATCAAATTCCCAAAAAATGCTTAACCATCAGATCAATTTTAATCCAAAGACAGAAACCTTAACAGATGAAAATCGTGTTTGTAAAAATGTTGGCCTCCTTTTTTACAGTTTAAGTCCGATTTTTTGAGCTTCTAGAAATAATAACAGTTTCAAAGGTTCAAAAGCTTGACTGAAACTTTCAAAATTGTTCTACTATTACAGCAGCTCTAATGGCAGACTTAAATCTGAATTTCAGCATGCTTAATTTTCTGTGCCTATATATAAGCTCCTCCAGCGGATTGAAAATCACACCGAAAATCAGAATACATTCTGCATTTCATATCTTTTTATCTTGAGAGTTCTAAGTAGTTTGTGAGTTTCTGAATTTGAAGTGGTTCTAATTCAGAAAAGATAATCGTTGTATCTTGAGACGCTATTACTTAGACATAAACCACCTATAGCGGGGTAATTTTGCTTTAAGAAAGAGAGTCTTCTCTCACCTCGATTAATCAGCTTTAACCATTCCGTTTTGGGTTCCTGTTTTAGTATAGTTTGTTCAACATATTGTGATATTTACAATTTACAAAGTTGCATATATTCGTCACTTGAATTCTCCATCTAAAATAAAAAGTCTAATTTCGACCGTGTGATTTGAATCGAATACACGACTCAAACTTACTCAGTCATGATGAACTCGTAATAGAACCAATAGAAACGAATCAAGATTATAGAGTGCACTCGAATGGACCGAGCTGACTACGTACCTCTAATGGGATTAAGTCTAACGTAATTCAAATGTGTAGTGTATCTCTGAAATTACGGTGTAGGTTTGTGTATGAAATGTATCCAAATTTATATTATAGGATCTTACTATCAAGTCTTTAGCCTTAATAACGAAAATACGAATATGTCTTACGAAGTCTATTGAACGCCCCCCCCCCCCAACTTCTCAATAAATGCATATATTTATAGTATTTTCATGTTGTACGGAAGAGTGTCTAACAATTGGGGCACTATGAATAAGATGATACCACGTGTACATCAAGGATGGTTAGGATGATAGCCCATTGGGTCGTATCATGGGTCGATCCGGCCCGACATAATAGAAACACGCAGATCTTGGAGCGTTATATAAACTACGTGAGGAATAAAAATACCCAAGACAATAGTAAGACTATCCAAGCATGTTATATTTTTTCTGGACCTTATCCAACTCCATATTAAGAGTTCTGATATTCCTCAAAAGTCACGGTATAACTTCCCTCGAACGATCACATGTGGGGAGTTGAACAAAGAGAAGTACCCGCAATCTTTGGCATCCTTCAATGTAAAAATTGAATCAAATTACAACATAAAGAAGATAAAAGTTATAAGTAAATAAAGTAAGCAACTTACCTCATAGTTCTCACAACCGTAAAATTTTCTAGCTGGATTTCCATCTGTCCAAAAGCATCAAAGGTTAGTTCGTATCCGCAAAAGCATGTCACATTAGCCATCTTTTGCTCTCTATGGTAAGCAGGCCGAAAAAGATACAAACTCGGCAATTGTTGAGCTTTAAAAGCTCAATAATGTCATAGGGGTGGGACTGTACAGTGCATTTTACACTAAATAACCAAAGTAACAATTTTTTTGAAGCTGAGGGACTAAAGTAACAACTTTTTTTAAAGTTGAGGGACTAAATTGACAAATTTTTTGAAGTTGGGGAGATTAAAGTGGAACTTAGAAGTTGAATTAACACTTTTAACCATAAAAAATGACATGGTGAAACAGTCGTCTTCTTCACCACTGTTACCACCACCATCGTCGGCGAGTTGGGTTGGAGCACCTTTTTTCAACTTGTACATCACATCTTCAAATCTGATGAGATGGCTATGAATCTAACGAGACAGAGACAGATATGACGAGATGAAGACGAGTGATACATAAGTTTTTATATAGCGTTTTAGATATTTTGTTTAGTATTTTATTTTCTCTCTAGTATGAGAGTTTGCTTTCTCTCTCGAATGAGAGTTTCATCTATCCTTGAATAGGAGTTGCACAAGAATTTTCTTGTGTTCGATTGTGAGTTCTTCAGATTTGTTATCTTCAAAAACTTGATAGTTAGTGTTTCAGATGTTCTTACTACATTGTTTGAATCGATATGAATTGTATTGTTCCAGGCGTTGTAAACTTTCGATTGAATGATATATAAGACCGATTTTTTTTCAAAAAAAAAAACCCATAAAAAATGACATGTGCATGGCACGTGACCAACATTCCTGTTAGAATTGACCACAAATTGGCCAGAGGGATCATATTGAAACAAATTGTTGAGTTGAGAGACTCAATTAACGCAATTGAAAGTAGAGGGACTAAAGTGTTTCTAAACGTAAAAGTGGGGTACTAAAAATGACATTACCCCATATTTATATTTAATTAATTGATAGTGATAGTAATAGTAATAGTAGCTGAAATGCCGACAGGAGCTTTGAGTTTCTTTCTCATCCATCATTGCTGCATGGATTTGTACTTAATTAATTAATAGTAATAATAATATTATTACATTAGAAAGGTTACTAAGGGCAATTATAGAATTTAATAAAAAAACACCAATAAAATTCATACTTTAATAGTGTGTATATATATAGAGAGAGGATTGTCATTTAAAACTTGGCATCTTAATGTTTTGGATGGGGTCCACAAATATATATCATGATTCGTGTGGTGCTTATAATTAATTAAAGTCAAACTTTATTAATTTTTCAACTTTGTAGTATCAATATTCTCGAGCTCAATAGTCAATTTTCGAGCCTCACATATCAAGTAATTTGACAAGTTGCTATCTATGTGTTTATCGGAGATTCTTGTTTTTATTGTTTATACACAATAAGAGAAAAGTATGTGGAACAGTTTTTCTTCTTTTTTTTTTTTCATTCCAACAGGGGTACCCAAAAAATTGTACATTAGCCCGACATAACCGGGCTAATAGTCACACCTTCATCTCGACGAGCCCATTCACGACTTGGAACATATGTTTAAGGATCACAGCCTTGGAGACATATTCCATCATTGCCATTCCCGATGCGCAATGATGTCCCATAGCTATGTGTGATCCTTCGGGACTTTATTCTAAGTTTAAGACAACGCTATATACACGAATAAAGAATGCCAAAAGATTAACTTTATTTATACAAAAAGATCGTTCAGCTAGAGTTACTATTACATAGAATGGCGCCCAAAATTGGTGCGCCGGGCATAAACTCTAACAGTTGCCCTTTTAGTTGAAGAAGTCAGGCTTATGCGCCGCCATATCGCTGACTTAAAGACATACTTTGATAATGTCAAGAAGGGGGAAGATAAAGAAAAGTCCAAAGCAATCTCCAAAACCGATAACAAGCACTGGCGTTCTATGTTCGATCAAATAGCAGGCATAAAGAAAATGCTAACTAAGAAGCGCAAGCCAAGATATTATCAAGGCAGGCACAAGCTTCCAGACTTAGACATCGAATTCTTGGAAAGTATGGGTTTTCATCCATATGCCGGACCGCTTAGAAGGCCTTTAAACTGGAAATCCACCAATGATCGAAGACAAGACATTTACCATGACTTGATGCTAGAGCTTGAAATCCCTCTGAGGGATTGAGTGGAAAGGTTCTTAGAGTTAAAGGAGAGCGCTAGACAGAAAAGACATGATTTTGATGAAGTCCAGTACACTACCATGCTAGACATTGATCAACTATTGCTAGACTTAGCAAATGAAATATTTCAAGGAGAAGAAATGTCCAAGCGCCAAAGAAGATGATGCGGCTAGAGATTGTACTTCTGCAAATTCCATAATCAAATCATCTCCATCATCTTCAGCGCTTAATTGTCGATTTCTGGTTGAATAACTATACCAGCATTGGAGGGAGTGGCTTCTTCCCAAATTATCTCCACGTCATCATCTGATGGCACTTCCGATATAAAATCCACATGAGCTTCTGCAAACTTATAGGCATCTTCAATCAAGGAAAGAGTAGTCACAAGCAATTTCTAAAAATTGTTAAGAACTGCAAAAAGGAAATGACTGGAGAGGGTTTCACGATTCTTCGAGGAATCATTGGGTTGATCTTCATGATTTGTCCCCATTCAATGTTTTCCCGATGAGTAGCTGGCGCTAAGAGTTCGTTAGATTAATCTTTGATGGGACTTTCTCTGGTTGCAACCTAAATCAGACCAATAGCTTCCATAAGATGTACTGGATTTGTTGAGGCGCTTGATCTTACACTTCTTGACCATCATTAACCTCTTGCGTAGACGCTTGAGTTTCACAAGTTCCATTTTTCTCTTGATGATCATTTTCTTCATGATCATTAGCAATTCTTATAATAGGATTGATGACACTAACTTGAGTAACTTTCTTAGCAGGGGGCACAAAGATTTCATCCTCATGGTCACTTTCATCTTGAATGATGATTTGGACGCTTGATGACAAATGTCTGCAACTCCTACATCAATAGCATTAACATTACTCGGCTCTTGATTGGCGTCATCAAAAACAAAATGAATGGATTCCTCAACCTTAGTAGTCGCCAATTTAGGATGCATTTTTTTTTTCATTCTTAGAGTATCCTATAAAGATTTTCTCGTCTGCTTTAGGATCGAATGTTCTAAGGTTTTGTGATCCATTATTAAGAATAAAATATTTGAAACCAAAGACGTGAAAATATGAAACATTTGGCTTACGTCCCTTCCGTAGTTTATATGGTGTTTTACCATGTTGCATATTGATCATGCGGCGGTTATGAGTATAGCAAGTAGTGTTGATCGCCTCATCCCAATACCTTGGAAAAATCTTGGACTCTGATAACATTGTCCTAGCGACTTCCTTTAAGATTTTGTTCCGACGCTCACACTTATTGTTTGAATAGGTCCAAACAAGTCCATGTGAAGTAGCTCAAGTATTGAGAAAATTACACTTTAGGTCCCACAATTTATCTGCGTGTGCACTATTAGTCCCAAGATTTACGGGACTTGCACATTTGGTCTCACAGGATGAAAAATTATTGCACTTTTGGTCCCCTCCGTCTATTTTAGACGGAAATGAGCGTGTGCAACTCACGTCACCATTAGTGCACGTACAAGTCCAGTACAGTATTTGGGACCAAAAGTGCTCACCCACATATATTGTGGGACCAAAAGTGCAATTTTTTCTTTTAATTAAATAATGATTTTTCTTTATTTTTGGCTCATTTTTCTCCCTTTTTCGTGCATTTTGGGGTTTCGACTTGAACATATAAATTGTAGATTTTCAAATAAATTTTGTAACCCCACAGAATAAGCTCATTTCGATACCCGGGTCAAGAAATAGGACAAAGCAAAAAAGCAATATTAGAGCAATTTTTTAAGAAAATAATGACTTTTTCCTTGTTTTCGGCTCATAATTCTTTATTTTCTCGTGCATTTTTGGATTTCGACTTGAACATATAAATTATAAATTTTCATAAAAGCTTTGTAACCCACAATAATGGACTCATTTCGATGCCCAAGTGAGGGAATATGACAAGCAAAAAAGCAATATTTGAGCAATTTTTTTTAGGAAAATAATGATTTTTCTTTATTTTTGGCTCATTTTTCTCCCTTTCTCGTGCATTTTTGGGTTTCGACTTGAACATATAAATTATAGATTTTCAAATATTTTGTAACCGCACAAGAATGAGCTCATTTCGATACCCGGGTAAAGAAATAGGACAAAGCAAAAAAGCAATATTAAAGCAATTTTTTTAAGAAAATAATAATGTTTATCTTTATTTTCGGCTCATTTTTCTCCCTTTCTCGTGCATTTTTGGGTTTCAACTTGAACATATAAATTATAGATTTTCATAAAATCTTTGTAACCGCACAATAATGGACTCATTTCGATACCCAGGTGAAGGAATACGACAAGCAAAAAAGTAACAATTGAGCAATTTTTTTTCTTAAAAAAATTGCTAATATTGCTTTTTTGTTTTGTGCCCATTCTTGTGAGGTTTCAAAATTTATTTGAAAATCTATAATTTATGTGTTCAGGTCGAAACCCAAACATGCACGAGAAAGGGAGAAAAATGAGCCGAAAATAAAGAAAAAATCATTATTTTCTTAAAAAAAATTGCTTTTTTGCTTTGTCCTATTTCTTGACCCGGGTATCGAAATGAGCCTATTCTTGTGGGGTTACAAATTTTATTTGAAAATCTATAATTTATATGTTCAAGTCAAAACCCAAAAATGTACGAGAAAGAGAGAAAAATGAGCCGAAAACAACGAAAAAATCATTATTTTCTTAAAAAAATTGCTCAAATATTGCTTTTTTGTTTTGTCCTATTTCTTGACCCGGGTATCGAAATGAGCTCATTCTTGTGGGGTTACAAAATTTATTTGAAAATCTATAATTTCTATGTTCAAGTCAAAACTCAAAAATGCAAGAAAAAGGGAGAAAAATGAGCCGAAAATAAAGAAAAAATTATTATTTAATTAAAAGAGAAAATTGCACTTTTCGTCCCACAATATATCTAAGTGAGCACTTGTGGTCCCAAATACTGTACGGGACTTGTACGCGCACTAACGGAGACGTGAGATCCACACGCTCAATTCTGTCTAAAATAGACGGAGAGGACCAAAAGTGCAACAATTTTTCATCCTGTGGGACCAAATGTGCAAGTCCCGTAAACCTTAGGACAAACAGTGTACACGCAGATAAATTGTGGGACCAAAAGTGCAATTTTCTCCTCAAGTATTCCAAAAGTAGATAGGCAAGGTTTTCCCTTGAAAAATAATTTAACTTGTTTGCCCATTTCACAAGCATCACATAAGCGATTGACACGCGAAATCCTAGCAAGTATACTAGGTCGTGCAAAGTAATAAAGTGGACTATTTAGCCCGGGGTGTATCGTCTCCACAGGGACAATTGGATTCAATGCTCGTAATTGCTATATTACCTATTTTTAAGCTATATCAATTTATAAGATGATAGGTGTTTATACTATGAAAATAACTAAAGATAACTAAAATGATTATCAAGGTAATAAATCAAATGGGAAGAGGTGATTGGGTTATGATCCTACTATGTTCTATTCTATGTTCATGAACTCTCAATTATCCGGATTTTTAGAACGCCCTTGTTATGGCGAAACCCCCGAATGTATTTATTATTCAATCTCTTGAAATAACAAGCCTATACTAGTTAACAACTTCCTATATCTCTATAGTGAAGATTGAATTAACTAACATGCATTTAGGTTCGAAGGAATTCCTTGTTTACGAAGATCCTACATTCAATCGGGTCATCTTATCACAAAAAGCCACACAACGCAATCGATTCTATCTCTAGTCAATTGTTACGTTATGATGTTTGATTTTCGATCTCCCTTTACCCATCTCCTCTCGGTCTCAAGACAAAGCATTTTATCAAACACATGGTGATCAAGCATATGCAAACATTAAGCATAAAATCAAACATGTAACAAGAATGTAATAATCCGGAAATTAATCATTCATTAAACACAAAACATCACAAAGTATGCACATAACCCAACCACAAAGATGCTTAGCTCATACTTACAATAACAAATGATTCAACTATTCTATAAGACATAGTTGATAACTAATCAAAGAGAAAGAGTTGAATTACTCCCTATTACAAAGTGTGAATCCAAGCTTTGATGATGAAATTGATGATGATTAGGATGATGAGGATGAGGATGATGATCCTCTTCAAGCTTCCTTGGGTGGTGGCTGATATGTAAGGAGTCTAGGGTGTGTTTAGGGCATTCTTTTCGTCCAAATGACCTGATGGTCTATTTATAGGCCAAGTCCGCTGCTTTGAACGCCGCGGCGTTGATGGTCGAACGTCGCGGCGTAGAGGGTTGAACGCCGCGGCGATCAACCTTCTGCCATGAATCGCCGCGGCGTTGGACGGTGAACGCCGACGCCGCGGCGTTGCTTTGTTTTTCTTTTCCAACTTGTATGTCTTGCCTCCGGTTCTCACCCTTTGCACCGAATGTTATCCAATTTTCACTGTTTTCGTCCTTTCTTTGATTGTGTCTCAAAAAGACCTGTAGTCACTTAACGCACAAATTAAACGCACCAATGGCATGAATCAAGCGATAAATGTAAAATCAGAGGGCTTAAAACGCGTGAAAACAACTCTTATCAGCGATCCTTATGAAAAGATTCTTTTGGTAATCCCTCTACAAGATTTAGCGTTACAAGCTGAGAGATTTCTTTAAATTTGAGGTGATTCATTTTTCTATGCCATAACCAACCTTTTTCACGTTTACTTTTAGCTACAAAGCATACTGGGTTGTTATCAATTGTTGAACCCCAATCTATTAAAAAGACATTATTTGTTCTTTTACCTTTTGATTTGGTGGATCCAGTCTTAGCATCATTTATATAGCAATAAACACTTGAAAATACAACTTTAAAGACTTTATCAAAAAAGTGGCTTATGCTTAATAAATTATGTTTAAGACACTCAACATAATATACATCACTTATCATGATGTTCCCCCTATGCACGATACCTATACCTTTGGTTTTACCGTTGGAGTTGTCACCAAATATAACCTGAGGACCATTAGTACTTTGAAATTGATCAAGAGATCTTTTGAGCATGTCATGTGCCTTGAAGACCCACTATCAATATACCAAACAGATGTATCAGCTCTGGCACTAGGTACTTGCATTCATAGGGCAATTCTAATTTATTTAGGTACCATTGTGACTTAGGTCCTTTCACCTTAGTAATGTTAGTCTGAATTAAAACTTTAGGAACTCATATTTGCCTAGTCTTCATTCTTAGGTTTGTGCTTGAAAGGTGTATAATAATATCCTTGATTATAGTTATAATCATAATCGTAATCATAATCATCACAATATTGATAATATGATCTTGATCTTTTTAGATATTGACGTTGGTGTTTCCTTGGCGCTACTTTAGGGTATGTTTGACACTTAGCGCTTGATTCACATGTCCAAAATTTCTCCTTGGCCTTTTGAGCTTTTGGATAGTTCTTTCCTTGTGAATCATTCACTTTCGTCTTTTCCTTTTTACCTAAGTCAGTTTTGAACTGCTCATTTGGCCTCTTACCATTGTCCCTTGGTTCATTCATCGTTTGACAGTTTGAACCTTTTCAACAAGGAATACACTTTTTTCTTTGTTGGGTATCGTAACTTTTGACACATTTGATTTTTTACCGAATTTATTACATTCTAAACTAGTCTTTTTGTCCATCAGATGCCATAGAGGATAGAAAGTATAGGGCATATTCTTTGTAATTAAACATTATTTATATAAGGCATTTTGTGTTGTTTTCTTATTGGCATTTGTAAGATAAAATAAACAACTCCAAGTCCATGACATTAAGGCAGACCTTCTACTCCCTATGGACTAGGGAGAATAACACTAGAAGGATTCGGTACTCATTGTCTAAATAAGTTCGCAAGTCAAAAAAAGATCTGACTAGACATTAGGAACAGACAAGACTTGTATGGCATGAGCTTGGACATGGAAGTTCAGGTTGAACACTAGGTGGTAGTGGGATCTTATATCATAGACATATCAGCGAGACTGATATGTTTGAACATGGCTCATATCAGTTCTGTCACATGGGTTTCACTCTATGACAATCAATGACTGAACTGATTCATTGAGATAGGTATGCGTGAACCTTAGACCTGAGAAATCATGTTGAAGATGTACTTGTGATATCAAGTTCGTCATTAGAGTAGTTAGACTCAATTCACCCATTGGTGGAGTCAACCTCAAAGTGCAGCTTGATAGATAAGTAGCGGTCTTAACTGATTTGGAAGATTGGAATTTATTCTCTCATAAGTGAATGAGCAATTATCCTATGCTGTCATGAATGAGTGAGGTCAAAAGTCTTTGGCCAAAACAATAGAGATTAATAGCGTTAGACACAAGAGTAATCTTATTGACCTCAACCCATTATGTGCTTAAGCATATAGTTAAGTACTGTGAGTTTGATTGTACTGTGACTCTCACTTGGCTGAGATATAAGAATAAAAGGTTTATACTCGTACGGTATTCGCAATAGAAAAGGTTTGGAATGATCCTCATCATTCATTCTCAATTGGGTTACGATGTGAGCGACGAGACTGGCTAGGTATTACTCGCATCCTTTTGGTTTTCTCCCAATTGCCTTTTGAGATGAACCTAAAGAGTCGCGCTTAAATGGATTGCAAAGTGAAAAACAGTTTTTGACTTAAAGAGTTTTTTCGGTATTTGATATTGATTAATATTAAATAATTAATTTATCATTTGATGATCTAATTAATTAATTAATTAATTAATTTCTTGGAGAAATTAATTATATTTTAATTGATTCATTTATTTAATTAATTAATGGATAAATATATTAAATAAATTGAATTGAATTAAAATTGGAATCAAGTGGTGCACTAGCTCGAAGGCTAGCACATGGTCAAAGTGGGCGTCCAACATGACGCCCCATGACTTGGTTGCTAAGGGTTTTGCAACTCTTGAGTAGTGTATTTATATACTACTTGAAGAGAGTTAAAAACCGTAGCCTTTTTTTTACGGTAAAGAGAAAGAAAATAAGAACTCTGTCCCCCTCATCCTCTCTGTAGCCGTCGCCCCCCAAGGGAAGAAGGAAGAGGATTTCTGCTTTGGATTCCGCCATGAAGCTTTAGAGGCAGTGACAATTTTGCTGCTCGGGTCAGAATTTTTAGAAAGACGCATATAAGGAAGAACACGTAAGTATTTCTTCCTCTAAGTTTGAATATAGAAAATCAAAGATGAATTGGGATTTAAATTTCTTCCGCTGCGTTTTTATATCGATTCCCAACAGTTTTTACCAAAGAGTCTATTTACCTTAGTCACATTGTCTAGCTTTCTTTACGCTTTAGACAATGATGAGACGAGTTGTTCTGATTTAGCAAGTTTAGCAATCAGCTCAGCTTCTCTCTTGACTGTTAAATCAAGATCACTTTTCAACTGAGATATTTCAGTCTCTAGTGATTTGCTTTGCTCAATACGTAGTTGCTGAACTTGTAACTCAGCTTTGAGCATTGCATTCTCACTTTTAAGTGCTGAAATTTCATCAGAGTGTTTTTGATATAATGTAGCAGCTCCTTGACAGGTACCATGAATCATTAATTTTGTCAAGTAGATCTTCATAAGAGAGAGGATTGGACAATTCATTATTTACCTCAGATAGTGATTGTGAAGGTGTTTCTTCATCTTGATGGTCCCAAGTGGCATACGAAATGGTCTAGAAGAGGGGGTTGAATAGACCCTGAAGTCTTTTTTGACTTTTAAGATATCGTATCACTTTTGAAGAATTTGAACGCTTGGTAAACTCAGCGCTAGGTCAGGCGCTTAAGATAAGATAACTTAGACTTAGTGATTTCAACAATTACCAAAGTAGGGTAATGCTTCAATCGCTTAATCAAGGTTAGCACAGCGGAAATAATTTTAAAGCTTAGTGTTCTCTTAACCAAATATTCACTTAACCGTTTTAATGACTTTTTAAAGATATAATATGAAAATGTAAAGTAAAGCAGTAAATGACACAAGATATGTAAGGTTCACTGGGTGATGTTATCCCATCTACGTCCTTCTTCTCGTTTACACTCGGAGGAATTCTACTAGGTTGATTATCGAAGGATCACACAGATGCTTCTACAAATAGAGGAAAGGAAGATGATCTTGAGCTCCTTGATCACACAGACTTCAGCTCCAATAAAGACCTTCTTCAACAAGCTTCTCTCACATAGAAATGTTGCTTGTAGATCAACAACTTTCTCACTCAGATGAAAGAAGTTGAGGGTTTTTGTAACAGGTTTGTTTGATTTTAGAAATTCAAACAACTTAGGATATCTCAATAGGAGTGTAGGGTTCTTCTATGAAGTTGTTTGAGATATCTTTGACTATCTTTGGAATGTGTATGAAAAGCTTGAAAGAATTTTTGGCTATGGAGTTTGTAAGCTTTTCTCTCAAATATTTTCAGCAAAGTTTTTAACATTTTCTCATGCATGTACGTGTGTTTAGGGTTTTGTTGAAGGGTACTATTTATAGAGATTTCTTGGGATTTGTCAGGCGCGTGTCTCCGCAGCGCGTTAAATAGCCCATTTTCTGACATTCCTAAAATTCTGCTATTACCGATTGGACAAGAGCAGACTTTGTACTCTGAATCCTGACAGTCTAGTCAAAAGGTGGCTTGTTCACAAGTCATAAGAGCTTATCACATTTAATGCACTTATCAGGCATTTAATACGTTTTGAATTTATTTCTCGTTAGAAATAAATGTCTTTTGATGATTGCATTTAAGCCCTCCATGACTAAAGAATTTATTTTAGGTGAATCTGATCCTTGATCACTTGAGTAATTTGAGCATGGTGGTCCCAAGTGGCATATAAAAGGGTTTAGAAGGAGGGGGGTTGAATAGACCCTGAAGTCTTTTTCGACTTCAAAATTTCGTATCACTTTTAAAGGTTAGAACGCTTAAGAAGCTGAGCTCTTGGGTCTGGCGCTACAGTAAAGATAACTTAGACTTAGTGATTTCGGCAATTTACCAAAGTTGGGTAATGCTTAGATCGCTTAATCAGGGTTAGCACAGCGGAAATAATTTTTAAAGCTTTAGCGTTCGATTTAATTAAGTAGTCGCTTAGCAGATTAGCTTGTCTTTTACAGAATAAATAATGTGATATAAATCAAGACAATAATGTAAGTAAAAGACACAAGAAATTGTAAGGTTCACTGGGTGATATAATCTCAGCTACGTCGTTCTTCTCCTTTTTCACTTGGAAGGAATTTACTAAGATGATTATCAAAGAATCACACAGACTTTTCTACAAGATAGTAAATAGGTGAAAATGATTTCGGGCTCCTTGATCACACAGATTTCAGCACCAATGAAGATCTTCTACAAGCTTCTCTCACTCAAAAATCTTGCCTGTAAGGGGTTTCAACTACTTTCTCACTCAGATGAAAGGTTGAGGGTTTTATCACAAGGGTTTGTTTGTTTTTGGAAAGATCAAAAAACTTGGAATATCTCAGTAAGAGTTTAGGTTTCTTCTTTGGAAGATGTTCGAGATATTTGTGACTGTATGGAATGTATGTAAAAGCTTGAAAGATTTTGGCTATGGAGTTTCTAAACTTTTTCTCTGAGAGAATTTCAGCAAAGTTTTCTTGTGCATGCACGTATATATCTATCTTTGTATGTGTTTACTGGAAGGAGGTATTTATAGGCAATTCTTGGGATCTGTCCGTTGGACACATGTGAGCGTGTGCCTTTCACGTGGCGCGTGATTATACCTTTTCTTTGACATTCTTGAAATCCTGCTGGTTTCGATTGGACGGGAGCAGCTATAAACTTTGAAGTTCTGACAGTCTAGTCAAAAGGTGGCTTGTCCACAAGTCATATTGGCTTATCACATTTAATGCTCTTATCAGGCATTTAATGCATTTGAATTTATTTCCCGTTTGAAATAAATGTCCGTTGAATGATTGCAATTAAGTCCTTCATGACTTGAGGATTTATTTTAGGTGAATCTGATACTGATCGCGAGAGTGCTGTAAGCGCTTGATTCATGAATCCTGAAATAGTCCTTTAGCGTTTGACAGATGCTAAGGATAAACCGTCATCTTCATTTGACTTCAGACGCTGATCTTCAACTTCATCTCCAATAGACTCACCTAGAATTCTATTAGCGATTTGGTATCTAATACTAAGCCTAAAATCTACAAAGATAAAAATTACAAGCCTAACAAAATTACATACTTTCAAACGTTTATACAATTTGATCTATGAAACATAAACTTACATTTTATTTTGGGGTCTAACATAAAATCCTATCTTGTCATCATCAAAACATCTAACATGAAATTGCCCCTTTTTGATGATGTCAAGACTTTAACTCTTATAACTCTTTTATAATTTAAGAGTTTAAAGAAAATCCCAAATAAGTATAAGTTAGCGTTTGGAAAGTTATTAAAGTTAGCTAATGTTAGATTAGCCTCAACAAGGTGTTTCAGCGTTCATTCATTCATATAATTTCAAAGCAAGGTATACAGATGATTGAGCTGAGTAAAGAGTTTAAAACAACAACAACATAAAGATAAGAAAAAGAAATGAGATGTTTCGGGGTGACGTCCACAATGCTATTAAGTGCAACTCGACAATCTGATTCAACAGTCAATTTTCTTTTCCCTGCGGCCCACGCCATCTCTAGTCCCAATAGGATGGCATGTATCTCAGCCTCCAATGACGAGCACGGATCAATGCGACTACTGAACCCCCTTAACCACGTTCCATGCTCATCTCTTACCTCCAACCCTTGCTCGGCCCCTTGATGTCACCAGAGCATCAACATTCAGATTGGTGTAGCCGGGTGCCAGTTTTTTCCAACCCGTGTGTATTTGATGATGCATCACATTCGGATTAAAGTTAGGGACAATGAGTGTACCGTCAATTTAGGGCGTTGAGAGGAACAGTTTTTCTTTGATAGTGCTTAGTTACATCATTAACCAAAACAAATTACTAATTAAATCGTCTCAATTATAAATAACTCATTAGACGGATCCTTTTGGGGCGCGAGGCCGGGGTGGGGGGGGGGGGGTGTTATTATTGGCGACTAAGTTTTGAACAATTATTATAACACTAAATTTAATTGATTTCAATTTTTTATGAACAAATTAATTTAACAAGAAGTCTTGATTCAAAATTATAATTGATGTGGGTTGAAATAGGTCTTTGGACCAAGCTGGGTAATTATATATTTTATCGGCCTAAGCCTAATGGCATCGTGGACTTGGTTCCTTCTAGAAGACTATCCATTCAGGGCTGTCCAGTTGGAGGTTTGGTCACCCCGACCTGCACTTCTAGATCATTCTATATAAGGCAAACCTAGAGACAAGAATCAATCAATCAAGACACTTTCCATATCCGAACCTGCGGAGGTCATGCTAGCAGAATCACTATTTATACCATAAAAAATATAGCTCAAGAAGGAAGGACCATGATTTATTCTTATTACCTTATTTAGTTTAGGCATAGTTGACTTACTATTTTAGCCTATATATCAATTACTTGTATAAATACCTGCTATGAGGATGAATAAACCAAGCAACCAATTTACACCCGTGGACGTAGGTCTTCATTAGACCGAACAACGTAAATCTCTTGTGTTCTTTATATTTAATCTCGTGTTTTATATTATATTTTTATATATTATAGCATATTATTATTGGTGTGAAACTCACACACATCAATTGGCACCGTCTGTGGGAATATTGAGCGAGACGTGAGTTATTTTCATCTTCAAGTAAGTTGTGTGTAACACGTTTGATGGTGGAACAAGGTGTTAGTGGACGAATCAACCAAGTTTGTGAAAAGATTTTCCAAGAAAAATGCACCTATTTTTTCTGCGCAGAACAACCTTTGAGCTAACAGGTTCATAGTTTCAATTTCTATGCATTTCTTAAATATATGATTTCTGGCATGGTGAACTAATAATCAATATATCATGAAATTCAATTATGGTGGGATTAATGGCTATAAAACAAAGCATATGTCCTTTGCACTTAATAATTTTCTTTCAATCCATCCAGTTGGTTAAGCCCACCGATAAGATCCAATTGCCTCAAGTTGTAGAGCAACAAATATGATTCTAAGAAAAATATATAGTTTAATTAATTATATCATGCACCCGGTTAGAAGTTTGGGTTTAGATAAATTTCATAAGAATATTTGAATCAGGGGCTGGTTTAAAGTCCATCGAATAGTAAAATTTTGTATACCATATTTTGCTTTGTTATCTTAACAATGAAAAATTAGCAAAAAAGGCATACTGAATATCGAATTTGCTTAATATATAGTTTGAGTAGGGTGATAGAGTTTCATATTATTTCTGGGTAAATTATTGTCAAAATTAAGTAAGTTTGGTTGACAAATCATTCATTCGTAGTCAGCATGTTAATGAAATTTAATCACTATATCCTGATGCTTGGAAGTTTGTGGCAACGTGGTTGCTAAGCTTTGTATCATATCTTCTATTATTTAATTGTTTTATTAGATTAATCCTCTCACATATGTAGTTAGGACAAGCCAGACTCTCTTATCTTATTATCTTATTCATTTTCATGAACAAACACTAGAGTATAAATTAGGATATTTCCCATGATCATATTATATTGTTTCCAACCTCAATTTTCATGACAACAAGAATAGAAAAATGGAAGATTACACATAAAAAATGGAGAATCCTAAACTTCACCCCTAAACAAAATTTATTATTATGGTAGCTAGCCCATATCGTCGTATTTTCTATGTCCTATTATGTTATGTTATTTTTTAGAGAGTAGTATATGGAGTAAATTATGAAATATAATAGACAATTTTCCATGCTTGCATTTCCTTTTTAATGTTGTTACTAAGAGCAGAAATTAAGCCACACATATGGAATAAGATCATGCTCTTATATTATATTATTTTATTTTAATCGCGAAGTAAATCTAGCTACGTACCATGTTTATATTATTTTGCTAAATCCTCAATTATCTTATGATATTGAAATGGAAGATCACAAATAAAAAGGTAAAAAATCTAGACCTCACTTATATTGGTATTCCTTAAATAACATAAATTGATTTATGTTGAAAGATATGGTTTGCTCTTATCTTTTATGGAGTGTGTGCAGATCAACGGCAAGTCCAGGTGTGGCAATCTAGGTAAGCAAGTGTAACCAGGCATACCTGGAGCAAAGGTAGGTAATAGCTGGAGTGGCCAAGGCTGCCCAGCAAAGGTGGAAAAAAGTGGCAATAGTTGGAGCAGCTCGGGCTGCCCAGCAAAGGTGGGAAATGACGGTAATAGCTGAGGCAGCTCAACCTGCCCAGCAAAGGTCGGAAAAATCGGCATTAGCTGGAGCATCCCTGACCTGCCCAACAAAGGTGGGAAAAAGTGGCACTAGCTGGGGCAGCCCAACCTGCCCAGCAAAGGTCGGAAAAAGTGGCAACAGCTGAGGCAGGTCGTGCTGCCCAACAAAAGTGGGAAAAATAGGCAATAGCTGAGGCAGGTCATGCTGCCCAGCAAAAGTGGGAAAATTCAGCAATAGCTGAGGCAGCCCATGCTGCTCAGCAAAGGTGGGTAATAGCTGAAGCAGCTTAGGCTGCTCAGCAAAGGACGGTAGTAGTTGAGGCAACTCATGTTGCTCAGCAAGTGCGGGAATCCAGGTTAGGTCTCTGCATGACCAAAAGAAAACGTACAAAAATTCCGTAACAAATCTCCTCCTTGGACATCATTCAGGTATCATGAGCATAGCATTGCGTGCGCATCATAGGCATGGTTAGGCATCATCTACGCATCTTGTGCATAACTATTTATCCACATCGTAAACTAAGTTGTAATATTATTCAATTAGGATTAAAGATGTATACTTACTAAGACTTCCGTAAGCTTTTTTGCAGGACTTACAATTTTCACTAACACTTGTCTTCGTGAATTTATGATTTTTTGTCTTTTCAAGAAAGTTACTAGCTAGAGGAGTCTACAAGGGAAAACAACTCCCTCTCCCGTGGATAACGCAAAACCTAAAAAAGTTGTTCGTGTGACCATAAGGATGACACTCTTCTTTTTATCATCTTATGTTTTATTTTTTGCCATTTAAAAGACTCATGCACTGCTAATAATCTTTTTTGGAAGTTATGATTGTTATATTTTTTAGGTATGACCTAGAGATTGTAAACCCTTCTTTGCTGGGCCACATGCAAACCTCCAATAATTTAGTAAGATTTTATTTTACCAAAAATTTTGAGATTGAGTTATGTATATATGTAAAATATGCATGATGATTTATGGAGCAAAGGAGGGCTGGTGAAGTGGAGGTAGTCGGAGGTTAGGACTGTACCATCTGGGTGGGGACCCGGATCTGTCTAGATATGGATCATCGCTTACAGATCAGAACGGTCTCCAAGCCAGGAAGAAATAAGGAGGGGTAGGTCCTCGGGAACACTTATGGGCCTACCCTAAGGAAGACCGGGGTTTGGAGCGATAAGGAGGAACGGGCACCTATAGGATGGAGGTCAAACAAGGAGGAAAAATTCGGAGAATGTGGGAATAAGGAAGGATGCCGATGGTATGGGCTAGCCACCCTAGCCCGTCTAGGAAAATTTTGGTACAGAGGGAGAACAAGGGGATATAAGGCAGGTGATAAATGCAAGTCTCAACGATTGCATAGTTGCGTTGCAAGTCTCCACGATTGTACACGTCTAATGATGGGTGTTCGATCCCGTGTGCAAGTCTCCACGATTGCACAGAGGTGGTCCAAGTCCCCATGATTGTACGCACTTGGAGAAGGTGTTTGATCCCGATGCAAGTCCCCACGATTGCATGAGAGAAGAAAAGTGAGTGCAAGTCCCCATGATTGCACAGTGACAATACAATTCCCCATGATTGTATGTTTCAAGCAAGTTACTAAGAATTGACGGGTTGGAAATGCAAGTCCCCACGATTGCAAAAATGTGGACCACCTGACCCGGCTGTAGCTATAGCTCAGTGCAGGTCTGGTAGGTACCACCTGGAAACTAATAAATTTCATTTGATTTTTTTGTGAGGAATATCGGATGCCGGATTCCACAAGAAATTCTGAGGGAATATTTGAAATGCCAGGATGGAGGTATGGTCATGATTTTATGACAATTTTATGAGCATAATAATTTATAGCAATTTGATTCATTGTTTATCCTATTAAATTTATCTTGTAATGAAGTAACACTAAGGCTAACCTACTCATCTGAGGAGGTAGAGCAAGTTCGGTTGTATTTTTGATTTTGTGAAACAAGGCAGGTAAGGCAAAGGCAAAACTGAGCAGTACATGTCTCAAATACAAAATAGACCCCAAGTTGAGGGAAGATTGTGGATGTCCCTGGCCTAACTTGGGCAGGTCAGTCAAGATGAGAAAAATATATCAATAGCGAAGTCATAAAGCTTAGCAAGGAGAAGAGCAGGAAGGTTCCTGCCTTAACTTGGGCAGGTACGGAAATAACAAAAAGCGAAAGAAATGGAATTGTTTAGGAGCTACACATGCCCGTTCAAAACCAACGTTCTTGAAAAGAAGAAAGTCTACTATGCGGGTTCTATCCCTGCAGCAATAGAAGGAGTAATGCTAGCACCATGTGGAAGTAAAGAGAGCAACTGGACCTGGAGAAGGAAGATTCTTTAGCGAGACTGGAGAACCTATACCTAGTGTTACCAACAACATCAGCAATTCAAGCAAGCAAGCCAAACTACCGGAGTATCAAGAAGAGAAAGGAGACAATTCGTCTTGGAAAAAAGTACTTAGCTCTAGAGGGACGTCACGTGCGACCTGGATGATGGAGACGATGTAGAGGTTAGGCACCCCAACCTAGATAGGTGAAGAGAAGGAGAAAGCAGGAGAGAAGAGTACACACGCTTGTTCAAAAGCACAATTTATGATGGAAAATTACTTTGCAAGCAAAAGAAAGGAATAACATTAGCTAAATCGGGAAGGGTAGCTTCAGCAACAAGCTGCCCAGGTAAGGCAACAACATGATGGTTAACTATAAGGAGGACGGTCGGACTTGCAGATGCTCTTAGGCGTAGCTGGAGAGGTCACACCCGTGATCGTAATGATAAAAGTAACTTTGTAATGTCGGCACTCAAAGAAAGAAATTTCCCTGCAACATACACCAAATTGATCATAGATCAACTAAAAAGGATCGTGGACACGACTACCCAAGCTGCGTAAGTCTGGAGGGTTCTAGGAAAGCACGTAAAGACCTGATGTACCCACCCCTAGACGTCCAAAGCTAGAGAAGATGATGCTAGAGGTGGTCAGGACATGATTTCAAAAGGATGAACTACCTGGAGCTGCACGACCTGGACAAGCGGGAGAAGCTACTGTAGGGTGCACCACTTACGGTTGCAGACCTGCAGGAGGACCAACTTGAAGAAAGGGGAGAATTCACCTCTAGGATAATAAGTTGACCCGACACTACAACAATTGGTGGACCATTGCCACGAGTAATCAAGCATATCATTTGAAGTTTCCTTGAAGAATGGAGTTTTGAACACTCAAAGAAGAAGTGGAGTATAAAAAAGTCAATCAATGGTTATGATTTCCTGGATACACTGGGAGGAAGAGGGAACTTTCCTCAGCAAATTAACATGGCACCAACTCAAGGGGCAGCACCTATGGAGGTCGATAACAATGATTGAGCAACTATTCACATTATCTCGGGAGGTCTACCAAGGGATGAATCAAAGCAAAACCTACAAAGACGCTTCACTTGGTGCAATGTTTCAAAATGACTTCATCTGAGCAACTTGAGATCACTTCCAGCTCGGCTAAAGTTACATTTTTTCTCAACTCTCGCAGCTTGACTACGCCAAACTGCAGAGTTAGGGGGGACTATTGATGTGGGTTGAAATAGGTCTTTGGGCCAAGCTGGGTAATTATATATTTTATGGTCCTAAGCCCAATTGCATCGTGGGCTTGGATCCTTTTAGAAGACTATCCATTCAAGTCTGTCCAGCTGGAGGTTCGGTCACCCCGACCTACACAGGTAGATCATTCTATATAAGGCAAGTCTGGAGACAAGAATCAATCAATCAAGACACTTTCCATATCCGGACCTGCGGAGGTCATGCCAGCAGAATCACTATTTATACCATAAAAGATATAGCTCAAGAAGAAAGAACCATGATTTATTCTTATTACCTTATGTATTTTAGGCATAGTTGACTTACCATTTTAGCCTATATAACAATTACTTGTATAAATACCCGCTATGAGGATGAATAAACCAAGCAACCAATTTACACCCGTAGACGTAGGTTTTCATCAGACCGAACCACATAAATATCTTATGTTCTTTATATTTAATCTCGTGTTTTATATTATATTTTTATATAATATATTGCATATTATTATTGGTGTGAAACCCACACACATCAATAATTAATAAAAAAATTGTGTTAATTTTTAATTTTTTCAAAAACAAATTCGTAAAATTTTAATGTTATACATAGTAGTGAAAAAATTCTTCATGGCATAAGATTTATTTATAAACTTTATCCCAAAAAAGATTTGCCAATAATGAAATTTATCCAAATTTTACATAATTTTAGACCAAGTTTTTAAAAGATTATTGGGACTTAAATTGAAAAAAAAAAATCACTAGAGCTTACATCTAAAAATTATTTGAAGACAAATTAAATTGAAACTTATTATAAATGGATTGAAGTGGACAAATTATGTAAACCGAGAACTGTATATACTTTTTGATAAGAAGAGTTTATATATATATATATATATATATATGATGCGGTTCGTTTTTACACCAAGAAAGTCCTGCAAATTCAAACACGACTTTATTTATATGAATATGAGAAATCTAATTTAGAAGACGATTAATTTCAAAAATAAGTAAAGAATTTTGAATAAAAACTAGCAAGAAGAAGACTTAAATTTTCATTTCTTTTATTTTCGACTTTCTCTTGAAGAAGATGAAGAAATACAATCATGTTACATTTTTTTTTCTCAATTGTCCATCTCCTCTTACAAATGATGAATTTTCTCCTATTTATCTACCCACATGGCTGATTTTTCTCCCTTTCTTGTTGAGGGGGGCGGCCACTTCCATATTTTTGGGGAGATGATCATTCATCTCCCCTCCTTTTAGGAATATTAGGTAACATGGGATATGATTTGATCCTTATCCAATCTTATCCCTTCTTCTAGCTATCCTTCTTGATCCATGCCTTCCACCATTGCTTCTAGCTATCCTCCTTGATCCATGTCTTCCAGTATTCATTTTAGCTATCTTTCGGGTTCTTTAAGACTTACTCAGCTATCCTTCTTATTTTAGGCTTCCTTTGAGCCCTCTTTCATGAAGTCTTCTCTGAACATTTGGGCCTCCTTCTTATTTTTGGCTCACTGCTCCATCCTTCGTTTGGGCCCATCTTTTATTGGTGCCTGGTTTTTCACAGGGCTTCTTTCTTTTGCAATGACATATAAAGTAATGGAATCAAAATAATTATTTATTCATCTTTCTTCATACGTAAAACCTCCTTAGATTCTGCATGTTCCAAGGCCTGGATAGCCTCCTTCCATCCATGTCTTCTATCATGTAAGCACCTCCTGAAAGGACTTGCACTACTTTGAACGGACCCTCCCATTTGGGTCCCAGTTTTCCTACTAGCTTCAGAACATCAGCTCTCTGGAGGACTAAGTCCCCCACTTGCAGTTCTCGGTTGGGAACCCTCCAATTGAAGGCGCTGGAAACCGTTTGTTTATATTTTGCAATCCGTAGGTAAGAAGCGCTCCTGGCCTCCTCTATCACATCCAAGCTTTCTCGCATTAATTCTTCATTCCTCTCAGGGTTGTAACACTTCACGCTATGCATGAGCATACTTACTTCTGGTGGAATCACGGCGTCGGCCCCGTACACGAGGCTAAAGGGCGTTTCACCCGTGGTTCTAGGATATATATCCCTCATCTGGCAAAGGGGTATGGTGAACTCATGACTCGCATTGGTTCTGCTGGTTTATGAAGGAGGGTAGCATGCCTTTGACAGTGCTCAGACTTCCTTACCAAGTCCTTAGCGTCGGCCTTCATGGTGAGCTAAAAACAGCCAGCTCTGATTGCTTTGGCTGCAATAGCAGTCCCCCCCAACTGTTAGCGTATATGCCCTTGAATGCCATAAAGAGGATAGATTTATAGGGCATAAACATTATAACTAAACTATGGTTTTTCTATTAATATAAGGCAGTTGATTGTTGTTTTCTTATAGGCATTTATAAGGTGTGAATAAACAACGTAAAGTCCTTGATGACAAGGCGAACCTTCTACCTCCTATGGGATAGGAGGAAAGGCACTAGAATGGTTTGACCCTTGACATCTAAAAGGGTTCGCAAGTCTAAGAAATATTGATTGGGCATCAATAGTGAATAAAGACTTGTATGATGTAAGTTTCGACAAAGAAAGTGCCAGTCGTACACTATGGAAATGGTAGTGGGAACTTATATCATAGACGTGTCAGTTGGACTGATACGTTCGAACACGGCTCGCATCAGTTCATCACATGGGTATTCACTCATTGACAGTCAATGATGAAACTGATAAGTAGTGATAGGTACGTGTGAACATCTGACCTGAGAAATCGAGTTGAAGATGTACTTGTGACATCAAGTCTGTCATTAGAGTAGTTAAATTCAAATCACCTGTTGGTGGAATCGATCTCGAAGTGCGACTTGATGGGCAAGTAGCATTGTTAACTGATTTGCAATATGGAATTTATTCTCTCATAAGTGAATGAGTAAAATATCCTATGCGATCATGAATAAGTGAGGATGAAAGTCTTTGGCCAAAGCATTTAAATACCTCGACTTATTATGAGCTTAGGCATATGGTCAAGTTATATGAGTTTGACTTTAAACCATGACTCTTACTTGACTGGGATATAAGAATAAAAGGCTTATACACGTACGGTATTCACGGCGTAAAGGTTTGGAATGATCCTACTCATTCGTTCTCAATTAGGTTACGGTGTGAGCCACGAGACTGGCTAGGTGTCACTCACACCCCTTTGGATTCCTCCCAATTGCCTTTTGAGACGAACGTAAAGAGTCGCGCTTAAAGGAAGTGCAAAAGGAAAAATATGGGAAAAAGACTTGAGAGAAATTCACGGCATTGGATGCCGTAATTAATAATTGTTAGGAATTTCATATTAGATGTTTTGATGATGACAAATAGGACTTTCTGTTAGACTCCGAAAAGTGTGAAAGCTTTCATAGAATGTTATGTATAAGTACCTGAAAGCTTATTTATCTTAGGCTTATAGTATTTATCTTTGTAGAATTCCTTAGACTAAGTATGTGACACTAAAACACTTAGGAAAATTCTGGGTGAGTCTACCAAGTGATGAAGGTGAAGATCAAGCGTCTAAAGCTACAATGGATAAAGATATCTTGAAGCGTCTGTCAAACGCTTTAGGGATTATCCCAGTGCTCAAACTACGAATGGATAACTCAGGCCGAATACTCAACATCAAGTGAAATGACGAAATTTTCAGTGAGACCATCAAGACAAGATTGAAGAGTAAGCGTCTGAAATAAAGAAAAGAAAGTCAGGATCAGTCCAAGCGTCTGATACACGAGAATAACTATTCTCTTCAGCAAGCGTCCAAAAAGGTTAAACCAACACAACCTACAAAGAACGTAACCTGAAAAAGAATTTAGACCCAAAACCATCCAAAGACTTAAAAAATGCATGAATCAAACGGACGAATTATTTCCAACGGAAATAAAACAAGATGCATTAAAAGTCGGATAAGTGCTATTAAAATATAAGCACTATAACTTATGGGCAAGCCATATCTTTGACCTAGACTGTCAGATTTATGAAACCAAGACCATGCCCAACCAATTAAATATACCCAAAGTTAGAAATGTCTGAACTCAAGGAATGTTTGGGGAAACGAGACTCCAACCGAGTCAAACGGACAAAAACCACCAATACCTTATAAATAGCTCTTTCAACAAACAAGTAAAAAGATGAAAAAGTGACACACACAAAAATACCTACCTTGTTGAAAGAAAAGCTTACTAAAAATCATAGCCAAATATTCATATAAGCTTTTCACAAATATTCTAGAGACAGTCACCCATATCTCAAATCTCTTTTTAAGAAGAACATATACTACCATTGAGATATCCTCAAGTTGTTTGAACTTTCCAAAAAAAAAACAAACAAACCCGTGACCAAAACCATCAACACCTTTCATCTGAGTGAGAAAGCTGGTTGACTTGCAAGCAGTATTTTTGTGTAAAAGAAGCTTGTTGAAGTTGATCTCTATTGGAGCTAAAATCTGTGTGACCAAGGAGTTCCGAGATTAAAAGTAAGTTGCACCATTTCTGAGTGAAAGAAGCAAGGGAATAGAAGATCTCTAGTGGAGCCGAAATCTGTGTGACCAAGGAGTTCCAAGATCATATCCAATCTCCCTCTATCTTGTAGAAGTCTCTGTGTGACTCTTCGATAATCATCATAGTGGAAAAACCTCCCTGATAAAAGGAGAAGAAGGACGTAGCTGGGATTACATCACCCAGTGAACCTTACAAATATTTTGTGTCATTTACTATTTTATTGTCTTACATTATACTGTCATACTATATCTTGAAAAGGCATTTAAAACTAATAAGCGACTAATTGGTTAAAACGAACGCTAAGCTATAAAAACATTTCCGCTGTGCTAACCCTGATTTAGTGACTAAACTCTGCCCTACTTTGGTAAGCGTTGAAATCACCGAGTCTAAGTTAACGTTTCTCAAGCGCCACATCCAGCGCTTAAACTTGTCAAGCGTTCAAATACTTCAAAGTGATACGAATTTTTAAGAAGTCGAAAAAGACTTCAGGGTCTATTCAACCCCCCCCCCCTTCTAGACCCTTTCGTATACCACTTGGGACCAACAATAATTTTAATTATTGGATAATTTAATTAATTATCAATTAAATTAATGAGTTAATTAATTTCTTGGAGAAATTGAATTATAAATTAATTAGGAATCGAATTAATTGGATTATCAATTTATTTATTGGATAAATAAATTTTCCGATTAATTAAATTAGCAAGCAGGACGAAAGCCCGAAGGCTTCTGAGCCCACTAAGGGGCGGCCAAATGGACGCCCAAATAGGGCTCTTGCATGCTAGTGTTATTGTTTCATAATGATATAAATATATCACAAGGTGAAAAATAACACAAGGCAACTTACATAACTTTCTCTCCAAGAAAAAGTATCCCACCTCTCTCTCTCTCTAGCCGTCTTTGACAAGGAAGAAAGGAGGATTTTTTTGTTTTTGATTCAGGCGTGACGAATTAGAGACGTTGGCAAATTCGGGGTTAGAGAAAAGGATCACATTCAGAAATCAACATACGCGAGAACGGTAATCTTTCTATACACAATTAAAGATGATTCGGGCTTTGGGAATTAAATTTACTTTCCGCTGCGTTTTATTCGAATAATTCCCAACAGTGGTATCAGAACCAATCTCTGAATTCTGTGTTCAATTGCTTATGTGATTGACTATTTTTTTGCGTTTTTGAGGCCTGCTTTGAACGTGTTTTTCATATGAAAATATTCTGAATCTCGCTGCAGTTTCTTCATGAAAGTTGTATTTTAATGAGTTTTAAATCTGGAAATATAAAGTTTATGAGAATCGGAGAAGTATAACCCTGAGACGAGCGTGACGCAAGAAGCATGCGCAGTCTGCGCGCTGTGCGCGCAATAGGAGGCCTTTTCGGTCTCCCGTTGCACACGCAGCGTGCGCACTGCACACACTGGGTGGGCCCTAATGCCGTTCCATTTTACGGCGCTGATAGGAGTCATTTTTACGTGTTTTTAAGCCCCTTTGCGTTTATGTTTTAGGTTCATTTATCACTTGATTTTGTCACTTGTGCGTTTAATTCGTGCATTAAGTGATTTCAGGCCTTAAGTGGATACAATTGAAGAAAGGGTGGAAAAATGATGTATAAAACAAGTTTACGCCAAGATGTTTACACCTCCACGACCAAACAAGCAAGAAATAAGTTGGAGTTAGCCAAAATCATGTTTTAGTACCATTTCCGCACACCTGGGCGCCAAATCAGAAACAACCTCCACGTTGGAACGCCATTTTCATATTTTTAGAGACAGAATTGGATGAAGTGTCCTTCTACAAAGTTTTAGATCTATGTCTTATCTTTACATGGGTACTTGAATCATCCAATTCGGAGATCTGTGGAGACAATTATGAATAAAACACTATCCCTGCGCTGGAAAACACGAAAGTGGCAGCTCATGTTCTTGTTAGGTGGAAAACAAGAGAATGGTAGGTGAAAATTCTTGGTAGGTGGAAATTCTTGTTAGATGGAAAACAAGAGAATGGTAGGTGCAAATTTTTGGTAGGTAGAAATTCTTGGTAGGAGGAAAGAAAGAGAAGGGTAGCTCAAATTCTTGGTAGGTGGATTTTTGGGTATTTAAAGGGGAGTGGGGAGCTCACTTGAGATCATCAAAAAAATCATCCTTTGAGAGTGTGAGGACGATAATTCAGGGGTTTGGGGGAGCATTCTCTTGGTTTTGAGTCATCCTATCATCATACTTGAAGAGCTAAGAAGAGGAAAAGGAGGGATTCAAGCTTCCAATCAAGAATCGATCATCAATCCAAAATAGGGAGTTTCTTAGTTTGATATTCATCTTTATCTATGAGAAATTCTATGTTTTTATTGTTTTTCCAATTTCAATTATGAACTAATTTTCCCTTAACTAGGGCCATGTGAAGGCCAAAGTTATGAGTATATATATATGATATTATTCTTCGTATTAATTCTACAATTGCTTTGTGTTTTGATTTTGTGCGTAATTACTTGCATATGTTTGATCGCCATATGTTTGTCATATTGCCTAACTTAATAGTTTGAAAGAATATAAGTTAGGGTTCAAAGAAATCATCACATCATCCGTAAAAAATAGGGAATTGCCCCTAGAGATAGGTAGAGATTCCCGGGTGCAGTTAGCCGAATTTATTCGGGGAAATTCTAGAACTTGAATGCATGATTATTGATTAAATTCTCGGATAGACATATTTAGAGAACTGTCAATTTATCATAGGATTATTACAGCGGAGACATCGGGTAGTAATTAATTAAGGAATTTTCATCAAAGCAATAGTAGTCTAATAATACGAAGAATAGTTCATATTTATATTAACAAGTAAATTTGGTTGAAGCATGTGCCTTAGTTGTTTTATCTCATAAGAATCTAAATCTATTTGCTAAGTCTCGTTTTTACATTTTTATTGTAAATTAATCACAATCTTTTAATTCAATTTTAATTGCTTTTAAATTCCTAGCTTTAAATAATCTTGTCTCTGTGGGATCGATAACTCCGACCAGTCCACTTGCTGTTTAATACACGTAAGGATTTTTCGTGTCAAGTTTTTGGCGCCGTTGCCGGGGACTTGATTTATTTTAGTTTCGGATTTTATTGCAATTTTTAGCTTTAATTTCTTTTGTCGTTTTATTATTTTCTATTATTCTCACTGTTATTTTCTATCTTTAAATTTCTGTTGGTTTGCTTCTTTGTTTCAAACAGGTTGATCTTTTGGTGAATGACTCGAACCTCAGGAGAGGCTTTAGAGGAATTTGACCCTGAGATCGGGCGTACGCTTCGTGCAAACCAGAGAAATCGAGCTATGGCTGGCAACTTCCCTGATATGAATCTGCCCGAGAATAGAGAGTGGTTGCAAAATCTGTTCCAAGCTATGCAACCGGCACTACCAGCACCACCTCCATCTGTTCATGGTAATCAGCCAGCCCGTGTACACACTACGCCGGGGCCTGTTGTGGTCCCCAATTTTGCCACGCCGAACTTCCACATTCCACCTCACATGTTTAGCATGGTTCAGGCTGAACAATTTTATGGTGATCCGAAAGAGTCACCTCATGACCATCTAGAGCACTTCGAAAATGTGTTATCTACCATGCAATTCCACCCAAGAGATCTTGATGCCATCCGCCTCCGATTATTCCATTTTTCGCTTAAGGATAAAGGGACTTTGTGGTATAAGTCGTTGCCCCCACAATCCATTGAAATGTGGGAAGAGTTAGTCGAAGAGTTTCTCAACAAGTTCTTCCCTCCATCAAGGATTAACGAGTTAAGAAGCGAGATCAAGGGTTTTAAGCAAAAACGGGATGAATCGTTAGCATCAGCATGGGCAAGATACAAGAGTCTGCTTCGAAAGTGCCCCGATCACAACTATTCAAGAGATGAGCGAGTGCTACATTTCTTTAATGGAGTCCGGTCTCGGATTCGTCACAGACTTAATGCAGGAGCAGGCGGTGATCTTTTGGGTCTCGATAGCAGAACAGTGTGGGCTAAACTAGAGCAGATGGCACGGGATGATGAACTGTACCCTGAAGATGACGATGAGTTTCCTCTACAAACCCGAAGGGTTGCTGTTGCTCAAGAGGTAGAACAAAATGTTAATCTAGAGGCAGAGCCAACCATTAGTGATGTGAACTATGTCGGAAATTCAAACAAGCCTCAATTGAGCTTCCACATACCCGAGAATTTTCCGAAAAGGCCAAATCCCGCACAAAATTCACAACAAGGCATCTACCAAGCACCGAGGCCTCCGTTTTACAACAACCAAACTCAAAGGCCTGGAAATTTTAAGCCACAAGGTCAAGTTACAAGACCTTCGACTGTCGAAGAAAGATTGGCGGCTCACATGCAAAAATCAGACGAATCATTCGCAGAGCTTCGATTGATGTTACAGGGTGTTATGACGGGAATGAAAGAGATGCAGCACCAATTTGCACAATTATCGATTGACGCAGGTGGAAGAGCACCCGGGACATTGCCGAGTGATACAGAGAAAAACCCAAAAGAGCAATACCATGCCATCGCTCTGAGAAGTGGCAAAGAATTGAAAAGTGCACCTCCCAAGCAGTCCAAGTCCGCACTTGAAGAGGACAATGTTCAAACTTTTGATAAACTTGAAAATTCAAATCTGTCTCCCAAGTACGTACTTGACCAGAACCAAGTAAGTACTTCACACAGCTCAAGTACATACTTGGGGCAGGATCAAGTCCGTACTTCACAGGCAGACAGGGCGTCTTCTGAAACTTTGACTCCTTCTTTGTCTAATCCTATTGAAATACGTCTCCCTTTCCCCCTAGCACATAAAAAGAATAAGAAAGATATGGATAAGAGTTTTCTTAGGATTTTAGAAATTCTTCGAGAAGTTCGAATTAATATTCCTTTTATTGATGCGATTTTGCAGATGCCCAATTACATCAAGTTCTTCAAGGATATTCTATCCAATAAGCAGAAGTGGGAAGGCAATGGAACGGTGTGCTTGACTGAAGCATGCTCAGCAGTGGTGTTGAACAAGTTGCCACAGAAACTCAAGGATCCAGGGAGCCTCACAATTCCTTGCACTATTGGGCAACTCAAATTCGACCGAGTGCTATATGATTCGGGCGCCAGCATAAATCTTCTTCCTTACTCGTTGTTCCAGAAATTGGGTTTGGGGAATCCAAAGCCAACCTCGATGAGCCTCCAACTTGCAGATCGATCAATAAAAAACCGAAGGGAATCATAGAGGATGTCATCGTGCAAGTTGATAAGTTTTACTTCCCGGTGGACTTCGTGGTTCTGGAGATGGAAGAAGATGTTGAAGTTCCTCTCATCCTAGGAAGACCCTTCCTAGCCACAGGTAAAGCTATGATCGACATAGCCAATGGTAAGTTAACTTTGAATGTGGGTGAGGAGAGAGTTACTTTTGACGTATACAAGGTTATGAAGCATGTTGGTGATGATGCGTCATGTTTAAGAATAGATGACACGCTAAAAGCTAACGTGCTATGATAGCAAGTGCACTAGTCGTGTGTAGTAATAAATGGATTGTAAGTCCGGATTGTCGAACCTCAAGGACTTGAATTCTAGTTTAAGATTTGTAATGAAGTGAATAAACAAAGTAAGAATAAATTCAAATAAAATTTGTAAAGAACAAGAACAAAGATGAGCAAGTGATTTAAAACCAATTATAAAGGGAGACTAAGGCACATGCTAGGTTCAAATTGATCAAATATACTTATAAAGGTTCTTGTTGAAGGATTACACTTATATTGTTATGGTGAGAGCTCCGAGGGTAGAGAATAACCGATGTCTCGCGTATAAACTCCTATGCTTAGATCGTGATTTCCCAAATATTCCTATCCGGAAATCTAACCACTAAACATGCATTAACGTACTAGAGTTCACTCGATTAGAATCGAACAACTTCACCCGGGAATCTTTACCTATGTCTAGGGCAATTCCTCATTAGTTGCGGGTCATGATGTGAATTTCTTGCACCCTAAGTCAATTTTCTCCCGAAATATTAACCTAGGCATAAGATTCTAACATATAGTGATCAAGTATATGCAAGATAGGCAAAAACACAAATTCACATCACATAACAATATAAGAACAACCTCAACAATCATCTATTATAAGCATATATCACAATTTGGCCTTACATGGCCCTAGTCTTATGAATTTAGTTCATAATGGATAATATGAAAAACATAAATGAATTAATACACATGTTCATAGACATAATTGAAATGAAAAGCTATAAAAACTCCCTCAAAAGTGAATAATGATGGATCTTGAAGTTGAGCCTTCAATCCCCAAGCTCTTTTCCTTCCTCTAGTTTTCCCCTCCAAGAGTGATGAAGAATGGTGATGAATGGTCGAGAAATCAGATTAGGGGCTACCCCCCTCTCCTCTAAGAATCTGAAATTGATAGTGAATGATGAAGAGTATGGGTTCCCCCTCCTTTTATAGCCAAAATTCCACTAAAGTATGCATTAAGAATTCCCATTAAAGTTCCCCAATGAGAATTCCACCTAAGGTGATGCTTAAAGTTTGGCTTTTAAGATTCCAACCAGCTAAAAAAATGCTAAACTTTCGGCCTTAAGAATTCCACCAAGCATAACCATGTGAAAACTTCAACAAAACACATGCATGCTGCCATTTTCTTGCTTTCCAGCGCAGTCTTAGTATTTTCCTCATACAATACTCCACAGATCTCCAAATTGAATGATTCAAGTCCCCATGTTCAGATACAACATAGATCTACAACTTTCCAGAAGGACATTTTGTCCAATTCGATCTCTAAGTATACCTAAATTACGTTTCAATATAGAGGTTGTTTCTGATTTGGCACCCATAAAGTAAATCTACCAAGAAACACACTTATGACAACCCCTCAACACATGTGCTGAATTATGGCCAAAAGTGATTCTTACCCATCATATAATCCTGGAATTTAGGCTGAAAAGGAGTAACATTCGGACTCTCCATGCCTAGGCATGACTAGGAGGGAGTTGGGGCGTATCCTGGCACATGTACTTTTCTGTTCGGCGCAGCAATCGTATTTCCTTCACAATTATCTCTATAGACCTCCGATTTGGATGTTTCAAGTTCCCATTTGAAGCTAAAACATACATCTAAAACTTTGTAGAAGGAAACTTTGTCTAAGTCGGTCTCGAAATGTACGGAATTATCGCTCGAATGTGGTAGGAGATGCATAAACCGCCTAGGTATTGAAAAACATGCTTGAGCTTGTTTTGTACATCGTTTTTCTTCCCTTTTCTTCACGTAGTCTCATTTATTACCTGTATTCACTTAAAACACCTATTAAATGCAAATGTGACATGATTTAAGCAATAAGTGAATCCAAATCATAAGAATTACGGTCTTAAAAACACGTAAAAACACCTCTTATCAACACCCCCAAACTTATCAATTGCTCGACCTCGAGCAATAAGAGCTATAAGGCAAGACCAACATCATTCAATGGGAGAAAACAAAACAACTAACTAACTCACTTTCGTGGAGTAAACGATTGCACTTAGCGGGTGCAACAAGCCTTTAAACCTTTGAGTTACCTCAAAGGACGAGTTATAGTCTCGTGAGGGTTTGCATACGATATACCCACAAAATCTAGCAAATTTTCAATCCCAACCGAATCAACACATCTCAATATGATCAACAAGAATGAATGGCATAAAATCAACCTTTTAAAGTTCACAAATATATATATACATATCAACTACTTTTGCTCATGTGACACCAATACTTGAAACGACTCCCTAGGGTGTAGTGAAAAATAAATCTAGGGTATTATAGTCGAGAGGCATCCTTACCAAATTTTGGACATTAATTCCATATCTATCAACTTTTGATCAAACACAAGGCACAATAATTATAGATAATCTCATAGCCATTTAAATTTCATTATCTCAAATATTCAACATTCAATTCATATGGAATTTCCATTAAACTTCATTAAGGCTAGATCATATGCAATGTTTTATTCCATTAGGCTTTCTATGACACTCACGTAACAAGTTTTAGATCAATGACTCCCAAACTAGATAGTTTTGGGGCATTAAGTGTAGAGACACTCCTAAGGATTTAATCACTCGAGTATCAAAGGCCACGAAATAAAACTAGATCTTTTGAACAATTCACTTCTTTTGGCTTGAGCATAGCTCAAATTAGCATAATAGTACAGTATATAGGTATGAAACTTTTCACCTCCGGTACGTATTAGCCTGACCACTTTTGGTCATACCAAAATTCAACCTTTTCAATTCATTGTTAGCATATAAAATTACTACTCAACTTATAACTTTATGAGAAATCTAAGTTAATATTTCTGGGAATAATTCCTTAAGTGTCTCAAGATGGTTATCCTCTCAACTCCTCTACCTTCGATTTAAGTGCATTGTGAATCATCTAAAGAATCAATTCTAGTCTAAGGTCTCCACGAGCAATTTCAAAGATATATATTCCATTAAATTCAAATTATTTCAAGAATTCATGCCATTTTTCCAAGTCAATCAATTTCAATGCATCAATTGGAAGGACTAAAAAATTTTCATGCTTGATTTTCTCAACAAAGAAGCATATAAACATGATATCAAACAAACTTTCCCTAAAATTAAGCTAAAAATTAGGATTGCACCATCAAAGTTCAAAATAAGTACTCTTCTAAACACCCCCAAACTTAAATCCAACATTGTCCCCAATGTTGTTACAACAAGCATACACAACAGTAAAAGAACACTTACAACCAAGGATGTTGAAAAACATCCTTAAACTTCCAATACATAATCCTATAGCTTCTCCTCCTCTCGAGTAAAATGAGCATGGTCAAAATTTGCATCATATCTAACACTTCAACTTTTCAAACCATCAAGCATAAGAAAACATACATGCCAAAAGTGCATGTTTGAACACAACATAAAGAAACAAACTAAACAAAACAAAAACAAAATCAAAAAAAAAAAAAACAAACTTACAAACTTGGGTTGCCTCCCAAGAAGCGCTAGTTTAGAGTCAGTAGCTCGACTTTGTGCTCTTTGAGGTTCAAATAGGTGGTCCATTTAACACGACCAAATCCTTGTCATGCCTCCTTTTAGCTCCAATGTCTACTTGTTTCCACTCACATTGCGGGATTTTGCAATAAGCCCTTTGTATTAGATGAGTCTTTTCAATCTTACGAGCATGGCGATGGGGTGGAATGTATTTCATGCATAAATCTTCTTTTCCCTCTTTGTTGTGTTTATCATAGGGAATCTCATCCTCCAACTCGAGTGTGCCCTTAGCCTTGCCATTTGCACATTTCTCATCAAGAGAAGGGTTAATAACATCGATATTGGAACAAGTAAGATCATCCATAGATGGTTTCCTGTTATTAGAAGCATCAAATATCACTTTTACATCTCCTACCCTCAATGATAACTTACCTTTTCCCATGTCGATTTTGGCATTGCTAGTGACTAGGAAAGGTCTTCCTAGAATCAAGGGCATCTCAACATCTTCCTCCATATCAAGGACCACAAAGTCAACCCGGAAAAAGAATTTGTCAACTTGTACAATAACATCTTCTATTATCCCCTTTGGTCTCTTAATTGATCCATTGGCGAGTTGGAGGCTCATTGATGTCGGTTTGGGATTTCCAAGGCCCAACTTCTTGAAGAGAGAATACGGGAGGAGATTGATACTTGCTCCCGTATCGCAAATAACCTTTTCAAAAGTAAGAGGGCCAATGGTGCACGAAATGGTGAGCCTCCCCGGGTCCTCACAAAGAGTCGCCACAATCCTACGGAAAATCTGATCCATATCCTTCTTTTTCGTTTTTTGTGCATTTGGAAATGGAAGACGAACCTCGATGGGATGATGCGTTGGAGTTGAAGGGCCAGCTGTGGAGGATACAGAATGTGGCGCTTGGGCGTGACAATCGGCGCCTTGGCGCAGCGACAAGGGCGCCTGGGCGTGGATGGATGGGCCCTCGGGCGCATCAGTGCGAACATTATCACCTTTTACCTGTTCGCCACTTCTCAAGGTAATTCCATAGCATTGCTCTTTCGGGTTCTTTTCCGTGTCACTTGGTAAAGTTCCCGGGGCTCTCTCGCTGATTGTCTTTGCCATTTGACCCATTTGTGTCTTCAAATTCTTCATATCCATCATTAAATCCTTCATCATAGTACGGAGTTTGTTGATTACTGAATCCGATTTCTTTATTTCCTCATCAAGACGTTCATCGGTTGTAGGAGGCCTAACTTGCCTTTGTACATGAGGATTACCTTGCCTTTGAGCTTGGTTATTGTTGAATGGGGGCCTTGGTGCTTGATAGACGCCGGGATGGGCATTTTGTGCCGGATTGGGCCTCCTTGGAAAATTTTCGGGCACATGGAAGTTCAATTGAGGTCGATTGGCATTTCCAACATAGTTTACATTGCCAACCATTGTTTCCAAAGCAACTTCTTCGCCCAACTCTTGAACACAAGCAATCTTTTTAGTGGGTGTGATTTCTTCATCATCGGGATAGAGTTCATCTTCCCGGGCTAATTGCTCAATCTTGTCCCACACACTTTGGCAATCGAGCCCAAGGAGATCACCACCGGCGCCGGCATTGAGCCTATTTCGGATGCGCGAACGGACTCCATCATGGAATCGTAATACTTGCTCGCTCAATCTTAGGTTGTGATCCGGACATTTTCGGAGCATGTTTTTATATCTAGCCCATGCCTCGGCTAAGGACTCATGATTCCCCTGCTTAAACTCCTTAATGTTGCTCCTTAGCTCATTGATTTTGGAGGGTGGAAAGAATTTGCTCAAAAAGGCATCGACCAATTGTCCCCATGTTGTGATGGATTGGGGTGGTAGAGATTTGTACCACATGGTCGCCCTTTCCTTTAATGAGAAGTGGAAGACTCTTAGACGAATTGCATCGAGATCCCGTGGATGAAATTGGGTAGTCATGAGAGTATCGTGTAAAGTCTCCAAATGCTCATGAGGTGATTCATGGGGCTCTCCATAGAAGGGTTCGCTTTGCACCATGCTAAAGATGTGTGACAGAATGTGATAATTTGGTGCAAACAAATTTGGAAAGACTACGGGCCCCGGTATAGTGTGGACCCTTGGAGGTAGACTTTCTCGGACCGATGGAAGTCTTTGAGGAGGTGCCGGTTGCATAGCTTGGAATAGATTTTGCAACCATTCCCTGTTTTCCGGGAGATTTATGTCGGGAAAATTCCCATTTGGATTTAGATTGTCGGCCATTTCTTGAGCGCGTCTACTAGATCGAAGAACACGCTCTATCTCCGGCTCAAAATTGTATAGAGGCTCGTTAGAAGAGCGGGTCATGCACCACAAATTACACCTAACAATTAAATACAAAAAAACAAAATTAGAATAATAAAATAAAAGAAAGGTTAGAAATAAACGAAGAACTAAGAATTAGGAAAATTTAAACGAAAAATCAAAAACTAAAAAGAACAAGTCCCCGGCAACGGCGCCAAAAACTTGACACGCTAAAAGCTAACGTGCTATGATAGCAAGTGCACTAGTCGTGTGTAGTAATAAATGGATAGTAAGTCCGGATTGTCGAACCTCAAGGACTTGAATTTTAGTTTAAGATTTGTAATGAAGTGAATAAACAAAGTAAGAATAAATTCAAATAAAATTTGTAAAGAACAAGAACAAAGATGAGCAAGTGATTTAAAACCAATTATAAAGGGAGACTAAGGCACATGCTAGGTTCAAATTGATCAAATATACTTATAAAGGTTCTTGTTGAAGGATTACACTTATATTGTTATGGTGAGAGCTCCGAGGGTAGAGAATAACCGATGTCTCGCGTATAAACTCCTATGCTTAGATCGTGATTTCCCAAATATTCCTATCCGGAAATCTAACCACTAAACATGCATTAACGTACTAGAGTTCACTCGATTAGAATCGAACAACTTCACCTGGGAATCTTTACCTATGTCTAGGGCAATTCCTCATTAGTTGCGGGTCATGATGTGAATTTCTTGCACCCTAAGTCAATTTTCTCCCGAAATATTAACCTAGGCATAAGATTCTAACATATAGTGATCAAGTATATGCAAGATAGGCAAAAACACAAATTCACATCACATAACAATATAAGAACAACCTCAACAATCATCTATTATAAGCATATATCACAATTTGGCCTTACATGGCCCTAGTCTTATGAATTTAGTTCATAATGGATAATATGAAAAACATAAATGAATTAATACACATGTTCATAGACATAATTGAAATGAAAAGCTATAAAAACTCCCTCAAAAGTGAATAATGATGGATCTTGAAGTTGAGCCTTCAATCCCCAAGCTCTTTTCCTTCCTCTAGTTTTCCCCTCCAAGAGTGATGAAGAATGGTGATGAATGGTCGAGAAATCAGATTAGGGGCTACCCCCCTCTCCTCTAAGAATCTGAAATTGATAGTGAATGATGAAGAGTATGGGTTCCCCCTCCTTTTATAGCCAAAATTCCACTAAAGTATGCATTAAGAATTCCCATTAAAGTTCCCCAATGAGAATTCCACCTAAGGTGATGCTTAAAGTTTGGCTTTTAAGATTCCAACCAGCTAAAAAATGCTAAACTTTCGGCCTTAAGAATTCCACCAAGCATAACCATGTGAAAACTTCAACAAAACACATGCATGCTGCCATTTTCTTGCTTTCCAGCGCAGTCTTAGTATTTTCCTCATACAATTCTCCACAGATCTCCAAATTGGATGATTCAAGTCCCCATGTTCAGATACAACATAGATCTACAACTTTCCAGAAGGACATTTTGTCCAATTCAGTCTCTAAGTATACCTAAATTACGTTTCAATATGGAGGTTGTTTCTGATTTGGCACCCATAAAGTAAATCTACCAAGAAACACACTTATGACAACCCCTCAACACATGTGCTGAATTATGGCCAAAAGTGATTCTTACCCATCATATAATGCTGGAATTTAGGCTGAAAAGGAGTAACATTCGGACTATCCATGCCTAGGCATGACTAGGAGGGCGTTGGGGCGTATCCTGGCACATGTACTTTTCTGTTCGGCGCAGCAATCGTATTTCCTTCACAATTATCTCTATAGACCTCCGATTTGGATGTTTCAAGTTCCCATTTGAAGCTAAGACATACATCTAAAACTTTGTAGAAGGAAACTTTGTCTAAGTCGGTCTCGAAATGTACGGAATTATCGCTCGAATGTGGTAGGAGATGCATAAACCGCCTAGGTATTGAAAAACATGCTTGAGCTTGTTTTGTACATCGTTTTTCTTCCCTTTTCTTCACGTAGTCTCATTTATTACCTGTATTCACTTAAAACACCTATTAAATGCAAATGTGACATGATTTAAGCAATAAGTGAATCCAAATCATAAGAATTACGGTCTTCAAAACACGTAAAAACACCTCTTATCAATAGACGCTTTTGATCCTTTGATTATTGAGCACTTTCAGGAAAACATCTCTGATGATCCACTTGAGGTATGCATAATGAACTCCACGGATGTTGAGTCGGCCAGTGATAAACAACTGGAAGTTGTTCATAGCTTAGAGAGGCGTGCACAATACCCCACGAAGAAATTTGAGAAGTTGGATAGCCCACTGTCTAGCCACTCCAAACCATCTATTGAAGAGCCACCAACTCTTGACCTAAAAACTCTACCCTCTCATCTTAAATATGTTTATTTAAATGACGATGAAACCTTGCCACTCATCATTTCTTCGTCTCTTACAGATCAACAAGAAGCAAGGTTACTGGAGGTGTTGAAAGATCACAAAAAAGCCTTTGGATGGAAGATTGCTGATATCAAGGGGATTAGCCCAACCATCTGTATGCATAAGATTTTAATGGAAAAAAGCTCAAGGCCCACTATACAACCACAAAGGAGGTCTAATCCTCAAATTCAAGAAGTGGTGAAGAAAGAGGTAATCAAGTTACTCGATGCCGGCATTATCTTCCCTATCTCTGATAGTCCATGGGTAAGTCCAACGCAGGTAGTGCCCAAGAAAGGAGGTACGACAGTAGTTCGTAATGACAATAATGAGTTAATTCAATCTAGAATTGTCACTGGTTTTAGGGTTTGCATAGACTATCGTAAATTGAATGAATATACCCGAAAAGACCACTTTCCCCTCCCCTTTATCGATCAAATGTTAGAAAGATTAGCCGGGCATGAATATTACTGTTTTTTGGATGGGTACTCCGGCTATAACCAAATTGCTATTACACCCGAGGATCAAGAGAAAACTACTTTCACTTGTCCTTACGGCACTTTTGCTTATAGGCGTATGCCTTTTGGCTTATGTAATGCACCTGCTACTTTTCAAAGATGCATGATGGCTATATTTCATGACATGGTCGAGCAATTTCTTGAAATCTTCATGGATGATTTTTCTGTTTTTGGCTCTACATATGATAGATGTTTGCACAATCTAACCTTAGTTTTGCAGAGGTGTGAGGAGACTGGTCTAGTCTTAAATTGGGAAAAGTGTCATTTCATGGTACAAGAAGGAATTGTTCTGGGTCATAAGATCTCCCACAAGGGGATTGAGGTGGATAGAGCGAAAATTGAAGTGATAGCTAATCTTCCACCACCCACCACGGTCAAAGCCGTGAGAAACTTTTTGGGACATGCCGGGTTTTACAGGTGTTTTATTTCAAATTTTTCTAAAATTGCTAAACCCCTGTCTAACTTGACCATGAAAAATGCAGTGTTTGACTTTAATGATGCATGCATGCAGGCCTTCCTCACCCTGAAGGAGAAATTAATCTCATCACCTGTGATGTCCGCCCCAGATTGGAGCCTACCATTCGAGTTGATGTGCGATGCAAGCGACATTGCCGTTGGAGCTGTACTAGGTCAAAGGAAGGGTAAAATCTTTCATACTATTTACTATGCTAGTCGTACCTTAAATGAGGCCCAACTCAATTATGCTACGACTGAAAAAGAGCTTTTAGCTGTCATTTTTGCTTTTGACAAATTTCACTCCTATCTTGTGCTTAACAAAGTAATAGTATACACTGATCACTCGGCCTTGAAATACTTGCTTGCTAAAAAAGACGCAAAACCGAGACTACTCAGGTGGATCTTATTACTACAAGAATTTGACTTAGAAATAAAAGATAAAAAAGGATCTGAAAATGTAGTAGCTGATCACCTATCTAGACTAGAATTAGTGGATAAGAAAATGGATGAGACCCCAATAGGAGATGAATTCCCCGATGAACAGCTTTTTACTCTTTCTTCTATTTCAATCCCCTGGTATGCTGATTATGCTAACTATATAGTTGCTGGAATTTTACCCCCTGATTTGACATTTCACCAAAGAAAGAAGTTTTTGAAAGATGTTAGGCACTATCTGTGGGAAGAGCCCTACTTGTTTAAAATTGGTGTCGAGGGAATTATCAGGCGTTGTGTACCCGAGGAAGAAATGACCTCCGTCTTGGCTCATTGCCATGACATGGTGATAGGTGGCCACTTTGGCCCATCCAAGACTGCTGCCAAGGTTCTGCAATCAGATTTTTTCTGACCTACTTTATTTAAAGATGCACATGCTTATGTTCAAGTATGTGATAGATGCCAAAGAGTAGGTAATATCTCTAGATGGCATGAAATGTCTATGAATAATGTGCTTGAATGTGAATTATTTGATGTGTGGGGTATAGATTTTATGGGACCTTTCCCTAGTTCTTGTTCCAATAGGTATATTCTAGTCGCTGTTGATTATGTGTCTAAATGGGTCGAAGTTGAGGCTTTGCAAACTAATGATGCTAGGGTTGTTCTTAGATTTCTGAGAAAACATATTTTTGCACGATTTGGAACCCCGAGAGCAATTATAAGTGATGGAGGCACACATTTTCGTAACAAGCAATTTGAAAACTTGTTGAACAAATATGGTGTTAAGCATAAATTCTCGACCCCTTACCACCCTCAAACTAGTGGGCAAGTCGAAGTGTCTAATAGGGAAATTAAACGGATTTTAGAAAAAACGGTAAACAGCCATCGAACTGATTGGTCTCTGAAATTAGATGATGCATTGTGGGCTTACCGTACTGCTTTTAAAACCCCTATTGGCATGTCCCCATATCGTCTTGTGTTTGGAAAAGCTTGTCATTTACCTGTCGAACTTGAACATCGTGCTTATTGGGCTATCAAATTCCTGAATTTCGATACAAGTGTTATAGGTAATAAGAGGTTGCTTCAACTGAATGAGCTCGAGGAGTGGAGACATGAAGCATACGAGAATGCAAAACTGTACAAAGAACGGACCAAGAAGTGGCACGACAAGCATATTCTACCCCGTGAATTCGAGGAAGGTGAGAAAGTTCTTATGTACAACTCTAGACTCAAGCTCTTCCCAGGCAAGCTCAAATCGCGTTGGTCGGGACCCTTTCGAGTCACCCGAGTGTATTCTTCCGGAGCTGTGGAGCTTATCACTGAGGATGGACAAGTATTTTTAACCAATGGACATAGGCTGAAACACTACTCGGGCACTGACTGGAGCGCAGACACATTATCTGTCAAGCTCCGAGAACCATCGACTTAAGTCGATCCTGAATAGTCGAGCTATTGACTATAAACAAGCGCTTCTTGGGAGGCAACCCAAGTTTGTAAGTTTTTTTTTTCTTTTGTTTTTGTTTGTTTAGTTTGTTTGTTTATGTTTATGTTCAAACATGCACTTTTGGCATGTATGTTTTCGTATGCTTGATGGTTTGAAAAGTTGAAGTGTTAGATATGATAGACATTTGGACCCCATGTTTAGAGATGCTTATTTTACTCGAGAGGAGAAGAAGCTTTGTAACGATGCATTGGAAGTTAGAGGATGTTTTTCAACATCCTTGGTTGTAAGTGTTCTTTTACCGTTACGTATACTTGTTGTAACAACATTGAGGACAATGTTGGATTTGAGTTTGGGGGTAGAAGGGTGCTTATTTTGAACATTGAAAATGCAATGCTAATTTTTAGCTTGAGTTTGGGGGAAAGTTTGTATGATATCATGTTTAAATACTTCTTTGTTGAGAAAATCAAGTTTAAATTTTTATTTATTTTTTATCTTTCCAATTGATGCATTAAAATTGATTAACTTGAAATAAAAAATGGCATGATTTCTTGAAATAATTTGAATTTAATGGAACATATATATCTTTGAAATTGCTCATGGAGATCCTAGACTATGATTGATTTTTTAGATGATTCACATTGCACAATAAATCGAGGGTAGAGGAGTTGAGAGGATAACCATCTTGAGACACTTAAGGAGTTTTTCCCGGAAAAATTAACTTAGATTTTTCATAAGGTTATAAGTTGAGTAGTAATTTTTTTATGCTAAACAATGAATTAAAAAGGTTGAAGTTTGGTATGACCACAAGTGGTCAGGCTAATATGTACTGGAGGTGAAAAGTTTCATGCCTATATACTATACTATTATGCTAATTTGAGCTAAGCTCAAGCCAAAAGAAGCGAATTGTTTAAAAGATCTAGTTTTATTTCGTGGCCTTTGACACTCGAGTGATTAAATCCTTAAGAGTGTCTTTACACTTAATGCCCCAAAACTATCTAGTTTGGGAGTCATTGATCTAAAACTTGTTACATGGGTGTCATAGAAAGCCTAATGGAATAAAACATTGCACATGATCTAGCCTTAATGAAGTTAATTGGAAAGTTTCATATGAATTGAAAGTTTGAATGGTTGAGATAATGAAATTTAAATGGCTATGAGATTTTCTATGATTCTTATGCTTTGTGTTTGATCAAAAGTTGATAGATATGGGATTAATGTCCAAAATTTGGTAAGGATGCCTTTCGATTATAATACCTTAGATTTATTTTCACTACACCCTATGGAGTCTTTTCGAGTATTGGTGTCACATGAGCAAAAGTACTTGATATGTATATATATTTGTGAGCTATAAAAGGATGATTTTGTGCCATTTATTCTTGTTAATTATGTTGAGATGTATTCATTTGGTTGGGATTGAAAGTTCGTTAGATTTTGTGGGTATATCTTCTGCAAACCCTCACGAGACTATAACTCGTCCTTTGAGGTAACTCAAAGGTTTAAAGGCTTGTTGCACATGCTAAGTGCAATCGTTTACTCCACGAAAGTGAGTTCGTTTGTTGTTTTTGTTTTCTCCTTTTGGTTGATGATGTTTTTCATGCCTAGAACTTTTATTGCTCGAGGTCGAGCAAATGATAAGTTTGGGGGAGTTGATAGGAGTCATTTTTACGTGTTTTTAAGCCCCTTTGCGTTTATGTTTTAGGTTCATTTATCACTTGATTTTGTCACTTGTGCGTTTAATTCGTGCATTAAGTGATTTCAGGCCTTAAGTGGATACAATTGAAGAAAGGGTGGAAAAATGATGTATAAAACAAGTTTACGCCAAGATGTTTCACACCTCCACGACCAAACAAGCAAGAAATAAGTTGGAGTTAGCCAAAATCATGATTTAGTACCATTTCCGCACACCTGGGCGCCAAATCAGAAACAACCTCCACGTTGGAACGCCATTTTGATATTTTTAGAGACAGAATTGGATGAAGTGTCCTTCTACAAAGTTTTAGATCTATGTCTTATCTTTACATGGGTACTTGAATCATCCAATTCGGAGATCTGTGGAGACAATTATGAATAAAACACTATCCCTGCGCTGGAAAACACGAAAGTGGCAGCTCATGTTCTTGTTAGATGGAAAACAAGAGAATGGTAGGTGCAAATTCTTGGTAGGTGGAAATTCTTTTTAGGTGGAAAACAAGAGAATGGTAGGTGCAAATTTTTGGTAGGTAGAAATTCTTGGTAGGAGGAAAGAAAGAGAAGGGTAGCTCAAATTCTTGGTAGGTGGATTTTTGGGTATTTAAAGGGGAGTGGGGAGCTCACTTGAGATCATCAAAAAAATCATCCTTTGAGAGTGTGAGGACGAAAATTCAGGGGTTTGGGGGAGCATTCTCTTGGTTTTGAGTCATCCTATCATCATACTTGAAGAGCTAAGAAGAGAAAAAGGAGGGATTCAAGCTTCCAATCAAGAATCGATCATCAATCCAAAATAGGGAGTTTCTTAGTTTGATATTCATCTTTATCTATGAGTAATTCTATGTTTTTATTGTTTTCCCAATTTCAATTATGAACTAATTTTCCCTTAACTAGGGCCATGTGAAGGCCAAAGTTATGAGTATATATATATATGATATTATTCTTCGTATTAATTCTACAATTGCTTTGTGTTTTGATTTTGTGCGTAATTACTTGCATATGTTTGATCGCCATATGTTTGTCATATTGCCTAACTTAATAGTTTGAAAGAATATAAGTTAGAGTTCAAAGAAATCATCACATCATCCGTAAAAAATAGGGAATTGCCCCTAGAGATAGGTAGAGATTCCCGGGTGCAGTTAGCCGAATTTATTCGGGGAAATTCTAGAACTTGAATGCATGATTATTGATTAAATTCTCGGATAGACATATTTAGAGAACTGTCAATTTATCATAGGATTATTACAGCCGAGACATCGGGTAGTAATTAATTAAGGAATTTTCACCAAAGCAATAGTAGTCTAATAATACGAAGAATAGTTCATATTTATATTAACAAGTAAATTTGGTTGAAGCATGTGCCTTAGTTGTTTTATCTCATAAGAATCTAAATCTATTTGCTAAGTCTCGTTTTCACATTTTTATTGTAAATTAATCACAATCTTTTAATTCAATTTTAATTGCTTTTAAATTCCTAGCTTTAAATAATCTTGTCTCTGTGGGATCGATAACTCGGACTTAAAGTCCACTTTATTACTACACACGACCAGTCCACTTGTTGTTTAATACACGTAAGAATTTTTCGTGTCAGGCGCCAGTCGGAGGGGCTGGCCGGACGCCCACGATTAAACTGTGCACTGGCGCGCCCAACGCACGGACCTATTTCGAGGGCCGGGTTTTCGAGACTCGGGCCCTAATGAGTCGGGTTATATTTTTCTATGGTCCAAATTTTAATTGAATAGGTGTTTGGGCTATTTTAGTTATCCGGGTGGGTCAAAAGGATGATGACCCGGATTTAATTAAAAAAAGGGCCCAAATTGTTTTGATTAAAATTGTGGATAATTCAATAAATTAGTTATTGGGCCTAATTAATTAATTTTGAATATGCCAATGGTTGGTAATTTAATTTTGATAAAATTAAGCCCAATATAGTTTTTATTGATCTTTATTTGAATGAAATAATTAATTAATAAACTCTTGGAGAATTTTATTTATTAAGTTATTTATTTAAATAAAGAATTCTCATAAATAGGATTATTTTCATATGAATCAATAAAATTTAGAATTTTATTGTGGAAATTAATTAAGTTGGACTAATTAATTTTTATTAATCACCAACATAAGTGCTTTATTTATCGCGAGCATGTATTATGTGATGGTGACATATGTCTATGGGCTTAGGTTACTTCTTTTGATTATGTATTTCTTTTGATGGGTTGTAAGGGCCGGTTTGAGCCCATTTTATTTTATTTCTAGATTTATGTATAGGTTTTAAATTACCTCTTGTAATAAATAGAAATAGAATAGGCCTTTCAAGATGGAGATCATGCAAACGAAGAGGAGCTTGGAGCCCACGAAGATTAGCTAGGATTTTCTTTTTCAATTTTATGATGGCCCATTGGCTTGGGTCCTCTAGATAAAAGCCCATGGACATGTGTGTTATTTTATTGCTTTCGATGCATGTTCATTAGTTGTATGAAACATGTGTGTTATCAATATGCGCTATATAAATTGGTAAATGTGCAAAGTCAAACGAAATAAATGTTTTGAACATGAATTCTCCCAAACAAAAATAATACTAAGTTAGTAAGGGGTGCAAGGCATCCTTTCCCTCCACTAAACTTAATAAGATCAAGGATTAAATCCATATGTGGCATCTTCCCAGTAAGTGGGGGTCATATATTAAGATTTAATTCTAGAATTTTATTAAGTACATTGGATGCCTTAATCGAGACATATTTCACCCCAAATATCGTTAAAGGGTTGCAAGGTGAAATTCAAATGTTAGATTATGAAGAGTTATTGGAAATGAACTTAGATAGTCCACGTTACCACGGTATTTGTGGATTATGGGATAAATATAATTGAACCGTCTATTTGATAGATTGATATTTGACATTACTTTAATTAAGTAATGGACCAAATATCGTTAAAGGGTTGCCATCCATTATATTAATTAAAGAACTCAATCCCCACCACGAAGTTTTCATCAACGATCGCTTCCGTCATTTCACAGTGGGAGTGTGGAATTTCAAAAAATGTAGTGGGAGCCAAGTTATAAGTCGAAGTCCTTGATTTTAAACTTGGTCTTAGTTTAGTCCAATATTCTAATTAAGTCTGGTTTATTTTCTGCAGTTATTTGTTTTATCTCTCTCGTTTTTAAAAAATGACAATCAACCCACTTTCCGTATTACTCGAAAAGAATATCCTTACCGGACCCAACTACGTGGATTGGCTAAGGAATTTGAGAATAGTTCTCAATATGGAGTCTCTAGGATACGTGTTGGACACTGATATCCCTGCTCCTCCTGCCAGAACACGTGCCAATGAGGAAGAAGTCCAAGCTCATGAAAAATAGGTGAAGGACGACGTCGGAGTGCGTGGGTACATTCTTGGCTCTATGACGAATGAGCTACAGAGGTCCCACGACAAGATGACCACAGCGAGGGCTATCTTGGCGCACTTGGTCGAGCTCTATGGTGAGCACAGTAGGACTGCTAGATATGAAATATCTAAAGAGCTCTTCGGAGCCAAAACGAGAGAAGGGGAGAAGGTTGGGGATCATGTCCTTAAAATGATATCGAGGATCGAGAGATTGGAAGCTCTCGATTTTACAATGAACCCGCAACTTCAGACCGATCTTATCTTGCAGTCCCTTCCTGATTTTTTTTCCCAATTCGTCATGAACTTCAATTGCAATGAGATTGAATGCAACTTAGCTGGGCTAATGAATAAATTAATCACTGCACAATCTCAATTAAAGCCCAAGGGAAAAGAGACTGCCTTGGTTTTCACTTCTGGGCCCAGGCGGGCGAAGAATAAGAAGAGAAAAACCAAGAAGCAGGCTGGCGAGCTTGGAGCTCAGGGTGGTGTCGATAAAGGAAAAGGGAAAGCTCCTGTGATTCGCAAGCGAAAGGGGCCACAAAAGACAGACAGATGCCTACACTGCGGTGAGCTGGGCCCCTGGAGAAGGAACTGTCCGAATATGGGGCCTGGCGCACAAGGTATGGAACTTTATGTTCATGAAACTTATTGTTCTATGACCGACTTCTCTACATCTTGGATTCTTGACTCTGGAGCTAGTGCTCACATATGTTGTATGAATCAGGATCTGATGAGACAAAGGAAGCTGGACAACGATGAGGTGAAGATCAGAGTAGGCAGCGGGCAAAGCGTCGCGGCTACTGCAATAGGATCTACCTCGTTGTTTTTAAATTTTGGACATGTACTATTATTGGATAATGTTTTGGTTTTGCCTAATGGGTTTAAAAACATTGTTTCTATTCCCGTTTTAGTTAAGAATGGTTACACTTTCCGTTTTATTGATGAACGATGCAACATTTATTATGGTAATAAATTTGTAGGCTTTGTTTCTTTGATAAATGGATTGTATTACCTTAGTGTCCAGAATGAGTATGCAGTGAATACTATACAAAGGAAATGTAGTAGGCTTGAAATAAACCAACGATTGATATGGCACCTTCGACTAGGCCATGCTGGCGAACAAAAGATTCGCAAAATGGAAAAAGATGGGCTAATTGGCCCACTGGGATTGGATCCCTATCCTACTTGTGAATCTTGTCTCAAAGGCAAGATGGCTAGATCGCCCTTCATAGGGAGCTTTGAAAGGGCCTCACAAATCTTAGGTTTAGTGCACACTGACGTTTGTGGTCCATTTGGAGAAATGGCCAGAGGAGGTTTCCTTTACTTTATCACCTTCACAGACGACCATTCTCGATATGGTCTAGTGTACCTGATGAAGCATAAATCTGAATCCATTGATAAGTTCAAGGAATTCAAGGCTTTAGTGGAAAATCAAACAAGTCAACGTATAAAAACTCTTCGATCTGATCGAGGCGAGTTTGACTTATACCTCAGAGAGAATGGTATAGTATTGCAACTCACACCTCTAGCGACTCCATAGTTGAATGGAGTAGCAGAGCGAAGGAATCAAACTTTGTTGGACATGGTTCGCTCCATGCTTAGCTACACTGATTTACCCATTTCACTGTGGGGTCACGCGCTGCTTACAGCTGCACACATTTTAAATAGATGTCCGTCCAAGTCCGTTCCTATGACTCCCTATGAAATGTGGAGAAATAGGAAACCAAGTCTTAACCACATAAAGATTTGGGGATGTCCGGCTTATGTCAAAAAGACTAAAGTGGACAAGTTGGAGGCTAGGTCCTTAAAGGGACGTTTCATTGGATATCCTGAAGATTCTATGGGATACCTCTTTTACCTGCACAATGATCAAAGGATCATTGTAGCCTTACAAGCCCACTTTCTTGAAGATGAGTTCATTCAAGAAGGAGGAGCGGGTAGAAGATTGTTCTAGAAGAACAAAATGAAACCCCACTGGATACATCTACACAGGGAGTGAGAACCGAACCTTTTGTAACACAACCACAACCACGACGATCGAATAGAGTATCTCAACCGCATGAGAGGTAGGCGATAGATCTAATGCAGAGGAGTGGATCTCCATTCTGTGTTAGAGGAGGATCATGGAGATGATCCCTCCACTTTTGATCAAGCGATGGTGGATGTGGATGCTGCTAGATGGCGTGAAGCTATGCAAACTGAGATCGATTCGATGCATGCAAACCAAGTCTGGAAACTTGTAGACCAACTTGAAGGGGTAAAACCAATCGGGTGTAAATGGATCTACAAGAGAAAGATTGGTGTTGATGGCAAAGTAGACACCTACAAAGCCAGGCTAGTGGCGAAAGGGTATAGTCAAAAGGAAGGAATTGACTACCAAGAAACTTTCTCGCCAGTGGCTATGATCAAATCAATAAGGATTCTACTTGCAATAGCAGCACACCTAGATTATGAAATATGGCAAATGGAAGTCAAAACTGCTTTCCTAAATGGATTCCTAGAAGAGGATATCTATATGGAACAGCCTAAAGGTTTTGAATCCGAGGAGCATATTCATAAGGTGTGTAAACTTGAGAGATCCATTTATGGACTCAAACAAGCATCTCGTAGCTGGAATCTACGTTTTGATGAGGTTGTCAAAGGATTCGACTTCATCAAAAATGAAAACGAGCCCTGTGTTTACAAGAAGGTCAGTGGGAGCAAGTTGACATTCCTAGTGTTATATGTAGATGACATATTACTCATTGGGAATGACATAGCAATGTTCACCACAACCAAGAAGTGGCTTTCGAGTGCATTCTCCATGAAAGACTTGGGAGAAGCGACCTATATTCTAGGGATTCGAATCTATAGAGATTGAATCAAAAGAATGATAGGACTTTCTCAAGCCCTTTACTTAGAAAAGGTCCTAAAAAGGTATAGGATGGAAGATTCTAAGAAAGGGTTCCTACCAATGAGACATGGGATACATCTTTCGAAATCTATGTGTCCTCAAAGTGAGGAAGATAGAAAATAAATTAACATTATACCCTATGCGTCTGCTGTGGGCGGCTTGATGTACGCGATGCTCTGTACTAAACCCGACATTGCTTATGATGTGAGCGTTGTTAGTCGATTTCAAGCAAACCCTGGTAAGGAACATTGGATAGCTGTGAAGAATATCTTAAAGTATCTAAAAAGAACTAAGGATATGATTCTCACCTATGGAAGTGGTGACCTGAGGGTGGACTGGTACACTGATTCGGATTTCCAATCCAATGTTGATGACTGAAAATCCACCTCGGGATTTGTATTTACTCTAAATGGTGGAACAGTGACTTGGAAAAGTTTCAAGCAAAGCACAACCGTAGACTCCACCACAGAGGCTGAATACATAGTTGCCTCAGAGACAGCTAAAGAAGTTATTTGGATTAGGAAGTTCGTTGAAGAACTTCAAGTGGTTCCTAGTATAAAATTCTCGTTGCAACTTTATTGTGACAACACCGGAGCTATAGCGCAAGCGAAGGAACCTAGATCTCACAATAAATCCAAACACATAGAGAAGAGATATCACATCATAAGAGAGATCGTTGCACGAGGTGAAATAGCTATTCAGAAAATAGCCTCAGCCGACAATGTCGGTGATCCATTGACCAAGCCATTGGCACAGGTGGTGCTGGAAAAACATCTCGAAAAGATGGGTATTAAATACCACAGCAAATGGCATTAAGTGCAAGTGGGAGATTGTTAGAGTATATGCCCTCGAATGCCATAAAGAGGATAGATTTATAGGGCATAAATATTGTAACTAAACTATGGTTTTTCTATTAATATAAGGCAGTTGATTGTTGTTTTCTTATAGGCATTTACAAGGTGTGAATAAACAACGTAAAGTCCTTGATGACAAGGCAAACCTTCTACCTCCTATGGGATAGGAGGAAAGGCACTAGAATGGTTTGACCCTTGACATCTAAAAGGGTTCGCAAGTCTAAGAAATATTGATTAGGCATCAATAGTGAATAAAGACTTGTATGATGTAAGTTTCGACAGAGAAAGTGTCAGTCGTACACTATGGAAATGGTAGTGGGAACTTATATCATAGACGTGTCAGTTGGACTGATACGTTCGAACATGGCTCGCATCAGTTCATCACATGGGTATTCACTCATTGACAGTCAATGATGAAACTGATAAGTAGTGATAGGTACGTGTGAACATCTGACCTAAGAAATCGAGTTGAAGATGTACTTGTGACATCAAGTCTGTCATTAGAGTAGTTAGATTCAAATCACCTGTTGGTGGAATCGACCTCGAAGTGCGACTTGATGGGCAAGTAGCATTGTTAACTGATTTGCAATATGGAATTTATTCTCTCATAAGTGAATGAGTAAAATATCCTATGCGGTCATGAATAAGTGAGGATGAAAGTCTTTGGCCAAAGCATTTAAATACCTCGACTTATTATGAGCTTAGGCATATGGTTAAGTTATATGAGCTTGACTTTAAACCATGACTCTTACTTGACTGGGATATAAGAATAAAAAGTTTATACACGTACGGTATTCACGGCGTAAAGGTTTGGAATGATCCTATTCATTCATTCTCAATTAGGTTACGGTGTGAGCCACGAGACTGGCTAGGTGTCACTCACACCCCTTTGGATTCTCCCAATTGCCTTTTTAGACGAACCTAAAGAGTCGCGCTTAAAGGAAGTGCAAAAGAAAAAACATGGGAAAAAGACTTGAGAAAAACTCACGGCATTAGATGCCGTAATTAATTAATTAATTATTGGATAATTTAATTAATTAATTAAATTAATGAGTTAATTAATTTCTTGGAGAAATTGAATTATAAATTAATTAGGAATTGAATTAATTGGATTATCAATTTATTTATTGGATAAATAAAGTATCCGATTAATTAAATTAGCAAGCAAGACGAAAGCGCGAAGGCTTCCGAGCCCACTAAGGGGCGGCCAAATGGATGCCCAAATAGGGCTCTTGCATGCTAGTGTTATTGTTTCATAATGATATATATATATATATATATATATATATCACAAGGTGAAAAATAACACAAGGCAACTTACATAACTTTCTCTCCAAGAAAAAGTCTCCCACCTCTCTCTCTCTCTCTAGCCGTTTTTGACAAGGAAGAAATGAGGAGTTTTTCATTTTTGATTCCGGCGTGACGAATTAGAGACGTTGGCAAATTCAGCATTAGAGAAAAGGATCACGTTCAGAATTCAACATACGCGAGAATGGCAATCTTTCTATACACAATTAAACACGAGGATTAGAGATGATTTGGGCTTTGAGAATTAAATTTACTTGCCACGCGTTTTATTCGAATAATTCCCAACACCAACATGGTTGACACAAAGTCCTCCATGGATCTCTTCTAAGATGAGCACTCCATCCTTTCGAGAAAGATAACTTAGGTATGGCTGTGTAAACGATCTCTTATACAGCACTCCATCTATGAGAGTGTACCTCCAGGCTTTGTATTGCATGCGTGCAGCTTCAACTTTGTCACAGGGTAACTCTCCTCGCTGAAGGTAGCTCAAAATGCGTTCTCTCCAATCACTAGCCTCTTCAATGACATACACGAAATCCTCTGCGGTGGCACTAGGCATCGACTATATGGTAACCTGCCTCGTATGGCAGTCCACTAGGGTGCTAGCTAGCTTGGCTAGGTAATCTGCTTTGTTGTCCTCTAACTGAGGTATTTGTTGTATCTCGAAGCTCTCGAACTCTCCTTTTAGCTCCTCTATCTTCTTTAAATACTTTATCATTGACACGCTAATAACTAACGTGCTATGATAGCAAGTGCACTAGTCGTGTGTAGTAATAAAAGTGGACGAGAAGTCCGGGTTGTCGAACCACGGAGACTTGAATTCTAGTTGATGATTTGAAACGATAAAGAACAAATATAATTAAAGTAAATTGGATGTAAAATGCATGCAATAAGAACAAGAGTACACAATTGATTTTAAACAAAGTATAAAGAGAGACTAAGGCACATGCTAGGTCCAAATTGATCAAATATACTTATAAAGGTTCTTGTTGAAGGATTACACTTATATTGTTATGGTGAGAGCTCCGAGGGTAGAGAATAACCGATGTCTCGCGAATAATCTCCTATGTTTAGATCGTGATTTCCCAAATATTCCTATCCGGAAATCTAACCACTAAACATGCATTAACGTACTAGAGTTCACTCGATTAGAATCGAACAACTTCACCCGGGAATCTTTACCTATGTCTAGGGCAATTCCTCATTAGTTGTGGGTCATGATGTGAATTTCTTGCAGCCTAAGTCAATTTTCTCCCGAAATATTCACCTAGGCATAAGATTCTAACATATAGTGATCAAGTATATGCAAGATAGGTAAAAACACAAATTCACATCACATAACAATATAAGAATAACCTCAACAATCATCTATTATAAGCATATATCACAATTTGACCTTACATGGCCTTAGTCTTATGAATTTAGTTCATGATTGATAATATGAAAAACATAAATGAATTAATACACATATTCATAAACATAAATGAAATAACAAGCAATTAAAACTCCCTCCAAAGTGAATAATGATGGAACTCCAATTGAATCTTCCTTCTCCAATGGTGATGATGAATCAAGAATCAAAAGTATTCTCTCCTCTCCCTCTTTCTCCCTTTCTCCCCTTCTCCCTCTTTCTCCCTTTCTCCCCTTCTCCCTTTCTCCCCTTCTCCCTCTTTCTCCCTTTCTCCCCTTCTCCCCCAATGAATGCAAGAGATGATTAGCTTTATAGGTGTAGATTCTTCTTCCTCCCATGTGTTGTTCCTCTCTTGTGTCCTCCATTACTCTAAAGTGTGTAGTATAAAATTCCATAAAGTAAATCTACCAAGAAACACACTTATGACACTCCCCCTCAACACATGTGCTGAATTATGGCTACAAGTGATTCCTTCCCATCATCAAGAGCTGGAATTTAGGCAGAAAAGAAGTAAGATTCGGACTGTCCACACCTAGGCGTGACTAGGAAGGCGCTAGGGCGTGTCCTGGCGCATATACTTCTCTGTTCGGCGCAACAATCGTATTTCCTTCATAATTATCTCTATAGACCTCCGATTTGGATGATTCAAGTTCTCATTTGAAGCTAAGACATAGATCTACAACTTTGTAGAAGGAAATGTTGTCCAATTCGGTCTTGAAATATATAGAATTATCGCTCGAATGTGGTAGGAGATGCATAAACCGCCTAAGTGTTGAAAAACATGTTTGAACTTGTTTTGTACATCGTTTTTCTTCACTTTTCTTCATGTATTCTCATTTATTACCTGTATTCACTTAACACACTTATTAAATGCAAATGTGACATGATTTAAGTAATAAGTGAATCCAAATCATAAGAATTACGGTCTTAAAAACACGTAAAAACACCTCTTATCAATCATCCTAGCTTCCATAGCTTCATATTGTCCAGCTACTTGGCAAGCCACTAGCTGGGAATCTGAATAAACCACCAGGTGCTTAGCTCCTACTTTCAAAGCCATCCTCAAACCAACGCTGAGGGCTTCATTTTCAACTTCGTTGTTAGATGCTCTAAACTCGATTTTTATCGCGTACTCCAGTTTGTTACCCTCAGGAGTGGTTAACACTATACCAGCTCCACTTCCATCCATTGTCGATGAACCACCCACGGGTAAGAACCAAACTTTCCTCTCCTGTTGTGCCGAAGGGACCTTCAAGATAAAGTCCTAACGCCTGGGCTTTAATGGCCGATCTGGGAGAATAGGAGATGCCGAGCTTGCTCCATTCTACCGCTCCCTTGATCATTCTTCCTGATGCTTCTGGGCAACCTACGATTTTCTTCAAGGGATGGTTGGTACGTACTTTCACATGGTATGTGAGGAAATAAGGCCTCAGCTTCCTTGCAGTATTCACCAGGGCGAAGGCAACCTTCTCAATCTCGGTGTATCTAGATTCAGCACCTCGTAGCATTCGGCTTACATAATATATGGGGTTTTGGTCCTTCCCTTCTTTCCTTATAAGCACAGAGCTGACAGCATGCTCTGAGATAGCTAAATATAAGTATAAAGTTTCTTCCTGCACTGGTTTTGTTAGCAGAGGCAAATTAGCAAGGTATGCCTTCAATTCTTGGAAAGCTGCTTGGCATCCTTCGTGTAAAGCTCTTTTATGAGCTCGCCTTGCTCTATGCGAATCCCCATCAGTGGGACCTCCGGATATCATGTTGATGACTCCTTTTCTGGCTATCACCTTTCCCTTCATTGGCGCATTTCTTCCTGGGCCACCTTGAGGATTTTCTCGGTCCCGAAAAATAAGCTCTTGTAAGCGTCCGCATTCGATCAACTTTTCTATCTCATTCAACAAATGTTGGCATTCGTTGGTGTGGTGATCATATTCTCGGTGGAAACTGCAATACCTGCCTGATTTGGGGTTCACAGGCCCCTTTTCAGCACTACGTGACCACTTCACGTAACTCTTGTGCTCTATAAACATGAGAACTTGCGACGGCGATACCTTCAACAGCGTGAATTGAGTGTATCGACATTCCTCAGGATGTCTATCTTCGGTTCGAGGTCTCCTAGGTACAAACTTAGCATCTTTACCATCCTTATTTGGTGGTAATGATTCAGCTCCCTTCATCATGGCTGCCTCCTCTATGTTCACATACTTTTCTGCCCTTGCCAGTAGATTATCAAAACTAAATGCCGGCTTATTGGCTAACGACCTTAAAAGGTCTCCGTTCTTCAATCCTTAAGCAAATGCGTTACTCAACATCTCCGCATTGGCAGAGGGTACCTCCAGGCCGCCGTATTAAATCTTAGAATATACTCCCGTAAGGGCTCATTAGCCTTCTTATGCATGTTGAATAGGCTAAGAGAAGTCTTTTGATACTTCTTGCTACTGGAAAATTGATGTAGAAACATCGAGCTGAATTCTTTAAAAGAATTGATAGAATTGGGAGATAATTGATTGAACCACTGCTGGGCAGACCGTGTCAGAGTGGTCAGGAATACTCGACACTTAACTCCGTCGGAATATTGGTGTAACAACGTGCAGTTCTAGAATTTCCATAGGTGCTCATTAGGATCCGATGAGCCGTCATACTCCAACATATTAGGCGTCCGAAAGCTATTAGGTAGCTCGTCAGCTAGTATCTAGGGCCCGAAAGGGATCCCCTTCGGTGGGTTATGCATGCTCACTCCAAGACGTTGTCTCATTTCTCTCATTTCTTCCTGCATGCCCTCGAACCTCTCCATCGTATGGTTATGAGGCCTTCTTACAGCTTCCCTCTGAAGTTCATTAATGCTTGTATACGCATGTGATGTCCTTAACTGAGGACCACGCGAGATAGCTAACTGAGGGGACACCATCCTTGTATCAACTGGTGGAAACATCATTGGCAGAGCCCTTAGGGCATAGAATATTGGTTGAGATTCATTTCTCATGCCAGCTAACTGGAAGGCAGCAGCATCTGGAATGGGCATCATCATTGGAGCACCCTGGCTTGGGGCAACAGGGGGAAGAGCCACTGTATTCAGAGCATAAGGGAGCGTTGGGAAGCTGTTTCCCTCCCTAGACACCTGGAAAGCTGAAGCTTGCTGATTGTGTGTCGTTAGGAAGCTTTGTTCCATATTGGCCACCTGGGAAGCTAGAGCTTGTGGATTCTATGCAGTTGGGAAGCTGTATTGGCCACCTGGGAAGCTGGAGCTTGCCGATTGTACGTTACTGGGAAGCTGGAGCTCGAGGATTGTACGTCACTGGGAAGCTGTTTCCCATATCGGCCACTTGGGAAGCTGGAGCTTGCAGATAGTATGTTGCTGGGAAGCCATTTCCCATATTGGACGCCTGAAAGCTTGAAGCTTGCGGATTGTATGCAGCTGGGAAGCTATTTTCAACGTTGGACACCTGAAGGATGGGAGCTCAGGGAGCATGATTTATTTGGAAGCTATTCCCCGCGCAGAACACCTGGAAAGATGAAACTTGGAGAGCGCACATCACTGGAGGCCTGGTGTTCATCGTGCCTAATGGTGGAGGTATCGGATCATTAACCACCTGCGTAGATGCTGTCACATCGTCGGTGATAGGGGCGCCATTTCTGCCATGGATTGCTGCAAAATGGGTAAACTTGACTCCATACTTCTAGTGTGTCTTCTCACATACACGATTGAATGGGTCTCATTTCTAGCCTCCTGAATAGTCATCACTGACAGTTGTGAAGAGACACGCACCGGCGGCTCCATAGTTTGGGGATCAACTGACTACTTCCGAGCCAACGATGAGGGCGGATGATAGTGCCGAGCTGGGCTCTTCTTCAGTAGTTGGAATGACTTAATTTTCTTCGGGTGATGAAGTGTGGATTTGTTGAGATTGCTGATTACGATGCTGCTTTAAAGGATCGAAGCCATGGTAATGGGGAACAGAGGTTCTTATTGACCAGCTAGACGGGGTGCATTCTCCAATGGAGACATGCTCAGTAGTAGGTTGTAGGGCACAAAGTGTGTATGATGTGCATTCTCCAATAGCGGCATGCTCTGGAACTCCTCCTTCAACTTGTTTCTCTTTGCCCAGGGGAGGTCCACTTCCGTATACCGGAGGTATAAATTCGGTAGTCCCTCTTGTCAATATCACTATGTTGTGCATCCTTCGATGGCGGCATGCTCTAGTTGCTTTTCACCCACGGGAGGTCCATTTTTCAGTAGTGCCATGCTTTTCCAGGTGTCAGGGAGCACCGGACGCATATACGCTAGCTAAGGAGCATTTTCCCTAGCATATAGCTCGAGGAAGTGTCGTCAAATGCAACAAGTGTGTACTCCTGCCTTCCTTCTTCTCCTTGATGCTCCTTGCCATTGACAGGTCCACTTTCTTGTACCGACAATGTATGCTCGGTAAATCCTTGTGATGCGGGTGCTCAGGGCCCGGGTGCTCATAAGGGATAGATGATAGGAGTGCTGACAGGTCAAATTTGGTGCGTTTTTCATCGCAGTCGCCTGTGAAGGGAATGACACTCCCGAGACAGCTGATAAGAGTGCTAGCGGGATAACTCGGCGCACACACCATCGCAGTCACCTGTGAAGGGCATGGGGCTCCCAGGATAGCTGACAGGTGTGTTGGCTGTATAACTCCTGGTGTATACGTCATCACAGTTGTCTGTGAAAGGAATGGAACTCCTGCTTATCAGCTGTTGGGAAAAAATTCTAGTGCGTAACGGGCGGTGTTTATGAAGATGCAAAATGATAATGATATGTCGAGGCAAGGGTTACCTTATTTTCTTAAGACAATATTTCCCCGCACTTGGTGGTCACGAAATACGGCAATTGTCTCCCAAGATACAATGACAAACGTCTCGAAAATAGTACCACTACAAATTTCCGAGCCTAGCGAACAAAATACTTGTTCCAAACTCTCTCGATGGACATGGATGAATTAAATGCACAGCTAAACATTTAATATGCAAACTTATTCTTACAATATTAAAATAATATTTAAGAATATTTAAAGTACTCAAATTAGTACTAAATCATTCTTACAATATTATAAATAATATTAAAGAATCAAAAGAATATTCAAAGTACTCAAATTAGCACAAAGAATAAAAGAAAGATGATAAAATAAGATGTTGGTGTGTTTAATCTCAAAATATGGGGGTCTATTTATAGAGAATGAAGAGTTTTGGATCAAAAGTTGCAGCTTCTCGTACATTGCAGAAGGGCCCAAAAGTTGTGACCTTTGGACGAAAAGCCCCCTGAAGCAGCTTTTCGGACTTTTCATATTAGCCCCAAATGTTGCACCTTTTTAAAACACCCCCCCCCCCGGACTAAAGGGCAAAAGGCGCCTGACATGGCTCTGATTCAGTGTGGTGGGTGTGTAAGGATCGGTATGTCCCCACAAGCGATGTCGGCGCAACGGAAGAAATAAAGTATGTAAAACACATATATAAAGGCATCCCAAGCTAGGGGGTCGAAGTAATGCACAACAAAAACTAATACGAGTAAAGGGGTTTTAAACCGATTACAAGATATGAGGTTTTATTAAAGTGAGGGTGTATAACCACACACAAGGAAAACCACACCAAAAACTTTGGCTCTCATTTTCGAACGTCACCTCAACATGGAGGGATTCGAATCAAACCACCATAAGCTCCTAAAGAAAGAAGCCTCTACAAGGACACACCTCAAGTAAGTTCATACCTTAAGCAAAAGATTGGCTAGATATATGCTCTAAGGAAATGGAGTCTATGTAGTGAAAGGTGGAAGAGAAGAAGAGTTACTAAAAGAAATATCTGTGGAAGATAATCTTTTACAACTAATCTTCAAGAAGAAGTTCTATAGAAGAAAGTCTTCAAGAATCACAAGAGAAGCTAGAAAAATCTAGAGATGAAGAACTAAGCTCTAAGCTTTTTTTTCTTTTTAAGTTTTCATCAAGTTATAAATGAGAGCAAGAACACCTCCTTTTATAGCCACCAATTTTCGGCCATATGGTGTTACGTGGAGTAGAAGACTTGTTTTTCTTGACCTACCACCTTACTCTCACCTACCATTCCATTCTCAACTACCACCACATGTGTAAGAGAATATTTTTCATTTTCTTCTTCATTTAAAAAACATTACAAGTCAAACTTTGACTAGCTTTGAATTTCAATCTTGTGACTTCATTTAATTAAGTCCAACTTAATTAAAATGGCTCTCAAGTCTTCCAATACTTGTTAATTAAATAATCCTCATGATTAATTAATGGTAAAATTAGTAATTTAAATAAATTCTCGGATAATAACAATTTCCGTTAATAATTAATCTCCAAGATTAATTAATAGAATAATTATTTTTCCAAGCCTACTAATTAAAATGTCTTCCATTTAATCAATTAATCTCATTAATCAATTTCACTTTAATCAACCTTAGAGACGTATTCCATGATTGGCATCCCCGATACCAAACACATCTCATAGCTTAAGAGTGATCTAGGGGACTTTTCTAATTGCATAGAATGATAAGATAAAGAAGAAAATTCCATTTATTAAATTACTTGACAAGATACAATATAAGACTGCTTAAAGAGTCGGCTACTACGCCCTACAAATGGCGCACTGGGCACCTAACTCTTTCAGGGTGTACCGTACACTAGTCTCTCAACCAATAATAAGCCACCTTTTCCGGGCAATGATTAGGTGTGGCTGGTTGCACCTTCCGGCTGTGCAATTCAGCCCCTATCTTTCCACACATTTTAATTTTGACCCCAAAACTTTGAATCTTAATTTATTAAGTCCTTTCAAATTGGTCCCTCAATTTTTCAATTTGAACATTTTAGACCCCGAACTAAATGAACTATTTCCTATACGATCGTGGCCATCGATCATATGATTGTGATCATTTATTCGCCTTTGTTCATATCGACTTATTGATTCCAATTATGAACCACTTCTTAAGTGACACACTTTGTTAATTAATTTCTCATTCACCCGAAATTGAATTTGAGTAATTAAATACTCTAAATTTATCTACTTGAAACATAGATTAATTTGAGCCAAAGACATTCCACTTTCAACATGTGGAATTCACTTAAATCTCTAATAAATCATGCTAAAGCACAATTTACTCAATCAAGATTTCCAACAATACCCACCATGAATGAAATTAAAGCAAATGCAGACTATGCAGACGCAATGCAGACTATGCAGACGCTGAGAGAGTTCGGTCGAAAAGCTATTGCATCAAGAGAGGTAGCTTGTGGCTTTGAACCTTCCTTAGTGAAATACCATCGGATTTACTTGGCTACCCAATGAACGTGATGTCTTGAATTGGCCAGCCGTTTGTGTAAACCAAGACAATGATACTCACACAATAACTTCTCTAACAGATTTTGTTCTCAATTGGGTCCGTTTTGGCCATGGAACACCATCTTGGATTCATAAGTGTTTACTATATTGAAGCGGCCCTCACTTCTCACTTACATAGGTGGTCTCCTATAAAGAGTACCCTGCCGTACCCCGCTTTGTTACGTCACACATTTAGACAGTATAGGAATCATTAAAAGCTACTTGCTTAACCTCAGCTACGCTCTACAGGTTACACTTGTTTATCCTAGGAATGGGTAGGAGTTTTAAACTCCTCAAGTGCATCACTGAATCTTCATAATTTCGCTCTCCCGTTGAACCATGATCTTGGGATCTCCAATCAACAAGGTTGGGTTTCCACTATGTCGATTCTTAATTATGTAGGCTTTAGGCCCATTCCCATCGATATGCAGTTTATTTGATCTTTTAAGCATACATTTGGATCCATACATTCTCATTTGATTTTTCTCAATCAATAGAGACAATGCCACTGAAGATCACTGCTAATGATTTATATCTTCGACGTATGTGTCGAGACTACCATTTTACATGCTATTTTGTGCCCTTCCGACTGTCGACTATTTTGTACAATGTATCGGAATAGGTGGCACAAAATCTAGCCAATAAGGAATATCCATTTTTCCTCAGTGTATTATATCGGTACACTTGGATATATCATATAAAGTAATCATAGTTCATATCATATTTCAGATATCTAAGAACTCTAGTCAATGCCTTCAAAAGGTCATTATGTCGATTACTCGTGATACTCAATACATCTACCTTTCCAGCTTGGATGTATGTGTAGCACCGGTGTCGACCCACCATTCGCTTAGTTATTTTTCACTACAGTCGAAAGCGTAAGGTCCGATCACCCACTATTTGCCTAACTTGGTTTTAGTGATCTAATCACCCACCATTTGCCTAGCTTGGTTCGTCTTGATGATCACCCACCATTTGTGTGGTTCGGATTGTCTTAACGAACACCCACCAATTATATGGTTCAACTTGTCCTCAACGGTCACCCACCATTTACATGGTTCGGTTTATTTATGATTTAACCATTATCATCGTGGTTTGGTTTTACCACGTTTGTGGTTATCCACTAGGAACAATTTTTCCTTATTTCGACTTTTCTCAGTACACCAACTATAATTTGGTTTTACCAAATTGTCTATATCCTTAAAGTCATTTTCTCGGATTTAATTTTAGACGTTTGATCGACTTTCACAATCTTACTCCGACAATTAACATCCTTTATTCTTGACCAAGTTGTGTACTTTGTACAATATGTCGTCCACATTTCTTTCTTCGGAGAGCACGTTTCATAAAATGAAACATTTGGAAAAATTCTCACTTAGAACCTTATAGGTTCATAGTGACAACATTCCACACGTCTGTTTTAGTTTCTTATAATTAGACTCGATTTTCTTTCGCTTAAATGAAACCACGACTAGTTTAGCCTCAACAACTATTTCACTTTTATGGTGAAAATTGTAGGCTACAATTCTAAATAATGCAATAAATATTCTTGACACAAAATCGACTTCTTTAAATAAACGTCACTATCACATGAAAAGAACATACAATCAATTTAAATCAACTATTTAAACAATGCATTTTTTCATTCATTGTGATCAGGCTTTATACTAAAGATTGTCAAACATAGTGAAGAATCACACTTATTGCATTTATTCGTAAGCCGAAAGAGAACTACTAAACATTTACTTTATATATGCATAGCAAAATAAAGTGATCTTAAGCATGCACAATTATCTATTCTTTATCAAGAATAAATCACAAAGATAAAATATAATTAAATATTATATGGCATGCTCAAATTCCCCTAACATGATTACATCATCCATTATTAAATCATATTTAATATTATTCAACACAATAAGTAATCAAATGAAGCAATTATAAATTGATAATTCATAATATGAACTTATCTCATTATTGGTTGCAAAACCAATATTTTGCCTTCAATTGCTTCCACGTATTGGACTAATTTTCATGACACCACAGAAATTCGAATCATCCTTCATTCAATTTGAATTTTAATCTTTGCCAGATTAGACGCGTTGTTGGATTGTTGCTCATGCAAGTCACTTGATAGCATCTACGTAACAGTATGTTTCCTTCATAGGAAATATACAATATGTAAGTCAAAAACCATTTAAGTATTTAAAACAAGAAAAATGGAAATTGACTTCCCTGTTGGGTATAATGACAGCATGTTCTTTCCGCAAATGGTCTACAAGACTACAACCATGAGTCCTACTACTGCCCCTCAATGTAGATTCTGGCGGAAGATGAATTTATCCACAAATAGATTTGATGAATTTTGGAGAAAATCATCCTATATTCTTGATTTCATAATATTTCCATCGGATATTCCTTCTTCAAAAATCACACTATTATTGTCTTAAGTTGTTGGGAAAAAAATTCTAGTGCGTAAAGGGCGGTGTTTATGAAAATGCAAAATGATAATGATATGTCGAGGCAAGGGTTATCCTATTTTCTTAAGACAATATTGCCCCGCACTTGATGGTCACGGAATACGGCAATTGTCTCCCAAGATACAACGACAAACGTCTCGAAAATAGTACCACTACAAATTTCCGAACCTAGCGAACAAAATATTTGTTCCAAACTCTCTCGATAGACATGGATAAATTAAATGCACAGCTAAACATTTAATATGCAAACTTATTCTTACAATATTAAAATAATATTTAAGAATATTTAAAGTACTCAAATTAGTACTAAATCATTCTTACAATATTATAAATAATATTAAAGAATCAAAAGAATATTCAAATTACTCAAATTAGCACAAAGAATAAAAGAAAGATGATAAAATAAGATGTTGGTGTGTTTAATCTCAAAATATGGGGGTCTATAAATAGAGAATGAAGAGTTTTGGATCAAAAGTTGCAACTTCTCGTACATTGCAGAAGGGCCCAAACGTTGTGACCTTTGGACGAAAAGCCCCCTGAAGCAGCTTTTCGGACTTTTCATATTAGCCCCAAATGTTGCACCTTTTCAAAACACCCCCCCGAACTAAAGGACAAAAGGCGCCTGACATGGCTCTGATTCAGTGTGGTGGGTGCCACCTTTTCCGGGCAATGATTAGGTGTGGCCGGTTGCACCTTCTGGCTGTGCAATTCAGCCCCTATCTTTCCACACATTTTAATTTTGACCCCAAAACTTTGAATCTTAATTTATTAAGTCCTTCCAAATTGGTCCCTCAATATTTCAATTTGAACATTTTAGATCCCGAACTAAATGAACTATTTCCTAAACGATCGTGGCCATCGATCATATGATTGTGATCATTTATTCGCCTTTGTTCATATCGACTTATTGATTCCAATTATGAACAACTTTTTAAGTGACACACTTTGTTAATTAATTTCTCATTCACCCGAAATCGAATTTGAGTAATTAAATACTCTAAATTTATCTACTTGAAACATAGATTAATTGGAGCCAAAGACATTCCACTTTCAACATGTGGAATTCACTTAAATCTCTAATAAATCATGCTAAAGCACAATTTACTCATTCAAGATTTCCAACAACAGCTAGCTAAGGCACATTTCTCTATTGGAGACCACCTTGGTTTCACATCAGGGAATGTGGGACGTGCGTGGCTAGATTCTATCCAAAACTCCGGTACGCCGGTCTTCTCCATGGCTAGGTCTCTTGCTAAGATTTTCTTCCATATCTTTGGGCACTGTTTCTCAAAGGATCCCATCAGAATCCGACTTTACTTCCTTCTAAAAAGCTTTAGATTTGCTCGTGATCTTTTCAATCCAACTGACCTTGACCGAATCCAAGACCTGAATCGCGATTTATGATTTTTCCACCAAAACTGCGCAGCCCAGTCCGCAACCGAATTCTGCTTCATATTCACGAACACTTTCGAGCCTTCGTACTTCCGAACTGGATCTAGAAGTCTGCATAAAAATTTTAGGTCTTGGTCTTGGCTTTTCAGTCATATAAAAGTAAATGAAATTGGATGTATGTAACTCCAGCTATGCCGATATTTCCAAAACTGCGTAAAATCGCCTAATTTGGTCGAAAACAACTCTTTTCACTCCAAAACCGAGATTTCCACATTGGAAATTGGAGAAGAGTGAAAAGCCTACTAACTTCTGAGTTTTCTTCGAAATTTGTCATCATAACTCACGTCTTCAACTCAGATATTCCCACAGACGGCGCCACTTGATGCGGTTCGTTTTTACACCAAGAAAGTCCTGCAAATTCAAACACGACTTTATTTATATGAATATGAGAAATCTAATTTTAGAAGACGATTAATTTCAAAAATAAGTAAAGAATTTCGAATAAAAATTAGCAAGAAGAAGACTTAAATTTTCATTTCTTTTATTTTCGACTTTCTCTTGAAGAAGATGAAGAAATACAATCATGTTACAGTCTTTTCTCTCAATTGTCCATCTCCTCTTACAAATGATGAATTTTCTCCTATTAATCTACCCACATGGCCGATTTTTCTCCCTTTCTTGTTGAGGTGGGGCGGCCACTTCCATATTTTTGGGGAGATGATCATTCATCTCCCCTCCTTTTAGGGATATTAGGTAACATGAGATATGATTTGATCCTTATCCAATCTTATCCCTTTTTCTAGTTATCCTTCTTGATCCATGCCTTCCACCATTGCTTCCAGCTATCCTCCTTGATCCATGTCTTCCAGTATTCATTTCAGTTATCTTTCGGGTTCTTTAAGACTTACTCAGCTATCCTTCTTATTTTAGGCTTCCTTTGAGCCCTCTTTCATGAAGCCTCCTCTGAACATTTGGGCCTCCTTTTTATTTTTGGCTCACTGCTTCATCCTTCGTTTAGGCCCATCTTTTAATAAAGCCCAAGACCAGCCCAAGACCATGTTGTAATAATTTACGGGCATATCAATATATATATTATATTATTCACCCATTTATATATTTATTTTTTCTAAAGAAGTTCATAAACAGAAGAAAATATATGCATAAAAGATCTATTAATTCATTTAATATATTTACCTTTTCTAAAATAAAAAACAAGATAATAAAAAGTAAAATAGACTAAATGCGAGATAAAATAGACTGAATAAGACCTAGGACTCAAACACCTTCTGGTAAGAATGAGCATATATAGACACTCTGAACCACTGCACTACGTTTGTTTGTCTAATAGTAAAATGTGTAGTGTATACATATATATCACCTAAAAAGCTTGGGGGTGGGGGAGAGGGGAAAAAAAAGGCAAACCTTGATATTTAGTTATAGGTGGACAAAGTTTTGAATATAAAAAATTTATTGACCAAAAGCGAAGTTTTATAGGCCGCATTGTCGTTTTGGCTGAAACACACACACACACATATATATATATATATATATATATACTAGTTAAATGGTGTCACCGCGCAACGGCCCAAACCAAGAATCGTGTTGTTTCTATTTGTGCTTTGTAACAACGATGTTGAACACTCCTCATCGGATTTCTATACTAATTATGATTTTAACTTTACATTCAAAACTTTTAATCTTTTTAAAAAATTTAAAAAATGTACAATAATATTAAAAATAAATATATAAATTTTTTGAAAATACTTAATATTCAAAAATAAGACCCGTATTATACTATTTATCAATTTAAAATATTAGAAAAAAAGATTCAAATAAAAAAATTACTTCATCAATTCTTAAATTAATAAATAAAAGGTAATTGCGAACTGATCAAGTAATTTTTATTACCCTTCATTTATTAACTTAAGAATTAATCAAATAATTTTTCCTAAAATAAATTACTAAAAATTTATTGTATTATTTTCGGTACAAAAGTTAGTAGAAAATGATGGCAAAATGGTTTAAAAGTAGCAAAATTATAAGCGTACAAAAGATCAATTTTACATGACAAGCCAAACATCCGTCAAATTGACGTACCATTTTGCCACGTTTAATAGTTCAGAGACCTAAACAATACAAAATAGATAGTTCAGGGGTACAAAATGTATTTTGTCCTATATAGGATGCAAATGTAATTATACGTAGCTATCTGCATGGAATGGCAACTTAGGAATACTATGGCCATGTTTGCTTGTCTTTCCATATCGTTTTTTCCATTTTTATTTTCATTTGAAAATGAAAATACATACTCTACACTGTCATTAATTGAAATTATTTTCATTATTATTTTTCACTTTTACATTCTCAACAAATTTCAATGATTTTTTTCAAAATTACATTCACATCACTTTTCTCTCACTCCCTTTTTATCACTTTTTGCTTCCATCTTCTATCATTTTTTTAACTCTTCTCTCTCCTCTTCTATCATCTACGCATTATTTTTCAATCATTTTTCACATCACTAATCACCAATTTCAATAATTTTCAAAAGCACAACCATACACACCTACTTTTCCCACACGAAAAAAAAAACTGAATCTCGCATACATTTTGAAAAATGACGGTTCGAAATGAATTGAAAACACATTCAAACAGATCCTATCAGTTCGACTATTTAAAAACAATCAATTTCTTTGGAAATCCGATGTAAAGGGGGTCAAGTCTGTTCTAGGATAATATATCAACTATTATCCATTGTAAAATTTAAAAAGAATAAAGATTTCTATAGGAAATAACCCACATACTAATTCTGAATCTAAAAATTGAAGGATATTAGGCCCCGATTGGATGGGATGCTATTTTTCATTTTTCATTTTTCTTACAAAAAGTAAGAGAATTTCTATTTAAGGGAGTAGAGATATGATAGAGAAAGTGTATTTGGATGAGTTTTTTGATAGAAAAAAATGTAATGATTAGGTGTGGTGTAATATGTTTTTTTTTAAGAAAAGTTATTTTTTTTGGGAAGTTGGTAAGGATGAGTTTTTATTTTTTTAAGAAAATTTAGACATTTTTGAGTTAAACTCATATATTAAGGGATCAAAAAATATCCAAAGTGATTATTTTGAATCAATATATGTGATTATTTTGAATCAATATATGTGATTATTTTGATGACTTTGTTAAAATATTGGGGGATAAAAGTCTTTTAGTTATTGAGTGAGCTGATTAATTATGAATAATATAAAATGCGACTTTTCTGGGAAAAAAAAATCTGAGAGAAATGACAATAAAATCTATTTTTCAATGAAAGTTGAGGTTTTTTTTTAGGAAAATTGAGTGTAACATTTATTTGAAATATTTTTAAGAGATGCCAAACATATGCATTTCTTTTTTTTTTTTTGGTTTCCCACGGGTTTCCCCACGCCACATTGGGTATGGGACTAATCCCGCTTCGCGGTACTGAGCCTGCCGCTGGCCTGAGGGGATTTGTTACTGGGAGGAGTCGAACACGCTCCCCACTCTGGAGCGTAGTGGTGGACAAGCCACTATGCCAACCCTTCAGGTTAAACATATGCATTTTTTTAGAAAAAAATCTATGAAAAATCGAGAAATAGGATTTGACATGCCATCCAATTGAAACCTTATAGTCCATCAATTATTATGTGTAGTGATTTTTTTTATTTTTTTTGAGTTGGTTGGATAAGTATTTTCTTGAATTTTTAAGACACCAAACTTCTTTTGGGATGTTTTTGTGATTTTCAGTACATTCTAATTGTGAAGGTTTCACTACAAGTTTTGTAAGAGGTAGGAAATATTTATCCAATTTATATTAAACCATTAATAATTAAATTAATTCTTTATTTAATGCATCTCTAAAAATACAGCTACATCATATGTTTTCGCTACTTTTATGTATGCATTGACCACATATACTTAATTATTAAATTAAGGGGCAAAAATAAGAATATTTCGGATTAACACATGCATACATATATATAATAAATTAGCTAAATGCAAGGGTATGTCGCCGGAAAGCAAATGGCCAGCTGAGGAGAGTGCTGATATTTAAGGACCCACCTCGTGTGGTGTACCATTGTGTCTATTTTTTTCACACAATTGTTTGTGGGGACCACACACAATACACCTCAGTGTGTGAAAGAGATAAACACAAGAAACGATACTCCCGATCCACCATAGAAAAACCCCCTCGTGTCATCACCGGTGAGAAGAATTCAATATCCCCGCAACCGGAAACAAATACACATCTGCCAATCTTATCATCAGCAATTCAATTTCCAATGCCATCGAAAAGCAAACAACAAATTGAAGGCGCGTGGTGCCGGAAATAAGAGACATATCTCTTGCCATAGATGACGAGCAGAAGCCAAGCATGTGATGCCGCTGGAAAATAGATACACATCTCCCAATCGTACTGGCACAGTGGCACTACAATTTCCAACACTGCTGGAAATCAAATTCACATGAGTTTCCTTTCGTATTAGCAAGCAAGCGTACAAATCTTAACCTACGCGCGTGACATGCATTGCTTACTCAAACTACATATTCCTGACTGGCAATTATTTGCTAATTCAATACTGTATTCTGCTATGAACTTGTCTTCCCGGACATAAATTTTTAACATGACCACTAACCCAATTTAATATTACAATCCAATGTATATATTGGTTGCCTCAATATAAAGTTGATACTTTGAAGGGTTTGTTTAAATAACAAATTATCCATGGAATACACGATTACATAACAATTGTCATTTATTTTAATATTACAAAATCAATCCGAAAAGTACAGATTGCTAAACCCACCCATTACACACAGGAAATCAGAACACAAATTTGACGAACTTAAATAAACAAACGCGACATAACCAAGGAGACCTATCCAAAGCGCACACAAAGAAATAGTACAATTAAAATTAGTCACAACAGTGCCTAATATCATATAGCATGCGCAAGACTATATATCAAACACACGATCACATAGCGCAGATCCTCAAAATAGGCGGGCTCTATTCAACCCAGCAACTGCACTTTCCTCGCCATTTTGTCTTCGGACTTCTTTTACCTCCACAACAAGCACCAATATTCTCACAAGCACATTCATGTTAGATATTTGCTTCTCATGAATTAGGATCAATGGATTTTCAAGTTCCTGCTGTCTACATTGAAGAAGAGTCTTGTAAACAGAATGTTTAAAAATAAAAAAGCAAATTAAAAGAGTAGTTTGATCAATTTAAGACTTCCAAAGAACTCCAACATATAAAGTAACATGATTTTTACATACACATTTTTTATTCTTTCCGTCAGTAACAAAATTTGAAGTTTTGAAATCTGCTAAGAATTACTCTTAACATAGTAAAACAGATTATGGTTTTGAAATAACTACAAAAATCAGGAACTGACTACGCAAACCAACAATACAACCATGCGTTTTGAAATATATAATTTCTGTGGTCAAATTATAATGTGCTAGAGGGAAGCCAGGATACAAATCCCCAAAGCTATATCATCATGCAATGAATTGAAAAAAACAAATAAAGGCACAAAGCAACTGTTCGACTAAAAACAAAAGAAACAAGAAAAAATACACCAGAACACAAATCACCAAAGCTGTGTCACACTTTTATTTATCTTCAAATATTCATAGCCGAAAGTTAGAAACATGTTTTCGTAAATCAGTCCTTCCAGTCGAGCGTTTAAGATTCAAATTGATTGAGCCAAATATAATCCATGTTTAAAATATACTCCATATGAAGAGTTCAAATAGTATATCTCAATATGTACAATATTAACTATTACGCCGACAGCCAATGTACAATATTTGGACAGAAAAAATCATCAGAGAGTCATTCATGGAATACACAAATGAAAATGCACGATTATTGGCGAAATAGTGCCGTAAATTATCAAGGTGGAAATTAGACTTACAATGCTATAAATGGGAGGTCTTGCTGGTGCCTCTTTAGACTTCAGAGTTGGCATAAATGAGAAACGAGGGGCGAATTCTTGACATCTAAAAATCCATCTACAATAAAACAGTGATCCACATGATTAGAGTAATCCATATTTTGTTTATAGAGTAACCCATATAGTTCATTTTTTTTATTTATAGTTACATACCCAATGTACAAGAAGATGAAGAACTGTGCATACTCTCGGACCATCAACCGAATCCAATAACTTTCCAATGAATTATCCATATTTATGAAAAGCTGAAGAAAATCGGAAAACAAAAAGAAAAAAGATGCGCAATTACTGTATAAACCTGATTACGCCGGGCTGAGTCACGGTGGCGCTGTTCAGGCGTCCGCTGACTATATCACAATCGACGCAACCCTTCCGATTTGTCCATGTCCATAACGCACAAGCGCCCCTTGCATCACCCCCAACACACAACATAAACACAATCGCACAAGCCAATACGCAACACACAGCAGCCAAACAAATTCCAATTCATATCCACTATTGATAAGTTGTGATGGCTGATATTAAATTCAGGTTACTCATTATTAGTTTTTTTACTCGCACTGAGCATTTGACATTGAGGAGTCGCGCACTTTTACACTGCGTCTTCTACCTTGACGTCTCTCTCTCTCTCTCTCTGTCAGCACAATTCTGGGGGCTTCTCCCTAATTTCGATACCTTAGAGATAACAACCCCCCCCCCCCCCCCCCCCGCGCACTTTTACACTGCGTCTTCTACCTTGACGTCTCTCTCTCTCTCTCTCTCTGTGTCAGCACAATTCTGGGGGCTTCTCCCTAATTTCGATACCTTAGAGATAACAACCCCCCCCCCCCCCTTTTTCTCAGCGAATAATTGCATTATTCTATCAAAACGTGACAGCAGAGGAAGTTGTTATAGAAAATAAATGTAATAGCAAACACCAGCAGAAATAATAACAAATGAGATATGAGAAAATAACCTCGATGCGATGTCGGGTCGAAAACAGCAGCTTATTAGGAGAGAAGATGAACTCGCAGAGGCTAAATCTGAGGAGAAGAGAAGGTGTACAGCCGATTATATAGGGGGGAAAAGTAGCGCCGGCCGGCACTGCCCTTCCCGGAACGCCGGCCGGAGGAAGCCAGCAAAACAAATCGGCAACGGCACTGTTTCGGTGAAAACCAAGGACGCAGCAGGAAAGAAAGATGAAGTCACAGCAAAAATTATAAATAACAAAGGAAAACAGAGGTCAGTCAACAACGGCTGACCAAATGGTGTGTAAAATTGGAAACGGGGAGCCCCAAAAAGAAACGGGAAAATGACCAAATTAACAGTTATTCATGCTTATGAATATAAGATAATATATATATATATATGATCTGACTCAAATTCGAGGACTCAAGTTTCTCAGTTTGGAATGACTTGGATCCCTTCTCGAGTATAATGATGAAGTATTATGGCCGCACTCAATGATAATTAAGTTACCTACGTACCTAATTAGGATCAAGCCTACGTAATTCTATATTAATTATGTTATTCAGGTCGTACTCGTGAACGAATCTACACTCCCAATTTGTATGTATATAGGATCGTACTCCTCAGTCTATAGACTCGTCAGGTATATACGAGGCTAATTTTTCAGAGAATATTCTTCTTTTTTCTTCCCCCCCACCCCTGAATGTAATGAGGGGGTATTTATAGAGAACACCCTGTACCAATGGTAGTTGGGCATTCACAGGATGCTAACAGGTGGTAGCAATGGACGGTGGATGACTCGTTCCAGAGGGGTCGGGTCATGAAACGACCCTACCCGATACTGTTACTTAGCGCGGACCTAGTCTAGTGAGTTCAGTTTTTGGGCCTCTGGTGGGCCTAAATTCTTTATACAGCTGGGCTTGGGCCTTATGGCATAGTGTATTGTTTTTACTATATCATTAAGTCCCCACTTCATCAGTGTGAAGAATTAAACGTGTAATGACTTGAATTCATACTGGTGAAGTAGTACACGATTCTTTATTCGGCTTATGTAACCGAGTTGTTCTTCGTATTTTATTTTATAACAGTGGGGGTTTTTATTCAACCGTTTCTTCTCCTCCATTTATTATTTCATATCCTATTTTATTACTGATTTTAACAAGAGTGTTACTTTGACATTAAATGCTCTTTAATTATCTCTTTATCTTGAGAGACGTGTCTTTTTATTCTCTAGAGACGTGTCCCATCATTTGGAGAGACGTGCCGCTACAGTAATTATACCAGCCGTCACATCCCTAATTCTCAAAAGTCGTGACTCATAATGACCTCGGTTACTGGTCATTAAACACATCCCTACACTCTAACCGTCGGATATGAATGATCTCAACCGTTCACATCTCTTCATCTTCTCTCCCTATAAATAGTCCCCCAAACATTTTTACTTTTCACTTTCACTTTTACTTTCTTAGAGAGAGAAAAGTAAAAATCTTCAGCAACGCCGAGTTGAATCCGGATTCTCCTTCATCAACCTCATACGTCTTCTTCTCTTGCTCTTTTTTACTATGGCTCTTACTAGGTCTTCCACTTCTGTTAACAATAACGAGATCTCAAGTTCTTCTAGTGAGGGGTCCGATTCAAATGCCATTAATCGTTTGGTCGAAGGATTCGTTCCACCGGTTGACGTTCGCGAGTCGTCACGGAGGAACGACGGTGAGGAACTCGTAGATTTGGAGGGTCCCGCCGATGTGAATACACACATCACTTGGCTAAACCAAGTTTCAACCGTAAGGCCAACCAGGGAAAACGAGTGGAGGGTCCGACATTTTATCCCTCCCAGTTATGAAATTCGGTTCCCCGGTCCTTCAGATCGTATGCACAAACCAGCAATAGGTTTTCGTACCTTTTATCTCGCCCATTTGATTTCCGGTATTAGATTTCCCTTCCACGCCAGCATTAATGATATTTTATTAAACTATGGGCTTTGTCCCACCCAACTTTTGCCCAATTCTTATAAGCATATAATAATTTTTATAATTTTAATGACTGCTCACGGAAAAGAAGCAAGCATAGTCAATTTTCATAGAATGTTTTATCTTAATCGTTGTAAAAAAGCGAATCAGTGTGGTTTCTTTTATTTTTCGCCCCGTCAAGATGCAATTCTTCAAGCCCATACTCGTGATTCCTTCGGACGGTGGAAGGATAAATATATTTACATCTCTCCCCCAAAAAATGAAAATTGGCTCATTCCTAGGCAATGGTGTGTTCGTGAACGAGAGTTAGAAATAGGAAATCCTACATGGGAACGAGGGTTTTTAGAGGGGTTAGTTTCTGTCCCTTTTGTGCCGGAAAAATTAATGGAGGAGGCCATACTCGTTTCTTGCGGTCTGAGCTCCGCACTTATAGCTGGGGTTCCCAACTTAGGTAAGAGTCGTTGCTTTTACCGCTTTTATTTATTCTGTATATTGAATGTAAGATCTATCTTCTTTTGCAGAGATGGCTACTCGTGTAGCTCGTCTTGCCGCCCTCCGTGATGAGGAAGAGATACCTGCTACAGAGGGTTCCGCAGGTCAGCGGAGAACCAAAACTCCACCCCAACAGCCACCCCTGGAGACCTCTCGTCGGCGAGATCGACCATTGGCTAGAATCATCACTCCAGGGTTTCGTGAAATCCCTGAGACTCATTCGGAAGCACGAGTCAAGATTATTGCCGATGAGCATACAGAGCTCGAGCCTGGTGTTCATGCTGAGCACCCACCCCTGGCTGGAGCCAGGCGAGCTAAACGGAGAAGGGAGGCACCGTCCTCCGACGATCAAACGCTCCCCTGTACTCGACCATCTTCAGTAGAACTCGTTCAGAAGTTAGAGGCCTTTTCTTGGAAAGATTTTAAAGAATATAATGTGTCGGATCGATGTCAAGAGGATCCAGAAAATGCTCCCTTCGTTCTAGATTGGAGGATTTATCCTCAGAGTTCTATACTAGCGGGTCCCTAAGGGACAAATGTGGCTCTGGAGATGTATCGCAATATGCATCTCCCTCGCGACAAAGCTATCCTGATCAAGCAGTCGTATACAGCCGTGGAAAGAATGGGAGTCGCGCATCTGATGAAGGTAATACTCGTTTACTTGTTCTCCTTTTATTGTCTTGTATACTTACAACTCGTGCAGGCTTCTGCTTGTTTACATGATTTAGCTTTAAGTTGTGCCGGCCTAAAAGACAACTTAAGGATAGAGAAGGCAAGATTTGCCAAGTATGTGGCTGAAACCACCACTGAAAGGAACTCATTCACCACCGTGAAGAATGAGTTACTGGAGTCGAGTCGTCTCTTGACTGCGGAGAGGGTCCAACATCAAGAGACTGTAAGGGAGTTGGAAGTTGAAATAGCTCATTTGGAGGCCAAGATTTCTGAAGGTGAGGCTCGTTATGATGAGCTTTTGAAAGAAAAGGCAGACGCATACGAGTTGGGTCGGATCGAGGGGAAGCATGAGTTCCTTGCATCCCAGGAATATGCAGACGAGCTCGCTGAAAGTCATTTTGGAGGAGCCCGTGATTTTATGAAGTCTACCATATTCGACCGTCTACTCCTGTCTAAAGCCCTTAAGGATGAGAAGGATGGCTTCTTCAAATGCATAGACTATGGGAATCTCCTTAACGCCTTCAAGCCAGATTTTGACATTCATTGCCTCGAGGATTGCTACAAGCGTAAGCTCCTCCGAGAATCGTTTTCAACGGAAGATAAGGATTTTGTACCTGTCGAATTTTCGGAGTTTACCCCACTGGCTCCTTGGTACAAACCCCCGGTCAACCCAGCACAATCTTCTAACCAGAGTGGAGAGAACCCGCAAGGCTGAAGTCATTTTAGGTGTTAAGCTTTTGTTTAGTTTAGGCGTTGTTTAGTTTATGCGTTGTTTTTATTTGTGTGCACCGTATTAATATCATCTATGAACAGTTACTGCGTATGTTATTTTTGTATCGCATATTACTAATTGTTTCTCATTCAATTTATTTGGACTCATGCAAACCATGTATTTTTGAAACATGTATTTAAAATTCATCTTTGAACTCGTTAAGAGAAGGAATTTGTATTTAAAATTCATCTTTGAACTCGTTAAGAGAAGGAATTATTAAAAGTCACAACATCCATGAACTCGTTAGTTATACGAGTATTGCAAAACATGCGAAACATATGTTTGCAATAGATTTAACATGCAAAAAATTTCAAGCTATTTCTCATACATAAAATCTTCTCAAATTATCAACATGCCACGGACGAGGCATCTCTTTCCCTTGGAGATCTTGCAATCTATACGTCATCCCCTTTGTTATCTTCATAATCTGATATGGCCCATCCCAATTGGCTTCCAATTTTTTTACATGCCTTGAGACTTCTACTCGTTTTAAGACTAAATCTCCCACTTGAAAGGACCTCATTCTGACCCTCTTATTGTATGCCCTCGCCATGGTACTCTTCTGTCTTAATATATTTGCATACGCTCGGTCTCTCACTTCATCAATAACATCCAATTCAAATTCACGATGACACTGATTCGTTCCCGGATCGTAGTCCAATACTCGGTGTGTCATCATACCAATCTCCGTTGTGATAACAGCTTCAGATCCATAGGCAAGACAAAACGGTGATTCCCCAGTAGATGACCTAGGAGTCGTACGGTATGCCCATAAGACCCCCGAAAGTTCGTCTGCCCATGCCGATCTCATGCCATCGAGTCTGGTCTTCAAGTGCTGAAGTAGTATCCTATTGGCAACCTCGGTGAGGCCATTAGCTTGTGGGTGTCCAACAGATGTAAAGTTTTGCTGAATCTTCATTTCTTTACACCAAGATACAACAGATTTTCCATTGAATTGGGTTCCATTATCAGAAATCAAAATTCAAGGAACACCAAACCTGCATATGATGTTTTTCCGTCAAAATTTTCCTAATTGTAATGTACGTATAAGCTTAAAATTATAAGCTACGCTTCATTTTTATTTGATTGATTAATCTGCATATGATGTTTTTCCAAATAAAATCGACAATTGAGGCTTCTGTAATGCGAGCCACCGCCTCCGCTTCAATCCATCTAGTGAAATGTTCCACAGCCACTATAATGAACTTCTTTTGATTCTTAACTGGTGGGAATGGACCTCCAAATGAAAATAAAAATTCTGTTTAACCGAGTTTAACCGAGTACACGTATCGTTTTTTCATACGAGTATGAGATAGATAGTCACCGAGTATGTCAATGCCCCATTGGTCAAATTGATATGCAACTTTTATCACTTCTATCGGTCGTCCTAGCTGATGTATTTCATTAGAGTGTAATTGACATGGCTTGCATCGCTTGACAAATTCTTGTGCATCCCTCACGAGCGTTGGCCAAAAGTATCCTTGTCGTGTGATTTTTTGAGCTAATGATTGTCCGGCTGAGTGATTTCCGCAACTCCCTTCATGGATTTCTCTTAAAACATATTCCGCTTCAGTTGGGGTAAGGCAACGAAGTAAGGGCCCCGCATTAGACCTTTTGTAGAGTTCGCCGTTCAGCATAGTGAAACGAGCAGCTCTACCACATAGCCTACGAGCTTCGAGTCTATCCTCTGGTAGGATCCCTTGTAATAAGTATTCAACTATCGGACTCTTCCAACTCGTCTCTTCCTCTACAGTCGCGATCACGACCTGATTTTCGAGTTCCGAATGTTCAGAAACAAGTAATGACACAAAACGACCAGCCAATCCGACAATCTGATTGGCAAATTTGGATAGTGCATCCGCTCTTTGATTTTCATCTCTCGGTATTTGACATAATTCAATCTTCTCAAATTCCATCATCAGTTGTTTTGTTCTTTGCAGGTATTTTATCATGGTTTTTTCTTTTGCTTCATATGTTCCTGAGACCTGCTGTGCCACTAATTGTGAGTCGGTGAATACCTTCACATTCGTGATATCCAAGGTTCTTGCCATTTTTAAACCCGTAATCAACGCTTCATACTCTGCTTCATTATTCGTAACATCAAAGTTCAGTTTAATGACAAATTCCAAGTCATTTCCTTCAGGAGAGCGAAACCATACACCAACTCCCCCTCGTCTCGTCATTGACGACCCATCGACATGTAACGACCAAGGGATCGTATCTGAAGACAAGACCGAGGCCACTACATTTGGGTTTACTGTCATTTCCACAAGAAAATCTTCCATCACTTGTGCTTTAATCGACGTACGACTCTTGTATTCGATACTAAACTCTCCTAACTCAATGGCCCATTTAATAAGTCTTCCTGACACATCGGGTTTTGCAAGTACTTGTCTCAAAGGTTGATCTGTTAATACAATTATGTGATGAGACTGAAAGTACGGTCTAAGTTTTCTAGCCGCAGTCATTAGCGCGAGTGCCCATTTTTCAATTTCTAAGTAGTTCAACTCGGCCCCTTGCATTAGCTTGCTAACATAATACACAGGACAATGAGCCCCATCCACATCTCGCACGAGTACCGCACTCAAGGCTACTAGCGAAATTGCCAAATATAAGATTAGTGGATCTCCCAAATTGGGTTTTGTTAGCAGAGGTGGAGATGACAAGTAAGTTTTCAAATCCTTAAAGGCTTCCTCACACTCGTTTGTCCATTCAAATCGTTTGACATTTCTCAGCATTTTGAAGAAGTGTAAACCCTTGTCTGCCGATCGTGAGATGAAACGATTTAAACTGGCCGTTCTTCCAGTTAACTTCTGTACATCTTTCACACTCGTTGGAGATTGCATGTTCAAGATAGCTTCAATTTTTTCAGGATTAGCTTCAATTCCTCGTTGGGTGACCATGTACCCAAGGAACTTTCCGCCTCGTACTCCAAAGGTACACTTGCTAGGGTTTAATTTCATGCCATATTCCTTCATAATTGCGAACGACTTCTTGAGATGTGTTAAATGGTCATCCTCGTTCACACTTTTCACAAGCATATCATCTACGTAGACTTCCATCGTTTTTCCTATTTCTTCTTCAAACATCATATTAATGAGTCGTTGGTAAGTCGCTCCTGAATTTCTTAGACCGAATGGCATGACATTGTAACAATATACTCCTCTCGCCGTAACGAATGCAGTCTTCTCGCGATCCTTTTCTGCCATCATGATTTGATTAAAACCTTGGTAAGCATCCATCATGCTCAAAAGGGCACACCCTGCAGTAGAATCTACGAGTAACTCTATACGAGGCAGAGGGTAAGGATCACGAGGACAAACTTTATTTAAATTAGTGAAATCAATACATATGCGCCATTTTCCTCCCAATTTGGGTACAAGAACTACATTAGCGAGCCAATCCGTAAATTGGATCTCGTTTACATATCCTACATCTAGGAGTTTTTTACTTCTTCTACGATTATCAAGTCTCTATCTGGCCCAAAGTTTCTCTTCTTCTGCTTGACAGGTCGTGCCTCCGGGTCAACATTGAGTCGATGAACGATAACCGTAAGATCGATACCTTTGAAATCTGCAGCTTTCCACGCAAACATATCCGAGTTGTTCCTCAAAAAATTTATCAGCTTCGTTTCCACTTCAGGATCCATCTCTCCTCCGATTTGTGTCGTTTTGTCCGGGTTGCCTGGCAAAAGTTCAATCGTCTTGTGGACCAGGGGTTCAACTCGTGCGTCACATCGCTTCTGTTTTTTGTTCAAACCTTCAATCAGAGTCTTCGCTTCTTCATCTAACACTTCTATTCTGCTAGCCTCGAATTTTCTCTTCTTTGAAGGATTCACTTTTAAAGAAGTCGTATAGCACTGTCGCGCCTCCAGTTGGTTGCCTCGTACTTCACCGATACCATTGTTTGTTTTGAACTTCATCTTCAAATGTGGATTTGAAACAATTGCTCCAAACGTATTTAACATTGGCTGTCCCACAATCATATTGTACGCAAATGGTACATCCACCACCAAAAAGGTAACGCGATTCATTTTTTATTTCGACCCCGCCCCCAACGACACGTCTAATTCAATTGACCCCTTAGGCATAATCGAAGATCCCGTAAATCCAACCAAGGGAGTACTTACATTCCTCAGCCGAGTTCCATCCAGCTCCATTTTCTTCAAGACATCCCAAAAGATAATATCTGCAGAACTCCCCGTATCAACTAACACCTTATGCACCACAAAATTTGCCACATCCATTGAAATCACCATAGGATCGTTATGAGGACTGTGCATGCCCTCGTAATCACTATCATCAAAACTAATAACTTCGTTCCTCGTATTCGATCCACCAGTAAGCGAAAAAATCCTCCCAGGTTCCCCACGGTGGTAGCTTGAACGACTCTCTCTCACATATCTTTTCCTCGCATTCGAAGAATGATAAGAGGCATTTTTACGTGTTTTTAAGCCCCTTTGCGTTTATGTCTTAGGTTCATTTATTGCTTGATTCTTGCCACATGTGCGTTTAATTCGTGCATTAAGTGATTTCAGGTCTTAAATGGATACAATCAAAGAACGGGATGAAAAATGACGTATAAAACAAGTTTAGGCCAAATTGCTATGCACCCCTACGCCTAGGCGCCATCTTGCCCACGCCCGGGCGCCGTATCAGCACCACTTTCCACGTTCGAGCGCTTTTTCCGTATGTTTAGAGACCGAATTGGATGAAGTTTCCTTCTACAAAGTTGTAGAACTATGTGTTAGCTTCAAATGAGGACTTGAATCATCCAAATAGGAGTTTTGTGGAGAGAGTTATGAAGGAAATACAAATACTGCGCCAGACAGAGGCAAATACTCCCAACATTCTGATTTGGGCGCCCGAGCGCCATAAATCCCGCGCCTAGGCGTGGCCACATCCGAGATTTGATTCCTTTCAGCCAAAAGATCATCATTTGATGGGGGAATGGAACATTTAAAGCCAAGAGGTCATCACATGTATGGGGGGGATGTCATAAGTATGTTTCTTACTAGATCTACTTTTGGGAATTTTATACTACTCACTTTAAGAGTAGTGGAGGGGACACTAGGGGGGACATACACATGAGGAGCTGATTTGTGGTGGTCTTCTTAAGGATCCTAGGGGGCAATTGACCGAAGACATCTTGGAGGAGGAGGGGAGAGAGAGGCATTGGATCCATCACTTTTCACTCATCATCATTCATCACCATTTTCTTCATCACTTTTGGAGGGGAACAAAGAGAGAGGAGCTAAGGATTGAAGATCAAGAGCAAAGATCCATCATCAATCAATTGAGGGAGTTTTAATTATTTGCATTTACATGTTTATTTCCATGAGTATGTATATGTTTGTATTAGATTTTCTTAAGGCTTTGATGAGAGGCTAATATTGTAGAACTAAGGCCATGTGAAGGCCAAATTTATGAATCAATATATGTGAAGTTGCTCTTTGTATTAATTCTCCTATTGCTTTGTGTGTTAATTCTATGCTTTTATTCCAATCATGTGTTTGATCACCATATGCTTGCTATCTTGCCTAATCTAGTTGTTCGAGAGAAATAGATTAGGGTGCAAGAGAATTAACACATCATCCGAAACAAATGAGGGATTGCCCTAGAAATAGGTAAAGATTCCCGGGTGTTGTTAGCCGGATTCGTTCGGGGAAGCTCTAGAACGTTAATGCGTGATTTTTGATTAGATTCTCGGATAGACATATTTAGAGAACCGTCAATTAATCATAGGATTATTATGTGCCGAGACATCGGGTAATAGTTAATTTAGGAGTTTCCACCAAAGCAATAGGAGTCTAATAATTCGAAGAGTAGCTCATATATATTGACGAGTAGATTCGGTTGTAGCATGTGCCTTAGTCATTTTATCATACGTGAGATTAAATCTATAGTACGTTTCTCTTTGGTTCGTTAATTGCTTAATCTTTTTCTTGCACTTTACTTTAATTGTCTTATCTTTTATCGAAAATCATGAACTAGAATTCAAGTCCTTGTGGTTCGACAACCCGGACTTTTTGTCCACTTATTACTACACACGTCTAGTGCACTTGCTATCATAGCACGTTAGCTTTTAGCGTGTCAAGTTTTTGGCGCCGTTGCCGGGGACTTGTTTATTTTAGTTTACATTTTTAATAATTCTTAGTTTTCGTTCATTTCTTGATTTTCTTTTATTTTCGTGATTAGTCTAATTTTGTTCTTGTATTTAATTGTTAGGTTCTTGAGGTGCATGACCCGCTCCTCAAGCAAGCCTCTATACGAGTTGGAGCCCGAAATTGAACGAGTTCTTAGGACTAGTAGGCGAGCAAGAGAAATGGCCAATAATCTCAACCAAAACCCAAATGGAAATTTCCCGGACATGAACTCACCGGAAACTAGGGAGTGGTTACAAGGTGTTCTACAAGCCATGCAAGCGGTACCTCCTCCACAACTCCCGTCGGTTCGGGGTAGCTTACCACCTAGGGTCCATACCATTCCGGGGCCCGTAGTCGTGCCTAATTTCTTCACACCAAACTACCACATTCCGGCTCACATTTTTAATATGGTGCAAGGAGATCCTTTCTATGGAGAACCACACGAATCACCACACGCTCATTTGGAAACCATAGATGAGGCTCTTGTGACCATTCAATATCACCCACGTGATCTTGATGCGATTCGTCTAAGAGTCTTCCATTTCTCATTGAAGGATAGGGCGACAACATGGTACAAATCCTTACCTCCACAATCTATTACAACATGGAGTGAGTTGGTCGATGCCTTTTTAAATAAATTCTTTCCACCCTCAAAAATAAATGAGCTACGGAGTAATATAAAAGGGTTTAGGCAAAGGAGCAATGAATCTTTAGCCGAGGCTTGGGCTAGATATAAGGGCATGCTCCGTAAATGTCCCGATCATAATTTTGGGTTGAATGAACAAGTACTCCATTTCTATGATGGGGTTAGGTCACATATTCGGCATAGACTCAACGCGGGTGCGGGAGGAGATCTCCTTGGGTTAGATTGTCAAAGTGTATGGGACAAAGTCGAACAGTTGGCCCGAGAAGACGAGCTTTACCCCGACGATGAAGAGGCCTCATCCTCTAAAAAGGTTGCTTGTATTGAGGAAGTAGTTGAGGAAGTAGTACTCTTGGAACCGGAGGTTGGCAATGTTAATTATGTGGGGAATCAAAATAAACCTCGGGTGAACTTTCATATACCCGAGAATTTTCCAAAAAGGCCCAACCCCGCACAGAACGCACAACCGGGGATCTATCAACCGGGGATCTATCAAGATCCACGACCACCCTTCAATAACCCACCCCCGAGGCAAGGCAATTTCAATGGACAAGGTCAAGGTCAAGTGCAAATGCGACCTCCCACAATCGATGAGAAACTGGATGCTCACATGAAAAAGTCCGATACATCTTTCAACGAACTTCGGAATATGATAAAGGATATGTGTATGGAGATGAAGGATTTGCGAACACAAGTAGGGCAACTTTCTAATGCGGTTAACGGTAGAGCCCCGGGGACTCTCCCAAGCGACACGGAAAAGAACCCGAAGGCCCAATGCAATGCCATAGCCTTGAGAAGTGGCAAACAATTGGAAAATGACACTGCCAGTACATCCGCGCCCGAGCGCCCAGACATGCACGCCCAGGCGCCAGCAGATCCGCGCCTAGGCGCCGATACACGCGCCCAGGCGCCGCCCACTGTTTTGTGCCAGCAGATCCGCGCCTAGGCGCCAATACACGCGCCCAGGCGCCAACCACAAACCTGCCAGATGCAAACTCTCTGCATCCCGCGCCCGAGCGCCCAGACATGCACGCCCAGGCGCCAGAAGATCCGCGCCTAGGCGCCGATACACGCGCCCAGGCGCCGCCCACTGTTTCTGTAGGTTTTCATCCGTCTAATCCAACGCTTTCTCCCCCTATCGAAGTTCGTCTCCCCTTCCCAAATGCTCACAAAAAGAAGAAAAAGGAGATGGATCTGAGCTTTCTTCGAATTTTGGCAATCCTTCGGGAAGTGAGAATTAATATTCCGTTTATTGACGCCATTCTCCAAATGCCGAATTATGTGAAGTTCTTCAAGGACATACTCTCCAACAAGCAGAAGTGGGAAGAGAATGAGACGGTGTGCCTCACGGAAGAATGCTCCGCCGTATTACTCAATAAATTGCCAACTAAGCTCCAAGATCCCGGGAGTCTCACAATCCCATGCACAATTGGATCCTTATCATTCAAGAAGGTGTTATGTGACTCGGGGGCCAGCATCAATCTTCTTCCATACTCACTGTTTAAAAAGCTAGGCCTTGGAAATCCCAAGCCGACCTCAATGAGCCTTCAACTAGCCGACCGATCGATCAAGAGGCCCAAGGGGATAATCGAAGACGTTATTGTCCAAGTCGACAAGTTTTATTTTCCCGTTGATTTCGTAGTACTCGACATGGAAGAGGATGTGGAAGTACCATTAATCCTAGGGAGACCATTCCTAGCCACGGGTAAGGCGGTAATTGACATTGCTAATGGTAAGCTTACCTTGAATGTGGGCGATGACAAAGTTACCTTTGATGTTTACAAAGTCCTTAAACATCCTTTTGATCATGACTCGTGTTATCGAATTGATACATTTGACCATTTGATTGTTGAGTATTTACAGGACAATACAATTGAAAATTCTCTCGAACAGAGTCTTATGAAATCCATGCAAGTGGACTCGGAGAAAGATGATCTAGTGGAAAAGGTTCTAAGCTTGGAGTACAAATCTTCCTCTCATTCGGGAGGATTCATCAAAGTTGATAGATCATTGTCAGGATCACCTCGCCCATCTATTGAAGAACCCCTCTCTCTCGAACTCAAACCCCTCCCCTCCCACCTTAAATATGTGTACTTGAACGATGACGAAACACTCCCATTGATCATTTCCTCATCTCTTTCAGGATCACAAGAAGAGCAATTAATGACGGTGTTGAGATCTCACAAACGGGCTTTTGGGTGGAAACTTGCGGACATCAAAGGCATTAGTCCAGCGATATGTATGCACAAAATACTTATGGAGGACTCCACCAAGCCTACACGCCAACCCCAAAGGAGATCAAACCCACAAATCCAAGAGGTAGTCAAGAAGGAAGTGATTAAACTGCTCGACTCAGGTATAATCTATCCTATTTCTGATAGTGCGTGGGTGAGCCCTACCCAAGTGGTGCCTAAGAAAGGGGGAATAACGGTAATTGAGAATGCGAATAATGAGCTTATCCCAACTCGTATAATTAGTGGGTGGCGTGTATGTATAGATTACCGTAAGTTGAATGATGCCACACGTAAGGATCATTTCCCCCTCCCCTTTATTGACCAAATGCTTGAACGATTAGCCGGGCATGATTTCTATTGTTTTCTAGATGGTTACTCCGGCTATAATCAAATTGCCATAGATCCTGAGGACCAAGAGAAAACCACTTTCACTTGTCCTTATGGCACATTTGCTTATAGAAGGATGCCATTTGGCTTGTGTAATGCCCCGGCCACTTTTCAAAGATGCATGATGGCTATTTTTCATGATATGGTTGAAGATTTCCTTGAAATTTTTATGGATGACTTTTCTGTTTTCGGAACAACTTTTGATATTTGTCTTGCTCATCTAAATGTTGTGCTTAAACGTTGTGAAGAAACCAACCTTGTTTTGAATTGGGAAAAATGCCATTTAATGGTCCGAGAGGGGATTGTACTTGGCCACAAGATCTCTCAAAAAGGGATCGAAGTGGACCAAGCCAAGATTGAGGTCATTGAAAAACTTCCCCCACCCACATCGGTAAAAGCTGTTAGGAGTTTTCTCGGGCATGCTGGTTTCTATAGGCGATTCATCTTGAATTTCTCTAAAATTGCGAAACCGTTGTCTAATTTGCTTGTTAAAGATGCACCTTTTGATTTCAATTCTTCTTGTATGCAGGCCTTTCTTGATTTGAAGGAACGCTTAGTTTCCGCCCCTATCATGTCATCCCCCGATTGGAGCTTACCATTCGAATTGATGTGTGATGCGAGTGACACCGCGGTTGGAGCGGTCCTTGGCCAAAGGAAGGAAAAGGTATTTCGAACCATTTACTATGCTAGTAAAACTCTTAACGATGCACAATTGAATTATGCCACCACGGAAAAAGAATTACTCGCCATAGTCTTTGCATTCGATAAATTCCACTCTTACCTCGTGCTAAACAAAGTGATAGTTTACACCGATCATTCGGCTTTAAAATATTTGCTTGCCAAGAAAGATGCTAAACCAAGACTCCTTAGGTGGATTTTGTTACTCCAAGAATTTGATTTAGAGATAAAAGACAAGAAAGGCACCGAAAATGTAGTAGCCGACCACCTCTCACGATTAGAGCTAGTGAATGATCCGTTAGATGAGACACCAATTCGTGAGGAATTCCCAGATGAACACCTCCTTGCTATTTCTGAAAAAATTTCACCTTGGTATGCTAACTTTGCCAATTACATTGTTACGGGCCGTCTTCCCCCGGATATCACTTTTCATCAAAAGAAGAAATTTCTATCTGATGTAAAGCAATATCTTTGGGACGAACCCTTTTTATTCAAAGTTTGTGCAGATGGTTTAATTCGACGTTGCATACCCGAAACGGACGTGCATGCTATCCTATCTCATTGTCATGATATGGCGGTAGGTGGCCATTTTGGGCCTTCCAAAACGGTAGCTAAGATCCTCCAATCAGGTTTCTTCTGGCCTACTCTTGTTAAAGATGCACATCATTATGTCAAATCTTGTGATCGCTGTCAACGAGTGGGGAACATCTCTAAACATCATGAAACGCCCTTAAATAGCATGTTAGAGTGTGAGTTGTTTGATGTATGGGGTGTGGATTTCATGGGCCCTTTCCCCAGTTCTTGTTCAAATAAATATATCCTTGTTGCGGTAGACTATGTCTCCAAATGGGTGGAAGCCGTGGCCTTGCCTACTAATGATGCTCGGGTTGTCACTCGTTTTCTGAAGAAACATATTTTTACTCGATTTGGAACTCCCCGAGCCATCATTAGTGACGGGGGCACCCACTTCTGCAACAGGCAGTTTGAACTTTTATTGACCAAGTACGGGGTGAAGCATAAAATTTCGACCCCATACCACCCACAAACTAGTGGCCAAGTGGAGGTCTCGAATAGGGAGATTAAGCGTATTTTAGAAAAAACGGTCAACGCATCAAGAAAGGATTGGTCCCTTAAATTGGATGATGCTCTTTGGGCTTATCGGACCGCCTATAAAACCCCAATTGGCATGTCCCCGTATCGTCGTGTTTTTGGTAAAACATGTCACTTGCCCGTTGAACTCGAGCATCGTGCTTATTGGGCCATTAAGTTTCTAAATTTTGACTCTCAAAGTGTAGGTACACAACGTTTGCTACAACTCAACGAGCTCGAAGAATGGCGTCATCTTGCCTATGAGAACGCAAAACTCTATAAGGAGCGGACCAAAATGTGGCATGACAAACATATTCTCCCCCGGGAATTCCACAAGGGAGAGCGGGTGTTGCTATACAACTCTCGACTCCGACTCTTCCCCGGGAAGCTTAAGTCTCGATGGTCGGGACCATTTTTGATTTCCCAGGTCTATCCATCCGGCGCCGTCGAGCTTACAACAGATAAAGGACATACTTTCTTGGTCAACGCTCAACGTCTAAAACCTTACTTAGGGATGGATGGACCAAGAGACAAAGAGTCCTTCATCCTCGCGGACCCTTCGTGATTCTTCGCTTTCAGTCGAGCTAATGACTCTAAACTAGCGCTTCTTGGGAGGCAACCCATGTTTTCTTTCCGTTTCCTTTTCTTTTTCCCTTATTATTCCGTTTGTTACTTTATTTTCTAACCTTACATCTTTGTTAGTTTGTGTTTTAAGTGTTTTGTCTCTTCCCTTTTGAAACAGGAAATGAAATTCGTTACAAAACTATTCAGAACTGCGCGCCCAAGCGCCGAGAAATCAGGCGTCTAGGCGCCCGATTCTGAAAGGGGCGCCCAAGCGCCGAGAAATCAGGCGCCTAGGCGCCCGATTCTGAAAGGGGCGCCCAAGCGCCGAGAAATCAGGCGCCTAGGCGCCCGATTCTGAAAGGGGCGCCCAAGCGCCGAGAAACGCCCGCCTAGGCGCGGGCATTACCACCCAAAGGAATCCAGGTAAGCTGTGTCGCGCGCCTAGGCGCCCAAACACGCGCGCCTAGGCGCCCGATTCTGAATTTAACACATATGTGGGTCAAAACGGTCAAAATTCTCCCAAAATCTTCACAACTCCTCTCCCACGCGATTTCCGGAGATTTCCTCACCATTTCCGGCCATTTCCACCGGATTTCACCGCCACTTTCCATCAACATAATTCGTTGCACAAGAGGCTCTTCTTTCACATCGACTCGGTGCGAAAATTTTGGGGATAAAAGTTTTTTTGTCAAAAGCCCGAGGCCATTCATCTTCCTTGGGTTCTGGAATTCTTCAGCTCCGTAGTTTATGATGAGATTGAGACACGAGGATGGCTGGGGACTACCCTTTTGGTCCGGGGCAAACATGTCAATTATGAGTTGAGACAGATTAGGGAGAGCATAGGCACCCCGACCCCTCAGACATGCGAGTTCACCACTCTTTACAATGCAGGGCGCCTCCGAGTTAGCCTGTCGGATATTTTGCAGGTTATTGGTCGAGAGGGGTGGGAATGGGTACCAGGAGAAGCTCATGTCCCCCGTAGGGCTCTATGACCCGAGGCTGCTTTCTGGCTCGACTTCATCCGATTCAATTTAATGCCGAGTACCAATCGATCAGAGGCAAACAAGGAACGGGCCACCCTCATCTACGCTATTATGTCCAAGAAAGCTGTGGACTTTGCCCGGGTAATCCACAAGTCTTTGACGGACCACTTTAGAAAGTTGAAGAATGAGTTAGGGCCATTGATTAACAAAGAATTGGCTAAGCAAAAGGGAGAAGGTCCCACTCGGAAGATTCCCATCATTCTCCCGTCACTGATCACAGCTTTATGCAAGGCGGCTAAGGTTCCCACATTTCCTTTGGAGCGTACTGAGCTTCCTGGTTCTTATCTCACCGTGGTAGATGACGACTCCCAGGCTCCTCCACCACCAGGTACTTCAAAGAGGCCTCGCCCATCTTCATCCCAGTCTACTAGCTCCCCACAGTTTCCACCTATGGATGCCGCCGCCATTAGACAATTAAAGGATGAATTGAGGGAGGAGTTGCGAGATGAGATGAGGGTGGTCATGTCCGACACTTGTGCTTATTTCTGTCAGCTTTTTGTAGAGCATGATGCGTTTGTCGGTTGGGGGCCGTTTGATTATTCTGCTCCTCCACCTTACCCGCACCCCCCGCCTCAGCAGCCCGCAGATATGCACGAGTCAGGTGCTCTCGTTCCTGACGGAGGTGATGATGAGGCTCATAATGATGAGGGTAGCCCGTTGATTGATTTGGATGATCTCGGCGGCGAGGATGAGGATTACATTGACTGTTTTGGCACCACCGATTAGGCTTATCTTGTTTTATTTCCATTCATGTTTCTTTTTATTTTTTTGGATATCTTTTGTTGGGATGTTGGATATTTTATGTTTTATGTTTGGATGCTTGATGTTTTCCTTCCATGCATGTTTCTCATTTTTTTTTTTTGTTTATCTCGTTTTGTTTTATTCTATTCTATCCAATGTTTGATGCTCTGTATGGCTAGCATTTGTTTACCTATGTAGTGATCGACACAGTGATTGCCATCCGTGGACTTGATTGCCTTAAGTGGACTCGGGTTTGCTTTTCAGCTTCCCTATGGTGACGTGTACTTTGCCCTTTTCTTTTTCAAACATTGGGGACAATGTTCATGATAAGTGTGGGGGGTATACTAGATCCATTATAGTCATGTTGATTCATGTTTTACATATTTCGGTCCAAGTTTGGTCAAGTTTGGGGGGTGCTGTACCTCTACATGTGAAATGTGTGCAATTTTAATTTATTTTTTTGGATAGAATTTCAACCCTTCACTTGAGGCATTGAGTATGGTTAATTTGAATACATGGTATGTTTTCTCTATCAATTTGGTTTTTAATGGCTATACACATCGTTCCTTGCTTATGGGATCCTAACTAGACTAGATTAACCTTAAGATGATTCACATATGCACCTAAATCGAAGGTAGAGGAGTTGAGTGGGCAATCATTTTGAAACACTTAAAGGCTTGATCCCGGAAATATCAACTTAGAATTTTCACATGTGTTATGAGTTGAGAACGTTAACTTCGTGTGCTTAATAATAATAAAAAGAGGTTGAACATTGGTATGACTGAAAAAGTCAGGCTTAATAGATACTGGGGGCGAAGAGCACCATGCCTAGAATACTGTACTATTTTGCTAATTTGAGCTAAGCTCAAGCCAATGCAAGTGTTAAGTGAATAAGGACCTAGTTTGATTTTGTGGCCTTTGACACTCGAGTGATTAAGCCCTTAGGAATGTCTCCACATTTGATACCCTAAAGCCATCTGGTTTAGGAGTTATTGGCCTAAAACTCGTTACACGGGTGTCATAGAAAGCCTAAGAGGATCAAACATTGCACATGGTCTAGCCTCTAATATTTCGAGTTGAAAGTGCATAAGATAAATCCGAAAGTGGAATGAAGTGATAAATTTTTAAGTGGCTATGAAGTTGTATTCAATTCTCGTACCATGTGAATAATCAAAAGTTGATAAATATGGGGTTAATGTTTGAAAAGTGGTAAGAATGCCACTTGACTATAATACTTGAGATTTATTACACTACACCCTTAGGATGATCTTTTCAATGTTAAGGCGTAACATGAGCAAATGTGTGATGTGTATGTATTTGTAATATGAGCTTAAACAGATGAATTCATACCATTGTGTGCTATTAATCATTGTAATTTACGTTGAGTGATCGGGGTTGAAAATCTTTCGATTTTGTGGGTATATCGTCTGCAAACCCTCACGAGACTATAACTCGTCCTTTGAGGTAACTCAAAGGTTCAAAGGCTTGTTGCATTCGCTAAATGCAACCGTTTACTCCACGAAAGTGAGTTAGGTAGTTTTATTTTTGTTTCTCTCTTTGATTGATGATGTTTCCTTATCTTAGAACTCTTATTGCTCGAGGACGAGCAATTGATAAGTGTGGGGGTGTTGATAAGAGGCATTTTTACGTGTTTTTAAGCCCCTTTGCGTTTATGTCTTAGGTTCATTTATCGCTTGATTCTTGCCACATGTGCGTTTAATTCGTGCATTAAGTGATTTCAGGTCTTAAATGGATACAATCAAAGAACGGGATGAAAAATGACGTATAAAACAAGTTTAGGCCAAATTGCTATGCTCCCCTACGCCTAGGCGCCATCTTGCCCACGCCCGGGCGCCGTATCAGCACCACTTTCCACGTTCGAGCGCTTTTTCCGTATGTTTAGAGACCGAATTGGATGAAGTTTCCTTCTACAAAGTCGTAGAACTATGTGTTAGCTTCAAATGAGGACTTGAATCATCCAAATCGGAGTTTTGTGGAGAGAGTTATGAAGGAAATACAAATACTGCGCCAGACAGAGGCAAATACTCCCAACATTCTGATTTGGGCGCCCGAGCGCCATAAATCCCGCGCCTAGGCGTGGCCACATCCGAGATTTGATTCCTTTCAGCCAAAAGATCATCATTTGATGGGGGAATGGAACATTTAAAGCCAAGAGGTCATCACATGTATGGGGGGGGATGTCATAAGTATGTTTCTTACTAGATCTACTTTTGGGAATTTTATACTACTCACTTTAAGAGTAGTGGAGGGGACACTAGGGGGGACATACACATGAGGAGCTGATTTGTGGAGGTCTTCTTAAGGATCCTAGGGGGCAATTGACCGAGGACATCTTGGAGGAGGAGGGGAGAGAGAGGCATTGGATCCATCACTTTTCACTCATCATCATTCATCACCATTTTCTTCATCACTTTTGGAGGGGAACAAAGAGAGAGGAGCTAAGGATTGAAGATCAAGAGCAAAGATCCATCATCAATCAATTGAGGGAGTTTTAATTATTTGCATTTACATGTTTATTTCCATGAGTATGTATATGTTTGTATTAGATTTTCTTAAGGCTTTGATGAGAGGCTAATATTGTAGAACTAAGGCCATGTGAAGGCCAAATTTATGAATCAATATATGTGAAGTTGCTCTTTGTATTAATTCTCCTATTGCTTTGTGTGTTAATTCTATGCTTTTATTCCAATCATGTGTTTGATCACCATATGCTTGCTATCTTGCCTAATCTAGTTGTTCGAGAGAAAATAGATTAGGGTGCAAGAGAATTAACACATCATCCGAAACAAATGAGGGATTGCCCTAGAAATAGGTAAAGATTCCCGGGTGTTGTTAGCCGGATTCGTTCGGGGAAGCTCTAGAACGTTAATGCGTGATTTTTGATTAGATTCTCGGATAGACATATTTAGAGAACCGTCAATTAATCATAGGATTATTATGTGCCGAGACATCGGGTAATAGTTAATTTAGGAGTTTCCACCAAAGCAATAGGAGTCTAATAATTCGAAGAGTAGCTCATATATATTGACGAGTAGATTCGGTTGTAGCATGTGCCTTAGTCATTTTATCATACGTGAGATTAAATCTATAGTACGTTTCTCTTTGGTTCGTTAATTGCTTAATCTTTTTCTTGCACTTTACTTTAATTGTCTTATCTTTTATCGAAAATCATGAACTAGAATTCAAGTCCTTTTGGTTCGACAACCCGGACTTTTTGTCCACTTATTACTACACACGTCTAGTGCACTTGCTATCATAGCACGTTAGCTTTTAGCGTGTCAAAGAATCTCCATCAGTTGGCCCTCCTGCTATCATATGTATTTCTCGACGAGCACCCTGTTTAGGTACATCTTCTGCTTCAACTCTTCTCTCATTATTCTCGTAATTACGAGTACCGTCATTACGGTGATAGTCACTGCTTCGCTCGTGATTACGAGGACCGTCATTACGGTGATATTTATTCCTCTTGTAATTACGAGGACCGTCATTACGGTGATGCGGAGCTTGTTCGTTATAACGAGGGTTGCCACGTGGGCGTTCATTATTTGAGCTATAATTATCGCTTCTATGGTCTTCATTTCTGGACTGGTTGTAGTGACGAGTCTGATGACCTCTGTCAATTGATCTCTCCCGCGAGCGTTCTTGTGAACAACTGTGTGATCAGTACAGTTCGGTGGTACGAGTGACTTCAGGAGCTCTTACTTCTGCCAAAGTTCGATCAATAAAATCGTTCAACACACCAGATTTAATGAGTCGTTCAATTTCATCCTTCAGTTGAAAACACTCTTCCGTATCGTGACCATGATCTTTGTGGAATTCACAATATATATTCATGTTCTTTTTCACACCACTTTTCATTGGTTTTGGGCGTTGAACTTGACTCGTACGTAATGCAGCGACAAGAATTCGTGTACGAGTCGAGTTCAACGGGGTGTAATGTTCGAACTTTGGTCTACGGGGTCGATCAAGGTCTCTCGTTGACCCCGTTCCCTCATATCGTTCAATTTCATGCTTTTCTTTACAACCCCGTGGGGCGTTCAGAACTTGCAAGTTATCCGAGTCCTTTAACTCGTTCATTTCTTCTTCGTTAATATACTCTTTCGCCAGTACCATCAATTCCTCATGGGATCGAGGAGGGCGGCGAGAGAGCGCATCATTAAAATTTCCCTTTTTTAAGCCTCTCATAAGGAAGCTTAACATTAATTCATTATTAAGTTCCGGAAGGTCCATGGCTTCTTGATTGAAGCGGTGTATAAATTCACGCAGAGACTCAGTTGAGCCCTGCTTCAGTCCCATGATCACAGATATAGACTTTTTAGTCTTTTTGTTACTAGCAAAGTGACTTTCAAACTTATATTTCAGTCCTGCATACGACTCTATAGAAGCGGGAGCGAGACTCATGAACCAGTCTTGCGCCCGACCCACCAGAGTCGTAGTGAAAATTCTTGCATTAATGGCATCTGATTGTCCCTGCAAAGACATCAACAACTCATAAGATGTAATATGGGGTCTCGGATCCCCCGTTCCATCAAACTTTAGGAAATTTGGCATTCGAAAAAGCCCATTTGGAACTTCCTTCATGATTTCAGTGACAAAAGGAGAATTGTGGGCCATCAACACAGGAGCTGGCCTCATCTGTATAGGGGCCGCAACTTTTTCCATCCTTGCAAGTCTGTCCTCTTTGTAGTGTACCACTCGTCGTCGTTCATTCGGCGACTCTACCGCCCTAGCTTTTCCTCTTCGTTCTACATCCTCTTGTCGAACACTAATAACATCGTCATCATCCAACGACTCTCCTTCCCGCTCACAATTCTCTTCTTCACGAAACAAACTTTTTTTTGCGGACGGATCTGTACGCGGCTCTCCCACGTTAGGAGCAGTCGGAGTACGGGTAAGATATTTCTGCATTTCTTCTTGAGCATATTCCTTCATCCTCCGGTCTAGCTCTTCTTTTGTCATCGTGATAACTGCACTCGTTCCTCCGTCAGCAGGCATATCAGCGATCAACTCTTCATTCTCCCGAACTAGTCAATTCTTCATCCTAACCTCAATCTTAATACCAACGAATCTCAGCAACCTCAAAGTAAGTTTCCACAGACGGCGCCAACTGATCTGACTCAAATCTAAGGACTCAAGTTTCTCAGTCTGGAATGACTTGGATCCCTCCTCGAGTATAATGATGAAGTATTATGGCCGCACTCAATGATCATTAAGTTACCTACGTACCTAATTATGATCAAGCCTACGTAGTTCTATATTAATTATGGTATTCAGGTCGTACTCGTGAACGAATCTACACTCCCAATTTGTATGTATATAGGATCGTACTCCTCAGTCTATAGAATCGTCAAGTATATACGAGGCTAATTTTTCAGAGAATATTCTTCTTTTTTCTTCCCCTCCCCCCCCCCCCTCTGAATGTAACGAGGGGGTATTTATAGAGAACACCCTGTACCAATGGTAGTTGGGCATTCACAGGATGCTAACAGGTGGCAGCAATGGACGGTGGATGACTCGTTCCAGTGGGGTCGGGTCATGAAATGACCCGACCCAATACTGTTACTTAGCGCGGACCTAGTCTAGTGAATTCAGTTTTTGGGCCTCTGGTGGGCCTAAATTCTTTATACAGCTGGGCTTGGGCCTTATGGCATAGTGTATTGTTTTTACTATATCAATATATATATATATATACACACAAACAATAGGGTAAATTTCACTTCCCCGTCTGACTCATCAACACTTTACTCCCCTATGCTTCCAATTGAATCACTTCATCCCGTAACACTCTTAAAAATACTTCAATTATTATTATTTTCGAGATTTCCATCAATATTGTATCACTAATTGCTATCTACTCTTAAAATGACAAAATAATTAAACTAATAAAGATGTTTATATTTTAATTAATGGATTAGTTTATTGTAAGAATTGATTAAATACCCAAACTAAAATGTGTGATTTTTTAAACGATAATATTGTTTATCATATAAGTTATCATTTAAAAACAATAATATGACATCATTAATTCATAATTATATTCTCTTCGTTTACAATTACAAAAGGATGGATATTTTACTTTTGAACTTATTTTATAATACCTTTCCATTTAAAATATTTTTAAGAGGTTTATTTAAATGTAGATAGGGAATTATTTAAAAAATCATTTTTTAAAGACAAGTGGACCATAAATAAAGATCAAATTTTAAATCTTACTTCCAAAAGGAGAAACGTAACTTTCTCAAAATAACAAAATTTCTTTTATAAAATAATTAAGAATTTAGTGATGTAATAACATTATCTTTTTTTTTTTTGGAATGTTATTACTTTGGACATCTTAGAAAGAAAATGTGTTTATTTAATTTCAGTTCTATCAATTAAATTCATTTATTAAAATATAATAATATTAATTTAGTGTTTTTAAGAGCACACGAGGGTTTAGTGATGTAATTTGGATGTAAATTTTGAAAATAATAATAATTTAAGAATTTTTAGAAGTACATGGGTTAAAGTGATGCAATTGACAATAGAGGGAGGAAAAGTATGGTAATATGAGAGCAAATGAGTAAAATGACATTTACCCTAAAAATATAACATAAATTGGAATATATTTTTCCTAAACTAGTGATATTGCCAAATGGCAAACATTAGCAACTGGCAAGGTTGAGGTGGCACTAAATCAAGAGAGTGTTTGGCTAAACATATTTAAAAGATTTTATAACCATCACTTAGTGCTTATTAGATATTTTTGAAACTTATATGCTCTCATCTTATGTGCTCTTAAAAAATGAGTTGGGGCTTCGTGAGTTCTTTTTTAATAGAGGTTATAATCTCCTGACAACTTATTTTCAGAGCTTATAAGTTGTTTTATCAAAAAATTTACCAATAATTCCGGAAGAGCTTATAAGCTCTCAAATAACGTATAAGTTGTTTTAAGGAGCTTATAGGCTCAGTCAAACACATTCCAAGTGCAAAACACGGCGACCTTGCAATTAAGTGTATCATTATCGTATTTAGAGATGGAGCCGGGGGAGCACTCGCTCCCCTCCCCCCAACTTTGAGAAAATTATGTTTTTGCCCTACAAATTTTTTTATATTTAAATTTTCACGCCCAAAAAGTTCGCCCCCCTCCCCACCCACCCCAAATCCTGACTCTGTCCCTAATCGTATTATAATCTAATTAAGTATCGACATCAAGATTAATTAATATTCATCAAAAGGGGAAAAAAAAACCTTATAAATTAATTTTTCAGGAACTTGGATCAATTTAACAGTCCTTTTTCTTCACAGATTAACTTAAGAAATTCGATGTTTAGTCAAAAAGATAGACACCAAAAAGAGTTGCAGCCAAGAATCCTGTTTTCTCAAATAGGACTTATAATATAGGGATAATTACACTCATACCCCTTCAATGATGGGGTAATTACACAAACCTCCCCTCACTAATTGATAATTACAAACACACCCCCTCATGTTAAAGATTTCTTACAATTGCAACCCCTGTGTGGGTAAAAAATTCTTACAATTGCACCATCTGTTTACAAATAGACCCCCTAAGGAAGTGTGTTTGTAATTATCAATTAGTGAGGGGAGGTTTGTGTAGTTACCCCGTTATTAAGGGGGTATGAGTGTAATTATCTCTATAATATATACTTGAATTTTTCCACCTACATATGTGAAAAGTTGGGAGCAGCCAATTGGTGTATATATGATCCTAGTTAGAAAGTGTTGATAGCAGAGCATCTAAAGTTTGAATAAACATTGGCTACGCCGACAATTGAGGTTGAAAATTTTTAATTGTCTTTTTAAGAATAATAATGATAAAAGGGTAGGTTTGTAGCACAACAAAATGGTGGAAAATAAGGTTTGCTAAATTTGGTATGCTTCCCTCCCCACAAACAAAATTAACTATTTTCCACATGCACATGGTATTTGAGCTTTTCTATATCGTCCTTATGTCTACCTATTGGCATTTGACGAAGCAATATAATTATAAATGATTTGAAGAACACATGAAACTTGACAAAGAAATATAATAAATAATCAAATATGTAGTCAACTATATATAAACGGGAAAATTGCAATTTTGGTCCCATAACTTAGTCCATGTGCGCTTTTGGTCCCAATATTTTTTACTTTAGCATTATCGTCTCATAACTCCAAAAAATGTGCAATTTTGGTCCCAACATACGAATACATCATGTATTTTTCACGTTTTTGGAGTTATGGGACCAAAAACGCACATTTTTGTGATCCCGCGTGAGCCACACGCGCCAATTCCGTATAAATACATGATGTATTCGTATGTTGGGACCAAAAATGCACATTTTTTGGAGTTATGAGACGTATAATGCTAAAGTCAAAAATATTTGGACCAAAAGCGCACATGGACTAAGTTATGAGACTAAAATTGCATTTTTCCCATATATAAACTATAAAAACACTCCAGATAAAAGGCAGAAAAATTTCCGGCAGAGCTGGAAAAATAGAATTTTACGACTAAAAAACAACGGTTCTTCAGTGGTGAGAAGTAGGCTTCTCATTGACAAGACGAGTGAATGTGTATTTGTTCTCTCCCTTCGCTTTTTTCTTGAAAAAAATTACGATTATTTAAAGTTGGGATTATTACATAATATACCCCTGTGAAACACGAAACATACACAAATCCCCCCTGTGTTAAGAAAATAACTTAAAATGCCCCCGTCTTAATTTTTAGATTGCACTCGCTCCCCTTCGGTTAGTCTTCCGTTAGTCCCCTTGTGTTAAAAATTTCCTGAGAAAATAAAACCAAAAAATTAAGAAAAAATTTATAAATCTAAATAAAAATATCTGAAAATTTCTGAAGAAAGTTAAAACCATCACAAAATAGGTATAAATTTTTTTTTTGAAAAATAAAATAAAAAATAGGAAAAAAAATAAAAATTCAGAACATAGCAAATAATAAAAAAATGAAATTCAAATATATAAAAATATACACCTTTTATAATTTAAATACAAAATATGTTAATATATATACAGTATATATATACATATACAGTAAAAATAGGCCACCATCACCTACATCCGCCGGAAATCGAAGCCACCTTCTCCGCCTGAAATCGAAGCCACCACCTTTGCCGGAAATCAAAGCCATCTTCTCCTCCTGAAAGCCACCACCTCCGCTGGAAATCGAAGCCACCACCTCCGCCTGAAATCAAAACCACCACCTCCGCCTGCGAAGACGAAGAAGAGGGATGGGTAAGCGGAAAAAATAAAGGAAAGAGAAAAAGAAAAGAAAAAAGAAAAGAAAAATAAAAATAAAAGAAAAAGGAAAAATGTGAGGATTTTGGGTTTGGATTACCAAAACCCATATTATTCTACCCAAATACATCATATCCTACTCAAGTTCAATTATTTATTCATTTTTAATTAAAATTGGAGGGATAAAAGTGTCATTTTACAAGTATATTTAACAAAAAACACTAAGCTACTCTCAGTCCCAGCGAGTGTACAACACTTTCCGTTAGTTTCTAAAGGAGAGAAGTTTTCCTGCAGGATTTAAAAAATCACAAGGGCATTTTAGGCTCTTTTTTTTTAACATAGGAGGATGAGTGCAAATTTCGTATTTCACAAAGGTATATTATTGCAATAATTCCTTTAAAGTTTCACAAACAAAACCCGGAACATTTGGGTAATCTGTTCCCATGTTGGGTCACTTCTAGACTTCTAGTCGGGCTTCCCACACTTCCAAAATGCATTTTCTCTTTGTTCTACATCACTTTTAGTTGAAAGGGCAAAAATTTAACAGAAAATGAAAAAATGCACTTAATTTTGGAACTCTATCCGGGACAGTGAAATTTGGGCAATTCGGGGGGATGGTTCGGAGTGCGAATTGGCCATAGAGTCATACATAAAAATTATATTCGTAAATAAAATGATCAAATACATCATTCCATCAAATATTAAAGGGTTTTTAACAAATGATTACCTTGTGTTAGGTCAAAAACGCTACAAAATTCCTATTAAAATAGGAAAGATATTGTATATATTTTGTATAACTTTTCTGTTATTGTGTACATCTCTTCTTGTATGACAAGTTAGGGTTTTATTGTTTCCTCCTGTAATTATTTATACGTGAGTTGCAATACAGTTTTTCCTACGGGATTTTCCTACTCCAACATGGTATCAGCCTAACACGGATTAGCTCATCCTCCGTCGATCTGCCCTCTTCTTACCCTCTAAACATCGACCCCGCGACGCACCATCTCTCTCTTCTACAAAGCCTCCATTGCTGGCAGCATTTTTCCAGCTAAGTCCATAGGCTTTTCTTCTTGCTTTTCTACTCTTTACTTTTGCTTTTCTTCTTGTTATCATGGCTGACCCTCCACCAAATCCAAAGCCTATAGAAACAGCCACTCAAAAACATAACTCCACCCATCCCGCATATTCCGTTAATACTGTTTTTCATCTCTTCATTTTCAAACTATGTGAAGAAGACCCTCGTTTCAAACTAGGAAAAATCATACTTTCTGATATATGTCGTAGCTACTGTTAGGATTATGCCCTCAGATGCCATTCGTGCATGATAATTTAGAGACAACGTAATTTCGTTATTCGGATCAAATTGAAGAAATCCAAAGAATTAAAGAATTGCAGATTACACAAGGATTGAAGAAATCAAGGCTTCAACCATTCGAATTTTTAAGGAGGAAGAAGATTCTCCAACCACTTCGCTTCAACGGGTAAGTGGTTATTCGTTCAGCGAATTAATCAATTTGAATATGCGATCAAAGAAATTCAACTTTCGATTTTAAATTAAAATTTTTGAAATCCTTCCGTTGCGTTTCTTTAACTTTTCGCATAACCCAACAGTGGTATCAGAGCCAATCTCTGATTCGCATATTTAATTGTGTTTATGTGATTTACGATATGCATAATATGTGTTTTGAAGCATGCCATTATGTGTTAATTAAATTTGTATTTTTATGGTTTTAAGCATGGGTTTTGATTTTTTATATTTATTGTAAATCTGGGAATTTTTGTGATGTATGTAAAAATCAAAAACGAGGAAAAAATGGGGTCCAAAGGCCCCTATGTTGCTGCACGCAGTGCCGTGCGTGCACCCAGCGCGCCACACGGTGCCTGGCACCGTGTCGATACATGGCCTGACGGGTCGTGTGTTGCTGATTTGGGTCTGGGATCCGGGTCGGTAAATGGGCCATGTATTGGGTTGAAATTAGAATTTCAGTTTGAGTAAATTTAATTATCCGGATGGGTCAAAAGGATGATAACCCGATATAATTCAAATTAAGCCCAATTAGAAATTTAATCAATTTTGACTTATTAATTAGTTTGGGTTTGAATTAATTAATTCTAAATGGGCCGTTGGATAGGTGATTTGGATTTAAACTAAAACTAGCCCAATAGAAATTAATAAAGCGTGCATGCTTTTCTTAATTAATTAATTGAGCCCAATTGAATTAAGTCCAAGTAGACCAAAAGGATGGTAACTTGGGTTTAATGAAATCGAGCCTAAACAGATTAATTGGAATAAAATATTTAATTAAAATAATTAATTATTTTGTTTGGAGATTAATAATTAATTTATGGATTAAATATTATTAACTTTTTCCTCAACTTGGAAGTTACTTGAATATTTGAATTAAGAATAAAATTAATTTTTCTTGGATGATTAATAATTAATTCTTTAATCAATTAAAGGTTTTTCCATTAATGATTGCTTTAAATCATAAATGAAATAGGATTTCATATTTTATGTATTTAATTTAGTTGGACTAATATTATTTTAATTAAAGGTAGATATACTTAATTGTAAATTTGGTATATCTAAGTCATCTAGTAGGACTAGAATGATTTTAATTGAAATAAATAATATATAAAAGTTCGGAATTTTATAAAGGACTTTTTAGTTGCACTAAAATTTTAGATTATCAACCTAAGTGTTTTAAAATAGCGTGCATGTATTAAATGTTGCGAGCATGTATTAATTGATGCAAACATGTCTTATGTGATGGAAACGCCGATCATGGACTTAGGTTATATTCAATTTACTTTTCTTTTTATGGGTTGTTGTAGTAAAATAATTTAGAATTATTTAAGCCCGTAAGGTTTTGTTTTTCCGCTTTACCTTTCCATGTGATGACCCCTTGGCTCAGGCCCTCTAGAAAAGTTCATGATCGAGTGTAATTGGATTTATTTATTTAATTCCATGTTAGTATTGATAGGCTTAATTATTAGTAGTATGAATTATGCATGTTCAATATGTGATAGTTGCGCTATATAAATTGGTTAATGTGAAAGTGAGACCAAACATTTGACAATTTAAATTCTCCCAAATAAACAATACCGAGTTAGAAAAGGATGTGTGACATCCTCACCCTCCACTAATGTTGGTCCAAGTTGACATACAAAAGGGTCAGGAGGGGGGGGGGGGGGGTTTGAATAGATCCTGAAGTCTTTTTCGACTTCAAAAAGATTCGTATTAAAATTGGTTTGGACGCTGGAAAGTGTAGACGCTTGGCTGAGCATCTACTCGAAGACTGTTTTATAAAGTTAACTTAGACTTCAAGATTTGAATACTATAACCAGTTAGGTTTAAGCGTTTAGTTCTTTAATCAGTGTTAGCATAGTGGTATGATTTTAGAGTCTTCTCTTTGAAAGCTTTAGCATCACAGAATGTGTCTTAGTTGCTTAGCGTGTGATTGTGTTTACTTAACAAATTTATGCAATGATACGATAGTAATGAAATTGACTGTAAAGTAAAGAACACAATATTTCTAAGGTTCGTTGGGTGGCGTAATCCCAACTACGTCCTTCTTCTCCTCGAACACTCGGAGTCAATCTACTAAAATGATTCTCAAAGAATCACACAGAATCTTCTACAAATTAGGGAGAGATGGATGTCGATGACTTGAGCTCCTTGGTCACACAGATTTCTGCTCCAAGACACTTCTATCTCCTTGCTTCTTTCACCCAGAAATATTGCAAGTATCCAACTTTGAATTCACACAGATCGTGAGGCTTGGATAGGGTTTTTCTAACGGTTTGTTTGATTTTGATAAAGTTCAAACAACTTGGAATATCTGAATAGAAATGTAGGTTTCTTCGAAAAGCATGTTTGAGATATTGGTTGACTGTCTCCAGGAATTGAAGAAAAGTAAAGAGAATGTTTGGTCGAATGTTCTGGCTTTTCTGAAAATTTAAGTACTTGAGACTTCAATGCAACAACAATTTGACTTGTAATACGATGGTTGTTTTGGCTTGTTGTTGATGTCCTATGTATAGGCATTCTTGGAAAAAATGTCTGTTTGACACATGCACATGCGCGTGTCTCTCACTTCCGTGAGTGAACAGTTTTTGTCCTTTTTCCTAAAAATCTGCTGACCAAACGTTGGTGTTGCAGTCTCTGAATAGTTGACAGTCTAATAGGGTGGCTTCTCCGTACGTCCTGGAGTGCTTATCACATTTAATGCTCTTATCAGAATTTAATGCATTTGAATTCAATGCCGGTTGGCAATTCATGAACTTAGAATATATGCATTAAACTCCTTCTGGACTTAAAAATAAATTCAGGTGAAATCTATCATTGATAGACGCTCATTCATCCTTGAATAGCTTCAGTCTTATAATCAACGCTTGATATAGCTTGACGCTTGGATGCTTGGAATCTTCATCTTCATTCAGACTTCAGATGTTTGAGTCTTCGAACTTAACTACTGTTAAGCTCACTCAGAAATTATCAGATGCTCAGTCTAAGACTTCTTAGCCTAACAGTCTAGAATAAAAAATAAAACAAAGCCTATAAAGCCTATTACAAATCTAAGGCTTAAAGCCTATACAAGATTTCTAATAAAATCAAACTTACATATTTTGGGGTCTAACATAGAATCGTAATTGTCATAATTAAAACATCTAACAAGAAATTTCCTAACAATTTCCCCCTTTTTGATGATCGCAATACTTACTCTTTTATAGTTCAAGAGTTAGACAGCCAAAATGTAAAAGTTAGCTTGTAATAAGGTTAGATAAAGTTAGTTAAGGTTAGTTAAAGTTAGTTAAGCCTCAACGAGATGTTTTAGCTGAAAAATGCACTTCATTAATATATCATGTAAAGTACAGGCATTTTACAACTAAATAAGAAATACAGAGACAAGAATGTAGATAATGCAAAGTAAACAAGAGTTGTTAATCTTCTTCATGAGTGTTGGCTCTTCTATTTACTTCATCCCTGATCGCTTCAGATATACTCTCTTCAAGTCTAATCATGGCGGCATGATCTTTGTCAGTTACGGACTTCTTCTATTTCTTTTGTCTCTCTCTATAAGCAACAAGCTGCTTATCCCATTCAACTGGGTCAATACCAATACGCCTTAGGCAAATTCTGAACATTTTGTTGAACTCTGACATCCTCTGTTCCTTAGCTATAATCATGGGATGAGAAGGCTCTGGAATAGGCTATTTTTCGAATGGAACGTCGAATTGTTCAAGTAACGCTTGAGAAGGCACTGATAAACTGATAAGCGTGGGAAGGGTTGCTTGACGCTTGGTAGAAGGACTAGCAGCTCTTGAACTAGACGCTTTCCTCCTCACCCCTGTTTCCCTCATTCTCTTCTCTTCCCCCTTATTGCCATCATCAGCCTTCAAAAAGTGTTCTGCTAATAGGCTGACTTGAGTAGCAATCTGAGCCATTGAGTTCGTAAGATCATCAAGACGCTTGTCAAAATGCTCCTTCATAGAAATCTGATTGGCCCTATTAGCATCAGTTAATGAAGTCTCTAAGATGTCTAGACGCTTGTCAAAGTGCTCTTTCATGGCCAGTTGATTTGCCCTATTAGCATCATTCATTTCTTGAAATTCTTTTAGACAATCAGCAACTGCTGCTTGAGCTGCACCTCGCATATGAGCAACTTGGGCGCTCATGTTCTGAAACTCAATCTTGGCCAAATCAGTTTGATCCAATGGAGGGCTTCAACATTCTGAGTGGCATGATCACTCACTTCCTCCATAACTGATTTCAACAGTGGCCTAAAATTTTGACTCACATCTGAAGGAACCGCTTGAGTAGTCCGTCGCTTAAACTTTGATGTGTACTTGAGTGAGTCAAGAGAGAATTAATGTGCTAGATCAAAGACGGTGCCGCGTGCTTCAATCAGTAACTCAGCAACATCTGGAACATCAGATTCAGAAGCATCAGGATTGACCTCTGGTAGAGATGCTTGAACTGGTTCCTCGGTAGATGCTGGAATACTTGCTTCTTCTGATGCAGGCTCTGGTTCAGACTCTTCAATAAAGTCCATAGGTACTTCCAAAAGCGCTGACTCCTCTTGACAAAAGTCAGTGAATTGGAAATTCAACCTGGCTAAGGGGATATCGGTGTAGAAGTCCGATGGATCTTTAAGAAGTTCATTCAGCCTTGAACGAGAAATGCAAGATACCTGGAAAAATGTAGGGATCGTACTATCCCTGTCCCTGACATACATTGGACCCGTGATGTCCAGCACATGATTTGGAAAAATCCTTGACTGCGGTCTGGGGATCAGAAACAACATATCTGGGCAGTAGTGCAAGGAAAATCCAATGATGCGATCCTTTGGAAGTCATTCAGATTTGTGAGCTATAGGCACATACATGCGGTAGTATTCTTCCAAATAAGGATAAACTGCTCGAGCTATGCCCTGATTCCGTTCTAGCAAGGAAAGAACATATGCATAGTGCTCGCTTACTTGTTGTCTGATAGATGGTACGAGTGGATAACAATGGAAGTTGCGAATCTTCGAGACGTTGGGCTTGTCCAAGTTTTCGGTGAAGATCTTGTCGAAGTGAGGAATGGGAGGCATGATCTTCAACATTAACCTAAAATTGTCATCACAGTGGCTTGGAGTAGTTGATAAATCTGATACTGGAAAGCTTCCACTGCTAGATGCTTGGCTATTGAAGTTAAGAGGAGTGACTGCAAGCCTATGAAGCGCTTGACGCAGAAACCTCTCTATTGGTTGGCGAACGCTTGGAAATTGAGCGATTGGTCTGACACGTTGTTAACGCTTCTCTAGGCAATACTTGGCAAATTGACGCTTCTTGTCATGCATGCCTATGCCGAAGAGATGAGGAGCGGTGACCAGATCTTGAAATGTGTACCTATTGTCTATGTACGCTTCCACCCAATTAAAATCATTCATGCAGTAGTTTGTACTTGCATTCACTATAGCCCTAATTCCTTCGTGGTGAATATCTCTGATGGATTCAAATCTATATCTCTCTGTTTGATAGATGGCATTCCATACGACATTGAAATATGCATCAGCTTCTTGTTGAATAAGATCAATCAGAGATTCTGGATGCTCACCAATGAATGGACGCTTATTTTTCCATAACCGAAGTGGATTGGTTGCACTTAGATTTTCAACGCTGTGTGCCACTTCTGGAAAATGGGTATATCCATCTCTATTCAACAATTCTTCTGATGGATTTAGAAGCTCAACTGGTAGACGCTCATAGACTCTGATCTTGTAATTTCTCGGAGAAAAACCTGACGGTTTGCTATGCCCCATATCCATGAAATATGCTAGGTCCACGTCGGCTGGAGGAGTTCTTCCATTAGTTTTGTTTTCATGAATGAGAATGGAAGCAGGAATTTGACCTATAGGTTTACCATCTTCAATGGCCTGGTAATAAGCTCGCCCTACATCAATCAAATCTGTGTTGAATAGCATTTCACAGATATATTTGTCATGCTCTATCAACATGGCAACCTCATTCTCAGCAACTATGTATCTTTCTTCATTGTAGCTTGCTGGAATAAAATCTTTTTCAAGCGCTGGTGGCATGTAGTTGATTGAATCATCAATCGTCTTGATAGGATCCAGCTTGAAGAAATGCCTTGGTCTTGTAAAGTCCTCAGCAATGCTCTCACCTTTTGAGCGTGCCTCAATTGTGACCTTTGAAGAGAGTAGTGGTTGGACCCCTTCCGATATAGGTTCCTCGGAATTCAATGCAACGCTTGTTGCAACATCTTTGGCAATGGCCACCACTTCTTCCATGTCAATATCCAGATGGACATCGATGGGTGCTTCAGCAGCAGCTGGAACAATAGCTGTAGCACCAGAACTATCCTCTATAAGAGCAGGATCTTCTACAGATGTAGGAAAAGAAACACTGTGGGAAGAAATAAACTTACCCTGAGAGCTTGTCTCAACTGCAGCTTCTTGAGCGCTTGGCTCAACGGTCTCGGGCTCTTCAGGAGCAGGGGCAGGTTGACGCTTGCCTGTCCTGGAACGCTTGAGTATCTTTTTAACATTGACTCCTTCAACGAGCTTAAGCGTTTGAGCTGGAGGAGCAACAGTTGGTTCCTCAAAGTTGATTTGTTTGATAATCCCTTCCAACTTCCTCCGCTTGATCAAAGGAATTTTGTCTTCCTTATCTTCATCAGTTAATTCATCAGCAGCCTTAGGAGGAGACTCAACTGCAGGAGCCTTGGGCTTATGAGGAGCCCTCTTCTTCTGAACAGCCGAATGCTTCACAACTTTAACCGGAGCAGGACGCTCAGCTTCCTCGTCGGACGCTTCACGTATCACTTAGCGCTCAGATAGTGGTCTCCCAGCACCACCAACTCGGGAAGGGTTGAGGAGATTAGTCAGAATCCTCTTCCCCAGCAGTTTGAACTTGGCCAAAGGAAGCCCCGAAGAGTGAACACACTTGGCTCTGTACAAGAGGTCACTCAGAATAATTCATAGGGTTTGTTTGTGATGCTCAAAAAGTCCCTAAATCTTTCGAACACGTACTCGCTCCAGTTAATCTTGATGTTGAGGAGTATGGCAGTCATCATCTGAAACTGCATCGGATTGACCTTATCAAAGGTTCCCACCCAACATTCTATGATCTTGCTGCAGAAATCAGCCATCAATCGATACTTCGACACCAAATCTTTCTTTTCGAAGTATGGTTTGTAAGCGGCATTATCTTCTGCACGCATCCTTGACCATGCTTCTTAGATTGGTTCTTGAGTAACACAGTCTAATGCCTCACCTTCATTTGGCAGATTGAAATTTTCAGCAATGGTAGCAGCAGAAAGGATAAATTCTTTCAGAGACTTCTTCTTAGACAAAGAGAAGAGGCAAGAGATAGACGTCTTGTCCTCTGAGAGTTTAGCAGTCTTCCAGAAAGTGTCTACTTCAGGAGCAAACAGATATGAATATTTCGTCAAGAATGTCTGAAGCCCAGCCTTGGCCACATAGTCCATCATGTCCGTCATGTTGATCTAATTCTGTTCATACAAAAATTTCCAGTTTACTGTAAGGCCTTCAGTAACCTTGATGGTGTCTTCAAAAGTGCTCACTAATTTCTTGGGTGCCATTGAAAGTTTTTGAAAGATATGAACTGAGATTTGCTTTGAAAGAGAGATAGAGAGAGTAATTTTGCAGATAGCTTGAGTAAAAGTGAATAATTTTTCTGCACAAATTTGTTTTAAATGACTCAGTTGAAAATTGTTTTTCTCTCATCCCACTAAGATTTTGCCACGTATAAAGTTATTTAATCTCAGTCATAAATATTTTTGACTGTGGACACGATTTTTTGATAAGAGAGGGAAGTTACATTTGGTAACTCCCATATATAAAGCTTCTGATGTCCGAGTAATATTTTTAAAATGTTTGGCATTTTTAGAGTGTGATGCACGCGCTTGATGGTACACTGACATGTACACAAACACGTACTAACTCTGAACTGTCATTTTGAAAAGTTTTTATTTTACCAACCAGTTTGATGTGATTGAAGCGTGTGGATAAAGATCAAAATTAATCTTTGAGTCTATCCATCACGTCACTAATCATTTAAAAGCTGTGCATGAATTTTATAAAAAGTTTATATTAAGGGTTGAAGGGAATGAGTTCAACGCTTAACATATACCACTTGTAAGATTTTATGTGGATCTTTGAAATTAAATAATTTTATGTTTGAGCGTCCAACATATCATGCTTAAAAAATTAACGATAAGCGTTGATGATCTATGCATATGAAAATAGTTTTGATCATTGACGCTTATAAATATGTTCAAGTACAATTTTAGACATGAATAAAGTGGATGTCTAACTAAAATATGATGTATAATGATTAAGCGTTTAAATCAATCATATCTAATTCACTTCTTAAAGTGAGAAAGCGTTGTTCGTTGAGAGCTTTGGTAAAGATATTTGCCAATTTTTTGTCAGTTCCAATAAAATGCATGGAGATATCTTTCTTTTGAACATGGTCAAGAAGGAAATGATATCTAATGTCAATATGTTTGGTTCTGGAATGAAGAACAGGGTTTTGAGTCATGGCTAGGGCGCTTTGGTTATCACAATGAATGGGGGTTGGACCTAGGATTATTCCATAATCTCTAAGTTGTTGCCTCATCCATAACACTTGTGCACAACAACTTCCTGCAGCTACATACTCGGCTGCAGCTGTACAGGTAGGTATGGATTGTTGTTTCTTACTATGCCATGAAACTAACCTATCACCTAAAAATTGATATGTACCACTAGTACTCTTATGATCTATTTTGCAACCTGCAAAATCTGCATCTGAGTAACCAATTAGTTCAAAAAGAGAGTCCCCTGGATACCTTAAGCCCACATTTTGGGTGCCTTTTAGGTACTTAAGGATCTTCTTCACAACAATTAAGTGTGACTCTTTAGGATCAGTTTGAAAGCATGCACACATGCATACCGAAAACATAATATCAAGTCTACTAGCAGTAAGATAAAGAAGTGATCTAATGATACCTCTATAATTAGTGATATCAACATTCTTCCCATATTCATCTTTATCTAACTTAAGCGTTTGGCTCATTGGAATTTTTGAAGATGATGCATTTTTCATACCAAATTTCTTAATCATATCTCGTGTATATTTAGCTTGGTTAATAAATATGCCATTTGGATTTAACTTGTAATCCCAAGAAGAAAGTTAATTAACCCATCATGCTCATTTCAAATTGTTCTTGCATCATTTTCGAAAATTTCTCACACAGACGCTTATTAATAGAATCAAATATAATATCATCAACATAAATTTGGAATAAGAGAATATCGTTGTCATTGGTAATTTGAAATAACGTTGTATCAACGCTGCCTTTTGAAAAGCCTTTACCAATAAGGAAAATAGAGAGAGTGTCATACCATGCTCGGGGTGCTTACTTAAGCCCATAAAGTGCTTTATCTAGCTTGTAAACCATATCCTTACCATGACTGTTGATCAATCCTGGTGGTTGCTCTACATATACCTCTTCTTGGAGTTTACCATTCAGGGATTCACTATTCACGTCCATCTGATACATCATAAACTTGTTGAACACTGCATACGCTAGAAACATTCAAATTGCTTCAAGACGGGCGACAAGAGCATATGTCTCATCAAAATCAATGCCCTCTTTTTGGAAATATCGTTGAGTGACAAGTCTGCCTTTTTTCCTTATCACAATGCCACTCTCATCCATCTTGTTTCTATAAACCCATCTAGTCCCAATAACTCCTTGGTGAGTTGACCTTGGTACTAACGTCCAAACCTTACTATGCTCAAACTGATTAAGCTCTTCTTGCATGGCTTCAATCCAACTTGGATCACTTAACGCTTCATCCACTTTTTTAGGTTCCATTTGAGATTGGAAGCTTGCGAACATGGCCTCATTGAATGTAGCGGCCCTAGTTCTAATAGGTGCTCCAACATCTTCAATAATCTGCTCTGGTGGATGATCATGCAACCATAGTTTATCTGGTTGGAATGGGTTAAGAGGTTGAACTAGCACTTGGTTCACTTGCTCAGGCGCTTGACTATCCTCTCGCGTAGGCGCTTCAAGTTCGCAGATTCTGCCTTACTCTTGATGATCACTCTCTTCATGATCATCATCATATCTTACATTGTTATCCGAAATAACCTCACGAGTAATCTTAGGAGGGGGGCACTAAGATCTCATCATCGTCGTCACTATCATCATCAATGGTAATCTTAGATGTTTGATGACACAGATCTTCAACTCATACATCACTAATATTAACCTTACTTGGTTCTTGGTTAGCATTATCAAAAAACAACATGAATAGATTCCTCAACCTTCGAATTGAACTTATTTAGGATGTGAAAATTCTTTCCATTCTTGGCATAGCCTAGAAAGATTCCCTCATCAGCTTTAGGATCAAATGTCTTTAGGCTTTGGGATCCATTATTATGAATAAAGCATTTAGAACCAAAGACGTGAAAGTATGAAACATGGCTTACGTCCCTTCCACAGTTCATATGGACTTTTCCCATGCTATTTGTTGATCATGCAACGATTTTGAGTGTAACAGGCAGTGTTGATCGCTTCGGCCCAAAACCTAGGAGCAAGCTTAGACTCTGCTAACATCGTCCTAGCGACTTCCTTGAGCGTTCTGTTCCGGTGCTCAGCAACACCATTCTGTTGGGGAGTTCTGGGAGCTGAATACTCATGATGTATTTGATTCTCTACACAAAACCTCTCAACAACCTTGTTAGTAAACTCAGTACCGTGATCGCTTCTTATTCTTGCAGCCTTAAGATTTTTCAATTTGAAGTTGCCGAATAAGCGTTGTTAACTTGTCACATGTCTCATCTTTGGATGAAAGAAATTCCACCCAAGTGAATCAAGAGAAGTCATCTACTATCACCAAAGTATACTTTTTACCGCTCACACTGATCGTTTGAACAGGTCCAAACAGATCCATGTGAAGTAGTTCAAGTATCCTAGAGGTAGATAGATGAGGCTTTCTATTGAAAGAAGATTGAACTTGTTTTCCCATTTGACAAGCGTCACAAAGGCGATCCTTATGAACTGGTCTTTTAGGTAATCCCTCTACAAGATTTAGTGTTATAAGCTGAGAGGTTGTTTTAAAGTTGAGGTGATTCATTTTTCTATGCCATAACCAACCTGTTTTAGATTCATTTTGACTTTTAGCGACAAAGCATGTTGGGTTGTTATCAATTGTTGAACCCCAATCTACTAGATACACATTGTTTGTTCTTTTACCTTTCAATTTAGTAGATTTAGTCTTAGCGTTGTTTATATAGCAACAATCGCTTGACAATTTGACTTCAAAGCCTTTATCACAAAATTGACTTACGCTTAATAAATTATGCTTAGAGCCGATACAAAAGGAAGTTCTATTTATGTTTAGGTACCCATTGTTGCTTGGGTCCTTTAACATTAGTAGCATTGTTAGTTTGAACTAGAACTTTAGGAACCCAAATTTGCTAAATCTTCATTGTGGGAGAGGTTTAACCTTCTTGGGTTTCACATTGTGTTGTGTGTGCATTTTGTTCACCTTGTGCTGTGTCTGCTTTTTGGGTGTATAATAATATCCTCGATTATAATAGTAATCATATTCATAGTTATAATCATAATCATCATAGTAACGATAATATGATCTAGAAAGTTGTGGATATTGACGCTGGTATTGCCTTGACGCTGGCTTAGGGTGCACTTTTGGTGTTGGACGCTTAGTGCTTGATTCACTGGTAGAAGGTTTCTCCTCAGCCTTTTGAGCGTTTGGATAGACCTTCTTTTCTGAATCATTCACCTTAGTCTTTCCCTTGCCTGAGTTAGCTTTGGCTTTCTCACTTGGCCTCGTACCATTATCGCTCAATTCAACAGGTATTTGACTTTTTGAACCTTTCTCTGGAAAGAAAACACCCTTTCCTTTCTTGTTTGCCGTAACATTAGATTTATTTGGTTGTTTACCGAATTTATTGCATCCTAAACCGGTCTTCTCACCAAATAGTCGTGTTACCTCAATCACATTGTCTAGCTTTCTTGACGCTTTGGACAATGATGAGACGAGCTGTTCTGATTATTAAGTCTAGCAATCATCTCAACTTCTCTCTTGACTATTATATCGAGATCACTTTTCAAATTGATTATATCACTCTCAAGTGATTTGTTCTTCTCAATGCATTGTTGTTGAACTTGCAACTCTGCCTTGAGCATCACATTATCACTCTTGAGTGATGAAATGATATCGAAGTGATTTTGATATAATTTGGCGGCATCTTGACAATCACTATAATATTTTTTGACTTTTTCAAGTAATTCTTCATAAGAGAGAGGGTAAGATACGTCAATGTTTACCTCAGGGGACGCTTCATCATCTCTGGCCATGAGACAAATAAGCGCTGAGTCATCCACTGGCTCATCATCATCACTACTCTCCTCTGAAAACTCCAAATCTTCAGGTGCGGATGCTGGTTCTGATTCCGCTAGCAAACCTTGTTGATGAAGGTTGCTCCTGAATTGGTTTTTATCCACATAATCCTGCCTTGAGGGCTTGGATACATTTGGATAAGGGCAATTTACTTAGTAGTGCCCTGGTTTCCTGCAATTATAATAAAGATTAGTTTTTATCTTTTGTTCATATGTTAACCTTGCAATGCGTGGTTTTGAGACCACGGGCATTGAGATATTATGTTGAGTAGACGATTGGTACTGAATCGTCACTGAAGGAGAAGGTGCAGAATATTGAGGCTCTTGATACTGTTGTTGTACTGGAGCAGGCGCTTGATATGAACTCTATCCTTGATGCTTAGGACTATTTTCTTTCTTTTCATATCTTAAGAACTTTTTGAATCTATTCAGAAGCGCTAGTTCCTCATCCTCACTAATATCCAAAACCTTTCCCTTGTTACCCGATTTATCTTTGATTGATGCTATAAGCGCTCCAGACTCAATCACCGAACTGCTCACAACATCACTGGCTGAATTAAACTCAAACTCAAATGCTTTGAGCTCTGAAAAGACATATTCTGGACTTAGAAGATCCAACGTTTTCAATTCTCTCATTGCTGTTGTCTTCATCAAAATCTACTAGGTAGACTTCTGAAAATCTTAACCACCATTTCTCTGTTTTGTAAACTCATACCCAAAGATGTTAACTCTGTAACAAGAGATGTAAATCTTATGTCCAATTGCTCTAAAGTCTCATTGGGCAACATCTTAAAACTGTTAAACCTTTCCTTGACAATGGAAAGCTTGTTCTCTTTAATATGTGCTAAACCACCACAAATCGTAGCCAACTTATCCCATATTTCCTTAGTAGTATTACACGACTTGATCTTGTTGAATAAGTTGTCATTATCACCAATAGCTGTATATAGAGCGTTACGACCAACATTGTCCACATTTACTCTTCGACGCTCATCCGGAGGCCATTCTTTCTTTGGCTTTTCAACATAGCCATCCGAAGCTTCTTCTGTGGCTCCAGGCGTTTTAGTGATAGCCCTGTATATGTGAATAGGTCCATCTGAAATAATATCGCACATGTCTTCATCACATGAACAAAGATGTGTAAATGCTTTGACTTTCCATGTGTCATAGTTTGACTTAGTCAGTTTAGGAACTTTAGCGAATGCCATGGAATTTTTTTAAAGCAACCAGTTTTGAAAAAGGATCTAAACAAGCTGTTATGCTTGGAAATATTAAAATTTCAACTTTAACAGCTCTGATACTACTTGTTGGTCCCAAGTGGCATACGAAAGGATCTAGAAGATGTTAGAGTTGAACAATCGTTTTCTTATAAATAAAGTCAATCTCTTTTATAAGTGTGGCATGTCTTTATTCTTAAATTAGTTTTTACTTTGGCTTAGAATAAAGTCCCGAAGGATCACACATAGCTATGGGACATCATTGCACATTGGGTGTGGCAATGATGGAATATGTCTCGAAGGCTGTGATCTTTAAACAAATGTTCCAAGTCGTAAAAGGGTTCATCGAGATAAAGGGATATCGATGCAACCCGAAAGACTTGCTCATATGATGCATACTCTGGGAGAAGTGTATCTCGTTCCATAGATACTGGCACGGTGAAAGCCAATGCATATATGAGGGTTGCCATTCTGGTGATGGGCGAACTGAACAACCCCATGGAAGTTTCTAAAATGGATTCCCCGTCGAATGTGGAACTTTCAGTGGTCATGTAGTATAAGAGCAATCCTTATGGACCTAAGATTCCATTGGATGTCTTATGCGTAACCGCACGTGTTCTTGATTTGTTACATGATCACTCTAGATGATCGAATATGGGCAAACTCAGACATATGCGTCTTACGTGGTAAGACACGTGAGAATCGAGAGGAATCTATCTCTGACATTAGACTGTCGGTTAATCTCCTATGGGCAACCGCGATTTGTAAGTTCCGAGAATTAGCTTTGTGACTAATTCGAGGATTGATTAAATCAAAGGATTGATTTAATCTAGTACTTTCCATTTTAGGAAGGTACACTAGCACTGTGGGAAGGTGTACTTACTACTAGATAGAAACGAGCCTAAGGGGTCACACACTTACTCGAGAGAGTCACTGTTTGAATAAAATGTGCTTAATCAATTTTGAGGAAATTGAGGGAATTAGGAAAGTGTAGTACTTTCCTAATATGGAATATAAATTAATTGAAGGATTCAATTAATTTTACTCTTTTAATTAATCTTGTAGAATTAATTAAATTAATGGACCTAGTAGAGTCCAAGTATTTTATTTAATTGGGTAAAGCCCAAGTTAAATAAATAATATGTTGGAAATTAAATTGGTTGGATTTAATTAGACTTGTATTTAATTAATGGGTTAAGCCTATAATTAAATTAAGAAGTCAAAATTAAATCCTAGAGTCCAATTAATGGTGTTGACCGATTTTATGTCTTGAAATAAGGGAGGGGGGCGATTTTTAATATGGTGGAGGAGGAAAAGAGTTTTCCCCTTATCCAAGTCTTCATAGGATAAAGATTACTAGAGAGTTTAGGAGAAAGGAAGTTTCCTTTTCCTAATTGGACATCTTCACCTATAAATAAGAGATGATGAAGACTAAATTAAGGATGCTTGAAATCTGAAATTTTCGCCCCCTCCAAGCCACTAAAAATCGGCCACCTTTTCTCCTTCTTTCCAACACGACGTCGTTCTATTCATGTGTTGAATTAAACGACTTAGAAATATTCCTACCCTTCACATATTCAAGCCTAAGGCAAGCTTAGAATTGTTTTGTTGTCTAGCACGCAAGGCAAAACAATTGGTGACTTGAACGAGGTGTGGATACATCTTAGAGGTGCGACGCTTGGAGCACTCTAAATCGAACGATACGAAAAGACGACGGGCAATTTCTCACCCAAGGGAAATTGTGTGGATTTGCACCACAGGGTTGCTGTGATCCAAAGCTCGAGGTGAAAACGAAATTTTCGAAAGGTATAATTTCGTTTACCTCCTTGTAAATTTGATCGAACCAACCCATATTCCTATTTTCGGGTGGTTGTACGTTTACTCATGTAAAATTTTAACTTCCGCTGCCACGAGCCACCCGAGGGAATGAGTCAACCCAACAGTGGTATCAGAGCCATGGTTTGGCTCGATCGAATTTTTTATGTGATTATGCATGTTTATTTTACGTTCTTGTTGTAAAATTGAAAGCATGATAATCAATATGTTCATTGTTAGACTAGGATTGATTTTGATTTGGGATGTTTGATTTTTTCGATTTTGTTATTTAAAAATCGTTGGTTTTAAAAATCATGAAATCTGAAATTTGGGTATATGATTGTATTTCGAAGTTTTGATTTGGTTTTGTGAAATCTCCTATGGTGGGGTGTTGCAATATGGTTAAAACGAAGGTTTAATCATCAAGTAATATAACCCAGACCTTAGGAGAATTCAGATTCGTTAATCGAGACTTGAAAGAATCACGAACGCGCGAAAAACTGATCTGAAAACTCGCGAACAGCAACAGCCGCTGTATGCGGCACCCAGGCGTGGTAAACAGAAAGCAAAATTAAATTTTTTTTCCTTTCTTTGTACTTTCTGGAGGTGGGTGACCCAAAGACCTTACCTATGATGTTTTAGACTTGTAATTTCTAAGAAAGGTTTTAGAAATCGATATCGAACTTATCCCAATGATATTTGCAATCTAGTTTGAACGATGAATGGGTAAAATTTACTTTATCGCATATATGTTTGTTGCTTGGCATGATTATGTGATAAGGGGATGAACCACGAGCCTAGTCGTAGTTTTGGTTTTCCATGTATGTAATCATTCTAGAGTTGTAAATAATAGCCGGTTTGGCTCTTTCCTTTTCGTATAGTAGATTAGTAGTTTTTTGATATTCTATGTAATCGAAGACGGAGCAAGGAGATGGAGCCAAGACTTGAAGACTTGTATGCTGAGACGATACCATTGTAATAGTCTAGGTTGTTTTTTTTTACTTTCTAGAATGTCCAAACCCACTTTGGCTCGAGTGGGTAAACTAGGTTAGGGCTCGAGGTGGTTCATCCTCAATTTTACCGCTTTGTGGATGTTTTATTTATCTGTCTATGATGGTTATGTATTGTAATGCATGCATAGGATAGATAATTAAAACAAGATAATAAGATCTGATGAGACCCCTCAACAAGCATGTTATAATTCCCTCCTGAGAAAAATATTAGGCTTATGTGATAGTAAGAATGGAATTCTATTATCATGCCTTCCATCATAAGTATTCACCATGTGAAACGCCGCTGAAGGTTCAATCCTTTTGCTCAGAAAATGGGGTGGATTGGATCCAAGGTAGGCTGTGAGTGTTTACTAAGCACTACAGTGCCCCGTGGAAATCGATTGGTTTCATTGCTTTGCTCAGAAAATGGGGGCAATGAAATTGATGGTTATACATGGGATATTTGATGGGTCGAGCCTAACATCGTTCCTCATGTGTTAGCTCAGAAAATGGGGCACATGTGAGAGATGAGGAAAAACCATCTTGAGAACTATCTAGAAGGATAGAAGGTCCGGTAAGGCTACTATTCAAAATCATCGTATGTTAGCTCAGAAAATGGGGCATATGATGAAGTGAGAATAGATCTCAAGCCCACTAAAGAGACTAACGTTTCTTCGAATCATGTCAAGAGGGTGATATGATTTGAGAAAAATAGTGGGAGACTTGTACAATTAAAGACCAAATTGTATAAGGACTTTATTTAGAAAATCCGTTATTGATTGTCTGTTATGCATTTTTGTAGATAAACGAAAATGGCCAATAATCCTTTCAAAACCCTAATTGAAACAAACAAACTGACTGAACCAAACTTTGAAGATTAGCTTCGTAACCTTAAGATTATCCTTTCGTCTGAAAGAAGACAATATGTGCTTGATATACCGGTGCAAGATGAGCCGGAAGAGGATTCATCTGATGATGAAAAGTTCCAGTACCAGCAATGGAAGGAAGATGACATGCAAGTGCGATGTCTCATGTTGGCCTCTATGAGCAACGAGTTGCAGAGACAACATGAGACGATCGAGCATGCTGCGTCGATCCTCCTTCATTTGCAAGAGCTGTATGGCACTAGAACTAGGCGAGAAAGATACTCAATCTCCAAGGAGCTCTTCAAAGCTCGAATGACTGAAAAATCTGATGTAAGTGCGCATGTACTTAAAATGATCGGGCTAATTGAAAAAATGGCTGGTCTGGGCGTGGCACTTGACAATGAGCTTTCTATGGATTTGGTCCTACAGTCATTGCCTAACTCTTATGATCAATTTGTGGTCAATTTCAACATGAACCAACTTGAAGCAAAGCTTCCTGAGCTGTTGAACATGTTGAAGACTGCTGAAAGCACCATCAAGAAGGATAAACCGGTGCTTCTTATGAATTCATCTTCTAAAGCCAATAAGGGCAACAAGAAGAAGAATAAGACTAAGAAGCTGAAAGGTAATGGTGGTGTGAAAAAGGTAAAGAAGCCAAAGTCTGAGAAGTCTGATAAGTGCCATAAATGTGGAAAAATTGGGCACTGGCAAAGGAACTGCAAAGAGCCTCTGGCTCAAGGTATGTTCTTTGTTGAAGTTAACTTTACTGTTAACAATACTTCTTGGGTTCTTGACACTAGATGCGGTGTTCATATCTGCAATAATTTGCAGGTGATGGAAAGAACCAAGGAGCTAAGTAGAGGAGACATGACCCTGCGGATGGGGAATGGAGCATTGGTTGCTGCCAAAGCCGTGGGGACAATCTACTTAGAGTTAGGAGATAGGAAATTAGTTTTACATTCCGTTTATTTTGTTCCTGAAATAATAAGAAATATTATCTCGATTCCGATTTTGGATAGAGAAGGATATTGTTTTGAGATTCGTAATAAAAGTTTGCTTTTGTTTTATGAATCGTCTCTTATTATGGAATCGAAAATGAAGGATGGAATGTATACTTTATCCCCAATGATTTCCAATCTCAATATTCAACAAAGTAACAAGCGTAAACAAGATAATCAAGTAAGCACACGAATGTGGCACGAAAGACTTGGACATATTTCCAAAGAAAGAATTCGAACATTGGCAAAACATTTAGGTGTAAATGACTTAGATGAATTGTCAAGTTGCGAATCATGTCTTAAAGGAAAAATGACCAAGTTACCGTTTTCGGGGAAAGCGGAACGAGCCACAAAACCATTGGAATTAGTCCATACGGACGTGTGCGGGCTAATGAGTGTTGGCACTCAAGGTGGCCAAAGCTACTTCATAACTTTTACTGATGATTATTCACGGTATGGTTATTTATATCTTATGAGATATAAATCTGAATCCTTTGAGAAGTTTAAGGAGTTCAGAAATGAAGTAGAGAAGCAACTTGGTAGAAGTATTAAGGCTCTTCGATCGGATCGAGGAGGTGAATACTTGTCTACCGAGTTTCTTGATTATCTTAGAGAGAATGGAATTCTCTCACAGTGGACACCACCCGGCACGCCTCAACATAATGGGGTAGCCGAGCGAAGGAATCGAACATTGCTAGATATGGTTCGATCCATGATGTGTTTCACTAAAGTTCCTAAGTCCATGTGGGGCTATGCTCTTGAAACGGCTGTCTATCTGTTGAATAGATCACCTAGCAAGACGGTGCCCAATACCCCATACGAAAGTTGGTGTGGAAAGACGCCTCATACAATCATTTGAGAATATGGGGGTGTCCTGCTTATGTAAAGCATTTAGTGGGAGACAAATTGGACCCCAAGTCCTCTTTGTGCTATTTTGTAGGATATCCAAAGGAAAATGTTGGATATTACTTCTACAGCCCAACGGAACAAAAGGTTATTGTTTCAAGAAACGCCAATTTCTTAGAGAGGGGTCACCTTCTAGAGGTTGTAGAACTTGATGAGGTCCATGACAATGGATCAAGTCAAGAGATGCAAATTAACCCACCCGACACCAAAGAGGCTACATCAGTGGCACCCACCGAAAACACACAACCTTTGAGGAGATCAACGAGGATCCCAAAGGAGCCTGAAAGATGGCTAGGCCTATTGCAAGAGGAGGGTACTCAAGATCCTCCTCTAGAATCTGATCCGAAGAGTTTTAAGAGTGCAATGTCCGACATTGATTCGAGAAAATGGCTAGAGGCCATGACATCCGAAATGGACTCCATGTACTCCAACAAGGTTTGGACCTTGGTTGACCCACCTGAGGGCATAAAGCCCATTGGCTGTAAGTGGGTCTACAAGCGAAAGCTTGGAGTCGATGGAGAGGTAGTAACCTATAAGGCTCGCCTCGTGGCAAAAGGATTCTCTCAAAGACAAGGAATTGACTATGAGGAAACCTTCTCGCCAGTGGCTATGCTGAAATCCATTAGGATTATGCTTGCTATATCTGCATATTTTGATTATGAAATATGGCAGATGGATGTAAAGACTGCATTCCTCAATGGAGAAATTGAGGAAGAGATTTACATGCAACAGCCAGAGGGCTTTACATCCAAAAGGAGCGAACACAAAGTGTGTAAACTCCAGAGGTCCATCTATGGACTTAAACAAGCTTCTCGAAGTTGGAACAAACGTTTTGACACTGTTATACAAGAGTATGGATACATTCAAAACGTTGAAGAGGCATGTGTGTATAAGAAATTCAGTGGGAGCGCAGTCACGTTCATCATACTTTACGTCGATGACATCCTACTAATTGGAAATGATGTAGGAATGATGCAGTCGACTAAAGTATGGCTCTCTAATAAATTCTCCATGAAAGATATGGGAGAGGCGTCCTACATACTCGGTATGAAGATCTATAGAGATAGATCGAGTAGGATGCTAGGCCTCTCCCAATCTGCATATATCGATCGCGTACTCAAAATATTTGAGATGGAAGAGTCCAAGAAGGGATTCTTGCCAATAGGACATGGTATCACACTTTCCAAGTCTATGTGCCCAAAGACTAAGGAGGAAAGAGTGAAAATGTCCAAAACTCCCTATGCTTCTGCGATAGGTAGTATCATGTATGCGATGATATGCACAAGACCCGATGTAGCCTATGCATTGAGTGCGTGCAGTCGATATCAAGCGAATCCAGGCATGGCACACTGGAGTTCGGTGAAAACAATCCTTAAGTATCTAAGGAGAACTAAGGAGTTGTTCTTGATATACGGACGAGGAGAATTGGAGTTAGAGGGGTTTACTGATTCGAGTTTCCAATCCGACAAGGATGACTCGAAGTCGGTCTCTGGGTTTGTATTTCTGCTTAATGGTGAAGCGGTTAGCTGGAAGAGTTCCAAGCAAGCAACCATAGCCGACTCCACCACTGAAGCAGAATTCATTGCAGCAAATGAGGCTGCAAAAGAAGCTGTTTGGATGAGGAACTTCATCCAAGAATTGGGTGTCGTTCCATCTGTTGGGGACCCAGTAACGGTCTACTGTGATAACAACGGGGCTATTGCGCAAGCAAAAGAGCCAAGGTCTCATCAGAAATCCAAACATGTTCTGAGGAAATTCCGATTGATACGAGAAATCATTGGAAGAGGAGACGTGCGAATGGAGCGCGTAGACACAGCGGACAACATAGCGGACCCACTCACCAAACCCCTTAGCCAAAAAGTATTTGAAGGACATCTGGGAAGAATGGGCCTTAAGTACATGGGCAATTGGCGCTAGGGCAAGTGGGAGATTGTTAGAGTTAGTGCCCGGCGCAACAATTATTGGGCGCCATTCTATGTAATAGTAACTCTAGAGTTGAACAATCGTTTTCTTATAAATAAAGTCAATCTCTTTTATAAGTGTGGCATGTCTTTATTCTTAAATTATTTTTTACTTTGGCTACGAATAAAGTCCCGAAGGATCACACATAGCTATGGGACATCATTGCACATTGGGTGTGGCAATGATGGAATATGTCTCGAAGGCTGTGATCTTTAAACAAATGTTCCAAGTCGTAAAAGGGTTCATCGAGATAAAGGGATATCGATGCAACCCGAAAGACTTGCTCATATGATGCATACTCTGGGAGAAGTGTATCTTGTTCCATAGATACTGGCACGGTGAAAGCCAATGCATATATGAGGGTTGCCATTCTGGTGATGGGCGAACTGAACAACCCCATGGAAGTTTCTAAAATGGATTCCCGGTCGAATGTGGAACTTCCAGTGGTCTTGTAGTATAAGAGTAATCCTTATGGACCTAAGATTCCATTGGATGTCTTATGCGTAATCGCACGTGTTCTTGATTTGTTACATGATCACTCTAGATGATCGAATATGGGCAAACTCAGACATATGCATCTTACGTGGTAAGACACGTGAGAATCGAGAGGAATCTATCTCTGACATTAGCCTGTCGGTTAATCTCCTATGGTTACATAGTGAATCGACTTAAGAAATCTTCGGCCGAAGTATGATATCTAAAGAGGCGTAGGGTTTCCTCGTTTAGATAGTCGAAGTCGATTTCACATAACGTGGGAAACATAGGATTTAATTAATAGAGCTTCGACCTAAGCCACTGCTCTAGATTCAATCGGGAGATTAGGTAGAGGGATCTTACTTATGCGAGGATCAAGATCGCAAAAGGCGTATCTTTACTTTCGTTTTATCTAGGTCTTCGGGATCCTATGCTAGGTGGGCAACAGCGATTTGTAAGTGCCGAGAATTAGCTTGGTGACTAATTCGAGGCTTGATTAAATCAAATGATTGATTTAATCTAGTACTTTCCATTTTAGGAAGGTACACTAGCACTGTGGGAAGGTGTACTTACTACTAGATAGAAACGAGCCTAAGGGGTCACACACTTACTCGAGAGAGTCACTGTTTGAATAAAATGTGATTAATCAATTTTGAGGAAATTGAGGGAATTAGGAAAGTGTAGTACTTTCCTAATATGGAATATAAATTAATTGAAGGATTCAATTAATTTTACTCTTTTAATTAATCTTGTAGAATTAATTAAATTAATGGACCTAGTAGAGTCCAAGTATTTTATTTAATTGGGTAAAGCCCAAGTTAAATAAATAATATGTTGGAAATTAAATTGGTTGGATTTAATTAGACTTGTATTTAATTAATGGGTTGAGCCTATAATTAAATTAAGAAGTCAAAATTAAATCCTAGAGTCCAATTAATGGTGTTGACCGATTTTATGTCTTGAAATAAGGGAGGGGGGCGATTTTTAATATGGTGGAGGAGGAAAAGAGTTTTCCCCTTATCCAAGTCTTCATAGGATAAAGATTACTAGAGAGTTTAGGAGAAAGGAAGTTTCCTTTTCCTAATTGGACATCTTCACCTATAAATAAGAGATGATGAAGACTAAATTAAGGATGCTTGAAATCGGAAATTTTCGCCCCCTCCAAGCCACTAAAAATCGGCCACCTTTTCTCCTTCTTTCCAACACGACGTCGTTCTATTCATGTGTTGAATTAAACGACCTAGAAATATTCCTACCTTTCACATATTCAAGCCTAAGGCAAGCTTAGAATTGTTTTGTTGTCTAGCACGCAAGGCAAAACAATTGGTGACTTGAACGAGGTGTGGATACATCTTAGAGGTGCGACGCTTGGAGCACTCTAAATCGAAAGATACGAAAAGACGACGGGCAATTTCTCACCCAAGGGAAATTGTGTGGATTTGCACCACAGGGTTGCTGTGATCCAAAGCTCGAGGTGAAAATGAAATTTTCGAAAGGTATAATTTCGTTTACCTCCCTGTAAATTCGATCGAACCAACCCATATTCCTGTTTTCGGGTGGTTGTACGTTTACTCATGTAAAATTTTAACTTCCGCTGCCACGAGCCACCCGAGGGAATGAGTCAACCCAACAGAAGGAGGGAGAGTTGAATAGACCCTGAAGCCTTTTTCGACTTCAAAAAGATTTGCATTAAAATTGGTTTGGACGCTTGAAAGTGTAGGCGCTTGGCTGAGCGTCTACTCGAAGACTATTTTATAAAGTTAACTTAGACTTCAAGATTTGAATACTATAACCAGTTAGGTTTAAGCGTTCAGTTCTTTAATCAGTGTTAGCACAGCGGAATGATTTTGGAGTCTTCTCTTTGAAAGCTTTAGCATCACAGAATGTATCTTAGTTGCTTAGCGTTTGATTGTGTTTACTTAACAGATTTATGCAATGATATGATAGTAATGAAATTGACTGTAAAGTAAAGAACACAATATTTGTAAGGTTCGTTGGGTGGTGTAATCCCAACAACGTCCTTTTTCTCCTTGAACACTCGGAGGCAATCCACTAAAATGATTCTCAAAGAATGACATAGAATCTTCTACAAATTAAGGACAGATGGATGTCGATGACTTGAGCTCTTTGGTCACACAGATTTCTGCTCCAAGACAGTTCTATCCCCTTGCTTCTTTCACCCAGAAATGTTGCAAGTATCCAACTTCGACTTCACACAGATAGCGAGGCTTGGATGGAGTTTTTCTAACGGTTTGTTTGATTTTAATAAAGTTCAAACAACTTGGAATATCTCAATAGTAATGTAGATTTCTTCGAAAAGAATGTTTGAGATATTGGTTGACTATCTCAGGAATTGAAGAAAAGCAAAGAGAATGTTTGCTTGAATGTTTTGGCTTTTCTGAAAGTTTGAGTACTTGAGACTACAATGCAACAACAATTTGGTTTGTAATACGATGGTTGTTTTGGCTTGTTGTTGAAGTCCTATTATAGGCATTCTTGGAAAAAGTGTCTGTTTGATACATGCACAGGCGCGTGTCTCTCACTTCCGCGAGTGAACAACTTTTATCCTTTTTCCTGAAAATCTGCTGCACAAAAGTTGGTGCTGCAGTCTCTAAATAGTTGACAGTCTAATAGGGTGACTTCTCCATAGGTCCTTGAGTGCTTATCACAATTAATGCTCTTATCAGCATTTAATGCATTTGAATTAAATGCCCGTTGGTAATTAATGAACTTAGAATATATGCATTAAACTCCTTCTGGACTTAGAAATAAATTCAGGTGAAATTTGTCATTGATAGACGCTCATTCATCCTTGAATAACTTTAGTCTTATAATCAATGCTTGATATAGCTTGGCGTTTGGAATCTTCATCTTCATTCAGACTTCAGACGCTTGAGTCTTCACACTTAATTACTAATAAGCTCACTCAGAAATTATCAGACGCTCAATCTAAGACTACTTAGCCTAACAGTCTAGAATAAAAAATAAAACAAAGCCTATTACAAATCTAACGCTCAAAGCCGTCTAATAAAACCAAACTTACATATTTTGGGGTCTAACATAGAATCGTAATTGTCATCATCAAAACATCTAACAAGAAATTTCCTAACAATTTCTCCCTTTTTGATGATGGCACTACTTACTCTTTTATAATTCAAGAGTTAGACAGCCAAAATGTAAAAGTTAGCTTTGAATGAGGTTAGATAAAGTTAGTTAAGGTTAGTTAAGCATCAAGGAGATGTTTTAGCTGAAAAATGCACTTCATTAATATATCAAGTAAAGTACAGACATTTTACAACTAAATAAGAAATAAAGAGACAAGAATGTAGATAATGCAAAGTAAACAAAAGTTCTTAATCTTCTTCTTGAGCGTTGACTCTTCTATTTACTTCAGCCCTGATCACTTCAGATATACTCTCTTCATGTCTAATCATGGTAGCAAGATTTTTGTCAATTATGGACTTCTTCTCTTTCTTTTGTCTCTCTTTATAAGCAACAAACTGCTTATTCCACTCAACTGGGTCAATACCAATACGCTCTACACAAATTCTAAACATTTTGTTGAACTCTGACATCCTCTGTTCCTTAGCTATAAGCTTGGGATCAGAAGGCTCTAGAATAGGCGCTCATTCGAATGGAATGTCGAGTTGTTCAAGTAACGCTCGAGAATGCACTGGTAAACTGATAAGAGTGGGAAGTGTTGCTTGACGCTTGGTAGAAGGACTAGTAGCTCTTGAACTAGATGCTTTCCTCTTCACCCCTGTTTCTCTCATTCTCATCTCTTCCCCCTTATTGCCATCATCAGACTTGGTTTATTTCTACCGTTATTTTCTCGTCTATCTCTCTCAAATATGACAAACCCACTTATGAAATTACTCGAAAGAAAAGTTCTGATTGGACCCAACTACATGGAATGGCTTGCGATCTTAAGGAATGTCCTAAGTGAAGAGTCGATTGAATATGTGTTGGAAATGGATCGTCCTCCTATTCCTAAGAGGAATGAGGATGAGAAAGTTCAACTAGCTCATTTTACTTGGACTTGTGACAACTATAAAGCTAGAGGATACATCCTAAGCTCTATGTCCAGTGAACTGCAAAGTTCTCATGATGCATTGAGCAATGCAAGGGACATAATTCTTCACTTGGAAGAAATGTTTGGAGAGAGCGGTAGGACCGTAAGATATTTCGTATCAAAAGATCTCTTCAAAGCGAGGATGAGAGAGGATGAGGACGTGGGAGACCATGTTCTCAAGATGATGACCCTAATGGAAAGGTTAAATCAATGAACTTCTATATGGATCTTCATCTTCAAGTTGATCTCATCCTACAGTCGCTCCCTGGCTCCTTCTACTACTTCGTCATGAACTTCGATATCAATGATATCGATTTCTCATTAGCTGGGCTAACCAAGAAGCTTGAAATTGAACAAGCTCGAATGAGGATGAATGACAAGAGGGATTCTTCTATCTGTTTCACAAATGATTCATTGGATGATCAAAGAAATAGAAAAAAGAGAAGGTAAGTAGGAATATCCACAAGAACTCAAAAGAAATCAGAACATGGGCGTATGAGCAAAGGACCTAAGAAGACGGACAGATGTCTCGAGGATGAGCTTGGCCACTGGAAGAGGAACTGTCCTAAATTAGGCAAAGGCGCAAAAGGTATGGAACTTTTTATTTTTGAAACTAATTGTTCTATGGCCGTTTTTTCTACTGCTTGGATTCTGGACCCATGTGTGTTGTTTGGAACAGGATCTGCAGAGAACTAGAAAGTGGGGCTGAGAAGAAGTGATGATCAACGTAAGCAGCGGGGAAAGCGTCGCAGCTACTAGGATTGGATTTACTTCTTTATATTTGAATTTTGGACATTTATTGTCTTTAAATGATGTTTTAGTTTTGCCCAAGGGGCTTAAGAACATTGTTTCCATTCCTATATTAGTTAAGATTGGTTATACATTCCATTTTTCTAAATTAAATTGCGACATTTATTATGAAAATATAATAGTTGGCAATACTTCTTTAGTTAATGGTTTGTATTATTTAAATGTCCGTAATTCATCTGATGTGAATGTTGTAACTAATAAACGTGGTAGGCAATAAGCTAACTTAAGACTCAAGTGGCATCTTAGACTAGGCCATGCTGGAGAGCACAGGATCCACAAAATGGAAAAAGATGGGCTTTTAAGCTCACTAAGGTTAGGATCCCTATCCAACATGTGAATCATGTCTCTTAGGCAAGATGGCTAGATCACCCTTTACCAGGACTTTTGAAAGAGCCACTCAAGTTTAAGGATTAGTGCACACGGACGTTTGTGGACCATGTAGAGAAATGGCTCGTGGGGGTTTCTCCTACTTCATCACTTTCACAGACGATCATTCAAGATATGATCTAGTGTATCTGATGAAGCAAATGTCTGAATCCTTTGAAAGGTTCAAACAATTTAAAGCTTTGGTAGAAAATCAAACTGAGCAGAATATAAAAACTTTGCGATCGGATCGTGGAGGAGAATATATTTGTGCCAAGTTTGATGAATTCCTTAGAGAACAAGGAATAATGATACAACTAACACCACCAGCAACTCCTCAACTAAATAGAGTAGCTGAATGAAGGAATCAAACTCTGTTGGACATGGTTTGCTCCATGCTTAGTTACACTGATTTACCCATTTGGTTGTGGGGACACGCGCTCCTTACTGCTTCTTATATATTGAACAGATGTCCCTCCAAATTCGTTCCTAAAACTCCGCATGAGATGTGGAATAATAGGAAACCAAGTCTTAATCACATTAAGATTTGGGGATGTCTTGCTTATGTCAAGAAGACAAAAGTGGAAAAAATTGGAGACAAGATCCTTCATGGGACGTTTCATTGGTTATCCTGAAGATTCCATGGGATACTTCTTTTACCTACATGATGATCAGAGAATCATTGTGGCCCTACAAGCCCATTTTCTTGAAGATGAATTCATCTTGGAAGGGGGCAAAGGTAGAAACATTATTCTAGAGGAACAAAATGAAACTCCCTCTGAGATATCTGTCCAAGAACCAAGGTCTAACCCAATAGTAGCACAACCACCACGTAGATCTGGTAGAATAGCACATGAACCTGAGAGGTATGGGTATCTACTGCAGGGGGAGCCAGAGCTTCACACTGTAATACAAGAGGGTCATGAAGATGATCCTTGCACCTATGATCAAGCGAGGGTGGATGTCGACGCTTCAAGATGGCGAGAAGCAATGCAAATAGAGATGGACTCTATGCAATCGAACCAAGTCTGGACTTTGGTAGATCGTCCTGAAGGTATAAAACCTATAGGATGTAAGTGGATCTACAAAAGAAAGATAGGTAGCAATGGCAAGGTTGACACCTTTAAAGTCAGGCTCGTAGCAAAAGGGTATAGTCAAAGAGAAGGAATTGACTATCAAGAAACCTTTTCGCCCGTGGCCATGATAAAGTCCATCCGAATACTGTTACCATAGCTGCATACTTAGATTATGAGATATGACAGATGGATATCAAAACGGCTTTTCTAAATGGATTCCTCTTAGAAGATATCTATATGGAATAGCCAAAGGGTTTTCTATCTGAGACCGATATCCATAAAGTATGTAAACTAGAGAGGTCCATATACGGTCTCAAACAAGCATCTAGAAGCTGAAATCTCCGTTTTGATGAAGTAGTAAAGGGATATGGCTTCATCAAGAACGAAGATGAATCATGTCTCTACAAGAAGACTAGTGCGAGCAAGATCTCATTCTTAGTGCTATATATGGATGACATTCTACTGATAGGAAATGACGTTGGAATGCTCACCACAGTCAAGAAATGGTTTTCGAGTACGTTTTCCATGAAAGACTTGGGAGAAGCGACATACATTCTAGGAATTCGTATCTATAGAGATAGAATGAATAGAATGATAGGTCTCTCCCAAGCGCTTTACTTAGAAAAGGTCCTAAATAGGTTTAGGATGGACAATTCTAAGAAATGGTTTCTTCCCATGAGACATGGAGTACACTTGTCCAAATCTATGTGTCCTCAAAGTGAGGAAGATAGAGAGGGGATGAGTAAAGTACCCTATGCCTCTACCGTTGGTAGCCTGATGTATGCAATGTTGTGTACAAAACTCAACATTGCCTATGCTATAAGCATGGTGAGTCGATTTCAGGGAAACCCGAGAAAGGAACATTGGATAGCTGTGAAGAATATCTTAAAGTATCTCAAAAGAACTATGGATATGATTCTCATCTATGGAGGTGGAGACCTGAAGATGGAAGGTTACATTGACTCCGATTTCCATTCTGATGTTGAAGACCATAAATCCACTTTAGGGTTTGTTTCACGCTTAATGGTGGGGTGGTGTCTTGGAAAAGTTCCAAGAAAATCACAACCGCAGATTCCACCACTGAAGCAGAATATGTGGTAGCCTCAGAGGCAGCTAAAGAAGCTGTTTGGATGATAAAATTTCCTTGGAGAACTTGAAGTGGTTCCTAATACACAACTCCCGTTACCACTTTATTGTGATAACAATGGAGCAATAGCGCAAGCTAAGGAACCAAGGTCTCATAATAAGTCTAAACACATTGAGAGAAGATTTCACATCATCAGAGAGATCGTTGGCAGAGGAGAGATAGCAGTGCAGAAAATAGCCTCAGCTGACAATGTAGCTGACCCGTTCACCAAACCACTACCTCAGGTTGTTCTGGACCGACACCTGGAAGGGATGGGTATAAGATACCACAATGAGTGGCATTGAGTGAAAGTGGGAGATGGTTAGGATTATGCCCTCAGATGCCATAGAGGATATAATGATAGGACATCTTTCTTGTAAATAACTTATTTTGATATTATTAATGAAGGCATTATTAAGTTTTCACTTAAATCTTATCTGCATCTATAAGTAGTGTAAAATGTTTTATCCATGTTTTTGGTGCGATCCCTCTACTTCCTATGGGATAGGAAGAATGGCACTAGAGAGATCGATCTTGACTACTAAAAATAAGTTCGCAAGTAAAATGAAGTCTTTAATGGAAAAATAAAGACTTGGAACACTTGTACAATCTTATCTCTGACATGGGAGTGCCTGTCTAGTACCATGGAATGGTAGGAGCTTGAGATTGTAGGCACATCAGTGGAACTGATATGCTCGAACATGACTTGGATCAGTTCTGTCACATGGGTTTTCACTCTGTGACTGTTAATGACAGAACTGATTATGCGTAATAAGTATAAGTGAACTTTTGACTTGAAATATCAGGCTGAAGATGCACTTGTGACGTCAAATATTTTATTAAAGTAGTTAGACCTAATTCACCCATTGGTGGGGTCGACTTCGAAATGCGGCTTGATGGGCAGGTGGTAGTCTTAGCTGATATCTATATGGGATTTGTTCTCTCATAAGTGAGTGAGAAAGTACCCTATGTGATTATAGATAAATAGAGATCAGAGTCTTTGGCCAAAACAAAAAGAGACGATTGTGCGAGGCACTAAATCGATCTCAATGATCTCGTATTATTATAATTAATACATATGGTCAAGTCCAGTGAGTTTGACATAACCATGACTCTCACTTGACTGTGGTACACGAACAAAGTGTTTATACTTATACGGTATTTACGATTGGAAGGTTGCGGAATGATCCTATCATTCGATTTCGTTTGGGCTACGAAGTGGGCCACGTGACTGGCTAGATGTTACCCACTTCCTTTGGTTTCCTCTCATTGCCAAACGAAACGAACCTAAAGAGTCGCGCTAAAGGATTGATAAAGAAAAATTAAAAGGAGTTTCTATTTTTCTTCTTGGAATTTTAATTTATTGGACAAATTAAATAATTAATTATTCATTAGATGAAATGATTAATTATAAGGATAAGATTAATTATTAATTAATTTCCTATGGAAATAAATTAATGATTTAATTTATCTAATTAATTTGATTATTTAATTAATTTATTTATTGGATATAATAAATAATTAATTAAAACAAAAGAAGCCTCGAGACTTGAAGTGGGCATCCAAGAGGACGCCTATTGCGTCATGTTGTGCATCCATAAGGATGCCCAACTTACTAGGTGTTTTTGGTTTGTCTTGGTCAATAAGTCATGAGATATAAAAGGAGTCTTTTGACCTAGAAGAAGATATAGACTCTCATAACTCTCCTAGAAAGAAAAGAAGAAAACTCCTCCTCCTTTTCTCTATACTAGCCGTCGCCTCTCTTAGAGATTTAGTGGGAATTTTTCGTCAATCAATCCGTGCGTGATAATTTAGAGACATCGTAATTTTATTGTTCGGATCAAATTCAAGAAATCCAAAAGAATTAAAGAATTGAAGATTACACGAGGATTTAAGAAATCAAGGCTTCAACCATTGGAGTTTTTGAGGAGGAAGAAGATTCTCCAACCACTTCGCTTCAACGGGTAAGTGGTTATTCGTTAAGCGAATTAATCAATTTGAATATGCGATCAAAGAAAATTAACTTTGGGTTTTAAATTACAATTTTTGAAATCCTTCCGCTGCGTTTATTTGAATTTTCGCGTAACCTAACAGTTACCGTGTTCTTGGTCACATCAATGGGTCCTCTTTCCCTAAAGATGATGATGATGAAGACTGATATTCACTTGATTCAAAAATTAAATCGTCGTTGTATAATTCTGTCGATGCGAATCTTCTCGATAGTGTAAGTAGTGATAGCTTCATTGCAAAACAAATCTGGGACAATCTTGAATCGTTTTTTCATAATAATAAACCATCACGCTCCCTTCAATTGCAAGATTGTTTTTGAAATTTCAAAAAAGGCACCCTCTCTATCTCTGATTCTTGTCGTGATATGAAATGCATAGCTGATAATCTTAAGGATGTTGATTCTTCTATTTCAGATACGAAACTCGTTCTCCAAATTCTTATTAATTTACTGGATTCCTACAATAGTATCATCGATGTTATCACAAATCAATCTCCTTTTCCCTCTTTTTTTGAAGCTCATAATATGTTAATTTTACACGAGCCTCGTGAATCTTAAAATACCCCTTCTGCCCCTTCTCTTGATTCCCCTCTTATTCTTCATTCTCAAACACCTTCTTGCCATGATAACAGTAAAGGTAGAGGTCGAGGTAGGGGCAAGGATTTTGGTCGCGGTTCTGGCCAGAACAATGGACATATTACACGTAATTTCCAGCTTAATTCGGCCTCCAACAATGCTTGGGCTTCTTCACCCAATTTGAATTATGTCTACCCACCAACCCAGTATTCGGGCCATAACAACCCCCCCCCCCCCCCAATTTCTTTGCAGGTCTAGTACAAGGCCCCCTAAATCAGGCCCATTTCACAACCGCCTAGAACTGGACTTCTGTCCACACGCCCAACAATTCAGCACCTGGGCTTCTTGGACCATCTCCATACCACTCGGCCCACAAAAAGTATCAGGCCTTTCCAGCAGGCCACTCACTCACTCCACATGTCTGTACATCTCTTCAATCTTCTCCCTACCACCACTCTATCCAATCGCATCCCCTTCAAAATTTTGTATCAATTATTTCTAACCTCTGACCATCTCCACGTTTTCTGTTGTTTATGCTATGTAAATTGACACGCTAATACCTAACGTGCTTGAATAGAAAGTGCACTAGTCATGCGCAGTAATAAGTGTGGACTAAAAGTCCGGGTGGTCGAACCACGGAGACCTGGATTTTAGTTTATGATTGACAATAAAAGAAAAGACAATTAAAGGAAAGCAAGGGTAAAACAATTAAGCAAACAAAGAACAAAAGTAAGAACAAGCAATGGATTGAAACTCAAGTGTGAAAATAGACTAAGGCACATGCAAGACTTGATTTGATCCATATTCGTACAAAAACTCTCGTTGAATTATTAGACCTATTTTCTATGGTGAAAACTCCTAAGGTAAAGAATAACCGATGTCTCGTGATAGACTCCTATACTTAAATGGAGGTTTCCTAAGTATGTCTACCTAGAAATCTAACCTCTAAATATGCATTAAAGAATTAGAGTTTACTCGATTAGAATCGAACAACTTCACCCGAGAGTCTTTACCTATGTCTAGGGCAACTCCCATTTGGTTCGGTGATGTTATAAATTCCTTGCACCCTAGTTTAAGTCTTTCACAAAACGATAAACTAGGCAATAAATCATACATATGGTGATCAATCACATGTAAGAAACATAAACACAAATTCATAACACATAGAAACATAGGAATTAATTCAACAATTATCAATCATACGAATAAGTCACAAATCAATTCTTACAAGGCCCTAGCCATATGAATTTAGCCCATAACCATCAACATAGAAGAATTCAACAGATTCATATACATAACTGTAAACACAAAATGCAATAAACAATGAATAAACTCCCAAAAAGGTTGAATGGTGATGGATCCTCGAGCGAAGCTTCAATCCTTAGCTCTTATCTTCTTCTTGCCCTTCAAGGTAGGTGAAAAGATGGCTCAAATCCTAGAAAATGCTCCCAAAACCCCCAGAAATTGAACCCCTTCTATTTGCAGAAATTCGGGTTTTATAGTCTCCCAAAATGGTTACAGCGGTGCCCAGGTGCGGATGGATCGGCGCCTAGGCGCTGCCTACGTGGCAGAGATAACTTGGGAGAGAAGTTGAACGGTGCCCAGACGCGGGACAACTGTTGCTCAGGCGCGGAAGTGACGCCGCCTAGGCGCGGGCGATGTGGCGCCTGTGCGCCGTACTGCGTAGCATTCTTTACTCATATCTTCGGCTGGAGCCTGGGCGTAGCCAAACTGGCGCCTGGGTGCCAATCTGCGTAACATCCTTTAGGAAATCGTTCGATACACCGTCTTTTGCCCTTTTCTTCGTGCATCGTTGCTTAGTGCTTGAATTCACTTAATAAAAATATTAAACATACGAGTGGCACAAATCAAGCTATAAATGGACCTAAATCATCAATAAAAAGGGTTAAGAACACGTGCAAAAATGACTCCTATCAACCCCCCCAAACTTGTCAATTGCTCGTCCTTGAGCAATAAGAGCTATAGGATAGGAAAAACATCATCAAACACGGGAGAAACAAAAAGAAAAACTACTTAACTCACTTTCGTGGAGTACACGGTTGCATTTAGCGAATGCAACAAGCTTTTGAACCCTTGAGTTACCTCAAAGGATGAGTTATAGTCTCGTGAGGGTTTGCATACGATAAACCCACAAAATCGAAAGATTTTCAATCCCGATCAAAAAATGCAAATCAATATGATTAATAAAAAAAGCAATGGCATGAATTCATCTGTTTAAGCATCAGAATTACATATATATACACATCACATACTTGCTCATGTTACGCCTTAACATCGAAAAGACCATCCTAAGGGTGTAGGGTAATAAATCTCAAGTATTATAGTCGAGTGGCATTCTTATCACTTTTCAAGCATTAATCCCATATCTATCAATTTTCGATTAGTCACATGGCATGAGAATTGAAGAAAACTTCATAGCCACTTAAAATTCATCCTTTATCCACTTTAGGCTTTAACTTATGCAACTTTCAACTCAAAACATTAGTGGCTAGACCATTTGCCATGTTCGGTTCTCTTAGGCTTTCTATGACACCCTTGTAACGAGCTTTATGCCAATAACTCTCAAACTGGACGACTTTAGGGTATTAAGTGTCGAGACACTCCTAAGGGCATAATCACTCGAGTGTCAAATGCCACAAAACAAAACTAGGTCCTTATTACCTTTACAAGTGCATTGGCTTGAGCTTAGCTCAAATTAGCATAATAGTACAGTATTCTAGGCATGGTGCTCTTCGCCACCAGTATCTATTAAGCCTGACTTTTGCACTCATACCAATGTTCAACCTATTTTATTATTGTTAAGCATACAGATTTAACATTCTCCACTCATAACACATGTGAAAATTCTAAGTTGATATTTCCGGGATCAAGCCTTTAAGTGTTTCAAAATGGTTGTCCACTCGACTCCTCTACCCTCAACTTATGTGCATATGTGAATCATCTTAAGGTCAATCTAATCTAGTTTAGGGTCCCACAAGCAAGAAAACGATGTGTATAGTCATTAAAACCCAAATTGATAGAGAAAACATGCCATGGATTCAAATTAACCATTCTCAATGCATCGATTGAAAGGTCGAACTTCTATCCAAAAAAAAATTTAAAGTTATGCACGTTTCACATGTAGAGGTACCACCCCCCCCCCCCAAACTTGGACCGAAATATATAAAACATGGATAAACACAACTATAATGGATCTAGTATACCCCCCCCAAATATAACATGAACATTGTCCCCAATGTTCGAAAAAGAGAAGGGCAAAGTACACATCACCATATGGTTGCTGAAAAGCAAACCCGAGTCCTCGAATGCAAATAGACCCAAGAGTGGCAATAGCGGTGTGAGCAATGAATGCAACAACTACACATTAAACGATGCTAGCCAGACAAAGCATTAAGTAATGGATAGAAGCGAGAACGAAAGCACCAATCAACAAAACACAAGATAACTGAAATAAACAAGCATCTACTAGAAAAAATGGTCGAAACAAACATAACAAAAAACCAAAGAACAAACATCACCGAAACTAACAACTAAACACGATAAAAATCCAATATAAGAAACACAGGAAATAGACTAAACAAACATGTTAATCATCCTCGTTGATAAAATGGTCAACAAAATCACCATCTCTATCATCTTGGACACCCTCATCCTTTGCTCCACCCATAACGTCATCCATGTCCAACATATCATCCAGGCTCCCCTCGGGCTCAAGAGAATCACCCCCAACAACTATAGCGTGGAAGAGTGTAGGAAATGTGGGGGCGCTGAATAGTCAAATGGCCCACGGCCCAAGAATGCGTCCTGCTCTCGGAATAGCTGGCGAAAATAAGCACATCCCTCACTCATCATGGCATATATATCAGTCCTCAACTACTGCAGATCAGTCTGAAGGGTCTCCACATCAGACGATGTGGTGTGGCTGGATTCGGTGCCACGAGCCGAAGTCGGACAAGCTCTTGGGGGAATAGGCAGATGGGCTGAAGCTGGGGCGTCCGAGAAAAGAAGAGGTGTGCCGGTAGGGTCTGCAGTCTCGCTCTAAAAAGCCCTAACACCGGCTGTCAAGCACAAGGCCGAAATGAGAGACGGGAAGATAAACGAGTTTTTCTTCGGATTGGTTGACTTCCCTGGTTTTCTTTTAGCATGTGTCGGGTCAACCATTGGAGTGAACTCAATGCCCATCCTCTTGATATGTCCCAATAAGGACCAGTGGATCAACCCTACGAAGTTAACCTGTCGCTCTGTCATGATGGAGAAGATAAGCAAGGCCCGGTCCTTGTTCAACTCAGATCTGTTGGAGCTCAGGATGAGGTTAAAGCGGATGAAGTCAAGCTAAAATACTGCCTCGGGTAACAAGATACGACGGAGTAAGTGTGACTCCCCTTCAGGCCACGTCGTACCCACAATAGCAATGACCCCAAGGACTGTTAGGAATCCTATACATGAAAACGGAGAATTGTAGCGGAAGATTCTAGGATTCCTACCGGCAGATCACAAAAATCGATCTAATGATTTTTAATGGGTTTCGCAAAAATTAGAACGAATAAAAATACCTTTTTGCTTCGTTTACTGATTCGGCAGAACAGCAATCCTCCAAGGACTCCGGTCTTTAAAGCTTCACGCGAAACAAGCCTTCTAAAGATCCCAAAAGTCCTCATTCTTTGCAGTAGTAGACGGCTACAGAGGAGAGAGGGGAGAGAGTTCTTTTTCTTTTGTGTTGTGTTTCTTTCTTGTCTTAGGGTTTGTTCCACTGTAGGAGTCCTTTTAAACTCAACCAGCTTGTGGAACAAGTTGGAGGCTACTCCAACCCTAAGTGGCCGCCCCTCCTAGGGCTTCCTTGGACTGGGTGAGCTTTTAATTGGTTTGTCTAATTTCTAGCCCATCTGTATATATTTAATTTAAATCCAATTTAAATATAATATATACTATTAATTAATTCCTTTTAATTAATATACTAATTAAATAATTTAATTTAATTTAATCTAATCAAATTAAATATTTAATTAATTGATTTAATCTAATTAAATCAATCAGTCCATTTAATTCTTTCTAAAAGATTTACACAAAAGGATACATCCCGTTCGTTTCTTATAGCGCGACTCTTTAGGTTCGTCTCAATTGGCAAAGGGAGGAATTACCTAAGGATGTGTGTGTCACATAGCTCGTCCCGTGGACTCACATCGTAACACAATTGAGTACGAAATGAATGAATCATTTTGCGAACCTCTTGATCATAAATGTCGTATGAGTATAAGCCCTTCACTGACGTATCCCGATCAAGTGAGAGTCATGGAAAATGTCAAACTCACTAAACTTGATACTGTGCATTAGATTATAGCATAATGAAATTACTAAACTACCCTCAGTGTCCCACATGAGTTAGTTGTTATGCTTTGGCCAAGGACTTTATAATTTCATTAGCCTATAATCGCACATGATACTTACTCGTTTACTATCGAGATAGTGAATCCCATCTTGGCGATCACTGATCAATTGCTACTTATCTCATTGATATCGCACTTCGAGGTCGACCCCTTCGACGGGTGATATAGGCCTTACTACGAGCCATGTTCGAATATGTCAATTCCATTGACATATCTATGATACTTGCTCCCACTATCCCTATAGTGTTCGACTGGCACTCATCGTCAGAGCATGTGTCATACAAGTCGAATCTTAATGCCCAATTAAGATTCTTTGACTTGTGAACCCTTTTAAGTGATAAGGTGTAAGATTCTTCCCATGCCACGTCTTTATTCCATAAAGGGCAAAGAGTCAAACCTTTGTTCACATGGACTATATGTTCAATACTTATTTAGATGACATAAAGATTTATATGAACAAAATACAGATGCCTTGATTAATATCATTTTAATAGTTTGTACAACATAATAAGGTACCCTAATCTAACTATTTGTCCTCATTGGCATCTAGGGCATATACCTAACAATCTCCCACTTGTACTTAATGCCAATCGCTTTGGTATCTTATACCCATCTTCTCAAGATGTTGCTCTAGCACCGCCTGCGCTAATGGCTTAGTGAGTGGGTCAGCTACGTTATCCGTTGAGGCTATTTTCTGCACGGTGATGTTGCCTCTTCCAACGATTTCTCGAATTATGTGATATCACCGCTCTATGTGTTTGGATTTGTTGTGAGACCTTGGTTCCTTTGCCTGCGCGATGGCTCCGTTGTTGTCACACCATAGTGGCAATGGAAGCTCCATACTAGGAACAACTTGAAGTTCAGTAATGAATTTCTTTATCCAAACAACCTCCTTGGCTGCCTTCGAGGCTGCCACATATTCAGCTTCGGTGGTTAAATCAGTAGTTGTGCTTTGCTTGGAGCTTTTCCAAGACACTGCTCCACCGTTCAAAGTGAATATGAACTCAGAAGTGGATTTTTGGTCATCGATGTCAGATTGGAAATCTGAATCAGTATAACCATCCACTTTCATTTCTCCTTCACCATATGTGAGGATCATATCTTTAGTTCTTCTCAAGTACTTTAAGATTGATTTCACGGCTATCCAATGTTCTTTGCCTGGGTTAGCTTGAAACCTACTTACTACGCTCACAGCGTATGCAAGATCTGGTCTCGTGCATAACATAGCGTACATGAGACTTCCCACTGCTGAGGCATAGGGGATGGTACTCATCTCTCTTCGATCTTCCTGACTTTGAGGACTCATCTTTTTGGAGAGATGAATTCCATGTCTCATGGGCAAAAGACCTCTTTTAGAATTTTCCATCCCAAATCGCTTCAGGACCTTTTCTAAGTAGAGGGCTTGGGAGAGACCTATTGTCTTATTCGATCTATCCCTATAGATTCGAATTCCTAGGACATAGGTGGCTTCTCCTAAGTCTTTCATGGAGAATGTGCTTGAAAGCCATGTCTTAATCGAAGTTAGCAAACCTGTATCATTCCCTATATAAGTAGAATGTCGTCCACGTATAGTACCAGGAATGATATCTTGCTCCCACTAACCTTTTTATAGACACATGGTTTATCCTCGTTTTTGATAAAGCTATTGTTTCGTACTTCTTCATCAAAACGAAGGTTCCAACTGCGAGAGGCCTGCTTCAGTCCATAAATGGACCTATTTAACTTGCAGGCCTTATGAGAATCGGTATTGGATATGAAACCTTTGGGCTACTCCATATAGATATCCTCCTCGAGGAATCTATTTAGGAAGGGGGTTTTCACATCCATTTGCCAGATTTCATAATCCAGGTATGCAGCTATTGAAAGTAGAATTCTAATAGATTTGATCATAGCTACTGGTGAAAAGGTTTTCTCATAGTCAATACCCTCCTTCTAACTGTACCATTTCGCCACTAGCCTGGCCTTATAGGTATCCACCTTGCCATCCGGACCTATCTTTCTCTTATAGATCCATTTTCATCCAATAGGTACAATACTTTTGGGAGGATCTACTAGATTCCAGACTTGGTTCGAATACATCGAATCCATTTCCACTTTCATAGCTTCATGAAATTTTGCAGAATCCATATCCATCATTGCCTGGTCGTAACTAGAGGGATCATCTCCATGGTTTCCTTCTACATACAAATTATGCTCTCCTTGTAGCAGTGAATCATATCTCGCAGGCGGTTGAGACACTCTAGTAGACCTGCCCACTGATGGTTGTGTCGTTTCTGGGTCGGGTTGGGTCTCTTGAACAGTGTCTTCCACAGGGGATTCATTTAGTTCTTGTAGAACAATACTTTTACCAGCTCCTCCTTCTCGAATGAATTCGTCTTCGAGAAAGATTTCCTGTAAGGCAACAATGATTCTCTGATCATCAGGAAGGTAGAAAAGGTATCACATGGAATCCTCGTGATATCCAACGAATTGCCCTTTTATGGACCTAGCCTCCAATTTCTTTGCCTTGGTCTTTTTCACGTAAGCTGGGTAACCCCATATTCTTATGTGTTTCAGATTAGGCTTCCTTCCACGCCATATCTGATACGGTGTTTTAGGAACAGATTTGGAGGGACATCTATTCAGAATGTGAGTTGCTGTAAGCAGCGCGTGTCCCCACAGTGAAATAGGCAAATCTGTGTGGCTGAGAATGGATCGAACCATGTCCAACAGTGTTCGATTCCTTCATTCTGCTACGCCATTTAATTGTGGAGTTGCTGGAGGAGTAAGCTGTAATAGTATGCCATGTTCCCGAAGGAACTGGTCAAACTTTGCATTCATATACTCGCCACCGCGGTCAGACCAAAGTGTCTTGATATGATGCCCGACTTGGTTTTCGACCAAAGTCTTGAATTCAATGATTTCTCCAATGATTCAGACTTGTACTTCATTAAATACACGTAGCCATACCTAGAATGGTCATCGGTAAATGTGATGAAGTACTGAAAACCACCGCGGGCCATATTTCCAAATGGTCCGGACACATCAGTATGAACTAGACCTAAGACTTCTGTGGTTCTTTCAAAATTCCCTGTGAAGGGGGACTTGGTCATTTTGCCTTGGATACAAGACTCACAAGTGGGACAGGGATCTGATCCCAACGAGTCTATGACTCCATCCTTTTCTAACTCGTGTAGTCTTTGGTCCCCGACATGACCTAGTCTCAAGTGCCATAGCTGTCACAAGTTTGTATCATACATTCTTCATTTTCTTGTTACAGCATTAAGATTACAATCGTTTTGGCAATTAATATAATATAAACCATTTATTAAAGACGCATTGCCAACACATTCATTTCCAAAAATAAATAACCTTTCCTGACTAAAACAGGAATTGAAACAATATTCTTAAACCCGTTGGGCAAAACAAGGCAATTGTCTAAATATAATAAATGTCCAGATGATAAACTAAGGGAAGTGGTTCCAATGTGTGAGGTTGCTACACTATGACCGCTGCCAACATTGATCATCACTTCACCATGCTCCAACTTCTTATTTCTTTCCAGCTCCTGGTTCATAACACATATGTGAGCACTAGGCCCAGAGTCTAGAGTCCACGAAGTTGAAAATATGGTAACAAAACAATTTGTTTCTGAAACATTAAGTTCTATACCTGAAGCTATTTCTGCTTTCAGCTTGGGACAGTCACGTTTCCAGTGTCCCATCTCATGGCAGTGAAGACATTTGTCTGTCTTCTTTGGACCTCTTCCCTTGAACCCTTTGTTTTTCCCTTTGCTTGTGTCATTCGACATTTTAGACACTCCCAATTGCTTTTTGCCTTTGCCCTTCTTCTTTCTGAAGGGCTTGGATGTCCCTGTGGTAACGGCTAAAGCAAATTCCTTCTTGGGCTTCATCTGACCTTGAGCAGTTGAGAGCTTGTTCAATAGCCCAGCTAATGTGCACTCAATGTCGTTCATGTTGAAGTTCACAATAAATTGTGGAAAAGATTTGGGGAGTGACTGAAGAATGAGATCTATCTGAAGGTGGAAGTCCATGGTGAAATCAAGAGCTTCCAATCTCTCGATCATGGAAATCATTTTTATGACGTGGGTGCCCACATCTTCACCTTCTCCCATCCTTGCGCCAAAGAGCTCTCTTGATATGTCATACCGAGCAGTCCTACTGTGCTCTCCATACAGCTCCTTGAGGTGCAACAACACTGACTTTGCATCATCCATGTTTTCATGGGATCGCTGCAGGTCGTTGCTCATGGAGCCGAGCATGTAACCTTTAACACGAGTATCATCCTTGATCCAAGTGTTATAGTTATCATAGGCGTCTTCATCGTCATCGTCTCCAGGGATAGGGGGACGATTTCCCTTGAGTACATAGCCCAGTGATTCTAAGCTAAGGACAATCCTTAGGTTTCTGAGCCAGTCAGCAAAGTTGGGTCCAGTGAGGACATTCTTTTCAAGTAGTATAGATAGAGGGTTATTATCCATTTTGAGAGAGATAAAATTACTGCAGAAAATTAACCAAGATTCAATTAGATAATTATGTTGTACCCAAGTAAAATTAGGACTTTAATTTTTGACTTGGCTCCCACTACATTTTTCGAACCATTGCACTCCCACTACAATGAACAGAAATCTCGTTGGAAAGATTTCATAGTGAGTGATTGAGTTCTTCAAAAATTTCAATGAGTTGCAATCTGTAACGATGTATGGCTCATTGGAACTTTTGAAGTGACATGCCATGTCAACCAGTCTTACTGATGATTCAATCTACCTTTGGCTCATGGATCACTCAACCTCAGCTTGTTAAGAAATATTCGTGGTGATCCATCTAAGTACTTTTCCATCAACTCCCATCGATCTAACAGTTGAATCTTATCTTACAACCTGTAACGGTGTACGGGATAAGATTTGCTTCGACCGATGGCATCAAATGCACTTGAAGAGATATGGATTATGATTTAATGCATAACCCCCATTAGTCGGGATGACGCCATGCATAACTCATAATCCCATCTTTTCCAAGTTTGATGGAGAGCCAGGATATCCAATATCCCCTACTTAGTATTTAATGTGGGAGAATTTTTGAAAAAATTAAGGTCTCACTTTGCACATTAATTTATTACGCGCATATATAGATTATAATCATGCATACATAGAAAAACCTAGTTATTCTAACAACATGCATTTCCATGGACATTCTAGATTGATCTAAGCCAATAGATCAATCAGGGGATAGGGGTCTATTACAAATCTAATTTCTAATAGATCTTCGGGCTCCAAGCTAGAAAAGGTCCTACCTCTAATATACACAACTCAGAAAGCACCCTATACATCATACTACCAAAATTAAAAGTACAAACTGGGGGTAATTGCCCAATACAACCCAGATAATACTAAAGCGGTAAAATCCTAAGTGCATGGAAGCATCCACCACAACATACATCAAAGCATGTAAGAAAATTATTTAAGTTTATGTTGGTTTTGAGTTTAAAATCGAAAAGAAAATCAAAAACAGATTAAATCTAATTTAATTAGAAAAGATGAATTTTAATTTCAATTTTAAAAGGAAATAAATCCAATTTATTATTTAGCAAATAAGTCAAACTTATTCATAATTTATTTTGAAAAAATATAATCAACATAAAATAAATCCTATTTATTTAGTCGTCACAAATCATAAATAAAAATCCAATTTAACTTATGACATTATTAATTCCAATTTAATATTAAAGTCAAATCCAATTTTAACTTAATTAAATCCAATTTAATATTAAGAAAAACATTTTAGGAAAAAGGGATTTTGACAAATCACGGGTCGAATTTCTCTATTAGGGTCAAACCCTAATATTTATTAATTTATATATATTTAAATATTAAAAATATATAAATATATATATATATATTTAAATATTAAAAATATATAAATATATATATATATATATTTAAATATTAAAAATATATAAATATATATATATATATTTAAATATTAAAAATATATAAATATATATATATATATATATATTTAAATATTAAAAATATATAAATATATATATATATATTAATATATTGGATCGGGCCCAGCGCCCTTTAGGGTGCGCGGAAGTGTGCCGGGCTAAGGCCCAGCACGCCTAGGGCGGCTGATGCCGCCCTAGTTCCGTCGCCGTGGTGGCGGCGCTGATTCTACCCCTTTTCCCTTTTATTTTTGTTTTTGTTTTTCTAATTACACGAGCAGCGGTGGTGCTCGCGTGTGCTTTAAAAATTCACGGTTGTGCCACCCCGATTCGCCGTTGCCGGCGGCGAAAAAAACATGTAATCGTGCGACGATTTCAAGGCGATGAATATTTTCAAAATTTGAAATTTAACAACGAATATTAAACATATAAAATCAAATTTTAAAAATCCAATTTTAACCAACATAATCTTAAACGCAAAAATCATCAGATCCATTTAAGTCGGCTCTGATACCACTGTTAGGAATCCTATACATGAAAACAGAGAATTGTAGCGGAAGATTCGAGGATTCCTACCGGCAGATCACAAAAATAGATCTGATGATTTTTAATGGGTTTAGCGAATATTAGAACGAATGAAAATACCTTTTTGATTCGTTTACTGATTCGGCAGAACATCAATCCTCCAAGGGCTCCTGTCTCTAAAGTTTCACGCGAAACGAGCCTTCCAAAGATCCCGAAACTCCTCCTTCTTTGCAGTAGTGGACGGCTAGAGAGGAGAGAGAGGAGAGAGTTCTTTTTCTTTTGTGTTGTGTTTCTTTCTTGTCTTAGGGTTTGTTCCACTGTAGCAGTCCTTTTAAACTCAACTAGCTTGTGGAACAACTTGGAGGCTACTCCAACCCTAAGTGGCCGCCCCTCCTAGGGCTTCCTTAGACTGGGTGGGCTTTTAATTGGCTTGTCTAATTTCTAGCCCATCTTTATATATTTAATTTAAATCCAATTCAAATATAATATATACTATTAATTAATTCCTTTTAATTAATATACTAATTAAATAATTTAATTTAATCTAATCAAATTAAAATATTTAATTAATTGATTTAATCTAATTAAATCAATCAGTCCATTTAAGTCATTCTAAAAGATTTACACAAAAGGATACATCCCGTTCGTTTCTTATAGCGCGACTCTTTAGGTTCGTCTCAATTGGCAAAGGGAGGAATTAACTAAGGATGTGAGTGTCACCTAGCCAGTCCCGTGGACTCACATTGTAACCCAATTGAGTATGAAATGAATGAATCATTTTACGAACTTCTTGATCATAAATGTCGTATGAGTATAAGCCCTTCACTGACGTATCCCGATCAATTGAGAGTCATGGAAAATGTCAAACTCATTAAACTTGATATTGTGCATTAGATTATAGCATAATGAAATTACTAAACTACCCTCAGTGTCCCACATGAGTTAGTTGTTATGCTTTGGCCAAAGACTTTATATCGAATAGGATACTTACTCGTTTACTATCGAGACAGTGAATCCCATCTTGGCGATCACTGATCAACTGCTACTTGTCTCATTAATATCGCACTTCGAGGTCGACCCCATCGACGGGTGATATGGGCCTAACTACTCTGGTAACAGATCCAATAATACAAGCATATTGATCATGAACCCTCAAGTCTAAGGCTCACGCATACTATTACGATCAATAATCCAATCATTGACAGTCACTGAGTAAATACCCATGTGATCGGATTATTACGAGCCGTGTTTGAATATGTCAATTCTATTGACATATATATGATACTTGCTCCCACTATCCCTATAGTGTTCGACTGGCACTCATCATCAGAGCATGTGTCATACAAGTCGAATCTTAATGCCCAATTAAGATTCTTTGACTTGCGAACCCTTTTAAGTGATAAGGTGTAAGACTCTTCCCATGCCACGTCTTTATTCTATAAAGGGCAAAGAGTCAAACCTTTGTTCACATGGAATATATGTTCAATACTTATTTAGATGTCATAAAGATTTATATGAACAAAATACAGATGCCTTTATTAATATCGTTTTAATTGTTTGTACAACATAATAAGATACCCTAATCTAACTATTTGTTCTCATTGGCATCTAGGTATACCTAACAAGGACCTCATCAAGTGAAATAGTGTATGTCCCGTCTAGCTTGTAGAAAGCCAGATACCCGCAAATCTGGGGGATCGCCATCCCGAGGCACTCACTAAGAGTAGTAGCATCAAAATTGACCCTGCGATTCCGAACCTCAATCGTGTGCGCCTTCCAACCCAATTTGTCTGTGATGGAAAGTTATGCCCGGGTACTATGAAATTCCTGAATCTAGGGAAGGCGAATAGCCGCTAAGGGGCCACAAAAATAGTCTAACCCGTGGAACTCAATGCGGGCGTTCACGGCAGTCTTAGCACTGGGAGCAAAAGGCTTTTCTTTGATAATAGTCCGACTATATAACCCGTTAAAAATGAGTTATGCTTTGGGGTGTAAAGAACAGGAAAGCGTAGTCGGTGATATTGTGTCCTGTGGGGGCTCGGGATTGGTGGATGACCCTTCCCTGACCTTCTTTTTCCCTTTGGGTGGTGGATTCTTTTTACCCATAATTGATTAGAATTTGGGCAGCGTAACAACGTTGAATTGGTTACCAGGTTCTCGACTATGTCCCGAGAGCAAATAAGCAGCCCACAGTCACAACCAATCCAAAAATGACCCACACTGAATAGAAGCAGTAATCGCAACACAACAATGCAAAACTGAATTCATGGCTAACCCACAACTAACTCGAACAATCAACCCCTATTTGCACACAACAATGGATAACAAATATGCATAAGACATCCCCTTAGCCGAAATCACATTGTTTGGAAACTAAATATTGCAAAGAATTCTCAAAAACTCACTATAAATCCTAATACAAATAGCAAATCGACGCCCCCAATGCAACCAATCGATCAGCATCAACAACTCTGGCATAAAATCGCAAAAATCGATAAGCTCATGTCCTATTTGGCTCAAATACACAGTAATGTTTCAAAGGATTAGCCAATCACTCACCTTATTGCTCAAATTGGCCAGAAATCGGACGAAAAATAGCGGATTTTTGCCGGAGATGGGGACCCACAGCGCGGAGGAGGCGGAGCTGGCTTGATACAGCACAAAAGTGATGGATTTGTGGTGGGGAGGAGAGGGGCGTGGGATACAGCACAAAAGTAACACAGTGTAGAGAGAGATGATGATTTGTGACCTAATTTTGACTGAATTTTAAATAAATACCTGATCGGCGCCTAGGCGCGCGTATGGCTACGAAGCTAAAATTGGCCTGTTGGACTTCAGTCGGCACCTGGGCGCGAGGTTTGTGACACTCGGGTGTGGTTCAAATGGCGCCCAGGGGCGCATATGGGGGCACTCGGGCGCCATGATGCGAAGCAAAATTGACGTTAGAGCTGCTTCTGTGCCCATGCGCGATGTGATGGCGCCTAAGCGTGTTGTGGGTCGGCGCGCAGGCGTGAGTGAGATGGCACCTGGGTGTGGCTCTGCGAAAGCGAATTGGCAACTAAGGGCGATTGGCGCCCAAGCATGATATACGCGGCGCCCAGGTGTGGGATAACATGCTGACATTTAAGTTTGTTTCCTGCTAAAACACAGAAGGACAATGATCAACACAACGATTAACTTAAACTAATCAAAAACTAAGAACAAAAAAATAAAGCAAACTAAATGAGAAACACGAAAATACGAAAAAGGAAAGAGAGCTTAGGTTGCCTCCCAAGAAGCGCTAGTTTATAGTCGATAGCTCGACTTGAGATATGGAATCATGGCGGATCCCCGAGAGAGATGAATACTTTGTCCCATGATCCATCAATCCCCATATAGTGCTTCAACCGTTGAGCGTTTGTCATAAAGGTTTGTCCCGTATCTGTTGTGAGTACAATGGCACCCGAGGGATATACGCGAGATACAAGAAATGGTCCCGACCATCTTGACTTGAGCTTCCCGGGAAAGAGTCGAAGGCAAGAGTTGTATAGGAGAACCCTCTCGTCCACGTGAAACTCCCGGGGAAGAATGTGCTTGTCATGCCACATTTTTGTTCTTTCCTTGTAAAGTTTGGCATTCTCATAAGCTTGGTGGCGCCATTCCTCGAGCTCATGCAGTTAGAGCAATCAATTTGTACCTACACGTGTAGAGTCAAAATTTAGAAATTTAATAGCCCGAAAGGCACGATGCTCAAGCTCAACCGGTAGGTGACATGCTTTTCCAAAAATGAGGCGATACGGGGACATGCCAATCGGGGTTTTAAATGTGGTCCTATAGGCCCATAAGGCGTCATCGAGCTTTAGAGACCAATCCTTCCTAGATGCATTGACCATTTTTTCAAGAATGTGTTTAATCTCCCTATTAGACTCCTCCACTTGCCCACTCGTTTGGGGTGGTAGGGGGTTGAAATTTTATGCCTTACCCCATACTTGTTCAATAAGTGTTCGAATTGCTTGTTGCAAAAATGGGTGCCCCCATCACTAAAGATTGCTCTAGGGGTTCCAAAACGAGTGAAAATCCTTTTCCATAAAAATTAAGTAACCACCCGAGCATCGTTGGTGGGTAAAGCCTCGGCTTCAACCCATTTAGAGACGTAGTCAACCGCAACAAGAATATACTTATTGCAACAAGAACTAGGGAAGGGTCCCATGAAATCAAAACCCCAAACATCAAATAATTCACACTCAAGCATGCTATTCAAGGGCATTTCATGTCTTTTAGAGATATTACCCATTCGTTGGCACCTATCACAAGATTGGACATACAAAAATGCATCTTTAGAGAGTGCGGGCCAAAAGAAACCTGATTGAAGCACTTTAGCCACTATTTTAGAAGGCCCAAAATGGACACCTACCGACATGTCATGGAAATTAGCTGGAACCGATGCTATTTCCTCCTCGGGAGCACATCTTCGAATGAGGCCATCTGTACAAATCTTAAATAGATATGGTTCGTCCCACAAATATTGCTTCACATCAAATAAGAATTTCTTCTTTTGATGAAAAGTGATATCCGGGGGAAGAACTCCCGTGACAAGATAATTTGCAAAATTGGCATACCAAGGAGTATCGTTATGAAGTATAGCATACAATTGCTCATCGGGAAACTCCTCACAAATGGGTTTATCATACACGCACTCGGGGGTAGGAGCCTCTATCCTAGACAAATGGTCGGCAATGACATTTTCTACTCCTTTCTTATCCTTAATTTCTATGTCAAATTCTTGAAGAAGCAAAATCCACCTAATCAATCTAGGTTTGGCATCCTTTTTAGCAAGCAAGTACTTAAGTGCGGAGTGATCAGTGTACACAATCACTTTGTTCAAAACGAGATAGGCATGGAATTTTTTGAATGCAAATACTATAGCCATTAACTCTTTTTCGGTGGCTGCATAATTCATTTGCGCATCATTTAGAGTTTTATTAGCATAATAGATGGTTTGAAATACCTTTTCCTTTCGTTGGCCAAGTACTGCACCAACCGCGGTGTCACTTGCATCACACATCAACTCGAAAGGCAAGCTCCAATTGGGAGGGGCCATGATGGGGGCGGATATCAACCGCTCCTTTAAAGTGAGAATGCCTGCATACAAGTAGAGTCAAAATCAAATGGTGCATCTTTAACTAGCAAGTTAGACAATGGTTTCGCAATTTTAGAAAAGTTCAAGATAAACCGCCTATAGAAACTGGCATGCCCAAGGAAACTCCTCATAGCCTTAACCGATATGAGAGGGGGAAGCTTTTCAATGACCTCAATCTTAGCTTGGTCCACTTTAATCCCTCTATGAGAGACTTTGTGACCAAGCACAATCCCTTCCTGGACCATGAAATGGCACTTCTCCCAATTTAAAACCAGATTGGTTTCCTCACAACGTTTTAGAACACGAGTCAAATGATCAAGACATGTATCGAAAGATGTTCCAAAAACTAAAAAATTGTCCATAAAAATCTCAAGGAATTGCTCAACCATGTCATGGAAAATTGCCATCATGCACCGTTGAAAGGTGGCCAGGGCATTGCACAAACCAAATGGCATCCTTCTATAAGCAAATGTGTCATAGGGATAAGTGAAAGTGGTTTTCTCTTTGTCCTCGGGGTCTATGGCAATTTGATTATAGCCGGAGTATTCACCTAGAAAACAATAAAAATCGTGCCCGGCTAACCTTTCGAGCATTTGGTCAATGAAAGGGAGGGGAAAGTGGTCCTTGCGGGTGGCGTCATTTAACTTACAATAATCTATGCACACTCGCCACCCGGTAAGCATACGTGTAGGAATCAATTCATCGTTTGCTTTTTTAATCACACTTATGCCCCCTTTCTTTGGAACTACATGAGTAGGACTTATCCATGCACTATCAGAGATAAGGTAGATTATACCTACGTCGAGTAACTTAATAACCTCTTTCTTGACTACCTCTTGTATTTATGGGTTAGACCTCCTTTGTGGTTGACGTGTAGGCTTGGCGGAGTCCTCCATGAGTATCTTGTGCATGCATATAGCCGGGCTAATGCCTTTAATGTCCGCAATTGTCCACCCGAAAGCTTTCTTGTTGGCCCTCAAAACTCCCATGAGTTGTTCCTCTTGTTCCCCTGTCAAAGAAGATGAAACAATTAAGGTTAATGTCTTATTATCATTTAAGAACACATATTTCAAATGTAAAGGCAACACTTTAAGCTCAAGGGTAGGGGCCTCTTCAATGGAAGGGCGAGGGGGAGCCGATAGTGATCTTTCTAACTTTTCAACCCCCATGACAAGGTAAGGAGGTTGCTGTTCTAAGCTACACACGATTTCCAATTGCTCCTCACTCGCCGAATCGACATCCATGGATTGCAAAAGACATGCCTCTAGCGGGTCATCTACCATGTGTGCTTGAAAAGTCTCACCAATCAAAGTGTCAAATGCATCAATGCATAAACATGAATCATGATCATATGGATGTTTAAGCACTTTAAATACATCGAAAATCACCTTTTCATTACCCACATGAAGAGTAAGCTTACCATCGGCGAGATCTTTGAATGCCTTACCCGTGGCGAGGAATGGCCTCCCTAGAATCAACGGTACTTCCACATCCTCTTCCATGTCAAGCACTACGAAATCGACCGGGAAGTAGAATTTGTCCACTTGTACAATTGCATCTTCAATGATGCCCTTCGTGTGTTTAATTGAACGATCCGCCAATTGTAAGGACATCGATGTAGGTTTGGGCTTCCCGAGGCCGAGTTTCTTGAAGATAGAGTAGGGAAGACAATTGATACTCGCTCCCGAATCGCAAAGCACCTTGTCAAAAGTAAGATGCCCAATAGTGCATGGTATGGTAAGACTCTCTGGGTCCTTGAGCTTGCGAGACAATTTGTTGAGTAAGACGGAGGAGCACTCCTCGGTTAGACAAACCGTTTCATTTTCCTCCCATTTTTGCTTATTGGATAGAATATCCTTGAAGAACTTAACATAGTTTGGCATTTGCAAAATAGCGTCCACAAAAGGAATATTTATCCTCACCTCACGAAGAATAGACAAATTACGGAGAAAACTCGGATCCATCTCATTCTTTTTCTTCTTTTGTGCATTTGGAAAGGGAAGACGGATCTCAATGGGAAGAGGAGGCATTGGAGTCGAGGAACCAAGACTAGAAGAGACAGAGTGCGACGCCTGGGAGCCGGATGGTCGATGCCTCGGCGCCGTCAAGATGGTGCTCGGGCGCGGATCTGCGAATCGATTATTCCTGCTGTGTCATGTCTGGCACCTGGGCGCCATCTGAGCCACGCCAAGACGCGGCTGTGCGAAGCAAATTGTTAGGGCTGGAGGTCACCGGAGCCTGGGCTTGAGTGACGTCGCGCTCGGGCGCGGCCATGCGAACAGGATCGCGTTCAACTTGTTTCCCACTTCTCAAAGCAATGGCATGGCATTGCTCTTTTGGGTTCTTTTTCGTGCCACTTGGTAGAGTCCCCGGGGCTCTCCCACTTACCGTGGAGGATATTTGATCCATTTGTGTCCTCATATCCTTCATTTCCATGAACATATCCTTCATCATATTACGGAGTTCATTGATCGACGTATCCGACCTTTTAATGTGATCATCTAAACTCTCATCAATGGTAGGAGGTCTCACTTGCCCTTGACCTTGAAAATTCCCTTGCCTTTGACCTTGGTTAGTGTTGAAAGGAGGCCTTAGAGCTTGACAAATCCTGGGATAGGCTTTGGGTGCCGGATTAGGTCTCTTTGGAAAATTGTTGGGCACGTGAAAGTTCACCCGAGGTCGGTTAGGATGCCCAACATAATTCACATCACCGTCCATCGGCTCTAGAGCTGCTTCTTCTTCCATTACTTCTTGGACACAAGCAACTTTTTTAGAGGGTGTGATCTCTTCATCATCGGGATAGAGCTCGTCTTCCCGGGCCAATTGTTCGATTTTGTTCCATACACTTTGGCAATCTAACTCTAGGAGATCACATCCCACACCCGCATTGACCCTATTTCGGATATGCGACCGGACGCCTTCAAAGAAGTGCAATACTTCCTCATTCAATCCGAAGTTATGGTCCGGGCACTTCCGGAGCATGCCTTTATACCTAGCCCATGTCTCGGCGAAGGGCTCGTTATTCTTTTGCCTAAACCCTTTTATATTGCTCCGGAGCTCATTGATTTTTGTGGGTGGGAAGAATTTATTCAAAATGGCGTCGACTAACTCACCCCATGTTGTGATGGATTGAGGTGGTAAAGATTTATACCACATGGTCGCCTTGTCCTTTAACGAGAAGTGGAAGACTCTTAGACGAATTGCATCGAGGTCCCGGGGATGAAATTGGATAGTCATGAGAGCATCGTCTAAAGTCTCCAAATGTGCATGAGATGATTCATGAGGCTCTCCCTAGAAGGGTTTGCCTTGCACCATATTAAAGATGTGAGATGGGATGTGATAGTTCGGGGCATAGAAATTAGGCAAGACCACGGGCCCCGATATGGTGTGGACCCTCGGTGGTTGACTACCCCGAACCGATGGAAGTTGTTGAGGAGGATGTTGTTGTATGGCTTGGAGAATGTCTTGTAACCACTCCCGATTCTCCGGTAAGTTCATGTCCGGAAAACAAGCATTTGGATTTGGTTGATAGATATTATCCGCCATTTCACGAACTCTTCTACTAGCCTGAAGAACACGTTCGATTTCGGGCTCAAAATCAAATAAAGGCTCGTTAGAGGAGCGGGTCATGCACCACAAACCAACCTATAAGGTAAACAATGAAACAAAATTAGACTAATACAGAAATAAAAGAAAAACAAGAATTAAACAAAAAAACTTAGAATTATGGAAACGTAAAAGAAAATCAAAAACTAAAATAAACAAGTCCTCGGCAACGGTGCCCAAAACTTGACATGCTAATACCTAACTTGCTTGAATAGCAAGTGCACTAGTCGTGCGTAGTAATAAGTGTGGACTAAAAGTCCGGATTGTCGAACCACAGAGACTTGGATTTTTGTTTATGATTGACAATAAAAGAAAAGACAATTAAAGGAAAGTAAGGGTAAAACAATTAAGCAAACAAAGAACAAAAGTAAGAACAAGCAATGGATTGAAACTCATGTGTGAAAATAGACTAAGGCACATGCAAGACTTGATTTGATCAGTATTCGTACAAAAACTCTCGTTGAATTATTAGACCTAGTTGCTATGGTGAAAACTCCTAAGGTAAAGAATAACCGATGTCTCATGATAGACTCCTATACTTAAATGGCGGTTTCCTAAGTATGTCTACCGGGAGATCTAACCTCTAAGTATGCATTAAAGAACTAGAGTTTACTCGATTAGAATTGAACAACTTCACCAGGGAGTCTTTACCTATGTCTAGGGCAACTCCTATTTGGTTCGGTGATGTTATAAACCTTGCACCCTAGTTTAAGTCTTTCTCAAAACGCTAAACTAGGCAATAAATCATACATATGGTAATCAATCACATATAAGAAACATAAGCACAAATTCGTAACACATAGCAACATAGGAATTAATTCAACGATTATCAATCATACGAATAAGTCACAAATCAATTCTTACAAGGCCCTAGCCATATGAATTTAGCCCATAACCATCAACATAGAAGAATTCAACTTATTCATATACATAAGTGTAAACACAAAATGCAATAAATAATGAATAAACTTGCAAAAAGGTTAAATGGTGATGGATCCTCGAGTGGAGCTTCAATCCTTAGCTCTTATCTTCTTCTTGCCCTTCAAGGTAGGTGAAAAGATGGCTCAAATCCTAGAAAATGCTCCCAAAACCCCTAGAAATTGAACCCCTTCTAATTGCTGAAATCTGGGTTTTATAGTCTCCAAAAATGGTTACAGCGGCGCCCAGGCGTGGGTGGATCGGCCGCCTACGTGGCAGAGATAACTTAGGAGAGAAGTTGAACGGCGCCCAGATGCGGGACAACTGGAGCTCGGGCGCTGAAGTGATGGAGCCTGGGTGCGGGTGATGTGGCGCCTGAGCGCCGTACTGCGTAGCATTCTGTACTCATATCTTCGGCTGGCGCCTGGGCGTGGCCAAACTGGCACCATAAATCTGCGTAACATACTTTAGGAAATCGTTCGATACACCGTCTTTTGCCCTTTTCTTCGTGCATCATCGCTTAGTGCCTGAATTCACTTAATACACATATTAAACATACGAGTGGCACAAATCAAGCTATAAATGGACCTAAATCGTCAATAAAAGGGGTTAAGAACAAGTGCAAAAATGACTCCTATCACAAATCTTACTGCCACTGCTATTCATAAACTTGCCCCTAGGTCTTCTGCATGTATTGTCTTAGGTTATCCTTCCAACCACCGTGGTTTTGTTGTCTTAATCTTTCTACTAACAAAGTTATCATTTCTCGCCATGTTCCTTTTGATGAAAATATTTGCCTTTTTACGTCTTTCCATCATTCGTCTACCGAAGAGGATTACTGTTTTCTCTCTCCTCCTATCGATGATCCTCCTCCTCTTATCCATCAATCTGTTTCTATTACTCTATCTCCTCTCATCCCCGTCTCGCCTACACCCGGCCTCCGGACCCCCACGCAACGCCCCCTCGCCTCGCCCCTTCTACTTTCGTATCTACTTCTGTTCATCCCATGACCACAAGCCATCTTTCATCCTCGTCAAATCCTCAATCTATCTATCATCTCCGAACCCTCCCCTCTTCCGCGGTCTCACACTCAAGATCTTCGTGAGCCTCACTGGAAAACTGCCATGGATGCTGATCTTTCTGCGCTTCATGCTAATTCCACTTGGGATCTTGTCCCTTGTCCTCTCAACGTTAACCTCCTTGGTTCCAAGTGGATTTTTTGGATAAGTTTCACTTTGATGGTAGCCTTGAGCGGTACAAAGCATGTCTCATCGCTCAGGGTTTCACTCAACCACCGGGTTTAGATTATGATGAGACCTTTAGCCCCATGGTCAAGCCTGCCACAATACGCACTGTTCTAAGCCTTGATTTATCGCGTTCCTGGCCTCTACATCATTTGGATGTTAAAAATGCTTTCTTACATGGTCATCTTTTTGAGTTGGTTTTTACGAAACAACCACCCTGGCACGTAAACCCACAATATCCTGATCATGTCTGTCATCTTAAGAAAGCCCTTTACGGTCTTAAATAGATGCCCCGAGCTTGGTATCAACGGTTTTCTAATTTTCTCTCTTCCTTCGGTTTCATTGGTAGTAAAGCCAACATCTCACTACCGACACTGCTTATGTGCTTCTCTATGTTGATGATATAGTTCTCACCGCCTCTTTCTCCTCTCTTCTCCATATGATTACTCGTTTACTATCCCTAAGTTTGCTATGACTAATCGTGGTCCTCTCCATTACTTCCTCGGCATCTCTGTCACTCATCCCTCATCTGGCCTCTTTCTTTCTCAGTCTAAGTTTGCTCCTGAGATTATTGACCGCGCAGGTATGACCACGTGTAATCCTTGTGCAACTCATGTGGGTATCAAAGCAAAACTTCCCTCCACTAGTTCTCCTATCTCCGATCCAACTCCCTATCGTAGTCTAGCTGGTGAATTACAATACCTCACCATCACTAGGCCAGATATTGCATATGCTATCCAACAAATTTGTCTATATATGCATGATCCTCGTGAGCCCCATATGCATGCCTTGAAACGTATTCTTCGTTATCTCCAAGGGACTTTCTCTATTAGCTTATGTCTTCGTCCTTCCTCTGTTGGCCATCTTATCACCTACTCTGAGGCCGATTGAGCCGGCTGTTCGGAAACCCGTCGTTCTACATTCGGTTATTGTGTCTTTTTGGGTGACTATCTCATCTCTTGGTCCTCTAAACGTCAGCCTGTCGTTTCTCGTTCTAGTGCTGAGGCGGTGACACGCTAAAAGCTAACGTGCTATAATAGCAAGTGCACTAGTCGTGTGTAGTAATAAAAGTGGACGAGAAGTCCGGATTGTCGAACCACAAGGACTTGAATTCTAGTTTAAGATTTTATAACAACAAAAGATCAAAACAATAAAGGTAAAATGAGTGTGAAATGCGTAAGATAAGAACAAGGTTGAACAAATGATTTAAAACAAAATAGAAAGGGAGACTAAGGCACATGCTAGGTTCAAATTGATCAATTATACTTATAAAGATTCTCGTTGAAGGATTACGCTTATATTGTTATGGTGAGAGCTCCGAGGGTAGAGAATAACCGATGTCTCGCGTATAAACTCCTATGCTTAGATCGTGATTTCCCAAATATTCCTATCCGGAAATCTAACCACTAAACATGCATTAACGTACTAGAGTTCACTCGATTTGAATCGAACAACTTCACCCGGGAATCTTTACCTATGTCTAGGGCAATTCCTCATTAGTTACGGGTCATGATGTGAATTTCTTGCACCCTAAGTCAATTTTCTCCCGAAATATTAACCTAGGCATAAGATTCTAACATATAGTGATCAAGTATATGCAAGATAGGCAAAAATACAAATTCACATCACATAACAATATAAGAACAACCTCAACAATCATCTATTATAAGCATATATCACAATTTGGCCTTACATGGCCCTAGTCTTATGAATTTAGTTCATAATGGATAATATGAAAAACATAAATGAATTAATACACATGTTCATAGACATAATTGAAATGAAAAGCTATAAAAACTCCCTCAAAAGTGAATAATGATGGATCTTGAAGTTGAGCCTTCAATCCCCAAGCTCTTTTCCTTCCTCTAGTTTTCCCCTCCAAGAGTGATGAAGAATGGTGATGAATGGTGGAGAAATCAGATTAGGGGCTACCCCCCTCTCCTCTAAGAATCTGAAATTGATAGTGAATGATGAAGAGTATGGGTTCCCCCTCCTTTTATAGCCAAAATTCCACTAAAGTATGCATTAAGAATTCCCATTAAAGTTCCCCAATGAGAATTCCACCTAAGGTGATGCTTAAAGTTTGGCTTTTAAGATTCCAACCAGCTAAAAAATGCTGAAATTTCGGCCATTAAGAATTCCACCAAGCATAACCATGTGAAAACTTCAACAAAACACATGCATGCTGCCATTTTCTTGCTTTCCAGCGCAGTCTTAGTATTTTCCACATAAAATTCTCCACAGATCTCCAAATTGGATGATTAAAGTCCCCATGTGAAGCTAACACATAGATCTACAAATGTACAGAAGGACATTTTATCCAATTCGATCTCTAAGTATACCTAAATTACGTTTCAACATGGAGGTTGTTTCTGATTTGGCGCCCATAAAGTAAATCTACCAAGAAACACACTTATGACAACCCCTCAACACATGTTCTGAATTATGGCCAAACGTGATTCTTACCCATCATATAAGGCTGGAATTTAGGCTGAAAAAGGAGTAACATTCGGACTATCCATGCCTAGGCATGACTAGGAGGGCGCTGGGGCGTATCCTGGCACATGTACTTCTCTGTTCGGCGCAGCAATCGTATTTCCTTCACAATTATCTCTATAGACCTCCGATTTGGATGTTTCAAGTTCCCATTTGAAGCTAAGACATACATCTAAAATTTTGTAGAAGGAAACTTTGTCTAAGTCGGTCTCGAAATGTACGGAATTATCGCTCGAATGTGGTAGGAGATGTATAAACCGCCTCGGTGTTGAAAAACATGCTTGAACTTGTTTTGTACATCGTTTTTCTTCCCTTTTCTTCATGTATTCTCATTTATTACCTGTATTCACTTAACACACCTATTAAATGCAAATGTGACATGATTTAAGCAATAAGTGAATCCAAATCATAAGAATTACGGTTTTAAAAACACGTAAAAACACCTCTTATCAACACCCCTAAACTTATCAATTGCTCGACCTCTAGCAATAAGAGCTATAAGGTAAGACCAACATCATTCAATGGGAGAAAACAAAACAACTAACTAACTCACTTTCGTGGAGTAAACGATTGCACTTAGCGGGTGCAACAAGCCTTTAAACCTTTGAGTTACCTCAAAGGACGAGTTATAGTCTCGTGAGGGTTTGCATAAGATATACCCACAAAATCTAGCAAATTTTCAATCCCAACCGAATCAACACATCTCAATATGATCAACAAGAATGAATGACATAAAATCAACCTTTTAAAGTTCACAAATATATATATACATATCAACTACTTTTGCTCATGTCACACCAATACTTGAAACGACTCCCTAGGGTATAGTAAAAAAATAAATCTAGGGTATTATAGTCGAGAGGCATCCTTACCAAATTTTGGACATTAATCCCATATCTATCAACTTTTGATCAAACACAAGGCACAAGAATTATTGAAAATCTCATAGCCATTTAAATTTCATTATCTCAAATATTCAACATTCAATTCATATGGAATTTCCATTAAACTTCATTAAGGCTAGATCATGTGCAATGTTTTATTCCATTAGGCTTTCTATGACACCCATGTAACAAGTTTTAGACCAATGACTCCCAAACTAGATAGTTTTGGGACATTAAGTGTAGAGACACTCCTAAGGATTTAATCACTCGAGTATCAAAGGCCACGAAATAAAACTAGATCTTTTAAACAATTCACTTCTTTTGGAGCATAGCTCAAATTAGCATAATAGTACAGTATATAGGCATGGAACTTTTCACCTCTGGTACGTATTAGCCTGACCACTTTTGGTCATACCAAAATTCAACCTTTTCAATTCATTGTTAGCATATAAAATTACTACTCAACTTATAACCTTATGAGAAATCTAAGTTAATATTTCTAGGAATAATTCCTTAAGTGTCTCAAGATGGTTATCCTCTCAACTCCTCTACCTTCGATTTAAGTGTATTGTGAATCATCTAAAGAATCAATTCTAGTCTAGGTCTCCACGAGCAATTTCAAAGATATATATATTCCATTAAATTCAGATTATTTCAAGAATTCATGCCATTTTTCCAAGTCAATCAATTTCAATGCATCAATTGGAAGGACTAAAAATTTTTCATGCTTGATTTTCTCAACAAAGAAGCATATAAACATGATATCAAACAAACTTTCCCTAAAATTAAGCTAAAAATTAGGATTGCACCATCAAAGTTCAAAATAAGTACTTTTCTAAACACCCCCAAACTTAAATCCAACATTGTCCCCAATGTTGTTACAACAAGCATACACAACAGTAAAAGAACACTTACAACCAAGGATGTTGAAAAACATCCTTAAACTTCCAATACATAATCCTATAGCTTCTCCTCCTCTCGAGTAAAATGAGCATGGTCCAAATTTGCATCATATCTAACACTTCAACTTTTCAAACCATCAAGCATAAGAAAACATACATGCCAAAAGTGCATGTTTGAACACAACATAAAGAAACAAACTAAACAAAACAAAAACAAAATCAAAAAGAAAAACAAACTTACAAACTTGGGTTGCCTCCCAAGAAGCGCTAGTTTAGAGTCGGTAGCTCGACTTTGTGCTCTTTGAGGTTCAACATGGAGGTTGTTTCTGATTTGGCGCCCATAAAGTAAATCTACCAAGAAACACACTTATGACAACCCCTCAACACATGTGCTGAATTATGGCCAAAAGTGATTCTTACCCATCATATAAGGCTGGAATTTAGGCTGAAAAAGGAGTAACATTCGGACTATCCATGCCTAGGCATGACTAGGAGGGCGCTGGGGCGTATCCTGGCACATGTACTTCTCTGTTCGGCGCAGCAATCGTATTTCCTTCACAATTATCTCTATAGACCTCCGATTTGGATGTTTCAAGTTCCCATTTGAAGCTAAGACATACATCTAAAACTTTGTAGAAGGAAACTTTGTCTAAGTCGGTCTCGAAATGTACGGAATTATCGCTCGAATGTGGTAGGAGATGTATAAACCGCCTCGGTGTTGAAAAACATGCTTGAACTTGTTTTGTACATCGTTTTTCTTCCCTTTTCTTCATGTATTCTCATTTATTACCTGTATTCACTTAACACACCTATTAAATGCAAATGTGACATGATTTAAGCAATAAGTGAATCCAAATCATAAGAATTACGGTCTTAAAAACACGTAAAAACACCTCTTATCAGGCGGAATATGGTGGTGTGGCTAATGTCGTCGCTCAAGCATCTTGGCTTCGCAATCCCCTTCTTGAACTACATTGTCCTTTACCTCAAGCTACTATTGTTTATTGTGATAATATTAGCTTTGTTTATCTTGCTTCTAATCCCATACAGCACCAACATACTAAATATATAGAGATTGATATCATTTTGTAACAGAAAAAGTTGCCTTAGGTGAAGTTCGTGTGATGCATGTTCCGTCTGTCCATCAGTTTGCCAACATCTTCACTAAAGGTTTACCGTCACAGCTATTTTCGGACTTCAGACAGTCTGAGCATTCGAGAATCTCCTACTCCGACTACCAGGGAGTGTTAAAATAGGAAAGATATTATTTATATTTTGTATATCTTTTCTGTTATTGTGTATATCTTTTCTTATATGATAAGTTAGGGTTTTATTGTTGCTTACTGTAATTATTTATACGTGAGTTGCAATACAGTTTTTCCTACCGGGGTTTTCCTACTCTAACACCCCCCTGTTAAATTAATATGCAAAACCCCCTCTGTTTATATAAATCAGGCACAAAACCCTTTTTTCGTTAGAAAATTGACCAAAATGTATTCCTTAAAACATCCCTATACCTTTGCCCCGTTTGTAGGGTTGAAATTCACTATAAAGCAAAAGTATAGGTGTAACATCCAATATTCTCGGTTCCTAATTTCGTAGAAGTGAAGGTAAACATTACAATCACCGCTAATTAGATTTTGTGAATTATTTGATTGTAGTGATTCGCGTTCGACTAAAAATATTTTTCTACTTACTTATATAACTATTATTATATCTATATGTGAAATAGGTTAGTAGTTTATACCTCATGGTGGAATAGTTGATGCATTATATCATTTAAGGTATATATATATACACATATATGTTCATCTTCATCAAATGATTAGTAATAGTTAAGTGGGTCTATGCCTAACTATGCCTAACTACATATATATATATATATAGGCGCATGCACACACACACACATAGATATATATATATACCATGCATGCTCTAATAGAGAAGGAAGACTAGGAGGTGGCAACTAGGAAGTACATCTCATCTACCAAAAAACAAACGTGGCTAAGGGAGAATTAATCTCCATTTCTTTTTCAATACCTTTTGACCAAGACTCCTTATATAATACAACTCACACTCACGGCTGAACATCTCCCCAATTCAGCCTTCTTATCCTCTTAAGATACAAACAATTGTAGAAAGAAACAATTTACATAGGGAGAGAAAGGTTTGCCAAGGATACTCTAAAGACATCACCTTCACTTGATTCTCTTAAGGTATATGGTAGTTAATCATTGCTTTTGCATGAATATATTGTAGACTAAATGTAGTTCAATCCGTATATGACCTTGAATTGAGAATATCATATCATATATATGTATTTTAGTTAACTTCTATGGCATGATGTTTAACTGTGTTTGGAACTTTCAGTTTCTGAAGTTACGTTTAAAGCTGTAATGAGGTACCTAAACTTGTGAGTTTGATTATGATAAATTTTCTAGAATAACTTGATTGTGTGGTAAACATCTCTGAAGAATTTGGTAAGGATTAGAGTTGTGTGGAATTTTCTAAAAATCGTTGAACAAAATCGCCAGTCTGTTCGGCGGAAGTGCAAATTGTTACTGTTTTGAAGATATTTCGTGTACTTGGAAATTTTTGTTTACTCTAAAACTTTTACAGTAGCTTGATACATGTGTTATAGAGATGTCATATAAATTTCGGAATTGTTCAGTAAACAGGGGATTTTACAAAAATATTTGAGTATAAGGTGTCTGTTCTGAAACAAATCTGCCGAGACGGTCCAGTTTCGTTGATCAAATCCCCAATTTGACAAGGAAATTAAATCTAGAAAATTTATGTAGACTTTTACAGCATCCTATATGTTATCCTGAAAATTTTGAGAAAGAAATTCCAATCCGAGAATATGTTGGAAAATTGTTGAAATATGTTGCGCATGTAAGGGAGCTAGTTGGAACTTAATTGCCTATATGTTTGGATAGTATGATATAACTTGTTGCATGGGATTAGCTTAAAGTGTATTGTTTTGTGAAAATGATAGTATTTTGTATCACAGGATACTTTCGTGATTCCGAGGCCGAGGCAACGACGTCGGTTTATTATGGTGAGGGTTTCTCTTATTCTTTCAACTTGATCTTGCTTACCATTTTTCGTTCCCTTTTAAATCATAGCCAAGTGTGACCTCATAAAGTTTCATTGATCAGACTTTTATTCTCATCTAAGGTAAGTGTCCAACCGTGTCCCAATTTGTAGCCTATCGTTCTTATTTCCGCTCGCTCTCGCTCGAATACAAATCAGTGTACATATTCTAGTAGGAAACTCGTTGAAACGATTATTCTTCTTGGCTCTATTCCGTCGGCTAAGGGAGCTAAGTGCTATACGGGACAAAGTGCCACGTGACGGCGGGGGCCACCGCTTGAACCCGTAGGAGCCACCTCTAGAATCCCGAAGTCTGGCATCCATCCGCGATGTGTCATTTTCTTGATATACAGCTTTGATTCGAAAAAGCAGAGTGAAGGGAGCTAAGTGCTATACGGGACAAAGTGCCACGCGACGGCGGGGGCCACCTCTTGAACCCGTAGGAGCCACCACTAGAATTCCGACATCTGGAACACTTCATAGAACATAAAGGTGTGAAGCCTCCTGCTGGTATGGGACAGTGGAAGGTGGATCCCGATCACATGATATGATTACAAAAGTACATGGGTTATGTCCTCTGATTCATACGTAACATACTCGATTAATTTAACTTGTGATATGTTATTCTATTCTTTTGCTTGCCATCGTATATGTCCATGTCGTTATTGATTTTTGCTGCAGATTCTATCTCTCCTGATAAGGTAAAGCAAGCCATTAGCCTACCTCACTGGGTCATTCAGACTCACCCCTCCTTCTTTCTTCCTTTTCAGATAAGCTTAGAATGTCGGATACAAATGGAGAAATGAGAAATAAAGGAAGCATTGGTTTGTTTCTATCAAAGGGAGTAATGTTTTGGGATGTACGATTGGGTATGTATATGTTTTGGCTTGGAGATTTGTAATTGATAGGGTTATTGTTTAATTGTGTAAGACTGATGAATAAGGTATTGTTGGTTTAAGTGGAATGAAATTCTTTTAGTTTTAGTAGATGAAGAATTGGTATAGTTCTGACGCTTAGCGCTAGCTCGAGAAAGGACAGTCTCGTGGATCGAGCTAGTGTCGCGGTGTAGCGGGCCACCAGGTGGTCGGTGGGCGTTACAATAGGGATGCTTTAAGGTTACATTTTGATAATTTTCTAATGGAAAAAAAGGGGTTCGCGCATGATTTACATAAACGGGGGGGGGGGGGGGGGGGGGGTTGCATATTGATTTAACAGCGGGGGGTTTAGCATTTTCGACCTAACAAAGGGGGGTAATTTGTTAAGAACCCAATAGTAAATACCAGTATTAATTTAACAATTATCATCTTTCCTAAAGTTACTGCTAACCACTATTAGCCATTAGCAACTGAGATACGCGCAAAATAACCACATTTCTGTTAGGTTAGGACTCGATCAACGAGCTCGGAGTATTGGAATTTTAGTCTGCAAAATATCATTAAGAAATTTTTGATTATCAAGAATTAGGATATGTAATCATGTCGTGATGACTTAAAATCAATGTTGATATTCTTAATCTTTTCTAGTTAATAAATCGAGCAAGGGCTCAGTGATTCAACTATTAAGTCAATCATGCATGGAGTTAATTTATTCATAATTTGAACAAATTTTCGAGAGTAAGTTTATTTTGCAGCGTGGTGTTCTATCTGTTTCTCATTCTACTAAAAATTGACTGAGCTTTACGTACGACATTCTACTAACTCAAAAACTTGGATAAGTATTAGGTTGAGGATTTTTTTTTTCTCATTTATCATATTCTTTTTATCCTTTTTCTTTCACTTTGAATATTCTGGTTGCTAATCGTAGTTTATCTTATGTTCCGTTAAATATATGCACTCCAAGTATCATTTATCTAGGTCCATGCACTAACAAAAATTTGATTTTTACCCATGTCACTTAACCATGGTGAAAAGTCCATTTGTCATGGTCAAATTGATTGACCACGGTTTCACCTCGATTTTAGTCGTGGTATCTGCAAGTATGGTCAAAACATTGTCCATGCTTATAGTAATTGTCAACGTTTAGTTCATTACAAAGACCATAATTTTTCATTTATGGTAAACAAGTGTTAGATTTGCATTTCTTCTACCACAACTTGTTGGAGATTAAAATAGTCATCATTCTTTTTCCACCACGGCTGACCTTAGGGCGCAATATAAATCATGTCGCTGGTTTAGACTGTTGTAGATCACGGCTTCAAACGATAGCATATATTTTCACAACCAATATTAAATTTTCTTGTGGTGATGTGTACATCTTAAAAATATTTTATTATGTGGCATTGTTATATATGTGATATGAAGTACGAGAAGAAACTCCAAATCGAAATAGGATATTCAATTTTGTTTTTCACTAACACTTTCTCGTTTTTCTCTCCCAATTTTTTTTCTTTTTCTCTCTCCAACTTATTTCTAAGTATTTATAAATTCGTTTATATCATTAGCATCACACTAGATCCTCTCTTCAAAATTATGTTTCCTCATGTATTTCATTAGATGTCACAAACCGCATGTATAAAATTCACGTAATTTATATATTTAAGGGCTAAATGCAAAATGCCCATCTGAACTATACTCATTGTCACATTTACCTCCCTAAACTAGAAAATGGTACCAAATTATCAAATTGGTCACTTGGTCAAATTTTGTAGTCATTTTTTATGACTATTGAGTTATTTTTCCTAAATTACCCATCTACCTTTTTTGTATATACAAGGCTTGATTTGATGTCATGTTTTAACAACTTCTCACTATTCAACAAACAAATTAAGGTCAGCCCTTTGTTCTCTCTGAAATTTATCAGTCATTTTTTTATTCATTTTTTTCACTTGTTTTCTCTCGGTTTTAAACACAATTTTTTCACATGATTTCTTGTTTTAATTTCCTATCAATTTCTTCTTCTTTGCATTTGATTTGTCATACAATATTTTTACTCATTTTAACTTAATTTTTTTACTCGATATTAATGCAAAACATATTATACGTATAGTAAAAGATACATGATATTATTTTCTTAATTATAATATTTTTTGTGATTATATATTTACAATATAGTAAAAGATATTCATACTTTACTCATTAATTTTGGTCTATGGTTGCTCTAGATATTTTTGCACACATAATGATTACTGGTAACTAAATATTTTTGCATTAGTATCATATTTGGGTGAGAAGTATTTACTCAATATTATATAGAAATAAGTATTTTAATTTGGTTGGGGTGAGAGGCATTTATGAGTAAATATGTATATCTAATTTTTTTTTATTAATAGTATTTATTTAGTGCTTTTTACTAGTAATTAAAAGCCACAATAAAAATTTAAAAAAAATTGTTTACACATGCACATAAAAACAACCATTATCCATGTGGAGAGGGGTAGAATTAGTACTTACCCTAAATGGTCTAATGCTAGCAAAAATAACTTTGATTGGGGGACCAATTTGGTACATTATTTAGTTCAAGGAGTATATGAGACAATGAGTATAGTTCAGGGGACATTTTTCATTTAGCCCTATATTTAATGAAGTACAAAATTATATACATCGTGTGCATATGAGAAATGCAATACTAAATGACACATCATTTAAAATAAAAGATTCAGATTGTATTAACACCAGTAGTAAGAATACTCAAGACAATAAAATCAATGGAAAATTGCATTGACCTCCCTCGAACTATGGTTATTTGGCATCTACATCCCTCACGTTTGGTGTTTTTGCAAAGACATCCCCTTCTTCAACTTTTTCATTTGCTTTAAAAGTAAAAGACTATATTACCCTTCATAATTGAGTTAAAAATATTTAACTAAATAAAATTGTCAAAATATTATTAAATAAAATAAAGCCAAATAACAAAACATCCAAAATGAAGATTTCTTTTAGAAATAACTCTAAATTCACTAGCTTTAAATTAATTTAAAAAAGCTTTATTAATTTTGTGAATAATTTATCACGTACAAATATTTATTGTACTATTTTGTTTGGTACTTCACTTTTTCTTTTTATGACAATCTCCGATCAATTTTTTTAATAGATTTTTCTCATATGTATTTGATATAATTTCATATTTAAATTGATGATTTTGGATTATACTTTGAGTTTTTATTTTCTTATAATAAATCCAATTCATGAATTTGTGTGTCTGTGATTTTATTTTATATTTATATATATATATATATATATATATCTGTGTGTTTTGCTACTTTTCTAGTATATTAGTTCTCATTAAGTTGTCGTTTACTTATACTCTAACAATGAATTAATTTATTATTATGTTATATCAATTTAATAAAAAAATAGTTGAGGGTTATTTAATCAATTTATTAATTGGCTTATCATTTTTAAAGATACATTTCTAGAATTTTTTTATAGGGATAATTGTAAAAAATCCCCCTGTGTTAATGTGAAATTACAAAAAAACACCTATGCTAACGAAATAGGTTAAACACCACCATGTGTTATTCAAAAGTCTGCAAAAAGTGACTTTTTGTTAAAAAGATAGAAAGAAAAGTGTTTTTTTGAGTGAAATAACACTATTTTAAAAAAGATAGAAAGAAATGTGTTTTTTTGGGTGAAATAACACTATTTTACCTTTTATTTTGTTTGAAAAGTGTATAAATGACAAAGAAGCATGTCACTAAAGGTGAAAAACATGAAAAATACTCTCATTTTTTTCTTCAAAAAGTGACTTTTTGCAGACTTTTGAATAACACATAGTGGTGTTTAACCTATTTCGTTAACGTAGGTGTTTTTTTTTGTAATTTCGCATTAACACAGGGGGCTTTTTTACATTTATCCCTTTTTTTATACGGTATGATTTTTGTTTTTATTTATTACAAAAGGAATTGTTCAACAAATTTTTTACTATAATTCAACATGTTTAGTTAAATAATGAAAGGGCATTTTAGTCTTAAATTTGTAGATTTGATGAAATAGTTAAAGGAAGGGAGGTATATGCCAGTATGTCAAAAGTGAGGGGTGTGGATGCTAAATGTCCATAATTCAGGGGAGGTTGATGCAATTTTCCCTTAAAATCAGTACAATATAGATTTTGAATCAATTAAATTTTACAAAAACTTCAATAAAGTTTTTAAAAATATACGAAATTTTGCTTTCAATTCTAGCGAAATCATGAAATTTAATAGAAATAATTGACAATTTTAAATGAAAATTTGAATATCTTTAATTAACACAATTCTCAATATATATCTATCCTTAGGGAAAATTGCATATAAACCCCCTGTGTTATCATTTTTTTGCTGAAAAGCTCCATGTGTTAATTTTTTTGCACGAAACCCCCTTGTGATCATATAAATCATGCAGACTCTCCCCTTGTCGTTAATCTACAGTTAATCTACAGTTAAATCCTAATGTCGCCAACTTTTGGGGGGAAAATTGCATATAACCCCCCTGTGTTATCTTTTTTTGCTAAATACCCCTTATGTTAAATTTTTTTGCGTGGTGCCCCCTGTTTTGTAAGGTTTGATTTAGGGTTAAATGCACTTTTTCACCCCTACATTGTCTCTTGTACCATTTTCCCCCAACACAATTGAATTTAGTTCCAATCATATTTTTTAACTTAAAAGTTCATATTTTCTTTTCCAAAAATTAAAAAATAAAATTAAAAAATTCTGAAAAATAATTTTGTATAGAAAATAATCAAGAAAATAAAAATAAAATAATATAGTCTGAAGATGGAATATAAAAATTAGCAAAAGGAAAAAAGAATAAAGGAAAAGGAAAAAAAGAACAAAAAAAAAATAATAAACTAATAATACTAAAAGTTATAGACTGGAGAAAATTCTAAAAATAAAATAAAATCAGAAAATTAAATAAATTAAGAAACAAATTAGGAAAAAAACCAAAAAAAATAGCAACAGAATAAAAAAGTGAAAAAAAATAAGTTAAACCCTCCGGACTAGTTTAGCTAGCCGGGGTGTCGGACTTTTGAGGGAGGAGAAGAAGAAGGGATCAACGGAAATAAGGAAAAAGAAAAAGGAAGAACAAGAAGAAAAGAATAAAGGGAAAGGAAAAGGAAGAAAAGAACAAAGAAAATAATAATAAACTAATAATGCTAAAAGTTATAGATTGGGTTTTGGTATTCCATATCCATTATATCATACCCAATAGATTTTACCCAAACTAGTTTTTTATTTTTGCGTTTTTTATTTAAATTAGAGGGAAAGAAGGCCAAAATGTTATGTACTAAACATTGGAAGGGCATTATAGTCATTTTGATATGGTATTTATGGTTAAAAATGCCAAAATGGACCAAAATTTGCACACCCCACGCGTACAAGCCACTCTTCGTCAAATTGGGACGGCAGGGGTGTTTCGTGCAGGATTTATATGATCACAAGGGGGTTTCGTACAAAAAAATTAACATAGGGAGGTTTTTCAGCAACAAAACGATAACACAGGGGGATTATAAACAATTTTCCCCTATCTTTATTACTTTAATATATTATGTAAATGGTGTATTATTTACTAATTGGTATGATCAAAATTTATTGTGAAAATAAAGCAAACACATACAAATTTAATAAAGTATATCATTCAAAATCACATGGAGTTTTTAAGGGATCAAAATCTTATCATAGTTGTCTCTCCTACCTCCACTTTCATAATTGATAGGTGTGGTCACAAATAAAATATTTAAATCAAATAATATTTTAAATTTGGGGAGATTTCGGGTTTTCTGTAAATTGTGGAATATTTATGGTCTTGATTGAATTTTTGTTTGATATTTTGCAAAATATTTATTATTATTTTAAATATAAGAAAATTTTGGGTTTCGGTCAAAATTTCAATTAAATTTTATAAAATGAACAAAAAGTAGGGGTGAGATTGGTTTTGAAAAACTACTCGAAACCCCATCATCGCACCGTTTTTGTCAATTTTCTAAGTAAATCGTGGTTTAAAATTAAAATAAAAACTGCACTGCACCTTTTAATTTGAACTTTTAATATATTTTATTCGTAATACTACTTGATATTTGTAGTTCATATTTGCTATTGAATTGATATAGTTATATATTTTACATGATTAATAGTATGTCCAATCAACAATTGTGCTTGAGACTTTTAAAGTGATAATATTTTGTGATATCTTAGTGTCATATTTTTTTTATGTAATAGACACTTAAAGAGTTTTGGCAAAAAAGAGTATTATAGATTATATTTATGATGTTCGATTTAAATCTCACAATTATTTGTAATAGCGATGTTGCGTTAGATCATCTATTGCTTTATAATCTTATAATTATTTTTACAATATCCTTTCGCATATTTTAGTATATAAACTTTCATAACAAACAAATACACCATGCCATTTTTGTACAATTCGTTTAAATATAAATTTCAAGCTTCATGACAAGCTAGGCAAAAAATATTTTTAGGGATAAGTTTTGATGAGTTTGTTTTAGAGAAAAACATGTAATGATTATGGTTGATGTGATATATTTTTTGTTGTGAGAGATTTGTTGGGATCGATGTTTAGATATAATTTTTCGTAAACATATCTTAGTCAAACGCATCGATTTAGACATTAATAAAAAGGCCAAATGGATCCATTTTTGCACGTTGGTTATTTTGCATTAGAATGTGTAATTAATTTTACGGATGAGATATGAAAATGGCTTAAGGTATGATAATTTATTACATATAAATTAGTTTGTGTGTGTGTGTGTATATATATATATATATATTTATATATAGTATGATGTACTTATTTTTGTTCTGTAAAAGTAGGGTTGCATAAGAGATTTAGATGGTACCCATATAAGGGTTCATGTTTCTGCAGAAGACAAGCCTAGATATCGAACACGTAAATGAAATTGCTACTAATGTATTAGGAGTGTACTCACAAGATATGCAATTTATCTATGTGTTGCCAAGCTGGGAAGGATCAACTGCTGATGGTAGAGTGTTAAGGGATGCAATAAGTAGGATAAATGGTGTGGTAGTTCCCCGCGGTAAGAGGCATTAACCACACCTTTTGAAAGAAATCCTTTATAGATTAGGGATAATATAATCAAACCTAACCCGTAATCGTTAATATAATTTTAAGGTTTTTATTATCTTGTGTGTGTTGGATATACAAATGGTGAAGGATTTCTTGCTCCATTCCGAGGTCAAAGATAGGCCACCTGAGTCATTGGAGTGTAGGATATCAGCCTACTACCGTCGAAGAATTTTCTAACATGAAACATTCTTTTGCTAGAAATGTAATAGAACGAATGTATGCAAATATAAAGATCCGTTGGGAAATCCTTAGAAGTCCTTCAATTTATCCAATTAAGGATTCAAAATCGCAATATCATGGCATTACCTACTCAATAATTTTGTACTACAAGAAATGACTTTTGACCTCTCAGATGATGAGAACGAACTGGAGGATGAAGAAGGTGGGAAACATGAAGAAGTTGAAGAATCAGTTACTACAATAGAGCCTTCTGAAGAATGGACAATCTTGAGCAAAGGATATTTAATACTTGGAGAGCACAAAGAAGTTTAATTATCTAAAGAAAGATACTATTTATTTTATAGATTATTTATTGGTCCCAAGTGCCATACGAAAGGGTCTAGAAGGGGGGGGGGGGGTTGAATAGACCCTAAAATTCTTTTCAAATTTTAAGACTTGTTTTTAGAAAGATAACTTAGACAATAGTTTTGAGTACTTGATCAAGATGGATCAAGCGCTCAACACTTATATCAGGGTTAGCACAGCGGAAGATTTGTACAAGTCTCTGAGTGTGAATATCTAGGCGCTTAGAAAATGTTTAGTTGCTCTTAGAAATGTAATAATGTATGCTTTATGATAATGTATGAAGATATTAATGAATAAAGCAATAAAACAGTAAGTAAAAAAGACACGAGAATTGTAAGGTTCACGGGGTTTATGTAATCCCAGCTACGTCCTTCTACTCCTTTCCACATAGGAGGAATTCACTATAATGAATCACAAAGCTTCACAAAGACAGCTTCAACACTTAGCCAATGGTGAAGGCTTGATCTCGAGTTCCCTGATCACAAAGATTTCAACTCGTCTACGATCTGCTTCTGACAAGCTTCTCTCACACAGAAATACTGCTTTGTCTTCAACAACTTCATCACAGAGATTGAAGAGGTTGATTGGTTTTTATCAAGGTTTGTTTGATTTGAAAAGTTCAAACACTTTTGGAATATCTCTTTAGAAAATTATAGTTCTTCTATGAAGAGGTAAGAGATATTGGTTTGGCTGTGGAGATGTATAAGCTCAAAGATATTTTGGCTATGGAGGTTTTGAGCTTTTAGAGATGAAATAAATTTCAACAGCGTAAGTGTATATCAAGTTTTTGATAATAATTCTCGGTATTTAGGGTTGACCTGTGGGGATTTATTTATAGACTTTTCTCGGGCTTTATCCGTTGGACACAAGCAGGAGCGTGTTTAACACGAGGCACGTGACTTAGTCTTTTTCTGACATCTCCGAAAATTCTGCTGCACAGAGTTGGTACAGACCTACTTTTTGTTGACAGCCAATGGCGTACGTCAATAGTCCTTATCACTTTTAATGCTCTTATCAAGCATTTAATCCATTTGAATTTAATTCCCGTTGGAATTAAATGTCCATTGAATGTTGCCTTTAAGTGCTTATTGACATCAAATTAAATTCTGGTGAAGATAAGCGCTTGTGGCATGATCACCTTGAATGATTCTTAGGCGCTTGACAGTCTCTTAATGAATATCTTATCTTCAAAGTCTTCAGACGCTGATCTTCGATTTCACTTTGATAGACTCACTTAGAATTCTATCATAGCTCAAGCACTAGATACTAGTTTAAAACTATAAAGATAAAAAGCCTTATACTGAAAATTACAATTCGTTAACTTTAAACGCTTAAACATATTCTAATAAAGATAAACTTACATATCTTTGGGGTCTAACATAAAACCTATCTTGTCATCATCAAAACATCTAATATGAAATTTCCTAACAATTTTTCCCTTTTTGATGATGTCAAGACCTTAACTCTTTTATAGTCCAAGAGCTAGAAAAATACCAAAAATAATATAATGTTAGCGTTTAAAAGTTAGAGGTTAGCTATAAGTTAGTACATATAGCAAGAAACAAGATGTTTCATCGAACTCATTCATTCATAAAATAGCATGCAAGTACAATGAGTTAAAATGGAAACATTCATAAAAACATAAAAGTTCTTAAAACATAATGAAACAGTAAAACTCTAGCGCTTTCTCTTTGTGGAAGAAGTTTGCGATTTCTTTTGATCTTGTTTGAAAAGAATCTCAGAAAACTTCCAAAACCTATCATTCGCTTTCCTCATCTTTTTATGAGTCTATTGGCATATTATATGTTTCCCATCTTCTCGGCCAATTCTTCAAAGCTATGAAGGTGCTTATGCCATACTGAGCAATCAACTCCAAGTTCACACAATAATTCTTCAAAAATTTCAAAAGTCCTTGTGACTGGAGCTCTATTAGGATTGATATAACAAGGCACATAAACAGCAAACGGAGGGATTCCTAACTCTTCAAGAAGCTCAACAGAGAAATAAGGAATTGGGTAACCTTTGTAGAAATAAGGTTTGCGTTTCTTAAGGATGGATTGCATAGATCGCACTTTGAAGTTTTTCCCAGCACTTGTCTTCAGAGCTTGCCACACTCTTGGACGTGCCTTTATCCATTTTATCCTTCTTGACATCAACATTAAGAGGTTGAGATGAATGAATCTCAGAAAAGTCCCTACGCAGGAGCTTGACTTCATCGATTAGGAGAGCTACTTGAGAAGCAATACCTTCAGCTGCAAAGTTGAAAAGATTGTGACATTCAGCATCTGCAGTGGTTGACGCTTTCAGAAAGATTAGAAACTAGTGGAACCATCCTATCCAGTACCGTGATAGTACTTTGGTTAGCCGCATCCCTCATAACATTTAATCGATGTCTTTCCACGGCATAGAGAATGGAATTATTCTGATTTTCCGAGCGAGAGCAGGAGCCCTTGATATCAACAAGAGAATTTTGAACCGCTTTCTTGAAGTCCTGAGCTTTTGGATCATCATCGCTATCTGAACTGTCACTAGAGGAAGGCGCTAGAAGGGATAGAGGTTCTTTGGAAGCAACAACTTTGCCTCGCGCTGGATCACGGATGAGAGGTTCCTCGGATTCAATAACTGGTTCTTGTTCGGGAAGAGCAGCGTCTAGAGCATGGATTTCTGCAATGTCCATAATGACATCTTCTCTATCGGCCTCAGTGCTAGAAATGGATTCAATCTAAATAACTGGAGCAGGAGCAATGGCAGGGGCATCTTCTTTGAAAATTATCTCCATGTCATCATCTGATGACGCTTCTCGAACAAAAGGAACACGAGCTTATTTAAACTCAAAAGCAGAATTTGTAAGTTGAGGCGCTGGAGAGAAAATATTGCTAAAATCTGAAAGAGACTGCAACGACAAAAGGAGAGAAACATCTGGAATGATCTTTGCCGAAATCATTCCTGCTGAAGGCATTATCTGAGTCCATGGAATATTCTCTAAAAAGGTTGCTAGCTAAAAGAGTTCTTATTTGAATATGGAAATTGGACTTTCTCGAGCAGCTACGCACATTGGACCTATTGCATCTATAGGGTGTACTGGAGTTAACCTGGTGCTGGACCATAAAATGAAGAAAAGAGAGTCCTCGGTTGGCTCCTTGCTGAAGTACAACAGCCTATCTTCTGGCAATACTGGAAGATTTGAGATGTAGTGCTTGCAGTATCTTCCAAGTATTGCAGGACAGCTTGAGCAAGCGCTGGGCTACAGTGCCTTCTAACATATTAATTACACACTGGTAATGAGCGCTTAGCTCCTGGGGATAAGAATCCAGAAAGATAAATCTGGAGAACTTATTGACGCTCGCCCCAGCTGTTGTTACAACATTTCTTGTAAAGATGTGGCCGAAGATCTTTACAGCATCTTTGAGTTTCATGCAATTGAATAGAAACTCACAGTGCTACTCAGAATAAACATCCACACTAGCGCTTGAAGACTCGCCATTCGGAGCGCTGCTACAATCGGGAATAAGATTGGATTAAATGAGCTCAGCAAGCACTTGTCGAAGAGATTCTTCAACTGGATGCTGAATAGATGGCAAAGAGTGAACTCGTCCGAGTCATTGAATCCTAGAATCAAGGCAATAACGGGCAAACTATTTGCGCATATCATGAATTGCTTAATTGAAAAGAAGTGGGTTGGCAACCTTTTCTTCAATAGTATGGCACTTAGATGCAAATGCTTCAACCCATTCTGCTTCCTTAAGTAGCCACTCAATTCCAGCTGCTAGGATAGCTCTTATGCCGCGATCCTGAATGCTCGTCAAGGAGAGGAAGTGCTGGAGATCTGCGCTTTAATCTCCACGCCAAACTCTTTCAAAGTAGAGTTGCGCTTCGCGAGAGATCATCTGCATGAGTTCCGCTGGTTTATTAGGAATGGCGATTTCTTTAGCTTTCCACAGGCGGAGAGGCTGGGAAGTCTCAAGGTTAGAGTAGTGAAAGGCTCTCTCATGGAAATGAGAATAGCCAAGCTTGTTAAACGTCTCCTCACTTGGACTAAGAGGAACTGGAGAATAAATATCATAAAAACTGAGTGTCTCATTCCTCAACGGTCGAGTCTGGTTCACTGTGCAGATGAACATTGAAGTATGCAGAATCAATCTCAGCCAAAGTCCTTTGAAATGGTTTAGGAGAATTCTGAGGCTTAGAGGCGGCGATCTCAGTAAGTAGATCAGCCAAAGTCTTTATAGGGACTTCCTCTTCTGCAGTGCTTGAAGAAGACTTGGACTTAGAAGACAGACAATTTAGGCTTCTTCAACTTTTTCAGGGGAGGCGCTGGATCCTCGAAGGCGATTCTGATAAGCTCTTTTTTCTGAGCTTCTATCAAATCTTGATCAAACATGATCCGAGTGTTGGGATCGGTACAAGCCCCGGGGATACCGGTGCAGCGAAATAAATATACTTTCAAAAAGTAAAGTGGAATCCCCGAAATTAGGGCTAGGTCGACATGGTACCATCGGAGTCAAAACTATCCTAGGAGAAAGTTTACTCGTGTTTACCTCTTGTAGACCTTAAAGCAACAATGTCTTTTTAAGCAACTCCCTGCTAAAGTCTTTGAATTAATTTGCCCTAGTGCCCCACAGTCTTCGAATTAACTAGTCAATAGGTACTACACTAAGTTATGTGTGTGACCCCTCAGTCTCGTTGTCAAGCTAGCAATTGGTGGTCCCAAGTGGCATATGAATGGGTCTAGAAGGGGGGGTTGAATAGACCCTGAAGTCCTTTTCGACTTCAAAAATTTCGTATCACTTTTAAAAAATTAGAACGCTTAGAAAGCTGGTTCTACGGTTGCCCGTGACCGGACTCGGCTAAGTAAAAATCCTTTTTGTTGAAGTCGTAACAAGGTAGCCGTAGGGGAACCTGTGGCTCATTTGGTTTTGAGAGCATCCCTCTCCCCGTCCCGTATTTTCTCAAAAGAAGAGTTTAATCCTGGCCCAGAAGGAGAAGGACGCTGCTTTCTGAGGCGCATCAGTTCTATTAGCCACTTTATCTGAACCCTCTACCGACAGATGCGCTGCAGTGAGAATGAGGATCACTTCGGAACTTTAGGCGAAGGCGCCCTTGGGGTGATCTCGTAGTTCCTACGTGGTGGAGAGAATGAATGCTGCTATTGAGCGACTTTCCTCAAGGCGGAAGCTGCGGGTTCGAGCCCCGCCAGTCGCTCTTTCCGCCTTGGCGAGGGATTAGGGGTCGTCCTCTCCTTGTGCTTCAGGACCCCACAATAACAATAAAGAATGCGCTAAACTATTAGCAGGAGTAGAAACTCCTTTTCCAGGTCCTTAAATCCGCTCCTTGCCATCTCTGACGATTAATCAACAATTCGAAGTGTCACTTTTCTTCTTCGATGAGAAAGCTCTGGTAGATTTCTACGTCTCCTTTCTTCAATATGTGGGGGACAAGAAATGTAGTTGTCTTGTTCGCAGCTTCGAATCTTGCCTCCTTCTTTTTGTTTGCCTTCCCAGAAGGTAATTTTAATGTGGCCGATTTCCCCCGGCCGATAAGATCTCTGAGATTGACCAGCTAGCTGGGTTGGTTTGGCTATTCTTTTCTATTGAAAAGGGGGTTAGCTCACCCTCGCGGGATCACGACCCTTTGTGCTGGCACCAAGGTCTCCGCTCATCGATGTTCCCGTCGTTCGCCCATGATTGGCTACAAAAGGATTTTTCTTTAGTGAACGTATCATGTCTAACTGCTTGGGCATTGAGTGTTCCGCCGCTTGAGGAAGTATGTGAGAGGATCGCTGTGGACTCCACGTGCGCCCTTTCCGTACGAGAACGAACGGCTTGAGCCTCTTTATTCTGAATTTGTTAATTTAGAATGAATCAAATCTCCCCAAGTAGGATTCGAACCAGAATCCGTGTTGTATATTGGAAAGAGGTTGACCTCTCTGCAGTACCTCGACGTGACATGAGCTGATTGAACACAATCAATGCTTTGCAAAAATCCCTCTCCGATGGCTCAGCTGCATACATCACTGCACTTCCACTTGCCGGCGGTCCAATAAAGAGGCGCAGTGGTGGTATCTTTCTTTCCATTATGAACGACACGCTTCGCCTGCTCCCTCCCCGTGACTTAAACCCTTTACCATTGACCTCCCTTTATATGAGCACGCAACAGGTCTTCGTCCTCAGCCCCAGGACAATCTCTCAAAATACATTAAGATGTTAATAGGATCGTCCAGTTCCTATAGAACCTATCATGATTATCCAATAAAGCCTAGTTCCATGTACTTATAACCCGAAAACAAACCACTTCAGCAGCAGCTATCCAATTTTTACAGTACGATGGTTGGCTGTTCACTCCAGCCCCAAAGCCTGAGTGAGGGTAGCCGCTAAGCTGTTCCTAGTCGATTTTCCTAATTCATCCCGACGTATACAATACTTGAATTCTCGATGTAGATGCTACATAGTTGGTTCTCGTGAATCAACACACGGAAGACTTACCCGTGAGACTTCACAGTTTGATTTTACCCGAAAAGAGAAACTACCGGGAAAAGACTGTTGAATTGCCAGAGAGGGATTTAGTTTCACTCTTGAGAATAGCCACTTCGACGTTTCCAATTTCCCATAGAATCTCTGGAGAAAATCTGAGGAGCATACCGCAACAAAAGGATGGTCCCTTCCACTCGGCACCGTCGGATCACCAAGGCCGACTTTCGTCCCTACTCAACGGGTGGGATAAACTTAAACTAGTACCCCTTCAAGGCCGAAAACTAGTCTTCTTCTAGCGGGGCCGTCTTCAGAAGGATGCCAATTCCAAAAATTTCTTCAATTGAACGAAGTTAGCCAGCTTCTTTTTCGATTTATTGCGTACAATAAAGTAGTGGACAAACAAAAAAGAGGGAATTTCAGCTGAGCGCTTAGGTCAGGCGCTTCAGTAAAGATAACTTAGACTTAGCGATTTTAGCAATTTACCAAAGTAGGGTAATGCTTAGATCGCTTAATCAGGGTTAGACTTTCTGTTCTAGATTAACCAGAATAATTGAAGGTTAGAACAGCGGAAATGATTTTAAAGCTTTAGCATTCGTTTTGGTTAAATAGTCGCTTAGCAGTTTGATATGTCTTTTTCAGAATAAATAAGAGAATATAAAGCAAGACAATAATAGTAAATAACACAAGAAATTGTAAGGTCCGTTGGGTGATGTAATCCCAGCTACGTCCTTCTTCTCCTTTTTCACTTGGAAGGAATTTACAAAGTTGATTATCAAAGAATCACACCGAATCTTCTACAAGATAGTAAAGAGGTGAAAAATCAATCCGGGCTCCTTGATCACACAGATTTCAGCACCAATGAAGATCTTCTTCTACAAGCTTCTCTCACTAAGAAATACTGCCTGTAAGAGGTTTCAACAACTCTCTAACTCAGATGAAAGGTTGAGGGTTTTGTCACACAGGTTTTGTTTGTTTTTGGAAAGATCAAACAACTTGGAATGTCTCAGTAAGAGTTTAGGTTTCATCTTTGGAAGATGTTTGAGATATTTGTGACTGTCTGGAATGTATGTAAAAAGCTTGAAAGATTTTGGCTATAGAGTTTCTAAGCTTTTCTTGAGAAAATATTTCAGCAAAGTTTTGACTATCTTGTGTATGTGCGTATATTACAAACTTTCAAATGCTTATACATAACTTCTATGTAAATATAAACTTAAATTCTTTTTGGGGTCTAACATAAGATCCTATCTTGTCATCATCAAAACATCTAACATGAAATTTCCTAACAATTTCCTCCTTTTTGATGATGTCAAGACCTTAACTCTTATAACTCTTTTATAGATTAAGAGTTCATAGAAAAGTAAAAAAAAGGTCATAAGTTAGCGTTTGGAAAGTTAGTTAAGTTAGCTAAAGTTAGATTAGCTTCAACAAGTTGTTTCAGCGTTAAATCATTCATTCATTCATATGGAAGAATTAAGCATACATGATTTACACTGAAGATAAATAATTTTAAAGCGACAAACAGAAATATATAAAACAACATGAGCATTCATCTTTTCTTTCACTTCTTATTTGCTTCTTCTTCTTGATAGATTTCAGTCGCTAAGTCCAGTAGAAGTCTATCAACATCTATCATGGTTGTATGCTGGACTTCATTGTAGTCATGTCTTCTTAGTCTAGCGCTTTCATTCAGCTCCATCAACCTTTCCACCCAATCCCTCGGAGGGATTCCAAGTTCTCGGATCAAGTCATGGTAAATGTCTTGTCTTCTATCCTTGGTGGATTTCCAGTTGATAGGTCTTCTAAGCGGTCCGGCATATGGGTGAAAACCCATACTCTCTAGAAACTCAACGTCTAAGTCCGGAAACAAGTGCCTGCCTTGATAATATCTAGGCTTTCGCTTCCTAGTAAGCATTTTCTTTATACTCACTATCTCTTCGAACATAGATCGCCAGTGCTTGTTGTCTGTCTTAGAGATGGCCTTGGACTGGGACTTTTCTTCAAGATCTTCCCCCTTCTTGGCATCATCAAGGGAGGTCTTTAATTCAGCGATGTCCCGACGAAGAAGCTTGACTTCATCTACCAAAAGAGCAACTTCTTAAATGAGAACAAGAGCCCGTTATATCGCTAAGAGAATTGCGAACGGCTTTCTTGAAATCTCGTGCCTCTGGATCACTTTCTGAGTCCGAGTCCGAGTCTGAGGAAGGACGCTCAGGACCATGTGAGATAGAAACTGGAGCTTTGCCTTTAGATTTGTCTCTGACAAAAGGCTCTTCAGGCTCATCAAGGACTTCCTGAACTTCCTGAATCGCTTGATCCATGGATGGATCTGCAGTCGCTGGTTGACAAATAGGTTCTTGAGTAAGGATCTCGACTACTGGGGCCCTAGAAATATCTGGCAAAGAAGCGTCTAGAATTTAAGCGTCTTCCATAGTAGGAGTGATATCCTCTACTATCTCAACAATCTCCATAGGAAGAGAAGGATTCTCAACAGCAATGACCCAAAGGGGGCCAACTGCTTTCATGACATGCCTTGGACTAATCAGGTTGGTCTTCGGGAGAAAGAATATAGCGTCTTTGCGCTCTTCATTGCTTAGTACAAATTACACGTCTTCTGGCAAATTAACTCCTGAAATGTAAGAGTTATAGAAGTCTAATAAATAAGGCATAAGTGCTTGAGCAGCCTCTTGGTCGACTGGCCTGATTTGTGAAATCATCTTGGCCACTTGTACGTTCTGCTCACAAACAAAGACGGGGTGAAGACTATAGCCTCTAAAGTTATTCAGGCTAAAGTATTCAATAAAGGAGATGTCTAGCGATTGCGCATTCTCAAAGATTGTTCTCCTGTCTCTGTAGAGTTCAGCAAACTCAGCATGATCGTTGTCAAGACTCAAGGAGATTTCACTTTGCCCTTGCAAAAGAGGTTGCTTACTGGTGGATGCATCTTCATTCAAATTAGGAAGAAGTCGTTGTACAAAGTCTTAAGACGGATGATAAATATAGCATCCTCCCTGAGCGATTAAGCTTAGATGCTGGCGAATATAGCGTTGTATAGATTGTCGATAATAAGGCAAAGCGCTAATATTGCCTAGTAGATTCTTACATTGCTTGAGTAGAAACACAGCAAAACCTCTGCGTCTGTAATCTACTCCAAATTGAAACAAGAATGGATACCTCACAAGCTCTTCTAGCGAGTAAAAATGCAATACGAACTCTTCAGCCCATTTTGCGGTATCCATCACCCGTCGCTTACCAAGCTTAACAGCTTTTTTCTGATCTTTTCTAGCGGCAAGGAATTTTTCAAAACGTTCAAATTCTTCATCATAATCCTCAGCCCATACTCTTGCTAGATACTCGCGGGCTTCAGCTTCTATCCAAGAATTAATAGGATTGGGACGCTCAGCAAAAATTGGTCCTTTTCCTTTCCATAATCTGAGAGGTTAGGGGGATAGAGCATTCTGAGGAGAATGAACGACTTTGGGGTTAGCGGAGTACCCGATTCTGTTAAGAATTTCTTCGTCAGGATTCTTTAACCAAGCACCCATATGGGGATTCTTGATGACGATCTTATTTTGGCGCAAGGGATAGAAGGACTCTTCAAAACGGCCAGTAAAGTTGAAACGCTTCTCGTCAAATTCTGTCATGTTGAACGCTGGTCGCCGAATGTATTCAAGGCGAGATTGAAGACGCTCAAGAGAGTAGAGACCCAGGTTAGCAAATCGCTCGAAGAATTCAAATTTAGCAAAATTGGAGACATCAGTCTTATAGAGAGTGTTTTGAAAGTTTATCTCCATATCGACCAATTGTCCGGTGTCAAGCTCCCTGGTGGCAAAGTAGAATTCATCATTTTCATCATAGCCACGGGGAAAGAAATTTATGACATGAGGAGGAGATGCGGTTGGAGTAGGAAAAAAAGCAATAGACTCTGTTGGGATAGGGGCCACTTCTATTGATCGCTCAGCATGCACAGTCGCTTCACTGACTGGAGATGTTTCAGTGTCAGGAAGGACTTCGGCTATTTTCTTAGCGATACCCACAACTGTTGGGTTTCGTTCGAAAAAGCATAAACGCAGTGGAAGGGATTTCAAAAATTAAAACGAAAACCCAATTGGTACTCTAATTCGCATAATTGAATCTAAAAGCGTACAACGAATAAAACTTACTCGTTAATATGAATATGATGATGGAGAAAAACTTCTTCTTCTCCAAACTCGAAATATTGAAGCTTCCAAATCTTCAATCCTTTGGTTTGATTCTTCAAACTTGAACTTGATCCGAACAACAAAAATACGTCGTCTCTAAATCGTCACGCACGGATCAACAAACGAAAAATCCCCTTTCTTCTTTCTCTATGGTCGACGGCTAGGTATAGAGGAGGGGAGGAATATTTTTCTTTCTTTTGAGAGTTGTGTATTCTTCTTCTTCTTTTTCTTACTTGTTCTAAGTCAAAGAGTCCTTATATACCTCATAACTTATTGAACAAGTCAAAACAAAAGAGCCCTAATATGTGGCCTCTCAAAGACGCCACATTGAGGCCTAGTAGGCGTCCAATTGGACTCCTTATTTAGCCTCGGGATTTTGTTTTGTTTAATTAATTTCTTATTTCAATTAAAAATTTATTGTATCCAATAAATGAATGAATTAATTAAATAACCAAATTAATTAGATAAATTAATTCATTAATATATTTTACAAGAAAATTAATTAATAATTAATCTTATCATTATAATTAATTATTTCATCTAATGAATAATTAATTATTTAATTTATCCAATAAATTAAAACTCCCAGAAGAAATAATAGAAATTTCTTTTTCTTCATTTTTCTTTGTCAATCCTTTAGCGCGACTCTTTAGGTTCATTTCGTTTGGCAATGAGAGAAAACCAAAGGAAGTGGGTAACACCTAACCAGTCACGCCCAAACGAAAACGAATGATAGGATCATTCTGAAACCTTCCAATCATAGATACCGTATATGTATAAACCCTTTACTCACATTCCCCAGTCAAGTGAGAGTCATGGTTATGTCAAACTCACTAGACTTGACCATATGTATAAATCATAATAAATAGGGGTAATTGCATAAAACCCCCCTGTGTTATTTCGAAAATGCTAAAAAAAATCCTGTGTTAACGAAATAGGCTAATCACCCCCTTGTGTTCCTAAGAAATGTGCAAAAAAGCCATTTTTTGTTAAAAAAAACGAGCGCATTTTTCAAGTTTTTCACCTTTATTAATATGCTCATTTGTCATTTATATACTTTTTATATTTTATGAAAGGTAGATAGTGTTAATTCACTCAAAAAACACATATTTTCTTCTATAATTTTAACAAAAAATGGCTTTTTTGCACATTTTTTAGGAACACAGGGGGTGATTAGCCTATTTCGTTAACACAGGGGTTTTTTAGCATTTTCGAAATAACACAGAGGGATTTTATGCAATTATCCCTAATAAATATGAGATCATTGAGATTGATTTAGTGCCAAGCACAATCGTCTCGTTTGCTTTGGTCAAAGACTTTGATCTCTATTTATCTATAATTACATAGGGTACATACTCATTCACTAATGAGAGAACAAATCCCTTATTAGATATCTGCTAAGATTACCACTTGCCCATCAAGTCCGCATTTCGAGGTTGACCCCACCAAAGGGTGAATTGGGTCTAATTACTCTAGTGAAAGACTTGACGTCAGAAGTGCATCTTCAGCCTGATACTTCAGGTTAAAGGTTGACATATACCTATTACGCATAATCATTTCCGTCATTGACAGTCACAGAGTGAAAACCCATGTGACAGAACCGATGCGAGTCTTGTTCGAACATATCAGTTCCACTGACGTGTTTAGTATCTTAATCTCCTACCATCCCATGATACCAGACAGGCACTCCCATGTCGGAGCTAAGATTGTACAAGTATTCGAAGTCTTTATTTGTCCATTAAAGACTTCATATTACTTGCGAACTTATTTTAGTAATCAAGATCGATTTTGCTAGTGCCAATATTCCTATCCCATAGGAAGTAGAGAGATCGCACTGAAAACATGGACAAAACGTTTTACACAACTTATAGATGCAGATAAGAATTAAGTGAAAACTCAATAATGCCTTTTATTTAAGAAAGTTCAATACAAGATATATGCCCTATACATTCTATCCTCTATGGCATCTGAGGGCATAATCCTAACAACAACTGCTTCCATGTCTACATCCATTTCAACAGGAATCTCGAAAGGTGGAGGTGCATCAGCGTCTGGTGAATTTTGAGCTGATACAAGAAAGAGAAAAGCAAGCAAAATTTCTACTAAGTAGAAATTACAAAAAAATACTACAACGCTTACACCGAGGACTATCATCGACAGACGCAATCGCTTGATCTGTTTCAACATTTGGTACAGTTTCCTCAGGCTCCAGGATAACTTCTTCTAGATCTAAATTGAGAAAATAAGTAATGGGATCAACACGAATGGGAATACGTAAGTTCTCAAGAGTGTTAAGAACAATCTGGATATTTGCTTTACATTCGGCTGAAAAGATTTTATCCTAGCGTTAGAAACTTAGAAACTAACGAGGAAAGGATATACTACATTGCTTATCACAAGTACTTACCCCGAACACGGGAAAGCCTCTCAGATGGAGTAGTGGCTTTAGGTTCTGAGCTAGTTTCAGGAATAGCGTCAGAAGGAGGAGGACGAACACTCGCTGGTTCTTCAAGCACTGGCTCGACTGGAGCGCTTGTTGATGTAGTCGGAGTGGATAAAGGAGTACGCCTTCGGGCTTGCGGTACTTCTTCTTCTTCTACTTCTTCTTCTTTTTGAGGGAAGATAAACGCTGGAGGAGGAGAAGGTGACTTTGGAGAAGGAGAGGGAGACTACTGTTTCTTCTTGGGCTCCGACTTCTTCTTTTGTTTCTTTGCTGGCTTGGCTGGCTCAGCGACCTTAACAACGATCTTTTGTTTTGGTCGCTTAACCACCACTGTTTCTTCTGATGAATATGATGATGAAGACGAAGACGTTTTCTCTTCATCATCGCTGTGAACAACTCCTTTGACAAGAAGTCACTCACGCTCTTCTTTGGGAACCGCTGCACCCCCATGTCGCCTTGGTTTGAGCAGCTCGCTGATCATTTTCTTCCCATAGAACTTAAGCGCTGGGACTTTCTTTCCAGCGATGTTGACGAACCCGCTAGCACTTAGAATACGACTCAAAACAATCCTGTAAGGCTTGGGATTTACCGACTTGGCCATTGTTGCCTTGAAGCGATTGAAAACATAAAGCCACCAATTGACTTTCAACTTGGTCAGAATAGCAACCATCATTTTGTACTGAATATTTGAAACCTTATCGAAGTTACCCTTCCTGCACTCTATCATCTTTGCGCAGATGTCAGTAAGAATGACATATTCACCCTTCATGTCATTCTTCTTAAAGTTGGGTTCATACGCAGCTTCAACATCTTCTTTCTTGATCAAAGCCCAGACTTTGGTAGCATCTTCGAGAGTCACATACTCAACTTCGCCACCATCGTTTGGAAAATTTAGTAAAGATGATATAAGAGAAGGAGTGAGAACAGAGGTTTCACGAGCAAAGGGAAAGACACAGGAAATGGAGTTTCCATCGTCGGAGACTTTTGCATTCTTGAAGAAGAAAAGGGTTTCTTCCTCAAAGATATTTGCAAAGGAGGTGATCATGTCGCGTAAACCAGATTCCTGGATGAGTGGAAGAATAGTCTTTAGAGGAAAGTTCTGGTTATCAAAAAGGTAGTCCCAGTTAACAAGAAAACCGGCGTTAACAGTGACTGGTTTTTCAGACTTGGAAGATTTTTCGGCAGCAGATTTTGAAGATTTGGTTGCCATTTATGAACGAAAAAAGTTTTGGTTGAGGAGAGAAAAGAGAGTCATTTTGCCTTAGAGAGAAAACTTTTACAGTAGGAGTATTAGGAAGTGATAAAGTTTTACTATAAAGGTTGCGAAGGGTTTAATTAGGAGGTAAAAATAACTCTCAACTAGTAGATGAGTGACACGTGTACAGAAATTAATCTTGAAAATAACAAAAATTAAATCTGAGCCGTTTAAACATAAAGACGGATGTCAAAAAGTGCGGTAAAATAGGGTAACAACTGTGAATTATAAAAGTTTGAAATCCGAAGTTACTTTTTGAATACGTTTGAATAATTTTGAAATTTTCAGTGTGAATTACACGCGCCTGATAGTACACTGACACGTACTCAGACAGGTGCAGTTGCTGAACCGCCTAGTTTTTAGATAGAAATCATTAACCGTCAGTTTGATTTGATAAGCGCGTGTGAGCAGTTGTCAAATCTAATCTTTTGGCCTTAGCCACACGCTACCTTTTAGCGATGAAAACTATGCATGAATTTTAGAAAAAGCTACTTTAGTGTTTAAGTGGGAATATTCTTAAACGCTGAAGTCTTTTTAATAAAGTTCAATTTCTTGAAGCTGAAGATTTTTGATACAAATCAATCGCTTGGATTTTTAAAAGATATTTTCATTTAATTTTGTTAGAGATTGATTTTGTCATGCATAATAGATAAGCACTAGTGATCAATGCATAAATTTTCAAAGTCATTTTTGATCACAGTCGCTTATGAATTAAGACAAGTACAATTTTAGAGTTCCCCCTAAAATTGATAACTCATTTCAATTTTGAAAGATGCTTTGGACATAAATTTAAAGTAAATTCCCCCTAAATTGTATACCTATAGAATATGATGCTTTATGATTTAAGCGTTTAAGTCGATCATACCTAATTCACTTCTCAAAGTGAGAAAGCGTTGTTCATTGAGCGCTTTGGTGAAGATATCTGTCAATTGTTTGTCAGTTCCAATGAAGTGCATGGTAGCAAGAAATGGTAGCGAATGTCAATATGTTTAGTTCTATAATGAAGGACAGGATTTTGGGTCATAGCTAAAGCGCTTTGGTTATCACAATGGATTGGGGTAGGACCTAAGATTGTTCCATAATCTCTAAATTGTTGCCTCATCCAAAGGATTTGTGCACAACAGCTCCCATCGGCTACATACTCTGCTTCAGCGGTAATGGATTGTTGTTTCTTACTATGCCACGAAATTAGTCTATCACCTAGAAATTGACATGTACCACTAGTACGTTTTCTATCAATTTTGCATCCTGCAAAATCTGCGTCTGAATAACCAATTAGTTTAAAAGGAGAGTCTCTTTGATACCATAAGCCGACATTTTGTGTGCATTTTAGGTATTTAAGGATTCTCTTGGTAGCATTTAAGTGTGATTCTCTAGGATCAGCTTGAAAGCGTGCACACATGCATACCGAAAACATAATATCGTGTCTACTAGCGGTAAGATAAAGAAGTGATCCAATGATACCTCTATAGTTAGTGATATCAATTTTCTTCCCACTTTCATCTTTATTTAACTTAAGCGTTTGGCTCATTGGAATTTTTGAAGATGATGCATTTTCCATACCAAATTTCTTAATCATGTCTCTTATATATTTAGCTTGGTTAATAAATATTCCATTAGAGAGCTGTTTAACTTGTAATCCTAAGAAGAAAGTTAATTCACCCATCATACTCATTTCAAATTGATCTTGCATCATTTTCGAAAATTTCTCACACAATCGCTTATTAGTAGAACCAAATATAATATCATCAACATAAATTTGGACTAAGAGAATATCTTCATTATGGGTAATTTTAAATAATGTTGTGTCAATGCTGCCTTTTAAAAAGTCTTTACCTATAAGGAAGACCATGCTCTTGGTTCTTGTTTAAGGCTATAGAGTGCCTTATCCAATTTGTAGACCATACTTTTCCCATAGTTGTTGATGAATCCTGGTGGTTGCTCCACATAAACTTCTTCTTGGAGTTTATCATTCAGGAAAGCACTCTTCATGTCCATTTGGTATATTGTGAACTTGTTGAATGCAACAAAGGCTAGGAACATATGAATCGCTTCAAGACGAGCTACTGGGGCATACGTCTCATCAAAATCAATACCCTCTTCTTGACAATAACCCTGGGCGACTAATCTTGCTTTGTTTCTTATAACAATGCCATCTTCATCCATCTTGTTCCTAAAAACCCATCTAGTTCCAATAACTCCTTGGTGAGTTGGTCTTGGTACCAGCGTCCAAACCTTGCTTCTCTCAAATTGGTTAAGCTCTTCTTGCATTGCTTCTACCCAACTTGAATCACTGAGCGCTTCATCCACTTTCTTTGGTTCCATTTGAGATAGAAAGCTTGCGAACATGGCCTCATTGATTGTTGCGGACCTAGTTCTAACAGGTGCTTCAATATCTCCAATCACTAGCTCTGGTGGATGGTCTCTAAGCCATTTACGATCTGGTTGGAACGGGTTGAGAGACTCTTGATTATCAATCGCTTGATTTTCATTTGTCTCTTGCGCAGTCGCTGCATCATTCATAGTTCCAATTTGCTCTTGATGATCATTCTCTTCATGATTATCAGCGATTCTTATAATATTATCATTGATAACCTCACGAGTAATCTTAGGAATAGGTACAAAGATCTCATCATCCTCATCATCATCACTATCATCACCAAGATTGATTTGTGACGCTTGTTGGGCAAGATCTTCAATTCCTACATCATCAGGATTAACCTTACTCGGTTCTTGGTTAGAATCATCAAACACAACATGAATGGATTCTTCAACCTTCGATTTGATCTTATTTAGGATGCGGAAACTCTTGTTTTTGGCATAGTCTAGAAAAATTCCCTCATCCGCTTTAGGATCAAATGTCCTTTGATTTTGAGATCCATTGTTATGAATGAAACATTTTGAACCAAATACATGAAAATATGAAACTCATATGGAGTCTTCTCACATTGCTTGTTGATCATACACTGGTTCTGAGTGTAGCAAGCGGTATGGATAGCTTCGGCCCAAAACCTTTGAGGCAGCTTAGACTCTACAAGCATCATCATAGCAGCTTTTTTAAGCGTTCTGTTCCGTCGCTCGGTAACTCCATTCTGTTGAGGTGTTCTAGGAGCAGAATATTCATGGAGTATTCCAAAATCTATACAAAACTTCTCAACAAATTGGTTAGTAAATCCAGTTCCTCTATCGCTTCAAATTCTCGTCACCTTTAAATCTTTTGAGGTTTGTAATTGACGAATTAGCGATGTGAGCTTGACACTAGTTTCATCTTTGGTTGCTAGGAATTCTACCCATGTATAGCGAGAGAAATCATCAACTATTACTAGCGAGTACTTTTTACCACTAACACTAATGATTTGAATAGGACCAAACAAATCTAGATGCAGTAGTTCAAGAACTCTAGAAGTAGATAGTCATGGTTTCTTCTTAAAAGATGATTTAACTTGTTTACCCATTTGACATGCATCACATAAGCGATTTTTCTGAAAGGAACCCTTAGGTAATCCCTCTACTAGATTTAGCGATATTAATTGAGAAATTGCCTTAAAGTTGAGGTGATTCATTTTTCTATGTCATAACCAAACCAATTCATTTTGACTCTTAGCAACAAAGCATGTGGGGTTGTTATCAATTGTAGAATCCCAATCTACTAAATACACGTTGTTTGTTCTTTTTTCTCTTAATTTAGTAGACTTAGTCTTAGCGTCGTTAACATAGCAAAAGTCGCTTGAAAATTTCACTTCAAAGCCTTTATCACAGAATTGACTAATGCTTAACAAATTATGCTTAAGACCTTCAACATAATATACATCACTAATCATGATGTTCCCCCTATGCATGATACCTATACCTTTTGTTTTACCTTTGGAGTTATCACCGAATATAACATGAGGACCGTTGGTAGCGCGATAGTTGACCAAGAGATCTTTTGAGCCAGTCATGTGCCTTGATGACCCACTATCAATGTACCAAACTGAGGCATCGGTGTTGGCTCTAGGTACCTGCATTTAAAGGATAGTTCTAATTTTTCTTAGGTACCCATGTTGTCTTGGGTCCTTCAACGTTAGTAACTTTGGTTTGAATTAAAACTTTAGGAACCCATATTTGTCTAGTTTTCATTGTAGGAATACTACCCTTCTTGGGTTTCACATTGTGTTGTGTGTGCTTTTTGTTCACCTTGTGTTGTATGTGCTTTTTGGGTGTATAATAATATCCTCGATTATAGTAGTAATCATAATCATAATCATCATAGTATCGATAATATGATCTTGACTGCCTTGGGTATTGACGCTGGTATTTCCTTGGCGCTGGCTTGGGTTGCACTTTTGGTGCTGGATGCTTAGCGCTTGATTCACAGTGGTCAGGTTTATTCTTAGCCTTTTGAGCGTTTGGATGAACCCGTCTTTGTGAATCATTTGCTTTCGCCTTTCCCTTGCTTGGGTCAGCTTTGACTTTCTCATTTGGCCTCGTACCATTGTCGCTTGGTTCATTCAACGTTTGACTTTGTGAACCTTTCTCAACAAAGAAAACACCCTTTTCTTTCTTGTTCGCCATAACATTAGATTTATTTGGTTATTTACCGAATTTATTGCATTCTAAATCGGTCTTTTCACCAAACATTCTTGTTACCTCAATTATATTATTCAACTTTCTTAAAGCTTTTGATAATGAAGAGACGAGCTGCTCTAATTTGGCAAGTCTAGCGATCAGATCAGCTTTTCTCTTGACTATTATATCAAGACCGCTTTTCAATTAAGTAATTTCATTCTCAAGCGATTGGTTCTTCTCAATGCATTGTTGCTGAACTTGCAACTCTGCTTTGAACGTTACTTTATCACTTGTGAGCGATGAAATAATAGCGAAGTGATTTTGATATATTTTGGCGGCATCTTGACAATCTTTATAATATCCATTGACTTTATCAAGTAATTCATCATAAGAAAGAGGATGAGATAATTAAGTGGTTACCTCAGGTAGCGAATAGTCAGACGCTTCATCATCTCTTGCCATGAGACAAATCAACGCTGAGTCGCTTGTTGGCTCATCATCACTTCTTTCATCTGATGATTCCAAATCCTCTTCAGGTGCGGAGAATGGTTCAGATTCCGCTAGCAAACCTTGTTGGTGAAGGTTGCTCCTGAATTGGTTTCTATCCGTATAGTCTTACCTTGTGGGCTTAGACACATTTGGATAAGGGTAATTTACCTGGTAGTGCCCTGGTTTCCTGCAATTATAACACAAATTAGTTTTCATTTTTTGTTCAGTGGTTAATCGCTTTGAAACAACTGGTGCTGAGAGATTCTGAGTAGGAGTTGTAGGCGCTTGGTAAGGAACTAGCGCTATTGGTTGAGGTGTCGAATATACTGGCACTTGATATTGAGGTGCTGGTGCAGGGGAAGGGGTTTGAAATGAAGTTTGTCCAATAGGGTTTCTCTTTTCATATCTTAGAAATTTCTTGACCAATAAAGCCATCTCTTCTTCTTCATTTGATTCTGTTGATTTCACCTCACAAATCACTTTACCCTTACTTTTGGTGGTAGCGATTAAAGCTCCTGATTTAGTTGCTGAAGTCGATGTCTCACTGACTTCACCCAATTCGAAGTCAAATGCCTTTAATTCTGAAAACACATGTTCTGGAGTAAGAGTCTCCAATGTCTGTGATTCTCTCATAACAATAGTCTTAATCAAATACTTGCTTGGAAAACTTCTGAAAAATCTTATTGACCATTTCCTTGTTGGTCAACTCCTTATCTAAAGACGCTAACTCTGTAATGAGCAAAGTAAACCTTGCGTCCAATTGTTCTAGTGTCTCATTGGTCTATCTCTTGAAATGCTCAAATCTTTGCATGGCTATGGAGATTTGTGTTAAACCTTCACACACTATAGCCAACTTGTCCCATATCTCTTTTGACATCTTACATTGTTTGATTTTGTTGAACAATGCACCATTATCTCCTAACGCTGAGTAAAGTGCACTTTGTCCAACATTATCCAGATTCGCTCTTTTTCTATCATCTGGCGTCGATTCTAACTTGGGTTTTTCAACACAACCATCTAGAGTTGCTTCATCAGCTCCAGGCGCTCGAGTTATCACTTTTATGATATTAATGGGGCCATCTGAAATTACATCACACATTTCATTATCGCAAGAACATAAATACGCGAATGCTCTAAGTTTCCAAGAATCATAATTTGACTCAGATGAACACTGAAGTATGCAGAATCAATCTCGACCAAAGTCCTTTGAAATGGCTTAGGAGAATTCTGAGGCCTAGAGGCGACGATCTCAGTAAGTAGATCAGCTAAAGTCTATATAGGGACTTCCTCTTCTGCAGTGCTTGAAGAAGACTTGGGCTTAGAAGACTTAGACGATTTAGGCTTCTTCGACTAATTCGGGGAAGGCGCTGGATCCTCAGAGGCGATTCTGATAAGCTCCTTTTTCTGAGCTTCTGTCAAATCTTGATCAAACATGATCCGAGTGTTGGGATCGGTACAACCCCTGGGGATACCGGCGCAGCGGTATACATATAATTTCAAAACTTAAAGTGGAATCCTCGAAATTAGGGCTAGGTCGACATGATACCATCAGAGTCGAAACTATCCTAGGAGAAAGTTAACTCGTATTTACCTCTTGTAGACCTTAAAACAACAACGTCTTTTTAAGCTACTCCCTACTACAGTCTTCGAATTGATTTGCCCTAGTGCCTCACAGTCTTCGAATTAATTAGACAATAGGTACTACACTAAGTTATGTGTGTGACCCCTGAGTCTCGTTGTCAAGCTAGCAATTGGTGGTCCCAAGTGGCATACGAAAGGGACTAGAAAAGGGGGGTTGAATAGACCCTGAAGTCCTTTACGACTTCAAAAATTTTGTATCACTTTTAAAGATTAGAAAGTTGAGCGCTTGGGTCAGGCGCTTCAGTAAAGATAACTTAGACGTAGTGATTTTACCAATTTACCAAAGTAGGGTAATGCTTAGATCGCTTAATCAGGGTTAGCACAACGGAAATGATTTTAAAGCTTTAGCGTTCGTTTTGGTTAAATAGTCGCTTAGCAGTCTGGTATGTCTTTTTCAGAATAAATAAGAGAATATAAAGCAAGACAATAATAGTAAATAACACAAGAAATTGTAAGGTTCACTCGGTGATGTAATCCCAGCTACGTCCTTCTTCTCCTTTTTCATTTGGAGCGAATTTACTAAGTTGATTTGTCAAAGTATGACACAGAATCTTCTACAAGATAGTAAAGAGGTGAAAAATGATCTCGGGTTCCTTGATCACACAAATTTCAGCACCAATGAAGATCTTCTTCTACAAACTTCTCTCACTCAGAAATACTGCCTGTAAGAGGTTTCAACAACTTTCTCACTCAGATGAAAGGTTGAGGGTTTTGTCACACAGGTTTTGTTTGTTTTTGGAAAGATCAAACAACTTGGAATATCTCAATAAGAGTTTAGGTTTCTTCTTTGGAAGATGTTTGAGATATTTGTGACTGTTTGGAATGTATGTAAAAAGCTTCAAAGATTTTGGCAATGGAGTTTCTAAGCTTTTCTTGAGAAAATATTTCAGCAAAGTTTTGACTATCTTATGTATGTGCGTATGTATCTCTCTGTTTAAGGTTTGTTAGAAGTAAGGTATTTATAGGCAATTCTTGGAATTTGTCCGTTGGACACATGTAGGAGTGTGCCTCTCACTCGAAGCGTGAATCAGCTTTTTCTCTGACATTCCTGAAATGTTGCTGGTTCTGATTGGACGGGAGCAGACTTAAACTCTGAAAACCTGACAGTCTAGTCAAAAGTGCCTTGTCCACAAGTCATAATAGCTTATCACATTTAATGCTCTTATCAGGCATTTAATGCATTTGAATTTATTCCCCGTTGGAAATAAATGTCCGTTGAATGATTGCATTTAAGTCCTTCATGACTTGAGAATTTAATTCAGGTGAATCTGATACTGATCGTTGGAGTGCTTTGAGCGCTTGATCCATAAATCATGAAATAGTCCTTTAGCGTTTGACAGTCGCTAAGAACAAATCTTCATCTTCATTTGACTTTAGACGCTGATTTTCAACTTCATCTCTAATAGACTCACCTAGAATTCTATTAGCAATTCAGTATCTAATACTTAGTCTAAAATCGACAAAGATAAAACTACAAGCCTAAATAATATTACAAACTTTCAAACGCTTATGCATAACTTCTATGAAAATATAAACTTACATTCTTTTTGGAGTCTAACATAAGATCCTATCTTGTCATCATCAAAACATCTAACATGAAATTTCCTAATAGCAATAAGTCCCCACAGGCTAGATTAATTATTCTAAATAATTAACTAGACCTTGAATTAATTTCACCAAATTAACCCAAGGCACCTATTGGTCATGGTTCGATGTCTAGCAACGTCGCCACGACTACCTAGATGTCAACGATGAAAAGCAAAAACTTATCCGAGTTACGATCGTTATGTGAGTAGAAACTCTTCATCATTTTCCCGTCTATGGTCTAGGATATGGCGACGGTCGAACCCTAATAACCTTAGAAACTATGACTGTGTTGTGACATCTAATGATCCAATCTTCTAATCCGGGATCACCAATCCCTCTTAGAAGTCAATCGCTTTGATCAAAGGCTTTTAATGATCATTTAGATTCTCGCAACATGATAGAAAATACCGGGTACTCGTGACCCTGGATGAATCCCTCTTCGACTGCCATTTGTTCCACTGCACTACCAGACTATACCCGACATACATGCCGTATGACTCTCCTAGAGTGCATGTGCATATCAAAGCAGAGTGGGTAGCACCCTTTCCAAATGACATCTTAGGTCTAAGGATTAATCTCACACTACGAAACCCAAGGACTCCATGTTCAACAGCACCAAATAGGAGTCCTTTGGCAGGGCCGTTCAATTCCATGATCCAGTATGAATCTTCATAAATGTATTTCCATACAAGCCATTGACAATGGAACGCGTCAACCTCTTGGAAGAGTTACATGCATGAACAAGTCTTGACGAGGCCAGTGATATCCCACATCTCACATCCTCTATGACTTGGAATAATATTTAGGATTACGGTCTTTGAGAGCATTCTATATGTTTTCCCTAACCGCTCCTCTAACGATATGTAATCCATGGGATCTTTATCTATACTAACACTAGTTATAACAATAAAGAAGCATACCATAAATAAAAGTCTAATATATTTAAAACAAGATTGTCATAGTGTTATATTTAAGATGGCAGAGCCCAAAATAATTGGCTCGTCGGGCACCTAACACTATCACGAGAAAACCAGACGTCAAACTCAATAGCTTCTTGAATACAATGTTCGGCATGTATGTAGCTTTCTTCATAATCTTCATACGGAACAAAGTTTTCATTGAGTAAAGTCAGAGGAGCGAGCGGCGTGGTCTATATCTCTGTCTAGCACCACCCAATGCCTAGCGGTAGATCCACCTACAGAGTACGGGAGATCAACATCAGCAATTGCAGCAACTTCCTGAGCGATTGCTATAGCAGTGGAAAGGCTAATGTCAAACTCAACTGGCATGCTCTCTAGATTACTGGCAGTAGCGGCTACTTTAGTATCAACTTCTAAAGGAGCTGAAAGAACAAAACAAACCTTAAGAACTAAATTTTCTACAAAAGGTAGAAAATCGAGAGAAGGCCTTGGTAGAATAAATTTCTTACCCTGAGCGCTAGTCTCAGCAATTGGTTCTAGAGGATGAACTTGTGGGTCACTAACTTCAGGCTCCTTTTACACATCAGCTTAAGCGGCTGATAGTTCTTCATGAGAGTCTGATGCTCGAGGAGATTCAGCACTTGGCTCTACAGGAGTGCTTGCGGGGGCGCTTGAATGCAGAATACTACGAGGGTCAGATAATTTTCTAGTCGCTAGAGTGCGAATCTTGTGGTATGTTAAAGAAACAGATTTTTCACGAGCACTGGTAACATAAATTACCTCAGTCTCAGCTGCGATAGATCCATCTGTTTACTGACGCTTAAGAGCTTTCGTTTGCTCTTCTTCCTCGGCTTCTTTTTGAAAATGCACGGGCAAAAGAGGAAGGGAGGACGGCTGCTTTCGCTTAGGCTTCTTAGAAGGCGCTTGAGGAGCGTTATTCGATTTCTTTAAGCTCAAGCCCAAAACAACGTCAGCTGGGCACTCTTCAGCGGGAGACGCCAAGTCAGGAAAATCTTCACGAAACTCAGCTGCAGCAATTCGTTGAAGAGCTTCCTCTTCCTGCTTCTTGCTTAGTTTTTTTCCTGGCGACAAGCGCGTTCTTCTTTTGGCAATGCAGCACCACCGACAGTAGGAGGGTTGAGAAGAGTTGAGATCATCTTCTTTTCCAAAAACATTTCTTTAGGTACGGCAGTTCCAGCGCTTGGAACATGGCCGCTATGATATAGAATGTAACTTAAAAGCAACCCATAGGGCTTTGCAGGTGGCTTTTCCGCTAACATGGATGCTACCCTTTCAAAAATAAACCTCGGCTAAATAATTTGATAATTCTTTTCTATGGCGACCATTATCTGAAACTGCAGATGACTAATTTTATAAAACGATTGGGCTCTGCTCTCAAGTACCTTCGCAGGAATGTCTGCCATGGTCTAGTACTTCGTCTTCAATTCTTTCTTCTTGAAGTTGTGCGAGTAGGAGGAGTCTGCTTTTGATCTCGTTCCCAAACAACAGAAAAATCTCCGATTCCAACATCTGAGGGCAAAATCCCTTCATTTGGAAGTGGAAAGAAGTCGGCAATGAGATTTCATGAAAGAGTGAAAGCTTTGTTTAGAAATCCAGGGAACAAATAGGTAATAGAAAGACCATCATCAGAAAAGTTGAAAATGACTGGTCATGAGAAGCTTCAGATTTTGTTCTTCAAAAGAAAGAAGGATACTGCGAACAAGAAAGTGTTGTTGGGAGTGAAGATAATCTTGATCAACCAGAAAACCAGGGTTAACATGGACTTCATCCTTGGCTTTTGGTGAACAAAGAGCAGCAACAGATTTGGAAGATTTACGTGGGGCCATTTTTGAGAAAGTTGAAGAACTTTGATGCAGTTATTTTTTGAGAGAAGATAATTTGCAGAGAGCTTTTAGAGAATATGAAAGTGATGAAAAGAATAGTTCTGCAATTTCTTGAATTTATAAAAAAAGAAAATAACTGATCAATTGCTAAATGGCCAAGTGTCAAAGAAATTAAATTTGTGCCATAAATTCCATAATAATGGATGGGAAAATGGGCGATAAATATGGAAACTGCATTTGGTAAAGACAAAATATAAAATTTGGCATCGTTGGTTACTTTTGCAGTTACTTTTTGAATTTCAAAGGTTTTTGAAATATTCAGCGTGAGCTGTACGTGCCCGAAATACACTGTAGTGTAGACACGCGACTACATTCAATGAACCGCCATTTTGAAAAGTAATGAGTACCCTTTGGTTTTCTTGATCAGAGGTGGTGAATGTCATATCAGCATTAATTGTTTTAACTTATCCACTATCTCTGTTTAGAGTTAGGTAGAACGCTCCTTTTTTAAATTCATTTTACTAATCGCTAACTGGGAATTGGTTAAGCGTTTTGTTTCTTCCAAGAGAATGTTCAAACGCTGAAAAAATTAAAGCGTCTAAATACTTTTAATGTATAAATACAAGTGCATATGACCAATGCAAAGAAAAACATTTTTGTTTAATTTCACTTTTCTAATAAAGTTGTCCCTTTTAAGGTTCCCCCTTTTAAGGTTCCCCCTAAAATTAACAACTCATTAGTATTTTTTTTGAAGCATTTAAACATAAAACAAGGTAAATTCCCCCTAGATTTTATGCCTATAAAGTATGATGTTTTGAATGATCAAGCATTTAAATAAATCATACCTAGTTCACTTCTTAAAGTGAGAAAGCGTTGTTCGTTGAGCGCTTTGGTGAACATATCTGCCAATTGTTTTTCTGTACCAATAAATTGTATGAAGATATCTTCTTTTTGAACATGGTCACGTAAGAAATGATAGCGAATGTCAATGTGTTTAGTTCTAGAATGAAGGACTGGGTTTTGGGTCATAGCTAAAGCACTTTGGTTATCACAATGGATAGGGGTTGGACCTAAGATTATTCTATAATCTCTAAGTTGTTGCCTCATCCAAAGGATTTGTGCACAACAGCTCCCAGCGGCTACATACTCGGCTTCAGCGGTAGAAGTGGCTATGGATTGTTGTTTTTACTATGCCACGAAACCAATCTATCACCTAGAATTTAAATGCACCACTAGTGCTTTTACGATCTATTTTGCATCCTGCAAAATCTGCATCTGAGTAACCAATTAGTTCAAAAGGAGAGTCCCTTGGATACCACAAGCCGACATTTTGTGTGCCGTTTAGGTATTGACACGCTAAAACCTAACGTGCTATGATAGCAAGTGCACTAGTCGTGTGTAGTAATAAGTGTGGACGAAAAAGTCCGGGTTGTCAAACCACGGAGACTTGAATTCTAGTTTATGATTTTATGCAAAGAACAACTACAATAAAAGTAACTTGAATGTAAAAACGTGTACAATAAGAACAAGGTTATGCAAATGAATTAAAACCAATTGTAAAGGGAGACTAAGGCACATGCTAGGTCCAAATTGATCAAATATACTTATAAAGGCTCTTGTTGTAGAATTACTCTTATATTGTTATGGTGAAAACTCCTAAGGTAGAGAATAACCGATGTCTCGCGTATAAACTCCTATACTTAGATCGTGATTTCCCAAATATCCCTATCCAGAAATCTAACCACTAAACATGCATTAATGTACTAGAGTTCACTCGATTTGAATCGAACGACTTCACCCGGGAATCTTTACCTATGTCTAGGGCAATTCCTCATTAGTTGCGGGTCATGATGTGAATTTCTTGCATCCTAAGTCAATTTTCTCCCGAAATATTAACCTAGGCATAAGATTCTAACATATAGTGATCAAGTATATGCAAGATAGACAAAAACACAATTCACATCACATAACAATATAAGAACAACCTCAACAATCATCTATTATAAGCATATATCACAATTTGACCTTACATGGCCTTAGTCTTATGAAATTAGTTCATAATAGATAATATGAAAAATAATAATGAGTAAATACACATATTCATAGACATGAATGAAAATGAAAAGACTATAAAAACTCCCTCTAAGTAAATGATGATAGAACTCCAAGTGAATATTCTTTCTCCAATGATGATAATGAATCCAAGAATCCTTCTCCCTCTCCTTTCTCTCTAATGGATCGGTCCCTTCCTCCCCTCTTTCTCTTGATGAAGAATGAATGCAAGAGATGATTAGCTTTATAGGTGTAGATTCTTCTTCCTCCCATGTGTTGTTCCTCTCTTGTGTCCTCCATTACTCTAAAGTGTGTAGTATAAAATTCCATAAAGTAAATCTACCAAGAAACACACTTATGACACTCCCCCTCAACACATGTGCTGAATTATGGCTACAAGTGATTCCTTCCCATCATCAAGAGCTGGAATTTAGGCTGAAAAGAAGTAAGATTCGGACTGTCCACGCCTAGGCGTGACTAGGAAGGCGCTAGGGCGTGTCCTGGCGCATATACTTCTCTGTTCGGCGCAACAATCGTATTTCCTTCATAATTATCTCTATAGACCTCCGATTTGGATGATTCAAGTTCTCATTTGAAGCTAAGACATAGATCTACAACTTTGTAGAAGGAAAGGTTGTCCAATTCGGTCTTGAAATATACAGAATTATCGCTCAAATGTGGTAGGAGATGCATAAACCGCCTAAGTGTTGAAAAACATGTTTGAACTTGTTTTGTACATCGTTTTTCTTCCCTTTTCTTCATGTATTCTCATTTATTACCTGTATTCACTTAACACACTTATTAAATGCAAATGTGACATGATTTAAGTAATAAGTGAATCCAAATCATAAGAATTACGGTCTTAAAAACACGTAAAAACACCCCCAAACTTATCAATTGCTCGACCTCGATCAATAAGAGCTATATGGCAAGATCAACTTCATTCAATCGGAGAAAACAAAACAACTAACTAACTCATTTTCGTGGAGTAAACGATTGCACTTAGCGGGTGCAACAAGCCTTTAAACCTTTGAGTTACTTCAAAGGACGAGTTATAGTCTCGTGAGGGTTTGCATGTGATATACCCACAAAATCTAACAAAATTTATCCAACCAAATCAATACACCTTAACATGATCAACAAGAATGAATGGCATAAAATCAACCTTTTAAAGTTCACAAATATATATACATATCAACTACTTTTGCTCATGTGACACCAATACTTGAAAAGACTCCCTAGGGTGTAGTGAACAATAAATCTAAGGTATTATAGTCGAAAGGCATCCTTACCAAATTTTGGACATTAATCCCATATCTATCAACTTTTGATCAAATATAAAGCACAAGAATTATAGAAAATCTCATAGCCATTTTAAATTTCATTATCTCAACATTCATCTTTCAATTCGTATGAAACTTCCATTAAATTCATTAAGGCTAGATCATGTGCAATGTTTTATTCCATTAGACTTTCTATGACACCCATGTAACAAGCTTTAGATCAATGACTCCCAAACTAGATAGTTTTGGGGCATTAAGTGTAGAGACACTCCTAAGGATTTAATCACTCGAGTGTCAAAGGCCACGAAATAAAACGAGATCTTTTAAACAATTTACTTCTTTTTGGCTTGAGCTTAGCTCAAATTAGCATAATAGTACAGTATATAAGCATGCAACTTTTCACCTCCAGTACGTATTAGCCTAACCACTTTTGGTCATACCAAAATTCAACTTTTTCACTTTATTGTTTAGCATATAAAATTACTACTCAACTTATAACCTTACGAGAAATCTAAGTTAATATTTCCGGGAAAAATTCCTTAAGTGTCTCAAGATGGTTATCCTCTCAACTCCTCTACCCTCGATTTATGTGCATTGTGAATCATCTAAGGAAATCAATCCTAGTCTAGTGTCTCCACGAGCAATTTCAAAGATATATATTCCATTAAATTCAAATAATTTGAAGAGATCATGCCATTTTTCCAAGTCAATCAATTTCAATGCATCAATTGGAAGGACTAGATTTCAATGCCATTTTTTTTTTCACACTATATGACACCCCCAAACCTAGACAAAAATATATAGATCATGAATGGTCCCCCAAACTTAAAACAAACATTGTCCCCAATGTTGGAGAAAAATTTGAGTAAGAGAACACTTCACCATAAGGGGTGCTGAAAAGCAAACCCGAGTTCTCTTGAGGATATTCTATCCCAAGTTTAGCAACCGCGACGTAGTTGAAAGAGAATCCTACTACAAAATCAACATGTGCTATCCATATTATCCGGTTAAGCATAGCATAATTTTCACACACAAAGAAGAAAAAAAACAAAATAAAATCCATCAATAATAAAAAGACATAATGCCAAAGGTTAATCAAAATTCAAAAACAGACCACAAATAAACATCTAAGATAAAAAAAAAAAAAAAATTCAGGAAATGAAAATAACACGGGACTAATCGTCAAACATGGCGTCCACATCATCATGATCCCCTCCACCCTCAACAGGCTCATCATCTCCTAAAATATGGTCATCGTTAAGCAAATCATCGGAACCATCGACATGCTCAGGAGAATCAACCCGAACAACTAAAGCACCTGCACCTACATCGGGCATATCATCTTGCGGAGGTGTATAAGAATGCGAAAAAGTAGGCGGCGAAGAGTAGTCGAAAGGTCCCCGGCCCATAAATGCATCCTGCTCCATAAATAATTGTCTAACGTAAGAACAACCTTCATTCATCATGGTATGCATCTCTGTCCTTAATAGCTGCCGAAGGGCATCCATATCAAATGATGTAGTGTGGCTTGATTCTGCACCATGAGCAGATGAAGGTGGACGAGAACGCTTAGGAGGAGGGGGAGCGTGTGGAGTAGCGGCAAGCATAGTGATGGATGAACCAGGTGGCTCGGGTCGCTCTAGAGGGGAAACTTGAATTCTATGCTTGTTACAGAGAGCAGTGATAAGGGAGGGAAAAATCAGAGGATTCTTCTTTGTCGACTCTACTCCCATCCTCTGTTGTGTCGTCTGATCAACTACCCAAGCAAACTCATTTTTGAACTTCTTCAACTGGTCTAATAAAGAATCAAAGATCAACTTTGAGAAGTCAATAGTTTTGCGAGTCATGATAGAAAAAATGAGAGCGGCCCTTTGTTTATTAGCTTCTGACTTATTAGTGCTAGGAATGAGATTGAACCGTATAAATTCAAGCCAAAAGGTGGCCTCCGGAAGTAAAGCTCGACGGGGGAGATAGGCCTGGCCCGATGGCCAAATCTCACCTTCCTTTGCTATGACCCTCATTAACTCATCCATATCAATTTGTAGGTGTCCCCCGTGATAAAGAGTAGTGTATTCACACTGTTGAGGCTTAGGAGTACCTATAATCTCCCGAATCTTTCCGACATCATATGACACCGTGGTATGGCGAACCGTGTGCTCAGGCTCACTATATCTCGAGGCTGTAAGTTCATGAAATGCCCCCGCACCAAAGAATTCCTGAACCAAAGGGACCCAAATAATCTCGGGCTTACGACAAAAATATTGCAAGTGATGAAACTCAACCAAGTTCCGCACCGAAGGCTGTCCCTGTGTAACTAAGTACTTCTCCTTAATGATATTTCGATGGTGGAGGCATTGACAGATTATTTGGACCTCCGGATCAGAGAATCGAGGGTCAAGGGTCGGAATAGTCGAATCAATGGGTAGTTCAGGGTCGTTAGATGACCCTTCTCCCACTTTCTTTTTACTTTTGGATTGTTTGGAAGTGTGCTTCGGCATTTTTTTTTGTAGAAATTTTGGCAGAGTAATGACGTTTAATCGATATACCAAATTCCCGATTACTCCCCCGAAAACAGCAACCCACACAACAATCAACCAGAAATGGTACCTTGAAATGTAAAATTAATTTCCACACCAAAACGGAACTATAATCACAAATGTAAATTCAACTCTGTAATTCCCAAATTCATAACACAGCCCGATAATTCTGTATTTCAAAACTGAAATTGTGCACAAATAATCCTCCAAATCTGTAAATCCCGAAAATTTCCCCACAATTGAATATTCACCAAGATTAGGCAACAATTTCAGGCCCGAAACGAAAACACTGATGAAAGAATACTTTATACTGATTGAATAATCGGAAATGAGCAAGAACGCAGCTATTCACTCACCTTTTGATCGAGAGAAAACGGACATTGCAGTTTTACGGCGGCGAGTGGTGGAAGACGGTGGTTCGGGCAGGTCCAATGGCGGCTTTAAGGTGGAGATTTGATGGTTGTTGCTCGGCAGTCGGAAGAGAGAGAGAGAGAGAAATTTGAGAAATAGATCTAATTTTTTTAGCCAAGGTTAAGTTTATACCTGCGCGGCGCCCGGGCGCGCGTATATCGGCGCCTAGGCGCCTCAATGCGAATCAATTGAAGACTTTTGAGTTTTACGCCGCGCCTGAGCGTGTAAGGGGGACGCCTTGGCATCGTGAGCTTGGCGCCTGGGCGCGATATGGGGCACGCTTGGGCACGGGAATGCGAAAGGAATTGGACAAAAATAGCTCTCGGGGCGCCCTGGCGTAGGATTTTGACGCCTGGGCGCCTATGATTAGGCGCCGGGGCGTGTAGTATCGTACGCCTGGGCGCGAAAATGCGAAGCAGGTCCTGTACTGAAGAAAGAGGCGCCCGGGCGCGGGAGACATGGCGCCTAGGCGTGGATGTTGCTGTGTTGCAAATTTCATTCCATTTCCTGTAAACAAAAGGAAAAATAACAATTCACACTAAAATTAACACAACTAACAAAGATTAAGCAAGAGTAATCAAAATAAAACGAAGTAAACCAAACAAAAAAAAAATGAGAAAAGAAGGAACTTGGGTTGCCTCCCAAGAAGCGCTAGTTTAGAGTCGGTAGCTCGACGTGAGACAAAAAGTTGCTAAGGATCCCGGAGGGGTATGGTCACTTTATCCCTTGACCCGTCAATTCCAATGTAATGCTTTAACCTTTGGGCGTTTGTCATGAAGGTCCGTCCATTTTCCGTTATAAGTTCAATAGCACCGGAGGCATAAACACGAGATATAACAAACGGTCCCGACCATTTTGACTTGAGTTTCCCGGGAAAAAGTCGAAGGCGAGAATTGTATAGTAACACTTTGTCTCCTTCGTGAAATTCCCGAGGAATGATACGCTTATCATGCCAAGTTTTCGTTCGCTCCTTGTAAAGCTTGGCATTCTCATACGCTTGATGGCGCCATTCCTCAAGTTCGTGCAATTGGAGTAAACGCTTGGTACCTACGAGTTGGGAATCAAAATTTAGAAATTTAATAGCCCAAAAAGCGCGATGTTCGAGCTCAACCGGCAAGTGACATGCTTTTCCAAAGACAAGGCGATATGGGGACATGCCAATCGGAGTTTTAAACGCGGTTCTATATGCCCACAAGGCGTCATCTAGTTTAAGGGACCAATCTTTTCTAGATGCGTTAACCGTTTTTTCAAGAATGCGTTTAATCTCCCGATTTGACACCTCCACTTGACCACTCGTTTGGGGATGATATGGGGTTGAGATTTTATGCCGTACCCCGTACTTGTTCAATAAGTGTTCGAATTGTTTGTTGCAAAAATGGGTGCCCCCGTCACTAACGATAGCTCTAGGAGTTCCAAAACGAGTGAAAATCCTGTTTCTTAAAAATCGAGTAACCACCCGAGCATCGTTAGTTGGTAAAGCCTCGGCTTCGACCCATTTGGAGACATAGTCGACCGCAACAAGAATATACTTATTAGAACAAGAACTAGGGAAAGGTCCCATAAAATCAATACCCCACACATCAAATAGTTCACATTCAAGCATGTTATGCAATGGCATTTCGTGTCTTTTAGAGATGTTACCTGTTCGTTGACACCTATCACAAGATTGAACATACAAAAATGCATCTTTAGAAAGAGTAGGCCAAAAGAAACCTGATTGAAGCACTTTAGCCACTGTTTTAGAAGGTCCAAAGTGACCACCTACCGACATATCATGACAATGGGTGAGAATTGATGTTGTTTCCTCCTCAGGGATACATCGTCGAATGAGGCCATCTGCACAAATCTTAAATAGATATGGTTCGTCCCACAAATATCGCTTCACATCAAATAGGAATTTCTTCTTTTGATGATAAGTGATATCCGGAGGAAGAACTCCCGTGACAAGATAATTTGCATAATTGGCATACCAAGGATCGTCATTATTGTGTATAGCATACAAGTGCTCATCGGGAAACTCCTCACAAATAGGTTTATCATACACGCACTCGGGGGTAGGAGCCTCTATCCTAGACAAGTGGTCGGCAACAACATTTTCTACTCCTTTCTTATCCTTAATTTCTACATCAAATTCTTGAAGAAGTAAAATCCACCTAATGAGTCTAGGTTTTGCATCCTTTTTGGCAAGTAAGTATTTTAATGCGGAGTGATCGGTGTACACAATTACTTTATTCAAAATGAGATAAGCATGGAACTTGTCAAATGCAAATACTATGGCTAGTAATTCTTTTTTCGTGGTTGCGTAATTCATTTGTGCATCATTTAAAGTCTTACTAGCATAGTAGATGGTTTGAAATACCTTATCCTTCCTTTGGCCAAGGACCGCACCCACCGCGGTGTCACTAGCATCACACATCAATTCGAAGGGCAAACTCCAGTCGGGAGGTGCCATGATGGGAGCGGATATCAATAGCTCCTTAAGAGTCATGAAGGCCTGTAAACAAAGGGAATCAAAATTGAATGGTGCATCTTTGACAAGCAAGTTAGATAACGGCTTTGCAATTTTGGAAAAATCTTTGATAAATCGCCTATAGAAGCCGGCATGACCAAGAAAGCTCCTCACGGCTTTCACCGATGTAGGTGGAGGAAGCTTTTCTATTACCTCAATCTTGGCTTGGTCCACTTCAATCCCTTTTTGGGAGATTTTGTGACCTAGTACAATCCCTTCCCGGACCATAAAATGACATTTTTCCCAATTCAAAACAAGATTTGTTTCCTCACAACGTTTTAGAACACGGTCCAAATGATCAAGACATGTGTTAAATGAAGTTCCAAAAACAGAAAAATCATCCATAAAAATCTCAAGGAATTCTTCAACCATGTCATGAAAGATCGCCATCATACATCGTTGAAATGTGGCCGGGGCATTGCATAATCCAAACGGCATCCGCCTATAAGCGAACGTGCCATAGGGACAAGTGAAAGTTGTTTTCTCTTGGTCCTCGGGTGCTATGGCAATTTGGTTATAGCCGGAATACCCATCTAGAAAACAATAAAAATCATGTCCGGCTAACCTTTCAAGCATTTGGTCAATGAATGGGAGGGGAAAATGGTCCTTACGAGTCGCATCATTTAACTTGCGATAATCTATACACACACGCCACCCGGTAAGCATTCGAGTAGGGATTAATTCATTGTTCGCATTTTCTATCACAGTTATTCCGCCCTTCTTGGGTACTACTTGAGTCGGGCTTACCCATGCACTATCAGAGATAGGATAGATTATACCTGCATCGAGTAGTTTTATAACCTCTTTCTTTACCACCTCTTGTATTTGTGGATTTGACCGTCTTTGTGGTTGGCGTGTAGGTTTTGCGGACTCCTCCATGAGTATTTTGTGCATGCACACTGCTGGACTTATGCCTTTTATATCCGCAATTTTCCATCCGAAGGCTTTTTTGTTGGCCTTCAATACTCTCATTAGTTGCTCCTCCTGTTCTCCTGTCAAAGAAGATGAGACAATTAAAGGTAGAGTCTCATTATCATTTAAAAATACATATTTCAAATGTAATGGTAATGGTTTAAGCTCAAGGATAGGGCCTCTTCGATAGAAGGGCGAGGAGGAGCCAAGAGTGATCTTTCTAATTTTTTAGCTCCAATGACGTGGTAAAGAGGTGGCTTCTCTACGCTAAACATGGTTTCCAATTGTTCTTCACTCGCTGAATCGACATCCATAGATTTGGAAAGACATGTCTCCAATGGGTCGTCTACCATTTGTGCCTGAAAAGTCTCATCAATCAACATATCAAATACATCGATGCGTAAACATGAGTCAGGATCACATGGGTGTTTAAGCACTTTAAAAACATCAAAGGTGACCTTTTCATCTCCCACATTTAAGGTTAGCTTACCATTGGCAATATCGATTACCGCCTTACCAGTGGCTAGGAATGGTCTTCCTAGGATCAGGGGTACCTCAACATCTTCCTCCATATCAAGAACCACAAAGTCAACCGGGAAGTAGAACTTGTCGACTTGAACGATTACATCTTCGATTATTCCCCGTGGTCTCTTGATTGATCTATCGGCAAGTTGGAGGCTCATTGAAATCGGCTTTGGATTACCAAGGCCCAACTTTTTGAAGAGAGAGTACGGAAGGAGGTTGATGCTAGCTCCAGAGTCACATAAAACTTTTTCGAAGGATAATGGCCCAATCGTGCAAGGAATAGTGAGACTCCCAGGGTCTTCAAGTTTCATTGGTAATTTATTAAGCAATACGGCGGAGCATTCCTCGGTTAGGCATACCGTTTCGTTTTCCTCCCACTTTTGTTTGTTAGATAAAATATCCTTGAAAAATTTCACGTAATTTGGCATTTGTAAAATTGCGTCTATAAAAGGAATATTAATTCTAACCTCACGAAGAATTGCTAAGATCCGAAAGAAACTTGGATCCATCTCCTTTTTTTTCTTTCTATGTGCATTTGGAAATGGCAGACGGACCTCGATGGGAGGATGCGTTGGAGTTGAAGGGCCCGTGGTGGACGATTCAGGAGGTGGCGCCTGGGCGCGGAAATCGGCGCCAGGGCGCTGTGACTCGGGCGCCTGGGCGAGACTCGACAGACGCTCGGGCGCATCAGTGCGAAACGAATTCTCCTGATGTGATGTGTTGGGCGCCTGGGCGCCACATTCGGCGCTGGGGCGCCGGGACTCGGGCGCCGGGGCGTGATCATCGGGGCGCTCGGGCGCGAAAGTGCGAAGCACTTGTTCACTGTGGGTTGGTTCCGGCGCCTGGGCGTGGTAATCTGGGCGCTCGGGCGCGCATGTGCGAACAACATCATTTGCTACATGTTTGCCACTTCTTAAGGTAATGGCATGGCATTGCTCCTTCGGATTCTTTTCCGTGTCACTTGGTAGAGTTCCCGGGGCTCTCCCGCTCATGGCGGAGGATAATTGACCCATTTGTGTTTTCATATCCTTCATCTCCATCATTAAATCCTTCATCATAGTACGGAGTTCGTTGATTGCTGAATCCGACTTCTTTATTTGTTCATCGAGACGCTCATCGGTTGTAAGAGGTCTTACTTGCCTTTGTATATGAGGATTACCTTGCCTTTGAGCTTGGTTATTGTTGAATGGGGGCATTGGTGCTTGATAGACGCCGGGATGGGCATTTTGTGCCGGATTGGGCCTCCTTGGAAAATTTTCGGGCACATGGAAGTTCAATTGAGATCGATTAGCATTTCCGACATAGTTTACATTGCCAACCATTGTTTCCAAAGCAACTTCTTCGCCCAACTCTTGAACACAAGCAATCTTTTTAGTGGGTGTCACTTCTTCATCATCGGGATAGAGTTCATCTTCCCGGGCTACTTGCTCAATCTTGTCCCACACACTTTGGCAATCGAGCCCAAGGAGATCACCACCGGCGCCGACATTGAGCCTATTTCGGATGCGCGAACGGACTCCATCATGAAATCGTAATACTTGCTCACTCAATCTTAGGTTGTGATCCGGACATTTTCGGAGCATGTTTTTATATCTAGCCCATGCCTCAGCTAAGGACTCATGATTCCCTTGCTTAAACTCCTTAATGTTGCTCCTTAGCTCGTTGATTTTTGAGGGTGGAAAGAATTTACTCAAAAAGGCTTCGACCAATTGTCCCCATGTTGTGATGGATTGGGGTGGTAGAGATTTGTACCACATGGTCGCCCTTTCCTTTAATGAGAAGTGGAAGACTCTTAGACGAATTGCATCGAGATCCCGTGGATGAAATTGGGTAGTCATGAGAGTATCGTCTAAAGTCTCCAAATGCTCATGAGGTGATTCATGGGGCTCTCCATAGAAGGGTTCGCTTTGCACCATGCTAAAGATGTGTGACGGAATGTGATAATTTGGTGCAAAGAAATTTGGAAAGACGACGGGCCCCGGTATGGTGTGGACCCTTGGAGGTAGACTTTCCCGGACCGATGGAAGTCTTTGAGGAGGTGCCGGTTGCATAGCTTGGAATAGATTTTGCAACCATTCCCTGTTTTTCGGGAGATTTATGTCGGGAAAATTCCCATTTGGATTTAGATTGTCGGCCATTTCTCGAGCTCGTCTACTAGATCGAAGAACACGCTCTATCTCCGGCTCAAAATTGTATAGAGGCTCGTTAGAAGAGCGGGTCATGCACCACAAATTATACCTAACAATTAAACACAAGAACAAAATTAGAATAATAAAATAAAAGAAAGGTTACAAATAAACGAAAAACTAAGAATTATGAAAATTTAAATGAAAAATTAAAAACTAAAATGAACAAGTCCCCGGCAACGGCGCCAAAAACTTGACACGCTAAAAGCTAACGTGCTATGATAGCAAGTGCACTAGTCGTGTGTAGTAATAAGTGTGGACGAAAAGTCCGGGTTGTCGAACCACGGAGACTTGAATTCTAGTTTATGATTTTATACAAAGAACAACTACAATAAAAGTAACTTGAATGTAAAAACGTGTACAATAAGAACAAGGTTATGCAAATGAATTAAAACCAATTGTAAAGGGAGACTAAGGCACATGCTAGGTCCAAATTGATCAAATATACTTATAAAGGCTCTTGTTGTAGAATTACTCTTATATTGTTATGGTGAAAACTCCTAAGGTAGAGAATAACCGATGTCTCGCGTATAAACTCCTATACTTAGATCGTGATTTCCCAAATATCCCTATCCGGAAATCTAACCACTAAACATGCATTAATGTACTAGAGTTCACTCGATTTGAATCGAACGACTTCACCCGGGAATCTTTACCTATGTCTAGGGCAATTCCTCATTAGTTGCGGGTCATGATGTGAATTTCTTGCATCCTAAGTCAATTTTCTCCCGAAATATTAACCTAGGCATAAGATTCTAACATATAGTGATCAAGTATATGCAAGATAGACAAAAACACAATTCACATCACATAACAATATAAGAACAACCTCAACAATCATCTATTATAAGCATATATCACAATTTGACCTTACATGGCCTTAGTCTTATGAAATTAGTTCATAATAGATAATATGAAAAATAATAATGAGTAAATACACATATTCATAGACATGAATGAAAATGAAAAGACTATAAAAACTCCCTCTAAGTAAATGATGATAGAACTCCAAGTGAATATTCTTTCTCCAATGATGATAATGAATCCAAGAATCCTTCTCCCTCTCCTTTCTCTCTAATGGATCGGTCCCTTCCTCCCCTCTTTCTCTTGATGAAGAATGAATGCAAGAGATGATTAGCTTTATAGGTGTAGATTCTTCTTCCTCCCATGTGTTGTTCCTCTCTTGTGTCCTCCATTACTCTAAAGTGTGTAGTATAAAATTCCATAAAGTAAATCTACCAAGAAACACACTTATGACACTCCCCCTCAACAGATGTGCTGAATTATGGCTACAAGTGATTCCTTCCCATCATCAAGAGCTGGAATTTAGGCTGAAAAGAAGTAAGATTCGGACTGTCCACGCCTAGGCGTGACTAGGAAGGCGCTAGGGCGTGTCCTGACGCATATACTTCTCTGTTCGGCGCAACAATTGTATTTCCTTCATAATTATCTCTATGGACCTCCGATTTGGATGATTCAAGTTCTCATTTGAAGCTAAGACATAGATCTACAACTTTGTAGAAGGAAATGTTGTCCAATTAGGTCTTGAAATATACAGAATTATCGCTCGAATGTGGTAGGAGATGCATAAACCGCCTAAGTGTTGAAAAACATGTTTGAACTTGTTTTGTACATCGTTTTTCTTCCCTTTTCTTCATGTATTCTCATTTATTACCTGTATTCACTTAACACACTTATTAAATGCAAATGTGACATGATTTAAGTAATAAGTGAATCCAAATCATAAGAATTACGGTCTTAAAATCACGTAAAAACACCTCTTATCAGGTATTTAAGGATTCTCTTGGCAGTAATTAAGTGTGAATCTTTAGGATCGGCTTGAAAACGTGCACACATGCATACCGAAAACATAATATCAGGTCTACTAGCGGTAAGATAAAGAAGTGATCCAATGATACCTCTATAATTAGTGATATCAACCTTCTTTCCACTTTCATCTTTATCTAACTTAAGCGTTTGGCTCATTGGAATTTTCGAAGAGGATGCATTTTCCATACCAAATTTCTTAATCATATCTCTTGTATATTTAGTTTGGTTAATAAATATGTCATTAGGGAATTGTTTAACTTGTAATCCTAAGGAGAAAGTTAATGCACCCATCATGCTAATTTCAAATTGATCTTGCATCATTTTCAAAAATTTCTCACACAGACGCTTATTAGTAGATCCGAATATAATATCATCAACATGTATTTGGACTAAGAGAATAGCTTCCTCATTGGTAATTTTGAATAACTTTGTATCAACGCTGCCTTTTGAAAAGCCTTTTCCAATAAGGAAAATAGAGAGAGTGTCATACCATGCTCGAGGTGCTTGCTTTAGCCCATAAAGCGCTTTATCTAGCTTGTAGACCATACTCTTACCATGGTTGTTGATGAATCGTGGTGGTTACTCCACATAGACTTCTTCTTGGAGTTTACCATCAGGATGACACTCTTCACATCTATTTGATATACTGTGAATTTGTTGAACGCTGCGTACGCTATAAACATACAAATTGCTTCAAGACGGGCGACAGGACCATATGTCTCATCAAAATCAATGCCATCTTCTTGGCAATATCCTTGAGCAACAAGTTTGGCTTTGTTTCTTATAACAATACCATTCTCATCCATCTTGTTTCTATAAACCCATCTAGTCCTAATAACTCCTTGGTGAGTTGGTCTTGGTACTAGTGTCCAAACTTTACTATGCTCAAACTGATTAAGCTCTTCTTGCATAGATTCAATCCAACTAGGATCACTTAGCGCTGCATCCACTTTCTTAGGTTCCATTTGAGATAAGAAACTTGTGAACATGGCCTCATTAAATGTAGCGGTCCTATTCCATACAGGCGTTCTAACATCTCCAATAATTTGTTCTGGTGGATGATCACGTAGCCATAGTTTATCTGGCTGGAACCGGGTTAAGAGGTTGATCAAGCGCTTGATTAATTTCTTACACAGGCGCTTGACGACTTTTTTGTACAAGCGCTTCTAATTCACAGAGTCTATTTTGCTCTCGATGATCATTCTCTTCATGATCATCAGCAGATCTTACATTATTATTCTTAATAACCTCACGATCAATCTTAGGAGGAGGAACTAAGATCTCATCATCGTTGTCACTTTCATCATCAATAGTGATCTTTGACACTTGATGACATAAATTTTCAAATCCTAAATCATTATCGTTAACCTTACTCAATTCTTGGTTAGCATCATCAAAAACAACATAAATGGATTCTTCAACCCTCGATTTGATCTTATTGAAGATGCAAAAATTCTTTCCATTTTTGGCCTAGCCTAGAAAGATTCCGTCATTAGGATCAAATGTCTTTAGGCTTTGGGATTCATTACTGAGGGATAATTGCATAAGATCCCCCTGTGATAAGCGAAACATGTGTCAAACACCCCTATGTTAATTTTTTTCCTAATCACCCCCTTGTCTTATTTTTTATTCTGCATACTCTCCCTTTTTCGATTTTCTTTTGGTGTTTTTTTCCATCATAAATGTTCTAGATCTAATCCAAATTAAATTATTTATCTAATATAAACATGTTTGGGTCAAAAATGCATTTGGATTAACATTTATGATTGAAAAAAATACCAAAAAAAATCAAAAAAGGGAGAGTATGCAGAATAAAAATAACACAAAGGAGTGGTTCGAAAAAAACTTAACACAGGGGTGTTTAGCGCAGGTTTCGCTTATTACAGGAGGATTTTATGCAATAAACCCTTATTATGAATAAAGAATTTTGAACCAAAGACGTGAAAATATGAAACATTTGGCTTACGTCCTTTTCATAGTTCATATGGAGTTTTGTCGTGTTGTTCGTTGATCATGCAACAATTTTGAGTGTAACATGCAGTGTTGATCGCTTCGGCCCAAAACCTAGGAGCAAGCTTGGACTTTGCTAACATCGTCCTAGCGGCTTCCTTGAGCGTTCTGTTCTGGCACTCAGCAACACCGTTCTATTGAGGAGTTCTAGGGGTTGAATACTCATGATGTATTCCATTCTCTGCACAAAACTTCTCAACAACCTTGTTAGTAAACTTAGTACCGTGATCGCTCCTTATTCTTGCAACCTTAAGATTTTTCAATGTTAGCTTGTCACACGTTTCATCTTTAGATGAAAGAAATTCCACCCAAGTAAATCCAGAAAAATCATCTACTATCACCAAAGTATACTTTTTACCACTCACACTGATCTTTTAAATGGGTCCAAACAGATCCATGTGAAGTAGTTCAAGTATCCTAGAGGTAGATAGACAAAGCTTTCTCTTGAAAGATGATTTAACTTGTTTGCCCATTTGACAAGCGTCACAAAGGCGATCCTTATAAAATGGTCCTTTAGGTAATCCCTCTACAAGATTTAGCGTTATAAGTTGAGAGATTGTTTTAAAGTTGAGGTGATTCATTTTTCTATGCCATAACCAACCCGTTTTAGATTCATTTTTAGCTACAAAGCATGTAGGGTGGTTGTCTATTGTTGAACCCCAATCTACCAAATAAATATTGTTTGTTCTTTTTCCTTTGAATTTCATAGATCCAGTCTTAGCGTCATTAATTTAGCAATAGTCACTTTAAAATTTGACTTCAAAGCCTTTATCACAAAATTGACTTCTGCTTAAAAGATTATGCTTAAGACCCTCAACATAATATACATCACTTATCATGATGTTCCCCCTATGCATAGTACCTATACCTTTGGTTTTACCTTTGGAGTTGTCAACAAATACAACCTGAGGACCATTGGTAGCTCGATAGTTGATCAAGAGATCCTTGAAGCCCATCATATGCCTTGACGACCCACTATCGATGTACCAAACAGATGTATCGGCTCTGGCTCTAGGTACCTGCATGCAAAAGGGAAGTTCTATTTCTTTTTAGGTACCCATTATGACTTAGGTCTTTTCACATTAGTAGCGTTAGTCTGAATTACAACTTTAGGAACCCATATTTGCTTAGTCTTCGTTGCGGGAGGATTAGCCTTTTTGGGTTTCACCTTGTGTTGTGTGTGCTTCTTGGTTGTATAGTAATATCCTGAATTATAATAGTAATTATAATCCCAATCATAATCATAATCATCATAGTATTGATAATATGACCTTGATCGTTGTGGATATTGACGCTGGTATTTCTTTGGCGCTGGCTTAGGGTGCACTTTGGGTGCTTGACGCTTAGCGTTTGATTCAAAGTGGTAAGGTTTCTCCTTAGCCTTTTGACCTTTTGGATAAATCTTTCTTTGTGAATCATTCACTTTTGTCTTTCCCTTGCCTGAGTCAACTTTGGCTTTTTCATTTGGCCTCGTACCATTGTCCTTCGGTTCAATAGGTGTTTAACTTTTTGAACATTTCTCAACAAAGAACACACCCTTTCCTTTGTTGTTTTCCATAATATTGGATTTATTTGGTTGTTTGCCGAATTTATTACATCCTAAATCGGTCTTTTTACCAAATAATCTTGTTACCTCAGTCACATTGTCTAGCTTTCTTGACGCTTTAGACAATGATGAGACAAGCTGCTCTGATTTAGCAAGTTTAGCAATCAACTCAGCTTCTTTCTTGACTATTATATCAAGATCACTTTTCAACTGAATGATTTCAGTCTCAACTGATTGGTTCCTCTCAATCCATTGTTGCTGAATTTGCAACTCTGCCTTGAGTGTCACGTTGTCACCTTTGAGTGCTGATATGATATCGAAGTGATTTTGATATAATTTAGCAACATCTTGACAATCTTTATAATATTATTTTACTTTGTCAAGTAATTCTTCATAAGAGAGAGGATAAGCTATTTCAGTATTTAGCTTAGATAGTGAGTCTGAAGATGCTTCATCATCTCTGGCCATGAGACAAATTAGCGCTGAATCATCCACTAGCTCATCATCATCACTACTCTCTTCTGAAGACTCCAAATCTTCTGGTGCGGATGCTGGTTCTGATTCTGCTAGCAAACCTTGTTGACGAAGTTTGCTCCTGAATTAGTTTATATCCAAATAATCCTGCCTTGAGGGCTTGGATACATTTGGATAAGGGCAATTTACCTGGTAGTGCCCTGGTTTCCTGCAATTATAACAAAGATTAGTTTTCATCTTTTGCTCATTTGTTAACCTTGCAGTTTGTGGTTTTGAGATCACTGGCGCTGAGAGATTCTATGGAAAAGACGCTTGGTATTGATTTGACGCTGAGGGAGAAGGGGCAGAATACTGAGGCGCTTGATATTGTTGTTCTGCTGCAGGAGGCGCTTGATAGGAATTTTGTCCTTAATGCTTAGAACCTTTTCCTTTCTTTTCATATTTTAGAAACTTTCTAAATCTATTTAGTAATGCTAATTCCTCTTCCTCACTTATATCTGACACCTTTCCCTTACTATTCGATTTACCCTTGACCGATGCTATTAGCGCTCCAGATTCTATTACTAGATTGTTTACTATACCACTTGCTGAATTTAACTCGAATTCAAATGCTTTGAGTTCTGAAAAGCATCTTCTAGAGTTAGAAGATCCAACATATTCGATTATCTCATAGCCGTAGTTTTCATCAAAAATCTACTAGGGAGACTTCTGAAAATATTAACAACTATTTCTCGATTTTGAAAATCCATGCCTAGAGACTTCAACTTCGTAACAAGAGTGGTAAATCTTATATCCAATTGTTCTAGCGTCTCAGTAGGCAACATTTTGAAACCATTAAACTTAGCAATCGAGAGCTTGTTTTCTTTGATTTGCGCTAACCCACCACAGATTGTAGCCAACTTATCCCATATTTCCTTAGTCGTAGAGCACGACTTGACCTTATTGAATACATTATCATTACCACCGATGGTTGTATATAGAGCGTTTCGACCAACATTATCCAAATTTCTTCTCTGACGCTCATCTGTAGACCACTCATGCTTTAGCTTTTCAACATAACCACCAGGGATCTCTTCTATGGCTCCAGGTGCTCTAGTGATGACCTTGAAGATTTGAATCGGCCCATCTGAAATGATATCACACATTTCATCATCACAGGAATAAAGAAAAGTAAATGCTTTGACCTTCCATGAGTCATAATTTGACCCGGTCAACTTAGGTACTTTAGCGAACGCCATGAAACAACCTTTTTTTAAAGCAACTAAATTTTAAAAGGGATCTAAACAAGCAGTTATGCTTGGAAATTTAAAAATTTCAACTTCAACCGCTCCGATACCACTTATTGGTCCCAAGTGGCATACGAAAGGGTCTAGAAGGGGGGGGGGGGGTTTGAATAGACCCTAAAAAATATTTCGCATTTTAAGACTAGTTTTTAAAAAGATAACTTAGACAATAGTTTTGAGTACTTGATCAAGATCGATCAGGCGCTCAACACTTATATCAGGGTTAGCACAACAGAAGATTTGTACAAGTCTTTGAGTGTGAATAAGGCGCTTAGAAAATGTTTAGTTTCTCTTAGAGATTTAATAATGTATGCTTTATGATAATGTATGAAGATAGTAATGAATAAAGTAATAAAATAGTAAGTAAAGAAGACATGAGAATTGTAAGGTTCACTGGGTTTATGTAATCCCAGCTACGTCCTTCTACTCCTTTCCACACAGGAGGAATTCACTATAATGAATCACAAAGCTTACCAAAGACAACTTCAACACAATAGCAAATGGTAAAGGCTTGATCTTGAATTCCCTGATCACAAAGATTTCAACTCGACTAAGATCTGCTTCTGACAAGCTTCTCACACAGAAATACTGCTTTGTCTTCAACAACTTCATCACACAGATTGAAGAGGTTGATGGGTTTTATCAAGGTTTGTTTGATTTGAAAAGTTCAAACACTTTTGGAATATCTCTTCAGAAATGATAGTTTTTTTATGAAGAAGTAAGAGACATTGGTTTAGCTGTGGAGATGTATAAGCTCAAAGATATTTTGGCTATGGATGTTTTGAGCTTTTAGAGATGAATATAGATTTCAACAACGTAAGAGTGTATCAAGTTTTTGATAATAATTCTTGGTATTTAGGATTGAGCTGTGAGGATCTATTTATAGACTTTTCTCGGGATTTGTCTGTTGGACACAAGCAGGAGCGTGTTTAACACGAGGCGCGTGACTCAGTCTTTTTCTCACATTTTTGAAAACTTTGTTGCACAGAGTTGGTAGCAGACCTACTTTGAGTTGACAACCAATGGGGAAGGCTTATCCGTACATCAATAGTCCGTATCACTTTCAATGCTCTTATCAAGCATTTAATGCATTTGAATTTAATTCCCGTTGGAATTAAATGTCCGTTGAATGTTGCATTTAAGTGCTTATTGACTTTGGATTTAATTCAAGTGAAGACAGGCGCTTGTGGCATGATCACCTTGAATGATTCTTAGGCGCTTGACAGTCGCTTAACGAATCTGTTATCTTCGAAGTCTTCAGACGCTGATCTTCGATTTCACTTTGATAGACTCACCTAGAATTCTATCATAGCTCAAGCACTAGATACTAGCACTACTACAGAAATGACCTATTAAAGCGATTTTTTTTTTACCTATTACAGCGGTTTTAACCGCTGTAATTGTTTTTTTTTTTACCTATTACAGCGGTTTTAACCGCTGTAATTGGTCAACCTATTACAGCGGTTTTTTTCGGAACCGCTGTAATAATTTTTCTCCAGTTTTTTTTTTCTATACCTATTATAGCGGTTTTGTGAAAAACCGCTATAATAGGTGTATTTTTTAATAGGGACCAATTACAGCAGTTCCGAAAAAAACCGTTGTAATTGGTCAACCTATTACAGCGGTTTTTTTCGGAACCGCTGTAATAATTTTTCTCCAGATTTTTTTTTCTATACCTATTATAGCGGTTTTGTGAAAATTTTTATTTTTTTTCTTGCTATACTGTACAAAATTTATTGTAACCAGCTTCCCACAAGATCAAAATTCAACACACTAACACAACAAACCATAAAATCAATTCAACTGAAACAACAAACGTGAAACCCAAAATTAACTTCACCAAATTAAATGATCATCTCTAACAACAAAAACCAACAAATGTATTGTTCCAATTCGCATAGTCTCCAACAAATCAAATTTTACGTATAATCTCCAACAACTGATAACGAGTTTACAATCAATTAAATACAACAAATCAAATAAAAATTTACGACTTACACCATACCAAAAGCTCATTGAAAAATGTATTGTGCCAATTCGCCACGTACTTCATCAAGTTGCTCTATAGAGTAAGTGACGTATTGACAATCAGGAAAGTACTGCACGATAGAGATTGAAAACACAACAAAGGTTTAATAACTTATAAAGGGAAATTAGAATTTGATGATGAGTATTAATTAGGATTATGCATACTGCTGGTGGGATTGTAGATTCTCCGGGGCTAATAATATCCTTCATGAATTTCATAACAAAGAAGCCACAATCTTTGTCGTTTAACTGCATGGGGCACTACAAAATTGAAATCAAAAATTGTATTAGAACAATAACGTTTATACGAATAATCTCTCGAAAATATAAAATTACACTAACCTTTATAGAAGTCCATTTACAGGCCATTTTTTTGGATTTGGCCTTTTGGGTGTTACGATTTACACGAGACATCAACACAGCACTGTTAAAAACATCAAAAAACAAGGAAAGATGTCAATATCAAGCAAATATACATGTGAAATCTAGGAAGATATATACACTTTAAAATTAATATTAAATATAATGAATACATTGATTGAATGAAAAACTTACTGATTGATTGTTTCTTTCCTATCAGGTCGGTTATTCGAATCAACGTGCAAAGAATCCAGATAATAAACGATCTCTTTAATTGGATCAATCACAAGCAACACCTAATGTCCCCTAAATTAAAAAGCATTCAAAAGATAAGTTCAAAATTAGTTTTGCTTACGTAACAAATTTTACAAAATAAAGTTGGGTGTTTAGTAACTCACCCGGTGTTGTAAGGTGCAATAAACAACTTCCCGTCTGCGCAATCTTTCATGGCATTTGTTATATATTGCGCTTGTAAGATACGCTGAGAGGGAGTAATACCTGCTCCCGCAGCTATAGTATGTGGGCTAAGGAACCCGAAATTATTTGTTTTCTCTTCGGGGATCACGTACTTAGCCCACAAACACCTAAATTGAGCATAAAATAAATTTGAACAAGAAAATAAACATAGTTCAAATTAATGCAGTAAAATAATTTAAAAACTAACTTTTTTTAATTCATATTTAAAAACTTACTTGATGTAAACTGAAATGATAGAGACTCCTATTTGTTCTTTCCGCAAAAAATGACAGATCTCCTCCCGCCCAAGATACTCTTGATAGGGTTCATTATTATAGATTGCCTCGGGAATGTCTATAGCGATCAATTGTTCAATAGGCATTATTTGCAGGTACCTTTCAAGAGTTACAAGTGGCTGAGGGAGTTGATCAGCTGTTACGTCTGTTGCTCTGTCATCTTCACGTGAAGGGTTGGCCACAGGAGGTGTTCGTTTGACAGCTGAGTGCTTCGTCATCTCTGATTTAGGTTTTCCAACTAATGATTTGGATTTTCCAAGAGACTATTTAAGCAACGAAAACCAACGTGAATGTTACAAACCAAAGTTCATTTAGTAACCTTAAACAATTGTTATAAATTATTAATGGCTAGGTATTAATAATTACGTACCGATGCATCACTGACAGTGACAAGACTCTTAGGCTAAGCAACAATGTATCCCATAGCCTCAGAAACTGTGAACACTCCTTCATCAGCGAGAGGGACTGGTAGGGGTGCAATATCTTCAATTGCAATGTCAATCATCACTTTCACAAGGTGGGTGGGTAATGGAAGTGTATGCAGCGTTCTATCATCTAGTCGATTGTACATTTGTCCTTTAGCCACCAAACGATAAGACGGTGTTGAAAGTGACAATTGACATGGCGCCACAACCTACATATATAAAATATATATATACATATACCATTATATTAGAAAAATTTGTGTATTTTATTGAATTGCAAGTTATATGATCACTTAATAATTTCATATCATTGCCCGAGGAAGGTTCATAACTGGATCTGGGTAGCTATCTTTCAAAGAAACCACCTCATCTTCATGTGGCTGTTGCGACCCAGACGCCTTATGCTCGCCAAACTCGCGTCGCAATGAGGATAGTGATGCAGTGAGCATGTGCACCATGTTTTTCAAGTTATCAATCTCCTCATCTTTAGAAGGCTTTTTGTCAATAAAATAGTGTTTTTATGATACCCCAAAGCCTACACCCCTAACGCGACCCGAATGCTCCTTCTTGTTAAGAGCTTTAGCCAATATATCATTCCGGGTCCTCTCGCTTCCACTATTGCTACCCTCCTGTGATAAGCACTCCTGTAAAAATACATTTAAAAATTAGTGAACTTTGCTCTTATAAAAAAATTTCAAAAAAAACATACAACACATGATATAGCTAAAATTGCAAATAACTCACAATTTCATGCGCTACTCTTTTAACATTGACATTATCAATGGTATGCTTGCTGTTAGAATGTGCAATCCTTCACACGAGTGCTCGTGTCACGTCTGAGGGGTCTGACCCAACTTCCTTTCTTTTTTCCATCTATATTATGATTAAATATTTATATATATATATATATATATATATATATTAACAAGGAATTTTTATTAGAAAACTTGTAATGATTCACTGTTAAACGAACTACATACCTCAATTTGCTCCAGTTGAGCATATCCAACACGTGATTTCCTATAGGGATATTCAGGGTCCTTTGCTCTTTCCTGATTGTCCCTACTTAATTGTTGCTCATTACATAATCAAAGCATTAGTCAATGTTCATATAAACGCAATATGCAACAAATGAAACCGTAAATTAAAATAATTACCATGAAAGGATCACTTTTCCGAATATCTATAAACGCTGTCCAATCTTCTTGAGATATATTATATTTTTGGGGTCGGCTGGAATTAATATTCCCATTATCATCCTCTACCCACACTCTGCTCAAGAAGCTCCTGAAGTTTCGCGCTAGCTTTCCAGCTTCGGCCATGACAAATTTTTGTCTACTTTCTTCAATATCAAAGGCCAACTATGAAAAACAAACAACAAAGTATATATGAAATTGTAATTTTGAGAAAATTGAATAAACAAAAAATACATTAACCAATTAATTAGAAATATGATAATAACCAACTTACAACTATTTCATTCCAAATTGCTGATTTTGTTGCGTCCGAGACGTGTCGCCAATCACTGATGGTAATCGGCACCCTGTCACGAGCTATGACTCCAATGTAACCAACAAATGTTGATTTATTTAAGTCAATTGGTTGGCCATTCCGATTCCAGCCCACTGGTAGCTTTAAGCCTTTACTTCTGGCATTTATGACTTTTTTCATTGCAGCGATACCTCTACGTATCTCACTTTCAACACGTTTGTTTGCAGCAGCCCCAGAATCCATCGACCTACAGAAGCCAAAAATACAGAATTTAGATTCATACACCAAATATATAGTACCAAGTAACGCCACCATTATTTTAGAAAAAATTCGGCAGAGTAACGACGCAAATTTTTTTACCAAGTTCTCGACTTAATCTTCCCCAAAAATTGCAAATAACAAAACCAATCCATGAATTCTTTCACAAAACCAATCAAATTTCACAAAACCATAAATGCATTAAACGATGTCAACAAAACAACACATATTGATCCAATCACTATACATAATCAAAATACATATCAACAAACACGCTATACTCATGATATGTATTCAAATAATAATGCTCGTTATCATATAGAGAGAGCGAGAGAGAAGAAGCTTACGGTGGTGGTGGTGGTAGTGGTGAAGAGGGCGGTGGTGGTCGTAGAGGAGGAGGAGAGAGCGGTTGTGGTTGTGGCGGTGGTGGTGGTGGCGCCGGTATACAATATCGACCTACAAAAGCCAAAAATATCTCTATAGACAAAAACACAATTCACATCACATAAAAAAAAAGCATATGCAAGATAGACAAAAACACAATTCACATCACATAACAATATAAGTATAACCTCAACAATCATCTATTATAAGCATATATCACAATTTGACCTTACATGGCCTTAGTCTTATGAATTTAGTTCATGATAGATATTATGAAAAACAATAATGAATAAATGCACATGTTCATAGACATGAATGAAATGAAAAGGCTATAAAAACTCCCTCTAATGTGATAGATGATGGCCCCTTGATTGGAGCTTCAATTCCTAGCTTTCTCCTCTTAGAATGATGAAGAATGGTGATGAATGAAGCTTGAGGACTGATTCCTCCTTCTCCTCTCCTCCAAGAATCTGAAATTGATAGTGAATGATGAAGAGTATGGGTTCCCCCTCCTTTTATAGCCAAAATTCCACTAAAGTATGCATTAAGAATTCCCATTAAAGTTCCCCAATGAGAATTCCACCTAAGGTGATGCTTAAAGTTTGGCTTTTAAGATTCCAACCAGCTAAAAAATGCTGAAATTTCGGCCATTAAGAATTCCACCAAGCATAACCATGTGAAAACTTCAACAAAACACATGCATGCTGCCATTTTCTTGCTTTCCAGCGCAGTCTTAGTATTTTCCTCATAAACGTCTCCACAGATCTCCAAATTGGATGATTCAAGTCCCCATGTGAAGCTAACACATAGATCTACAACTTTGCAGAAGGACATTGTGTCCAATTCGGTCTCTAAGTATACCTAAATTACGTTTCAACATGGAGGTTGTTTCTGATTTGGCGCCCATAAAGTAAATCTACCAAGAAACACACTTATGACAACCCCTCAACACATGTGCTGAATTATGGCCAAAAGTGATTCTTACCCATCATATAAGGCTGGAATTTAGGCTAAAAAAGGAGTAACATTCGGACTATCCATGCCTAGGCATGACTAGGAGGGCGCTGGGGCGTATCCTGGCACATGTACTTCTCTGTTCGGCGCAGCAATCGTATTTCCTTCACAATTATCTCTATAGACCTCCGATTTGGATGTTTCAAGTTCCCATTTGAAGCTAAGACATGCATCTAAAACTTTGTAGAAGGAAACTTTGTCTAAGTCGATCTCGAAATATATGGAATTATCGCTCGAATGTGGCAGGAGATGTATAAACCGCCTCGGTGTTGAAAAACTTGTTTGAACTTGTTTTGTACATCGTTTTTCTTCCCTTTTCTTCATGTATTCTCATTTATTACCTGTATTCACTTAACACACCTATTAAATGCAAATGTTACATGATTTAAGCAATAAGTGAATCCAAATCATAAGAATTACGGTCTTAAAAACACGTAAAAACACCTCTTATCATTGAGGCACTTCTGGATGTGGTAAATCTTGGTACATACAAAGCTGGCAATGGGTTTAAACCTGGCTATTTGAATTATGTTGAGGAGAAGATGCAAATTTCTGTGCCTATCTCGGGTCTAAAAGCTTATAAGATGGACATTAAATAAAAAATTAAGACCTTAAAGAAGGATTTTAATATTGTGTATGATAAATGGTCCCAATACTAGTGGTTTTGGCATGGATCCAATCCGAAAATGCGTCACAGCAGAAAACGTTGTATGGGACGCGCTCATTCTGGTTGGCAAAACAAGCTATTCCCCTTTTATGAGGACTTACTATTTTCGAAAAAGATCGATCCATGGGAATAAATGCTAAAGGTCCTGCTGATATGATAGAAGATATACAAAGAGATCAAGCAAACAATACCAATAATGATGTTGAGGAAAACGGACTTGAAGATATTGATGCTTCTATGTCATTTTCTCTGTTGCATTCTCCTAGAAGTGAAGGAGTTCACAATCAAAAGAAGAAAGAAAAGAAGTAGAACTCAAGATAATTTGATGATTATGATCGATAGTATTAAAGAAGCAGCTTCTGTCATTGGAAACAAAATTTCTAATGTTATTGAAGTTTTCAGTAAAGCAATTGGAGTTAATGCTGAAATTTCAAAAAAGAGACAGAAGAATGATTTTGAGATAAGAAGATCCCCAATCTTACGATCAGCGAAATTATTAAAATCGTGTGTCATGTTGCGTGTGATCTCGAATTAACTAATGTATTTTTTTAGCATGACCGATGAAGCTAAAGAGCAATTGATGGGAGCTATTCTAAGCGGTGATGTTTGAAGATTTTCGCTTTACACTTTTAATTTGAAATAAGTTCATGGAGTATTAAACACATTTTAGTGGTTTGGTTTATTTGGCAATGTTTGGTACATTGCCAAATGGTTGATACATATAATTTATATTGATATTTTATTGAATGCTTTTGTTTGTTATTAAGCTTTAATAATTCTTCCCGTTAAGCATTGTTGAAATGAACAATACGACTTGTGGTTTGTTTTTAGGTTCATCCTAAGTTAGTAAAACTAAGTTTGTGTTGCATTGGATGTAAGTGATATTAGTACAAACACCATGCATTTGCATTCTACAAAAGAATGCCACCAGTTTTTGCATAAAAGTCGGAATATATATAATTTTTATATTGAGAATTAATGAGAAAATGAACAAATTTGTGGGTTTAATTGGTTATAAATGTATAAATTTTTGAATTTGATACATATTTCATGTCCAAAGAGTCGACAATTTACGTGATCATATAAAAGTAACTACATATACAGAAAGATTTTTTTTTTCTTTTTAAATTTAATTAAAGAGTAATTTGGTCTTTGAAAAAAAAGCATTCCCTTCTTCTCATTCATTTCCAATTACCAATCAATTGATTGGAATGAGAAAATGATTGATGATTACATTCCTTTCTTATTTTTTGAGCATACCAATCATAAGTGATGTGTGTGGGTTTCACATCAATAAGAATATGCAATATAGTATATAAAAAATAATATAAAGCACAAATTATAATGTAAAATGGACACAAGATATACGTGGTTCGGTCCAAAATCAGACCTACGTCCATGGGGGTAAAGAGTTCGATCCTTTATTCATTGTTGGAGATGATATTTATACAAGAATTTGATGGGGCGTTAAAAGGGGTAAGTCAACTATGCCAAGTATACATTTGGTAGTAAGAATAAATCATAATCTATCCCTATAAGGCTGTAATCAATCGGGTATAAATGGTAAAGATAGGACGGATCTCCGCAGGTCTATATATGATAAGGTTGATGATTGATTGGATCTTGTCTCCCAGCTGTCCATAATCAGCGCTGCCCTACATGTGCAGGTCGGGTCATCGGGGTTTCCAACTAAGCCAGTCCGAATATGATGTCTTCTAGAAGGATCCAAATCCATCAAACCATTGGGCTTGGGCCCATATGGTATTAGACTACCCAACTTGGCCCAAATACAGATTTCCACCAAATCAATAAGATATATTGTCGTATTATTATTATCATTTCCCATCTGTATTCCATTCCTTAATCAATTCTATTCTTTCGTACAATCATGTTCTATGAGATAAATTTGCTACCAAAAAAAACTCTAAAATTTCAATAAATTTTTTATTTCAATCGAAATTTAATTGCATGAGAATAATCAACCAAAATGCATGACAGTATGCATACACCTAATCTTGATCAAAGTAAAATGAGGCCTAAAATATTGGCGGTGTGGGTAGGGGAACTGTCCTCTGACTTAAATGTTCACCGTCTTTGCAAAAAATGAATTGACAATTCAAAAGATGTCGCTTTCTGACTTCCAAGAAAATACTCGCATGTAATCATGTCACTCCCCACCTGCCACGTATGCATGTATACATAACGATATGCACACATACATGTACGTGTTGTATGTATATGTACGTGTTGTATGTGTGTCTACTTTTATCTTTTCAGCTTTCACTTGGCTATTTCTTCACGTACAGATAATATAACATTAAAATAGAGCGAAAGTGAGGGAAAAAAACAGCCTTGCATGAACAAATATGAGATTGCACGCGTTTCTCGCCTCAAGAATAGTGTGAAGACTTTGGAGGGTTTAGCAAGGATTCTCCCAAAAAGGCATACCAATTAGCTAGAACCGAGTAATGAGGTTGTATAATAGTGTGAATACTTTGAGTCTTCTACTATTCATCTATCTAGTTTCTTTATTTGTCTACAATTTAAGTATCACTATATTCTCCTCCAACAGCCCACCATGTTGTTTGGATTGATCCAAATCGAATATTGTGTTATTTCCTTATTTCTGAAATAAATTTTCCTTTTCACGTTAGACATCTTAAGTTTAAACTCAATTTTAGACACACATAAATAATATGAATCGAAAATGTTCTGATTCGACCCTGAGTTTGTAGAGCGCAAGTTGATAGTATGATGAGTAAATTATATTTGTTTTATGTTGATTCATGTACTCTAAGAAAAATAACTAGTATATATTCACTTGAAAAACAAGTATTTCATGTGCTTAATTAGTTGGGTAAAATTTGCATATTAAACTTGTTAATTATTGAACAACTCAAACATAGTTATTTATTATTACCTAATTAAACAAAGGTCGTATTTTTCAAGCTGACTTTTTTTAACCCAATTAATTTATTTTTCAAACACAAAGATTATGAATGAAGAATTAACAACATATAGAAGTCAAAATTTTGAATTACAAGGAGTAGAAATTTTCATCGCTTAAGAATGATATCATCAAGTGTGTATAATTAATTCCTCAAGTCAAATTCAACGATCAAACAAAAACATTCCCATAAGTAAAAGCAGACATTCAAAGCTCACCAAAACAGCATAGTCTCCTTTTCTACCTCATAAATCCTTAACAAATCTAAATTATTTTTTAGAAAAAAGGTGGTACGGCCAAGTCAAAATTCCTTATGGTTTTGTCATGCATAGGGTCCACTCCAAAAGGGCTTCACCGTCCCTTTACAAAACTCTCTTATATATACATTTATATTTTTTTGGTAATTTCTTATAAATACATTGAAGCAGTTGGACATTATACCATATTATTATCTCATCAACAACCTCTCCACATAATATTCCTCCTAGAAAGAGAAACAAAGAGAGAGAGAGAGAGAACCCTATACATTTTCTAGTTCAACCACATAACTTATACAGATGGAGAACATAAGAAACAGCTCTACAACATCGACGTCAAAGAATTTTGGTTTCATGTTTGTAGTAATGGTATTGATAATAGGGTCACAGTTATGTCCAGTCGACTGTCGAACCCTTCGTCAGGCCTCGGAAGCCACCACCGCCACCGCCACCAGGCAAGAGGGAGGAGCTGCCGACACGATAAGCACAGCGATGCCGGTTTTAGCCTCTTCCAACTATTCCAATAGCAGCACTACTCGTCTTTTAAGAGGGTTGTCTTTCATTTTGGCCTCCGGGCCAAGTAAGAGAGGGCCGGGTCATTAGACTTCGTATTTTTCATAATTTACATAATCTTTTGTTTTTTTGGTTATTACACGAGGTTCATTGATATTGACTAGACTGTGTAGGGAGTTTATTTTTTATTTTTTACAAAAGGTACTTAATTATAGAGTATACGATCATGATATCATGTAAATTGAAGTGTTATATATTAACAAAGACAACACATTCTTAATTGATTTCAAATCATTATATATTTATAGGTTAGTGGTTTCAAGTTTTGCCAGTAGCATCTGTAGTTAAGTTCTAAGGATTGCTTTAATATATATATATATATATATATATATATACAAGCTTCATATAATTCAAAAAATAATATTTCTTTCGAAGCTTCTTGTACATATCTCATAAAAAGGCGTTATTCGATAACTAATTTATAACCCCTTTTCCACGTATCTTTAATTTAATAAAGTATTGATATATTTAAAATGTAAATTAATTGTTTGATTATCAAAGTTGAGAGTAATGAAAAAAGAAAATCTGAAATCGAACAGTGGCTTTGTAGGATAAATCTTAAAATAATGACAAGGGGTCAAGAAGAATGATAAATAATCAATGCTCATATATATACAAGCATAATAAGTACTTAGACTTGTTGCATGGGTTTCTACTTTCCTTTGTGTGATATTCCTACTAGTTGAAATGTGAGATCTTATAGTAATTTATTTTTAATTTGCTAAGTTCCTTGTTCAATTGTTATATTTTTATATTAGTTGAAACTTGAAATATATAGTAATCTATTTTTAAAATGCTTAGGTTATGTTTGTTTGTGATTTGTAAGCCATATTTTCATTTTCATTCTCATTTGAAAATAAAAATATACAGTTTACATCATTTTCAACTGAAAATACACTTAGTTTCATTTTCACTTTCACATTCTCCAAAAGCTACATTTTACTTTACCAATTCATACTCAGTTTTTCTTTCTCTCACATCTCCTTCAAAAAATTCGTTGGGGTAACAATTATGTTGCTATAGTAGAATAACATACATAGTATTAATATTCATAGGCTTGTGCACTTTTTAAGACCCACTTTGAGTATTTTTAGTGTTTTTTTTTTTTTGGATCAATTTTATCATATTTACTTACAATTATATTTAATTAATATAATATTATCTCTTATTTTATCTATACTATATACATGTATAATCATTACTTTTAACTAATTCAATCATTTTACACATTATCGAATCATCAATTCTAATAATTTTCAAAAACACAACCAAACATACCGTCATTTTCATATCAAAATCAAAAACTCATTTTCCTATGCGTTTTTAGAAGATGGCGACTGAAAATAAAATGAAAACACATCCAAACAGAGCCTAAACGTTCAATACAGCTATTCAGTGAAAATTTTCAATTTTATCTTTTCTTTCAAGTGGAGGTTACGATTGAATTTCCAAAATATATCGTGCAAAACTTTCAATTGAATTAAATATGATAGGAAAATTCTAGCCCAGGCATAGCTTGGCCGCACCCAAGTGTATTTCACAAGGAAAATGTATTACACTTGTCATATAATTGGTAAGTTATTTTATAAAATATACATAATTTGGTCAAATTGGGACGGACTAGAATTTCCCAATATGATAAGAGAATATTAAATCGAATCTAATGTCACCTTTCGTAGGATTGTAAGAATGTGTACTGAGCTCTCCTTTACTTTTAAATAAAATGACATCTGTTTTGCTGTGTTAAAAAAAAATAAAAAAAATCGAATGTGTAAAACACATACATTCGCTACATATGTATAGAAATTTGCACTTCAAATAAGGACAAAAATTGTAGATATAAAGTTTCTTAAAAAGTTTACAACGTTAAAAATAATACAATTTTGATTGTCTCGAACGAGGTAATTAAAAGTAATTGAAGCACCAAATATCAAGATTTTTCAAGATAATAAATTTTAAAAAATAACAAGCACAAGAAAATTCTTGTGCAGAGGACCATATTATTATTCAAGAGAGATGAAAGTCTCATTTGAAAGAGAAAATAAAATACTAAACTATATAAAATCTAATGTATTGCTCGTTTTTATCTCGTCAGATTCATCGCTGTCTCGTTACATCCATTTTCGTCTCGTCAGATTTGAAGTTGGAATACAGCACTTGAAGGAGGGTGCTCCAACCCAACCCGTCAATAATGGTGGTGGTAACAGTGGTGATGAAGGCGACTATTGCATCAAGTCATCATCGACATATAAGAATAGTATAAAGAAAAAATTGAGAGAGAGGAACCGAGAGCAGCTCTTGTAAAAATGGAGTTAATTTTGAACGAAATACTGAGGCTTTGTATGGTTAGGTATTTTGAGTGTATTTTCATTTTTTGGATTACCAGAAAATGAAAATACACACTCCAAGGTAAATTTTACAGAAAATACTTAAATTTTAAATCCTATTACACATTCCCCTATATAACTACTCATCATTTCAATCACTTCATTCTCTCTCTTCATTAATTACATAATTCAACTATCCAAATTATTCTCTTTCTTACTTTATCATAAATAAAATATTATTCTAATTTTTTATCCTATCATCATTACATATATAACTAATTCAATCAACTTTATATCACATCTACACAATTTCCAAACATTTCTCAAAAACACATTCAAACAAATAAAAAAAATTAATATTTTCACACAAATTTTTATAATACACATTCTCCAATAAAAACTCAAAATTTATTTTCGAAAACACAGCCATACAGAGCCTGAAATTCCGAGTTTTTCAGATTCTGAAATAAAACTTCACTTTCAATTTAATTTTTTTAATTTTAATCAAAATTTCGTTCGACACATAAATCTTCTGAAATTTTTTGACATTTAAAAATAATATTAAATTAGTTTGTAAAATATTTACCAAAATTTGGTCCATAATTTCTCAAAATTTTCATAGAGACCCAAAACTTACGAATAATATTAAATATTTTATACTTATTTCAATATTTTATATGAAATTAGAATAATATTACATATTTTTATACTTATTTAGATATTTTATATGAAATTATAATATGTGAAAATTAATTTTAATTTTTTTTTTTTTTTGGGATCATACCAACCAAGTATGAAAGTGGAAGTAGAAAAGAGATCGATTATAACAATTTTGATCCTCCTAAAAACTCAAGATGATATTGAATGAGATATTTTATCAAACTTATATGTGTTTTGGTTCAGTTAAGTCATCAAAATATATTTTTAGTCATGGGAGAATTTCAATATTGGTCCAATAATCTATGACTTGTTGCAAATTTAGTTTTTGGCTTACAAACTTACAAAATTAGGCTCATATGATGCAATTGTTTGCAATTTTGATCATATCCATTAAAAAATGCGAGAAATTTTGTGTATGCAGTGCACGATCCATTAAGTTTATTACGAATCACATGCAAAACACCTGACTAAACCAATGGTTGTTTTCGTGCATTTTTTACCAGTTGCACTAAAAATGCATCATATATAACTAAGTTTGCAAGATAAACAATAGGACTTGATTGCAAGTGGTCATATCCCACAGGCTATAGAACTAAAGCTGCACTTTTGCCTTTAGTCATTACTTTTACTTCTAACTTCTAGTTATTTTAGATGTCCACCAAAGGTTTTAGTCACACTAACTAACAACATTCTGTATATATACATCATATGCACAATTATGGATTAAAACTTGGGACTAAAATTGGAAGGGTGGCTATTCTATAGGACTAAACCATCACTTTTCCTTAACATTTTGGATATCTATAATTAGCACAATTTGCATTTTTTACATCAATATATAATGTAAAAATGTGATGTTGGGACTATAATTGTGCTAATTATAATATCCAAAATTTTAAGGAAAAGTGATGTTTTAGTCCTATAGAATAGCCACCCATCCAATTTAAAAATGGACGAAAACAGTTAGTTTGGTTTCGTGTCTTGCACGTGATCAGTAGTATATAAACTTAACGCCACGTGCATCCCGCACACGAAATTCCGTTCATTTTTCAAAGACCGGGACCAAAATTGCAAATAATTACATCCAGTGAGACTAATTTTACAAGTTGATAAATAATGAGACTAAAATTAAAATAAACCCTATCTATAGGACCAATATTGCAATTCTTCCAAAGTATCATTTAAAATTTTTATTCATTTCTATAAATTTTCATGTTTTCTCTAGAATCAAAACTGAAATTATGGATATCCTCAAAAGTTTTACCAAAATTTCCATAAATTTCCATACGTCGAATCATACAATGGTCGATAACTAAGGCTAGAAATTTGTACTTGTAGAAAAAGCAATGAGATGTCATCATGTGATTGGGTTGAGTGATCCCTCAGTTGTATATTGCAAGTTCCCCATGTAGGGATGGCAACGGATCTGGGTTGGACCCGGATCCGCCTCGGAACCGCCCCGACGGTTCCGGTTCCCCCAGCTCTAACCGGATCTAGTTCTAGTTCCGATTCCAACTTATACGGGTCCTAGCGGTTCCGGTTCGATTCCGGGTTGGACCCGGAACCGCTTACTTTTTCTTTCTTTTTTTAAAAAAAAAAAACAAATTGAAGGTATAGACCTTGAATTCGTCTCGAAATCAGAAGAAGGTGGCATCCTTAAATTTTTTATGTTTCTGTACTAATTTCCTCTGTAACGTAGTTTTGAGATAAAGATGTGAATTTTGAATTTGTCACAATTTTTCTTAGTCAAACAAATAGAACTTGTGATTTGGTACTATCTACATAGAAATTCTGCTTCGTTTTTTATTATTGTTCGTGTTTCTTACTTTCATTTATTAAAATAGTAAGTAATTGTGTTGTGCATGTTTTATCCAGGAATGCTTTGCTTGATGATGATAGTAGCCCTGATTTTCCTTTTCAGGTATCCGACACTATTTTGTTTGATTCCTCTTTTGAGTAATAATGCCAATCGTTTCCACGTCAAAGAAAAAAAATGGTGAAATAGGATGATTGGATAAAAGGATATCAATTCAGAGAGAGACCTAGGGTAAGAGAGAGGAGAAATGAAGAAGAGAAAAATAACGAAATTGAAGTCAACGGGAAATGATGTAAAGTAGGGGTATAAACGAGCCGAGCTCGACCCGAGGTCGAGCCGAGTTTGATAATTTTTCTATCGAGCTTGGTATCAAAAGCTCAAGCTCGTTGTCCGAAAAAACCAACTCAGCTCGAGCTGACAAGCTCGAACCAAGCCTAGGCTCAATTTTGCTTATATTATGAGTTTTTTGTTATTTTTATTAATATAATTAATACAATAGAATATAATAGTTTAAAATATAATATATTATTAATATAATTAATAATATAAAAATATAAATTTTAAAAAAAAAGGTTTCGCGGTTCCGGTTCCGGTTCCAAACTCGTGTGTACCCGCAAGTCTCACGGTTCCGGTTCCAAATTTGCGGGTACCCGCGAGTCTCACGATTCTGGTTCTCGCGGGTACCCGCAAGCGATAGTGTAAAAACAATACTCGCGGGTACTCGCGGGTCTAGCGGTTCCAGGTCCTAGTGGTTCCGAGTCTTTCATTATGCGGTTCCGATTCCGGTTCCGGTTTCGGTTCCGAGTCCCAAAAACTTATGCGGTTTCGATTCCGATTCCGGATCTCGAAGAACCGACTCGAAACCGGCCCATTGTCATCCCTACATGTGGAAAAGATCAGCGAAGATATATGTTAAACACAGAATCAGCTACAAGGTTTCAACTTTTGTTTCAAGAACGTCATCATAGTATTTTCATCCCAGCTAATGATCGAGTTTATCATCGAATATGGTTTCAAAGAAATAAAGCATTGACAAGTGTAGAATGTTCTCCAGCATATGTACCAGATTTTGGAGCATCAAGCTCAGGAATAGGAAGTCCATAATCCAACCAAAGCATTAAAGACAACAATTTTTTCAACGAAGCAACAGTATAAGAGCAATAATTCAGCTACCAAATAGAAGCAATAATTTCAAAGAACAGCTCATGCAGACAGCATTCAAAGTTTCAACAACTTTTTACTGTTTACTTTAATTTATTTTGGCCGCATGTGGCATTATTGGTAGTTACTGTTCATATAATAAAGGCAACACTGTAGCTTTACTAGCTACCTATTGCGGATGTCAAATTTTTATTTCATTTTGTGGTAATGTTTTTCAATTCCGAGGCCTATAAAAGGACCTCTCCCCTCATTTGTAAAAATTGCCCTTTGAATACTCTTCAACCCACACTTCTTGGTTGCTAAAGAGTCTCTCATCTTTCTTGTAATAAAATATCTTCTTTGTGTGCAATAATATCTTGTAAGTTTTTATATGCTTTATAATGCATAGTGAATAAACTACCCCCAGTAACGGGATTCCCCTACTATTTTAAAATGTTATAATTCTCCCATGTTCAAAAAATACAAAAACATTAGAAAACCGAAAACACAAAAACATTAAAAATGCTAAAAATAATGATGAATAGTAGTAACATTCTACTCTTTCATTGTCCCAAAATTCTGTTTCCGCTGTACAAATTATTATTTTCAATAATATCTGATACTGCTTTGGGAAGATTTTGTTTACCTTCTCGGTGTTATCGGTCGGGAGACAAAATGTGCGTTATAATTCCCCCCATCGTGCAAGCAAAATGGTATCAGAGCTTGAGTATTCTGAGTATGCTTTGTGGTTGCAGTTTAGTCTGATCTTCCACATCAGAAAGGTTTTCTCGAGTTACTTATCAGAGATGGGTTCCTGAGTTTAAAATTTTGAATGAACTAAGTTTATATTTTAAATTTCAAAAGAGTAAGATAGTTATTTCACTTCTTTGCAACATAAGTCTTCGTTGATGAAGCAATCGGATTCTCAAAGCAACCCTCTTACTTGAGAATGATAACACATGAGTTTTAATTCATAATCTGAAAAGAAAACAATAACCCTGAAGTTCCTTTTGTAATTAATCTTTGTAATTATTGTTTAATTAAGCTAATTACTTTTGTAATTTAATTTATGTCGTTTTTCATATTTTCGGACTAAATAAACCAAACCTAAAGATTAAAGGACTAAAGGTATCATTTTTAACAAGCAGGGACTTAGTTTGCAAATATTTAGGGAGCCACTTTTCTCAAAAGGATAATTTAGACATTTCTTACCTATTTAGCCGCAAAAAAGAAAAGAAAAAGAAAAGAAAGATAATAGGTCTATGGGTTTGCACCCCCCCTGTGCAAATGAGGTCCTTTTTTGCCAATATCCCGGGGGGCAGTGCCCCCACTGATTTTTTTTTTAATATATACATATTTTTTAATTTTAATTTATAAATTACATTAATGGCCCCACTCAAAAAATTTAAATGCTCTCCCTCAATTTCAATTTCCATTTCTCCCACCCAATTCTCACCCCTCTCTCTCTCTCACTCTTGAGTCTTGGCCTCTCTCACTTCTACCTATAAAATTTGTAATTCCCCCCCCCCCTAAAAATTTTAAAATTGACACTTCTACCGATAAGGCTATAACATTTGTATTTTGCCCCCCTTAAAAATGACAAAAATAACCACCACTATTACTCAAAAATACTTAGTATGCCATTTGACCTTTTCAATCTATTTTTCGATTCCCAAATTTTCACTTTTTCCCTCCTTCATCGCACATTTCTACAACTCAAACAAAGGGAAAAATAAAAATCATAGGCTTATGAATAGGGTAATTCTAGTTCCTTATTATATTTTTCCTCATAAATATAGCGTACCGTACCACGGGGGGCGCACTCCTCTTGAATCCTTCGTCTACGTCCCTACTTCTATTCTTGGCCACCAGTGCTAAATTGTGCCCCCACTGATCCAATTTTATGGATCCGCCACTGTCACGCGGTGATGTGGACTTAAGACTTAGACCTAATCTGAGTTTTTTTCTATAATTATGTTTATGTAAATCTGAAAAGATAGATATTTTATATATAACACATATGTGTATAGTGTATATATATATATATATATATATGCTATTTTATTATTGAAGAGTGGCAAATGTGTTTTGGTGTAGGAAAATATTTGGTGTGTCAATTTTAAATTTATTATTTTATTTTTAATTGAGACGTTTATTTGAAAGCATCCAACTTCCTAAAAAGTGGTTATCAATTTTAATTCCACAAACCATGTTCTTGAACTGCTTAACTCCTTCCATTTCAGCATAAGATCTTCTCTAATTCATTTCTATGCACTTTTCTCATAATTATGTTAGAGTATATGCCCTCGAATGCCATAAAGAGGATAAATTCATAGGGCATAAACATTGTAATTAAACTATGGTTTTTCTATTAATATAAGGCAGTTGATTGTTGTTTTCTTATAGGCATTTATAAGGTGTGAATAAACAACGTAAAGTCCTTGATGACAAGGCGAACCTTTTACCTCCTATGGGATAGGAGGAAAGGCACTAGAATGGTTTGACCTTTGAAATCTAAAAGGGTTCGCAAGTCTAAGAAATATTGATTGGGCATCAATAGTGAATAAAGACATGTATGATGTAAGTTTTGACAGAGAAAGTGTCAGTCGTACACTATGAAAATGGTAGTGGGAACTTATATCATAGACGTGTCAGTTGGACTGATATGTTTCGAACACTGCTCGCATCAGTTCATCACATGGGTATTCACTCATTGACAGTCAATGATGAAACTAATAAGTAGTGATAGGTACGTGTGAACCTCTGACCTGAGAAATCAAGTTGAAGATGTACTTGTGATATCAAGTCTGTCATTAGAGTAGTTAGATTCAAACCACTTGTTGGTGGAATCGACCTCGAAGTGCGGCTTAATGGGCAAGTAGCATTGTTAACTGATTTGCAATATGGAATTTATTCTCTCATAAGTGAATGAGTAAAATATCCTATGCGATCATGAATAAGTGAGGCTGAAAGTTTTTGGCCAAAGCATTTAAATACCTCGACTTATTATGAGCTTAGGCATATGATCAAGTTATATGAGTTTGACTTTAAACCATGACTCTTACTTGACTGGGATATAAGAATAAAAGGTATATACACGTACGGTATTCACGGCGTAAAGGTTTGGAATGATCCTATTCATTCGTTCTCAATTGGGTTACGGTGTGACCCACGAGACTCGCTAGGTGTCACTCACACCCCTTTGGATTCCTCCCAATTGCCTTTTGAGACGAACCTAAAGAGTCGCGCTTAAAGGAAGTGCAAAAGGAAAAACATGGGAAAAAGACTTGAGAGAAATTCACGGCATTGGATGCCGTAATTAATTAATTAATTATTGGATAATTTAATTAATTAATTAAATTAATGAGTTAATTAATTTCTTGGAGAAATTGAATTATAAATTAATTAGGAATTGAATTAATTGGATTATCAATTTATTTATTGGATAAATAAATTATCCGATTAATTAATTAGCAAGCTAGACGAAAGCCCGAAGGCTTCCAAGCCCACTAAGGGGTGGCCAAATAGATGCCCAAATAGGGCTCTTGCATGCTAGTGTTATTGTTTCATAATGATATAAATATATCACAAGGTGTAAAATAACACAAGGCAATTTACATAACTTTCTCTCCAAGAAAAAGTCTCTCACCTCTCTCTCTCTCTCTCTCTCTACGTCTTTGACAAGAAAGAAAGGAGGAGTTTTTTGTTTTTGATTCCGGCGTGACGAATTAGAGACGTTGGCAAATTCGGCGTTAGAGAAAAGGATCACGTTCAGAAATCAACATACGCGAGAACAGTAATTTTTTAATACACAATTAAACACGAGGATTAGAGATGATTCGGGCTTTGGGAATTAAATTTACTTTCCGCTGCGTTTTATTCGTATAATTCTCAACAGTGGTATCAGAGCCAATCTCTGAATTCTGTGTTTAATTGCTTATGTGATTGACTGTTTTTTCGCGTTTTTGAGGCCTTCTTTGAACGTATTTTTCATATGAAATATTCTGAATCTCGCTGCAGTTTCTTCATGAAAGTTGTATTTTAATGAGTTGCAAATCTGGGCATATAAATTTTATGCGAATCGGATAAGTATAAACCCGAGACGAGTGCGACGCAAAAAGCGTGCGCAGTCTGCGCGCAATAGGAGGCCTTTTTGGCCTCCTGTTGCGCACACAGCGTGCGCACTGCGCACACTGGGTGGGCCCCAACGCCGTGCCATTTCACGGCGCCGGTCGGAGGGGCTGGCCGGACGCTGGGCGTCCGGCCAAGCACAATTAAACCGTGCGCTGGGCGCACGGCATACACCGTGCCATGCGCCCAGCGCACGGACCTGTTTCGGGGCCCGTGTTTTCGTGACTCGGGCCCTAATGGGTCAGGTTATATTTTCCTAAGGTCCAAATTTTAATTGAATAGGTGTTTGGGCTATTTTAGTTATTCGGGTGGGTCAAAAGGATGATGACCCGGATTTAATTAAAAAGGGGCCCAAATTGTTTTGATTAAAATTGTGGATAATTCAATAAATTAGTTATTATGCCTAATTAATTAATTTTGAATATGCCAATGGTTGGTAATTTAATTTTGATAAAATTAAGCCCAATATAGTTTTTATTGATCTTTATTTGAATGAAATAATTAATTAATAAACTCTTGGAGAATTTTATTTATTAAGTTATTTATTTAAATAAAGAATTCTCATAAATAGGATTATTTTCATATGAATCAATAAAATTTTGAATTTTATTGTGGAAATTAATTAAGTTGGACTAATTAATTTTTATTAATCACCAACATAAGTATTTTATTTATCGCGAGCATGTATTATGTGATGGTGACATATGTCTAGGGGCTTAGGTTGCTTCTTTTGATTATGTATTTGTTTTGATGGGTTGTAAAGGCCTGTTTGAGCCCATTTTATTTTATTTCTAGATTTATGTATAAGTTTTAAATTACCTCTTGTAATAAATAGAAATAGAATAGGCCTTTCAAGATGGAGATCATGCAAAAGAAGAGGAGCTTGGAGCCCACAAAGATTAGCTAGGCTTTTCTTTTTCAATTTTATGATGGCCCATTGGCTTGGGCCCTCTAGATCAAAGCCCATAGACTTGTGTGTTGTATTATTGCTTTCGATGCATGTTCATTAGTTGTATGAAGCATGTGTGTTATCAATATGCGCTATATAAATTTGGTAAATGTGCAAAGTGAGACGAATTAAATGTTTAGAACATGAATTCTCCCAAATAAAAATTATACTAAGTTAGTAAGGGGTGCTAGGCATCCTTTCCCTCCACTAAACTTGATAAGATCAAGGATTAAATCCATATGTGGCATCTTCCCAGTAAGTGGGGGTCATGTATCAAGATTTAGTTCTAGAATTTTATTAAGTGCATTGGATGCCTTAATCGAGACATATTTCACCCCAAATATCGTTAAAGGGTTGCAAAGTGAAATTCAAATGTTAGATTATGAGGAGTTAGTGGGAATGAACTTAGATAGTCCACTTTACCAATAAACCGTTAAAGGGTTGCGGCATTTGTGGATTATGGGATAAATATGATTGAATCGTCTATTTGATAGATTGATGTTTGACATCACTTTAATTAAGTAATGGACCAAATATCGTTAAAGGGCTGCCATCCATTATATTAATTAAAGAACTCAATCCCCACCACGAAGTTTTCATCAACGATCGCTTCCGTCTTTTCACAGTGGGAGTGTGGAATTTCGAAAAATGTAGTGGGAGCCAAGTTATAAGTCGAAGTCCTTGATTTTAAACTTGGTTATAGTTTAGTTCAATAATCTAATTAAGTCTGGCTTATTTTCTGCAGTCATTTTGTTTCATCTCTCTCAATCAAAAACCATGTCTCCCAAACCACTGTCGAAGTTAATGGAAAATACGATTCTCACTGGTCCAAATTACATAGAATGGCTCACTATGCTTAGGATGGTCCTTAGCAGTGAATCCATTGACTATGTATTGGAAATTGGTCGTCCTCCCATTCCTAGACCAGACGAGGATGATGAAGTTCGCCTAGCTCGTTGGGATTGGTGTTGTGACAACCATAGAGCAAGAGTATACATATTGAGCTCAATGTGCATAGAGCTACAAAGGTCTCATGATAAGATGGATAATGCAAGAGACATTATCCTTCATCTGGATGAATTGTTCAGAGAACGCGGTAGGACCGCCAGATACTTTATTTCAAGGGATCTATTCCGAACTAAAATGACTGAAGGAGAAGATTTTGGAGAACACATTTTCAAAATGATGACCATGATAGAAAAACTAAAATCTTTAAACTTCTACATGGACCTGCATCTCCAAGTCGATCTTATTCTACAGTCACTCCCAGATTCGTTCTATTATTTCGTCATAAATTTTGATATGAATGACACATTGAGGGATCTTTAGCTGGGCTATTGAAAATACTCAAGGTTGCTCAAAAACAAATAAAGACGGACAAATGGAACAATCCGATGGCTATTACATTTCCTAAAACATTTGATGGAAAAAGGAATAATGCCCATTTAGAGGAGGGAGCATCCAGTACGACTTGCAACAAGGCACAACGAAGGAGAAATAAGAGGGCTAGAAAACAGGACACATGTTTATGCTGCGGTGAGCTGGGCCACTGGAGAAGAGACTGTCCTAATATACAAGCAAAAGGTGAATAACTTTATAGTTTGAAACTAATTGCTTTATAATATTCTCTCTTCATCGATTATGATTCAGAAGTAAATACCTTTTGTATAATTGTGTGAATCAGAATCTGGGAAGAAGAAGGGAGCTAAGCCCTAATGAGGAGAAGATCAAAGTAGGCAGCGGGCAAGGCGTCGCGGCTACTAAAACAAGATCTGCCTCATTATTTTTTATTCTAGACATATGCTATTTCTGGATATTGTTAAACATTGGTTCAATTTCCGTTTTAGTTAAATAAGGTTACACTTTCGTTTTATTAATGAACAATGCAAGATTTATTATGGTAATAAATTAGTAGGCTTTGTTTCTTTGATAAATGCATTGTGTTACCTTAATGTCAAGAATAAGTGTGCTGTGAATACAATACAAAGGAAACGTAGTAGGCTTGAAATAAACCAAAAGATTAATATGACACCTTCGACTAGGCCATGCTGGCGAACAAAAGATTCGCAAAATGGAAAAAGATGGGCTAATTGGCCCACTAGGATTGGATCCCTATCCTACTTGTGAATCTTGTCTCAAAGGCAAGATGGCTTGATCGCCCTTCACAGGGAATTTTGAAAGGGCCTCACAAACCTTAGGCTTAGTGCATACTGACGTTTGTGGTCCATTTGGAGAAGTGGCCAAAGGAGGTTTCCTTTACTTTATCATCTTCACTGATGACCATTCTCGATATAGTCTAGTGTACCTGATGAAGCATAAGTCTGAATCCATTGACAAGTTCAAGGAATTCAAGGCTTTAGTGGAAAATCAAACAAGTCAACGTATAAAAACTCTTCGATCTGATCGAGGAGGAGAATATATGAGCGACGAGTTTGACTTATACCTCAGAGAGAATGGTATAGTATTGCAACTCACACCTCCAGCGACTCCACAGTTGAATGGAGTAGCAGAGCGAAGGAATCAAACCTTGTTGGACATGGTTCGCTCCATGCTTAGCTACACTGATTTACCCATTTCACTGTGAGGTCACGCGCTGCTTACAGCTGCACACATTTTAAATAGATGTCCGTCCAAGTCCGTTCCTATGACTCCCTATGAAATGTGGAGAAATAGAAAACCAAGTCTTAACCACATAAAGATTTGGGGATGTCCGGCTTATGTCAAAAAGACTAAAGTGGACAAGTTGGAGGCTAGGTCCTTAAAGGGACGTTTCATTGGAGATCCTGAAGATTTTGTGGGATACCTCTTTTACCTGCACAATGATCAAAGGATCATTGTAGCCTTACAAGCCCACTTTCTTGAAGAAGGACGAGCGGGTAAAAAGATTGTTCTAGAAGAACAAAATGAAACCCCACTGGATACATCTACACAGGGAGTGAGAACCAAACCTTCTGTAACACAACCACAACCACGACGATCGAATAGAGTATCTCAACCACCTGAGAGGTACGGATATCTAATGCAGGGGGAGTTGGATCTCCATTCTGTGTTAGAGGAGGATCATGGAGATGATCCCTCCACTTTTGATCAAGCGATGGTGGATGTGGATGCTGCTAGATGGCGTGAAGCTATGCAAACTGAGATCGATTCGATGCATGCAAACAAAGTCTGGAAACTTGTAGACCAACCTGAAGGGGTAAAACCAATCGGGTGTAAATGGATCTACAAGAGAAAGATTGGTGTTGATGGCAAAGTAGACACCTACAAAACCAGGCTAGTGGCGAAAGGGTATAGTCAAAAGGAAGGAATTGACTACCAAGAAACCTTCTCTCCAGTGGCTATGATCAAATCAATAAGGATTCTACTTGCAAGAGCAGCACACCTAGATCATGAAATATGGCAAATGGATGTCAAAACTGCTTTCCTAAATGGATTCCTAGAAGAGGATATCTATATGGAACATCCTAAAGGTTTTGAATCCGAGGAGCATATTCATAAGGTGTGTAAACTTGAGAGATCCATTTATGGACTCAAACAAGCGTCTCGTAGCTGGAATCTATGTTTTGATGAGGTTGTCAAAGGATTTGACTTCATAAAAAACGAAGACGAGCCCTGTGTTTACAAGAAGGTCAGTGGGAGCAAGTTGACATTCCTAGTGTTATATGTAGATGGCATATTACTCATTGGTAATGACATAGGAATGCTCACCACAACCAAGAAGTGGCTTTCGAGTACATTCTCCATGAAAGACTTGGGAGAAGCGACCTATATTCTAGGGATTCAGATCTATAGAGATCGAACCAAAAGAATGATAGGACTTTCTTAAGCCCTTTACTTAGAAAAGGTCCTAAAAAGGTATAGGATAGAAGATTCTAAGAAAGGGTTCCTACCAATGAGACATGGGATACATCTTTCGAAATCTATGTGTCCTCAAAGTGAGGAAGATAGAAAAGAAATGAACATTATACCCTATGCGTCTGCTGTGGGTAGCTTGATGTACGTGATGCTCTATACTAGACTCGACATTGCTTATGTTGTGAGCGTTGTTAGTCGATTTCAAGCAAACCCTGGTAAGGAACATTGGATAGCTGTGAAGAATATCCTAAAGTATCTGAAAAGAACTAAGGATATGATTCTCACCTATGGAAGTGGTGACCTGAGGATGGACGGGTACACTGATTCGGATTTCCAATCTGATGTTGATGACCGGAAATCCACCTCGGGATTTGTATTTACTATAAATGGTGGAGCGGTAACTTGGAAAAGTTCCAAGCAAAGCACAACCGCAGACTTCACCACAGAGGCTGAATATATAGCTGCCTCAGAGGCAGCTAAAAAAGTTGTTTGGATTAGGAAGTTCGTTGAGGAACTTTAAGTGGTTCCTAACATAAAGCTCTCGTTGCCACTTTATTGTGACAACACCGGAGCTATAGCGCAAGCGAAGGAACCTAGGTCTCACAATAAATCCAAACACATAGAGAGGAGATATCAGATCATAAGAGAGATCGTTGCACGAGGTGAAATAGATGTTCAGAAAATAGCCTCAGCCGACAATGTCGCTGATCCATTGACCAAGCCATTGGCACAGGCGGTGCTGGAAAAACATCTCGAAAAGATGGGTATTAAATACCACAGCAAATGGCGTTGAGTGCAAGTGGGAGATTGTTAGAGTATATGCCCTCGAATGTCATAAAGAGGATAAATTTATTGGGCATAAACATTGTAACTAAACTATGGTTTTTCTATTAATATAAGGCAGTTGATTGTTGTTTTCTTATAGGCATTTATAAGGTGTGAATAAATAACGTAAAGACCTTGATGACAAGACGAACCTTCTACCTCCTATGGGATAGGAGGAAAGGCACTAGAATGGTTTGACCCTTGACATCTAAAAGGGTTCGCAAGTCTAAGAAATATTGATTGGGCATCAATAGTGAATAAAGACTTGTATGATGTAAGTTTCGACAGAGAAAGTGTCAGTCGTACACTATGGAAATGGTAGTGGGAACTTATATCATAGACGTGTCAGTTGGACTGATATGTTCGAACATGGCTCGCATCAGTTCATCACACGGGTATTCACCCATTGACAGTCAATGATGAAACTGATAAGTAGTGATAGGTACGTGTGAACCTCTGACCTGAGAGATCGAGTTGAAGATGTACTTGTGACATCAAGTCTGTCATTAGAGTAGTTAGATTCAAATCACCTGTTGGTGGAATCGAACTCGAAGTGAGACTTGATGGGCAAGTAGCATTGTTAACTGATTTGCAATATGGAATTTATTCTCTCATAAGTGAATGAGTAAAATATCCTATGCGATCATGAATCAGTGAGGATGAAAGTCTTTGGCCAAAGCATTTAAATACCTCGACTTATTATGAGCTTAGGCATATGGTCAAGTTATATGAGTTTGACTTTAAACCATGACTCTTACTTGACTGGGATATAAGAATAAAAGGTTTATACACGTACAGTATTCACAGCGTAAAGGTTTGGAATGATCCTATTCATTCGTTCTCAATTCGGTTACGATGTGAGCCACGAGACTGGCTAGGTGTCACTCACACCCCTTTGGATTCCTCCCAATTGCCTTTTGAGACGAACCTAAAGAGTCGCGCTTAAAGGAAGTGCAAAAGGAAAAACATGGAAAAAAGACTTGAGAGAAATTCACGGCATTGGATGCCGTAATTAATTAATTAATTATTGGATAATTTAATTAATTAATTAAATTAATGAGTTAATTAATTTCTTGGAGAAATTGAATTATAAATTAATTAGGAATTGAATTAATTGGATTATCAATTTATTTATTGGATAAATAAATTATCTGATTAATTAATTAGCAAGCAAGACGAAAGCCCGAAGGCTTCCGAGCCCACTAAGGGGCGGCCAAATAGACGCCCAAATAGGGCTCTTGCATGCTAGTGTTATTGTTTCATAATGATATAAATATATCACAAGGTGAAAAATAACACAAGGCAATTTACGTAACTTTTTTTCCAAGAAAAAGTCTCCCACCTCTCTCTCTCTCTCTCTCTAGCCGTCTTTGACAAGGAAGAAAGGAGGAGTTTTTCGTTTTTGATTCCGGCGTGACGAATTAGAGACGTTGGCAAATTCGGCGTTAGAGAAAATGATCACGTTCAGAAATCAACATACGCGAGAACGGTAATTTTTCTATACACAATTAAACACGAGGATTAGAGATGATTCGGGTTTTGGGAATTAAATTTACTTTCCGCTGCGTTTTATTCGTATAATTCCCAACAAATTATTCATAGAAAAGGAAAACCAAAGAACAAATGCATCATGTGGTGGAACTTTATGTTTTGGGTTTTCACATGCAAAGTACTGTGAAAGGTAATACAAAGTTTTGGATTGGAATGTGTATTAGTTTTAATTTTACTATTATTTTTACTGATTTTGGATTCTAAAGTTTCATTGTGTTTCGGTTTTATAGAAAACAAAGTTTGGATTGTTGAAACTTTAGGATGCTTTCTGTTGCTTAAACGTACTCTGTCATGCTTATTTTTTTTTCTTTTGTCTTTTTCACATATATCTTTCCATTTCCGTTGAGAGTTAGTATTCAATTTTTCGAATGTGAGTATATTTGTACAAGACTACAATTACAATATACCCTCAGTTGCTAACTTTTTAAAGGAATTCAATTGCATATGATAAAGAAACAAACAAAGGAAAAACGTATATTAAAAATTTGTATTAATACAAATTTATATGTAAAATATTTGTATTAGAGTATTGAATGGAAATATAAATTTAATTATATGTAACATGTATTAACTGCACACGCATCGATTGCGTCGAACGCAGGTATATATAATCTTTAATTGTAAATAACATATATATAGAATATAATAATTATAATATACTAGTAACTGAGGCACACTCGATGGGTGCGCAAAAGAAAAATCTAAAACAACAAATTATTGCTTAGAATAATAAAAATTACATTAAGAGAATATGAGAGATTTAAAGAAAACTTCTTTCACAGCAGGATCAAACAATTTTATACATTCTTAATTCTTCACAACTCAAATGACTTCCTTTGCATGTTAGAATTAATTTTATTATTTAAAGTTTTCTTCTTTTCACAAATAAACTCTTAATCTTTTTTTCGTAAGAGCATATAGATAGATGTGAAGAATATGAGAGATTTAAAGTAAAATAAAACATAAAAAATATAAAAAATATATAAGCAGAGAAATGTGAAGTAGAATTGTGGAAATACAAAAAAAAAAAAATGAATATAGTGGCTAACCGTAAATTAAGCTTCAATAATGTTGAGGCTTCTTCTGCATTGGTTGAAAATCTGAATAGATTGAATGCTGCATGCTCAAAATCCCATAAAAAATTCACTTTTTACATCACTGCAAGAACAATAATTTCTTTCTAATGAAATTTGAAATTATGAAGTTTCTCCATGAACATAGAATGAAGGATTGAGAAAGTAGTGGGACTTGGGTATGTGTAAAACTGGAGAATGATGTTCTTGGTGGGAAGCTTGGGAGTTGTCAATCTGCAAAAAGTAAAACCGCCCAAAATCAGTTACAATGGAAAATTACAGCATTAGCCGTGGATTTTAAATTGGGTAAGGTTAATTTTGGCAATTCATTTAAGAACATACAGGTAGTTATTCTAAGATCCTCCCACTGTATAAAAGAGTATAGATAAAGCCTGTTAGGAATTTCATATTAGATGTTTTGATGATGACAAATAGGACTTTCTGTTAGACTCCGAAAAGTGTAAAAGCTTTCATAGAATGTTATGTATAAGTACCTAAAAGCTTATTTATCTTAGGCTTATAGTATTTATCTTTGTAGAATTCCTTAGACTAAGTATGTGACACTAAAACACTTAGGAAAATTCTGGGTGAGTCTACCAAGTGATGAAGATGAAGATCAAGCGTCTAAAGCTACAATGGATAAAGATATCTTGAAGCGTCCGTCAAACGCTTTAGGGATTATCCCAGTGCTCAAACTACGAATGGATAACTCAGGCCGAATACTCAACATCAAGTGAAATGACGGAATTCTCAGTGAGACCATCAAGACAAGATTGAAGAGTAAGCGTCTGAAATAAAGAAAAGAAAGTCAGGATCAGTCCAAGCGTCTGTCCAATACACGAGAATAACTATTCTCTTCAGCAAGCGTCCAAAAAGGTTAAACCAACACAACCTACAAAGAACGTAACCTGAAAAGAATTCAAACCCAAAACCATCCAAAGACTTAAAAAATGCATGAATCAAACGGACGAATTATTTCCAACGGAAATAAGACAAGATGCATTAAAAGTCGGATAAGTGCTATTAAAATATAAGCACTATAACTTATGGGCAAGCCATATCTTTGACCTAGACTGTCAGATTTATGAAACCAAGACCATGCCTAACCAATTAAATATACCCAAAGTTAGAAATGTCTGAACTCAAGGAATGTTTAGGGAAACGAGACTCCAACCGTGTCAAACGGACAAAAACCACCAATACCTTATAAATAGCTCTTTCAACAAACAAGTAAACCGAGACACACAAAAAAATACCTACCTTGTTGAAAGAAAAACTTACTAAAAATCATAGCCAAATATCCATATAAGCTTTTCACAAATATTCCAGAGACAGTCACCCATATCTCAAATCCTTTTTAAGAAGAACCTATACTACCATTGAGATATCCCCAAGTTGTTTGAACTTTCCAAAAACAAACAAACCCGTGACCAAAACCATCAACACCTTTCATCTGAGTGAGAAAGCTGGTTGACTTGCAAGCAATATTTTTGTGTAAAAGAAGCTTGTTGAAGTTGATCTCTATTGGAGCTGAAATCTGTGTGACCAAGGAGTTCCGAGATCAAGAGTAACTTGCACCATTTCTGAGTGAAAGAAGCAAGGGGATAGAAGATCTTTAGTGGAGCTGAAATCTGTGTGACCAAGGAGTTCCAAGATCATATCCAATCTCCCTCTATCTTGTAGAAGTCTCTGTGTGACTCTTCGATAATCATCATAGTGGAAAAACCTCCCTGATAAAAGGAGAAGAAGGACGTAGCTGGGATTACATCACCCAGTGAACCTTACAAATATCTTGTGTCATTTACCTCTTTAAGCATTCATTGTTTTACTGCTTTACTATTCATACTGCATACATTCTGATAAAGTCTTAAAACAACTAAGCGACTACTTTCGATTAATTAACTGAACGCTAAGCTATAAAATACTTCCACTGTGCTAACTCTGATTTAGTGACTAAACTCTGCCCTACTTTGGTAAGCGTTGAAATCACCGAGTCTAAGTTAACGTTTCTCAAGCGTCACATCCAGCGCTTAAACTTGTCAAGCGTTCAAATACTTCAAAGTGATACGAATTTTTAAGAAGTCGAAAAAGACTTCAGGGTCTATTCAACCCCCCCCCCCCCTCTAGACCCTTTCGTATACCACTTGGGACCAACAAGTGGTATCAGAGCGGTTGAAGTTGAAACCTAAGCGTTTCCAAGCGTAACTGCTTGTTCAGATCCATCTTTTTTTTACAGTCGCTTTAAAATTACTTTAAATTCTTCATGGCATTCTCTAAAGTTCCCAAGTTGACCGAGTCAAATTATGACTCTTGGAAGGTCAAAGCGTTTACTTATTTGTGTTCATGTGATGATGAAATGTGTGATATCATTTCAGATGGGCCAATCAAAATATACAAAGTTATCACCAGAGCGCCCGAAGCCACAGGAGAAACACCTGACGGTTATGTGGAGAAGCCCAAACAAGAATGGTCCACCGATGAGCGTCGACGAGCCAATCTAGACAATGTCGGTCGGAATGCATTATACACAGCCATTGGTGACAATGACAACTTATTCAACAAAGTCAAATCATGCAATACAACTAAAGAAATTTGGGATAAGTTGGCTACTATTTGTGGTGGCTCAGCACAAATAAAGGAAAACAAATTATCAATTGCCAAAGAAAAATTCAACGGCTTCAAGATGCTACCTAATGAGACGCTAGAGCAATTAGACATGAGGTTTACAGCCCTTGTCACTGAACTAACATCTCTGGGTATGGAGCTACAAAATCGAGAAACAGTGGTCAAAATCTTTAGAAGTCTTCCAAGCAGATTCCTGATGAAAACAACTGCAATGAGAGAATCAAACAATCTGGACAGCCTAACTCCAGAAGATGCTTTTTCAGAACTCAAAGCATTTGAGTTTGAGCTGAATTCGGCCAGTGATGCAGTAAGTAATCCAGTGATCGAATCTGGAGCGCTAATGGCATCAATCAAAGGAAAACCTATCAAAGAAAAAGGTTCGGATATAAGTGAGGAAGAAGAACTGGCGCTTCTAAATAGATTCAGGAAATTCCTGAAATATGAAAAGAAGGGAAACAGTCCTAAGCACCCAGGACAAAGTTCATATCAAGCGCTTCCTCAAATACAACCACAATATCAAGCGCCTCACTATCCTGCGTCCTCCTCCCTAGCGCCAATTCAATATCAAACTCCTTCTCAGCAAGATCTCTCAGCGCCTGCAGCGTTAAACCAACGATCCACAAGATTAACAAACGAACAAAAGATGAAGACCAATCTTTGTTACAACTGCAGGAGACCAGGGCATTTCCAAGTTAATTGCCCATATCCAAATGTGTCTAAACCTACAAAGCAAGATCACACGGATAGAAACCAATTCAGGAGCAACCTGAGACAACAAGGCTTGCTAGCAGAATCAGAACCTCTCTATACGCCTGAAGAGGACTTGGAATCATCAGATGAAAGCAGCGATGATGAACCATCAAAGGACTCAGCATTCATTTGTCTCATGGCAAGAGAAAATGAAGCATCTAACGACGTACCATCTGAGGTAACCACTGATCTGTATCATCCTCTCTCTTATGATGAATTACTTGACAAAGTAAAGGAATATTATACAGATTGTCAAGATGCCACCCAATTATTCCAAAATCACCATCGTATTATTTCAGCACTCAGAAGTGATAACTTAACGCTCAAAGCAGAGTTGCAAATTCAGCAACAGTGCATTGAGAAAAACCAATCACTCGAGAGTGAAATTACTCAGCTAAAAGGTGATCTTGATATAATAGTCAAAAGAGAAGCTGAAATGGTCGCTAAACTTGCCAAATCAGAGCAGCTTATCTCTTCATTATCAAAAGCGTCTAGAACGCTAGATAATGTGACTAAAGTAACCAGGGCATTTGGTGAAAAGACCGGTCTAGGTTTTGATGAATTTAGTTATAAAGCCAAAGCGTCCAATGTTACAACAATCAACAAAGGAAAAGGTGTAATCTTTGTTGAAGAAAGTTCGATCAGACAAACGCTGAATGAATCAACAAATACTGGTACAAAAGCTAATGATAAAGTCAACACTGACTCAGGCAAAGGAAAGACCAAAGCGAATGTCTCACAAAAGAAAATATATCCAAACGCTCAAAAAGCTAAGGAGATATTTTCTGCCAGTGAATCAAACGTTAAGCGTCCCGCACCAAAAGTGCATCCTAAGCCAGTACCAAACAGAATCAAACGTCTATATCCAAAACAATCCAGTTCATATTATCAACACTATGATAATTGTGAATACGATTATGATTATCACTATAATCAAGGATATTTCTATACATCTAGAAAAGGTATGCAACTCAAAACGAAACCCAAGAAGGCCAATCTTTCTCCCATAGTGAAGACAAGGCAAATATGGGTTCCGAAAAATCTAATTCACGTCACTAACAAAGAAGGACCCAAAACAAAATGGGTACCTAAAGGAAATTAGATCTGCCCTTTTGAATGCAGGTACCTAGAGCCAACACCGACGCTTCAGTATGGTACATAGATAGTGGATCATCGAGACACATGACTGGATCAAAGGATCTCTTGATCAACTATCGTGCAACCAATGGTCCTCAAGTTATATTCGGTGATAATTCTAAAGGTAAAACTAAAGGTATAGGTATCATGCATAGGGGGAACATCATGATCAATGATGTATACTATGTCGAGGGTCTTAAACATAATCTCCTAAGCATAAGTCAATTCTGTGATAAAGGCTTTGAAATTAAATTTTCTAGTGACTTGTGCGAGATAATCGATGTTAAGACAGGATCTACTAAATTAAAAGGAAGAAGAACAAACAATGTATACTTAGTAGATTGGGATTCAACATTAGATAACAACCCTACATGTTTCGTAGCTAAGAATCAAAACGAATTAGGTTGGTTATGGCACAGAAAAATGAATCACCTCAATTTCAAAACAATCTCTCAATTAATATCTCTAAATCTCGTAGAGGGATTACCTAAAGGTTCCTTTAATAAAGATCGCTTATGTGATGCCTGTCAAATGGGTAAACAAGTTAAATCATCCTTTAAGAAGAAGCTTCATCTATCGACCTCTCGAATACTTGAATTACTACATTTAGATTTGTTTGGTCCTATTCAAATCATGAGCGTTAGTGGTAAAAAGTATTCACTAGTAATAGTTGATGATTTTTCACGCTATACATGGGTAGAATTTCTAGCATCTAAAGATGAAACTAGTGCCAAGCTCACCTCTCTAATTCGTCAACTACAAAACTCAAAAGATCTAAAAGTAACAAGAATTAGAAGTGATAGAGGAACTGAATTTACTAACCATATTGTTGAGAAATTTTGTAAAGACTTTGGAATACTTCATGAGTATTCAGCACCTAGAACACCTCAACAAAATGGAGTTGCTGAACGACGGAACAGAACGCTTAAAGAAGCCGCTAGGACTATGTTAGCCGAGTCTAAGCTGCCTCAAAGGTTGTGGGCCGAAGCTATCAACACTGCTTGCTACACTCAGAACCGGTGTATGATCAACAAGCAACATGAAAAGACTCCATATGAGTTATGGAAGGGACGTAAGCCGAATGTTTCATACTTTCATGTATTTGGTTCAAAATGTTTCATTCATAACAATGGTTCCCAAAGCCTAAAGACATTTGATCCTAAAGCAGATGAAGGAATCTTTCTAGGTTACGCCAAAAATGGAAAGAGCTTTCGCATCTTAAATAAGATCAAATCGAAGGTTGAAGAATCCATTCATGTTGTGTTTGATGATGCTAACCAAGAACCGAGTAAGGTTAATATTAATGATGCAGGAATTGAAGATTTATCTCAACAAGCGTCACAAATCAATCTGTGTGATGATAGTGATATTGATGAAGATAATGAAATCATTGTACCTAATCCTAAGACTACTCGTAAAGACATCAACGATGACATTGCAAGAAACGCTGATGATCATGAAGGGAATGTTCATCAAGAGCAAATTCAAACTATAAACACTGAAGCGCCTACGCAAGGAATTGGTCAAGCGCCTACACAGTTTAATCAAACGTTAGATCAATCTCTTAACTCGTTCCAACCAGACAGAAAATGGCTCAGAGACCATCCACCAGAACTAATTATTGGAGATATTGGAGCACCCGTTAGAACAAGAGCCGCTACAATAAATGAGGCCATGTTTGCAAGCTTCCTATCTCAAATGGAACCAAAGAAAGTGGATGAAGCGCTTAACGATCCAAGTTGGATAGAAGCCATGCAAGAAGAGCTAAACCAATTTGAAAGAAATGAGGTATGGACGCTAGTACCAAGACCAACCCACCAAGGGGTCATTGGAACTAGATGGGTCTATAGAAACAAAATGGATGAGAATGGGATTGTGATTAGAAACAAAGCCAGACTCGTAGCTCAGGGATACTGTCAAGAAGAGGGCATCGACTTTGATGAAACATACGCTCCAGTTGCCCGACTTGAAGCAATCCGCATGTTTCTAGCGTTTGCAGCATTTAACAAATTTACAGTGTATCAAATGGACGTAAAGAGTGCATTTCTGAATGGTAAACTCCAAGAAGAAGTATATGTGGAGCAACCACCAGGATTCATCAACAACCATGGGAAAAGCATGGTTTACAAATTGGACAAGGCACTCTATGGTCTTAAACAAGCACCACGAGCATGGTATGACACTCTTTCTATCTTCCTTATAGGTAAAGGCTTTTCAAAAGGCAGCGTTGACACAACGTTATTCAAAATTACCCATAATGGAGATATTCTCCTAGTTCAAATTTATGTTGATGATATTATATTTGGATCTACCAATAAGCGTCTATGTGAGAAATTTTCGAAAATGATGCAAGATCAATTTGAAATGAGCATGATGGGTGAATTAACTTTCTTCCTAGGATTACAAGTTAAACAACTCCCTAATGGCATATTCATAAACCAAACTAAATATACTAGAGATATGATCAAGAAATTTGGTATGGAAAATGCATCACCTTCAAAAATTCCAATGAGCCAAACGCTTAAGCTAGATAGAGACGATAATGGAAAGAAAATTGATATCACTAACTATAGAGGTATTATTGGATCACTTCTTTATCTTACAGCTAGTAGACCTGATATTATGTTCTCAGTATGCATGTGTGCACGATTTCAAGCTGATCCTAGAGAATCACACTTAATTGCTGCTAAAAGAATCCTTAAGTACCTAAAAGGCACACAAAATGTGGGCTTATGGTATCCTAGGGATTCTCCTTTTGAACTAATTGGTTATTCAGATGCAGATTTTGCAGGATGCAAAATAGATAGAAAAAGTACTAGTGGAACATGTCAATTTCTAGGTGATAGACTAATTTCATGGCATAGTAAGAAGCAACAGTCCATCGCTACTTCCACCGCTGAGGCTGAGTATGTAGCCGCTGGAAGCTGTTGTGCACAGATCCTTTGGATGAGGCAACAACTTAGAGATTATGGAATAATCCTAGATCCAACTCCTATCCATTGTGACAATCAAAGCGCCTTAGCAATGACTCAAAATCCAGTTCTTCACTCTAGAACCAAACACATTGACATTCGCTATCACTTTCTACGTGACCACGTTCAAAAGAAAGATATCTCCATGCACTTCATTGGTACAGAAAAGCAACTGGCAGATATCTTCACCAAAGCGCTTAACGAACAACGTTTTCTCACTTTAAGAAGTGAACTAGGTATGATTGATCTAAATGCTTAATCATTCGAAACATCATACTTTTGTTAGGCATGAAATTTAGGGGGAATTCACTGTATGTTATGAAATTTATGGGGAACCTACATAGGGGGAACCTTAAAAGAGCTAACTATACCTAAGTGAATATGACCAAAAATGTTTTCCCTTGCATCGGTCATACGCACTTAGCACCATACACTTAAAACCTTTTTGACGCTTATTACACAAATCTGTCTTAGCGTCTGCACTTCTTTCAAAATAAACTAAACGCTTAGCTTTATTCCCGGCTAAAGCAGTTAGTAAAAAGACCCTTTTAAAAGCAAGCGTACATTACCCTACGCTAAAACGAGAAAGTGGATTAGTCAATCAATGCAATTAATGCTGACTTGACATTCCTCACCCTTCGCTCAAGAAAACCCATGGGTACTCATCACGTTTTTCAAAGATGGTTCAGCACATGTACACGCGTCAGTACAATTACCATGTATCTTAGACGAATACAACCAGCGCTGAATATTTTAAACCAAAAGTAAAACACTACTACCAAGACATAATGATAAGTACTGGGAAACTGTGTCCTCATATACACCCTGAAAGGAATAATTCTATATGTTACAATGACCGCTAAAGCACAAAATGTTACTTGAAAGAGACTCTCAAGATTCTCAAGCGTCCACATAACACTAAATTGTTTCAAGCGTCATTCTGAATAGGTCCGGACGCTTTAACAAATTTTTGGCGGGCATTTGAATAGTGTTCAAAATTATGGTTCCCGAACAGTTTTCATAAAGAACGTATCCGCTTTTCATGGGCACACGTATCACTCTCAGTCTCTGTTTCAAACTTTTAATCGAACTTCAAAATAGTATATGTGGCAGTTACTAAAAGAAACCGTGCCTATTTAATCTAAATTCACGTCCACAGTTATATTTTAATGGCTGAGATTTATATTCCTCCACGTGTCAACATCTCAAACTTCAAACACACCGAACATTCAAATTGAAGTTTCTGCAGAACACAAACACTCTTATACTCTATTACATTCGTGCAAGAACAAGTCTCTCTCTTTTTCAAAAACAAAAAAATTTTCATTCGTAATCTCTGTCTACTGCTCACTAATGGCACCCAAGAAAGCTACTGCTGGAACCGCTGAAGTTGTTGTCAAGATCACTGAAGGCCTTATAGTTGATTGGAAGTTTCTCTATGAAAACCCCCAAATTGATTTAACGGAAATAATGGATTCTGTAGCAGAGGCTGGGCTTCAAAAATTTCTCACGAAATACTCGTATATGTTTCCTGAAGAACTAGGATTTTTCTGGAGAAATGCTCGACTGTCTGACGATGAGACTTCCATCACGTTGTTTGTTTCCTGTCTCCAAGAAGGAATCAAAGACGTTCACTCTCTCTGCGGCCTCTATTGCCCAGAATTTCTCTCTACCTAATGCTGGAGCCACTTTAGACACTATCACTGAAAACAAATTCAAGAAGTCTGGACTCAGATTAGCGCTTACGATGATGTTCCATACAAACCGTACTTTGAGAAGAAAGATATAGTGAACAGGTATCGAGTCTTGGCTGATTTCTGCAGTAAAAACATAGAATGCAGAGTGGGAACCTTCGACAAAATCAACCCAACCCAGTTCCAGATGATGACTGCCATCCTACTCAAGATAAAAATCAACTGGAGCGCCTATATATTCAGCAGGTTCAGAGACAGTCTACGCACTTCAAACAGACCTTATGGTCTAGTTTTAAGTGATCTAATTTTCCGAGCAGAGTGCACCTCTTCAGCAGGAGTCACCGTGGCCAAGCATAAGTTCTATGGGCCAAGAATCATCAATAATCTTTTCAATCCACCCAAAGTTGGAGGTGCTGCTAAGCCTCTCTCTGAGCGCCAAGTTGTCCGAGCAGCGTCAGATGAGGAGGCTGAGCGTCCAGATCAGGAGAAAGCCAAACGTAATGTGAAGCGTCCCACTGTCACAAAGAAACGGGCTCCTCGAAAGCCCAAGGCTCAACCTATCAAAAACGATGAAGATGACGAGGATTCTATACCCCTCATTAGTCGAAAGATCTGGAAAAGGTTCTCAAAAATATTGACTTTGAAGAACCTGCAGTTCCACAGACTCAAGCGTTCCCCGCCGAAGGTATAAATGTGAAGCGTATCTTCAAGAGACGTAAGCGTCCAACTGCTGCCATCTCTTCTGAGGCTACACAAAGAGATCAAGCCATAGCTGCTGTCCCGATATCATCCTTCGAAACACCAGTTGATGTCCATCTGGATGTTGATATGGCCCACATTGTGGCCATCGCACATGAAGCTGCCATCGAATCTACAAATCTCGAGCCTGATGAACCTGAAATCCCAAGGGCTCAACCATTGCTTGCATTACCTAGTACAACAGAGGCACGCTCAGAAGGTCAGAGCGATGCTAACGACGTTGTGATTCATCGACATTTCTTCAAGCTGGATCCCTTAAAGACTATCGATCACTCAGTCGATTATTTGCCTCCAGCGCCCGCAGAGACCTTCATACCTGCAGGATACAATGAAGAAAGTCTTATCAATGCCGAAAATGATATCGCCAAGCTCATAAAGTTTGATCTGGCTGTACGCAACACTCTCTTCAACACCACCTCAACCCCAGCTGATGAAGCTTACTACACAGCTCTTGAACTCGGGAAGACTCCCAAACACATCCCGGCTTCCGTAACTCTCCAAGCACAGCGGGAAGGAGGCAAGACTCCTAGAGCTGATGTTGACTTAGCTTATTATCTGGACTGTGGGACAAGCAAACCCACTGGCTTCGCTCTCAGAGACTACAACATCAGAGTCTATGAGCGTCAGGATAAGCTTCTGAACCCAACGGAAGAGCTACTAAACAGAGAAGGCTATTCTCACTCTCTAACACTGGTCAAAGGCAAGGAAAACAAGCGCTCAGCTAATCCTCTCCTCCTGTGGAAGAATAAAGGAGTACATGCCGGTGAGCGTCCACCATCCCTTACCGAGATGATTCAACTTGAAACCGATGCATATTTTGACTGCGTCTGGAACGCTAACTACCAACCCGACAGGTATCGTTTTGAATCCATCTGTGATATTCATCACCAAGGGTTTCGTGCTATACTTAATGCAGGAACTGAGTATTGTATGACTGAGATAAGATGGGCTGAAGCTTACATGGGTGACCCGTATAAATTTGAAGACTTGGTTAGTGCTCCCCATCTGTTCAGAATCGGGATGCATGATAAAAAGACCAAATTTGCACGCTACATGCTAACGCAGCGCCAACATCGACTTGGACCCGTTCTGAAGCTGCCTCTGATCCGCCATCAACCTGAACACCGCTTAAGACAAGCGTTGCACAAACTGGCCAACTCTTCTCTACGCTTTGATGATCAAGCGTCCACCAGCGGTTCTTCTCCCCTGTCCTGTCTGAACTGCACCCCTAGCCACTGTGAAGACAACTTTTCTCTCATGATGGCAATTATGCCTCCAGTCTCTCTATTCGACAAAATCTTCACAGACAATCTGCGACAATGGGATGGCTCTCGGATCAATCCTTTCAGAGGATATCCACTTCTTCCGTCTATTCGACAAGAAGTCTTCAGTCACTATGATTTTGTTTTATCGCTGCTAGAAAGATCTCAAGCGCTTGCTTCAGCCATCTACCCATACTTGGAAGAGTATTACCGGCTCCACGTTCCCGATTCTCGGAAACCGAAGACTCTCCCAACAGATCGGCTAATTGGCTTCTCACAACACTATTGCCCAGATGCCCTATTCTCCATCTGCTAAGCGCCCTCCAAAATCTTTCCCACTCATGTGCTGGATATCCTCGGGCCAATGTATATCAGGGCCCTGGATAGTCCTATCAGAACGTTCATTCAAGGTACTTATCTCCCCACTCTACATTTGAATGAACTTCTACAGACTGCTACGTATCCATATGCAGATGAGCCGTTTGCCAGCTTGGACTTTCGGTTTACGGACTTTAGCCGTATAGAATCAGAATTTACTGCAGCACCAGCTGACACGTTACCTGCTCCTGAGCGCTTATTAGAATTACCTCAAGCGCCTCATTCCCCCAGTCCAACTGAATCCGACTCTACTGCATCCACCGAGTCCAACACTGCTCCAGAGCTTCGAGGAACAGTATTTGATCCTACTAATCAAGTACCTATTGAATCTCTCAAACACACATCTCGTTTTAAGCCTCAAGTCCGCACTGCACTTCCCAACGCTCAACCGTCCATGACTGAATGCCTCACTCAAATACAGCAACTATCTACAGCTACTCAGGCAAGTCATGTGGCTTTAACCAATGATCTACAAGACCGGTTCACGGCTCTCGAGACCTCTCTCACAGACGCTAATCAAGCTCAACTCCTGGTCATGAAAGAACATTTCGACCAGCGTCTAACCACTCTTGAGGCCTCTGTCGCTCAGATTGCTGCTCAAGTCAGTCTTCTTACTCAGCATTTCATACAGACTGATGATGGCAATAAGGGGGAAAAGAAGGGAGAAAAGAGGAAATCGTCAACATCTAAAGATCAAGTTCCTCCTCCACCATCCAAGCGTCAACACATTGATACTTCTCTCACACTGAGTGCAGAACCAAGGTATCCCTATCCCTCTTGGGTAACCACATCGGTTGAAGCGTCCAATAAGAAAGAAACTCCCAGAGTGCTCTATCCAACTCTTCCATTGCCTTCAAGAGCACTGCTTGAACAGTTTGACATTCCTCTTCTCAGAGCATCAATTCCAGAACCATCTGATCCAGCAGTATTAGCCTTAGAAAGAAAAATGTCTGACTTCGACCAAACCTTCAGAATTTGCCTACGATACATAGGCATCAGTCCAGAGGAATGGGATAAACACTTCATTGCCTTTAAGGCACGACAAGTTCAAGAAAACAAGCACATAATCAGTAAAGATCATGCTGCAATGATGACGTTAGAAGATCAGATAACTGAAGCAATCCGTGCTGAAATGACTAAGAGATACAAGATCAAGCCACGATCTTGATTTTTACTTGTGCCTCTCTCTTTTTAGTTGTAAAATGCCTGTACTGTGAAATATATATATAAAATGCATTTTACAGCTGAAACATCTCGTTAAAGCTCAAACTAACTTACTAACTTACGCTAACCTTCAGGTATCTAACGCTTGAACTAAATAAGTATTGCCATCATCAAAAAGGGGGAAATTGTTAGGAATTTCATATTAGATGTTTTGATGATGACAAATAGGACTTTCTGTTAGACTCCGAAAAGTGTAAAAGCTTTCATAGAATGTTATGTATAAGTACCTGAAAGCTTATTTATCTTAGGCTTATAGTATTTATCTTTGTAGAATTCCTTAGACTAAGTATGTGACACTAAAACACTTAGGAAAATTCTGGGTGAGTCTACCAAGTGATGAAGGTGAAGATCAAGCGTCTAAAGCTACAATGGATAAAGATATCTTGAAGCGTCCGTCAAACGCTTTAGGGATTATCCCAGTGCTCAAACTACGAATGGATAACTCAGGCCGAATACTCAACATCAAGTGAAATGACGGAATTCTCAGTGAGACCATCAAGACAAGATTGAAGAGTAAGCGTCTGAAATAAAGAAAAGAAAGTCAGGATCAGTCCAAGCGTCTGTCCAATACACGAGAATAACTATTCTCTTCAGCAAGCGTCCAAAAAGGTTAAACCAACACAACCTACAAAGAACGTAACCTGAAAAGAATTCAAACCCAAAACCATCCAAAGACTTAAAAAATGCATGAATCAAACGGACGAATTATTTCCAACGGAAATAAGACAAGATGCATTAAAAGTCGGATAAGTGCTATTAAAATATAAGCACTATAACTTATGGGCAAGCCATATCTTTGACCTAGACTGTCAGATTTATGAAACCAAGACCATGCCTAACCAATTAAATATACCCAAAGTTAGAAATGTCTGAACTCAAGGAATGTTTAGGGAAACGAGACTCCAACCGTGTCAAACGGACAAAAACCACCAATACCTTATAAATAGCTCTTTCAACAAACAAGTAAACCGAGACACACAAAAAAAATACCTACCTTGTTGAAAGAAAAGCTTACTAAAAATCATAGCCAAATATCCATATAAGCTTTTCACAAATATTCCAGAGACAGTCACCCATATCTCAAATCCTTTTTAAGAAGAACCTATACTACCATTGAGATATCCCCAAGTTGTTTGAACTTTCCAAAACAAACAAACCCGTGACCAAAACCATCAACACCTTTCATCTGAGTGAGAAAGCTGGTTGACTTGCAAGTAATATTTTTGTGTAAAAGAAGCTTGTTGAAGTTGATCTCTATTGGAGCTGAAATCTGTGTGACCAAGGAGTTCCGAGATCAAGAGTAACTTGCACCATTTCTGAGTGAAAGAAGCAAGGGGATAGAAGATCTTTAGTGGAGCTGAAATCTGTGTGACCAAGGAGTTCCAAGATCATATCCAATCTCCCTCTATCTTGTAGAAGTCTCTGTGTGACTCTTCGATAATCATCATAGTGGAAAAACCTCCCTGATAAAAGGAAAAGAAGGACGTAGCTGGGATTACATCACCCAGTGAACCTTACAAATATCTTGTGTCATTTACCTCTTTAAGCATTCATTGTTTTACTGCTTTACTATTCATACTGCATACATTCTGATAAAGTCTTAAAACAACTAAGCGACTACTTTCGATTAATTAACTGAACGCTAAGCTATAAAATACTTCCGCTGTGCTAACTCTGATTTAGTGACTAAACTCTGCCCTACTTTGGTAAGCGTTGAAATCACCGAGTCTAAGTTAACGTTTCTCAAGCGTCACATCCAGCGCTTAAACTTGTCAAGCGTTCAAATACTTCAAAGTGATACGAATTTTTAAGAAGTCGAAAAAGACTTCAGGGTCTATTCAACCCCCCCCCCCCCTCTTCTAGACCCTTTCGTATACCACTTGGGACCAACAAAGCCTTTATATATATATAATCTAAAAATAGGGAGAAGAGAGAGGAGACAATGGCGGACCAAGGTAAGAGGAGGGAGTGGCAGCAACGGCGGAGGTTCAAGGAGGAGGAGGGATAGGCGGTCGAGCGACTCACAATGGTGGCTGAGAAAATTGAGTGGAGGGGTGGAGGAATTGATGGAACAAGTATATATATATATATGGAGAATGATGTCGGCACTCCACAAATTCCTACAGGAGCTCCAAGTTTAATTTTATTGCCAAAATATAAAAACAATGCCCATAAAGTATAAAAACATTATAAACTTCAAAATTAAATTCCAAAAGTATTTTTTTATACAATCAAAACAAGTTATTATATTTTAGTATTTTATTACATATCAGATATTAAATATAAATATAAAAATCAAATAGTTTTATATATTTATATGGAATGCAGCTTGTCAATGAAAACTTTAGACCATCATCAACAATAATAACATAGTAACATATGCCAAATTAGAAATTACAAAAAATCGAACTTTAAATGAATTTGTTTTTCATTTTTGCCGCATATTAACACCAAACTATCAATTTTATATAGTTTATTATAGTAGTAAATCAAGATTTACGCATAAATAAGTACAACCCAGATAAACCTAATCCCTATTAAAAACGTAATAGCAATAATAATAATAATAATAATAACAACAACAACAACAACAACAACAACAACAACAACAACAATAGTGATGATGATGATGATGATGTTAGAAGTAGCTAATAATTTCTTCAGTTGCATACAAGGTCTTAAATTTCGCCCATAACATCAAAATTTTGGGTTTTTGGGGGTCCCGAAGCAAAATCAAATTTTCGATCCAATTTGCAGAATATCTTCCGAAATTTAGACCGAAAGCCGAAATGTCTCGAAATTTTTGTCGAAACTCGAAATTTTCCAAAATTTAAAATAATATTTGCTAAATATCTATCGAAATTTTGACAGAAACCCGAAATTTTCGAAAATTTTCATCGAAAACCGAAATTTCCCAAAATTTAAAATAATATTTATTTTTTAAAATATTTTATAGCTAAAAATGAGGGTCAAATGATCATTCATATTAAAAGAAAAGATAATAAATGACCAATTATATAAACAAATAAGCAATAAATTTAAATACGAATCTGAAAGTGATATTAGGCAATAAATTAATAAAAATCCGGGTCTGAACACAAAAATTATTTAAATAAGATTTCATAAAAATCATCTAGAAGCTTGATGTGATTTTGAATAATGATTTTACTAAAATTGTGGTACACTTTATTTTAATGAAGTTCTTATGATATTATATTATTATTTTACTACCGTTATTTCATATTTTTCATAGCAAGTTTTAGTCATTCTATTCAACAAGATTCATTATGCATATACTGTACATGGAATATTATTAATGTAAAAAATGCATAATTATGATATTGAAAGTTATACAAAGTTTTATTATAAATTTTCACATATTTTTATGAATTTCCATGATTTCTTTAAAATCGAAACCAAAATTTTGAACATCCCTGAAATTTCTATCGAAATTTTCGTAAATTTACTACCCCGATATCAACACTGATACTGAAATTAATACCTTAGTTGTATATAAAGAGACAAATTATATATATATATATATATATATTATATATTAAAATGTCAAAATAATAATAATAATAGTAATAACAATAATAAAAAAATAAATTGTTCTTTACGTAATTCTTTTATGTTCTTAAACTGATATTATGCATTCTTTAAGCAATTCTTTGGATAAATTATTACCAAACATGAATTGATTAGTAAAAGGAACATTTATTTCTTTATTTGTTAGCAATTGACTTTTTGTTAATAAATGGGTACTATTGTCATTTGCATAGAGAGAGAAAGACAAGTGGAGCTCTTATAGTAATTTGTGGAGCTGCAATATCATTCCCATATATATATATATATATATATATAGGATCAAGATCTAATACATACCCTATCTAAGATAAGATATAAGACCCATTATACACCATTGGATCAATTAAATCCAGCAGTCCAAAAATAATCCAGAAACATGCGGCAAAATGGGTTCTAATTCGCTCAAGGGGTATAATTGTCAATTTTTTCATTACACAGCATCATCCTCCCAAAAATAACGGCATAAAATCTTCCCTGAAATCTCTCCATTTGAAACTGCGAAAATCTCACCTACAATCTCTCGATTTGTTACCAAAATTGACTCAAAGAAGTTATAGAATCCTATTAAACCTATAATTCCATCGATTATCACCACAAAAAAATTCTGAAACTCTAAAAAATTTCTGGAAATCGAGATTGCAAACCCTCTGAAAATAGTGATTTTTTCAATAGTGATTTGAACACATTATACATCATATTATATTACATTATACACTATCATATAAGCCATTATACAGTGAATACAATAGCTAATTAATCCATTATATAATAGTTAATAATCAAATATACAGTAAATATAAACAAGGTAAAGTACGAAAATAATGAAAATAAATAAAAATAAAAATCCGACTGAAAACGTAAAAACGCGAAAAAACCTATTAAAACGATGGAATTTGGGCCCGAAAGGGTGGTGCTCAGCATACTTATGGTAAGTATCTGAGTTATTTTTAAAACGACGTTTCCTACAAGATTGAAGTAGAGCTTGAGACCAAATTCCAAAAACAGTTTTTGCTATACCATTCTATAAAGTTGTGTATAAAATTCACAGTGTATAATGGTTTATGTTGTAGTGTATAATAATGAATCTAATCTATAATCTGTTATACCATTCTATATAGTTGTGTATAAAATTCACAGTGTCTAATGGTTAGTATTGTAGTGTATAATAATGAATCTAATCTATAATTTGTTATACTATTCTATAAAATAAAATTTATAAGTTGAATCCATAAAGAAGAAGATAACACTTGCTATAAGTTCCTGTGTTAATAATATGATTTTTGTATAATGCATATACATCATATATATTGATGTGTATTTTGATAAGTTACATATATGCACGCTTGCATAATATGCCTACACTTTTTTCAAAATTAATAGAAATTGCTGTCTTATACCACCAATGAATGCCTGATAGCTGTTCACCCATCAAAACACGTCAAATAAATTCTATTAGTGAAGAAAAACAATGGTTTGTGGGAGACTTCCAATGGTTTGTATTGTAGTATATAATAATAAATCTAATCTATAATTTATTATACCATTTTATATAGTTGCGTATAAAATTCACAGTGTATAATGGTTTGTATTATAGTGTATAATAGTTTGTATTGTAGTGTATAATAATGAATCTAATCTACAATCTGTTATACCATTCTATATAGTTGTGTATAAAAAAATACAGTGTATAATGGTTTATATTGTAGTGTATAATGGTTTGTATTGTAGTGTATAATGGTTTGTTATTGTAGTATATAATGGTCCGTTACAGAGAAATAAAGAGAAACTCATTTGTTCAAATTCACTCTATCTATTATATTAGATCAGTTGCTTAATGATGATTTGCAGACTCATAATTGATAACAGAAGAAGAATTCAGAAAAAATTGAATTGAAAACAGAAGAAGATGATGAATAGGGATTCGATTTCTACATATCCTTCAATCTTTACAGCCCCGATCTCGAATTTTACTGAAAAACAATCGATTCGATCATGAATTGAACGGGAAAAAAACAATATCTCGTATCAATTTTGTTGAAAAACAACCGATTTGATGATGAATTGAACGGGTAAAACGATATCTCGAATCAATTTTACTGAAAAACAATCGATTTGATGATGAATTGAATGGGTAAAAAAATATCTCTTATCAATTTTGCTGATATATGTGATTATGGAAAAAATATAATGAAATCGGTTATGGCTCGTAAAACTGGGGATTTGATTTGATACTGTGTATTAAATTGAATCTGTTAGTTATAATTTAATGACTAAAATGCCCTTTACATAATTAAAACAAATTATTAAATCAGTTAAATGTGTTAAATGTAGACCTTGAGATCAAATTGAATCAAAGGCGTAGATTGGGTCTTATATCTTACTTAATGGCAAGGGATGTATTTGATCCATATCCTATATATATATAAGGATTGTTTGGGGGGTTGTTTGGGTTTGGGCTTTGCCTGGGCTTAAGTTTTGATTTCGGTCTCGGCCGTGACTAGGCTTAATGTATAAGTCTGAGTTTTGATTTGGACATAGACTCAAACGTTTAGGAGTGATGAATGTCCGAGTTTTTTTTAATTTTTTTTCTTTATATTTTCCATAACTACTTTGTAAAATTTCTTTTTATATATAACCTTAGATATATATATATATATATATATATTTGTTTTCTTTCAAAATCTAGTAGTTGATTGATATTTTTTGGCAACTTACTAATTTAAATTTATTTACATTAAATTATCATATTGCTCCTAAACCGAAACTTAATGTGTTCATTTTTTGAAAAGTAACTGAATTGACATAAATCTAATTTAGTAATTTGCATTTCATTATCAAGATGTTAACAAGTCTTTACCAAATCGACTAAATTAAAAGTTACAATTATATCCTCTTTAAAACGGCGAGATCCCATACGGATAATCTTTCAATTTCGTAATTTTAATCTTTCAAAACCAGGTCTTCCACAAGAGATCCCATTCACCTTTAGAGATCAGCATATATATTCAATGATCGGTGAAATGCGTAATTAGCTTATCCTCATTACTCCTATAGCCTAAAGGGAACAGATTCTTGTCCTCTTCCCAAAAAGCGCACAGAGAGCATCTGAGAAATACGTTCGTTTTGCTTGCTTCTACAAATCCACACATGCATTACGGCTTTGCAAACCATCCAATTTGCAGAATCACCAGCATACGAGAATTTAACGCATCCGAGTATAGATCGCATAATCTTGGTCCAACTGATGACCAATAAGCAATTGGCACAATGTATAGCCAACTCAAACTACAACCAACTACCATACGTAAATCTTGAAATGGCAAGACCACATACGGATAATTCTAGGATGAAGCGGAGCAACAATCCCAACTCATCCATTATCATTCGACGATGGGAGGGATAGGTGGCGCAAAGCACCCACTCCCTTCAAATTGAATGGTAATTAGTGAATTACCAAAAAAAGAAAGAAAAAATAAAGAAAGATGGTAATTAGTGGACCTTGAGTGTTGCTCCTAGTCCACTATAAAATCATCCCCTTGTTCACAACTACAGTCTACTAAAGAATCACCCCTGATCACCTCTCGGTGCACTATAAAATAACCCTAATCACATACATCGCAACCCTCACTAACATCAATGAATGTGCACCAAGTTTCCGAAACAATATAACTAGGGTCCTTCACCCATTTACATACGCATTTTCCAGACATGCCATGTAAATGCACATGTAAGAGATCCAAGAGTGAGCAATTAAACAGCAGTGACCTCTGCAAAGCTTAAAAAAACAGAAAAATTACAATGCAAGAAAAAAGCTTTGCATTGACCACTTTCTCCTATCTAAAAATGTAGTGACAAAGCAAATTGTGAAACCAATCCTAGAAAAATAAAGAACCAAGTAAGTCAGTATATTGATACAGAAAGTGCCAATCCACGACATAATTAGCACCATCACTCAAAAAAATTCCAGCATATTCAGAGACTTGAGTATAACAAATGCACAATCTTCAAAGAGAAAAGAAAAAAAGAAGATCCAAGATGCAAATGTAATAATATCTAATTAGAGTAATATAATTACCAGCAAGCGAACCGCATAATAATAGTAATAATAATAATAATACTAATAATATAAGGTGACATCTCAGGACAGACAATAAGAACATCTGAAAGATTACAAAATAAAAAACAAATAAGATTCAATCACTCATTAATCATCATCAGCAGTAGCAACAGACTCAGTTTTCTCACTCTGCGGCGGCGCGGTGGAACCAACGTCCTCCTCCTCCTCCTCCGGCTTAATCGGCGCTGCATCACCACTCACCGGCGTCGTCGTCTCGGGAGCAGCCGTGGATTCAGCAGATCTAGCCTTCACTGTGTCCAACATTCTCTTACTAATTTCCTTGGAATAAATTTGTAAAATCTCGATCCCATCGTCATCGGTGGTGGCGGCATTTCCGGCAGCCTGGAACGCCTCCTCTTCGATGCTCTTGGCAGCATCAACAGCTTCCTCGCGAGAAACGGTACCGTATCGTTTGGAGAGAATGGAAGGGGATGAGAGGGTTTCAATGAGGCGGTTCCTGACAGCTTCGCGCGTACGTTCGGTTGGTGGCCAAACGCTGAAAGAAACATTGGAGTACTTTGTGGTGTCGGATTGCTGTGGTGATTGTTCTGTTTCAGCCATGGCGGCGGCGGTCGCGGAGACGGGGGTTTGAAGATCTAGGGTTTGGCGATTTTGATTTGGGGATTCTGTGCTGCTATCTGACATTCTCTCTAAACCTTTTATTTATCAACTTCCTTATTAAATCTAAAGGTAAAGGGTATTATATATTATTTTAACGTAGAGTAAAAACAAAGATCAAAAGTGTACAATATTATTATGTTAAATTGTGCGTCTGAAAATGGACAGTGATGTAGATGACATGTAAGGGCCTGCCTGGCATAAATTTAGTCCCAAGGAAATGACTATCCAACTTTTGATGGTTGAGAGTTTTAGGGGACTTTTTAAAAAAATAATATTATTTTAAATAAAATTTATATTCATAATACATAAATAAAACAATTTTCGAAAATGGCGCACTACGCCATTGTTAATGGCGGATTCATAGTAATGGCGGAGCCTGACACGTTTTGTCAATTTGGTCAGGATCCGCCATTACTAATGGCGGATCCTGACCCATTTTTGTCTTTTTTTTCTGTTTATCGCAGGCAAATTTTTTTTTAAAAAAATATATGTCAGGATCCGCCATTAATATATTAAAAAAAAAAAAATTCTTTGCCGAAAGTCTCTCTCTTTCCTCTTTTTTCTTTTCTCTTCTCTTCCCCTCTTCTCTCTTCTTCTTCCTCACCGAAAAAACCCATTGCAATTCTTCTTCATCAACTCTCATCTCATCTCCTCCCTCACCTACACCATCTCTTTTCATTTCACGCAAAACAAATTAACTTTTATACTGATCGTCTTCATTTCTCCTCCTTTTTCTAATTAAAGGTAAATATCTATTTTAATTTAATTTATAGTTTTATCCTTATAAATTTTTAGATATAATTTTTTTAGTTTGTTGTTGAGAATTTGTGATTGTTATTTAATTTAGTAATTATCTCTAAAATTATTTTTGAATTTTAGGGGAGAAGTTAGGATTTTAGGAATTATTGGTTAATTGTAGTATAGAATGTCCAATTTTAGGCTTTATGTTTCAATTTTAGGCTTTATGTTTCAATTATAGGGTTTATGTTTCAATTTTAGGATAGAATTTCGGATTTTATGGTAGAATTTTAAATTTTAAGGTATTATTTTCGAATTTTTGTAGTAGAATTTAGGAATTTTAGAAATTTTTGTAAATATTATATGTAAACATTTTTAGGTATTTGAACTGTTGTTATGTGTATATAATATAAATTAGTATTTAGTGTTAATTTTTGAACCTACATATATATGTAGACATTATATGTTTAGGTATGTAAAAATACTAAAAATTGGATTAATATCTAAACATTATATTTAGATATTTAGTTTTAATGATTGAACTTTGATATAATTTTAGACAAATTTGTAAGTATTGCTTCGATTTTTTGGTATAACATTTAGCTAATAGGCTAAATTGTTATGTTTAATTTGTTAAGTGTTGATTAATTTAGTCAAATTTTAGTGTTGATTATTGAACTTTGATACGATAGAATTTGGGTATAAATTTGAGTTTTTAGTGTTTAGAATAATGGATAATAATCTAATTAATGCATTATATTCTAATTGTACTTGCTATACTTTATAAATGCAGGATGGCAAATTTAGACAATCGTGATGTATATGGGCTTGTAGATCCTAGTGTGTTGACGGATCAGACAAGCCACAAGTCTGAGTTAGTATTTTTAGGGGGTGATACAGCAATGCGAACCAGACGAGTAGATGGTCATTATTTTAAACTGGTGAAATCCGCTGATTTTATTCCACCACATCGTCGAGTATTGCAAAAACTCCATCAAATGGGGTTTTATCGCTTTCATTTGTTAACCATGTGGGCAACTTAGATGTGATATGGGACTTATGACTGCACTGATTGAGAGGTGGCGCCCGGAGACAAACACGTTTCACCTCAGAAGTGGAGAGGCTACTGTTACTCTCCAAGACATAGCTATACTATGGGGTGTACCAGTCGATGGTAGGGCAGTAGTTATTCATCACGTGTTTAATGGGTTTAGGGATTATGCAGCCCTAGTTCATCGTCTCTTAGGTTTCGAAATTGGACGGAATGATTTTAAAGCAACGGGTATGGGACTAAAAATGAAAAAAATATGTGAATACCTAAAATCGGCTGAGGCAATAATCACAGACGAGTCCCCCGAGCATATGGTTGATCAAATAGCACGATGTTGGGCTTTTGCATTGCTTGGAGTCATGTTACCCGACAGTAGCGGGGAAGTGATTTCAATTTTGTGGTTAAAATTTTTTGAAAATATTGATGAGGTAAACTCCTATAGTTGGGGGAGTGGTGTGTTGGCGTTTTTGTACCGTCAGCTACATCATGGATCCCTAAGGACTCACAAAGAAGTGTGTGGTCCAATGACATTGTTACAGGTATAATGTATTATTTTTTTATTTTTATATCTTTCTCTAAGATATTCAATGTTCAATAAATTAATGTATTTATGTTTAACAGTTATGGGCATGATCACGAATAATGGTTGTGAGGCCATCTACGATTCCACATTTGATGGCAGAAATTGATGTTAATAATATTGCACAAGCTCCTTATGGAAAACGGTAATTTATCTAACTAGAATTTTTTATTTAGAAACAACTATTTTTTTTATTATTTGCGTTATTGATGTTGTAGGTGGTATCGACCCGTGAGTAATCCTCGCACAACGACAGGCTGTTTATTGGCAGCTAGAGAAGTATTAGATCAGATGACCTATCATCATGTGAGTAAAAGTTTATCTCCAGGTCATTATATCATCGAAGTTCTATAATGCTCTCCTATTAAAAATACTGTTGTTCAATTTTCTTATTTCAGTTTGTATGGGACTTATACAACTTTGATGATCCCGACATTGCTGAATTGCCACCTGAGTGTTTTGCCCCTAGTGTGTGGAGAGCATCAGTTCCAATGGTATTCCTCAACATTGTGGAGTATCATCGTCCTGAGCGAGTTCTTCAACAGTTTGGATTGCGACAAGGAATTCCACAACATCCGAGTACACACCCACGATTCGAAAGGATTGACTGTGCTGGGAGGGATAACGAGGATTGGTCCATTTTCAATAGGATCTTCATCGATCAATGGAATGAACGATTACATCATGTTGTGGTAGGGGACTTGGGTGGAGGCACAACAGAGGATTACTCTGACTGGTATGATAGGATCACACGTCGCTTTATTTCAAAGGAGTTGGATAGATTGAATGTCGGCTTTATGTTTGCATACAACAACATAAGTTGTCGGGTTACTGATTACCACCATAAACTCTCGTTTTTGATGTGTTATGTGGTAGTCTTTCACCGCTCTTTGCAAGCTTTCTTTGTTATCAAATGCCAATCCCAAACCAAGATTACCTATCCGATAATCATAAGTCATATCCCTTGCTTCATTTGGCCGATCTAATGAGTCTCTTTGTAATTCTTCATAAGATGTGGAGTAGAATGGGAGCACATGATGAAGTCGTGGTTGATTCCCTGTTCGAGGAACATCTTTCTCATAAGTCGGTTCGTTGTGGAGTTCTTCATTGAAGTCCGCGTCTGAATGCCTATCAAGCGAATTTCGACAAGCACTGTCGTTATCATCATCAAACTGATCGTTTTGAGGTGGTATCGAACTACTCGCCCCTCCGTGATGAGAAAAATGAGTGTTGTAGTTGGCTTCCTCAAAATGCCCAAACTCATGATGACTGTGTGTAGATAGACCTACATGTAACAAAATTAAAATGAAATTAAGATTTGTCATAATACATGTTGATAGAATGCAATGATAAAGAGTACGATAAAATAGGATACTAAAATTATGCAAACATGTAGACCATCCATTATTACCTTCATCTACATCCGGATTTGAATAACGCCCTAGACCATGAGTCGCCAAATGGAAATTTGGTACACTTTCAACACCTCCAAACACATTACCCGATGTAGAACATCCTAAAAATGCAATCATAATAAACAAACTATAAGAAAAGGATACTAATAAAATTTCTTATCAAAAATTTACACAATTATAACATTTATTAAAAAATATGATGATACAAAGTAAATATAAAAATAAAATTACCTGCATACACGTCTTGATTCGGATAACTACCAATATTTAAATCCGGTAATATTGGTTGTGTACAAAATGATAAGGATTGGTTTGGCTGATACGACGTCACTTGTGTTAACAGCGATGTGAATCGACCCTGAGATTGTATTGGCTACCATTGTACTAACACCAGTATAAGGATCCAAGAAAATAATTAAATCATCGTCGTTTTTGACCTCCATTGCTCTCTGCCTAAGCAAATTTCTATCTTCAAATGAGTACTTCGAAGATACTTTCAACGAGAATTGATTCGGATTAATTCCTGTACTCGCATATATCTTATTCAACAATTCAACAAATTTGATCGAGCGGGGTATTCTCATGTAAGTTGTTGCTGGAATGCTATAACTCAGCATATAGTTGGAATCTTCAATTATTTGTCCATCCAAAAATATACAAACATCAACTAAATTTTGCCTCGACATTTCTGCAAAATATAAATTATCAATTCAAACTTTTAAAACACAAAATATATTCAGACACATTTAAAAAGCCTAAAAATATCCTTCATAAACACTAAATTTGATATTACACCTTCATCATCATACCTAAAAATTATAAATTGTACCTAAAACATTATATCAAAGTTCAAACCCTAAAAACACCTACATTCGAAATTGGGGTCCAAAATTATACAAAATATCAAAGTCTAAGTACAAAATAAAAACTATAACATTAAATCAAAATTCATAACCTAAACACTAAATTCGATATTATACTCAAAATGATTACACCTAATATTAGAATACAATAACAATATAACCATAAACTTAAAGACTAACATTTAAACTAATTTAGGTCATAATTTGATTCAAAATTAAAATTGAAAACTAGGGTTTAAATTCACACAAATTATAAATATTTAAACCATAAACTCTAAATTAAAATAATTAACTAACTCAAAAATATAGTCAATGAAATAATAACATAGAATAAAAAAATTACCTTAGGGATAAAATGCTAAATCAGAGGCATATTGGTGGGTGAAGCCTCGGAGAGATGGAGCAGAGTGGGGAGAATGAGGGAGAAAGAATAAGAGAGAAAGAAGAAGAGAAGGAGAAAAAAAGGGGGGGGGGGATATCGGACTGGATACGCCATTAATAATGACGTATCTTCACATATATTATTTTGACAGCAATTAACAAAAAAAAATGGGTCAGGATCCGCCATTAGTAATGGCGGATACGGATCCTCACATACAAAAAAAAAAAAAGGTCAGGATCCGCCATTAGTAATGGCGGATCCTGACCGAGTTGGCCAAATTGTCAGGCTCCGCCTTTACTAATGGCGGATCCACATGGATCCGCCATTACTAATGGCGTAGTGTGCCATTTCCGAAAGTTGTTTTATTTGTGTATTATTTTTATAAATTTTATTTAAAACAACATTATTTTTTTTAAAAGTCCGTTTGTTAGGTACCTGAATATTTTGGGTAGCTATTGGGAAGCGAAAATCGTTACCCAAAACCCGATAGACCCGAACACTATAGCCCCAATCGTCGATACCCACCCTTAGGTGAGACCAATTTTTTTTTTTAAACTTTTATATTGACAATTAATTTTCTTAGATTTTCTTTAGAAACGTACGGAGAATTTTAATTGTAATTTTAGAATGAACCTAAATTCAAGCGTGCCCCCGCCCCCGACCCCAAACCTGGCCATGTAACATCGACCTAGATTAAACTTTTTCCACCACACCATGCCACTTTTTTAATTCATTTGGTAAGTTATTATAGTTGAAAATGATTATATATATATATATATTATGATATTGATATAAAAAATAGTAGTGTCATTAATATGAGTTAATAGTATTTTGGGAAAGTTAGTTGGACGTGAAGCGAGAGTGATCAATGGAAATTTGACCTCAAATCTTGTTGCATTTGAAGGCAATGCTCTAAAGTTATTACATTAACCACCAGTCACAGATAAGGAGCTAATTCACCGTAGCACCAGTCCGCTACAAACTCAAAGCGTAAGCAATTGGTTCGAATTAACATATTTATACTACATTATATATATATATACTGTCTTGAGATGGAGACTTTCCTTTAGCACCTCCTCCATCTATCAATCCTTAATGTAGACAAGTCCCTTTTGACTATTGAATAGCTATAGAGTTTTAAAGTAGACAAATCATTCAATATATATACCTTCATAGTTGGGTAGATGATAATCTCCTCAACATAGATGGATCGCCTTGATTTTGAATATTGCAGATGTCTTTTTCCTCGTACATGAATCCCGTTAGCATATCCCATATTTGGTTTTAACCATGGAGTATCAAATTTATCTTGCAGTAGACCTCTCACTATTTGTATGACCCCTCCCAATTTGGGTCTATATTTCTAGAAACTTGTACCTTTTTAAGGACCAAGTTCCCCACTTGGAATGCCCTTCCTCAAATTCGGTGGTTGTAATATCTGGTGACCCTTATACTTAGTTCTGGTATCAACTATGTTCAATGCTAGGTGTCGACTGCGGTGTTTTTTTGACATGATGGCCGCCTCTGAACTATATACTGGGAGGCTAAAGGGGCTTTCTAGCGCTAGTAAAGGAAGTGGTCTGAAAGGCGTGGAAGACATTTTCCACTGTAATTGCACACCATTGTCCGTGATGACAATCCACTGGACAGCAAAAGTGCAAATATTGGTGAAATGCCAAATTAGCTTATTCTCATTAGTACTACTATCGCCTATGCGGAATGCATTCTTGTCTGAGAAATGCATTTTGCTTGCTTTTCCTGTTGTTTCACACTTGCTGGCTTTGAAAATTGCAACCATCCATTTTGCAAAATCACTCACCAGCATATGGGACATAACTTGCACCAACCAATAACAATATATACAATGCGTACGTAGCCAACTGAAACTACAAAACAATCAACCACCATAAGTAACTCTAACTGTTTTGAGTACCCGGGGGATCACTCACGGATAACTCTTAAATGATCCATTCAATTCAAATGCAACAAACATGCAAATTGATATACCTCCTATTGGTAAAAGGCCTCGTCACTTTGTATATACAGTCGTACTGTATGACGGAAAGCCGTTCGTGCAGATCTACTATACGAGTTACTGATGTAAATTTACATAAAGGTCCTTGTCAACACATTAATTGCAAAACACTACAAGATCCGCGTGTTTTGTCCAACCCGAGTTGGGTCGACCCAGGACCCGACCCTACGAGGTGCAATCCTGACCGTTCTTCCAAGACACGTGGCATCATCTGGACTAAAGCCCCAGCTAGCAGAGTTGTACTTGTCCAGCATGTAAACACTATAAATACCCGCATTTATTGAGAATAGGGACAGGAATCTAAGCATATACTACATTCGTTAGTCTAGTCGTATATTCGTTATTAAGGCCAAGACTTGACAGTACGATCTCTTCACATATAAATTTGGATTAATTCGTGTATGACCTAAAGAACAATAGGTGAATTATACTCAACATTGGAACTACGTTAAACTTGATCCCCAAGAGGTATGTAGGCAGCTCGGTACTCCGAGTGCAATCTATAATCTTCATTTGTCTGTATTTAGTTTGTTTACGAAGTCATCCTGACTGAGTAAAGGTAGGGTTAATTTCCAACCTAGATCAGTTGGCGTCGTCTGTGGGAAATTACTGAAGAGTCGCTGGGTCTGAATTTTGAAGATATGGCGTTGGGAAATGAGAAGCATGCTCGAATCGAGGGGTCATCTTCTGATGTATGGGTGGCCTCGCCATGAGGAGAACTGGAATGAACAAGTGAAGGGAGAATAAGCATGACAAAGAGGGAGCTAGACAAATTGGTGCAGGAGCGTATTGATGAGGCATTGAGGAGGTTCATGGAAACGGCACCCGCCACTCCAAATGTTCAGCAGGGGCATCAGGCTCCACTGGCTCCAAAGAGACTATTTCTTACTCCGGAAGGAAACAAAAGGGATGAGATTGTTGGAGGAGATCAATCTGAAGAGGAAGTGGAGAGTCAAGTGGGAGCACGGTCAGAAGTTCGTAGGGAAAAACAACCAGTAAGAGATGATAGGGAAAAGTCGGCATTGTCGAGAGCCGAGATTGATGACATGTATGAGAGGTTGGGTAAGGTCAGTCAAAGAATGGAGCCACCGAGGAACGACTTAGTACCAGTGTCAGCATTGATGGCAAAACATACGCCATTTTCGGAGGAAATCTTAAGAGAGGCTCCGCCTAAATCGTCCAAAATGCCGAATTTGCTGACATTTGATGGTACAGGTGACACCAAACCACATATAACTTCATTTGAAATGCTTATGACTTTGTACTATCAGACGGATGCAGTGAATACAAAAATGTTTATGACGACTCTGCTAGGGCGAGCGCAAGACTGGTTCACAAGTCAGGGGCTAGGAACAATTACATCGTATACGTAGTTGGTTTACAAGTTTGAGAATCATTTTGTGAGCAACAAGAAGGCAAAAAAATGGGTCTCGACAATGTTAAATTTCAAACAGGGCCCGACAGAGAGCTTGCAAGACTTTGTGCATCATTTTAATCAAGAAATTCTTGAAATTCCCGAGTTAACGCATGCCTTTCCGGTAACTTTTCTCTTGTTGGCGGTGAGGAAAGGACCTATCGCATCGGGGCTTGCCCGCCATACTCCACGAGATAAAGAGAAGTTAATGCAGATACAAGAACAATCACTACTACAAAAATAAACTATTACAGCGCAATTATTACAGCGGTTTTGAAAAAACCGCTGAACGGAGGCCCCTATTACAGCGGTTCTTTAGTGAACCGCTGTAATAGGTCGAAACTATTACAGCGGTTCACTAAAGAACCGCTGTAATAGGTCAAAATATTTAAAAAAAATTCCCCCCCAATTTTTCCCGCCCAAAATTTTCCGGACCTTAAAAAAAAAAAAAGACCTATTACAGCGGTTCTTCAAAAAACCGCTGTAATAGGTCAAAGTATTTTAAAAAAATTTCCTCCCATTTTTCCCGCCCAAAATTTTCCGGACCTATTACAGCGGTTCTGAGAAGAACCGCTATAATAGGCTTTGACCGAAAATAAAAATCCTCTTTATATCTCTCACTCCTCTTTCTCTTCTTCATTTGAAATTTCATCTTCTTCATTTCCTCTTTATCTCTCACTCCTCTCTCTCTCTCTCTCACTAGCGCCGCCGACACTACCACCTCCATCAACGCCGCCGACACCACCTATATGTATGGGTGTATGTATATTTGTGTATGTGTGGGTATATTTATTTTGTGTATATGTGGGTGTATATGTATATTTGTGTGTGTGTGGGTGTATGTATATTTTTGTATTTATGAAAATATTTTTCGGTTGAAATGTTGATGTATCGGAATGACATGAAATTCGTACGATCATAAAGAAATGGTATTCTAAACAAAACGCATGAATTTGTCAAGCAATCTCGGGATTTTAGCCATTTGAGATCGTTTAAGGCCTCAAATTTGCGTTTTTTTTTACGAAAATAGGGTATTTTTATAATAAAATGCAAATTGGAGGCCTTAAACGATTTCAGATGGCTAAAATCCCGAGAGCGCAAGTAAAAACTTGCGTTTTGTTCGGAATGCCGTTTCGCTATGACCGTGCAAATTTCGTGTCATCCCAACACGGTCAAATTTTTTTTTTTTTTTTAAGGGTCCTGTTACAGCGGTTTTGGAAAAAACCGCTGTAATAGGCTACACTATTACAACGGTTTTTTCCTAAACCGCTGTAATAGGTCCCTTAAAAATAATTTTTTTTTTAATAGCGGTTATTTTTATAACCGCTGTAATAGGGGTACCTATTACAGCGGTTATAAAAATAACCGCTGTAATTGGCCTGATCCCAATTACAGCGGTACCTATTACAGCGGTTAAAACCGCTGTAATTGGCCAAAAAAAACCGCTGTAATAGGTCATTTCTGTAGTAGTGAATGCATCAATGAAGAAGAGATGAACTTGTCAAAAGACAGTGAAAACTCCACCTTGAATGATCGAAAGGGTCGTAACAGTGAACGGACCGAGGGATCGAGGTCAGAAAAAAACCATGAACGACCCTGCCGATAAACTAAATTCGACCACTATATTCCCTTGAATGCCCCCCGTGAAAGTGTTATGTGCCCAACTAGCCATCTGTTGGCTTGAACATTAACACTGTGTCAGTCTTATTATTTAGAATATATAAAACCTATTGCGAAATGCTTCTTTATTGTTATAACTAGTTTTAGTATAGATAAAGATCCCATGGATTACATATAGTTAGGGGAGCGGTTGGGATACATATGGAATGCTCTCAAAGATCGGAATCCTAAATTTGTTCCAAGTCATAGAGGGGATATCACTGGCCTCGTCAAGACTTGTTCGTGTGTGTAACTCTCCCAAAAGGTCGACGCGTTCCATTGTCGATGGCTAGTACAGCCAATACATGCATGAAGATTCATACTTTGGTATGGGATTGAACGACCCCGCAAGGATTCCTCGTTGGTGCTGTCGAACTTGGAGTCCTTCGGTTTTCATAGTGTGAGATAATCCTTAGACCTGAGATGTCATTGGAAAGGGTACTACCCACTCTACTTTGATATGCACGTGCACTCCAGGAGAGTCATACAGCGTGTATGTTGGGTATAGTCTGGTAGTTACCGCGGAACAATTGATAGTCGGAGGGGATTCATCCAAGGTCATGAGTACCCGGTATTTCCTATGCTGTTGAGTGAAACTAAATGATCGAAAAGTCGCTGGTCAGAGCATTGTCTTATAAGAGGGATTGGAGATCCCTGCTTAGAAGACCGGATCATTAGTTGAATCAACATAGTTATAGTTTCTGAGGCTATTAGGGTTTCGACTGTCGTCAAACCCTGGGTCTTAGACGAGAAAAAGATGAAGGGATTCGACTCACACAAAGATAGGAATCTGGAGAGGTTTGTATTTTCATCGTTAACATCTAGGAAGTCATGACGACGTTGCTAGACATCGAACCATGACCAATAGGTGTCGTGGGTTAATTGGTGAAATTAATCCAAGGTCTAGTTAATTATTATGAATAATTAATCTAGCCTATGGAAGGACTTATTGCTAGCTTGTTAATGAGCTTAAGGGGTCAGACACAATACTTAGTGTAGTACCTATTGGCAAATTAATTCTTTGTGAATTAATGGAGAGATTAATTAATTGGAATTAATTAATCGGAAAAATGAATGAATTAATTAAGTGGTCTTAATTAATAAAAATCTTATAATTTAATATTGGAATATTAAATTGGGAAAAACAAGTTAATTGATTAGTGGTATATTGATTAATATATGAAAGAGGAAATATATATATATATATTGTACACGTAGGCGTGTATATATGTGTATAGATTTGGTGGAGTATTTATCTTGTTCACCAAGTCGATGTATATATATATATATATATATATATATATATTTAAATGTCTATCCTATAAGATATTTGATAGATCTATTCTAATTAATTAGGTAACTAATTGATATGGAAAGATCTTATAAATATATATTAGGATAAATATTGAAGATATGGAAAGATCTTATTTGATAAAATATGATATATTTGATATGTATCAAATATATGGAAATATTTTTTTAGTTGGAAAGAGATGTAATTAGTTGAGGAAGAGAGTTTGAGAAAGACTGGAAACTAAATAAAATAATATAACGTATATATATATATATATATATATATAATTATATATATAAATACACACACCTTTTTAGTGTGTGTGTGTAAGGGGTGTGTGTGCACCCTATATATATGTGTGTGTGTGTGTGTGTGTGTGTGTGTTATTTTATTGGACTAAGAATCAATCACTCCACTAATTTCACTACTACAGAAATGACCTTCAGCGGGTCTCAAATAGGTACCGCTGTAATTGGTTCGTTTTAAAAACCGCTGTAATAGGCACCTATTACAGCGGTTATTTTTATAACCGCTGTAATAGGTATACCCTATTACAGCGGTTTTAAGATTCAACAGCGGTTCCAAAACCGTTGTAATAGACCCCGGAAAAATTTTGACCGTGTCGGAATGATACGAAATTCGCACGGTCATAACGAAACGACATTCCGAATATACATACACCCATCCACACATACATAAATATACATACACCCATCCACACATACACAAATATACATACACCCATCCACACATACACAAATATACATACACCCATGAACATATACACAAATATACATACACTCATGAACATATACCCAAATATACATACACCCATCCACATATACACAAATATACATACACCCATCAACATATACGCAATATACACAAACCCATCCACATATACACAAATATACATACACCCGAGATATATATATATATAGAGGGAAGAAGAGAGAAAGAGAAGAAGCTTACTATCGTCGTTGTGGCGGCGGCGGCGGCGGCGGCGGAGGTAAGTGGTGGTGGCGGTGGCGGTGGCGCCGGTAAGTGGTGGTGATATCGAGCTTTTTTGGGGAGGGGGGGATCGAGAGAGAGAGAGAGACCGAGAATAGAGAGAGAGAGAAGCTGAAATGGGTTTTAAATTTTGAGAGTGGGAGAGAGAAGCCTACATGGCCTATTACAGCGGTTTTTTTAAAAACCCCTGTAATAGGTATACCCTATTACAGCGGTTTTTTTAAAAACACCTGTAATAGGTTTAAATTTTTTTTTTTTTTAGCTGCCTTTTACAGCGGTTCAGTAGTGAACCGCTGTAATAGACCTGGCACCTATTACAGCGGTTCATGAAAGAACCGCTGTAATAGGTGCCGCGTATTACCTATTACAGCGGTTCTTTCACGAACCGCTGTAATAGCCCCCTCCGTTCAGTTGTTTTTTGAAAAACCGCTGTAATTGGGACGCTGTAATAGGATCTTTTTGTAGTAGTGTTTTAAGTTTCTCTCAAGCGTTTTATAAGATAAAACAAGGGTTTTAAGATTCAATTCTTTCTCTCGATCTCTTCCATCTCTTTCACAATATTCTTCTAACTCATGTGTTGAGTACGAAGAACACAAAATATATTCCTACCAATTTCATAAGCCAAGATTCGATATTCTCCTTGCTAGCACTGGTGGAGATAATATAGGGTACGAGCTATGGTGTGGATAAACTTAGAGGCGCAACACTTGGGGTGCTAGGGCAAATCCATCCGGAGAGGTGTAGCAGGGAGTTGCTTAAATAGACGTTGCTGATTTTTGGTCTTCAAGAGGTAAACACGAGAAAACTTCCTCTATGATAGTTTTGAATCCAATGGTACCATGTCAACCTAGCCCTAATTTTGGGGATGCCACTTTAAATTTTTAATTTATACATTCCGCTGCGCCGGCATCCCCGGAGTTTCGTACCGCGATCCCAACAGTGGTTTAAGAGCCAAGGTTTTGACATAGCTCGGATTCTTTTTATGTGTTTATGTTTATTGTGCTTTAAATTTTGTTTTATCGCATGTAAATTGGATAGGATTTTCTAATTTTATTTTTGGACCGATTAAAATCTTTTAAATCTAAAAATTAGTTTGGATCTGAAAAATGTATTTTTTAAAATCTAAAATTGCGTTTTGTAAATTTGGATATGGCTGCATTTTTTATTTTTGAATGTTCATGCGTATTTTGGGTTCTACGGTGGAAGAAAAATATTAAACCCGTGACAACACTCGCATGCCGTCGCGGACCCGCCCGGAACCACCGCTGTCAACGGACAGCGGTAGCCCGCGTGAAAGACGAACAGTGGCGGCTGTTCGCGTAAAGCAGTGGCAGACAACGGTGTCGGATACAGTGCCGTCATGCACGACGACGTGTCTACAGGGGCAGCAGTCGGGAATCAAAAATAGGTCGTCCGTGTAGACGGCGGCCCACAAGGGTTATGATCCTAGGGTTTTTCTGAATTTTGGTAAATTGCAATTTGGCCCTTTGGGGTTATCTTGTAATTATATGTTTTGGGTTTAAAATGCAATTGAATATATTTTTGGGTTTGGACCTAAAATGGACTTTTCAAAACATGGGTTTTTATTTAAATTTTGAAAGGATGAAATAAAATTAGTATTTTATTGACTTTCGAGATTAAAATAAAATTGTGTTTTTGAAAATGGGCTTTTATTTAAATTTTGAAAGGACGAAATAAAATTGGTATTTTATTGACTTTCGAAATTAAAATAAAATTGAATTTTCAAAAATATGATTCTTTTATTTAAATTTTGAAAGGACGAAATAAAATTGATATTTTATTGACTTTCGAAATTAAAATAAAATTGAATTTTCAAAAATATGATTCTTTTATTTAAAATTTGAAAGGACAAAATAAAATTGGTATTTTATTGACTTTCGAAATTAGAATAAAATTGAATTTTAAATCGGCCTCTTTTTGAAGAAATGAATTTCTTTATGTTTTTCCAAAATATGAATTTTCATTTAAATTTTGAAAGGACGAAATAAAATTAGTATTTTATTGACTTTCGATATTAAAATGACATCGAGTTTTTATAAAAATTTGGGGCCTTTATGATTATGTGAAGAAGTGGACTTCTTCATGGACTTTCAAAGAATATGAATTTTATTCGAATTTCAAGTATGAGATAAAATTGGTATTTTATGGATTTTGGAAATTGAATAAAATAAATAATTTTTGAAATTGAGATTTTTCGGATTATATGAAAAAGTGGACTTTTTCATTGTTTGTCAAAAGGTGAATTTATTATTTAGTTCTTGGAAAATTAATATGATATTAATTGATCCCTAGAATAGAATAATATTAGAGTTTTGAAAGTTAAATTAATTTTCGGATAAATGGAGAATTATGATTTTCCATGAGATTTTCTGAAATTTATTTTTAGAAAATAATCAATAGGTCCACTAATTGAATTAGATTATCTTTAATTAAAGCCGGTAAATTTATGTTTATGAAAGCATGATGCGAGCATGTATTATGTGATTATGTGGTGATCCGGGTCGAGCCATAGACTGGTCGTTTTAATTTGAGGCATGCGTGCCATGTTTTCATTTTATGTACATGAGAGGGTGAGGTTTCTTTTTCTATTGTATTGTTGTAATTTGGAGACGAAGATGATGACATCTTGAAGATGATGACATCTTGAAGATGATGACATCTTGAAGATGATGATGGAGACGTTCAAACTCGAGGAGCTGTGAAGACCTTAGTGTAGGGTCCGGGTCCTTAGATTAGATTGGTCGACACCTTGATGGCTCAGGATGTTTTTAGGATTGGATTGACTAGGATCACATTTACCGCTTTTATGTATAGCATGCTTGTTGTTATTTATCGTTAGTACCTTGTATATGGTATGCTTTGTTGCATGATCACCTAAGAAAGATAAATAACCGAAATTGGTGAGACCTTGTATGTGAAAAACCCTATATCCATATTAAGTCTATAAATGCATAAATCGGGGCCCCGGAAGCCCCTTGATTAGGTCCAGTGCCTTCCATCATTAGATGTGAGAGGGAATAGCGCGACTCGCCATCATTGTCTCACGAGTCGTGGAATGGTGGCAAGTTAAGTGTAGTAATCTTACAACTAGGCCTTCTACTATGATAGGCGGTCATACAAGAAGTGCACACGGATCTCAGTCTACCTAAGGAGTCGTCCATGAGTCGTGGGACCACCTGGGCACTATTATTGCGTGAGAATTTGATGGGTCGGACTTAAACACAGATTACTGTACGGTTGCATCGTGTTCTCGGGACGTACATGAAATGTGAGGCAAACATCTCAAGAACCACCTGGATGTGGATGGGGCCGTCGTACCTGTTCAACGTTACCATCCATTGTCTCACGAGTCGTGGAATGAGGTCGGGACATTTGACGCTCGAGCCCACTGGAAATGGTTGCATTTCCAGTCTTTCCATCAGTGGGGTGATGGAAATCGAAAAAGCAGTGGGATCACACGTGAAGTTAAAATTTCCATAATTTCATGTGGATGTAATATGTGATTGAATGCTAATGTTTTTCCGTTTTCATAAAGTAACAGTCAAATGGCTAAAACTCCACTCTCGATAATCCTTGAAACTAATAAGCTAAATGGCCCGAACTTCCTTGACTGGTATCGCAACCTTAAGATTGTGCTGCAATCTGAAAGTCTTGACTTTGTCTTAACTCAGCCTATTGAGCCTGCACTTGATGCAAGTGCTCCAAGGGCCGTTCATGATGCGCATGAGAATTGGCGCAAAGACGATATCAATGTGCGTTGTCTCATTCTTGCCTCCATGACTAATGACTTGCAAAGGCAGTCTGAGACCGTGGAACACGCATCAGAGATTGTTTTTGCACTGGAAGAGCTATACGGCGTTAAGACACATCGTGAGAGGTTTGCTGTCTCTCTCTCGAGTTATTCAGAGCTCACATGACTGAAGGAACATCAGTCACCGACCATGTCTTGAGAATGATTGCCTTGGTGAACAAACTCAATGACATGGAGGTGCCGATAAATCTTGACTTGGCTATTGATTTAGTACTTCAGTCGCTCTCTCCTGCCTATGATCAGTTCGTAGTGAATTTCAACATGAAACAATTGGTTGCCACTCTTCCTGAGTTATTGCACATGTTGCGCACTACTAAGGCAACGGTCAAGAAGGCTAAGTCTGTGCTGCTTGCTGACACTTCTTCATCTCCCGTTTTTGGTAACAAGAAAAGCAAGAAGGGAAAGAAGAAGAAGAAGGGCAACGAGCTGCAAGCAAAAGATGGTATCAAGAAAGTCAAAGGGAAAATTGGGAAATGTTTTAACTGCAAGAAGAAGGAACACTGGAAAGATCAATGCCCTGAGCCTCCTCGTAAGCACACTAAAGGTACATTTGTTGTAAAGTTAACTTGTTAGTTAACTATGCTTCTTAAGTGTTATGACACTGTGATGGTACTCACCTATGCAATGGATTGCAGATGGTGGGAAGAAGTAGGAAACAAAGAAATGAGGTCGTGGTCCTGAACATGCCAAGGAGGCATTTTTCACTGCTGAGGGTGAAGGACAAGAAATAATTTATTTGTCATTTTTTTTTATGAGACAATATTTTGAAGAATGTTTTTATCATGTTTTTGAATTAACGTTATGAACCATGTTTTACTCCACCTTGGTTTATGGGTGGAGATTCAAGTTTTTTTAAATGCATTTTGCTATTTATGGTTCTACAATTAATTCTTATACATGCTATCTTCGCAACATTTGACTCATATCGCACAACAAATGTATACATTGATCTAGCGGCTAAGGTAATAGCCTAGGCGAGCATATTAATCTATTAGACAAAGAAAAAAATGGTCGCATTAGATGTGACATGGAAACCACACACATCAAGGATGTGAAAGGTATTGCTTTTGTCAAGCAAACAGTGGGAGCAAGTGAGGATAATAGATCCTATTTTCTTGTGTTTACGAGTATCGTCATGTTCATTACACCTTGGAACGAAAGGGATCGTTTCATATTATCCTACCTTCAAGATGAAGGAGATCTTTTATGAAAGAATGAGGATAGTAATGAAAACTAAGAACTCAATAAACATAAACACCACTGGCAGTTAAAATGAATAGACTAGTAAACCTGTAAACCTATGAACATAAGTGTTAGGAATCCCGTACAGGAAAACAGAGAATTGCAGCGGAAGATTCGAGGATTCCTACCGGTAGATCACAAAAATAGATCTGATGATTTTTCATGGGTTTCGCGAAATTTAGAACGAATAAACATACCCTTTTGATTCGTTTATTGATTCTGCAGAACAGCAATCCTCCAAGGGCTCCTGTCTCTAAAGCTTCACGCGAAACGAGCCTTCCAAAGATCCCGAGACTCCTCCTTCTTTACAGTAGTGGACGACTAGAGAGGAAAGAGGGGAGAGAGTTCTTTTATTTTTGTGTTGTGTAATGTTATCTTGTTACTTAGGGTTTGTTCCACTATAGGAGTCCTTTTAAACTCAACTAACTTGTGGAACAAGTTGGAGGCTACTCCAAAAAGCCCTAAGTGGCCGCCCCTACTAGGGTTGCCTTGGACTGGGTGGGCTTTTAATTTGCTTGTCTAATTTTTAGCCCATCTGTATATATTTAAATTTAAATCCAATTTAAACATAATATATACTATTAATTAATTCCAATTAATTAATGTACAAATCTAATAATTTAATTTAATCCAATTAAATTAAATATTTAATTAATTGATTTAAATTTAATTAAATCAATCACTCCATTTAATTCTTTCTAAAAGATTTACACAAAAAGATACATCCCGCTCGTTTCTTATAGCGCGACTCTTTAGGTCCGTCTCAATTGGCAAAGGGAGGAATTACCTAAGGATGTGAGTGTCACCTAGCCAGTCCCGTGGACTCACATCGTAACCCAATTGAGTACGAAATGAACGAATCATTTTACGAACCTCTTGATCATAAATGTCGTATGAGTATAAGCCCTTCACTGACGTATCCCGATCAAGTGAGAGTCATGGAAAATGTCAAACTCACTAAACTTGATACTGTGCATTAGATTATAGCATAATGAAATTACTAAACTACCCTCAATGTCCCACATGAGTTAGTTGTTATGCTTTGGCCAAAGACTTATAATTTCATTAGCCTATAATCGCACATGATACTTTCTCGTTTACTATCGAGACAGTGAATCCCTTCTTAGCGATCACTGATCAACTGCTACTTGTCTCATTGATATCGCACTTCGAGGTCGACCCCACCGATGGGTGATATGGGCCTAACTACACTGGTAACAGATCCAATAATACAAGCATATTGATAACGAACCCTCAGGTCTAAGGCTCACGCATACTATTATGATCAGTAATCCAATCATTGACAGTCACTGAGTAAATACCCATGTGATCGGATTACTACGAGCCGTGTTCGAATATGTCAATTGCATTGACATATCTATGATACTTGTTCCCACTATCCGTATAATGTTTGACTGGCACTCATCGTCAGAGCATGTGTCATACAAGTCGAATCTTAATGCCCAATTAAGATTCTTTGACTTGCGAACCCTTTTAAGTGATAAGGTGTAAGACTCTTCCCATGCCACGTCTTTATTCCATAAAGGGCAAAGAGTCAAACCTTTATTCACATGGACTATATGTTCAATACTTATTTAGATGCCATAAAGATTTATATGAACAAGATGTAGATGCCTTTATTAATATCATTCTAATAGTTTGTACAACATAATAAGATACCCTAATCTAACTATTTGTCCTCATTGGCATCTAGGGCATATACCTAACAATCTCCCACTTGCACTTAGTGCCAATCGCTTTGGTATCTTATACCCATCTTCTAAAGATGTTGCTCTAGCACCGTCTACGCTAATGGCTTAGTGTGTGGGTCAGCTACGTTATTCGCTGGGGCTATTTTCTGCACGGCGATGTCGCCTTTTCCAACAATTTCTCGAATTATGTGATATCTCCTCTCTATGTGTTTGGATTTGTTGTGAGACCTTGGTTCCTTTTCTTGCGCGATGGCTCCGTTGTTGTCCCACCATAGTGGCAACGGAAGCTCCATGCTAGGAACAACTTGAAGTTCAGTAATGAACTTCTTTATCCAAACAGCGTCCTTGGCTGCCTCCGAGGCTGCCACATATTCAGCTTCGGTGGTCGAATCGGCAGTTGTGCTTTGCTTGGAACTTTTTCAAGAAACTGCTCCACCGTTCAAAGTGAATATGAACCCAGAAGTGGATTTTCGGTCATCAATGTCAGATTGGAAATCTGAATCAGTATAACCATCCACTTTCATTTCTCCATTGCCATATGTGAGGATCATATCTTTAGTTCTTCTCAAGTACTTTAAGATTGATTTCACGGCCATCCAATGTTTTTTGCCTGGGTTAGCTTGAAACCTACTTACTATGCTCACAGCGTATGCACGATCTGGTCTCGTGCATAACATAGCGTACATGAGACTTCCCACTGCTGATGCATAGGGGATGGTATTCATTTCTCTTTGATCTTCCTCACTTTGAGGATTCATCTTTTTGGAGAGATGAATTCCATGTCTCATGGGCAAAAGACCTCTTTTAGAATTTTCCATCCCAAATCGCTTCAGGATCTTTTCTAAGTAGAGGGCTTGGGAGAGACCTATTGTCTTATTCGATCTATCCCTGTAGATTTGAATTCCTAGGACATAGGTGGCTTCTCTTAAGTCTTTCATGGAGAATGTGCTTGAAAGCCATGTCTTAACCGAAGTTAGCGAACCTGTATCATTCCCTATAAGTAGAAGGTCGTCCACATATAGTACCAGGAATGATATCTTGCTCCCACTGACCTTTTTTATAGACACATGGTTCATCCTCGTTTTTGATAAAGCCGTTGTTTCATACTTCTTCATCAAAACGAAGGTTCCAACTATGAGGGACCTGCTTCAGTCCATAAATGAACCTATTTAACTTGCAGACCTTATGAGAATCGGCATTGGATAGAAAACCTTTGGGCTGCTCCATATAGATATCCTCCTCGAGGAATCCATTTAGGAAGGCGGTTTTCACATCCATTTGCCAGATCTCATAATCCAGGTATGCAGCTATTGAAAGTAGAATTCTAATGGATTTGATCATAGCTACTGGTGAAAAGGTTTCCTTATAGTCAATGCCCTCCTTCTGACTATACCCTTTCGCCACTAGCCTGGCCTTATAGGTATCCACCTTGCCATCCGGGCCTATCTTTCTCTTATAGATCCATTTGCATCCAAGAGGTACAATACCTTTGGGAGGATCTACTAGATTCGAGACTTGGTTCGAATACATCGAATCCATTTCCACTTTCATAGCTTCATGCCATTTTGCAGAATCCATATCCATCATTGGCTGGTCATAACTAGAGGGATCATCTCCATGGTTTCCTTCTGCTACTACATGCAAATTATGCTCTCCTTGTAGCAGAGAACCCTATCTCACAGGCGGTTGAGATACTCTAGTAGACCTGCGCACTGATGGTTGTGTCATTTCTAGGTCGGGTTGGGTCTCTTGAACAGTGTCTTCCACAGGGGATTCATTTTGTTCTTGTAGAACAATACTTCTATCAGCTCCTCCTTCTCGAATGAATTCTTCTTCGAGAAAGATTACCTGTAAGGTAACAATGATTCTCTGATCATCGGGAAGGTAGAAAAGGTATCCCATAGAATCCTCGGGATATCCAACGAATCGCCCTTTTATGGACCTAGCCTCCAATTTCTCTGCCTTGGTCTTTTTCACGTAAGCTGGGCAACCCCATATTCTTATGTGTTTCAGATTAGGCTTCCTTCCACGCCATATCTGATACAGTGTTCTAGGAACAGATTTGGAGGGACATCTATTCAGAATGTGAGTTGCTGTAAGCAGCGCGTGTCGCCACAATGAAATGGGAAAATCTGTGGAGCTGAGCATGGATCGAACCATGTCCAACAGTGTTCAATTTCTTCGTTCTGCTACGCCATTTAAATGTGGAGTTGCTGGAGGAGTAAGCTGTAACAGTATGCCATGTTCCCGAAGGAACTGGTCAAACTCCGCATTCATATACTCGCCACCGCGGTCAGACCGAAGTGTCTTGATATGATGCCCGATTTGGTTTTCGACTAAAGTCTTGAATTCAATGAATTCCTCCAATGATTCAGACTTGTACTTCATTAAATACAGGTAGCCATACCTATAATGGTCATCGGTAAATGTGATGAAGTACTGAAAACCACCGTGGGCCATATTTCCAAATGGTCCGCACACATCAGTATGAACTAGACCTAAGACTTCTGTGGCTCTTTCAAAATTCCCTATGAAGGGGGACTTGGTCATTTTGCCTTGGATACAAGACTCACAAGTGGGACAGGGATCTAATCCCAACGAGTCTATGACTCCATCCTTTTCTAACTCGTGAAGTCTTTGGTCCCCGACATGACCTCGTCTCAAGTGCCATAGCTGTCTCAAGTTTGTGTCATACATTCTGCGTTTTCTTGTTACAGCATTAAGATTACAATCATTTTAGACATTAATATAATATAAACTATTTATTAAAGACGCATTGCCAACACATTCATTTCTAAAATAAATGTCACAAGAATTGTTCATAAAGGAAAATAAATAACCTTTCCTGACTAAAACAGGAATTGAAACAATATTCTTAAGCTTGTTGGGCAAAACAAGGCAATTGTCTAAATATAATAAATGTCCAGATGATAAACTAAGGGAAGTGTTGCCAATGTGTGAGGCTGCTACACTATGACCGCTGCCAACATTGATCATCACTTCACCATGCTCCAGCTTCTTACTTCTTTCCAACTCCTGGTTCATAACACATATGTGAGCACTAGCCCCAGAGTCTAGAATCCAGGAAGTTGAAAATATGGTAACAGAACAATTTGTTTCTAAAACATTAAGTTCTATACCTGAAGTAATTTTTGCTTTCAGCTTCGGGCAGTCATTTTTCCAGTTGTCCACCTCTTGGCAGTGAATACATGTTGTTGCAATCCTTGGGCGCTTCTTTCCCTTTCTATGGTTATCAGAAGTAATGCCGAGCTGTCCATTTAGAGGTAAATCATCTTCCAATTCCCTCCTCATGAGAGCTTGTATGTAAACAAGTCTATCTTTAAGATCCATTAAGGAACCTCCCAGGTCATCAACTTCAAAGTCAGTGACAAAAGTAGAAAAGGACTTGGGAAGAGATTGAAGAATAAGGTTTACTTGTAGATGAAAATCCATGAAACTTCCCAGAGTCTGGAGTCTTCCAATCATGCATATCATGTTCATAACATGACTTGCTACTTCATCATTTTCTCCCATTCTTGCTTGGAAAAGTTCCTTCGATAAATAATATCGAATTGATTTTCCATGTTCCCCGAACATTTCCTCCAAATGAAGCATGATGGATTTGGGATTCTCCATATCCAAATGAATATATCTCAATTCCTTGCTCATTGACTTCAACATGTAACTGGTGACCTTTTGAGCATCAGAATTCCATTTCTTGTTAATTTTGAGAATAGATGTTCCATTTTCAGCCCCAGGGAAAGTTGGACCATCTTGTTCTAAAACATGCTCAAGTGATTTCTTTCTAAGACCAGCTCTTAGCCTCTTGACCCAGTCACCGTAGTTTGGTCCAGTGAGGACATTTTTCTCAAGCATTTTTAACAACGAGTTATTAACCATTTTTGAGAGAGATAATATAACTGCAAAAAACAACCAATATTCAACTAGATAATTATGTTGTACCCAAGTAACAATTAGGACTTTAATTTTTGACTTGGCTCCCACTACATTTTTCGAACCATTGCACTCCCATTGCAATGAACGGAAATCTCGTTGGAAAGATTTCATAGTGAGTGATTGAGTTCTTCAAAAATTTCAATGAGTTGCAATCTGTAACGATGTATGGCTCATTGGAACTTTTGAAGTGACATGCCATGTCAACCAGTCTTACTGATGATTCAATCTACCTTTGGCTCATGGATCACTCAACCTCAGCCTGTAACGAAATATTGGTGGTGATCCATCTAAGTACTTTCCCATCAACTCCTATCGATCTCACAGTTGAATCTTATCTTGCAACCTGTAACGGTGTATGGGATAAGATTTGCTTCAACCGATGGCATCAAATGCACTTGAAGAGATATGGATTATGAATTAATGCATAACCTCCATTAGTCGGGACGACGCCATGCATAACTGATATTCCCATCTTTTCCAAGTTTGATGGAGAGCCAGGATATCCAATATCCCCTACTTACTTAGTATTTAATGTGGGAGAATTTTTGTAAAATTAAGGTCTCACTTTGTACATTAATTTATTACGCGCATATATGGATTATAATTATGTATACATAGAAAAACATAGTTATTCTAACAACATGCATTTCCATGGACATTCTAGATTGATCCAAGCCAATAGATCAATCAGAGGATAGGGGTCTATTACAAATCTAATTTCTAATAGATCTTCGGGCTCCAAGCCATAAAAGGTCCTACCTCTAATATACACAACTCAGAAAGCACCTTATACATCATACTATCAAAATTAAAAGTACAAACTGGGGGGCAATTGCCCAATACAACCTAGATAATACTAAAGCAATAAAATCCTAAGTCCATGGAAGCATCCACCACAACATACATCAAAGCATGTAAGAAAACTATTTAAGTTTATGTTGGTTTTTGAGTTTAAAATCGAAAAGATATTCAAAACCGATTAAATCTAATTTAATTAGAAAAGATGAATTTTGATTTCAATTTTAAAAGGAAATAAATCCAATTTATTAATTAGGAAATAAGTCAAACTTATTCCTAATTTATTTTTAAAAAATATAATCAACCTAAAATAAATCCTATTTATTTAGTCGTCGCAAATCATAAATAAAAATCTAATTTAATTTATGATATTATTAAATCCAATTTAATATTAAAGTCAAAACCAATTTTAACTTAATTAAATCCAATTTAATATTAAGAAAAACATTTTAGGAAAAAGGGGCTTTGACAAATCACAGGTCGAATTTGTCTATTAGGGTCAAACCCTAATATTTATTAATTTATATATATATATTTAAATATTAAAACAAAAAAAAAATATATATATATATATATATTAACATACTGGGCCTGGCCCAGCCCCCGTTAAGGCGCACGGCTAGGGTGGCTTATGCCACCCTAGTCTTACGCCGTGGTGGCGGCGCAAATCAGCGCCGCCACCCCACCTTTTTTTTTGTTTTTCTAATTACACGAGCAGCGGTGGTCCTCGCGTGTGCTTCAAAAACACATGGTGGTTCTACCCCAATTCGCCGTTTTCGGCAGCGCAAAAACATGTAATCGTGCGACGATTTCAAGGCGATGAATATTTTCAAAATTTCAGATTTAACATCGAATATTAAACATATAAAATCAAATTTTAAAAATCCAATTTTAACCAACATAATCTTAAACGCAAAAATCATCAGATCCGTTTAAGTCAGCTCTGATACCACTGTTAGGAATCCCGTATAGTAAAACAGAGAATTGCAGCGGAAAATTCAAGGATTTCTACCGGTAGATCACAAAAATAGATCTGATGATTTTTCATGGGTTTCACGAAATTTAGAACGAATAAACATACCCTTTTGATTCGTTTATTGATTCTGCAGAATAGCAATCCTCCAAGGGCTCCTGTCTCTAAAGCTTCACGCGAAACGAGCCTTCCAAAGATCCCGAGACTCCTTCTTCTTTACAGTAGTGGACGGCTAGAGAGGTGAGGGGGGAGAGAGTTCTTTTCTTTTTGTGTTGTGTAATGTTATTTTGTTACTTAGGGTTTGTTCCACTATAGGAGTCCTTTTAAACTCAACTAACATGTGGAACAAGTTGGAGGCTACTCCAAAAAGCCCTAAGTGGCCGCCCCTACTAAGGTTTCCTTGGACTGGATGGGCTTTTAATTTGCTTGTCTAATTTCTAGCCCATCTGTATATATTTAAATTTAAATCCAATTTAAACATAATATATACTATTAATTAATTCCAATTAATTAATGTACTAATCAAATAATTTAATTTAATCCAATTAAATGAAATATTTAATTAATTGATTTAATCTAATTAAATCAATCACTCCATTTAATTCTTTCTAAAAGATTTACACAAAAAGATACATCCCGCTCGTTTCTTATTGCGCGACTCTTTAGGTTCGTCTCAATTGGCAAAGGAAGGAATTACCTAAGGATGTGAGTGTCACCTAGCCAGTCCCATGGACTCACATCGTAACCCAATTGAGTACGAAATGAGCGAATCATTTTACGAACCTCTTGATCATAAATGCCGTATGAGTATAAGCCCTTTACTGACGTATCCCGATCATGTGAGAGTCATGGAAAAAGTCAAACTCACTAAACTTGATACTATGCATTAGATTATATCATAATGAAATTACTAAACTACCCTCAATGTCCCACATGAGTTAGTTGTTATGCTTTGGCCAAAGACTTATAATTTCATTAGCCTATAATCGCACAGGATACTTTCTCGTTTACTATCGAGAGAGTGAATCCCATCTTGGCGATCACTGATCAACTGCTACTTGTCTCATTGATATCGCACTTTGAGGTCAATCCCACCGACGGGTGATATGGGCCTAATTACTCTGGTAACAGATCCAATAATACAAGCACATTGATAATGAACCCTCAGGTCTAAGGCTCACGCATACTATTATGATCAATAATCCAATCATTGACAGTCGCTGAGTAAATACCCATGTGATCGGATTACTACGAGCCGTGTTCGAATATATCAATTCCATTGACATATCTATGATACTTGCTCCCACTATCCCTATAGTGTTTGACTGGCACTCATCGTCATAGCATGTGTCATACAAGTCAAATCTTAATGCCCAATTAAGATTCTTTGACTTGCGAACCCTTTTAAGTGATAAGGTGTAAGACTCTTCCCATGCCACGTCTTTATTCCATAAAGGGCAAAGAGTCAAACCTTTATTCTCATGGACTATATGTTCAATACTTATTTAGATGCCATAAAGATTTATATGAACAAGATGTAGATGCCTTTATTAATATTGTTCTAATAGTTTTTACAACATAATAAGATACCCTAATCTAACTATTTGTCCTCATTGGCATCTAGGGCATATACCTAACAATAAGTTCCATATCCTTCGAGCCGAAAAATGCTGACGGTGGATATCACGAAAGCCAAGAATTCTTGACAAGTAGTGGAGGCCGGCCTAACAACGTAAGTGCTTCAAAGATCAATCTACTGATTGAATCTTTTCTGAACATTAGTTCTAAAGTTAATAGGTATACAACTGGCTTGTTAGTATCATATGTTGGTAACGTTACATGAGTAACGTACATGTGATCATCATCTAAATTTTCCAATATGGACTTGGAAAGGGAATAGCACCCCAATTGCACAAAGATAACAAGATGTGCGGCCATTGGGTTGCCGTAATCGTTTTCAGTCCGAACCCATAGATAATATGTTGACTAAGCTCAACATGGAAGAATTAAAAGGTATTTCTTCCTGTAAAGCACAACCAAAAGGTAGATGCAATTCTATGAGTTTAAATTGGTGTTGACTAATACATCTCATGTATATAGTCGAAACCCTATTTGATCCAATGGATTGGATTGGTGTTGTTTATTGGATGACAACATGGGAAAATTGGAACTAGGAGCTCTAGTCTTAAGACATGAACTTAATTGATGATCAAGGATTTGTTTTAAGCCAAATGGGAGAGTAAAGGCTAAGGACGAATTTTAAGAAGAGACAGAAGCTAACTCTACCATTTAAGTCACGCATAAGAATGCGGTGATAAAAGGTAGTTAGATAGTGAACCTATGAGGTTCAGCCAATCGAATATCAAGTACGTAAGTACTGTGATAATCGATGAGGGTGTAAGCTCTTTAAAAGAGAAAAGGTCTCACCAACTATCTAGACATACCTAGTGGAAAAGCGAATAATCTAAGAGATTATTTTATCAGAGTCGACGTTCGAGTGGAACAAGTCAACTCGACGGAAACATGGCAAACCCTTTTCACCAAACCTTGAATAATAGTTGTGATCAATAACTCATATGGACGATGGACCTGTGTGAGAACAGTAGGCTCTTGGGAAAGTGGGAGATTGAAAGTTTTATGTGCCTAGTGAGCCATCTGTTGGGTTGAACATTAACACTGTGTCAGTCTTATCATTTAGACTATATCAAACCTATTACGGAATGCTTCTTTATTGTTATAACTAGTGTTAGTATAGATAAAGATCCCATGGATTACATATGGTTAGGGGAGCGGTCGGGATACATATAGAATGATCTCAAAGACCGTAATCCTAAATCTGTTCCAAGTCATAGAGGCTGTGAGATGTGGTATATCACTGGCCTCGTCAAGCCTTGTTCGTGTGTGTAACTCTCCCAAGAGGTCGACGCGTTCCATTGTCGATGGCTAATATAGCCAATACATGCATGAAGATCCATACTTTGGTATGAGATTGAACGACCCTGCAAGGATTCCTCGTTGGTGCTGTCGAACTTGGAGTCCTTCGTTTTCGTAGTGTGAGATAATCCTTAGACCTAAGATGTCATTGGAAAGGGTATTACCCACTCTGCTTTGTTATGCACGTGCACTCCAGGAGAGTCATACGGCGTGTATGTTGGGTATAGCGATAGGTGTGAGATTTATATGTTTTAGAGCCTCATATTCATTGTAATTACATTGTTTTATGCATGATTTATGCCACATATGCTTGTAATTTCTGTGCTCATTGAGTAAAGGTGATAAATCATTGCAATTGAGGAAAAATGGACATAAATGCAGAATTCAGAGTATTTATAGATGGAATTTGACAAATTTTCCTTCTGCTCAATTGTAGAGATTTGTCTTAGCTTCACGTGACAACTTGAATCACTCAAATCTGAGATCGGAGGAAAACGTTATAAAGGAAACAATATCGCTGCGCAGAAGAAAAAATGCTACTGCATCCAATGTTTGAACGTTGGACTTGTAAGGTTCGAACTTTGAAGTCGGCTGGACGAATTTTGGCAAGTTTTGAGACCTAATTCAAGTAGGAGACTTGAGGATCCTCTTTTATAAATACCTCCTCTTATAGAAGCAAGAAAAGCCACGAAATACACATAGAATAGAGCCCTAATGGGGTTTAGACATAGTTTTTATATATTCATGAAGATTTTCAAGAACCTTTGAAGGTGAAGAAATCAAGAAGCATGGAAGAGATGAAGATCGAAATTCAACCACCAAAAATACGAGGGAGTTTCTTAGATTTAGATTTATTTTTGTCTATGAATATGAATCTTAATTTAAGTTTCTATCTTTTATCTTTTATCTTTTATGATGAATTAGATTCTTCGAACCAAGGCGATGTTGAGGCTAAATTATGATATTTAAGTTATAAATTGTATTTTTCATATTAATTCTATTGTTGCTTTGTGTCTTGATCTTGTTTGGATGCTTCATATGCTTAGCTACCATATGCATGATTTATTGCTTAAATTATTCGTTCGAGAGAAGGTAATTTAAGGTTAAAAAAGGATCATCACATCATCCGGAAAAAATAGTGGAATTGCCCCTAGAGATAGGTAGAGATTTCCAGGTGCAGTTAGCCGGATTAATCCGGGGAAATTCTAGAACTTGAATGCATGATTGTTGGTTAGATTCTCGGATATACATATTTAGAGAACCGTCAATTAGTCATAGGATTATTACAGCTGAGACATCGGGTAGTAATTAATTAAGGAATTTTCACCAAAGCAATAGTAGTCTAATAATATGAAAACGTGATTTTAACAAGAATTAATTAATTTATGCCAACACATGTGTCTTAGTTGCTCTCTTCCATAGCTATCTTGATTTCAACATCTTGTTTCTTGTATCATGCTTCCATAATATTTTAGTTAATTCTTGTTTTAGTTTATTTTATTGCTTTTAAAATCTTTAAATCTTTAGTTTTAGTTTAATTATTGCTTGCTTTAAATTCAAGAAGTCTAAAATACAAGTCTCTGTGGGATCGACAATCCGGACTTATTGTCCACTTTATTACTACACACGACCCGTCCACTTGGTGTGCAAACATGTGAGGATTTCTCATGTCATATAGTCTAGTAGTTACAATGGAACAATTGACAGTCGGAGGGGATTCATCTAAGGTCATGAGTACCCGGTATTTCCTATGCTGTTGAGTGAAACTGAATGATCGAAAAGTCTCTCGCCAGAGCATTGTCTTATAATAGGGATTGTTGATCCCTGCTTAGAAGACCGGATCATTAGTTGAATCAACATAGTCATAGTTTCTGAGGCTATTAGAATTTCGACCGTCGCCAAACCCTAGGTCTTAGACGGGAAAAAGATGAAGGGATTTGACTCACACAAAGATTGGAATCTGGAGAGGTTTGCTTTTTCGTCGTTAACATCTAGGAAGTCGTGGCGACGTTGCTAGACATCGAACCACGACCAATAGGTGCCTTGGGTTAATTGGTGAAATTAATCCAAGGTCTAGTTAATTATTATGACTTATTAATCTAGCCTATGGAAGGACTTATTGCTAGCTTATTAATGAGCCTGAGGGGTCACACACAATACTTAGTGTAGTACCTATTGGCTAATTAATTCTTCATGAATTAATGGAGAGATTAATTAATTGAAATTAATTAATCGGGAAAAGGAGTTAATTAATTAAGTGGTCTTAATTAGTAAAAGTCTTATAATTTAATATTGGAATATTAAATTGGGAAAAACTAGTTAATTGATTAGTGGTCTAATTGATTAATATATGAAAGAGGAAATATATATATATTGTACACATATGCGTGTATATATGTGTATAGATTTGGTGGAGGATTTATCTTGTTCACCAAGTCTATGTGTGTGTATATATATATATTTAATATATCTATCCTATAATATATTAGATAGATTTATTCTAATTAATTAGGTAACTAATTAATATGGAAAGATCTTATAAATATATATTAAGATAAATATTGAAGATATGGAAAGATCTTATTTGATAAGATATGATATATTTGATATGTATCAAATATATGGAAATATCTTTTTAGTTGGAAAGAGATCCAATTAATTGAGGAAGGGAGTTTGAGAAAGCATGGAAATTAAATAAAATAATATAACATATATATATATATATATATATATATACACACACACATGCCTTTTTAGTGTGTGTGAACACACACATTAGGCGTGTGTGTGTATGAGGTGTGTGTGTGCCCTATATATATATGTGTGTGTGTGTTATTTTATTGGACTAAGAATCAATCACTCCACTAATTTTAAGTTTCTCTCAAGAGTTTTATAAGATAAAACAAGGGTTTCAAGATTTAATTCTTTCTCTCGATTTCTTCCATCTCTTTCACAATATTTTTCCAACTCATGTGTTGAGTATGAAGAACACAAAATATATTCCTACCCGTTTCATTAGCCAAGATTCGATATTCTCTTTGCTAGCACTGGTGGAGATAATCGAGGGTACGAGCTAAGATATCGATAAACTTAGAAGCGCAACACTTGGGGCGCTAGGGCAAATCCATCTAGAGAGATGTAGCAGGGAGTTGCTTAAAAAGACGTTGTTGATTTTTGGTCTTCAAGAGGTAAACACGAGAAAACTTCCTCTAGGATAATTTTGAATCCGATGGTACCATGTCAACCTAGCCCTAATTTCGGGGATGCCGCTTTAAATTTTTAATTTATACCTTTCGCTGCGTCGGCGTCCCTGGGGGTTCATACCGAGATCCCAACAGCCTGAGCCAGAGCTCTGTTGTCCTCTCAAATTCACAACATCAATGCAATTTAATGGCCAAAACCGCTACATGTGTGGCCAAAGAAGAATCCTAATAAATTTTGTGAATTTCTCAAAGACAAGGGTCATGACACTGAGGATTACTATCAGTTAAAAGATGAAATTGAGCGATTGATAAAATTGGGATGTTTGAATGACTTTATTGATAGCACTCTAGTGGAAGTAAGAGCCCCAGAGGCCGACCGCAAAATAGAGGTCAGACGATCTCGAAGTAGATCCCACGAGCGAGATCAACGAGGCTATCGAGACGATAAGGTATATGATAGACCTTGAGAAAATGAATATAGGCGATATGATGACAATCGGTGTTATGATAATCATCGATACAACGATCACAATCATCACTATGAAAATCGTCGTCGCAATGACGATCATCATCGAAATGACCAGCGGAGAAATGAGAATCTCCATCAGGAAAAAGAACCTAGAGCGCATCGAGAACAAAATCTTGCAAACCAAAGTGAAATACACGTGATTGCGGAGGTCCTATTGATGAAGATTCGTCAAATTCGAGGAAGAGGCATGTCAAGGAGATGCATTCAAATTATAATCGTTCTGAGCCGCTAAGTGTCTTGTCGGTAGGTCAGGCTGACCAGCTGATCACCTTTGATGATCGGGATTACGAGAGGATGATTGTGCCGCATAATGACCCGATGGTCGTTACAATGGACGTGGCAAACTATGTTGTACATAAGGTCTTGGTGGATACGGGTTGTTCGGCCGATATTATTTTTTGGAACGTGTTGCAAAAAATGGACCTAGGAAAAATAGCTTTGAAAATGGTGAATACTCCATTGATGGGGTTCATTGGCTCTAAGATCATGCCGAAGGGGTTCATGGAACTCGAAGTGTTGTTGGGATCCCCGCCGAAGCGTAAGATCATGAGGATCACATTTTTAATTGTGGACACTCCATTTGTCTATAACATGATTATTGGAAGGCCAATGTTGAACAAATTCGGAGCAATTATGTGAACTCCCCATCTTAAGATGAAGTTCAAGACCCGGGATGGTATTGGAGAAGTCCGAGGAAATCAGCTCGAGGCGCGTCAGTGCTACACGACTTCCCTGAGGCCTGAGGTTGGGAAGAAGCGAAAGATAGAAGCAACGAGTGTTCACCAAATTGATCAGGATACGGAGGTTTTGAAGAGACAGCTGGACAAAAAGCAGAAGAAAGAAAATACGCGAGTACAACCTGTTGAGGAAAAGACAATACAACTTTTTGAAGGGGACTCGGAGAAAACGACGACGATTGGGAGATGGAAACGATTTTGGTAAAATTTTTGAAGAAGAATTCGGACATCTTTGTGTGGAAAGCGGCTGACTTTCAGGGAATTGACCCCTTAGTTATCGTACATCGTTTGAATGTGGACCCAGATGCTAGGCCAATTCGACAGAAACAAAGGAATTTTAGCCCATACAGAGACACCATCATCAAATAAGAAGTAAAGAAGCTTCAAGATGTAGGTTATATTAATGAAATTCAATTTACTGAATGGCTAGAAAATGTAGTCCTTGTGCCAAAGGCTGGAAACAAATGGCGTATGTGTACTGATTTTACCGATTTGATCAAAGCTTGTCCTCGGGGCCCCTACCCCATCCCTCGTATAGATCTTTTAGTAGATTCTACTACAGGTTGTGCTTTATTGAGTATGATGGATGCATATCAAGGTTTTAACCAAATAATGATGGCCGAAAAGGATCGTGATAAAACATCCTTCGTAACGGCCGTGGAGTTCATTGTTATAATGTCATGCCATTTGGTCTAAGAAATTCCGGAGCAATATATCAACGACTTGTTAACATGATGTTTGAAGAGGAGATTGGAAAAATGATGGTATATGTGGATGACATGCTTGTAAAAAGCATGAACAAAGTCCATCACCTCGTACATTTGAAAAGATCATTCGAGATAATGAAAAGATAAGGCATGCAACTGAATCCTCATACATGTACCTTTGGGGTACGAGGTGGAAAATATCTAGGCTATATGGTCACTGAACGAGGCATTGAAGCAAACCCCAAAAAAGTGAGGCCATTCTTGGTAGGACATCTCCAAAATGCGTGAAAGATGTGTAGAAGCTGACGGGTCGTATGGCTAGCTTAAATCACTTCATTTTGAGATCGGCGGATAAAGGATTGCACTTTTTCAAAATTTTAAGAAAAGAAAAACAATTTGAGTGGACAGAGGTATGTGAAAAGGCGTTTCAAGAATTAAAAGAATACTTGACCTCGCCTCCACTGTTAACGAAGCCTGTGTATGGAGAACCACTCTATTTGTATTTAGCGGTCTCGTTAGTAGCGATAAGTGCAGTCCTAGTACGAGATGTCGAGGGAGAGCATCCTATTTATTATGTAAGCAAAATGATTCATGGTGCAGAGTTAAATTATCTGGAAATAGAGAAATGGGCACTGGCACTTTTGACGTCGACGTGGAAATTAAGACCATACTTCCAATCCCATCAAATAATTGTGTTGACTAATCAGCCTGTGAGACAAATACTTGCTAAGCCAGATGTGTCAGGTAGACTCGTCAAATGGGCTATTGAACTAGGAGAATTTAGCATAGAGTATTGAAGTCAAATCGTGGACAAAGCTCAGGTGATGGCTGATTTTTTGGTGGAAATGGCAGGGAATGAGGCTGAGGTTGTATCTGTGATCGTTCTGGCAGAACTGTGGTTGTTGCATGTGGATGGTTTGTCTATGACAAGACAAGGTGGTGTTGGTGTATGGCTTCGTTCACTAGATGAGTTGGATATAGAGTTCGCTATTAAATTGAATTTTGATGTGACGAACAATGAGGCTGAGTATGAGGCATTGATTGCAGGACTAAAAATGGTGAGGGAATTGGAGATAAGGACAATAAATGTGTATACTGACTCACAATTGGTTGTGAAACAAGTGGCAGGCATATACGAGGCTCGAGAAAAAACTATGATAAAATACCTGGCGAAGGTAAAAGAATTGATGCAAGATTTTGAAAAAATTAAGTTATCCAAGTTTTCCACATACCGAGAGAGGAAAACGAGCGTGCAGACGCATTATCCAAGTTTTCCAATCAGATCACAGGATGAAAAAGTCGGAAAGTTACGCTACTCATGATGGACCATTCTGAAATCGAAGCACCCGTGGTAGTTGCACCAGTAAATAACGAACCAAGTTGGATGGATTCGATAATCAATTATCTCTTGAAAGAGACATTGCCAACCAACCGAGTCGAGGCACGAAGGATAATCAACCGGTCTACAAGGTTCATGCTCATAAATAATGTATTATAGAAACGTTCCATGAACGGACCGTTATTGCGATGCCTAAGTCCTACTCAAGCACAATATATACTTCAAGAGATACATGAAGGGAGTTGTGGGAATCACTTGGTGGGAAGGTCATTAACCTAGAAAATAACAAGGCGAGGATATTTTTGGCCTACATTAGTAAAAGACACGTAAGAATTTGTCAAAAAATGCAAAGAATGCCAACTTCATTCAAACGAGATTCACCGACCGGGACAACACATGGAAGCAATAAAAATTGTGTATCCATTCGATCAATGGGGCATCGACATATTAGGTTAAAAACCTCTACAACACACCCTCGAAATCTAAAACTCGTAATATGGAACGATGAAAAGTATTTATAAATGTGCTTGTGTGCAGGACCATTTCCTCCAACACAAGGTCAGAAGAAGTTTATTATAGTGGTTGTGGAGCACTTTACAAAGTGGATCGAGGCCAAAGCCGTAGCTCGGATCACAGAAAAATTTATCATTGACTTCATCTGGAAAAAATTATTTGCAGGTTAACAAATTTTAAAAAAAAAGAAAAAAGAAAAAAAAACACAAATGCATATATTATCGATTAAATAATAAATGGTGCTTATGCTGGAAAAATATTATTTGCAAATTTGGTATTCCCAGAGTTTTAATCTCAGATAATGGAACACAGTTCAACGGCAAATCTATCATATCCTGGTGTTGTGAGTTGAAGATTCAACAAAATTTCACGTCGGTAGGTCATCCCCAAGCCAACGTATTAACGGAGGTTGCGAATAGAATATTGCTTCAACATTTAAAAATGAGGTTGGATGGAGAACGAAGTGCATGGGCTGATGAATTACCAAGAATCCTTTGGGCACACAGAACGACACCACGATCTTCGACTGGGGAAACACCTTTCTGTCTCGTATATGGCTCGGAAGCCGTGATAACAGCGGAGATTGGGATGTCTACCCAATCAAGTGAACTCATATGATCCAAATCTGAATGCAAATGAAAGGGAGTTTGAACAAGAAGTGATTGAGGAAAGAAGGGAACGAGCATACGCAAATATACTTCGGCAGAAGAGTAAAATGGCATGAGATTATAACAAATGAGTTAAAGAAAGATAATTTCAGGTGGAGACCTAGTCCTGAAATGAGTTGAAGTTTCGAGACATGTCAAGAAGCTGGAAGCCAAGTGGGAGGGACCCTGCAAGGTAGTGAAAATAACAAAGGGCATGCATTATAGATTACAAGATTTGGAGGGAAAGGATTTACCTAGACCATGGAATGTAAATAATCTGAGAAGGTTCTATGCATGAATATAAAGCAGTTCGAAATATAACTGAATGTTTATTCATCAACGAAGTAAGTCTAACAAGATATATACATAATCTTTCGGATGTCTAATGTATAAATATGAGGTTGAAGAGTGAGGCAGATTTGAGATATGAATGAGCAGGTGCATCATTTCAGATATAAATGAACATGCATGTATCGATAAAATAAAATCTGGCAAGACATATAGCCTCGAAGCTAATATTTCGATATCTTAAAAAAAAAGGAGCATTTCAATATTCCAAAAGCAGAAACCACAAAAGGCAAAAAACCATTCTAATATCCCAAAATAGAGACAACATTTAAAACTACAAAAAACTTGCAAAACCAAACATTCATCCATCCATCCAAAAATGAAGACAACATTAAACATGAATAAAATCAAAGTAAAAAGGGAGGGGGTTGCAAGATCCATCCAGAGTTAGGCCTCGTTTGTATTCGCATGATCGACAGTTGCATCAAGTTCTCTCATGAATGCCTCGTTTCCTCGAGCGGCTTTGGAGGTAGCTTCATGGGCACAAATGAGCCTATCAAATTTGGGGAAATGAGAAAGGGTGATGTCATCCTCGGGAGTCAGTGAATCTCGAAGAAGGGGTTTGTTGAAATATTTCAACTCGAAGATAGCAATGTCAAATTTCTATTAAAACCCTTCACCTTCTTCAAGTAGTCCATTGCCTTGAAAAATCCATCTCGTTGATCGTTCAGAGCTTTAGAAATAAGAAGGTCATCGAGCTGGGTGGATCAAAGAAAATCTCATACCCCAGAGAGACGAGCCTCATCGAGTTTCTCCTTAAAACGAGACGAGGCGATAAATTCCTATTTGCCCAAGTCATAAGCCTTCTTTTTTTCCTCAGCAATGGAGCCCCTCACGTTGGCCATTACCTCCTGTTGCTCGATGGCGTCCCTTTTGAGATCATCGATAATGGCCTGCATATGGACCCCCTTCATCCTTTCATTATCTAAGTTCTTACAGATGCTGTCCAATTCGAGTTGGAGAGACGTCAAATGCTTACGATCGTCCTGGGAGTTTGGATTCAAGTAGCCACATGGAAGTTCACTTGAGGTCGATTGGCATTTCCAACATAGTTTACATTGCCAACCACTGGTTCCAATGCTACTTCTTCTTCCAACTCTTGAACACAAGCGACTTTTTTAGTGGGTATGACCTCTTCATCATTAGGATAGAGCTCATCTTCCAGGCTAATTGTTCAATCTTGTTCCACACACTTTGGCAATCCAAAGCGCACAAATCACGGCCCGCACCCGCATTAAACCTATTACTAATGCATGATCGGACTCCATCATAGAAGTGTAACACTTGCTCATTCAACCCGAAGTTATGATCCGGGCATTTCCTAAGCATGCCTTTATAACGAGCCCAAGTCTCGGCTAAGGATTCATTATTCATTTGCCTAAATCCTTTGATGTTGCTCCGGAGCTCGTTGATCTTGGAAGGTGGGAGGAATTTGTTCAAGAAAGCGTCGACTAACTCACCCCATGTTGTGATGGATTGAGGTGGTAGAGATTTGTACCATGTGATTGCCTTGTCCTTAAGCTAGAAGTGGAAAACTCTAAGACGGATTGCATCTAGATCCCTTGGATGAAATTAAATAGTCATGAGGGCGTGCATGAGGCGATTCATGAGGCTCACCATAGAACGGTTCACCTTGCACCATACTAAATATATGAGATGGGATGTGATAATTCGGTGCATAGAAGTTGGGCAAGACCACAGGCCTCCGTATGGTGTGGACCCTCAGTGGTAGACTACCCTGGACCGACGGAAGTTGTTGAGGAGGAGGCGGTTGCATAGCTTGGAGAATGCCTTGTAACCACTCCCGATTCTCCGGTAAGTTCATATCCGAGAGACGTTCATTCGGATTTGGTTGATAGAGATTGTCCGCCATTCCTCGAACTTGTCTACTAGCCAAGAGAACACGTTAGATTTCGGGGCTCAAAATCAAATAGAGGCTCGTTGGAAGAGCGGGTCATGCACCAAGAACAAACCTATCAAGTAAACCCAAGAAACGAAATTAGACTAACAAGAAAAATAAAAGAAAAGCAAGAAATAAATGAAAAACTAAGAATTATGAAAGCATAAAAGCATAAAAGGAAATCAAAAACTAAAATAAACAAGTCCCCAGCAACGACGCCAAAAACTTGACAAGATTGAACCTAACGCGCTTTGGTAGCAAGTATACTAGTCGTGATAGTAATAAATGGACAAAAAGTCCGGGTCATCGAACCTCAGAGACTTGAATTCTAGTTTAAGATTTGCAATAAAGAAATAGACAATTAAAGGAAAAGTAAGAGGAAATCAATTAATCAAACAAAGAACAAAAGCGAGAACAAGCAATAGATTGAAACTCAAGTGTGAAAAGAGATTAAGGCACATGCAAGACTCGATTTGATTCGTATTTGTACAAAGACTCTCGTTGAATTATTAGACCTAGTTGTTGTGGTGGAAGGTCCTATAATAATAACTGCCCGATGTCTCGTGATAGATATCCTATACTTAAATGATGGTTTCCTAAGTATGTCTACCCGGAAATCTAACCACTAAGCATGCATTGATGGACTAGAGCTTCCTCTACATAAATCGAATGACTATACTCGGAAATCTCTACCTATATCTAGGGACAGTTCCTATTTTGATCGGTGATGTTATGAATCCCTTGCACCCTAGTTCAAGTCTTTCTCAAAACACTAAACTAGGCAATCAATCATACATATGGTGATCAATCACATGTAAGAAATATAAACACAAATTCAAAACACATAGAAACATATGAATTAATTCAACGATTATCAAATATATGAATAAATAAAAAATATATCCTTACAAGGCCCTAGTCATATGAAATTTTCCCATAATTGACAACATAAGAGATGTATTCATGTACGTAAGCATAAACACAAAATGCAACGAATAACGATTAAAACTCCTTAAACGGTTGATTGATGATGGATCCACTATTTCAAGCTTCAATCCTTAGCTTTGCTCCTTGTCTTGCTCTTTAAAGTTGGTGAAAAGTTGGTCCAAATCCAAGCAATTACCCCAAAATTCCAACCCCCTTCTCTTCCTTTCATTTTTGGCCTTTATACCTTCGAAACAGCTATATCGGCACCCAAGCATGACCTAAATGGTGCCTAGGCGTGGTCCAAGTGAACTAAGTGTCTTGGGGAAGAATCTATATGGCGCCTAGGCACGGCTGAGGTGGTGCCTTGGGGCCACGATGCGAAGTCTGAACCGTTTTCTTGCTTTTCAGCGCATCAATCATGTTTTCTTCATAAATTTCTTCAAAGACCTTCGATTTGGATGTTTCAAGTTCCCACATGAAGATAAGACATAGATCTATGACTTTGTTGAAGAAAACTTTATCAAATTCGGTATCTACACTTACATAAATAGTTCTTAAACGTGGCACATGTTGCAGATTTGGCGCCCATGCGTGGGAAAATGGTGCCTAGGCGCCCTTCTACGTAACTCCAGCTTATTTCTTGCTTGTTTGGGCGCCCAAACATGATTATGGCTGCGCTTGGGTGTGGAGGTGCGAAACGTCTTGGCCTAAACTTGTTTATACGTTATTTTTTCGCCCTTTCTTTGATTGTATCCACTTAAGGCCTGAAATCACTTAATGCACGAATTAAACGCACAAGTGGCAGGATTCAAGCGATAAATGAACCTAAAACATAAACGCAAGGGGCTTAAAAACAAGTAAAAATGATTTTTATCAACCCCCCAAACTTATCAATTGCTCGACCTCGAGCAATAAGAGCCATAGGATACGGAAACATCATCAAGCAAGGGGAAAAACAAAAACAACTAACTAACTCACTTTCGTGGAGTAAACGGTTGCACTTAGCATGTGTGTTAGGAATTTCATATTAGATGTTTTGATGATGACAAATAGGACTTTCTGTTAGACTCCGAAAAGTGTAAAAGCTTTCATAGAATGTTATGTATAAGTACCTGAAAGCTTATTTATCTTAGGCTTATATTATTTATCTTTGTAGAATTCCTTAGACTAAGTATGTGACACTAAAACACTTAGGAAAATTCTGGGTGAGTCTACCAAGTGATGAAGGTGAAGATCAAGCGTCTAAAGCTACAATGGATAAAGATATCTTGAAGCGTCCGTCAAACGCTTTAGGGATTATCCCAGTACTCAAACTACGAATGGATAACTCAGGCCGAATACTCAACATCAAGTGAAATGACGGAATTCTCAGTGAGACCATCAAGACAAGATTGAAGAGTAAGCGTCTGAAATAAAGAAAAGAAAGTCAGGATCAGTCCAAGCGTCTGTCCAATACACGAGAATAACTATTCTCTTCAGCAAGCGTCCAAAAAGGTTAAACCAACACAACCTACAAAGAACGTAACCTGAAAAGAATTCAAACCCAAAACCATCCAAAGACTTAAAAAAAAATGCATGAATCAAACGGACGAATTATTTCCAACGGAAATAAGACAAGATGCATTAAAAGTCGGATAAGTGCTATTAAAATATAAGCACTATAACTTATGGGCAAGCCATATCTTTGACCTAAACTGTCAGATTTATGAAACCAAGACCATGCCTAACCAATTAAATATACCCAAAGTTAGAAATGTCTGAACTCAAGGAATGTTTGGGGAAACGAGACTCCAACCGAGTCAAACGGACAAAAACCACCAATACCTTATAAATAGCTCTTTCAACAAACAAGTAAACCGGCGCACACAAAAAAAAAATAAAAAAATTACCTACTTTGTTGAAAGAAAAGCTTACTAAAAATCATAGCCAAATATCCATATAAGCTTTTCACAAATATTCCAGAGACAGTCACCCATATCTCAAATCCCTTTTAAGAAGAACCTATACTACCATTGAGATATCCCCAAGTTGTTTGAACTTTCCAAAAAACAAACAAACCCGTGACCAAAACCATCAACACCTTTCATCTGAGTGAGAAAGCTGGTTGACTTGCAAGCAATATTTTTGTGTAAAAGAAGCTTGTTGAAGTTGATCTCTATTGGAGCTGAAATCTGTGTGACCAAGGAGTTCCGAGATCAAGAGTAACTTGCACCATTTCTGAGTGAAAGAAGCAAGGGGATAGAAGATCTTTAGTGGAGCTGAAATCTGTGTGACCAAGGAGTTCCAAGATCATATCCAATCTCCCTCTATCTTGTAGAAGTCTCTGTGTGACTCTTCGATAATCATCATAGTGAAAAAAAACCTCCCTGATAAAAGGAGAAGAAGGACGTAGCTGGGATTACATCACCCAATGAACCTTACAAATATCTTGTGTCATTTACCTCTTTAAGCATTCATTGTCTTACTGCTTTACTATTCATACTGCATACATTCTGATAAAGTCTTAAAACAACTAAGCGACTACTTTCGATTAATTAACTGAACGCTAAGCTATAAAATACTTCCGCTGTGCTAACTCTGATTTAGTGACTAAACTCTGCCCTACTTTGGTAAGCGTTGAAATCACCGAGTCTAAGTTAACGTTTCTCAAGCGTCACATCCAGCGCTTAAACTTGTCAAGCGTTCAAATACTTCAAAGTGATACGAATTTTTAAGAAGTCGAAAAAGACTTCAGGGTCTATTCAACCCCCCCTTCTAGACCCTTTCGTATACCACTTGGGACCAACAAGTGGTATCAGAGCAGTTGAAGTTGAAACCTAAGCGTTTCCAAGCGTAACTGCTTGTTCAGATCCATTTTTTTTAGTCGCTTTAAAATTACTTTAAATTCTTCATGGCATTCTCTAAAGTTCCCAAGTTGACCGAGTCAAATTATGACTCTTGGAAGGTCAAAGCGTTTACTTATTTGTGTTCATGTGATGATGAAATGTGTGATATCATTTCAGATGGGCCAATCAAAATATACAAAGTTATCACCAGAGCGCCCGAAGCCACAGGAGAAACACCTGACGGTTATGTGGAGAAGCCCAAACAAGAATGGTCCACCGATGAGCGTCGACGAGCCAATCTAGACAATGTCGGTCGGAATGCATTATACACAGCCATTGGTGACAATGACAACTTATTCAACAAAGTCAAATCATGCAATACAACTAAAGAAATTTGGGATAAGTTGGCCACTATTTTTGGTGGCTCAGCACAAATAAAGGAAAACAAATTATCAATTGCCAAAGAAAAATTCAACGGCTTCAAGATGCTACTTAATGAGACGCTAGAGCAATTAGACATGAGGTTTACAGCCCTTGTCACTGAACTAACATCTCTGGGTATGGAGCTACAAAATCGAGAAACAGTGGTCAAAATCTTTAGAAGTCTTCCAAGCAGATTTGACACGAAAAATCCTTACGTGTATTAAACAGCAAGTGGACTGGTCGTGTGTAGTAATAAAGTGGACAATAAAGTCCAGGTTGTCGAACCTCAAGGACTTGTATTTTAGTTTATGATCTTAAAGCAATTGAAGAACTTAAACTAAAACAAGAATTAACTAAAATATTATGGAAGTAAGAAATAAGAAACAAGATGTCGAAATCAAGATAGCTATGGAAGAGAGCAACTAAGACACATGTGTTGGCATAAATTAATCAATTTTCATTATAAACATGTTCTCATATTATTAGACTAATGATGCTTTGGTGGAAAAAACCTTAAATAATTACTACCCGATGTCTCAGTTGTAATAATCCTATGATTAATTGACGATTCTCTAGATATGTCTATCCGAGAATCTAACCAACAATCATGCATTCAAGTTCTAGAATTTCCCCGGATTAATCCGGCTAACTGCACCCGGGAATCTCTACCTATCTCTAGGGGCAATTCCCTATTTTTTACGGATTATGTGATGATCCTCTTTGCACCTTAAATTACCTTCTCTCGAATGAATAATTTAAGCAATAAATCATGCATATGGTAGCTAAGCATATGATGCATTCAAACAAGATCAAGACACAAAGCAACAATAGAATTAATATGAAAAACACAATTTATAACTCAATTATCATAATTTAGTCTCAACATGGCCTTAGTTCGAAGAATCTATTTCATTATAAAAGATAAAAGACAGGAACTTAAATTAAGATTCATATTCATAGACAAAAATAAATCTAAATCTAAGAAACTCCCTCGTATTTTTGATGGTTGAACTTCGATCTTCATCTCTTCCATGCTTCTTGATTTCTTCACCTTCAGAGGTTCTTGATAATATTCATAACTAATCTAAGGATGATGAAGATGATGATAGGATGTGTTTAGGCTCCCCCAATGGGGAATGTATTTTCAAGTGTGTTCTGTAGGATGACCTCCAATCCTCCTTTTATAGCCAAAAGAATTCACCAACCAAGAACATGTGCTTCCATTCTCTTTTATTTCCACCTACCATTCTCTTGCTTTCCATCTACCAAGAATGTGAACTACCATTCTCTTGTTTTCCACCTACCATTCTTTTACTTTCCTCCTACCAAGAATGTGAACTACCATTCTCTTGTTTTCCACCTACTAAGAATGAGAGCTGCCACTTTCGTATTTTCCAGCGCAGGGATAGTGTTTTATTCATAAACGTTTCCACAGACCTCCGAATTGGATGATTCAAGTCCCCATGTAAACATAAGACATAGATCTAAAACTTTGTAGAAGGACACATCATCAAATTCGGTCTCTAAATTTATCCAAATGGCGTTCCAACGTGGAAATTGTTTCTGATTTGGCGCCCAGGTGTGCGGAAATGGTACTAAAATATGATTTTGGCTAACTCCAGCTTGTTAAAAGGTCTAGGGCACAAAAAACATCATCAACCAAAAGGAGAAAACAAAAACAACAAACGAACTCACTTTCGTGGAGTAAACGATTGCACTTAGCCTGTGCAACAAGCCTTTAAACCTTTGAGTTACCTCAAAGGACGAGTTATAGTTTCGTGAGGGTTTGCAGACGATATACCCACAAAATCTAACAAACTTTCAATCTCAACCAGATGAATACATCTCAACATAATTAACAAGAATAAATGACACAAAATCATCCTTTTACAGCTCACAAATATATATACATATCAACTACTTTTGCTCACGTGACACCAATACTGGAAAAGACTCCATAGGGTGTAGTGAAAATAAATCTAAGGTATTATAGTCGAGAGGCATCCTTGCCAAATTTTGGACATTAATCTCATATCTATCAACTTTATGATCAAACACAAAGCATAAGAATCATAGAAAATTTCATAGCCATTTAAATTTCATTATCTCAAACATTCAAACTTTCAATTCATATGAAACTTTCCAATTAACTTCATTAAGGCTAGATCATGTGCCATGTTTTATTCCATTAGGCTTTCTATGGCACCCATGTAACAAGCTTTAGATCAATGACTCCCAAACTAGATAGTTTTGGGGCATTAAGTGTAAAGACACGCCTAAGGATTTAATCACTCGAGTGTCAAAGGCCACGAAATAAAACTAGATCTTTTAAATAATTCGCTTCTTTTTGGCTTGAGCTTAGCTCAAATTAGCATAATAGTACAGTATATAAGCATGGAACTTTTCACCTCCAGTACATATTAGCCTGACCACTTGTGGTCATACCAAACTTCAACCTTTTTAATTCATTGTTTAGCATAAAAAAATTACTATTCAACTTATAACCGTATGAGAAATCTAAGTTAATTTTTTCGGGAAAAACTCCTTAAGTGTCTCAAGATGGTTATCCTCTCAACTCCTCTACCCTCGATTTGTTGTGCAATGTGAATCATCTAAGAAATCAATCCTAGTCTAGGGTCTCCATGAGCAATTTCAAAGATATATATGTTCATTTAAATTCAAATTATTTCAAAAAATCATGCCATTTTTTAAAGTTAATCAATTTAAATGCATCAATTGGAAGGACTAAAAAAAAAAACCATGCTTGATTTTCTCAACATAAACACATATAAACATGATAGCATACAAATTCCCCCAAACTTGAGCTAAACGAGGTACACATGACATGACAAAAATAGCAAACACATGGTGATCAATCATATGAATGCATTAAAACCACAAAGTACTACCCACATATACCCCCAAACTTAAACTCAACATTGTCCCCAATGTTGTCTCACATAAACGCATACAAAAGGTATAAGAGTACTTACAATCAAGGATTGTTGAAAAACAATCCTTCATCACAAATATGTTCCAAATCAAACTCATCTCATCAAAATAGGCCTCTCAAAACAACGGGAAATTGCTAGTAACATGTTCAACATACTTATCAAACAAACCATCAAGCATATTAAAACACATGCCAAAAGTGCATGCTTAGACAAAACAAATAAAACGAAAAGCAAAAACAAAAAAATAAAGCAAAAAAAAAAAAAAACAAAAGAAAACTCACAAAGCTTGGGTTGCCTCCCAAGAAGCGCTCTTTTAAAGTCACTAGCTTGACTTTATGTAAGATATTGGCTCAAGGCGGTTTATGTATGAGTGCCTTATTCGTTCTCCAATCCACTATTGGGTATCGCTTCAACCTTTTGCCCTTTGTAGTGAAGATTGACCAATTATTTGTGCTACATATCCTAGGGTTAGACCAAGCAATCATCCACTCACGAGTTTTTTTATGGTCCCTCAATACCTCTATTACCTTTTCTTCCTCATGCTCCGGATGGTGGTGCAGATTTTTCTCCAAGCTAGAGATAATGTCTCGTTTTTCTTCAACAATCACCTTGACATATTTCAGCTCCATCATGTATGGATGTTGAAGATTATTGGCTCGTTTTTCATGAAAGTGCTCAACACTAAAAGGATCAAAAACATCAATGTGTAAAGACAAATCAAAATCAATTAGATGCTCAAAAACCTCATAGTTATCGAAATTAACCATGTCATCTCCTACATTCAATAACAACTTACCATCGTCGGCATCAAATACTGATTTACTTGTGGCTAGGGAAGAAATTAAAGAAATGTCAACACCCTCAGAAAGGATAGGAGTCGAATGCTCATCGTTGGAGGAATATGCTTTCGAATTTTCCAACTTCATTTCATTCAACATCACGGTGTTGAATTCCTCCTTTTGATCTATCTTAGTGGTACCAAGCAATGCCCATGGTACTTTCTCAGATATGTCGCTCGTTACTTAATTGAGTTGATAATTCATCTCCTTCATTTCCCGCCGTGCGTCCTTCATCATAAAGTGGAGCTCTCCAATGTTGTTATCAAGTTGTTCCTCCGGAGTAGGAATTCTTTCTTGGTAATGTTGTGGAAAGAACCCTTGTGCATAACACACTTCAATGACGCTTTGCAGCCATAATTGATTCTCCGGTAGTGTCATATCAGGAAAATTGCTATCCTTTGCGAATTGAATGACGCTTTGCAGCCATAATTGATTCTCCGGAAGGGTCATATCTGGAAAATTGCTAGCCATTGCGAACTAAGAGTGTAAGAAAAAATAATAATAATAAAAAAAATTAATAAAAATAAAATAAATACTTAAAACTTGCAATAAAATCAAAAACTAAAATTAAACAAGTCCCCGGCAACGGCGCCAAAAACTTGACACGAAAAATCCTTACGTGTATTAAACAGCAAGTGGACTGGTCGTGTGTAGTAATAAAGTGGACAATAAAGTCCAGGTTGTCGAACCTCAAGGACTTGTATTTTAGTTTATGATCTTAAAGCAATTGAAGAACTTAAACTAAAACAAGAATTAACTAAAATATTATGGAAGTAAGAAATAAGAAACAAGATGTCGAAATCAAGATAGCTATGGAAGAGAGCAACTAAGACACATGTGTTGGCATAAATTAATCAATTTTCATTATAAACATGTTCTCATATTATTAGACTAATGATGCTTTGGTGGAAAAAACCTTAAATAATTACTACCCGATGTCTCGGCTGTAATAATCCTATGATTAATTGACGATTCTCTAGATATGTCTATCCGAGAATCTAACCAACAATTATGCGTTCAAGTTCTAGAATTTCCCCGGATTAATCCGGCTAACTGCACCCGGGAATCTCTACCTATCTCTAGGGGCAATTCCCTATTTTTTACGGATTATGTGATGATCCTCTTTGCACCTTAAATTACCTTCTCTCGAATGAATAATTTAAGCAATAAATCATGCATATGGTAGCTAAGCATATGATGCATTCAAACAAGATCAAGACACAAAGCAACAATAGAATTAATATGAAAAACACAATTTATAACTCAATTATCATAATTTAGTCTCAACATGGCCTTAGTTCGAAGAATCTATTTCATCATAAAAGATAAAAGACAGGAACTTAAATTAAGATTCATATTCATAGACAAAAATAAATCTAAATCTAAGAAACTCCCTCGTATTTTTGATGGTTGAACTTCGATCTTCATCTCTTCCATGCTTCTTGATTTCTTCACCTTCAGAGGTTCTTGATAATATTCATAACTAATCTAAGGATGATGAAGATGATGATAGGATGTGTTTAGGCTCCCCCAATGGGGAATGTATTTTCAAGTGTGTTCTGTAGGATGACCTCCAATCCTCCTTTTATAGCCAAAAGAATTCACCAACCAAGAACATGTGCTTCCATTCTCTTTTATTTCCACCTACCATTCTCTTGCTTTCCATCTACCAAGAATGTGAACTACCATTCTCTTGTTTTCCACCTACCATTCTTTTACTTTCCTCCTACCAAGAATGTGAACTACCATTCTCTTGTTTTCCACCTACTAAGAATGAGAGCTGCCACTTTCGTATTTTCCAGCGCAGGGATAGTGTTTTATTCATAAACGTTTCCACAGACCTCCGAATTGGATGATTCAAGTCCCCATATAAAGATAAGACATAGATCTAAAACTTTGTAGAAGGACACATCATCAAATTCGGTCTCTAAATTTATCCAAATGGCATTCCAACGTGGAGATTGTTTCTGATTTGGCGCCCAGGTGTGCGGAAATGGTACTAAAATATGATTTTGGCTAACTCCAGCTTGTTTCTTGCTTGTTTGGTCGTAGAGGTGTGAAACATCTTGGCCTAAACTTGTTTTATACGTCCTTTTTCAGCCCGTTCTTCGATTGTATCCATTTAAGGCCTGAAATCACTTAATGCACGAATTAAACACACAAGTGACAAAGTCAAGCGATAAATGAACCTAAAACATAAACGCAAAGGGGCTTAATAACACGTAAAAATGACTCCTATCAAGATTCCTGATGAAAACAACTGCAATGAGAGAATCAAACAATCTGGACAGCCTAACTCCAGAAGATGCTTTTTCAGAACTCAAAGCATTTGAGTTTGAGCTGAATTCGGCCAGTGATGCAGTAAGTAATCCAGTGATCGAATCTGGAGCGCTAATGGCATCAATCAAAGGAAAACCTATCAAAGAAAAAGGTTCGGATATAAGTGAGGAAGAAGAACTGGCGCTTCTAAATAGATTCAGGAAATTCCTGAAATATGAAAAGAAGGGAAACAGTCCTAAGCACCCAGGACAAAGTTCATATCAAGCGCTTCCTCAAATACAACCACAATATCAAGCGCCTCACTATCCTGCGTCCTCCTCCCTAGCGCCAATTCAATATCAAACTCCTTCTCAGCAAGATCTCTCAGCGTCTGCAACGTTAAACCAACGATCCACAAGATTAACAAACGAACAAAAGATGAAGACCAATCTTTGTTACAACTGCAGGAGACCAGGGCATTTCCAAGTTAATTGCCCATATCCAAATGTGTCTAAACCTACAAAGCAAGATCACACGGATAAAAACCAATTCAGGAGCAACCTGAGACAACAAGGCTTGCTAGCAGAATCAGAACCTCTCTATACGCCTGAAGAGGACTTGGAATCATCAGATGAAAGCAGCGATGATGAACCATCAAAGGACTCAGCATTCATTTGTCTCATGGCAAGAGAAAATGAAGCATCTAACGACGTACCATCTGAGGTAACCACTGATCTGTATCATCCTCTCTCTTATGATGAATTACTTGACAAAGTAAAGGAATATTATACAGATTGTCAAGATGCCACCCAATTATTCCAAAATCACCATCGTATTATTTCAGCACTCAGAAGTGATAACTTAACACTCAAAGCAGAGTTGCAAATTCAGCAACAGTGCATTGAGAAAAACCAATCACTCGAGAGTGAAATTACTCAGCTAAAAGGTGATCTTGATATAATAGTCAAAAGAGAAGCTGAAATGGTCGCTAAACTTGCCAAATCAGAGCAGCTTATCTCTTCATTATCAAAAGCGTCTAGAACGCTAGATAATGTGACTAAAGTAACCAGGGCATTTGGTGAAAAGACCGGTCTAGGTTTTGATGAACTTAGTTATAAAGCCAAAGCGTCCAATGTTACAACAATCAACAAAGGAAAAGGTGTAATCTTTGTTGAAGAAAGTTCGATCAGACAAACGCTGAATGAATCAACAAATACTGGTACAAAAGCTAATGATAAAGTCAACACTGACTCAGGCAAAGGAAAGACCAAAGCGAATGTCTCACAAAAGAAAATATATCCAAACGCTCAAAAAGCTAAGGAGATATTTTCTGCCAGTGAATCAAACGTTAAGCGTCCCGCACCAAAAGTGCATCCTAAGCCAATACCAAACAGAATCAAACGTCTATATCCAAAACAATCCAGTTCATATTATCAACACTATGATAATTGTGAACACGATTATGATTATTACTATAATCAAGGATATTTCTATACATCTAGAAAAAGTATGCAACTCAAAACGAAACCCAAGAAGGCCAATCTTTCTCCCATAGTGAAGACAAGGCAAATATGGGTTCCGAAAAATCTAATTCACGTCACTAACAAAGAAGGACCCAAAACAAAATGGGTACCTAAAGGAAATTAGATCTGCCCTTTTGAATGCAGGTACCTAAAGCCAACACCGACGCTTCAGTATGGTACATAGATAGTGGATCATCGAGACACATGACTGGATCAAAGGATCTCTTGATCAACTATCGTGCAACCAATGGTCCTCAAGTTATATTCGGTGATAATTCTAAAGGTAAAACTAAAGGTATAGGTATCATGCATAGGGGGAACATCATGATCAATGATGTATACTATGTCGAGGGTCTTAAACATAATCTCCTAAGCATAAGTCAATTCTGTGATAAAGGCTTTGAAATTAAATTTTCTAGTGACTTGTGCGAGATAATCGATGTTAAGACAGGATCTACTAAATTAAAAGGAAGAAGAACAAACAATGTATACTTAGTAGATTGGGATTCAACATTAGATAACAACTCTACATGTTTCGTAGCTAAGAATCAAAACGAATTAGGTTGGTTATGGCACAGAAAAATGAATCACCTCAATTTCAAAACAATCTCTCAATTAATATCTCTAAATCTCGTAGAGGGATTACCTAAAGGTTCCTTTAATAAAGATCGCTTATGTGATGCCTGTCAAATGGGTAAACAAGTTAAATCATCCTTTAAGAAGAAGCTTCATCTATCGACCTCTCGAATACTTGAATTACTACATTTAGATTTGTTTGGTCCTATTCAAATCATGAGCGTTAGTGGTAAAAAATATTCACTAGTAATAGTTGATGATTTTTCACGCTATACATGGGTAGAATTTCTAGCATCTAAAGATGAAACACTACAAAACTCAAAAGATCTAAAAGTAACAAGAATTAGAAGTGATAGAGGAACTGAGTTTACTAACCATATTGTTGAGAAATTTTGTAAAGACTTTGGAATACTTCATGAGTATTCAGCACCTAGAACACCTCAACAAAATGGAGTTGCTGAACGACGGAACAGAACGCTTAAAGAAGCCGCTAGGACTATGTTAGCCGAGTCTAAGCTGCCTCAAAGGTTGTGGGCCGAAGCTATCAACACTGCTTGCTACACTCAGAACCGGTGTATGATCAACAAGCAACATGAAAAGACTCCATGTGAGTTATGGAAGGGACGTAAGCCGAATGTTTCATACTTTCATGTATTTGGTTCAAAATGTTTCATTCATAACAATGGTTCCCAAAGCCTAAAGACATTTGATCCTAAAGCAGATGAAGGAATCTTTCTAGGTTACGCCAAAAATGGAAAGAGCTTTCGCATCTTAAATAAGATCAAATCGAAGGTTGAAGAATCCATTCATGTTGTGTTTGATGATGCTAACCAAGAACCGAGTAAGGTTAATATTAATAATGCAGGAATTGAAGATTTATCTCAACAAGCATCACAAATCAATCTGTGTGATGATAGTGATATTGATGAAGATAATGAAATCATTGTACCTAATCCTAAGACTACTCGTAAAGACATCAACGATGACATTGCAAGAAACGCTGATGATCATGAAGGGAATGTTCATCAAGAGCAAATTCAAACTATAAACACTGAAGCGCCTACGCAAGGAATTGGTCAAGCACCTACACAGTTTAATCAAACGTTAGATCAATCTCTTAACTCGTTCCAACCAGACAGAAAATGGCTCAGAGACCATCCACCAGAACTAATTATTGGAGATATTGGAGCACTCGTTAGAACAAGAGCCGCTACAATAAATGAGGCCATGTTTGCAAGCTTCCTATCTCAAATGGAACCAAAGAAAGTGGATGAAGCGCTTAACGATCCAAGTTGGATAGAAGCCATGCAAGAAGAGCTAAACCAATTTGAAAGAAATGAGGTATGGACGCTAGTACCAAGACCAACCCACCAAGGGGTCATTGGAACTAGATGGGTCTATAGAAACAAAATGGATGAGAATGGGATTGTGATTAGAAACAAAGCCAGACTCGTAGCTCAGGGATACTGTCAAGAAGAGGGCATCGACTTTGATGAAACATACGCTCCAGTTGCCCGACTTGAAGCAATCCGCATGTTTCTAGCGTTTGCAGCATTTAACAAATTTACAGTGTATCAAATGGACGTAAAGAGTGCATTTCTGAATGGTAAACTCCAAGAAGAAGTATATGTGGAGCAACCACCAGGATTCATCAACAACCATGGGAAAAGCATGGTTTACAAATTGGACAAGGCACTCTATGGTCTTAAACAAGCACCACGAGCATGGTATGACACTCTGTCTATCTTCCTTATAGGTAAAGGCTTTTCAAAAGGCAGCGTTGACACAACGTTATTCAAAATTACCCATAATGGAGATATTCTCCTAGTTCAAATTTATGTTGATGATATTATATTTGGATCTACCAATAAGCGTCTATGTGAGAAATTTTCGAAAATGATGCAAGATCAATTTGAAATGAGCATGATGGGTGAATTAACTTTCTTCCTAGGATTACAAGTTAAACAACTCCCTAATGGCATATTCATAAATCAAACTAAATATACTAGAGATATGATCAAGAAATTTGGTATGGAAAATGCATCACCTTCAAAAATTCCAATGAGCCAAACGCTTAAGCTAGATAGAGACGATAATGGAAAGAAAATTGATATCACTAACTATAGAGGTATTATTGGATCACTTCTTTATCTTACAGCTAGTAGACCTGATATTATGTTCTCAGTATGCATGTGTGCACGATTTCAAGCTGATCCTAGAGAATCACACTTAATTGCTGCTAAAAGAATCCTTAAGTACCTAAAAGGCACACAAAATGTGGGCTTATGGTATCCTAGGGATTCTCCTTTTGAACTAATTGGTTATTCAGATGCAGATTTTGCAGGATGCAAAATAGATAGAAAAAGTACTAGTGGAACATGTCAATTTCTAGGTGATAGACTAATTTCATGGCATAGTAAGAAGCAACAGTCCATCGCTACTTCCACCGCTGAGGCTGAGTATGTAGCCGCTGGAAGCTGTTGTGCACAGATCCTTTGGATGAGGCAACAACTTAGAGATTATGGAATAATCCTAGATCCAACTCCTATCCACTGTGACAATCAAAGCGCCTTAGCAATGACTCAAAATCCAGTTCTTCACTCTAGAACCAAACACATTGACATTCGCTATCACTTTCTACGTGACCACGTTCAAAAGAAAGATATCTCCATGCACTTCATTGGTACAGAAAAGCAACTGGCAGATATCTTCACCAAAGCGCTTAACGAACAACGTTTTCTCACTTTAAGAAGTGAACTAGGTATGATTGATCTAAATGCTTAATCATTCGAAACATCATACTTTTGTTAGGCATGAAATTTAGGGGGAATTCACTGTATGTTGTGAAATTTATGGGGAACCTACATAGGGGGAACCTTAAAAGAGCTAACTATACCTAAGTGAATATGACCAAAAATGTTTTCCCTTGCATCGGTCATACGCACTTAGCACCATACACTTAAAACCTTTTTGACGCTTATTACACAAATCTGTCTTAGCGTCTGCACTTCTTTCAAAATAAACTAAACGCTTAGCTTTATTCCCGGCTAAAGCAGTTAGTAAAAAGACCCTTTTTAAAGCAAGCGTACATTACCCTACGCTAAAACGAGAAAGTGGATTAGTCAATCAATGCAATTAATGCTGACTTGACATTCCTCACCCTTCGCTCAAGAAAACCCATGGGTACTCATCACGTTTTTCAAAGATGGTTCAGCACATGTACACGCGTCAGTACAATTACCATGTATCTTAGACAAATACAACCAGCGCTGAATATTTTAAACCAAAAGTAAAACACTACTACCAAGACATAATGATAAGTACTGGGAAACTGTGTCCTCATATACACCCTGAAAGGAATAATTCTATATGTTACAATGACCGCTAAAACACAAAATGTTACTTGAAAGAGACCCTCAAGATTCTCAAGCGTCCACATAACACTAAATTGTTTCAAGCGTCATTCTGAATAGGTCCGGACGCTTTAACAAATTTTTGGCGGGCATTTGAATAGTGTTCAAAATTATGGTTCCCGAACAGTTTTCATAAAGAACGTATCCGCTTTTCATGGGCACACGTATCACTCTCAGTCTCTGTTTCAAACTTTTAATCGGACTTCAAAATAGTATATGTGGCAGTTACTAAAAGAAACCGTGCCTATTTAATCTAAATTCACGTCCACAGTTATATTTTAATGGCTGAGATTTATATTCCTCCACGTGTCAACATCTCAAACTTCAAACACACCGAACATTCAAATTGAAGTTTCTGCAGAAACACTCTTATACTCTATTACATTCGTGCAAGAACAAGTCTCTCTCTTTTTCAAAAACAAAAATTTTCATTCGTAATCTCTGTCTACTGCTCACTAATGGCACCCAAGAAAGCTACTGCTGGAACCGCTGAAGTTGTTGTCAAGATCACTGAAGGCCTTATAGTTGATTGGAAGTTTCTCTATGAAAACCCCCAAATTGATTTAACGGAAATAATGGATTCTGTAGCAGAGGCTGGGCTTCAGAAATTTCTCACGAAATACTCGTATATGTTTCCTGAAGAACTAGAATTTTTCTGGAGAAATGCTCGACTGTCTGACGATGAGACTTCCATCACCTGTTTGTTTCCTGTCTCCAAGAAGGAATCAAAGACGTTCACTCTCTCTGCGGCCTCTATTGCCCAGAATTTCTCTCTACCTAATGCTGGAGCCACTTTAGACACTATCACTGAAGAACAAATTCAAGAAGTCTGGACTCAGATTAGCGCTTACGATGATGTTCCATACAAACCGTACTTTGAGAAGAAAGATATAGTGAACAGGTATCGAGTCTTGGCTAATTTCTGCAGTAAAAACATAGAATGCAGAGTGGGAACCTTCGACAAAATCAACCCAACCCAGTTCCAGATGATGACTGCCATCCTACTCAAGATAAAAATCAACTGGAGCGCCTATATATTCAGCAGGTTCAGAGACAGTCTACGCACTTCAAACAGACCTTATGGTCTAGTTTTAAGTGATCTGATTTTCCGAGCAGAGTGCACCTCTTCAGCAGAAGTCACCGTGGCCAAGCATAAGTTCTATGGGCCAAGAATCATCAATAATCTTTTCAATCCACCCAAAGTTGGAGGTGCTGCTAAGCCTCTCTCTGAGCGCCAAGTTGTCCGAGCAGCGTCAGATGAGGAGGCTGAGCGTCCAGATCAGGAGAAAGCCAAACGTAATGTGAAGCGTCCCACTGTCACAAAGAAACGGGCTCCTCGAAAGCCCAAGGCTCAACCTATCAAAAGCGATGAAGATGACGAGGATTCTATACCCCTCATTAGTCGGAAAGATCTGGAAAAGGTTCTCAAAAATATTGACTTTGAAGAACCTGCAGTTCCACAGACTCAAGCGTTCCCCGCCGAAGGTATAAATGTGAAGCGTATCTTCAAGAGACGTAAGCGTCCAACTGCTGCCATTTCTTCTGAGGCTACACAAAGTGATCAAGCCATAGCTGCTGTCCCGATATCATCCTTTGAAACACCAGTTGATGTCCATCTGGATGTTGATATGGCCCAAATTGTGGCCATCGCACATGAAGCTGCCATCGACTCTACAAATCTCGAGCCTGATGAACCTGAAATCCCAAGGGCTCAACCATTGCTTGCATAACCTAGTACAACAGAGGCACGCTCAGAAGGTCAGAGCGATGCTAACGACGTTGTGATTCATCGACATTTCTTCAAGCTGGATCCCTCAAAGACTATCGATCACTAAGTCGATTATTTGCCTCCAGCGCCCGCAGAGACCTTCATACCTGCAGGATACAATGAAGAAAGTCTTATCAATGCCGAAAATGATATCGCCAAGCTTATAAAGTTTGATCTGGCTGTACGCAACACTCTCTTTAATACAGCCTCAACCCCAGCTGATGAAGCTTACTACACAGCTCTTGAACTCGGGAAGACTCCCAAACACATCCCGGCTTCCGTAACTCTCCAAGCACAGCGGCAAGGAGGCAAGACTCCTAGAGCTGATGTTGATTTAGCTTATTATCTGGACTGTGGGACAAGCAAACCCACTGGCTTCGCTCTCAGAGACTACAACATCAGAGTCTATGAGCGTCAAGATAAGCTTCTGAACCCAACGGAAGAGCTACTAAACAGAGAAGGCTATTCTCACTCTCTAACACTGGTCAAAAGCAAGGAAAACAAGCGCTCAGCTAATCCTCTCCTCCTGTGGAAGAATAAAGGAGTACATGCCGGTGAGCGTCCAGCATCCCTGACCGAGATGATTCAACTTGAAACCGATGCATATTTTGACTGCGTCTGGAACGCTAACTACCAACCCGACAGGTATCGTTTTGAATCCATCTGTGATATTCATCACCAAGGGTTTCGTGCTATACTTAATGCAGGAACTGAGTATTGTATGACTGAGATAAGATGGGCTGAAGCTTACATGGGTGACACGTATAAATTTGAAGACTTGGTTAGTGCTCCCCATCTGTTCAGAATAGGGATTCATGATAAAAAGACCAAATTTGCACGCTACATGCTGACGCAGCGCCAGCATAGACTTGGACCCGTTCTGAAGTTGCCTCTGATCCGCCATCAACCTGAACACCGCTTAAGACAAGCGTTGCACAAACTGGCCAACTCTTCTCTACGCTTTGATGATCAAGCGTCCACCAGCGGTTCTTCTCCCCTGTCCTGTCTGAACTGCACCCCTAGCCACTGTGAAGACAACTTTTCTCTCATGATGGCAATTATGCCTCCAGTCTCTCTATTCGACAAAATCTTCACAGACAATCTGCGACAATGGGATGGCTCTCGGATCAATCCTTTCAGAGGATATCCACTTCTTCCGTCTATTCGACAAGAAGTCTTCAGTCACTATGATTTTGTTTTATCGCTGCTAGAAAGATCTCAAGCGCTTGCTTCAGCCATCTACCCATACTTGGAAGAGTATTATCGGCTCCGCGTTCCCGACTCTCGGAAACCGAAGACTCTCCCAACAGATCGGCTAATTGGCTTCTCACAACACTATTGCCCAGATGCCTTATTCTCCATCTGCAAAGCGCCCTCCAAAATCTTTCCCACTCATGTGCTGGATATCCTCGGGCCACTGTATATCAGGGCACTGGATAGTCCTATCAGAACGTTCATTCAAGGTACTTATCTCCCCACTCTACATTTGAATGAACTTCTGCAGACTGCTACGTATCCATATGCAGATGAACCGTTTGCCAGCTTGGACTTTCGGTTTACGGACTTTAGCCGTATAGAATCAGAATTTACTGCAGCACCAGCTGACACGTTACCTGCTCCTGAGCGCTTATTAGAATTACCTCAAGCGCCTCATTCCCCCAGTCCAACTGAATCCGACTCTACTGCATCCACCGAGTCCAACACTGCTCCAGAGCTTCGAGGAACAGTATTTGATCCTACTAATCAAGTACCTATTGAATCTCTCAAACACACATCTCGTTTTAAGCCTCAAGTCCGCACTGCACTTCCCAACGCTCAACCGTCCATGACTGAATGCCTCACTCAAATACAGCAACTATCTACAGCTACTCAGGCAAGTCATGTGGCTTTAACCAATGATCTACAAGACCGGTTCACGGCTCTCGAGACCTCTCTCACAGACGCTAATCAAGCTCAACTCCTGGTCATGAAAGAACATTTCGACCAGCGTCTAACCACTCTTGAGGCCTCTGTCGCTCAGATTGCTACTCAAGTCAGTCTTCTTACTCAGCATTTCATACAGACTGATGATGGCAATAAGGGAGAAAAGAGGAAATCGTCAACATCTAAAGATCAAGTTCCTCCTCCACCATCCAAGCGTCAACACATTGATACTTCTCTCACACTGAGTGCAGAACCAAGGTATCCCTATCCCTCTTGGGTAACCACATCGGTTGAAGCGTCCAATAAGAAAGAAACTCCCAGAGTGCTCTATCCAACTCTTCCATTGCCTTCAAGAGCACTGCTTGAACAGTTTGACATTCCTCTTCCCAGAGCATCAATTCCAGAACCATCTGATCCAGCAGTATTAGCCTTAGAAAGAAAAATGTCTGACTTCGACCAAACCTTCAGAATTTGCCTACGATACATAGGCATCAGTCCAGAGGAATGTGATAAACACTTCATTGCCTTTAAGGCACGACAAGTTCAAGAAAACAAGCACATAATCAGTAAAGATCATGCTGCAATGATGACGTTAGAAGATCAGATAACTGAAGCAATCCGTGCTGAAATGACTAAGAGATACAAGATCAAGCCACGATCTTGATTTTTACTTGTGTCTCTCTCTTTTTAGTTGTAAAATGCCTGTACTTTGAAATATATATATAAAATGCATTTTACAGCTGAAACATCTCGTTAAAGCTCAAACTAACTTACTAACTTACGCTAACCTTCAGGTATCTAACGCTTGAACTAAATAAGTATTGCCATCATCAAAAAGGGGGAAATTGTTAGGAATTTCATATTAGATGTTTTGATGATGACAAATAGGACTTTCTGTTAGACTCCGAAAAGTGTAAAAGCTTTCATAGAATGTTATGTATAAGTACCTGAAAGCTTATTTATCTTAGGCTTATAGTATTTATCTTTGTAGAATTCCTTAGACTAAGTATGTGACACTAAAACACTTAGGAAAATTCTGGGTGAGTCTACCAAGTGATGAAGGTGAAGATCAAGCGTCTAAAGCTACAATGGATAAAGATATCTTGAAGCGTCCGTCAAACGCTTTAGGGATTATCCCAGTGCTCAAACTACGAATGGATAACTCAGGCCGAATACTCAACATCAAGTGAAATGACGGAATTCTCAGTGAGACCATCAAGACAAGATTGAAGAGTAAGCGTCTGAAATAAAGAAAAGAAAGTCAGGATCAGTCCAAGCGTCTGTCCAATACACGAGGATAACTATTCTCTTCAGCAAGCGTCCAAAAAGGTTAAACCAACACAACCTACAAAGAACGTAACCTGAAAAGAATTCAAACCCAAAACCATCCAAAGACTTAAAAAAAAATGCATGAATCAAACGGACAAATTATTTCCAACGGAAATAAGACAAGATGCATTAAAAGTCAGATAAGTGCTATTAAAATATAAGCACTATAACTTATGGGCAAGCCATATCTTTGACCTAGACTGTCAGATTTATGAAACCAAGACCATGCCTAACCAATTAAATATACCCAAAGTTAGAAATGTCTAAACTCAAGGAATGTTTGGGGAAACGAGACTCCAACCGAGTCAAACGGACAAAAACCACCAATACCTTATAAATAGCTCTTTCAACAAACAAGTAAACCGACGCACACAAAAAAAAAAAAATTACCTACTTTGTTGAAAGAAAAGCTTACTAAAAATCATAGCCAAATATCCATATAAGCTTTTCACAAATATTCCAGAGACAGTCACCCATATCTCAAATCCTTTTTAAGAAGAACCTATACTACCATTGAGATATCCCCAAGTTGTTTGAACTTTCCAAAAAACAAACAAACCCGTGACCAAAACCATCAACACCTTTCATCTGAGTGAGAAAGCTGGTTGACTTGCAAGCAATATTTTTGTGTAAAAGAAGCTTGTTGAAGTTGATCTCTATTGGAGCTGAAATCTGTGTGACCAAGGAGTTCCGAGATCAAGAGTAACTTGCACCATTTCTGAGTGAAAGAAGCAAGGGGATAGAAGATCTTTAGTGGAGCTGAAATCTGTGTGACCAAGGAGTTCCAAGATCATATCCAATCTCCCTCTATCTTGTAGAAGTCTCTGTGTGACTCTTCGATAATCATCATAGTGAAAAAAAACCTCCCTGATAAAAGGAGAAGAAGGACGTAGCTGGGATTACATCACCTAGTGAACCTTACAAATATCTTGTGTCATTTACCTCTTTAAGCATTCATTGTATTACTGCTTTACTATTCATACTGCATACATTCTGATAAAGTCTTAAAACAACTAAGCGACTACTTTCGATTAATTAACTGAACGCTAAGCTATAAAATACTTCCGCTGTGCTAACTCTGATTTAGTGACTAAACTCTGCCCTACTTTGGTAAGCGTTGAAATCACCGAGTCTAAGTTAACGTTTCTCAAGCGTCACATCCAGCGCTTAAACTTGTCAAGCGTTCAAATACTTCAAAGTGATACGAATTTTTAAGAAGTCGAAAAAGACTTCAGGGTCTATTCAACCCCCCCCCCCCCCCTTCTAGACCCTTTCGTATACCACTTGGGACCAACAATGTGCAACAAGACTTTGAACCCTTGAGTTACCTCAAAGAACGAGTTATAGACTCGTGAGGGTTTGCATGCGATATACCCACAAATTCGAAGAATGTTAAGCTCAAACCAACTGAGACAACTAGAAATAAGAACTATGATGCAATGGCATGAATCAAGTGACAATAAATCTCAAAAATATGTACACAAATGAAGACAATGCTCATTCAACTGTTAGGTTTTGCGATAAATAACATAAACGCAGCGGAAAGGATTTCAAATTTTTTTATTTTAAAACCCAACATTGAATTCAATGATCGCATATTCAAATTGCACGATAAACTTAACGAATAAAACTTACTCATTAAAACGAAGTTGTTGGAGAATCTTTCTTCTTCCTCTAAATTCGAAACCTTGAAGCTTTCAAATCTTCAAGGGGTAATGGCATTTTCCCATCCAAACTATTCGGATTTTTGCACTTTTGTAAATAAACTTTTTCTTTTGCATTTTTTTATCCGAACTACATTTATTTTTAAAAAACATTATATTTTAGCATTTTCCGGCCAAATAGCGGGAGTATTCCGCCGGGGTTCCATCATATATATCACATGTGGTTTTGCTATTTTGAATTCTACTATTCAAAATATAATTTTAACTTACAAGGATAAAAATATTGAGCCGTAAGTTCCATTAAATGTCATTTTTACTCTTAAAGGGGTCATATGCGATGTATGTAATGAAATTCCGGCGAATATTCCACCGAAAAATGCTAAACGTATAAAATTTTGTAAAAATCCGTGTAGTTCATATAAGAAAGTGTAAAAAATAAACAAATTTAGATAAAATAATGCAAAACCCGTTTAGTTCAGATAAAAAAGTGCAAAAAAAAAAAATTTATTTACAAAAGTGTAAAAACCCGAATAGTTTGGATGGAAAAATGCCATTACCCCAATCTTCAATCCTTTGATTTGATCTTCAAAACTTGAACTTGATCTGAACAACAAAAGTACATCGTCTCTAAATTGTCACGCACGAATCAACAATCGAAAAATTCTCACTTCTTCTCTAAAGGGGCGACGACTAGGGTTATTAGAGAGGGAGGAATATTTTCTTCCCTTCTTTTTTTTTAGGAGAGTTATGATCTTCACTTACTTATTGAACAAGCCAAAACAAAAGAGCCCTAAATTAGGGCATCACATGGACGCCCAATTAGGCCTATTAGGTGTCCACTTTGGACGCCTTCTAGAAGCCCGGGATTTGTTTTGCTTAATTAATTTCTTATTTCAATTAATAATTTAGTATATCCAATAAATAAATTAATTAATCTAATTAGTTAGATAAATTAATTCATCAATATATTTCGCTAGGAAATTAATTAATAATTAATCTTATCCATATAATTAATTATTTCATCTAATGAATAATTAATTATTTACTTTATCCAATAAATTAAAACTCCTAAAAGAAAATAAAAATTCCATTTTCATTCTTCTTTGTCGATCCTTTAGCGCGACTCTTTAGGTTCGTTTCGTTTGGCAATGAGAGGAAACCAAAAGAAATGGGTAACACCTAGCCAGTCACGTGACCCACATCGTAACCCAAACGAAAACGAATGATAGGATCATTCCACGACCTTGCCAATCGTAAATACAGTATATGTTTAAACCCTTTGTTCAAGTTCCCCGGTCAAGTGAGAGTCATGGCTTTGTCAAACTCACTGGACTTGACCATATGTATTAGTTATAATAATACGAGATCATTGAGATTGATTTAGTGCCTAGCACAATCATCTCTTTTGCTTTGGCCAAAGACTTTGATCTCTATTTATCTATAGTCACATAAGGTACAATCTCATTCACTTATGAGAGAACAAATCTCATATTAGATATTTGCTAAGACTACCACTTGCCCATCAAGTCCGCATTTCGAGGTCGACCCCACCAACGGGTGAATTGGGTCTAACTACTCTAGTGAAAGACTTGACGTCACAAGTGCATCTTCAGCCTGATACTTCAAGTCAAAGGTTCACACATACCTATTACGCATAATTAGTTCTATCATTGACAGTCAGAGAGTGAAAACCCATGTGATAGAACCGATACAAGTCATGTTCGATTATATCAGTTCCACTGACGTGCCTACAATCTCAATCTCCTATCATCCCATGATACCAGACAGGCACTCCCATGTCAGAGCTAAGATTGTAAAAGTATTCGAAATCTTTATTTGTCCATCAAAGACTTCATATAACTTGCGAACTAGTATTAGTAGTCAAGGTTGATCTCTCTAGTGCCTATCTTCCTATCCCATAAAATCAAAAACACAGCGGAAGAATAAAAAGTTAAAATCCCAGTGGCTCATCTCTATTTCTCGTATTTAAATTGGGTTTCGAATTCAATTACCGTTCTCGCGTATGTTGAATTCTGAACCAGCTTTTGCAATCCTTTCTTGAACAGCAAATCCGTCGCTGTCTCTAAATTGCCACGCCGGAGTCAAAAACAAAAATTTTCTTCTTTCTTCTTGATGAGGACGGCTAGAGAGAGAAAGAAGCGGTGGAGGATTTTACTTGGAGAGAAAGTTTGTGTATTGTTGACTTCTTCTTAGGTTAATTTTCTCTAAGTAGTATATTTATACTACAATGAAACAATAACCTAGGCTAATTTTACCCCCTCATGTGGACGGCCACTTTGTGGCCTTTTAGCCACCGGGCTTTAGCCCTTTTATGCATATTAATTAATTAAATAATTAATATTATTTATTCAATAAATAAATTAATTAAATAATCAATTAAATCCATGTTAATATTATAATTAAATTCCTCTAAGGAATTAATTAATTTATTAACTTAATTAATTAATAAAATCATCTAATGATTAACTAATTAATTACGATATCAAATACCGAAAATTCTCTCAAGTTTTTTTCCATGATTTTTTTTTGCACTTCCTTTAAGCGCGACTCTTTAGTTTCGTCTCAAAAGGCAATAGGGAGGGAACCAAAAGGATGTGAGTAACACCTAGCCAGTCACGTGGCTCACATCGTATCCCAATTGAGAATGAATGAATAGGATCACTCCAAACTATATACGCTGTGAAAACCGTACGAGTATAAACCTTTTATTCTTATATCCCAATCAAATGAGAGTCATGGTTTTAGTCAAACTCACATGACTTGACCATATGCTTAGCTCATAATGAGTTGAGGTCATTTTATGCTTTAGCCAAAGACTTTTAACCTCACTCATTCATGACTGCATAGGATATTTAGATCATTCACTTATGAGATAATAAATCCCATTTTGCTAATCAGTTAACAATGCTACTTGCCCATCAAGTCGCACTTCGAGGTCGATCCCACCAAAGGGTGATTTGGATCTAACTACTCTAATGACAGACTTGATGTCACAAGTACATCTTCAACTCGGTTCCTCAGGTCTAAGGTTCACGCGTACCTATCACAACTTATCAGTTTCATCATTGACTGTCAGTGAGTGAATACCCATGTGATGAAATTGATGCGAGCCGTGTTCGAACATATTAGTCCAACTTATATGTCCATGAAATAAGTTCCCACTATCATTCCCATAGTGTACGACTGACACTTTCTCTGTCAAAACTTATATCATGCAAGTCCTTGTTCCGTATTGATGTCCAGTCAAATACTTTCTTAGACTTGCGAACCCTATTTAGAGAATAAGGATCAAACCCTTCTAGTGCCATTCTTCCTATCCCATAGGAAGTAGAATGTTTGCCTTATTCTCAAGGACTTTACGTTGTTTATTAACACCTTACAAATGCCTATAAGAAAACAATGCCTTATATATTATAAAAAGATATTGTTTAGTTACAAGTTAATGCCCTATAAATCTATCCTCTTTTTGGCATTTGAGGGCATACACTCAAACAATCTCCCACTTGCACTCAATGCCATTTGCTATAGTATTTAATACCCATCCCTTCGTGATGTTTTTCTAGCACCGCCTGTGCCAATGGCTTGGTCAATGGATCAGCGACATTGTCAGCTGAGGCTATTTTCTGAACAAATATTTCTCCTCGTGCAACGATCTCTCGTATGATGTGCTATCTCCTCTCGATGTGTTTGGACTTGTTGTGAGACCTAGATTCCTTTGCTTGCGCTATTGCTCCGGTGTTGTCACAATAAAGTGGCAACGAGAGCTTTATGCTAGGAACCACTTGAAGTTCTTCTATGAACTTCCTTATCCAAACAGCCTCTTTAGCTGCCTCAGAGGTAGCTATGTATTCAGCCTCTGTAGTGGAGTCCGAGGTTGTACTTTGCTTGGAACTTTTCCAAGTTACCGCCCCACCATTGAGGGTGAATACGAATCCTGAGGTGGATTTCTGGTCATCGAGATCAGATTGAAAATCCGAATCAGTGTACCCGTCCACTCTCAAGCTACCACTCCCATAGATGAGAATCATATCCTTAGTTCTCTTCAGGTACTTTAGGATATTTTTCACAGCTATCCAATGTTCCTTGCCCGGGTTTGCTTGAAATCAACTAACAATGCTTACCGAATAAGCAATGTTAGGTCTAGTACACAACATTGCCACTGCTGATGCATAGGGTACAGTGCTCATTTCCTTTCTATCTTCCTCACTTTGAGGACACATAGATTTTGAGAGATGTATCCCATGCCTCATTGGTAGGAACCCTTTCTTAGAATCCTCCATCCTATATCTCTTTAGGACCTTTTCTAAGTAAAGGGCTTGAGAGAGCCCTATCATTCTATGTGTTCGATCTCTGTAGATTCGAATCCCTAGAATATAAGTTGCCTCTCCCAAGTCTTTCATGGAGAAAGTACTTGAAAGCCACTTATTTACAGTGGTGAGCACTCCTATATCATTTTCTATGAGTAATATGTCATCTACATATAACATAAGGAATGTTATCTTGCTCTCACTAACCTTCTTGTAAACACATGGCTCGTCTTCGTTCTTGATGAAGTCAAATCCTTTGACAGCCTCATCAAAATGTAGATTCCAGCTACGGGACGCTTGCTTGAGTCCATAAATGGATCTCTCAAGCTTACACACCTTATGAGTATGCTCCTCAGATACAAAAACTTTAGGTTGTTCCATATAGATGTCCTCTTCTAGGAATCCATTTAGGAAAGCAATTTTGACATCCATTTTCCATATTTCATAGTCTAGGTGTGCGGCTATTGCAAGTAGAATCCTTATTGATTTGATCATAGCCACTGGCGAAAAGGTTTCTTGGTAGTCAATTCCTTCTTTTTGAATATACCGTTTCGCCACTAGCCTGGCTTTGTAGGTGTCAACCTTGCCATCAACACCAATCTTGTTCTTGTAGATCCATTTGCACCTGATTGGTTTTACCCCTTCAGGTTGGTCCACAAGTTTCCAGACTTGGTTTACATGCATCAAATCGATCTCAGTTTGCATAGCTTCACGCCATCTAATAGCATCCACATCCACCATTGCTTGATCAAAAGTGGAGGGATCATCTCCATGATCCTCATCTAATACAGAATAAAGATCCAGCTCCCTCTGTACTAGATATTCGTACCTCTCAGGCGATTGAGGTACTCTACTTAATTTTTGCGGTTGTGGTTGTGTTACAGAAGGTTCGGTTCTCACTTCCTGTGTACATGTATCCACTGGAGTCTCATTTTGTTCTTTTAGAACAATCTTTCTACCCGCTCCTCCTTCTTGAATGAACTCATCTTCAAGAAAGTGGGCTTGTAAAGCTACAATGATCCTTTGATCATCGTGCAGGTAAAAGAGGTATCCCATTGAATCCTCGGGATATCCAACGAAACGTCCCTTCAAGGATCTAGCCTCCAACTTGTCCACTTTGGTCTTTTTGACATAAGCCGGACATCCCCAAATCTTGATGTGATTAAGACTTGGTTTCCTATTCCTCCATATCTCATAAGGAGTCATAGGAACGGACTTGGACGGACATCTATTTAAAATGTGTACAGCTGTACGTAGCGCATGACCCCACAGTGAAATGGGTAAGTCAGTATAGTTGAGCATGGAGCGAACCATGTCCAACAAGGTTCGATTCCTTCGCTCTGCTACACCATTTAACTGTGGTGTCGCTGGAGGTGTGAGCTGTAATACTATACCATTTTCTCTGAGGTATACATCAAACTCGTCGCTCATATATTCTCCTCCTCGATCCGATCGAAGGGTTTTTGTATGTTGACCAGTTTGATTTTCCACTAAAGCCTTGAATTCCTTGAACTTTTCAATGGATTCAGACTTATGCCTCATCATGTACACTAGACCATATCTTGAACGGTCATTAGTGAAGGTGATGAAGTAAAGGAAACCTCCTCGTGCCATTCTCCAAATGGACCACAAACATCAGTGTGCACTAAGCCTAAGATTTGTGAGGCTCTTTCAAAAGTCCCTATGAAGGGGGATATAGCCATCTTGCCTTTGAGACAAGATTCACAATTAGGATAGGGATCCAATCCCAATGGACAAATTAGTCCATCTTTCTCCATTTTGCGAATTTTATGTTCGTCGGCATGGCCTAGTCTAAGATGCCAAATCGATCTTTGGTTTATTCCAAGCCTACTACGTTTCCTTTGTATAGTATTTACAGAACACTCATTCTGGACATTAAGGTAATACAATCCATTTATTAAAGAAGTAAAGCCTACTAATTTATTACCATAATAAATGTTGCATCGTTCATCAATAAAATGGAAAGTATAACCAATTTTAACTAAAACAGGAATAGAAACAATGTTTTTAAGCCCATTGGGCAAAACTAAAACATTATCCAAAAATAGTATATGTCCAGAATTTAAAAGCAATGAGGTAGATCCAATTCCAGTAGCTGCGACGCTATGCCCGCTGCCTACTTTTATCTTCACCTCATCACTGTCCAGCTTCCTTCCTCGCACCAAATCCTGATTCATACAACAAATGTGAGCACTTGCTCCAGAATCAAAAATCCAAGATGTTGAGAAGACGGTCATAGAACAATAAGTTTCATGAACATAAAGTTCCATACCTTGTGCGCCCGGCCCCATGTTTGGACAGTTCCTCCTCCAGTGGCCCAGCTCACCGCAGTGTAGGCATTTGTCTGTCTTTTGTGGCCCTTTACGCTTGCGATTCACAGGAGCTTTCCCTTTTCCTTTATCGACACCACCCTGAGCTCCAAGCTCGCCAGTCTGCTTCTTGGCTGTCTTCTTCTTATCTTCGCCTGTTTGGGCCCAGAAGAGATAACCAATGCAGTTTCCTTTCCCTTGGGCTTCAATTGAGATTGTGCAGAATTTAATTTATTCATTAGCCCAGCTAAGTTGCATTCAATCTCATTGCAATTGAAGTTCATGACAAACTGGGAAAAAGAATCAGGAAGAGACTGCAAAATGAGATCGGTTTGAAGATGTGGGTTCATTGTAAAATCGAGAGCCTCCAATCTCTCGATCCTTGAGATCATCTTGAGGACATGATCCCCAACTTTCTCACCTTCTCTCATTTTGGCCCCGAAGAGCTCTTTAGATATCTCATATCTAGTAGTACGGCTGTGCTCACCATAGAGCTCGACCAAGTGTGCCAAGATAGCCCTTCTTGTGGTCATCTTCTTGTGGGACCTCTGAAGCTCATTTTTCATTGAGCCGAGAATGTACCCACGCACTCGGACGTCGTCCTTTACCCATTTTTCATGAGCTTGGACTTATTCCTAGTTGGCACGTGTTTTGGCAAGAGGGCAGGGATGTCTGTGTCCAACACGTATCCCAAGGACTCCATGTTGAAAACTATTCTCAAGTTCCTTAGCCAATCCACGTGGTTGGGTCCAGTAAGGATGTTCTTTTCGAGTAAAACGGAAAGTGGGTTGATAGTCATTTTTGTTTTAAGAGAGATAAATCAAAAATAACTGCAGAAAATAAACCAGACTTTATTAGACTTGTGTAACTAAACTAAAACCAAGTTTAAAATCAAGGACTTCGACTTATAACTTGGCTCCCACTACATTTTTCGAGATTCACACTCCCACTTTGAAAAACGAAAGTGATCGTTGCAATGTACTTCGTGGTGGGGATTGAGTTCTTTAATTAATTTAATGGATGGCAACCCTTTAACGATACTTGGTCCATTATTTTAATTAAAGTGATGTCCAACGTCAATCTATCCAATAGATGGTTCAATCTTCTTTTTCCCATAATCCACCAAAATCGCAACCCTTTAATGATTTATAGGCTTTGTGGATTATCTAAGTTTACTCCCACTAACTCCTCATAATCTATCATTTGAATTTCACCTTGCAACCCTTTAATGATATTTGGGGTGAAATATGTCTCGATTAAGGCATCTAATGAACTTAATAAAATTATAGAATTAAATCTTGATATACGACCCCCACTTACTGGGAAGATGCCATATACTAGGTTTAATACTTATTTTATTAAGTTTAGTGGAGGGAAAGGATGCCTAGCACCCCTTACTAACTTAATATAATTTTTGCTTGGGAGAATTCATGTTCTAAACATTTATCTAAGTCTCACTTTGCACATTATTCAATTTATATAGCGCATATTGATAATATACATGCTTCATACAACTAATGAACATGCATCGAAAGCAATATACCAACACATATGTCCATGGGCTTTATCTAGAGGGCCCAAGCCAATGGGCCATCATTAAAAGGAAAAAAAAAATAAGCCTAGCTATTCTTCGTGGGCTCCAAGCTCCAATTCTTTTAGATTGATCTCCTCTTGAAAGACCTATTCTATTTCTATCTATTACATGAGATTATTTAACAGCTTATACATAATTCTAGAATCAAAATAAACGGGCTCAATTTCGACCCTTACAACCCATAAAAGGAAATACAATCAAAAGAAATAACCTAAGTCCATGGACAATGTCACCATCATATAATAAATACTCGCGAAAAATAAAGCACTTATGTTGGTGATTAAGTTAATAATTAATTAGTCCAACTAATTAACTTCCTCAATAAAATTCCAAATTTTATTGATAATCATGACAATAAGCCATTTAGTGACAATCTTTAATTTAAATAAATAAATTAATTAAAAAAATTCTCCAAGAACCATTAATTAATTATTTCACTTAAATTATTAATATTCAATAAAAACAATTTGGGCTTGATTTCATAAAATATAAATTATCAACCATTGACATATTTAATTTTAATTAATTAGGCCCAAAATTAATTTATTGAAGAGTCCATAATTTTAATTAAACAATTTGGGCTTATTTAATTAAATCCGGATCATCATCCTTTTGACCCACCCGGATAATTAAAATATCCCAAAACCCATTTATTTAAAAAATTGGACCCGAGGAAAAATAACCCAACCCGTTAGGACCCGGGTCCATGAAACAAGGCCCATGTGCGCCAGGTCCACGGCACGACTCCTTGAGCCTGGCCGCGCAGCCAGGCGCCGTGCGTCCAGCGCACTGCAGTGGCCTGGCCATGGCCAGGCCCTACGCACGACATCGTGCGCCCAGCGCACAGCGTCGTGCGCGCACAGGCACACGCTGTGCGCGTAACGTGTGGCCCGAAGGCCACCCACTGCATGCATAGCGTGTGCTGTCTGCGCGGCCAACATGCAGATTGCGCACGTTGTTTTTAACGCGCTCGTCGCTGGGTTTTTCCGACCCGATTCTCGCAAAAAATAGATTTTTCAATTCACAAGTCATCATACTACAACATACATGAATTAAATGCAGAAAAATCATGGATTACTATCATGAAAAATATATTCAAAACATGCTTCAAAAACGCAAAAAACACATAATCACGTAATCAATTAAATACAGAAATCAGAGATTGGCTCTGATACCACTGTTGGTGATAAATTGCATAAAATAAAAAATGCAGCGGAAGAATAAAAAGTTAAAATTCCAGTGGCTCATCTCTATTTCTCGTATTTAAATTGGGTTTCGAATTCAATTACCGTTCTTGCGTATGTTCAATTATGAACCAACTTTGCAATCCTTTCTTGAATAGAAAATCCATCGCTGTCTCTAAATTGCCACGCCGGAGTCAAAAACAAAAATCTTCTTCTTTCTTCTTGATGAGGACGGCTAGAGAGAGAAAGAAGAGGTGGAGGATTTTACTTGGAGAGAAAGTTTGTGTATTGTTGACTTCTTCTTAGCTTAATTTTCTCTAAGTAGTATATTTATACTACAGTGAAACAATAACCTAGGCTAATTTTACACCCTCACTTTGTGGCCTTTTAGCCATCGGGCTTTAGCCCTTTTATGCTTATTAATTAATTAAATAATTAATATTATTTATCCAATAAGTAAATTATTTAAATTATCAATTAAATCCATGTTAATATTATAATTAAATTCCTCTAAGGAATTAATTAATTCATTAACCTAATTAATTAATAAAATCATCTAATGATTAATTAATTAATTATGATATCCAATACCGAAAATTCTCTCAAGTCTTTTTCCATGATTTTCCTTTTGCACTTCCTTTAAGCGCGACTCTTTAGGTTCGTCTCAAAAGGCAATTGGGAGGAAACAAAAAGGATGTGAATAACACCTAGCCAGTCACGTGGCTCACATCGTATCCCAATCGAGAACGAATGAATAGGATCATTCCAAACCATATACGTTGTGAATACCATACGAGTATAAACCTTTTATTCTTATATCCCAGTCAAGTGAGAGTCATGGTTTTAGTCAAACTCACATGACTTGACCATATGCTTAGCTTATAATGAGTCGAGGTCATTTTATGTTTTGGCCAAAGACTTTTAACCTCACTCATTCATAACTACATTGGATATTTAGCTCATTCACTTATGAGAGAATAAATTCCATTTTGCTAATCAGTTAACAATGCTACTTGCCCATCAAGTCGCACTTCGAGGTCGATCCCACCAAAGGGTGATTTGGATCTAACTACTCTAATGACTGTCACAAGTATATCTTCAACTCGATTCCTCAGGTCTAAGGTTCACGCGTACCTATCACAACTTATCAGTTTCATCATTGACTGTCAGTGAGTGAATACCCATGTGATGAAATTGATGCGATCCGTGTTCGAACATATTAGTCTAAGTTATATGTCCATGATATAAGTTCCCACTATCATTCCCATAGTGTTCGACTGGCACTTTCTCAGTCAAAACTTATATCATGCAAGTCCTTGTTCCGTATTGATGTCCAGTCAAATACTTTCTTAGACTTGCGAACCCTATTTAGAGAATAAGGATCAAACCCTTCTAGTGCCATTCTTCCTCTCCCATAGGAAGTAGAAGGTTTGCCTTATTCTCAAGGACTTTACATTGTTCATTAACACCTTACAACAAGATAATGCCTTATATATTATAAAATATATTGTTTAGTTACAATTTAGTGCCCTATAAATCTATTCTCTTTATAGCATTTGAGGGCATACACTCTAACATTGATACCTTCAGGACGATCTATCAAAGTCCAGACTTGGTTCGATTGCATAGAATCCATCTCTGTTTTCATGGCTTCTCGCCATCTTGAAGTTTCGACATCTACCATCCCTTGATCATAGGTACAAGGATCATCTTAATGACCTTCTTGTACTATAGTGTGAAGCTCTGGCTCCCCCTGCAGTAGATACCCATACCTCTCAGGTTCATGTGGTATTCTCCCAGATCTACGTGGTGGTTGTGCTACTATTGGTGTAGGCCTTGGTTCTTGGACAGGTGTCTCTGAGGGAGTTTTAGTTTGTTCTTCTAGAACAATTTTCCTACCTTTTCCCTTTTCCAAGATGAACTCATCTTCAAGGAAGTGAGCTTGTAGGGCTACGATGATTCTCTAATCATCATGCAGGTAAAAGAAGAATCCCATGGAATCTTCAGGATAACCAATGAAATGTCCCATGAGGGATCTTGTCTCCAATTTCTCCACTTTAGTCTTTTTGACATAAGTGGGACATCCCCAAATCTTAATGTGGTTAAGACTTGGTTTCCTATTACTCCACATCTCATGCGGAGTTTTAGGAATGGATTTGGAGGGACATCTGTTCAATATATAAGCAGCAGTTAGGAGTGCATGTCCCCACAACGAAATGGGTAAATCAGTGTAACTAAGCATGGAAAAAACTATGTCCAATAGTGTTCGGTTCCTTCGCTCGGCTACTCCATTTAGTTGAGGAGTCGCTGGTGGTGTTAGTTGTAACATTATTCCTTGTTGCCCAAGGAATTCATCAAACTCGACACTCATATATTCTCCTCCACGATCCGATCGTAGAGTTTTTATATTTTGCCCAGTTTGATTTTCTACTAAGGCTTTGAACTCTTTGAATCTTTCAAAAGATTAAGACTTTTGCCTCATCAGATACATTAGACCATATCTTGAATGACTGTCTGTGAAAGTGATGAAGTAGTAGAAACCCCCACGAGCTATTTCTCCAAATGGTCCGCAGATGTCGGTATGTACTAACCGTAAGACTTGAGTAGCTCTTTCAAAAGTCCCTGTGAAGGGTGATCTAGCCATCTTGCCTAAGAGACATGATTCACATGTTGGATAGGGATCCGACCCCAGTGAGCTTAAAAGCTCATCTTTTTCCATTTGGGGATCTTGTGCTCTCTGGCATGGCCTAGTCTAAGATGTCACTTGAGTCTTAGGTTAGCTTCTTGCCTACCACGTTTACGAGTTACAACATTCACATCAAATGAATTATGAACATTTAAATAATACAAACCATTAAACTAAAGAACCATTGCCAACTAATTTATCTCCATAATAAATGTCGCAATTTAATTTAGAAAAACGGAATGTATATCCAATCTTAACTAAGATAGGAATAGAAACAATGTTCTTAAGCCCCTTGGGAAAAACTAAAACATCATCTAATAACAATAAATGTCCAGAATTGAAATAAAGAGAAGTAGATCCAATCCTAGTAGCCGCAACGCTTTCCCGCTGCCTACTTTGATCATCACTTCTTCTCGGCCCAACTTTCTACTTATCTACAGATCCTGATCCAAACAACAAACATGGACACTAGCCCCTGAGTCCAAAATCCACGAAGTAGAAAAAACGGTCATAGAAAAATTAGTTTAAAAAACAAAGAGTTTTATACCTTTTGCGCTTTGCCTAATTTGGGGCAGTTCGTCTTCCAGTGGCCAAGCTCACCGCACTCGAGACATCTATCTGTTTTCTTAGGCCCTTTGCTCTTATAAAACCCTTGAGCCTTTCCCTTACCCTTGTGGACACCCCCTTGAGCTCCAAGTTCGCCAGACTGTTTCTTGCTCTTCTTCTTCTTAGACTTAGACTTTTTAGGTCCAGAAGAGATAACCAAAGCAGTTTCCTTTCCCTTTGGTTTCATTTGAGATTGTGCAATAACCAATTTATTCATTAGCCCAGCTAAATTGCACTCTATCCCATTGCAATTAAAGTTAACTACAAATTAGGAGAAGGAATCAGGAAGAGACTGCAAGATTAAGTCAGTTTGAAGGGTGGCGTTCATGGTGAATTCGAGAGCTTCCAATTTCTCAATCCTCAAAATCATTTTGAGGACATGATCACCAACCTTCTCACTTTCTTTCATCTTGGCTCCGAAGAGCTCTTTCGATATCTCATATCAAGCAGTACGACTGTGCTCACCATAGAGCTCAACCAGGTGAGCTAGGATAGCTCTTGCAGTGGGCATCTTATCATGTGACCTTTGAAGATCATTGGTCATAGATCCCACCATGTATCCTCTCACCCGGAGGTAATCCTTAATCCATTTTTCATGGGCTTGGACCTCTTTTTCATTGGCACGTGTTCTAGCAGGATCCACCGGGATATCATCCTCCAAGACGTATCCCAGAGATTCCATATTGAGGACAATCCTCAAATTTCTAAGCCAGTCCACATAGTTGGGTCCAATAAGAGTATTCTTTTCGAGTAGAATTGAAAGTGGGTTTGTCATATTTGGGAGAGATAAACGAGAAAATAACTGCAGAAAAGAACCAGACTTAATTAGATTACTTGTTTTGACTTAACCAAGAAAAATTAAGGACTTAAAATTAATCTTGGCTCCCACTTTATTTTTCGAATCCCACACTCCCATGTGAAAAAAATCGGGAATCATCATTGCCATTGATTCCACTCCTCAATTAATTAAATGGGTTGCAGCCTAACCTGTTTTTGGCCCATTAATTATTTGAAGTGATATCTAATATCAATTTATCCAATAAACATTTCAATAGCTTTCCCCATAATTCACCAAACTGCAACCGAACAGGTTTCTAAACTCGTGAACTACCCGAGTTCATTCCCACTAACTCCTATAATCTCACATTTGAATTTCACCTTGCAACCGAACAGGTTTCTGGGGTGAAATATGTTTCGATTAAGGCATTTCATGCACTTAATAAAATTTTAAATTATTTCAAAATGTATAACCCCATAACTGGGAAGCATTACACATTTATAGTAATTTTAATTTTAGAAAGATTAGTGGAGGGTGAGGATGTCAAACATCCTTTTCTAACTCGATATTATTTATTTGGGAGAATTTAAATTGTCAAAAGTTTTGGTCTCACTTTGCACATTATTCAATTTATATAGCGCTTTTATTTTATATTGATCATGCATAAAAATACTTCTGATAATCATGCCTTTCAATATAAATATTCATGGAATTTAAATAAATGAATAAATAAATTCATCACTCGATCATGGACTTTTACTAGAGGGCCCAAGCCAACGGGTCATCACAAAAGGCAAAAATTAAAACCTATTTAACATTCATGGCCTTTTGACTTTATCAATTTTAAACTATTCTATTTTAATTCCTAAAACAATTCATGCATTATTTCTAAGAATATAATAAACAGCCTCAAACTTGATAACCCATAAAACATAAAGGTAAAATAAATAAACCTATATCCATGATCGGTGTTTCAATCACATAAGACATGCTCGCATCAATTAATACATGCTTGCAATATTAAATCACTTATGTTGATTATTTAAAATTTTAGTCGAACTAAAAAGTTCTTTAATAAATTCTCAACTTTCATGTATTATTTATTTCAATTAAAATCATTTTAATCCTACTAGATGACTTAGATATACGAAATTCAAAATTAAGTATATCTACCTTTAATAAAAATAAAATTAGTCCAACTAAATAAATACGTAAAAATGGAATTCTATTTCATTTTGATTTAAAGCAATCATTAAATGGAAAGACTTTTATTTGATTAAAGAATTAATTATTAATCATCCAAGAAAAATTATATATTCTATATTCAAATATTCAAGTATTTTCCAAATCGAGGAAAAATTAATAATATTTAATCCATAAATTAATTAATAATCTTCAAGAAAAATAATTAATTATTTCTAATTAAATATTTAATTCCAATTAATCTTATTGAGCTCGATTTCATCAAACCCAAGTTACCATCCTTTTGGTCTACTTGGATTTAATTCAATTGAGCTCAAATTAATTCATTCGAAATAACATACACACTTTACTAATTTTTATTGGGTTATTTTTAATTAAAATCCAAATCACCTATCCAATGGTCCATTCGGAATTAATTAAATCAAGCTCAAATTAATTAATAAATCGAGATTGATTAAATTTCTTGTTGGGTTTAATTAAATTATATCGGGCCATCATCCTTTTGACCCACCTGAATAATTAAATTTACTCAAACCCAAATTTCAATTTCGACCCATTACATAACCCGTTATATGACGCGAATCCAAAACCCGGTTCAACGAATCGGGTGTGGAAACCCATGACCTGTCGGGCCATGCACACAGCCCGACAGGCCGCGGCTGGGTGGCCAAGCCACATAGCCTGGCCGTGCGGCAGCAGCGCACACAGCTCGTGCGTGCGCTGTGCACGAGCCCAGCTGCTCCGTTTTTCCTCGTTTCTAATTTTTTTCATCCATCATGAATATACCCAGGTACACAATAAATATAAAAAATCAAAATCCATGCTTTAAACCATAAAAAATGCAGATTTAATTAACACATAATCGCATGCTTTAAAAACACATATTATGCATATCATAAATCACATAAACTCAATTAAATTTGCGAATCAGAGATTGGCTCTGATACCACTGTTGGGTTTCGCGATAAATAACATAAACGCAGCGGAAAGGTTTTCAAAAGTTTTTATTTTAAAACCCAACGTTGAATTCAATGATCGCATATTCAAATTGCATGATAAACTTAATGAATAAAACTTACTCGTTAAAATAAAGTTGTTGGAGAATCTTTCTTCTTTCTCCAAATTCGAAACCTTGAAGCTTTCAAATCTTCAATCCTTTGATTTGATCATCAAAACTTAAACTTGATCCGAACAACAAAAGTACATCGTCTTTAAATTGTCACGCACGAATCAACAATCGAAAAATTCTCACTTCTTCTCTAAAGGGGCGACGGCTAGGGTTATTAGAGAGGGGAGGAATATTTTCCTCCCTTCTGTTTTTTTAGGAGAGTTATGATCTTCACTTACTTGTTCAAAATCAGAGAGTCCTTATATACCTCATGACTTATTGAACAAGCCAAAACAAAAGAGCCCTAAATTAGGGCATCACATGGACGCCTACTTAGGCCTATTAGGCGTCCACTTTGGATGCCTTCTAGAAGCCCGGGATTTATTTTGTTTAATTAATTTCTTATTTCAATTAATAATTTATTATATCCAATAAATAAATAGATTAATCAAATAATCTAATTACTTAGATAAATTAATTCATCAATATATGTCGCTAGGAAATTATAATAATTAATCTTATCCATATAATTAATTATTTCATCTAATGAATAATTAATTATTTAATTTATCCAATAAATTAAAACTCCTAGAATAAAATAGAAATTCCTTTTTCATTTTTCTTTGTCAATCCTTTAGCGTGACTCTTTAGGTTCATTTCGTTTGGCAATGAGAGGAAACCAAAGGAAGTGGGTAACACCTAGCCAGTCACGTGCCAAATGAAAATGAATGATAGGATCATTCCGCAACCTTTCCAATCGTAAATACCGTATATGTTTAAAACCTTTGTTAAACTCACTGGACTTGACCATATGTATTAATTATAATAATACGAGATCATTGAGATTGATTTAGTGCCTAGCACAATCATCACTTTTTCTTTGGCCAAAGACTTTGATCTCTATTTATCTATAATCACATAGGGTACATTCTCATTCACTTATGAGAGAACAAATCCCATATTAGATATCTACTAAGACTACCACTTGCCCATCAAGTCCGCATTTTGAGGTCGACCCCACCAACTGGTGAATTAGGTCTAACTACTCTAGTGAAAGACTTGACGTCACAAGTGCATCTTCAGCCTGATACTTCAGGTCAAAGGTTCACATATACCTATCACGCATAATCAGTTCTATCATTGACAGTCACAGAGTGAAAACCCATGTGATAGAACCAATACGAGTCATGTTCGAGCATATCAGTTCCACTGATGTGAATACAATCTCAATCTCCTATCATCCCATGATACCAGACAGACACTCCCATGTCAGAGCTAAGATTGTACAAGTATTCGAACTCTTTATTTGTCCATTAAAGACTTCATATAACTTGTGAACTAGTTTTAGCAATCAAGGTCGATCTCTCTAATGCCTATCTTCCTATCCTATAGGAAGTAGAGGGATCGCACTAAAAACAAGGGCAAAGCATTTTTACACAATTTATAGATGTAGATAAGAATTAAGTGAAAAACTAAGTAATGCTTTTTATAAATTATAATTTAAGTTCAATACAAGATAGATGCCCTACATATTCTATCCTCTATGGTATCTGAGGGCATAATCCTAATATCAACACCTAGAATCGAATCAATTTCCAAAGGGTGTAGTGGGATAATATGTAGGGCATTATGATCGAAAAACATCCCTACCATGCTCGAAAACATTCTCCATATCTACCATTCGATAGATTATAAAGCTTAACGAATCATAGGCAACTTTAAGGTCAAAATTGTGCTCATTTCCATTCAATTCACATTGACATTTCATGCTTTGATACGATTTAAGCTTATAACAATATAAGGCCTCGTGCGATGTTCTACCCTCTTAGATCTTCTTTGCCACCCATGTAACGGGCTTTGGGTTAACAACTATCAAACCGGATTGTTTTAGGGTGCTAAGTGTTAAGACACTCCTACGAACTTAATCACCCGAGTAGCAAAGGGCACGAAATAGAATGAGGTCTTTTATTCAACTCATTCCCGATTGGCTTGAGCAAAGCTCAAATTAGCTCAACGAGTATAGTATATAGGCAATGGTGCTTTGGTGACCTCTAATACTCGTTGGCCTGACCGAATTTTTGAGGTCATACCAATCTCATCTCAATCCTTCATTCCATTAACACAATTATGAACCCATAAGCAAAAATTATCTCAAAACAACATGTAAAATCTAGGTTAATATATTCGTGGGCGCTCCTCACATGTCTCGAGATGGGGAACCCTTTTCAATCCCTCTACCTTCGACTTACGTGAAATGTGTATCATCTAAGGAAGTTTGATTCTCAACTAAGGTTGAAATGAGCATAATCAAGATGTGTAATTTTACATTTTAGACCATTAATAGAAACATACAAGATATCATGCCATTGTCTCGAGTTCTCAAGTCTAATTGCACCAACTGGCAAGCTAATATCCTAGAACAAAATTTTGTTATGCTTGATTTTTCTCAAAAATTTAGAACAAAATACATGCAATAGCAACGGTTCCCCCAAATTTGAGCTAAAAACAAGATCACATTACACATAAAATCAATAAGCGCTACTCATACCACCACCACACCCCCCCCCCCCCCCCAACTTAAAATCAACATTGCCCTCAATGTTGACTTAATCATACACACTCAAAAGGGGGTAAACGAGAGTACTTACAACAAGGGTGCTAAAAAGCAAACCTTAATCACGTGAAATCCGGTCCAAGCTCAAATCCGCAATGAAAAATTCTCCAAAGCAAAACTCGGCTACTACATGTCATGTACTCACAATACAAAACCATCAAGACTCGAAGAGAAGCATGCCAAAAGTGCATGCTTGAATATAACATAAAGAAACAAAACTATACAAGATAAAAACGAAAGCAAAAAGAAAATAAAACTTACAAACTTGGGTTGCCTCCCAAGAAGCGCTTATTTATAGTCATTAGCTTGACTTTGTGCTCTTTGAGGTTCAAATAGGTGGCCCATTTAGAACGACAATATCCTTTTCATTCCTCCTTTTATCCTCATGTACCACTCGCCTCCATTCATATTGCGGTGTTTTGAGATTAGCCCTTCGTGCCAGATTTATCTTATCGATCTTACGAACACGTTGATGTGGTGGAATGTACTTCATGCATAAATCATCTTTTCTCACCTTGTCTTGTTTATCATCAGGAATCTCATCCTCCAACTCGAGAGTGCCCTTAATCTTGCCACTTGCACATTTCTCATCAAGCAAAGGGTTAATAGCATCGACATTTAAACAAGTAAGATCATTCGTGGATGGTTTCATGTCATTATAAGCATCGAATATCACTTTTTCATCTTCTACCTTCAATGTCAACTTACCCTTTCCCATATCGATCTTGGCATTGCTAGTGGCTAGGAAAGGTCTTCCTAGGATCAAGGGGTATCAATGTCGCTATCCATCTCGAGAACCACAAAGTCAACCGGATAGAAAAACTTGTCGACTTGTACAATGACATTCTCGATAATCTCCTTTGGGTGTTTGATTGAGCGATCTGCCAATTGCAAAGACATGGATGTTAGCTTAGGATCTCCAAGGCCGAGCTTCTTAAAAATAGAGTAAGGAAGGAGGTTGATGCTTGCTCCTGAGTCACAAAGAACTCTCTCGAATGTAAGGTGCCCAATAGTGCAAGGAATAGTAAGGTGGCCCGGATCCTTGAGCTTTTGAGGTAATTTGTTGAGCACAATGGCCGAGCACTCCTCGGCTAGGCATACCTTTGAGGAACTTAATGCAATTAGGCATTTGCAATTCGAACTCCACGAAGAATAGCTAAGATTCTAAAGAAACTTTGATCCATCTCCTTTCTATGCTTATGTTGAGCCAAGGAAAAAGGTAGACGTATCTCAATGGATGGAGTAGGAGTCGGAGATGAAGAACTAGAAGCGGAAGAGATTCACTTGGGCATGAGAAGGGTGGTGCTAGGGTCTATGATGCGTACCGAATAATCATTTTCCTTCAATTTTGTTCCACTCCTCAAGGTAACCGCGTAGCATTGCTCTTTCGGATTCTTTTCTGTGTCACTTGGTAGACTTTCCGGGGCTCTCCCACTCACCGCGGTTGATAGTTGTCCCATGTGTGTTTTCAAATCTTTCATTTCCATGAACATATCCTTCATCATGTTTCGGAGGTCATTGAATGACGCATCCGACTTCTTAATGTGCTCATCTAGACGTTCATTGGTTGTTGGGGGCCTAACTTGCCCTTGGTCTTGAAAATTACCTTGCCTTTGAGCTTGGTTATTGTTGAATGGGGACCTTAGTGCTTGATAAATACCGGGATGGGCGCTTTGTGCAGGATTAGGCCTTGGAAAATTTTCGGACACATGGAAGTTCACTTGAGGTCGATTGGCATTTCCAACATAGTTTACATTGCCAACCATTGGTTCTAAAGCTACTTCTTCTTCCAACTCTTGAACACAGGCAACTTCTTTGGTGGGTATGACCTCTTCATCATTGGGATAGAGCTCATCTTCTCGGGCTAATTGTTCAATCTTGTTCCACACACTTTGGAAATCCTAACCGAGGAGATCACCACCAGCACCCGCATTAAGCCTATTTCTAATGCGTGATCGGACTACATCATAGAAGTATAACACTTGCTCATTCAACCCGAAGTTGTGATCCGGGCATTTCTTAAGCATGCCTTTATAACGAGCCCAAGTCTCAGCTAAGGATTCATTATTCCTTTGCCTAAATCCTTTGATGTTGCTCCGGAGTTCGTTGATCTTGGAAGGTGGGAAGAATTTGTTCAAAAAAGCGTCAACTAACTCACCTCATGTTGTGATGGATTGAGGTGGTAGAGATTTGTCCCAAGTGGTCGCCTTGTCCTTAAGCGAGAAGTGGAAGACTCTAAGATGGATTGCATCTAGATCCCTTGGATGAAATTGAATAGTCATGAGGGCATCGTCTAGAGTCTCCAAATGTGCGTGAGGCGATTCATGAGGCTCACCATAGAACAGTTCACCTTGCACCATACTAAATATATGAGATGGGATGTGATAATTCGGTGCATAGAAGTTGGGCAAGACCACAGGCCTCGGTATGGTGTGGACCCTTGGTGGTAGACTACCCCAGACCGACGAAAGTTGTTGAGGAGGAGGCGGTTGCATAGCTTAGAGAATGCCTTGTAACCACTCTCGATTCTCTGGTAAGTTCATATACGAAAAACGTGCATTCGGATTTGGTTGATAGAGATTGTCCGCCATTCCTCGAACTCGTCTACTAGCCTGGAGAACACATTTGATTTCGGGCTCAAAATCAAATAGAGGCTCGTTGGAGGAGTGGGTCATGCACCAAGAACAAACCTATCAAGTAAACCCAAGAAACGAAATTAGACTAACAAGAAAAATAAAATAAAAGCAAGAAATAAACGAAAAACTAAGAATTATGAAAGCATAAAAGGAAATCAAAAACTAAAATAAACAAGTCCCTGGCAACGGCGCCAAAAACTTGACACGCTAGATCCTAACGCGCTTTTGTAGCAAGTATACTAGTCGTGATAGTAATAAATGGACAAAAAGTCTGGGTTGTCGAACCTTAGAGACTTGAATTCTAGTTTAAGATTTGCAATAAAGAAATAGATAATCAAAGGAAAAGTAAGAGGAAATCAAATAAATAAACAAAGAACAAAAGTGAGAACAAGCAATAAATTGAAACTCAAGTGTGAAAAGAGACTAAGGCACATGGCAGACTCGATTTGATCCGTATTCGTACAAAGACGCTCGTTGAATTATTAGACCTAGTTGCTATGGTGGAAGGTCCTATAATAATAACTACCCGATGTCTCGTGATAGATATTCTATACTTAAATGATGGTTTCCTAAGTATGTCTACCCAAAAATCTAACCACTAAGCATGCATTGGCGGACTAGAGCTTCCTCTACATAAATCGAACGACTACACCCGGAAATCTCTACCTATATCTAGGGGCAATTCCTATTTTGATCGGTGATGTTATGAATCCCTTGCACCCCAGTTCAAGTCTTTCTCAAAACACTAAACTAGGCAATCAATCATACATATGGTGATCAATCACATATAAGAAACATAAACACAAATTCATTACACATAACAACATCGGAATTAATTCAACGATTATCAATTGTACGAATAAATCACAAATCTATCCTTACAAGTCCCTAGTCATATGAAATTAACCCATAATCGACAACATAAGAGAATTAAACGTATTCATGTACATAAGCATAAACACAAAATGCAATGAATAACAATTAAAACTCCCTAAACGGTTGATTGATGATGGATCCTCGATTTGAAGCTTCAATCTTTAGCTATGCTCCTTGTCTTGCCCTTCAAAGTTGGTGAAAAGTTGGTCCAAATCCAATCAATTACCCAAAAATTCCAACCCCTTCCTCTTTCTTTCATTTTTGGCCTTTATACCTTCAAAACAGATGTATCGGCGCCCAAGCATTATCGAAATGGTGCCTCGACATGGTCTAAGTATCCTAAGTGGCTTAGGGAAGAAATTACGGGGCTCCTAGGCGCGGCTGAGGTGGCACCTAGGCACCACGGTGCGAAGTCTGAACCGATTTCTTGCTTTTCAGTACAACAATTGTATTTTCCTCATAACTTTCTTCACAGACCTCTGATTTGGATGATTCAAGTTTCCACGTGAAGATAAGACATAGATCTATAACTTTTTAGAAGGAAACTTCATTAAATTTGGTCTCTACATGTACATAAATAGCGCTCAAACGTGGCATATGTTGCAAATATGGCACCCAGGCGTGGGGAAATGGCGCCTAGGCACCCTTATGCGTAACTCCAGCTTATTTCTTGCTTGTTTGGGAGCCCGGGCATGGTTATGGCTGCGCTTGGGCATGGAGGTGCGAAACATCTTGGCCTAAACTTGTTTGATACGTTATTTTTTTGCCCTTTCTTCCATTGTATCCACTTAAGGCCTGAAATCACTTAACGCACGAATTAAACACACAAGTGGCTGGAAGCAAGTGATAAGTTAGCGTAAAACATAAACGCAAGGGGCTTAAAAATGCGTAAAAATAATTCTTATCACTTATCTTGAAGCATGAAGATGTGACTGTATAATTCCATGGCAGTATTGCCACTGTCGTCGGTCAGTACGCTGCTGTCGGGGTAAATCCTTTAAGTGGGATCCACGAGGACAACATCAGGAACAATGCTAGGTCGTTCGCAGACTTCCACCTCCACGAAGTCAAAAAGGATCAAAGACTTTATCTTGTTTAGGCATTCAGTCATCTCTGTGAGGCTAGATGGGTCATAAAAATCCTTTTTGGTCGAAGGAAGTTGATTGCCCTTGGATGTGGAAGCCCCTGGAGTATGACGGGAGCGTTTAATTCGAGATCTGGGAACGAGCCCACCTTCATCAATAGACCCAGTAGAAGGCGGAATTGTGGGCACGATATTGAGGGTCGGCTCGGAAGCTTGAGCAGCATCGGTTGTCGATAAGCGTCGAGTAGATGTCGGTTGTTTGCGAGAAGTGGTCATAGAAGTAACTTGGGTAATGGGAGCCGACGCTTGATTAATTTTCTGGTCGGTCAGCTCGATGATCTGGATAGAACGAGAACTTCGTTTGGGGGCAACTTGTTGAGCAGCCTGCTTTTTGCCCTGATGACGCATTGCAGCCACAGTTTTACGAGCTTGCTCCTGTTTCTCGATAGCCTTCTTATTCATACGAGCAACTCTTATAGCCATCTCTATATGATCACAATGATAAAGAAAGATGAGATGGAGCAAAAAATTATTTTAAGTAAAAATAACAAATGCACAATACATGACCACCCTTACCAATGTTCGCAGCTGGAACGTTAGCTGCACTTAGCCCACAAGCACGAAGCAATGGTTCGTCAATGAGGCTAGGTTTATAGTAGACCTTAATATGGAATCTATAACCCTACTGGAGAGTGTAGGATTACCGATCCCGGGAAACTTAACAGGAACAGTCATGTTCCATCTATGAGATACTCCCCAAGACTTGTTTTTAGGGGAAGCAAGAAAGAAATACTTATCCTTCCACTTACCGAAGGAAGAATTAGGGTAAGTTGAAGTCGGGTACAATATTGAGGGGAGAGATAATAGAATCCTGCCTCGGAGGGTTTAGTACATCTATTTAATTGTATGAACCTATTAAAATTCCTAACGTTGGGATGAACCTTATGGGCACCCATGAGAACAATGAAATAATTTAAATGTTTGTAGAAGTTGGGAAGAAGTTGGGTTGGACAGATGCTTAGGAAGTTAAGGATATTAGTGACGTCAGGATGCAAAGGAAATCTAAGACCTGCCGTTAAATGTGCTACCTGGAAAGTCTAGAATCCTACGGGAGGACGATGCAAATGATCATTTGGATCAGGAACTTGGATACGGTAATTTTCGGGAATATGGAACCTGACTCGAAGCTCGTTTACCTTTACTAGGGTTAAAGTCGAATCAATGTCTAGCCAGTGATGTTCTGTTCCGCGTGTTCTGAGTTAGGAAACAAATTCGAATTAACATTCGTATCACCCTCAAAATCGGCGTAGTTTGGGGGAGGATTAACATTAACGTGTAAATTTTCTACATTTTCCTTACCCTCATTACTATTGCTACTATTATCGTCGGAATCACTATCATTTCTAGAAGAACCTGAAGACGAGGATCCATCAGAACCTGAAACTCGTTTCTCCAACCCTTCCCCTCGACGATTACTACCCGCGTTATTCAATTCCTCATCGTCATCCCCGATAATATCTACTAGTTCGTTATCTAGAGGATCCCATAATAAAGAAAAGAAATAGGAAGAGAGAAAGGAATACCTAATGTCGACAGGAAATGAAGCGAAGAAGAAATCTTAAAACTCGTGAACGATGGAAGACCTTTGTTCAACGACTGAATGACCTTGCTTTAAAAATCTGTGGAAGGTAAATGAGAGAAGTGAAACGCTATTTATACTAGGGTAAAATCTAAGAGTGTACGGTCCAGATTATTTGAGAAATGGTAAATCTGACAGTCGTAACGAAGCAACGTTTCAAATTCACCGCCATTCCTCGAAAATGACGGTTACCAGAGTAATGATGACTGCTATGTCAGAGCATTACATGTGACTGTCGAACAGGTGTCACGCTATTGGATGACGGGTATAACGAGTATCTAATTATAAGAACGACCATTTACGAGGTTCTGGTTAATATATTAAATAAACATTTATACTTCGTTATCAATAATATCAAATGAATTCTCATTATTACTAACGAAGTAGGGGACTTAATGATATACCTACTATTGGTAAAAGGACTCGTCACTTCATATATACGGTCGTACTGCATGAGGGAAAGTAGTTCGTGCAGATCTACTATACGAGTTACTGATGTAAATATACATAAAGGTCCTTGTGAACACATTAATTGCAAAACACTACAAGATCCGCGTGTTTTGTCCAACTCGGGTAGGGTCGACCCAGGACCCGACCCTACGAGGTGCAATCCTGACCGTTCTTCCAAGACACGTGGCATCATCTGGGCTAAAGCCCCAACTGGCAGAGCTATACTTGTCCAGCATGTAAACACTATAAATACCCGCATTTATTGAGAACAGGGGGCCGGAATCTAAGCAATTACTACATTCGTTAGTCTAGTCGTATATTCGTTATTAGGACCAAGACTTGACAGTACGATCTCTTCACATATAAATTTGGATTAATTCGTGTACGACCTAAAGAACAATAGGTGAATTATACTCACTATTGGAACTACGTTAGACTTGATTTCCAAGAGGTACGTAAGCAGCTCGGTACTCCGAGTACAGTCTATAATCTTCATTTGTCCGTATTTAGTTCGTTTACGAAGTCATCCTGACTGAGTAAAGGTAGGGTTAATTTCAAACCTAGATCACAAATCTATGTTTGCACAAGTAACATGCATCCAAGAATGTGAGCAATTAAACAGCAATTGGCCTCTCTCTCTCTCTAAAATTAACATTAACCTAAATGTGAAAGAGTAAGCTTTATATTGAATAATTTCTCCTATATAAAAATGTCAGTGTAATAAAGCAAATTGTTTGACCGAAAACAACAAAATTTGGAGGAAATTCAGAGACTTGACTTGAGTTGAATAAATGCACAATCTTCCTTCAAAGAGAAAAGGGAACTAGAAGAAAAAGCTAATGTGATAATATATCTAGTTAGAGGCTAATTATATGTTAGCGCGCAGCAAGCAAACAGCATATATATATATATATATATATATATATTAAATATTAATTAATTATTACTATGCTGTATAAGTACATCTCAAGACGCTAACAACATATTGAAATGATTCCAAAAACAAGATTGTAAAATAAAAAACAAATAAGATTCAATCACTCATTAACCATCATCAGCAGTAGCAACAGACTCAGTTTTCTCCCTCTGCGGCGGCGCTGTGGACCCAGCGTCCTCCTCCTCCGGCTTAATCGCCGCCGCCGATTCAGCAGATCTAGCCTCCTTCACTCTCTCCAGCATTCTCTAACTAATCTCCTTGGAATAAACTTGTAATATCTCGATCCCTTCGTCGTCATCCGCAGCATTTCCCCTCACTTGGAACGCTTCCTCTTCGATGCTCTTGGCCGCATCCACAGCCTCCTCGCGCGAAACGGTGCCGTAGCGTTTGGAGAGAATGGAGGAGGAGGAGGAGGGTGTCAATGAGGCGGTTCCTGACGGCGTCACATGTGCATTCAGTTGGGAGCCAAATTCTGAAGGAAATGTTGGCGTATATTGTGGTGGTGTCGGATTCAGGTCGGGGTTGTTCGGTTTCGGCCACGCCGGAGAGTTTTTTTTGGGGGGGGGGGGCGCGTTAGCGATTTTGATTTTGGGGGTGGTGTTGGAATTATTTATTTTCAAAATAAGTTATATAATTCTTAATTAATCAAATAATAAAATTAGCCGTTTGGTTTGTAATTTCGCTGTTGGAAGACAACGGTTAAGATACTTGTGGCTCTTTGGAAATATCATGTAACTCTTGACAGCAAAACAATTTTTCCAATAGCTATTTCTTTTTTCATTTTTTCTGGTCACCATTTTGAAAGTGTGGCTATATATAAGACCACAAGTGTTAAATATTAACAGATTAATTATTGTCTCTCTCCTCTCATTTTATCTATATATATCAGTATCGTATACTGCACATTAGTATCTCTTATCTTTCTGCACATTCCTAAATCTGAAACGTTACAAAAATTTCTTTTTCTTAACTTCATATTCTGCCCAAAAACTTCTCTTAATTTTCTTTAAATTTCCTTTCATTTCATAATCCACAAAAGGGTGATTGGTATATCTATTCATAGAGTGCAGTCTATAGAATAAAATTTTGTGTTTGGGCTTGTATCCTGGGAACAATTTTATTTCCCGATAAGCATCTGCATAGTGGGGAAATTGTTTTTCTTAAGACAGTATCTTAAGTGATACGCATAGCCCATTTCATTTTTCTTAATTGCAGATTTTTCGTTCTTGATCATTTGAGGGAATTTACCCAACAGTTTAAGAACAACAATTCTCAAGATGACCACTCCGGTGATGATCAAGATGCCTTCACAAGAAGTTAAACAGTTGGAGCGATTTGATGGCCCGAGTTTTAACCGTTGGTTACAACGTATCCACTTTCTACTCACCATGCAAAAAGTTGTGTATGTGCTTCAAATGCCATATCCACAAACCGGCATGGAGGATGGTTCATACTCTCAGGAGCAAATTTAATGGTTGGGAGACGATTATGTATGTAGAGGATTGATTCTTGGAGCAATGTCCAACGGTCTTTTTGATGTGTTTTGGCATCACTCGACGGCGTTACAATTATGGACAACACTTCTTGCAAGAAATACAACGGAAGATGTGGGTCATAGAGCGTATTTAATTAACAAGTACGTGGAATTTAGAATGGTGGATGATAAACCAATTATGGAGCAAGTTCAAGAAATGGTTCGAATTGCTCAAGAAATTGCGGCGATTGGAGAACCAATGACCAAAAATTTTCAAGTTTCTACTATCATTGGTAAGTTGCCGTCTTCATGGAAAGACTATCGTAAAATGTTAAAACACAAGCGAGAGAGTCAAACCTTGGAGGAACTCCTTCGACATTTACAAATTGAGGAGCAAGCTCGAGTGCATGAAAAAATTGAGGAAGATCAAAATCAGGTGAGCGGTTCCAATTTTAATAAAGTGCATGTTGTTGATATATCTACTCCTAGCAGTAATGTTTATGATGGTTCTAAGATGGCCTTCAAGAAAAAGAAAAATGCTCATTTCAAATCTGGTAATAAATTTAAGAAAGGAAATTTTTCTAACCAAAGTTTTAAAAAGAGTCGTCCTTGTTTTGTTTGTGGGAAAACTAACCATAAGACTGCACAATGTCATTTTCGGAAAGGACAAAAGGTAAATAATGAAAGTCATAATGTTGAAGAGGAGAAAATTATCGCCATGATTTCCGAGACTTTTATGGTGGATTCTAATGAAGGATGGTGGGTGGATTCAGGGGCTACATGCCATGTCACATCACATAAAAATGTCTTCAAGACTTATAAAAAAGTGGAGGATGATAATAAGCTTTTCATGGGAAATTCTGCAACAAGCAAAATAGTAGGTTGCGGTACCGTCGATTTAGAATTGTCTTGGGGAAAAACTCTTACATTGAGAAATGTGCTTCATGTACCAGACATAATAAAGAGTCTTATTTCAGTTTTCTTGTTAAGCCATCATGGAATTAAAGTTGTATTTGAGACCGATAAAATGATCCTAACAAAAAATGGGACTTTTATCGGTAAAGGTTATGCTAAGGACAAGATGTATCATTTGAGCACTATTAATGAAAATATTATGCATTCTTCTTATGTTTGTGACTTGAATAATATTTGGCATTATCGATTAGGACATATTAGTAATAAAGTAATTAATCGAATGACTCAACATAATTTAATTTCGAAGCATAATATTAATGACTCCATAAAGTGTGAATTTTATGCTCAAGCAAAATTAACTAGAAAGCCTTTTAAAACTGTTAATAGAAATTCCAGTAGATTAGAATTAATACACACCGATGTTTGTGATAATAAAAAAATTGAAACTAGAGAGGGTAAAAGATATTTTGTAACTTTTATAGATGATTATTCTAAGTTTACTTATGTTTACTTACTTAGATCTAAAAGTGAAGTATTTGATACATTTAAAGTATACAAATCATAAGTAGAAAATCAATTAGGTGAAAAAATAAAAATATTAAGAAGTGATAAGGGAGGTGAATACTCTTCAAATGAGTTTGTTAAATATTGTGAAGAAAATGGCATTGTACATCAAACTAGTGCACCTAGAACCCCTCAGCAAAATGGTGTGGCGGAACGTAAAAATAGAACTTTATTAGATATGGTTAATGCTATGTTGTTAAGTTCACATTTGCCAGCGAATCTTTGGGGTGAAGCTTTATTATCTGCTAATTATATTAATAATAGAATATTACATTAAGGGTTTGATAAAACTCCATATGAATTATGGAAAAATAAGTCTCCTAACTTAGAATATTTGAGAACATGGGGATGTCTTGCTTATGCTTTAGATACTTCTTTTGGTAGAAATAAAATTGGCCCTAAAGGAATTAAATCGATTTTTATTGGTTATGCTAGTAATAGTAAAGTGTATAGATTCTTAGGTTTAAAGAATAATATTGCTTTTGAGACTATCTCGGCTGAATTTTTCGAAGACAAAACAATTAAAGATGCCAACTCGTTTGAGATAGATAAAGGATTGACTGATTCACTTTTACAAAATAAAAATAATGACGAATTTCTCATTAAGGATTTAGAGGAAGAAAGTCATGATAATAATGCGTCTCTTGATAATATTGAATCTAGTGAACCAAGTTTAAGAAGAAGTAAAAGAAAGAGGATAGAAAAAGATTTTGGACCCGGAATGTTTACATATAATGTAGAAGACCCTAGAGACTTTAAAGAAGCCATGTCTCTACCCGATGCTAATGATTGGAAAGTAGTCATGGATGATGAAATTAAGTCAATAATAGGTAAAAATATTTGGACTCTAACAAGTTTGCCTCCTAATACCAATACATTGGGTAGTAAATGGGTATTGAAAAAGAAATTAAGAATTGATGGTTCATTCGATAAGTATAAGGCTAGATTAGTAGTAAAAGGTTTTAAACAAAAAGGAGTAGATTATTTTGAGATATTTTCTCCTGTTACGAAGTTGACTTCCAATAGAATTATGTTTGCAATAGTCTCAATATATAATTTAGAGGTACATCAAATGAATGTCAAAATAACTTTTTTAAACGGAGACTTAGATGAAGAGATATATATTGAACAACCTGAAGGATATATAGTAAAAGGGTCCGAGGATAAAGTATGTAAACTTAATAAATCTTTATATGGACTTAAACAAGCTCCAAGACAATGGAATAAGAAATTTAGAGACGAAATTAAGAAGTTTGGCTTTAAAAGTAATAAAGTTGATGATTGTGTTTTCACTAAATGAGATGCGAATTCATGTGTAGCAATTACTCTTTATGTTGATGATTTATTAATATTTTCTTCAAGTATAGAATTGATAAGTGAAACGAAGAATTATATTGCTCATGTTTTTGAGGTTAAAGATATGGGGCCTGTTGATGTGATTTTGGGTGTAAAGGTTACTAGAGACAATGGTAAAATTATTTTGTCACAATACCATTACGTTGAAAAAATATTGAAAAAATTTAATAGATATGATTGCAATGCTAGTAATACATCCTTAGATCCTCATGATAAACTTGTTCCTAATGATGGTGAACCTGTTGCACAAGTGAAATATGCAAAAATTATAGGAAGTTTAATGTATTTGATGAACTGCACAAGGCCGGATATAGCCTTCGCGGTTGGAAAACTTAGTAGGTTCACGCACAATCCTAATTATGAGCATTGGCAAGAAATAGATAGACTTTTAAGATACTTGAAATGCACAATTAATTTATTATTTGCAATATTGTGGAATTGGTACTTCTTTGGAATGTTATAGTGATGCAGATTGGGCTTTTGGAAAGGTTGACTCGAAGTCAACTAGTGGATGGTTCTTTACACTCGGTGGCGGTGCGGTGGCTTGGTCATCAAAGAAATAGACTTGCATCGCCATGTCCTTGATGGAATCTGAGTATGTGACTATGTCACTTGCAGGTAAGGATATAGTTTGGATGAGAATATTCCTAAGGCATATACCGTTCATCGAAGGGCCTATTCAACCCATTACTATGTATTGTGATAACAAAGCAACTATCCACTTGGCAAAAAATAAGAGATTCACAAGTAAGTCTAAACACATTTCTAGACAATATCATTATATACGAAAACTAGTGAAGAAAGGAAAAGTCGTGCTGGAATATTTGCCGACTAATGACATGCTAGCGGATCCGCTTACTAAAGCGTTTTCTGGAGAAAGAATTTTTAAGACCTCGAGGGAAATGGGATTAATACCAGTGTAAGTAGGGATAGCAAAAGTTGTAGCCTACTTTAATTACGATATTTGTATAATATCTTTTTTAAAGTGTAAGGGAACTTTAACTTTAGGCGAATCCATTGAAAAGGAAACCTGGATACTTTTCGAGTACCTCAATTCTGTTATGTGATAAATCCTATTTCTATGAGGTGATGTACTGTAATCTTTCACAAAATCTGGAGGGTTGGACATTATGTCCTTAACATGCTTATAGACTTATTTAAGTTGGAGTGAGTGGAAGCACTCTTTATAAGCTTGCCTATGTGAGTGTAGGATGTCAGGGTTGCATCCGATGGATTTTTCTGGATTAAATTCTAAAACACTCATGAACACAGGATAAGCACATGACCTTTAACGTGCGGCTTTTGTGTCACTGTCACCTGGATATGGTGGAACTAAAATATTTCAGACAACTCCTTGACAAGATCAAGGTTTAATCCTCTTAGTCAAAGAACCTGATTTATTTAGTTCGATCTTTAGGTTCAAGGGTACTCCACCTATTGATTACACCATATCTTTATTATGGATTAAGTGTTTGATTTTTTTTTTCATCTTCGTTTATTTTGAAAATGCCGAGGGATTGTTGGAATTATTTATTCTCAAAATAAGTTATATAATTCTTAATTAATCAAATAATAAAATTAGCCGTTGGTAAATTTAAATTACTTTGTAATTTCGCCGTTGGAAAACAACGGTTAAGATACTTGTGGCTCTTTGGAAATGTCATGTAACTCTTGACAGCAAAACAACTTTTCCAATAGCTATTTCTTTTTCATTTTTTTCTGGTCACAGTTTTGAAAGTGTGGCTATATATATAAGACCCCAAATGTTAAATATTAACAGATTAATTATTGTCTTTCTCCTCTCATTTTATCTATATATATCAGTTTCGTATACTGCACATTAGTATCTCTTATCTTTCCGCTCATTCCTAAATCTGAATCATTACAAACATTTCTTTTTCTTAACTTCATATTCTGCCCAAAAACTTCTCTTAATTTTCTTTAAATTTCCTTTCATTTCATAATCCACAAAAGGGTGATTGGTATATCCATTCATAGAGTGCAGTCTATAGAATAGAATTTTGTGTTTGGGCTTGTATCCTGGGAACAATTCTATTTCCTGAGAAGCATCTGCATAGTGGAAAAATTGTTGTTCTTAAGACAGTATCTTAACTGATACGCATAGCCCATTTCATTTTTCTTAATTGCAGATTTTTCGTTCTTGATCATTTGAGGGAATTTCCCCAACAGGTGGGATTGTGTCTAAGCTTTTATTTGTTGAGTAGACATAAATGTAAAGGATACGTTGAAATGTAAAGGATCATATGCACATCCAGTGGTTGAAAAATATACTTGGATATTACCCACTTTGCTAGCATGGAATTTCTTACGACTTGGACGGGTTTAATTGATGTTTTAACCCAATTTCCTTTTTCTAATAATTTGTTTTACCCCAATTGTCTCATCTTGAGTTTAGATTTTCTTTTGTATAATTATATAACACTTTCAGTTACATATATCATAAGTTATATAAGGATAATAAGAATGTGATAATTAGAATGTGGAGAGATTAAAACCGTGGTGTGAAGAAAAACTTCAAACTTTTGGCACTACTCGTGTATATATATATATATTATATGCATGCACCTATGCATATAATATGAAGTGTTATACGATTGTGTAACATAAGATCTGGATGCAAATGTTCTAAATATGTGTGCACAATCATTTTTATCTTAAAGAAAAATTAAAGAGATAAATACATTATACCCCTCTGTGATATATCGAATTCTTCAAAAAGCCCCTTGTGATACAAAAATTCACAGAACACCTCCCTTAGGAAAAAAATAAACTCACTCACCGCTTCGCTCGACTAATTTTGCCTACAAATTTTAATGTGAAAACAAAAATGTCTTTGTATTTTGAAAATATTTACACAATATTTTATTTATTTTATTTTATAATAATTTTTTATTTCCTTTTTCTTTTTTCTTGCCTTCTTCTTCCCAAAATATCTTCTTCCCCAAAACCTCCACCTCCAACCTCCTATACACCACCATCACCACCTGCCATCGGCAAATCACACCACCACCACCACCTTCACCTCACATTGAACAAGTCCAAAGTACCCAACTATAAACATAAAATTCAAAACCTTATATGAATCAAAATCTCGCGCGCCACTCCCTCACCAAAAGTACACTTTAATTTCTTTAAAGGAAAATGGATGTATTTGTTGCCTGTCAAAGATCAAACCAAGATAACCATAGCAGACACCACCAAACTGTGTGTATATATGTGCAAGTATATTTGTACAACCATTGTTACTGCCATTTCTCCTCCACCTCCGCCCCACCACCGTTCTTCCTCCACCACCATACATATACACCACTGCCATAGTACAGTTACCGCCTCCCTCTATCTACCTCCGCCTCCCTGCTCTTCTTCACGCCGTTGTTCTCTGCCTCTATCTTTCTTCGCGTTCGCTGATCCTTCCTCGCCACCGGCAACTAGAAGATTCCCTCTATCTCCGTCGGCGTGGGGCTACTCTTCAATCTGTTAGGAATCAAGGCTCTCAATGGTGAAACAACAACGGAAAATATAAGAAACAAAGGAAAAAACAAAAACAATAAAGAAGACAAAGAATTTATGGTGGAAACCCAATCAAGGGAAAAAACCACCTCCAACTAGATCCTTTTTATTTCAACTCTCTCAAAGTGATTCGATTCCTATTACAAGATGAGTTCTATGCTATTTAAATATACAAAAGTGATGTTAAAAGCCAGATAGATTTAGGAAAAACAATCCTAAATCAACCCTAAGACTTAAGGAAACAATCCTCATCAAAATAGGACTCAAGAAACTTGCCAAAAATACATAAGCCACAAAAAAATGGTCAAAACCGTGTCTCCAGCGCTGTTGCCCACACCCAGGCGCCATACGGTGGCACCTCCCTTGCTTCACTTTTTCGCCTCCTTTTTGTTCATTTGAGATCTCGGTCTAACCCCGACCCTTCTTGGCTCTATTTTGGCTCCTTTTCCAACCTGTTTTGATCTGACTCCACACAATTGCCCAACACAATCCTCCGCCTACTTTTTCTTGCAAAACCCCTAAATTTACAACTCCAAAAAACATTCTGACACCAAACCCGAATTGTTTGAATTTTCCATCCATGTCCTTACACTACAATTACAGAGGTTAATATTTGAGAAAGTTAGATTGTTGCAGTATGCAAGATTCAATTGAGGGATGCCTGGGTGGCGGTGGGATGGTGGTCAAATGGTGGTGACTGGTGGTAGCGGGCAGTTGGGATGGTGGGGGCGGGGCGGGGCTGGTTCAGGCGGTGTGTTTGTGTGTGTGTCTATATATATATATATTAATATTTTGTATATATTATTATTATAATTTTTATTGAATAATAAATGTATAGGTTTAATCTTGACCGTCCATTTTATCATATAAGATCCAATGGTGTTAGATTATGGGCAATATAGTCCAATAAAGTCAAAAAAATTATAAATACTCGCAATATTGGCGCATAGGGGGGTTAGTTGCATATTTTTTTCTTAGGGGGTTTTATTGATAATTTTTGTATCATAGGGAGGTTTTTGAATAATTAAGTATATCACAGGGGCTAAAATGTATTTATCTCAAAAATTAATTAATACTGGTAATGCCCCAATTTTTAATATCATAAAATTTGCTAATCTTTTGACATACATACATGCGCAGCGGAAACGAAAAAATAGATCCGGATTCGCAAACTAAGATCAATTTGTGGATTTCGTCGATTTTAAACAATTAAAAAGATGAACACGAAAAACTTACCTTTTCGCGTATTCAACTTTAATCCTCGCGAATCTTCAATCTTCTCCAACAGTTCAATTATACCGTCTCTAGATTATCACGCGGCGGAATTGACTCCGACAAATCTCCATCTCCAATCTCCGGGCCGGCTAGCGAGACTGAGTTGGAAGAAAAATAACTTTCTCTATCTAGTATTTCTGGTGGAGGAACTTCACATAATGATTTCTCTTGTGTTCTCTGGCTTGTGTTGGAGGATTAAATAAATCCTCCAACGAAGCCCACCAATACACACCTATTAGGCCTTTTGGACAATAATTGGGTTAAGTTGACCTAGTCAACTTAGTCCAATTAATTTAATCAATTAATATTTAATCCAATTAAATATATATTGATTAATTGAATATTAATTAATTAAATAAATAATCATTTAATATTCTAGTTTAAATATTTAATTAACCCAGTCAATTAAATGTTCAAACTAATTAATTTAATTAAACATTGTTTAATCCAATCAAACAACCAAATAAATTAATTTGTCCAATTAATTAATTCATCCTATCCAGGGACAAATTACCAGAACACCCTCCAAATACAAGACTTGATTTTCCCGTCTATTCCTTTATAGTACGACTCTCTAAGTTCGTCTCAATTGGCAATGGGAGGATACCAAAGGATGTGAGTGACACCTAGCTAGCACCGTGGCCCCACATCATAGCCCAATCGAGTACAAAATGACTATGTCATTACGAACCTCTAGATTATGAATACCATATGAGTATAAGTCTTTCACTGACGTATCCCGATCGAGTGAGGGTCATGGAATATGTCAAACTAACAGGACTCGATGCTATGTTAAGAAACATAGTAACATGAAATTACAGAACTACCTTCTGTGTCAAACATGAGTTAGTTCATGAGCTCTGGCTAGAGACTTTAATCTCATTTACCCATGATTGCATAGGATACTTCTCGTTTACTTTCGAGACAATGAATTCCTTCTTGGTAATCACCTCACATGCTACTTGCCCATTGGAACGTATTTCGAGGTCGACCCTACATTTCAACGGGTGAATTGGGCCTCACTACTCTAGTGACAGAATCCAACATCATAAGCACACTGTGACCGTAACTCCTCAGGTCTAAGGCTCACGAATACCTTCATAATCAGTAATCCAATCATTGACAGTCACTGAGTAAAAACCCATGTGATCGGATTACTACGAGCGGTGTTCAAATACACTAATCCCATCAATGTATCTATGACACAAACTCACACTATCCCATAGTGTTCGACTGACACTCCTTTGTCAGAGAATGTGTCATACAAGTCCATATGAATCTCAAGGCCCAATTGAGATTCTCCGACTTGCGAACTATTTAAGTGCCCATCTCCTTAAGGAATGCGAAGGTTTGCCTTGACACACATGGACTAGTTGTTCATTTAAAACTTTATAGATGCCATCAAGAATTATACGAACAACATATTGATACCTTTATATTAATTAGAGGTTGTACAATATAAACTTGTGCCTTATATTCTAACTCTTCATTGGCATCGAGGGCACATTCCCAATGGTCTCCCACTTGCACTCAATGCCAATCGCTACGGTATTAAATACCCATCTTCTAAAGATATCGTTCTAGCACCACCTGTTACAATACCCAGTGAGTGAGTTAGCCGTTTAATCGACTGAGCTTATTTTCTACTAGGCTAATTCGCCCTTTCCAATGATCTCTCAAGAGATGTTGTATCTCTCACCATTTGTCTGGAGTTGTGAGACCTAGGTTCCTTTCATGCGCGTAAACTTCATTTCATCACAGTAAAGTGACAATATAAGCTCTACGCTAGGGACCAATAGAAGTTCTACCATGAACTTCAGATCTAAACAGTTTCCTTCGACAACCTCTAAGACTCCAAGGCATTTCATATTCATTCTCAGTAGTAGAGTAATTTACTTGGAACCTTTCCAAGTTACTACTCCACAATTGAGGGTGAATATTAACCCAAAGTGGAATTTTAATCTCCTTTGTCAGACATAAGGTCCGATTAAGTATAAAACTTCCACTATCGGTTCTCCATGGGCATAGACGAAGAATATATCCTAAGTTCTTCTCAATTACTTCATGATATATTATGTCTACCCATTGCTCTTCCTCTCTAGGAAAGAGCCCTTTCTCAAATCTTCTTCCTAAATTGCTTTAGGATTTATTCTAAGCAAAGGGCTTGGGAAGGGCCCATTATCCCATTCGCCCTATTTTCATAGATGTAAATTATAGGGATAATGATGGCTTTTCCCAAGTCTTTCATGGACAACATGCTCGATGTTTATGTCTTGACATAGTCAATGAGTCCACATCATTTCTCATAAAATGATATCTCGCTCCCACTGATTTTATTGCACACAGATGGTCTCTCTTCGTTTAGATGATATCATAATTCCAAATTATGTCATCAAAGTGAAGATTCTAACTACGAGAGGTCCGCTTAAATCCATAAATGTATTCATACAACATGTAGACCTTATGATAGTCCACCTCAAATGTGAAACCCTTGGGTTGTTCGAAATGGATGTCCTTCTAGAGGAATCTATTTATGAACGAGTCTTCACACCCACGTGCTAGATTTTCATAATATTGGTGTGTTGTTATCGAAAGTAAGATTCTAATGGATTTGATTTCAGCTATGGCAAAGGGGCTTCCTCATAGTCAATGCCCTTCTTTTGACTACACCCTTTCGCCATCAGCCTAGCCTTGCCATTCGAATCAATCTTTCTCTTGTAGATGTACTCGCCTCTGATGAGTTCAAAACTCTTGGGGCGATTTACTAGAGTCCAGGATTGATTCAAAGTCATCTAATCCATCTTCACTTTCATAACCTGGACACCTTCTCGTAGAGTCCAGGATTGATTCAATGCACCATTGATTTGTCATTGTAGAGCGATTGTATCCTTGGTTCTCCTCTGCTACATCATTCATCCTATGCTTTCTTTGTAGCAGACAACCACTTCTCTCAGGAGGCTGAGAGACTCTTCCATATCCATCGTTGGTGGTTGTGTTTTAATGGGCTTAGTTTGGTTCCTTGGATAGTAGTGTCCTAAGATGTTTTATTGTATTGTTTAAGAATAATCTTTCCACCTTCTCCAATTTCTCGAACGATCTTATCTTTGAGTGAACAGACCTCTAAGGCCATAATGATCCCCTGATCATCATGTAGGTAAATAGAGCTCTCCCACTGAATCATTGGGATAACTAAATAAATGTCCATTTAAGGACCAAACCTCCAGATTCTTTACCTTTATCTTTTCTACGTACGTTGGGAATTCCCCTAACGTCACGTGTTTAAGATCAGGCTTCCACTGGCGCCACATCTGATATGGTGCCTTAGGAATGAATTTGGAAGGACATCTATTCAAGATGAACTTATGAGTAGCGCGTGACTCATTATGAATTGGGTACTTCTATATAGCCTAGCATAGAGTGAGTCATGTTCAATGATGTCTCGTTCTTGCATACTACTACCCTATTCATTTGTAGAGTCGTTGGAAGTGTAAACTATGAAGCTATGTTACGTCTTTTTTGGAACAGGTCAAATTAGGAAATCATATCCTTGACCTTACAATCCAATTATAGCGTCTTAATATGATACCATATATTCAACCATAGACGTCAGCACGCACAAACTTTAGAACTTGACTGGTCCTTTAATATGTTCACTGTGAATGGAGATTTGGTCATCTTGCCTATGAGATAAGATTCTTAAGTTTGGATAGGGATCCAATCCCAATGGGCTTGTACACCCATGTTTCTCCTAACTAGTGAATATTATGCTCATAAGGCATGACCTAATCTTAGGTGCCAAACAATTCCTCTAGTTTGTTTCTAGCATGCTACGTTCTCTAGCTTATGTGTTCACAGTATACTAATTCCAAACTTTCAAATCGTGTTAACAATTTTAGTAAGGATGTATTGTTCCCACACTTATTTCCAAAATAAATGTTATGAAAGTTATCACCAAAATTAAAGAAGTACCATTTCTTGACCAAGTCAGAAAACGATAACTTTCTTAATGCCATTTGATAAAACTAATCAATCATCCAAACGTGTTCAGAATATAAAAGAACAGAGGTGGACTATATTTGGATACACCCAACATCATGTCTGGTTTCAATATTGATCACCTCTTGTTTCTCCAGCTTTTGTACTTCTTTCTAACTCTTCAATCATGAGCACTAGCTCTAGAATATAGAATACAAAAAATTGAGAAATCCGGTCATAGAACAGTTGTTTCCAAAACACATGGTTCCATGTCCAGTGCGCCTCATATTTAAGCCCTACTCATCGTCTGTTAGGAATTTCATGTTAAATGTTTTGATGATGACAAGATAGGATTTTATGTTAGACCCCAAATATAATGTAAGTTTCTATTTTCATAGATCAATGTATGAGCGTTCGTAAGCTTGTACTTTTTATTTTTATAGATTTTAGACTAAGTATTAGATACCGAATCGCTAATAAAATTCTAGGTGGGTCTATTAGAGAAGAAGTTGAAGATCAGCGTCTGAAGTCAAATAAAGATGAAGATTTGTTCATAGCGTCTGTCAAACGCTAAAGGACTATTTCTGGATTTATGGATCAAGCGCTCAAAGAACTCCAGCGATTAATATAAGATTCACCTGAAATAAATCCTCAAGTCATGAAGGACTTAAATGCAATCATTCAACGAACATTTATTTCCAACGGGAAATAAATCAAATGTATTAAATGTCTGATAAGAGCATTAAATATGATAAGCTATTATGACTTGTGGACAAGCCATCTTTTTGACTAGACTGTCAGGATTTCAGAGTTCAAAGCTGCTCCTGTCTAATTGGAACCAGCAGGATTTTAGGAATGTCAGAGAAAAAGGTTGATTCACGCGCCGCGTGAAGAACACGCGCTCACATGTGTCCAACGGACAATTTTCCAAGAATAGCCTATAAATACCTCATTTCAGCAAACCCTAAATACAGAGACATATGTACATGCACATGAAAACTTTAAAGAAATTCTCTTTCAAAGAAAAAGCTTAGAAACTCCATAGCCAAAACTCTTCAAGCTTTTTACATACATTCCAGAGAGTCACAAATATCTCAAACCTCTTCCAAAGAAGAAACCTAAACTCTTACTGAGATATTCCAAGTTGTTTGATATTTCCAAAAACAAACAAAACCTGTGTGACAAAACCTTCAACCTTTCATTTGAGTGAGAAAGTTGTTGAAACCCCTTACAGGCAGTGTTTCTGAGTGAGAGAAGCTTGTAGAAGAAGATCTTTATTGGTGCTGAAATCTGTGTGATTAAGGAGCCCGAGATCATTTTTCACCTCTTTACTATTTTGTAGAAGATTCTGTGTGATTCTTTGATAATCATCTTAGTAAATTTCCTCCAAGTAAAAAAGGAGAAGAAGGACGTAGCTGGGATTACATCACCCAGTGAACCTTACAATTTCTTGTGTCACTTACTTTCATTATTGTCTTGTTTTATATTCTCTTATTTATTTTGAAACAGACAAGCTAATCTACTAAGCGACTATTTAACCAAAACGAACGCTAAAGCTTTAAAATCATTTCCACTGTGTTAACCCTGATTAAGCGATCTAAGCGTTACCCTACTTTGGTAAATGACTAAAATTACTAAGTCTAAGTTATCTTTATTGAAGTGTCTGACCCAAGCACTCAGCTGACTAAGCGTTCTAATTTTTAAAAGTGGTGCGAAACTTTTGAAGTCGAAAAAGACTTCAAGGTCTATTCAACCCCCCCCCCCTCTAGACCCTTTCGTATGCCACTTGGGACCACCAAGTGGTATCAGAGCAGTTGAAGTAGAAACCTAAGCGTTTCCGAGCATAACTGCTTGTTTAGATCCATTTTTCTAAACTTAGTCGCTTTAAAAATTTTCTTTTAAACATCTCATTATGGCTTTTAATAAAATTGCCAAAGTTGGTAGAGTCAAACTATCATTCTTGGAAACTTAGAGCATTCGCGTATCTATGTTCTTGCGATAATGAAATGTGTGATGTAATTTCAGATGGCCCCATTAAGATCATGAAAGTGATAACTCAAGCACCTGGAGCTGATGAAGCAAATCCAGATGGATATGTCGAGAAACCCAAATTAGAAGGGACGCTAGATGATAGAAAAAGAGCGAATCTAGATAATGTTGGACCAAGTGCACTTTACTCAACATTAGGAGACAATGTTGCATTGTTCAAAAAGATCAAGCAATGTAAGACTTCCAAAGAAATATGGGATAAGTTGGCTATCGTGTGTGAAGGTTCAACACAGATGAAGGAAAACAAACTTTCCATAGCCATGCAAAGATTTGAGCATTTCAAGATGCAGCCCAATGAAACACTAGAACAATTGGACGCAAGGTTTACTTTGCTCATTACAGAGTTAGCGTCATTAGACAAGGAGTTGACCAACAAGGAAATGGTCAATAAGATTTTCAGAAGTCTTCTAAGTATGTATTTGATTAAGACTGTTGTTATGAGAGAATCACAGACATTGGAGACTCTTGCTCCAGAACATGTGTTTTCAGAGTTAAAGGCATTTGAGTTTGAATTGGGTGAAGTCAGCGACACATTGACTCCAGTGACTGAATCAGAAGCTTTAATCGCTACCACCAAAAGTAAGGGTAAAGCGATTAGTGAGGTGAAATCAATGGAATCCAATGAAGAAAAAGAGATGGCTTTATTAGTCAAGAAATTTCTAAGATATGAAAAGAGAAATCCTATTGGACAAACCTCATTTCAAACCCCTCCCCCTGCTCCAACGCATCAGTATCAAGAGCCAGTATATTTAACACCAGTAGCACCAGTTCCTTACCAAGCGCCTACAATTCCTACTCAGAATCTCTTAGCGCCAGTCGTTTCAAAGCGATTAACCACTGAACAGAAAATGAAAACTAATTTGTGTAATAATTGCAGGAAACCAGGGCACTACCAGGTAAATTGCTCTTATCCAAATGTGTCTAAGCCCACAAGGCAAGACTAGGTGGATAGAAACCAATTCAGGAGCAACCTTCGTCAACAAGGTTTGCTAGCGGAATCTGAACCATTCTCCGCACCTGAAGAGGATTTGGAATCATCTGATGAAAGTAGTGATGATGAGCGATTCAACATTGGTTTGTCTCATGGCAAGAGATGATGAAGCATCTGACAATTCGCTACCTGAGGTAACTACTGAATTATCTCACCCTCTTTTTTATGATGAATTACTTAACAAAGTCAATGAATATTATAAAGATTGTCAAGATGCCGCCAAAATATATCAAAATCACTTCGCTATTATTTCATCGCTCACAAGTGATCAAGTAACGCTTGAAGCAGAGTTGCAAGTTCAGCAACAATGCATTGAGAAGAACCAATTGCTTGAGAATGAAATTACTCAATTGAAAAGCGATCTTGATATAATAGTCAAGAGAGAAGCTGATCTGATCGCTAGACTTGCCAAATCAGAGCAGCTCGTCTCATCATTATCAAAAGCTTCAAGAAAGTTAGATAATGTGACAGAGGTAACAAGAATGTTTGGTGAAAAGACCGATTTAGGATGCAATAAATTCGGTAAACAACCAAATAAATCAAATGTTACGGCGAACAACAAAGGAAAGGGTGTTCTCTTTGTTGAGAAAGGTTCACAGAGTCAAATGCTGAATGAACCAAGTGACAATGGTACGAGGCTAAATGAGAAAGCCAAAGCTAACTCAGGCAAGGGGAAGGCGAAAGTAAATGATCCACAAAAACGGGTTCGTCCAAACGCTCAAAAGGCTAAGGATAAACCTGACCACTGTGAATCAAGCGCTAAACGTCAAGCACCAAAAGTGCAACCCAAGCCAGCACCAAGGAAATAACAGCATCAATATCCAAGACAGTCAAGATCATATTATCGATACTATGATGATTATGATTATGACTATGATTATGATTACTATTATAATCGAGGATATTACTATACACCCAAAAAGCACACACAACACAATGTGAAACCCAAGAAGGCCAGTATTCCTACAATGAAGACTAGTCAAATATGGGTTCCTAAAGTTTTAACTCAAACAAAAGTTACTAACATTGAAGGACCCAAGACAACATAGGTACCTAAAAAGAATTACAACTGCCCTTTAAATGCAGGTACCTAGAGCCAACACCAATACTTCAATTTGGTACTTTGATAGTGGATCGTCAAGACACATGATGGGTTCCAAAGATCTTCTAGTCAACTATCGAGCTACCAACGGTCCTCAAGTTATATTCAGTGATAACTCCAAAGGTAAAACCTAAGGTATAGGTATCATGCATAGGAGGAACATCATGATTAGTGATGTATATTATGTTGAGGGTCTTAAGCATAATTTGTTAAGCATTAGTCAATTTTGTGATAAAGGCTTTGAAGTAAAAATTTTAAGTGACTATTGCTATGTTAACGACGCTAAGACTAAGTCTACTAAATTAAGAGGAAAAAGAACAAACAATGTGTATTTAGTGGATTGGGATTCTACAATTGATAACAACCCCACATGCTTTGTTGCTAAAAATCAAAATGAATTGGGTTGATTATGGCACAGAAAAATGAATCACCTCAACTTTAAGGCAATCTCTCAATTAACATCGCTAAATCTAGTAGAGGGATTACCTAAGGGTTTCTTTCAGGAAAATCGCTTATGTGATGCATGTCAAATGGGTAAACAAGTTAAATCATCTTTTAAGAAGAAACCATGCCTATCTACTTCTAGAGTTCTTGAACTATTGCATCTAGATTTGTTTGGTCCTATTCAAATCATGAGTGTTAGTGGTAAAAAGTACTCTCTAGTAATAGTTGATGATTTCTCTCGCTATACATGGGTAGGATTTCTAGCGACCAAAGATGAAACTAGTGTCAAGCTCACATCGCTAATTTGTCAATTGCAAACATATAAAGATCTTAAGGTGACAAGAATTAGAAGCCATAGAGGAACTGAGTTTACTAACCAATTTGTTGAGAAGTTTTGTACAAATTTTGGAATACTTCATGAGTATTCTGCTCTTAGAACACCTCAACAGAATGGAGTAGCCGAGCGACGAAACAGAATGCTTAAAAAAGCTGCTAGGACGATGCTTGCAGAGTCTAAGCTGCCTCAAAGGTTTTGGGCCGAAGCTATCAATACCGCTTGCTATACTCAGAACCGGTGTATGATCAACAAGCAACATGAAAAGACTCCATATGAGTTATGGAAGGGACGTAAGCCTAACGTTTCATATTTTCATGTATTTGGTTCAAAATGTTTCATTCAAAACAATGGATCCCAAAGCCTAAAGACGTTTAATCCTAAAGCAGATGAGAGAATCTTTCTAGGCTTTGCCAAGAATGGAAAGAGTTTTCGCATCTTAAATAAGATCAAATCGAAGGTTGAAGAATCCATTCATGTTGTGTTTGATGATACTAACCAAGAACCGAGTAAGGTTAATCCTGATGATGTAGGAATTGAAGATCTTGCCCAACAAGCATCACAAATCAATATTGGTGATGATAGTGATGATGATGAGGATGATGAGATCTTTGTGTCTAACCCTAAGATTACTCGTGAGGTTACTAATGAGGATATTGTCAGAATTGCTGATGATCATGTAGAGAATGACCACCAAGAGCAAATTGGAACCGTGAATAATGCAGCGACTGCACCAGAGACAAATGAGAGTGAAGTGAGTGATAATCAAGAGTCTCTTAACCCATTCCAACCAGACAATAAATGGCTTAGAGACCATCCACCAGAGCTAGTTATTGGAGATATTGAAGCACCTGTTAGAACTAGGTCCGCAACAATCAATGAGGCCATGTTCGCAAGCTTTCTATCTCAAATGGAACCAAAGAAAATGGATGAAGCGCTCAGTGATTCAAGTTGGGTAGAATCGATGCAAGAAGAGCTTAACCAATTTGAGAGAAGCAAGGCTTGGACGCTAGTAACAAGACCAACTCACCAAGGAGTTATTGGAACTAGATGGGTTTTTAAAAACAAGATGGATGAAGATGACATTGTTATAAGAAACAAAGCCAGATTAGTCACTCAGGGTTATTGCCAAGAAGAGGGTATTGATTTTGTTGAGACGTATGCCCCAGTAGCCTGTCTTGAAGCGATTAGGATGTTCCTAGCGTTTGCCGCATTCAACAAATTCACAGTATACCAAATGGACGTGAAGAGTGCATTCCAGAATGGTAAACTCCAAGAAAAAGTCTATGTGGAGCAACCTCCAGGATTCATCAACAACCATGGCAAAAGTATGGTCTACAAATTGGATAAGGCACTCTATGGCCTTAAACAAGCACCAAGAGCATGGTATGACACTCTCTCTATCTTCCTTATCGGTAAAGGCTTTTCAAAAGGCAGCGTTGAGACAACGTTATTTAAAATTACCCATAATGAAGATATTCTCTTAGTCCAAATTTAAGTTGATGATATTATATTTGGTTCTACTAATAAGCGATTGTGTGAGAAATTTTCGAAATGATATGACACGAAAAATCCTTACGTGTATAAAACAGCAAGTGGACTGGTCGTGTGTAGTAATAGAATGGATATTAAGTTCGGAATGTCTCGTCTTAGGATTACAAGTTAAACAACTTGAATGATTTTTGATAATCCAGTAGCTAAATAAACTGACTTAACAATTTGATTGAGATTTTTATATGAGAAAGCAACTAAGGCACATGCTTCAACCTTTATTATTTGTAAATATATATGAGTGATTCTTCTAATTATTAGACTATTATTGCTTTGGTGGAAAAAAACCTTAAATAATTATTACCCGATCTCTCGGCTGTAATAATCCTATGATTACGTGACGATTCTCTAAATATATCTATCAGAGGTCAAATCATTAACCATGCATTCAAGTTCTAGAATCTTAATTCGGCTAGTCTAGACCTATCTCTAGGAGCAATTCCTCATGTTTTCGGATGATGTGTTAATTCCTTTGAACCCTAATATATATTCTCTCAAATAATAAATTAGGCTAATTAGCAAACATATGTTGATCAAGCATACGATTGGAATAAAAGCAGAATTAACACACAAAACAATTAGAATTAAAATGCTGCCAAGAGAATCACTTCATATATATAAACTCATAAAATTGGCATTCACATGGCCTTAGTTTGGTATAATTATAATTGGAAAAACAATTAAAAACATAGGACAAATATTCTGAAAATAAAAAGCTCTCCTGTTAATAATTGATGAACTCGTGTTGAATCGTCAGTCTTGCTCGATTTCTTGCTCCAATCTCCTCTCTAGCTGCCAATTTCGAACCTCTCCTTCTTGTTGTAAGAGAAAGAGTACCTATTTGAGTGTAGTGTTAGTGTGTTTTGTGTTGTTGTGTGTTAGGTCCTTTTGACATGTCAATTTATACTAGTATGCACTAGAGGATAGACTAATATACACTAAAAGAATACAAATGGGGTACACATAGCACATGCCTAAAGGAAGACAACTAATGTTCATCATGAACATAAGTAAAAACCTACACGCATGCCCAAAAGTAGACAACTAGCAGTTTATGAAAGGGGCACAATACATGCATTACAATCATTAAAGGATGGCAACTAATGGTCTTTTGGTGTCAAAAGTTTCTAAGATTCGTCCAGCTGCAACCGTAGCATTTTTCCTTCTGCGCAACAATAGTATAACGTTTTCCTCAGATCTTAGATTCAAGTGATTCAAGTTCTCACGTGAAGCTAAGACATAGATCTACAACTTTGTAGAAGAACACGTTCTCAGATTCTGCGTCCAAATTACAGAATTATTGCATTTTCTTCCAGCTGATTTCTCTATTGTTATGATTTTTACCTTGAAATTTGTCAAAGCCACAAGTGGTAAAATTCATACATATTTGAACCTAAACCATGAAATTATTGACCTGAATGTGTAAAACTGGATTTAACATTGATCGTCCCCGAGCAATTGAACAAAAGAAAACTAAGATTTAAACAACATCAAGAAAAAGGGTAGAAACAAAAGAGAGCTCACTTTCGTAGAGATCACGATGTGCATTTAGCGTGCAACAAGCCTTTAAACCTCAATTTTACTAAAAGAGAGACGAGTGTTGTCTCGTGAGGGTGCAGATGATATACCCACAAAATCCAATCAAATTTTAGTCCCTTTATCAACGCGAATCAACTTAATCAATAAGAAACCCATAGCATAAAAATCAACTGTTAAAGCTCAAAAATTTTATACACATATCAAAGACTTGCTCATGTTACACCTTGACTCGAATAAAGACCTCCAAAGGGTGTAGTGATTGTAAGTGTAAGGCATTATAGTCAAGTGGCATTGAAATTTCAGACATTAATCCCATATTTTATTAACCGTCAATCAATCCTAAAGTACAAGCCTCATAGAAACTTGATAACCACTTAAATTTCATGACTTAATCCATTTAAACCTTAAACTCATATGAAACATCCATTTAAATTTATTACAGGTGTAGGTCATGTGCAATGTTTTATTCCTTTAGGCTTTCTATGACACCCATGTATCGAGCTTTGGATCAATGACTCCCAAACTAGATAGTTTTAGGGCATTAAGTGTTAAGACACTCCTTGCGGATTTAATCACTCGAGTGCCAAAGGCCACGAAATAAAACTAGACCTTTCATTCATTTTCAACCTAAATTGGCTTGAGCAAAGCTCAAATTAGCATGACAGTACAGCATATAGGCATGTTGCTTTTCACCTCCAGTACATATCAGCCTGACTTTATAGTCATACCAATCATCAACCTTTTTCATTAATTATTAGGTATACGAAGCAACTACTCAACTCGTGACCTTAAGAAGAATCTAAGTTAACATTTCTGGGAGAAAGTCTTTAAGTGTTTCAGGATGATTATCGACTTGACTCCTCTACCATCGATTTATCGTGCATTTGTGATTCATCTTATGGAAATTCTACTCTAATCTAGGGTCCCATGAGCAAAGTGAAGACATGTGTATTCCAACATAAAATATATATATATATATATATATATATATATATTCATGCCATCGAACTTACATTAATTAGTTTCATTGCATCAATTTGGGGACTAAAAATTAAAAATTTCAAGCTTAAATGAATCACCTACATGAACATTCAAAAGTATCAAAAAATATCCCTCACCCCCAAACTTATGCAATGTTCATTGGAACTGACAAACCAATTGGCAGAGTAAAAGAAATCTTCAAAACCAAAGCTTAAAAAGCAAACCGAGGAGTAGTCGGTTGAGTCGAAAATCGATCCTATCAGAATGCACATAAATTGGACTCCCCTACTTTTTCCATGTTCTCAAAAAGAAGTAAAAATGTTGCAAATTAGGTAAGAACAATCGAATTTAAACAGTGCTCAAAACTCATCACAAGCATAATAGCAACAAACAATATTGTATACAAAAATAAGAAAGACAGCAAAACCAACCTACATAAAATTTCAAAAATCTACTTTCTGACTCTCACGTCTGTATGTGGGAGGCAAAATTTTTATATATATATAAATATAGTTATCATATTTTGAACCATTTTCCTGTAAAAGTACTTGAAAGATCTCAATATGCAAAAATGAAAGCAAACTAGACGCTAAAAATATATATATATATATATATATATTCATGCCATCGAACTTACATCGAACTTGCATATATATACTTTGAAAATTTATGCATTGATCACTAGCGCTTACTTATTATGCATGAGAAAATCAATCTCTAAAAGAATTAAATGAAAATATTCTTAAAAATCCAAGCAATTGATTTGTATCAAAAATCTTCACTTTTACGAAATTTCACTTTATTAAAAAGACTTCAGCGTTTAAGAATATTCTCACTTAAACACTAAGTAATCTTTTTCTAAAACTCATGCATAGTTTTCATCGCTTAAAAGTAGCATGTGGATAAGTCCAAAAGATTAGATTTGGTAACTACCCACACATGCTTATCACATCAAACTGACGGTTAATGATTCCTATCTATAAACTAGGTGGTTCAGCAACTGCACATGTCTGAGTACATGTCAGTGTACTATCAGGCGCGTGTATCTCACGCTGAAAATTTCAAAATTATTCAAACGTTTTGAAAAAGTAACTGCGGATTTCAAACTCTTATTATTCACAGTTGTTACCCTATTTTACACCACTTTTTGACATCCGTATTTATGAGTAAACGACTCAAATTCAATTTTTGTTATTTTCAAAAATTAACTTCTGTACAGGTGTCATTCATCTACTAGTTGAGGAGTTATTTTTGCCTCCTATTTAAACCCTTCACAACCTTTACAGTAAAACTTTATCACTTCCAAAATTCTTCAACTGAAAAAGTTCTTTCTCTCTAAGGCAAAAAGAATATCTTTCCTCTTCTCAACCAAAGCTTTTCCAGTTCATCAATGGCACCCAAGTCTTCAAAATCTGCTGCCGAAAAATCTTCGAAATCTGAGAAACCAGTCACTGTTAACGCCAGTTTTCTTGTTAACTGGGACTATCTTTTTGATAACCAGAACTTCCCTCTCCAGACTGTTCTTCCACTTGTCCAAGAATCTGGTTTGTGCGACATGATTACTTCCGTTTTCAATATCTTTGAGGAAGAAACCCTATTCTTCTTCAAGAATGCAAAAATCTCCGACGATGGAAACTCCATTTCCTGCGTCTTTCCCTTTGCTCATGAGACCTTTGTTCTCACTCCTTCTCTCATATCATCTTTACTAAATCTGCCAAACGATGGTGCCGACGTCGAAAATGTCACTCTTGGAGATGCTACCAAAGTCTGGGCGTTAATCAAGAAGGATGAAGTTGAAGTTGTCTACAAACCAAACTTTAAGAAGAATGACATGAAGGGCGAATATGTCATTCTGGCTGACATATGTGCAAAGATGATTGAATGCAGAAAGGGAAGCTTTGATAAGATTTCAAATATTCAATACAAAATGATAGTGGCCATTCTGGCCAAATTAAAGATTAATTGGTCAATTTACGTTTTTAATCGCTTTAAGGCAGCGATGGCCAAGTCGGTAAATCCCAAGCCTTACGGGATTGTTTTGAGTCGTATTCTTAGTGCTAGCAGTTACACCAACTCCACTGGAAAGAAAGTCCCAGCGCTAAAGTTCTATGGGAAGAAAATGATCAGCGAGCTGCTAAAACCAAGGAAACTTGGCGGTGCAGCTGTTCCAAAAGAAGAGTGTGAGCGACATCTTGCTGAAGGAGGTGTTCGCAGCGATGATGAAGAGCAAGCGACCTTGTCTTCATCATCTTCTTCAGAAGAAGCAGTGGTGGTTAAGCGACCAAAATGAAAAATCGCTGTTAAAGTCGCTGAGCCATCACAGCCAGCGAAGAAGCAGAAGCCGGAGCCCAAGAAAAAATAGAAATCATCCTCTCCCCTCCAGCGTTTATCTTCCCTCAGGAAGAAGAAAAAGCAGAAGAAGAAGAAGAAGAAGAAGAAGAAGAAGAAGAAGAAGTACCGCTAGCCCGCAAGCGTACTCCTTTATCCACTCCAGCTACAATAACAAGCGCTTCCATCGAAACAGTGCTTGAAGAACCAGCGAGTGTTCTCCGTACTTCTTCGGACACTGTTCCTACATCAGCTCCTGTTCCAGAGCCAGAGCCTACAACAACTTTTAAAAAATCAAAACTCTTTAAGGGTAAGTACTTGTGAAGAACAACGTATTTTTATCCTTTCTTCGTTATCTTTCTTTAACGCTAGGATAAATCTTTTACAGCTCGAATAGATCATGATATTCAGTATGTACTGAATACTTTGGATGCTTGCAAAATCCCTATTAAAGTTGTTCCCCTCACTTCTTTCCTCGATTTAGATCCAGAAGAAGTGGTCCTGGAGCCTGAGGAAACTGTACAAATTGTTGAAGAACAAGGGACTGAAACAGTCGATGAACCTCCTCACAGTAAGCGTTGTAGTATTTTATTTCTGATTTCTACTTAGTAGAAATTTTGCTTACTTTTCTCAAACGCTTGCATGTATCAGCTAAAAGAGTACCAGACGCTAATGCACCTCCACCCTCTGAGATTTCTGTTGAAGTAGATGTAGAAATGGAAGTAGTTGTGGATATCGCTAAGGAAATAGCTCAAGTCCTTTCTGACGATGAAACATCTCCAGTCAGTAAAGCGACTGTGCATGTTGAGAGGTCGATAGAAGTGGCCCTTATCCCAACAGAATCTATTGCCTTCGTTCCCACTCCAACCGGCTGTCCTTCCCTCCTCCCCGTGTCATAGACTTCTTTCCTCACGGATACAATGAAGAAGTTGAGTTCTACTATGCTGCTAGAGAACATGACACCAAAACCTTAGTTGATATGGAGATCAACTTTCAAAACACTATCCATCGTACTGATGTCTCTAACTCTGCCAAGTTTGAATTCTTCGAGCGATTTGCTGACCCAGTTCTATACAATCTTAAGCGTCTTCAATCTCGCCTTGAGTATATTCGGCGACCAGCGTTCAACATGACAGAATTTGACGAGAAGCATTTCAACTTTACTGGCCATTCTGAATTGTCCTTTTATCCCTTGCTCCAGAATAAGATCGTCATCAAGAATCCCCATATGGATGATTGGTCAAAGAATCCAGACGAAGAAATTCTTAACAGGATCGGATACTTCGCTGACCCCAAAGTTGTTTATTCTCCTCAGAACGCTCTATCTCCAAAGCCCCTCAGATTGTGGAAAGGAAAAGGACTCGTTGTTGCTGAGCGTCCCATTCCTATTAACGTTTAGATAGAAGCTGAAGCCCTTGAGTACCTTGCAAGATTATGGGCTGAGAATTATGATGAAGAATTTGAATGCTTTGAAAAGTTTTTTCCAGCTAGAAAAGAACAGAAGAAAGCTGATAAACTTGGAAAGCGATGGATGATGGATACTGAAAAATGGGCTGAAGAGTTCATGTTGCTCTTTTACACGCTGGAAGAGCTTGTGAAGTATCCATTTTTGTTTCAATTTGGAGTAGGTTACAGGCGTAGAGGTTTTGCCATGTTTTTTCTCCAGCAGCGCCAGCATCTGGTAGGCAATATTGGCGCTTTACCTTATTACAGACAATCCATAGAATGCTATATTCGCCAGCATCTGAGCTTAATCACTTAAGGAAGACGCTACATTTATCATCCAACGCAGAACTTCGTTCAGCGCATCCTTCCCGACCTCAATGAAGTTGCTTCCTCTAGTAAGCAACTACTTCTGCCAGGGCAAAGTGAAGTCCCTTTCAGCCTTGACAATGAACATGCCGACCTTGCTAAATTTTACCATGAGCGCCGAGCGATAATTGAAAATGCTCAGTCGCTGGATATTTCAATCACTCCACTTTTCGGTCTTGGTCTTAGTGATTTCAGAGGATACAACTTGCTTCCCTTCCTATTTTGTGAACAAAACATATAAGTTTCCAAGATGATATCGCTTATTCGGCCAGTGGATCAAGAAGTTGCCAATGTTAGAGTTTATGCCAGGCGCACCAATTTAGGGCGTCATTCTATGTAATAATAACTCTAGCTGAACGATCTTTTTCATATAAATAAAGTTAATCTTTTGGCATTCTTTATTCGTGTATATAGCTTTGTCTTAACTTAGAATAAAGTCCCGAAGGGTCACACATAGCTATGGGACATCATTGCGTATCGGGAATGGCAATGATGGAATATGTCTCCAAGGCTGTGATCCTTAAAACATATGTTCCAAGTCGTGAATGGGCTCGTCGAGATGAAGGGATATCAGTGAGACCCAAAAGACTTGCTTATATGGTGCATACTATTGATAGAGTGTATCTCGTTCCATAGATATTGGCACGGTGAAAGCCAATGCATATATGAGGGTTCCTATTGTCTGAAGAAGTTCCATTAAATGGAATCTCGAATCTAGAACTTACAGTGGTCTTGTAGTATAAGAGTAATCCTTAGAACCTAAGGTTCTATTGGAATACACAATCGAACATGTCTTGATGATTACTTAGATGATCACAAATGGGCAAAATCAGACATGGGCTAATTGTGTATGAAGACACGTGAGAATCAAGATGGGATCTATCTCTGACATTAGTCTTGTCAGTGAATCTCCTATGTTTACATAGTGAATCGACTTTAGGAATCTTCGGCTGAAGTATGATATCTAAAGAGGCGTAGGGTTTCCTCGTTTGGATAGTCGAAAGTCGATCTGACCGTATTTGGGAAACATAGTTATTGAATTAATAGAGCTTCAACCTTAGCCACTGCTCGTGATTCAATCGGGAGATTAGATGGAGGGATCTTACTTATACAAGGATCAAGATCACGAAAGGCGTATCTTTATCTAGGTCTTCGTGGCCCGTTGCTAGACAATAACCACGATTTGTAAGTGCTCGAAGCTTGATTGGGCTAGTGCTTTCTATTCTATATGGGGAAGTGTACTTTCTACTAGATAGTAGACGAACCTAAGGGGTCACACACTTAACTCGTGAGAGTCACTGCTTAAATGATGTGATTAATCAATTTGAAACAATTGAGGTGATTCCGACTAAGCTAGTAGAGTTCAAGTATTTTATTTAGTTGGGCTTGGCTCAAGTTAAATAAATAAGTCAATTGGAATAAGTGAATATAGTTAAACGGGTTTTAATTATATGGGAATATTTAATTGATGGGCTTTAGCCCAGGAGTCAAGAATGGACTCCAATAAAAGAGGGTGGCCGATAAGAAAAGGATGAAGGGGTCGAATTCTTGGTCTTCTTCTCCAAGTCTTGCAGTTGAATAAGGACTCTAGGGCTCCTATTCTATATATATGTGATTGCAAGACTAAAACCCTAAGCTTCTTAGAGAGGAAAAATTTGAAACCCCAACTGGAAAATTAAGAGAGAATTTTCTTGTCATCCTTAAGCCAAAAATCGCCCCCTTCCCCAACAAGACATCGTTTTGTTCATGTGTTGAACTTAACGATTCACATATTCCATCCCTTCACATAATCAAGCCTAGGTTTTAGACTTAGATCTATTTCGTTGGCTAGCACCAATAACGAAGTAGGTGGTGACTTGAACGAGGTGTGGATACATCTTAGAGGTGCGACGTTTGGAGCACTAATACCAGAAATACAATTGACGGTCGATTTCCTCTAAGGAATCGTGTGGAATTGCACCACAGGGTTGAAAAGATCAAATTGGTTGCTGTGTGAATTTAATCGAAAGGTAAAAATTCTTGCAACCTTCTTTATAGCATAATCGAGCACACCATTATTCCTGTTTCGGGTGGTTGTACGTTTAAATTTTAAATTCCGCTGCCACGAGCCACCTGGGGAATAGAACCCAACCCAACAGTGGTATCAGAGCCATGGTTGGCTCGATTAGATATATTATGTGTTAGGCATGTTTATTCACGTGTATGTAAATTGGTTCATGTTAACAATATGTTTGTCGTTTAGAATATTTGATTTTTCGATTGGGATATATTTGATTGTTGTAATGTTTTTTGTGAAAAACGATTTTGGTTTTGAAAAATTCAATTGAAAAGAATGAATCTTGGGTGTGGGTGGATTTATTTGGATGGTGAAGGATGATTTTGGAATCACCGGTGGTAGGACGTCGCGAGATGATCGGGCTGAAGGCTCAATTGTCGAGTGATTATACCTGGCCCGAGGTGGGATCGAATTCGTCCATCATTGACTGAAAGAATCACTCATGGATGATAAGGGGAGATATCCCGTATAGCAACAGGTGCTGTCTCCCACGTCCAGGCGTGGATCTGTCCACCCCCAGGCGTGGGTCTGCTCACGCTCAAGCGTGGTCGGCAGAATCAGATCGAGACCACTCCCAGGCGTGGGTGGTCGGCAGAATCAGATCGAATTTTTTTTTCTCAATTTTTATGCCGAAAGGTCGGGTAACCCAAGAACCTGACCCCAGTTGATTGTTTAAAACTTATAATTTCTGAAAAGGGTTTTGGAAATTGGAAATCAATATTATCCCGATGAAATTTGCAATTTTGTTTAGACGACGGATGGGTAAATTCTGGATATCGCATATATATATATATATATATATATATATGTTTGTTGCTTGGCATGCTTATGTGATGGGAATGAACCACGAGCCTAGTCTTTGTTTTTGGTTTTCGTTGTATGTAATATTCTAGAGTTGTAAAAATAGCCGATTTGGCTTTTACTTTTTTGTCAAGTAGATTAGTAGTAGATGATAGACTATGTAATCGAAGACGGAGAGAGAAGACGAAGCCAAGACTTGAAGACTTGTATGCTGTGGTGGAATCCATTGTAATAGTCTAGTTGTTTTTACTTTCTAGAATGTCCTGGCCAACTTTGGCTGAGTGGGTTAGTAGGTTAGGGCTCGAGGTGGTTCATCCTCGATTTACCGCTTTATGGAATGTTTATTTATCTTCCCAATACGATATGTGATGTGTTGTGAGATGCATGCATAGGATAGATAACTAAACAAGATAATTGTAATACGAATGAGACCTATTTGTATGCAATGTAATTCCCTCCTTGAAACATATTAGGCTAATGTGGGAATAGAATTGGAGTTCTATTTCCATTCCTTCCATCATAAGTAATTGCCATGTGATATGCCGCTGAAGTTCAAATCCATTTGCTCAGAAAATGGGGTGGGTTGAACCTAAGAAAGGTTGTGAACATTACTAAGCATTTTATGCCCTGTGGGATCATTGGTTTCATTACTTAGCTCAGAAAATGGGGATAATGGAATTGATGATTGACCACGGGATATTTGATGGGTTGAGCCTAACATCGACTACCATGTGTTAGCTCAGAAAATGGGGCACATGCGAAAGATGAGGAAAAAGATCTTGAGAACTATCAAGGAAGATAGAAGGCCCAGTAAGGCTACTATTCAAACTAGTCATATGTTAGCTCAGAAAATGGGGCATATGATGAAGTTTGGATAGATCTCAAGCCCACTAAAGAATTAACTATTTTTCGAATCGCACCAAGAGGGTGGTGGGATTTGGAAAAATAGTGAGAGACTTGTACAATTAAAGACCAAATTGTATAAGAACTTTATTTGAAAATCCGTTACTTATCGTCTGCCTCGTACGTTTTGTAGATAACACGAAATGGCTAAAAATCCACTTTATACAATTCTCGAAACAAACAAACTGACCGGTCCCAACTTTCCCGATTGGCTAAGAAACCTTAAAATTGTTCTACAATATAAAAAGAAGGACTACATTCTGACGGCTGAATAGCCGGGAATAACTCCTGAAAGCACTGATGAGGATAGAGAGTACGTTAAGCTTTGGTCGGATGAAAATATCCAAGCAAGATGCCTTATCATGACTACAATGTCAAATGAGTTGCAAAAGCAACATGAGAATACGATATTGGCAAAGGATATTGTCAACCACCTTGAAGAGCTATACGGTACTAAAATAAGGAGAGGGAGGTAAGCTATCTCGAAGCAACTGTTTGGAACAAGGATGAGCGAAGGTGCATCTGTCAGTGATCACGTCTTTAATATGATTCAATTGATTCACAAGATGAACGATTTGGATGTGGTACTTGATGGAGACCTTTGCGTCGACCTCATCCTTCAATCTCTCCCAAGGTCTTATGACCAATTCGTCATCAACTTCAACATGAACAACTTGAATGCCTCATTGAATGAGTTGCTGAACATGTTGACAAGTGCTGAGAGCACCATCAAAAAGGACAAGCCGGTGCTACTTATGAATTCATCTTCTAAACCTAAGAAGGGTAACAAGAAGAAGAATAAGACTAAGAAGCTGAAAGGTACTGATGGTGTCAAGAAGGTGAAAAAGGCCAAATCGGATAAGTGCTTCAAATGTGGGAAGATTGGGCACTGGCAAAGGAACTGCAAAGAGCCACAGGCTCAAGGTACGTTCTTTGTTGAAGTTAACTTTTCAGTTAACGATTCTTCTTGGATTCTAGACACTAGATGTGGAGTTCATATCTGCAATAACTTGTAGGAGATGACAAGAATCAAGGAGCTAAGTAGAGGAGACATGACCTTACGGATGGGAAATGGAGCACGGGTTGCTGCCAAGGCTGTGGGGATGATCTACTTAGGGATAGGAGATAGAAATTTAGTATTAAATTCTGTTTATTTTGTTCCTGAAATAATAAGAAACATTATCTCGATTCTGGTTTTGGATCGAGAGGGTTATTGTTTTGAGATTCGTAATAAAACTTTATTTTTATCTTATGAATCGTCTCTTATTATGGAATCAAAATTGCAAGATGGAGTTTATACTGTTTTCCCAACCATTTCTAATCTCAATATTCAACAAATAAATAAACGTATACGAGATAATCAAGCAAACACACTAATGTGGCACGAGAGACTAGGTCATATCTCCAAAGAAAGAATTCGAAGCTTAGCAACTCATTTAGGTCTCCAAGACTTAGATGAATTGACAACTTGCGAATCATGTCTCAAAGGGAAAATGACCAAGTTGTCGTTTTCGAGTAAAGCGGAACGAGCCACAAGTCCATTGGATTTCATCCATACGGACGTGTGCGGCCCTATGAGCATAAATGCTCAAGGATGGTTTAGCTACTTCATAACCTTCATCGACGATCATTCTCGGTATGGTTACGTATATCTGATGAGATATAAATCTGAATCCTTTGAGAAATTTAAGGAGTTTAGATATGAGGTAGAGAAGCAACTTGGAAAAAGTATCAAAGCTCTTCGATCGGATCGGGGAGGAGAATACTCCGAGTTCATTGATTATCTTAAAGAGAATGGGATTCTCTCACAGTGGACTCCGCTAGGCACGCCTCAACATAATGGGGAAGCCGAGCGAAGGAATCGAACATTGTTGGATATGGTTCAATCCATGATGAGTTTCACTGAAGTTCCTAAGTCCATGTGGAGCTATGCGCTTGAAATGGCAACCTATCTGTTGAATAAGGCGCCATCCGAGGCTGTGCCCAAGACCCCATATGAAACTTGGTGTGGAAAGTTACCCTCGTATGCTCACTTGAGAATATGGGGGTGCCCCGCTTATGTAAAGCATTTAGTAGGAGACAAGTTGGATCCCAAATCCTCTTTGTGTTATTTTGTAGGGTATCCAAAGGAAACTATTGGATACTACTTCTACAACCTGTGGAACAAAAAGTGATTGTTTTAAGAAATGCCAATTTCCTAGAAAAGTGATTCCTTTTGGATAGGAAAGGCGAGGCTGTAGAACTTGATGAGATGAATCAAAGTGGTTCGAATCAAGGAGTGCAAAATAACCCACCTGACACCAATGAAGCTAATTCCGATACACCTATTGAGAGCACACAACCCTTAAGGAGATCTGAAAGAGTTCCAAAGGCACCTGAAAGATGGCTTGGCCTGTTGGAAGAAAAGAACTCAGATGATCCTCTCTTAGACTCTGATCCAAAGAGTTATAAGGAAGCAATGTTTGACATTGATTCTGGAAAATGGCTAGAAGCCATGAAGTCTGAAATGGACTCCAACAAGGTATGGACCTTAGTTGACCCCACAGAGGGCGTGAAACCCATTGGCTGTAAGTGGGTCTATAAGCGGAAGCTTGGAGTCGATGGAGAGGTGGCAACCTATAAAGCACGCCTCGTGGCAAAAGGATTCACTCAGAGGCAAGACATTGACTATGAGGAAACCTTTTCGCTAGTGGCGATGCTGAAATCCATTAGGATTCTGCTTGCTATATCTGCATTTCTCGATTTTGAGATCTGGCAGATGGATGTAAAGACTGCATTCCTCCATGGAGAGATTGAGGAAGAGATATACATGCAACAACCAGATGGCTTTACATCCGAGACGAGCGAACACAAAGTGTGTAAGTTCCAAAAGTCCATTAATGGATTAAAGCAGGCTTCCCGAAGTTGGAATAAACGGTTTGACACTGTCATACAAGAGTATGGATATGTGCAAAACATTGAAGAGGCTTGTGTGTACAAGAAGGTTAGTGGGAGCGTTGTTATGTTTCTCACACTTTACGTTGATGGTATTCTTTTGATCGGAAACGATATTGGAATGATGTAGTCAACTAAAGTATGGCTCTCTAAACAATTTCCCATGAAGGATATGGGAGAGGCATCCTACGTACTTGGTATGAAGATATACCGAGAGAGATCGAGTAGGCTGCTGGGACTCTCCCAATCCGCATATATCGATCGCGTACTTAAGAGATTTAAGATGGAAGAATCCAAGAGAGGATTCTTGCCAATGGGACATGGGATTACACTTTCCAAGTCGATGTTTCCTAAGACTTGAGAAGAAAGAGTAAGAATGTCCCAAATACCTTATGCCTCGGCTATAGGTAGCATAATGTACGCGATGATATGCACAAGACCCGATGTGGAGTACGCATTGAGTGTGTGCAGCCGATATCAGGCTGATCCCGGTGAGAAGCACTGGAATGCAGCGAAAGCGATCCTTAAGTACCTTAATAGGACTAAGGACATGTTTTTAATATACGGACGTGGAAAATTGGAGTTAAAGGGATACACCGATTTGAGTTTCCAAACAGATGTGGATGACTCAAAGTCGGTCTCGAGATTTGTCTATTTGCTCAATGGAGGAGCCGTCAGCTGCAAAAGTTCCAAGCAAGCAACTTTGGCGGACTCCACCACTGAAGTAGAATATATCGCAGCTTCAGAGGCTGCGAAGAAAGGTGTTTGGATAAGGAACTTCATCCAAGAATTGGGTGTAGTTCCATCCGTTGTAGATGCAGTACCTTTGTACTGTGATAACAACGGGGCTATTGCGCAAGCAAAGGAGCCAAGGTCTCATCAGAAATCCAAGAACATACAGAGATGATACCACTTGATCAAGGATATCATTGGGAGAGGTAACGTTCAAGTGGAACGTGTGGACTCGGCAGACAATGTGGCGGACCCGCTCACCAAACCCTTAAGCCAAAAAGTATTTGAAAGACATCTAGGGAGAATGGGCCTCAAGTACATGGGCAATTGGCACTAGGGCAAGTGGGAGATTGAGAGAAATTCCCTTTTTCTACCGACTGAGTTAGAGTTTATGCCCGGCGCACCAATTTAGGGCGCCATTCTATGTAATAATAACTCTAGCTGAACGATCTTTTTCATATAAATAAAGTTAATCTTTTGGCATTCTTTATTCGTGTATATAGCTTTGTCTTAACTTAGAATAAAGTCCCGAAGGATCACACATAGCTATGGGACATCATTGCGCATCGGGAATGGCAATGATGGAATATGTCTCCAAGGTTGTGATCCTTAAAACATATGTTCCAAGTCGTGAATGGGCTCGTCGAGATGAAGGGATATCGGTGAGACCCAAAAGACTTGCTTATATGGTGCATACTCTTAATAGAGTGTATCTCGTTCCATAGATATTGACACGGTGAAAGCCTATGCATATATGAGGGTTCCTATTGTGGGAATAGGTATACTGAACAACCCCATGGAAGTTCCATTAAATGGAATCCCGGTCGAATCTAGAACTTACAGTGGTCTTGTAGTATAAGAGTAATCCTTAGAACCTGAGGTTCCATTGGATGTCTTATACACAATCGAACATGTCTTGATTTGTTACATGATTACTTAGATGATCACAAATGGGCAAAATCAGACATGGGCTGATTGTGTATGAAGGCACGTGAGAATCAAGATGGGATCTATCTCTGACATTAGTCTTGTCAGTGAATCTCCTATGTTTACATAGTGAATCGACTTTAGGAATCTTCGGTTGAAGTATGATATCTAAAGAGGCGTAGGGTTTCCTCGTTTGGATAGTCGAAAGTCGATCTGACCGTATTTGGGAAACATAGTTATTGAATTAATAGAACTTCGACCTTAGCCGCTGCTCTAGATTTAATCGGGAAATTAGATGGAAGGATCTTATTTATACAAGGATCAAGATCACGAAAGGTGTATCTTTATCTTCGTCTTTGTCTAGGTCTTCGTGGCCCGTTGCTAGACAGTAACCACGATTCGTAAGTGCCAAGAATTAATATAGTGATTAATTCGAGGCTTGATTGAATCAAAGGAATGATTTAATCTAGTGCTTTCTATTTTAGGAAAACACACTAGCACTATGGGAAAGTGTACTTACTACTAGATAGTAGACGAGCTTAAGGGGTCACACACTTAACTCGTGAGAGTCACTGCTTAAATGATGTGATTAATCAATTTGAGGAAATTAGGAAAGTTTAGTCCTTTCCTAATGTGGATTATAAATTAATTGAGGTGATTCAATTAATTCGACTATTTTAATTAATCTTGTAGAATTAATTAAATTAATGGACCTAGTAGAGTCCAAGTATTTTATTTAGTTGGGCTTGGCTCAAGTTAAATAAATAAGTCAATTGGAATAAGTGAATATAGTTAAACGGGTTTTAATTATATGGGAATATTTAATTGATGGGCTTTAGCCCATAATTAAATATGGAGTCATGAATTAATTCTTGGACTCCAATAAAAGAGGGTGGCCGATTTTTAAGCCCAAAAGGATGAAGGGGTCGAATTCTTGGTGAAGAAGAAAAGGGTTTTCTTCTTCTCCAAGTCTTGCAGTTGAATAAGGACTCTAGGGCTCCTATTCTATATAATTGTGATTGCAAGACTAAAAACCCTAAGCTTCTTAGAGAGGAAAAATTCGAAACCCCAGGTGGAAAATTAAGAGACAATTTTCTTTTCATCCTTAAGCCAAAAATCGCCCCTTCCCTTGTTCCAACAAGACATCGTTTTGTTCATGTGTTGAACTTAACGATTCACATATTCCATCCCTTCACATAATCAAGCCTAGGTTTTAGACTTAGATCTATTTCGTTGGCTAACACCAATAACGAAGTAAGTGGTGACTTGAACGAAGTGTGAGTACATCTTAGAGGTGCAGCATTTGGAGAAGTAATACCGGAGATACAATTGACGGGCGATTTCCTCCAAGGAATCGTGTGGAATTGCACCACAGGGTTGAAAAGATCAAATTAGTTGCTATGAGAATTTAATCGAAAGGTAAAAATTCTTGCAACCTTCTTTATAGCATAATCGAGCACACCATTATTCTTATTTTGGGTGGTTGTACGTTTAAATTTTAAATTCCGCTGCTACGAGCCACCCGGGGAATAGAACCCAACCCAACGGCCAGAGCGCTAATGCCATTTATTTTGGACTTCTACAACTCTTACACTTCAAGATTTGATCTGATGGAAGGAGTGCAACTTGCACTAAGCAATGAAGAGCGAGAAGACACTATATTCTTTATCCCGCATACCAACCAGATTAGTCCAAGGCATATCATGGAAGCAATTGGCCCACTCTGGGTTATCGCTGTTGAAAACCCAGCTCCTCAGATCGACGTTGTTGCAATGGAAGAGGAACAAACTCCTGCTTTGGAAGTCGCTCAAACCACAGACACTGATATACAAAATGTTGCACCCAGTGCTCCAGCAGTGGAGGTTCCCTTTGTTGAACAAGTTTTTCAAATTGATACCGCAACTCAGACGCTTGACTTAGCGATAGAAGAAGTTCATGCTGAAATAGCTGAAGAGCCTGAAGAGCCTTTTATTCGCGATAAAACCAAAGGCAAGGTTGCTGTCTCTAGCTCATACGAATTCATTCCGTCCCCTGAGCGTTCTTCTTCGGACTCGGACAGTGATCCAGAAGCTCGAGATTTCAGACAAGCAGTACGGAACTCGCTCAGCAACATTGAGGGTTCTTGCTCAAAGATTTTTGACACATCTAATAGGCACATCCGAATATTGTCTGACACTCGAAGCAGTGATATTTCAAATGCTGCTACCAAAAGTACTATTGCCATCATGAACAACATATCACCTCTGATTGATGGACTCTCCGCAGAATTTAATAGTCATTTAGCCCAGAACGCTTCAGCTGATACTGAAACACACAATTCTTTAAATGCCGTTGCTTAGAGTATCGCTCAACAAGTCGCTCTACTTGTTGAAGAGGTTCGGCTAGTGCGAAAAGATATCTCTAAATTGAAAACCCCTCTTGATGATGCCAAGAAGGGGGAAAATGAGAAAGAAAAGCATCAAACGTCCAAAGCCTTGAAAGAATCAATCTCCAAAACCGATAACAAGCACTGGCGTTCTATGTTCGATGAAATAGCAAGTATAAAGAAAATGCTAACTAAGAAGCGCAAGCCAAGATATTATCAAGGCAAGCACATGCTTCTAGACTTAGACATCAAATTCTTAGAAAGTATGGGTTTTCATCCATATGCCGGACCGCTTAAAAGTCCTTTAAACTGGAAATCCACCAATGATCGAAGACAAGACATTTACCATGACTTGATCCGAGAACTTGGAATCCCTCCGAGGGATTGGGTGGAAAGATTTATAGAGTTAAAGGAAAGCGCTAAACATAGAAGACATGATTTTGATGAAGTCCAGTACACTACCATGATAGACATTGATCGACTCTTGCTGGACCTAGCAAATGAAATCTATCAAGGAGAAGAAATGTCTAAGCGACAAAGAAGATGATACCTCTTTTTTTTCTTCTCTTTATATGTTGTTGTTATTTTAATTTCTTTACTCTCAGCACAATCATCTGTATACTTTGTTTGAAATTATATGAATGAATGATTGAACGCTGAAACACCTTGTTGAGGCTAATCGAACAACTAACTAACTTATCCAACTTTCTAACACTGACTTATATTTATTTGAGCTTTTCTTTAAAAACTCTTAAACTATAAAAGAGTTAAAGGTCTTGACATCATCAAAAAGGGGGAAATTGTTAGGAATTTCATGTTAGATGTTTTGATGATGACAAGATAGGATTTTATGTTAGACCCTAAATATAATGTAAATTTCTAATTTCATAGATCAATGTATGAGCGTTCGTAAGCTTGTAATTTTTATTTTTATAGATTTTAGACTAAGTATTAGATACCGAATTGCTAATAGAATTCTAGGTGAGTCTATTAGAGAAGAAGTTGAAGATCAGCGTCTGAAGTCAAATAAAGATGAAGATTTGTTCTTAGCGTCTGTCAAACGCTAAAGGACTATTTTAGGATTTATGGATCAAGCGCTCAAAGAACTCCAGCGATCAATATCAGATTCACCTGAAATAAATCCTCAAGTCATGAAGGACTTAAATGCAATCATTCAACGGACATTTATTTCCAACAGGAAATAAATTCAAATGTATTAAATGCCTGATAAGAGCATTATATGTGATAAGCTATTATGACTTGTGGACAAGCCACCTTTTTGACTAGACTGTCAGGATTTTAGAGTTCAAAGCTGCTCCTGTCCAATGGGAACCAGCAGGATTTCAGGAATGTCAGAGAAAAAGGTTCATTCACGCGCCACGTGAAGAACACGCGCTCGCATGTGTCCAACAGACAATTTTCCAGGAATAGCCTATAAATACCTCATTCTAGCAAACCCTAAATACAGAGACATACGTACATGCACAAGAAAACTTTAAAGAAATTCTCTTTCAAAGAAAAAGCTTAGAAACTCCATAGCCAAAACTCTTCAAGATTTTTACATACATTCCAGACAGTCACAAATATCTCAAACCTCTTCCAAAGAAGAAACCTAAACTCTTACTGAGATATTCCAAATTGTTTGATCTTTCCAAAAACAAACAAAACCTGTGTGACAAAACTCTCAACCTTTCATTTGAGTGAGAAAGTTGTTGAAACCCCTTACAGGCAGTATTTCTGAGTGAGAAGAAGATCTTTATTGGTGCTGAAATCTGTGTGATCAAGGAGCCCGAGATCATTTTCACCTCTTTGCTATCTTGTAGAAGATTCTGTGTGATTCTTTGATAATCATCTTAGTAAATTTCCTCCAAGTGAAAAAAAAGAAGAAGGACGTAGCTGAGATTACATCACCCAGTGAACCTTACAATTTCTTGTGTCACTTACTTTCATTATTGTCTTGTTTTATATTCTCTTATTTATTTTGAAAAAGACAAGCTAATCTGCTAAGCAACTATTTAACCAAAACAAACGCTAAAGCTTTAAAATCATTTTCGCTGTGCTAACCCTGATTAAGCGATCTAAGCGTTACCCTACTTTGGTAAATAGCTAAAATCACTAAGTCTAAGTGATCTTTACTGAAGTGTCTGACCCAAGCGCTCAGCTGCCTAAGCGTTCTAATCTTTAAAAGTGATACGAAACTTTTGAAGTCAAAAAAGACTTCAGGGTCTATTCAACAGCCCCTTCTAAACCCTTTCGTATGCCACTTAGGACCACCATCGTCTCATCCTTAGACTTGAATAATGCTTGCTTCAAGCACACAAATCAATGACTCTGAACTGAGGATCTTCCTCAAGTTTCTAAGGCTGTTGATTTAGTTAGGGCAGTACAGACAAAATTATCAAACATAATATTAAACGGGTTAATTTCTAAGAGAGATATAAAATAATCGCAAAAAATAAACAAGATTTAATTAGGATGTTTATATTGTACACAAGTAAAACTAGGACTTTAATTTTACTTGGCTCCCACTACATTTTTCGAAACATCGCACTCCCACTGCAATTTTTCAGAAACCTCGTTGGATAGATTTTGTAGTGAGTATTGAGTTCTTCAAATAATTCAGTGGGCTGCAACCTAACCAATTTCTGGCCTACTGATAATTCAAAGTGGTGTCGTACACTAATTTATCCAATAAATGATTCAATACCTTTCCCCATAGTTCACCAAACCGCAACCGAACAGGTTTCTAAGCTCGTGAACTATCTGAGTTCATTCCCACTAACTCCTATAATCTAACATTTGAATTTCACTTTGCAACTGAACAGGTTTCTTGGGTGAAATATCCTTCGCTTAAGGCATTCCATGCACTTAATAAAATTTCAAATTATTTCTAAATGCATAACCCCCATAACTGGGAAGCATTACACATTTATAGTAATTCTAATTTTAGAAAGCTTAGTGGAGGGAGAGGATATCCCACATTCTTTACTAACTCGGTATTATTTTAACTGGGAAAATTTTAAATAATTCAACAAGGTCTCACAAAGCATATTAACTCATATCATGCTAACATGCATATAAAGCGTAGAAAAAACTTAGCAATTCTACTATTACACATTTTATGGACTATTTAGATCGGCTCAAGCCAATGGGCTAATCACCTTATTTATTTTAAACATGCATAGTAAAACATAAATCCAAGTCCTTGAAATGTGCATCTCATCACATATAACAAGCATTTAAACATAAAAGCACACATGCGATAAGAGCATAAAAAAATTTAATTTATTTTGTTAATCAAGTCCAATTTGATTATTACAAAATTAAATCCCATTTAATTTTGTCACTAAGACTAAATCCTATTTAATCGAAGTGAAATTAAATCCAATATAATTTTATGTGATTGAAAAATCTATATCATTATCAATTAAATCTAATTTTGACATTGTGATTAAATCCAATTTATTCATCATGGAATTAAATCCAATTCAATTTCCATTAGAAGATTAATACTAATTTAATCAAAGCAATATTAAATCTATTTGAAAATGAATACTTACTTAATTTCAATGGGAGGATTAAACCAACTTTAATCTAAGTGGAATTAAGTCCTACTTAATTGCCATGAAAAAGATTAAACCGATTTCAATCATTGTGAAAATGAGTTTCATGTAATTTCTGTAAAAATGATTAAATCAATTTTGATCTTAGTGAAATTAAGTCCCACTCAATTTCTGTGAAAAGATTAAATTAATTTCAATCAATGTGATATCAAGTCACACTTAATTTCAATGGGAATGATTAAATCAACTTTAATCCTAGTGAAATTAAGTCCTATTTGATTTCTATGGGCTTGCGAATCATTGACTAAGTCCCACTTAATCAATTACAAAATTAAATCTTATTTAATTTCGTAGGGTAAATTAAATAGATCCAAAATATCAATAAAACTAAATCCCATTTAATTTCGTTTAATAATTTAAATCTTAATTTAATTTATGTAAATGAAATATAATATAATTTATATTAAATCCAATTTAACAATAATTAAACTTAATTTAATTTACAACGAAGGCTTGAAGAAGATTGACACAATTAGTTAAAATTGGGTTTGGGTCTTACCCAATTAATAATTCAATTGCAATTGGTTCAAGCCCAATATTTAATTGAGTTAATTCGTGTTGGGCCAATAATTAATTAATTCTTGCTGGGCAAGCCCAACACTTTTAATTAAAAATAGGTTGGTTCTTTTCGTGTAATTAATCCAAACAAGGGCCAAGCCCAATTCGAATAAATGGAATTAATCACGTTGGGCCGAGACCAACACAATATCAAATATGTGTTGAGCCCAGACCCAACACTTGCAGTCCTAGCCCTCATCTTCCTCACTCCGCGCCGTCACGCCGTTCTGGAGGACTCGCCAGTGATAACAGCGGCGTCTAACGCCACTTCCGCCGACTTCTCCGAATTCACCATCTCCACCGGACCAGTGAATAACAGCGATTTCGCCGTCAAAACTCCATCCCGATTACCAGCGTAAGAAGCCAGAAAAAATGGTTGTTTCAGCCGTCTTCTTTGACGACTCAAGCTACGGTTTCAGGCGGCATTTTGTTCGGTGAAATCGGCCTCGCCGGACGCATCTTCATAGCAACCATCTCCGACGAATCCAAGGCCAATTTCAGAGATGCGTAGCATCCCCTTTTCCAGCGTGATTCGAGCGGCGCCTATTTTTCCAAAATTCATTCAGCTCTGGCGGTTCCCATTCTCCGACGAAAACCGAAACATCAAGCCCATAATCAAAATTCAATCCGCAATTTCAGAAACTTCAATCACCAAATTCAGAATTTTCAGAAATCACAAAAACAATCGAATTTCAAAACCAACCCAGATTTGCAGATTCAGATTTAGCCCCCACTTTCCAGAATTCCGAAATTCAGATTTGGTTCAATTTTTCAGAATTTCCGATTTCTTGAAATTCAATTTCAGCCCATATTCAAAGCATAATCGAATACTGATTTCTGAATTCCCAACTTAAAATTTGATTTCCGATTGAGGTTCGATCTGCCAGATTTGGTTGAACGAATTTAAAAATCCAAATTACAAAATTTAGATTTATTAATTCGTTTAAATTGATTTCCAAAACAGCAAATTTACAGATTTAATAATTTATTTGAAATCTTAGATCCAATCTTAAATTTCAAAATAACAACAGATTTTTCGATCAACAATTGTGATAATTCTAAATCATCAAATATGCAATTAACATGATAACAACATATAAACATGATAATTCGCGTAAACAAAATCAACGAAGCCAACAAATTTGGCTCTGATACCGCTGTTGGGAATCCTGTTAGGCATGCGCACCGGAAACGAAAAAATAGATCCGGATTCCCAAACCAAGATCAATTCGTAGCTTTCGTCGATTTTAAACAATTAAAAAGATGAATACGAAAAACTTACTTTTTCGCGTATCCAACTTTAATCTTCGCGAATCTTCAATCTTCTCCAGCGGTTCAATTGTACCGTCTCTAGATCATCACCCAGCAGAATTGACTCCGGGAAATCTCCATCTCCAATCTCCGGGGCGGCTAGAGAGATTGAGTTGGAAGAAAAATAATTTTCTCTGTCTAGTGTTTATGGTGGAGGAATTTCACATAATGATTTCTCTTGTGTTCTCTGGCTTGTGTTGGAGGATTAAATAAATCCTCCAACGAAGCCCACCAGCACATGCCTATTAGGCCTTTTGGACAATAATTGGGCTAAGTTGACCTAGTCAACTTAGTCCAATTAATTTAATCAATTAATATTTAATCAAATTAAATATATATTGATTAAATGAATATTAATTAATTAAATAAATAATCATTTAATATTCTAATTTAAATATTTAATTAACCCAATCAATTAAATGTTCAAACTAATTAATTTAATTAACCATTTTTTAATCCAATTAAACAAGCAATTAAATTAATTTGTCCAATTAATTAATTAATCCTACCTAGGGACAAATTACCAGAACACCCTCCAAATACAAGACTTGATTTCCCCGTCTATTCCTTTATTGCGCGACTCTCTAGGTTCGTCTCAATTGGCAATGGGAGGATACCAAAGGATGTGGGTGACACCTAGCCAACACCATGGCCCCACATTGCCAATCGAGTACGAAATGACCATGTCATTACGAACCTCTAGATTATGAATACCGTATGAGTATAAGTCTTTCACTGACATATCCGAATCGAGTGAGAGTCATGGAATATGTCAAACTCACAGGACTGATACTATACTAAGAATCATAGTAACATGAGATTACAGAACTACCCTCTATGTCAAACACGAGTTTGTACATGAGCTCTGGCCAGAGACTTTAATCTCATTTACCCTTGATTGCATAGGATACTTCTCGTTTACTTTCAAGACAGTGAATTCCTTCTTGGTAATCACCTCACATGCTACTTGCCCATTGGAACGCATTTTGAGGTCGACCCCACCTTTTAACGGGTGAATTGGGTCTAACTACTCTAGTAGCAGAATCCAACGTCACAAGCACACTGTGACCATAAATCCTCAGGTCTAAGCTCACGCATATCTTCATAATCAGTAATCCAATCATTGACACTCACTGTGTAAAAAACCATGTGATCGGATTACTACGAGCCATGTTCAAATACACTAATCCCATCAATGTATCTATGACACAAACTCTCATTGTTAGGATCGATATGCCCCCACAAGAGATGCCAGCGCAACGGAAGAAAAAAAGTATGTAAAACACATATATAATAGCATCCCAAGCTAGGGGGTCGAAGTAATGCACAACAAAAACTAAAATACGAGTAAAGGGGTTTTAAACCGATTACAAGATTTGAGGTTTTATTAAAGTGGGGGTGTATAACCACAACACAAGAAAAACCACACCAAAAATTTTGGCTCTCATTTTCGAACCTCACCTCAACATGGAGGGATTCAAATCAAACCACCAAAAGCTCCTAAAGAAAGAAGCCTCTACAAGGACACACCTCAAGCAAGTTCATACCTTAAGCAAAGGATTGGCTAGATATATGCTTTAATAAAATGGAGTTTATGTAGTGAAAGGTGGAAGACAAGAAGAGTTACTAGAAGAAATATCTATGGAAGATAATCTTCTATAACTAATCTTCAAGAAGAAGTTCTATGGAAGAAAGTCTTCAAGAAGCACAAGAGAAGTTAGAAGAAAACTCTAGAGAGGAAGTACTAAACTCAAAGCTTTCTTTCCTTTAAGTTTTCATCAAGAATGAAAGAGGAGCAAGAGACCCTCTTATAATGGCCTCAATTTCGGCCACATAGGGTTAGAGAGAGGAGAAGACTCGCTTCTCCTCATTTTGGTAACTTCCATCTACCACCCCATGTGTAAGAAAAGTACTTTGACTAGCTTTGAATTTGAATCTTGTGACTTCATTTAATTAAGTCCAACTTAACTAAAATGGCTCCCAAGTCTTCCAAGACTTGTTAATTAAATAATCCTCATTATTAATTAATAGTGCAATTTGTTAGGAAATTTCATATTAGATGTTTTGATGATGACAATTAGGATGTTTTGTTAGACCCCAAAATATGTTAGTTTGATTTTATTTAGAAATCATGTATAAACTTTGAAGCGTTAGATTTGTATAAGCATTATAGGATTTGCTTTATTTTATTCTAGATTGTTAAGCTAAGTACTCTTAGACTAAGCGTTTGATAATTTCTGAGTGAGCTTATCAGAAGTTAAGTTTCAAGACTCAAGCGCCTGAAGTCTGAATAAAGATGAAGTTTCCCGAGCGTCCAAACAACAAGCTACATCAAGCGTTGATTACAGGACATAAGTTATTAAAGGATGAATGAGCGTCTATCAATGACTGATTTCACCTGAAATTATTTCTAAGTCCAGAAGGAGTTTAATGCAAATATTCCCAAATCATTAATTGCCAACAGGCATTTATTTCAAATGCATTAAATGCCGATAACACCATTAAATGTGATAAGGTCTTTCCGACGTACGGACAAGCCACCCTATTGGACTGTCAACTTTCACAGACTGCAGCACCAACTTTTGTGCAGCAAATTTTCAGGAAAAAGGACAAAAGTTGTTCACTCGCGGAAGTGAGAGACATGCGCCTGTGCATGTGTCAAACAGACACTTTTTCCAAGATTACCTATAAATAGGACTTCAACAGCAAGCCAAAAACAACAATCACATACCAAGCCAAATTGCTGTTGCATTGAAGTCTCATTCCTTAAATTCTCAGAAAAGCCAGAATATTCAAGCAAAAATTCTCTTTGCTTTTCTCAAAATTCCTGAGATAGTCAACCAATATCTCAAACCTTCTTTTTGGAGAAACCCACTTTACTATTGAGATATTATCAAGTTGTTTGAACTTTATCAAAAGCAAACAAACCTTTAGAAAAACCTCATCGAAGCCTCACGATCTGTGTGAAGTTGAAGTTGGATACTTGCATTATTTCCGGGTGAAAGAAGCAAGGGGATTGAAATGATTTGGAGCAGAAATCTGTGTGATCAAGGAGCTCAAGTCATTGATATCCATCTCTCCCTAATTTGTAGAAGATTCTGTGTGATTTTTTTAGAATCATTTTAGTGGATTGCCTCCAAGTGTTCAAGGAGAAGAAAGACGTAGTTGGGATTACACCACCCAACGAACCTTACAAATACTGTGTTCTTTACTTTACAGTTAATTTCCATATTGTCATACTTTTGCATAAATCTATTAAGAGGAACTCAATCGAACGCTAAGCAACTAAAACACATTCTGTGACGCTAAAGCTTTCTAAAGAGAAGACTCTAAAATCATTCCACTGTGCTAACACTGATCAAAGAACTGAACGCTTAAACTTATCTGGTTATACTATTCAAATCTTGAAGTCTAGGTTAACTTTCTAAAAACAGTCTTCAATAGACGCTCAGTCAAGCCCCTATTTTTCAAGCGTCCAACAAATTTTAATACAAAATTTTGAAGTTGAAAAAGACTTTAGGATCTATTCAAAGGCCCCCCCCCTTGCAGACCCTTTCGTATGCCACTTGGGACCAACAAGTGGTATCAAAGCGGTTAAAATTGAAATTTTAAAATTTCTAAGCATAACAGCTTGTTTAGATCCGTTTAATGGCATTCTCTAAAGTTCCTAAGTGGACCGAATCAAATTATGATTCCTGGAAGGTCAAAGCTTTTACATATCTTTGCTCATGTGATGACGAAATGTGTGATATTATTTCAAATGGACCGATACGAATTCTAAAGGTTATCACCAGAGCACCTGGAGCTACTAAAGAAACCCCAGATGCTATGTTGAGAAACCAAAACAAGAGTGGTCCACTGATGAGCGTCGAAGAGCAAATCTGGACAATGTTGGTCGAAATGCTTTATATACAACTATTGGTGATAATGACAATTTATTCAACAAAGTTAAGTCTTGTAATACTATTAAGGAAATATGGGATCAGTTGGCCATAATTTGTGGTGGTTCAGCTCAGATCAAGGAGAATAAGCTTTCCATAGCTAAAGAAAAATTCAACAGTTTTAAGATGTTACCCAATGAGACTTTAGAGCAATTGGATATAAGATTTACAGCTCTTGTTACAGAATTAACATTTTGGGTATGGATTTACAAAACCGAGAAATGGTGGTTAAGATCTTTAGAAGCCTACCTAGTAGATTCTTGATGAAGACAATAGTAATGAGAGAATCGAATATGTTGGATCTTCTAACTCCAGAAGATGCCTTTTCAGAGCTCAAAGCATTCGAATTTGAGCTGAATTCAGCTAGTGACGTTGTGAGCAATCCGGTAATTGAGTCTGGATCGCGTATAGCATCAATCAAGGGTAAATCGAGTAATAAGGGAAAGGTTGCAGATATCAGTGAGGATGAGAAACTAGAGCTTCTGAACAGATTCAAAAAGTTCTTAAGATATGAAAAGAAAGGAAACAGTACTAAATATCAAGGACAGAGTTCATATCAAGCGCCCACTCTAGTACAACAACAGTATCAAGCGCCTCAGTATTCTACACTTTCTTCTTCAGCGCCGATTCAGTACCAAGCATCTAATCAGCAGAATCTCTCAAAACCCGTGGTCTCAAAACCATACAATGCAAGGTTAACAACTGAACAAAAGATGAAGACTAATCTTTGTTGCAGGAAACCAGGGCACTACTAGGTAAATTGCCCTTATCCAAATGTATCTAAGCCCTCCAAGCAGGATTACTTGGATAGAAACCAATTCAGGTGCAACCTTCGTCAACAAGGTTTGCTAGCGGAATCAGACCAAGTGTCCGCACTTGAAGATCTGGAGTCTTCAGAGGAAAGCAGTGATGATGATGAGCCAGTGGATGACTCAGCGCTTATTTGTCTCATGGCCAGAGATGATGAAGCGTCTCCTAAGGTAAACACTGAATTATCTCTTCCTCTTTCATATGATGAATTACTTGACAAAGTCAAAGAATATTATAATGATTGTCAAGTTGCCGCCAAATTATATCAAAACCACTTCGATATTATTTTATCACTCAAAAGTGATAATGCAACGCTCAAGGCAGAGTTGCAAGTTCAGCAACAATGCATTGAGAAGAATAAATCACTTGAAAGTGATATAATCAATCTGAAAAGTGATCTTGATATAATAGTCATGAGAGAAGCTGAGCTGATTGCTAGCTTGCTAAATCAGAACAACTCGTCTCATCATTGTCCAAAGCGTCAAGAAAGCTAGACAATGTGACTGAGGTAACAAGGTTATTTGGTGAAAAGACAGGTTTAGGATGCAATAAATTCGGTAAATAACCAAACAAACCTAATGTTACGGCAAACAACAAAGGGAATGGTGTTTTCTTTGTTGAAAAAGATTCACTAAGTCAAACAAAAAATGAACCAAGTGACAATGGTACGAGGCCAAATGAGAAAGTTAAAGCTGACTCAGGCACGGGAAAGACGAAAGCAAAAGATTCACAAAGAAAGGTTCATCCAAAAACTCAAAAAGCTAAGGATAAACCTAACCACTGTGAATCAAGCGCAAAGCGTCTAGCACCAAAAGTGAACCCCAAGCCAGCGCCCCCAAGAAATACCAGCGTCAATATCCACAATGGTTTAGATCATATTATCGTTACTATGATGATTATGATTATGATTACTATTATAATCAAGGATATTATTATACACCCAAACAGCACACACAACACAATATGAAACCCAAGAAGGCTAATCCTCCCGCAATGAAGATTAAGCAAATATGGGTCCCTAAAGTTCTAATTCAAACTAACAATGTGACTAACGTTAAAGGACCCAAGCAACAATGGGTACCTAAACAGAAATAGAACTTCTCTTTTGATTGCAGGTACCTAGAGCCAGAGCCGATACATCTGTTTGGTACATCGATAGTGGGTCGTCAAGGCACATGATAGGCTCCAAGGATCTTCTGATCAACTATCGAGCTGCCAATGGTCCTCAGGTTGTATTTAGTGACAACTCCAAAGGTATAGGTACTGTTCATAGGGGGAACATCATGATAAGTGATGTTTTTTTTGTTGAGGGTCTGACACGCTAAAAGCTAACGTGCTATGATAGCAAGTGCACTAGACGTATGTAGTAATAAGTGGACAAAAAGTCCGGGTTGTCGAACCACGGAAACTTGAATTTTAGTTTATGATTAATGAAAATGGACAAAAGTAGATTGCAATAAAACGAGTAAGCTAGTGACGAACCAAAAAGAAACGAACTATAGATTAAATCTCACGTATGATAAAATGACTAAGGCACATGCTACAACCGAATCTACTCGTCAATATAGATGAGCTACTCTTCGAATTATTAGACTCCTATTGCTTTGGTGGAAATTCCTTAGATAATTATTACCCGATGTCTCGGCACATAATAATCCTATGATTAATTGATGGTTCTCTAAATATGTCTATCCGAGAATCTAAATAACCACGCATTAACGTTCTAAGTTTCCCCGGATAAATCCGGCTAACCGCAAAAATCTTTACCTATTTCTAGGAGCAATAATTAGGAACATTTGAATAATGTGTATTAGCAAGCATGGTGATCAAGCACATGATTGTGGGAGAATTAATACGAAAATCAACAATTGATGGATTTAACATGACCCAACATGTTTTGTTGTAAATGCTAATTAAAACTCCCTCAATTGATGAATCTATCTTCAATCCTTAACTCCTCTCTCTTTGTTCCCCTCCAAAAGTGATGAAGAATGGTGATGAATGATGATGAGTGAAAAGTGATGGCCAAAATGCCTCTCTCTCTCTCCTCCTCCCCCAATGTGTCGGTCAAGTGTGCTCCAAAAATCCTTAAGAAGACCACCACAAATCAGGTTGGTTATGGCATAGTGAGTAGTATAAAATTCCATAAAGTAGATCTACAAGGAAACATACTTATGAAAATGTGATGACCTCTTGGCTTTAAATGTTCCATTCCCCCATCAAATGATGATCTTTTGGCTGAAAAGAATCAAAATTCGGGTGTGGACACGCCTAGGCACTCATTCACTGAAATTAAATGCAATTTAAATCGTATTTCATTCATAACTTTCTCCACGAAACTCCGATTTGGATGATTCAAGTCCTCAGCTTAGTTCGACAACATTGTAGAAGGGAACTTCAATCAAAATCTAGCGCTCGAACGTGTGGTGTAGATACGGCTCCCGGGCGTGGGCAAGATGGCGCTTGGGCATAGGGGTGCGTAGCAATTTGGCCTAAACTTACGTCATTTTTCATCCCGTTCTTTGATGTATCCATTTAAGACCTCATTAATCACAATTAAACGCACATGAAGAATCGCCTTAAACGCAAAGGGGCTGTGACGCTTAATTTATTAAGCATAAGTCAATTTTGTGATAAAGGCTCAAGCGACTGAAGAAAATCTACTAAAGTGAAAGGTAAATCTCATCTGTTTTGTTGCTAAAAGTGAATCTAAAACGGGTTGGTTATGGCATAGAAAAATGAATCACCTCAACTTTAAGACAATCTCTCAGCTTATAAATCAAAATCTTGTAGAGGGATTACCAAATGGATCATTTCACAAGGATCGCCTTTGTGACGCTTGTCAAATGGGAAAACAAGTTAAATCATCTTTCAAGAGAAAACCTCATCTATCTACCTCTAGAATACTTGAACTACTTCATATGGATCTGTTTGGACCTGTTCAAATGATCAGTGTAAGCGGTAAAAAGTATACTTTGGTGATAGTAGATGATTTCTCTCTATATACATGGGTGGAATTTCTTTCATCTAAAGATGAGACATGTGACAAGTTAACAATGCTCATTCGGAAACTTCAAACATTGAAAAATTTTAAGGTTGCAAGAATAAAAAGTGATCACGGTACTGAGTTTACTAACAAGATTGTTGAGAAGTTTTTTGCAGAGAATGGGATACATCATGAATATTCAATTCCCAGAACTCCTCAACAGAATGGTGTTGCTGAGCGCCGAAACATAACGCTCAAGGAAGCCGCTAGGACAATGTTATTAGAGTCCAAGCTTGCTCCTAGGTTTTGGGCCGAAGCGATCAACACTGCTTGTTACACTCAAAACCGGTGCATGATCAACAAACAACATGGGAAAACTCCATATGAACTATGGAAGGGACATAAGCCAAATGTTTCATACATTTATGTCTTTGGTTCTAAATGTTTTATCTATAATAATAGATCCTAAAGCCTAAAGACATTTGATCCTACAGCGGATGAGGGAATCTTTCTAGGCTACGCCAAGAATGGAAAGAATTTTCGCTTCCTAAACAAGATCAAATCGAAGGTTGAGGAATCTATTCATGTTGTTTTTGATGATTCTAACCAAGAACCGAGCAAGGTTAATGAGAATGATGTAGGAGTTGAAGATTTGTGTCATCAAGTGTCTAAGACTACAATTGAAGATGATAGCGACGACGATGATGAGATCTTAGTGCCACCTCCTAAGTTTACTCGTGAGGTTACTTTTGATAATAACACAAGATATGCTGATGATCATGAAGGGAGTGATCATCAAGAGCAAAAAAGAGCGAGTTGGGCCTGTTGCCAAGCTACCCAAAGTTCGTCAATAGATAGAGTTGTTTCTACGTCAAGCGCTGCACAGACTTTCCATCACTCCTCTCCAATTCAACGCTCAAGAGTCCACTAGTGGCAGTTCATCAGCGTCTTGCTTGAACTTCTCTCCAAGCCACTGTGATGACAACTTTAGATTGATGATGAAGATCATGGCTCCCATTCCTCACTTTGACAAGATCTTCACTGAAAATCTGCGGAAGCCCAATGGCTCGAGGATTCGTAACTTCCAAGGTTATCCACTTTTACCTTCTATCAGACAGGAAGAAAGCAATGCCTATGTTCTTTCTTTGCTTGAACGCAATCAAAGCATAGCTCGAGCGGTGTATCCGTATTTGGAAGAATACTATCATATGTACGTGCCTGAAGCTCACAAGTCCGAGCGTCTTCCTACGGATAAAAGTATCAGATTTTCTTTGCATTACAGCCCAAACACTTTGTTTTTTATTCCAAAGCCGCAGTTAAGGATCTTTCCAAACCACGTATTGGACATCATGGGTCCAATGTATGTCCGAGCTCGAGATAGTCCACTCCGCACTTTCATTCAAGGGACTTGTATCTCACGCTCACGACTGATCGAACTTCTGGAAGCTGCCTCAGATTCGTATGCAGATATAGCCAGGTGGAATTTCCAATTCGATGACTTTCGCTAAGAGGAGTCAGCGCTTGAGGAAGCGCCTGTGAAATTGATTGAAGAGTCTGCTCCAGGTCCGCCTCAGAAGTTGTCAGTATTCCAGCGTCTACTGAAGAACCTGTTCAAGTGTCTCCACTAGAGGATAATCCTGACGCTCCTGAACTTGTTGATTCTGATATTGCTGAGGATCTCCCAATCCAAGCAAGAGGCACATTTTTCGATCCAACATATCAAGTTTCTTTTGACTCACTCAAACATACATCCAGTTTTAAGCGACCGGCCCCTTAAGCGGTTCCTTCGGATGTGAGTTATTCCTTTGGATCTTTGCTAAAATCAGTTTTGGAGGATGTAAGTAATCACGCTACACAAAATGAAGAAGCCCTCCACTGGATCAAGACTGACTTAGCCAAAATCGATTCTCAGAACATGAACGCTCAAATCGGTGATATGAAAGGTGCTGCTCAAGCAACAGTTGGTGAATGCAGAAAAGAATTTCAAGAACTGCATGATGCTACTATGGCAAACCCACTGGCCATGAAGGAGCATTTTGATAAGCGCCTAGATGATCTATCAGCTACTGTTTCTCAAATTGCTAGTTAAGCCAGTCTGCTCACTGAGCATTTTTTAAAGATTGATGATGACAATAAGGGGGAAGGATAGAGAAGAGGGGAGAAGCGGAAAACTTCTAGTTCAAGAGCTTCCAGTCCTCCACTCAAGCGTCAAACTTTCTTTCACATTTTTCCAGTACCTTCAAGGGCTTTGCTTGAATAGTTTGATGTTCCAGTCTCTCGACCGCCTATTCCAGAGCCTTCTAACCCGAAGATCATTGCTAAAGAACAGAAGAAGTCAGATTTCATCAGAGCATTCAGAGTATGCTTAAGGATGATAGGTATTGACCTAGTTGAATGGGATAAGCAATTTGTTGCTTATAAATAGAGACAACAAGAAGAAAAGAAGACAGTGATAAATAAAGAACATGCCGCCATGATTAGGCTTGAAGAAAACATTTCTGAAGCAATCAGGGCTGAAGTAAATAGAAGACTCAACGCCGAAGAAGAAGATTAAGAACAACTGTTTACTTTTCATTATCTATATTCTTGTCTCTTTTGTATTTTTTTTATTTCGTTGTAAAATGCTTGAAATATCATTGATATATATAAAATGCATTTTTTAGCCGAAACATCTCGTTGAAGCTTAACTAACATTAACTAACGTTATCTAACCAAAGCTAACTTTTATTTTGGCTGTCTAACTCTTGAACTATAAAAGAGTAAGTATTGTCATCATCAAAAAGGGGGAAATTGTTAGGAAATTTCATGTTAGATGTTTTGATGATGACAATTAGGATGTTTTGTTAGATCCCAAAATATGTAAGTTTGATTTTATTTAGAAATCATGTATAAGCTTTGAAGCGTTAGATTTGTATAGGCTTTGCTTTATTTTATTCTAGATTGTTAGTCTAAGTACTCTTAGACTAAGCGTCTAATAATTTCTGAGTGAACTTATCAGAAGTTAAGTTTGAAGACTCAAGCGCCTGAAGTCTGAATAAAGATGAAGTTTCCCGAGCGTCCAAACAACAAGCTACATCAAGCATTGATTAGAGGACATAAGTTATTCAAGGATGAATGAGCATCTATCAATGACTGATTTCACCTGAATTTATTTCTAAGTCCAGAAGAAGTTTAATGCAAATATTCCCAAATCATTAATTTCCAACAGGCATTTATTTCAAATGCATTAAATGCTGATAAAAACATTAAATGTGATAAGGTCTTTCGGACGTACGGACAAGACACCTTATTGGACTGTCAACTTTCACAGACTACAGCACCAACTTTTGTGCAGCAAATTTTCAAGAAAAAGGACAAAAGTTGTTCACTCGCGGAAGTGAGAGACAAGCGCCTGTGCATGTGTCAAACAGACACTTTTTCCAAGATTGCCTATAAATAGGACTTCAACAACAAGCCAAAAACAACAATCACATACCAAGCCAAATTGCTGTTGCATTGAAGTCTCATTCCTTAAATTCTCAGAAAAGCCAAAATATTCAAGCAAAAATTCTCTTTGTTTTTCTCAAAATTCCTGAGCCAGTCAACCAATATCTCAAACCTTCTTTTTAGAGAAACCCACTTTACTATTGAGATATTATCAAGTTGTTTGAACTTTATCAAAATCAAACAAACCTTTAGAAAAACCCCATCCAAGCCTCGCGATCTGTGTGAAGTTGAAGTTGGATACTTGCATTATTTCTGGGTGAAAGAAGCAAGGGGATTGAAGTGATTTGGAGCAGAAATCTGTGTGATCAAGGAGCTCAAGTCATCGATATCCATATCTCCCTAATTTGTAGAAGATTCTGTGTGATTCTTTAAGAATTCTTTTAGTGGATTGCCTCCAAGTGTTCAAGGAGAAGAAGGACGTAGTTGGGATTACACCACCCAACGAACCTTACAAATATTATGTTCTTTACTTTACAGTCAATTTTCGTATTGTCATACTTTTGCATAAATTGTTAAGAGGAACTTAATCGAGCGCTAAGCAACTACAACACTTTCTGTGACGCTAAAGCTTTCAAAAGAGAAGACGCTAAAATCATTCCGTCGTGCTAACACTGATCAGAGAATTGAATGTTTAAACCTATCTGGTTATAGTATTCAAATCTTGAAGTTTAAGTTAACTTTCTAAAAACAGTCTTCAATAGACGCTTAGTCAAGCGCCTATTTTTCAAGCGTCCAACAAATTTTAATACGAAATTTTGAAGTCGAAAAAGACTTCAGGGTCTATTCAACCCCCCCCCCTTCTAGACCCTTTCGTATGCCACTTGGGACCAACACAATTAGTAGCTTAAATATATTCCCGGATAATAATAATTTCCGTTAATGATTAATCTCCAAGATTAAATAATAGAGCAATTATCTTCCCAAGCCTACTAATTAAAATGTCTTCCACTTAATCAAATAATCTCATTAATCAATTTCACTTTAATCCTAAACCGGATTAATATTCACATAGCAATTGAACTTTCTTGAGTAAGTGTGTAACCCCATTGTAGTTTCGTTCATGTACTAGTAGTTGGAACACAACCCCGTTATGCCTTTGCAATTTTCATTGATAGATTTAATTACTCCAAGTATTTTAATCCGACCAAGAATTAATTACCGATTAATTCATGGCTCCTAAAAATCAAGGTTAGTACTTGCCACGCGCCAAGAAGACCTAGCCATGAACGATTATTAGGTGACCTTTCCGCATTACAATTTTCGCATAAGTAAAATCCTTCCATCAAATATCCCGATCGAATCTAGGACTTGGATGTCAGTCGAAATCCCAGTAACTCGAATCTATGTATATTGATCTAAGTGATACCGACCAATTTATCAATCAAGCGAGGAAACACTGATATTTTAGGGTCTAACATAAAATCCTAATTGTTATCATCAAAACATCTAACATGAAATTCCTAACAATATATATATATATTGATGTGTGTGGGAAGCACACCAATGATAATATGCGATATATTATATAATAATATAGTATAAAGTATGGAAATGATAGTAAAAATGACACAAGATATGCATGGTTTGGTCAAAATATGACCTACGTCCACGGGGTAAAAGAGTCGATCCCTTCATTAGTGATTGGAGTTTGATATATATACAAGTTTGTGATGGGGTAGGTAAAAAAGGTAAGTCAACTATTCCTAAATGTACATTGGAAAGTAGAATAAATCATGATCCTTCCATCCTGAGTTATATCTTTTATGGCATAATTGGTGAATATGTTGGCACAATCTCCGCAAGTCCGTATATGGTAATTACATCCCCTAATTGATTCTTGTCGGATCTAGCTCCAGGCTTGCCTTATATAGAATGCTCCACTTGTGCAGGTCAGGGCTGACCGAACCTCCAGTTGGACCGATTTGAATGTGAGGTCTTCTAGAAGAATCCGAGCCCGTGATGCTATTGGGCTTAAGCTCATAAAGTGTTGGACTATTAGCTTGGACCAAAGACCTATTTCAACCCACATCAATAGTCCTCCCCAACTCCGTAGTTTGACATAGTCAAGCTACGAGAGTTGAGAAAAGATGAACTTTTGGACCGAGCTAAGAGTACTCTTGAGTTGCCCAGGTAAATTACTCCAAAGCATTGCTCCAGGTGAAGAATTTTCCTCAGGTGGGTCTTCGAAGAACCCTAAACCTGACGTGACCGTTACGCTTCCCCATGCCTGCAGTTATGGAGTTGTGTCCTGGAAACTCGCGCCACTTATTACCTTCTGCAGTTGGTGCCGCCAATCTCGGTCGTTAACAACCGTTGATCTCTGCCACGTGTAAAGTTGAGGTAAGATCCCGCTTTTTTCTTAATTAATTCAGTTTATTTTTAAAAATCAAATTTCAAAAAACAAACTGCTAAAATCCCCCAGATTTTATTTCCTTTTTCTCGTTCGTCTTTGATGTGATAAAAATCATTATTCCTCCCTCTTTCTTCCTTAATTTTTCGCAGCAGTTTCTCCATCTTCCTCACCCTTCTTCTAGGTACTGCAACCTCTTCCTTTTTCTCCTTTTCTTTTATTCTTGTTGTGTTGTTTGTTGTTTTTGCTTTGTGAAAATTTGTGTTTGTTGCAATTTGCTGTTCTCACCCTTGTTCCCCCTTTTCCCTCTTTGCAAAGATGTCAAATAGTTTGGGTTCAGATTCTCAAAATAAGGAGGACCACAAGGTTTGTTTAAGCATGACTCTGTGGGTGACACTTCATCCAATGTGTGCAATTTGTACAGTGAGCCTCACGTTTTGGGGGGTAAAGAACTTGTAACTTTGTCCTCGTCGGATACTGAGTCCGATGGCCGGAATACCACCGCTATTCCTCCATGTCCGAGTGCTAAGGCCAGAGCTAGACAGGCTGGGGCATCCTTCGGGGGTGAGGGTATGCGTCAGCCTGACTCTGATTTAGAGGGGGAAGAGTCAAACCCTGATTTTTGGGATGAAACCCCCTCCACCTTCACTTTGCAAAAATTGAAAAATCTCCGCCGCATGTATCGCGTTCTTGATGATTACTCCATAATAGTGTCTTCTCCAGAGGACAGGGCTCATCGTCCCCCTCGCTAACACACTTGTTTTCATGTTGCCCTTCTTAGAGCAGGTCTCAAGTTTCCCATTCCTCCCCTTTTTACAGCTATAGCTAATAGGTACGGAATCCCCTTGAACTAGTTTGAGCCAAACGCCATTCGGATGATGGCCGAATTAGCTGTCCTTCTCCATTACCATGGAATTGAACCCATTGCTGAGTTTTTTGATTCTCTTTTTCACCCCCATTTTAGTGCCATGGGTAGTGGAGTTTTTTACTTAACTTCCCGAGGTCCTGCCAATTTCTTTGCTGCCCACCCTGGGGACAAACGGTGGAAAAATAATTACTTCTTCATTGCACCCCTTCCAGGTGTGGCGTGGAATTTTTGCCGGACTTATCTGGAGCGGTTGGAGGGTACCCATCCTTACCCCCTCGCCGATTATTAGATTATCATCGCCAGGTGGTGGAATTCTTGAACTATACCCCTTGTCACAT